>OX387184.1:31846286-34246286 GCA_947561395.2 Buxus sempervirens | reverse complement strand
ACTCAATCTTCACCAAGGTCTAATCCAACTTCATCAACAAGATTATCGGTAGGAGCATATTCCCTGGATAGCATATGAGAAGGCAAATCAATAGTTGTTCCAGCAACATTTTCTCGCACCCAATTGACACCATCATCGCTATGAATTCCCATGTCATTTAAGTGTTGATCACCGAAGGGCTCATTCTCCAAAAGTTCATAATCATCCTCAATATATTCCTCTTTCATATCAAATAAGTCCCTCGGTTTGGTTTTAATGACAACATGCCAATCCTATTCGGTTGGATCTTGTACGTAAAACACTTGCTCTGCTTGAGTTGCCAAAACATAAGGTTCATCACTCACTTGCTGAGAAGAAAATAACAATCGCGTAAAGTTTACAAGCGTGAAACCGAACTCATCAGTCTTAATTCCCCTACCATGTGCTCTCACATCAACCCAATCACACTTGAACAAAACAAATTGGAGGTGCTCAGAATATGTCAGCTCTATTATATCTGTTAAGCGACCATAGAAGGCTAAGTCACTTGCAATAGGGCTTCTATCTCTAGCACTTGCATAACTTCTAATTTTTGCAGTAACTACAACACCACTATTTTGACTTTTACTTTCCTTCTCCTTTTCAATGGTGTGAAACCTATATCCATTTATTATATATCCTTTAAGTCGTTTTGCCATTGAAAGTGGACCTTGGGCAAGTTGTGTAATCTCATCCGGCACCTCTATATTTGCTTGTTTCAATGTTGGAACCTATTTTTGGCATATAAGTACAAAAAAAAGATTATAAATTTGTCAAAATATAAATTTAGTTGTCCACTAGAATCAAGTAAGCATTACTTACATAGTGCATGAACCAACAATTCTCATTATGCATTTTATCAATTTCATGTGGACGTGCTCTTGGATTCTTCATCTTAAGTAACCAAACATGTCGACTGAAAAGATAAATAGTAAATTTATAAAGCATTCAAAATCAAAATTTTATCAAATAAAACATTTAGTAATTACATGCATAAATATCTTACTCTAAGTACTCCGTGGCCTTCTCACAATTGAACAATATATAACGATGACCTTGTGTCCATTCTAACTCACTAAGCTGAAATGGTTCAATGCTTCCTATTGCATTTTTGTCATAACTCCTAATTGGCCGATTGAACCTTTTTTCAACATTTCGCAAGTATCTCGAACAAAATGTTAAACATTCTTCAGCCAAGTAGCCTTCAGCAATGGATCCTTCCAACTGAGCTTTATTATGCACATAGGACTTTAGTGTGAACAGATACCTATGGGAATACGATTGTGCCACAAATTATTTATTGCAATAAAAATTATAATATTAATTCTTGTAAGTCTAAAAACACTATGCATACCTTTCAATGGGATACATCCAACGATATTGGATGGGTCCACCTAACCTTGCCTCTGAAACCACATGAACAGGCAAGTGCACCATGATATCGAAGAAAGCTAGAGAGAAAATCATCTCCAAGTGACAAAGAGTTAGCACAATACGTTCCTCTAACCATCTCAACTCATGCTCTCAATATACTTTGGAACAGATTTCCCAAAAAAAGTTGCTCAATTCTATTAAGACAAAACTGACATTCTTGGGTAATGCTTTCCTTATAGCAAGCGGTAGAAACTGTTGCATTATTATATGAGAGTCATGCTCTATCCTAAAAGCATGGCATACCCAGGAAAATCATTAATAGTCCATAGCAAAGCTGCACGCATCTAGAATGTTGCATTCATTGAAGCATCAAAAGTCACCACAAAGAGTCTTGATGTGAAATATTGTCACTACAAATGACAACTTGGTGTATTTCTTACACCCCGGATACAACTCTTGCTCTGCATCTTTCACCAATTTGAAGAACTTATCACCCTCAAGATCAGGGATGTTACATGTTTCATGTAACAAATCCTCCATATCACCACAATGACAATGTGCATCAAATACATCATCTCCCACATTTGCACTCGTAGATGCACGATTTAATATATACTCCCCATGAAATATCCATTCCATATAATTATTGTTGAATCCATCACAAATCATGTGATCGTATGTGTGCGCACCCAATTTCGGTCGCACGACGAGGCGCACGCAAAACGATGCGTGCCTCGGGATTTGTTTGGAGTCGCCACTGCCTGATGGGGTGCAGGCAGACACCTGGGTGCCTAAGTTCTTCTACTAAGGCTTTTGGTCTGCGACTTTGAGATTCTAAGTAGGTTCTCGGTTGCGGTCTGGGGAAGTCCGTAGACACCCCAGTCCACCCCGTCAAATGACGGGTCCCATAAGTTTCCTTGGTTTGAGTCAACTTTGGTCTCTCACCTGATTCCTATTCCAGCATTCAAATTTGGTTAAGTCTGGCGGGGCCGCCAAAGTGGTGTGGGTCCCTTTACTTGATTTTATCTTTTTAGCTTTAAAGTGAGACGAGTCTGAGTGGGCGGGCCCCGTTGGAAGGCCCGTGGATTCCTTGGTGGGCTTGGTTGAGCCCACGTGTCCCTTGTGGGCCTCAGTCTAGCCTGAAAGGCCCTTTGGGCTTTGGTTCAAATGAATTGATTTTACTTTAATATTTTAAGTTCGATTATTTAAATGGATTTCATGCCAAAAGTGGGCCGGGATTGCTTTGTGGGCCCTTTACCTAGGCTTGGGTTTGAAAGCCCAAGACTTCCCGAGTTAGGGTTCTAAAACCCTAAGTTGGTTGGGTTCATGGGCTTAGTGGGCCCGATAGGCCCTACCCGTGGTCTCGGCCAAACCACAACCTACTTTAAGCATGCATGGCCCCAAATAGGGCTTGGGTGGGCCTCAAGTGGTCCGGCCCACTCAAATTTCTTATTTATCTTAGTTAAGCATGAATAAATTGGTCGGGCTTGGTGGGCCCCGTTGGAAGGCCCACCGGGAATCAATTTGGACCGGGTTGGTCCATGGCCCATCTTGGGTTTCCGGGTGACCCGGAAACCCTACTGGTTCGCCCGGATTTGATCAAACAATTCAAAATATTGTACAAAATCATGAAAATGGCAAAAACACATTCTGGCAGTGTAGCCGGCCTGAGATGCCGGTTACACATGGGTCTCTGTGTATCCGGCATCTCTTGCCGGCTACACACAGGCTTATGTTGATCCGGCCTGAGTTGCCGGATCAACCTGCAGAAACCAAATTTTCGGATCTCTGCAAGGGGGTCGGGTTTTTTAGCCTCCCAGGGTGTCCCAGAGGTTGCGTGGGCTCTTGTGTGAGCCCACATTGGTTCGGGTGGTGAGGAATCACCTCATCTTGGTCACTCTTCGGGGTTTCTTAACAAGGACAAAGGGGAAAATGGAGGGGGCTTCCCCCTTTGATCATTCCCTTGGGTAGAAACCAGCAGGGGAACAGAGGTCATGTGCCTCTGTTCCGGTTGTTCACGGCCACAAACGGCAACCCAACATGCATGGTCACAACAATGCTCATGTGCACGAAAGTAAAAAAAAGAAACAAATACATCACATGCTGCTCAAACCACAGCCATGCAAGACCGAATCACGCCTAGCTAAAAAGGTGTCTACAGAAGGGAGTAGGGGGGGTTACATAGGGGTTACATGGGATCATAACATGAGGAAACATGCTTCCTCTTAAGATACCAAGCACATGTCAAAACAGTGGCAAGAAGAGAACAACACATGCTAACATACCATGAAGACAAATTTATGCTAAGGAAGAAAGCAAGCTGGGCAAACTCTTTAGAATATGCTCATTTTAATATATGTACAATAAAATGTGAGGAGGGATCTTACCTGGGGGTTCTTGAACCCCGGAGTTGTGTAGAGAACTTCCTTGAAGCCGGAGTAGTTGCTGGAACAGCACCTCCACCCACCAACCGTGGCTTCTTTTCCTTCTTCAAGCTCTTGAGTGAGGATGAGAAGGGGGTGGGGGAAGGGTAAAATGGTCTTTAGTGAAGTGGTTAGCTTTGGGGAGCAAGGAGGGGCCAAGGGAGGAGGTCTCGAACCAGTGGAGGTGGAGAAGAAAGGGGTGGAAACCAGAAAAAATCAGCCAACCCCGGAAATGGGGCTGCTATTGCCTTTTTATAGAAAGCTTAATGTATCCAGAATTTAATGCCGGATACACTAAGGCCTCCCTTTATCCGGACTTCAAGTCCGGATACACTAAGGCTCCTTTGTATCCGGACTTGAAGTCCGGATACAAAACATAATCATTTGAAAATTAAATGCCGCCGCGAATTTGTCGGGCGATTGGCGCGGATCTCGGGCGAAAATCTTCTTGTATCCGGCCTTCAAGTTCGGATATACACAAGGGTATGTGTATCCGGTATATTTGACCGGATACAAATCAAAAAATTACGGATTTGCCCTTCGACTTGACTGATTCGACCGATTTGACACTTTTGGATATCTACGGATTGCCCCCTGCGAATTTTGGTTTAGTCCCTGAGATATTTGATGATTTTTGGATATTTGAGATTTAGTCCCTGAGATATTTTGCTGCATTGGCTGCCACGTGGGCAGTTCCTGCGCCACGTGTGCAGTTTCTGGTTTTGCTGCTCGGAAACTTCGACAGCTCATATCTCCTTCATCTGAACTCCGATTTGAGCAAACTCAATTGCGTTGAACTCGTATCGGAGCCCTCTATTTAATGACATAGGGCTAAGCACTTGGCACGGGGTTCGAGGAAAAGTCAACTTTTGGCCTTCCCTCAAGTTTGACCGCCCACAGAACCTTCATCCAGACTCCGATTCCAGCAAACTCAGTTGCGTTGGACTCGTGTCAGGATTCCCTATCCAATGGTATAGGGCAAGGTAGTCAAATTTCACTTGATCAAAAAGTCAACTTCTTGTCCCCTTGGGGTTTGACTTTCTGCCAGGGTTTTTATTTTCAGCACTTCCAAGGGTGCAAAAATAAGGTGCTTACAGTATGCTGTCTCTTCGTCATGATACAGTACATTGTTACAATTTCGACATGGGCACTTCAACTTTCCTTCAACTGTTGCTCCATTAGCCGATGCAAAATTAATGAACTTCTTTACCCCTTCAATATATTCCTGACTCACCCTATTTATCAAAGAAATAACTAAGGAAAAAACCTGATGTGTGTGTGTGTATGTACGTATATATGGCCCTAAATATATAAGGCCATATAAATGTAACATATTTAAATTTGTTAATCAAGTTACCTTGACTTTAGAATCCAACTCTTATCCATGAGGAAGGAAACTGAATTTGGATATTTAAAATAGTTTTGCCGAATATCCTGTGAAAGACAATAATTAAAAAAATAAAAAAAAGTTTAGACAATTTTTGAGAAGCTGAATATGATCTAATTTCAACATATTGACAAGATATGATATTTCATATATTGTCAATAACAAAAACCTCAACATAAACAAGCTCTATTCACCCACAAAGAAATAACAGTCCATAAAAAAAATTATATTTGATGGTTTCTTCTTTATTTTTTAACTTGTTCCTTCATTTTCTAAGGGAAAATTCTTATTCTTTAGTACAGAAAAATGCTTACCCTTAATGCTTCTGAAATTACACTAATCAAACCTACTTAGTCAATGTCTACTTAACATGCCACCATGAAAAGCTACTGATTATTATCCAATTTTATATTTCTCATATTCCCATACCCACATAGATCTTTCTCTATGATCTCTCTCTCCCCCTTCTTTCGTCCATGTCACAGCTAGGAATTTTCTTTTATATTCTTTCCTTGGTTTTGGAGCAATTCCACAACAGGATTGTTTGCTTGGATTGTTAGAAAAATAAGAGATTTGATTGTAATTTTCTGTGTTTCCAAACGGAAGAGACAAAAAGCAACACATTAAAGCATCAAACAGATTTATAAGGACTGGCCAGCAAAGCCACTGACTCTAAGCAGTACATTTACACCTAATAATCAACAAAATTGCACCTAATAATCAACAAATTTGCAAAGAACTCTAAGCAAACTTAAAAACAGTTGAGCCGAATAACATGAAGGGTGATTTGTGACGATTCAAACTCTAGCATGGATATATAAGATATTAGACATTGATATTGTAAAACCCCGTTTATTTTTCAGGTTTTATGGAAAAAAAATAATAAAAATAAATAATAATAATATAATAGATAAAAATTGTAAAGTTATTTTCATAATAACTATCTACTAAATAGGGTGTGGATGTAGGAGTTTTCGGTGGTCGCGCGTGCACTACATCAGAAATACAAGGGTTCGTCGAGCAGTCCAAGCGTATTGCGGAAGGTATAAATAATTTAAGAATTAGGTTTTTGTTTTGTTCCGAATATGCGTATAGTAGATTGAGAGGGTTGCGGCTGCGGTTTTCGTTTAAGGCTCTTCGAGAGGAGCAGGAGAAGTGCTGTGGGAGAGGCGAGATGAGGAAAACTTGCTGCCGGGAAGTTTAGTTGAACTTGAAGAAGTTCGGAAGAGCTTTTTCCCTCGCAAGCAGAACCCCTGTTCGACTAGAGCAAGCCGACGGCCGATCGGGTTTGGGGTTTTCTGGGTTTCTCGTTTCCAGGACTTGGGAGCATCGAAAGGTGAGTGGCACTGTTTTACAACCGAGTTTTCGGGTTTATTCATGTATTTGGTTGAATGAATGCATTGTTTATGATTGAAGTATTCTCGGTGTTTTTTGGGCAAAAAACAGTTACGGAGGGTTTGTACAGTGGAATTGGGGATAATTGGAAATCATGATAGATTAAATCCAAAATAGATTTGAATGTGTCCTGGGAGTATTGGGAGACTAGATAAGTAGTTACAGACCGGAAAAATTCAGCTAGAGTTGGAGTTCTGGGATTAACAGAGAACTGAAAATCGCAGTGGGTCACCGCCCACTTTGCGCCCACTTCGGGAAGTAGGCGCTCAGAAAGTTTGACCCGGCGTCGAGCTAGCGCCCACTCAGCGTTCAGCTCGCGCCCACTTAAAATCCTCGTGCCCATTTGGCGCCGAGCTCGCGCCCACTCATCCACGAGTGAGCACCACCCTTATTTTTATGAATCCAGCACCGCTCACTTGGCGCTTACTTGGCGCCCACTTCAGGATGTGAGCGCCCAGTTCGTTTTCTTGCCGAATCCCATAATTTAGTAAAATAAAGGGGTTTTGGATGCTAGAGGGTCTTTGACCACTTACCAAAATATTCGTTTACGACATTAGAGATAAAAATTTGCTTATGAGAACATTAAAGATGGATCCTAGGTTTCGTAAAGGCTTATGAAGTAGATGTTGGGAAATAATTCGAGGATGTTCGGGATATCTAAACACTGGGGCTTTATGTTAGTTCTCTTGAATTGTACACTGCTCGGTACTTGATTAGATTTATTAAACCCTGTTTCGATGGCAAGTTTTGAATTGAATTGCAAAGATTATTTACTTGATTTCTTGTGATTTGATGTTCTGGTTGTAACACTGGTGTGAGTTGATGTTCTGGTTGGAACACTGGTGTGATTTGATGTTCTGGTTGGAACAACGAGTGATGTGTACTAAATGCAAAATTTTAAACAATTATTTATCGGTTTGGGTTTAGCTTCCCATGGATCCTTGTTAAGCTTAGTAATGTGATGGTATGTGTTTATTGGTGTAATTGCATGGCCTTGTGTGTTGCCACGACCAGTGTAGAGCAGCCAGATACCCTGAGTAGGCCTGGTTGTCAGTGCTGATACCCGGAGTAGGCCGGCATTGGATGACGATACCCTGAGTAGGCCGTCATTTCAGAGTGTCCAATACCCTGAGTAGGCCGGAACTGTGTACATGGAGGTGTGGAGTGTCTACTTGGCATGTAAATTAATCAATGTAACCATATGCATGACATTGACCTGGTTTGAGTTGTTATCGGAATTACGTTGTTATTAACGTTGGTTATTTGTCGAAGCATGTCTTATAACTGTGTTAACTATTTCTGCATGCATGTGTCACTCGCTGAGATATTCGTATCTCATTCCCTCGTTGTTGTTTTGTTTTTCAGATATTCGTGGTGAGGTGCCTACGGGGGTAGATCCGGCTAATACATATAGGGAGGAGGATTATTACTACCGACCTTAGTCCAGCAGGTTGTTTGGTCTTAAACTGTTAAGTTGAATTTTGAGGATTGTAATAAGATAGTAAACTTGGGACCATTTGATGTATTTGATGATTTCATAACTTGCCTGGATAGGAATCTTGAATTGTGCACTCTGATGTGATATAAAATGTGGGTGATTATCCAGCGATCACCATTATTGAGATCCTTAACTAACCCCCTTGGAGACGTGTTATATCTTTAATGAAGAACACGGATCCGAGGCGTTACAGATATATAACCATATCACATGAAAGGCAAGTACTAATTATAGTATTGACAGCAAGTTATTGACTCAAATAATGAAAATGTTATTATTGTCAAAAAATAATAACATTCGAGAAAAAGCAAGTGCAGAAAATGTAACTTTGAAGATCCCAACACAGTTCAGGTTGTTTGGTGACTCACTTGTTGGTTTTCAGTCTAGCAGCTCCAATCCAAGTTAGCTAGAATCAATCGTTGATCTCTGGTTGCAAGCAGAGCACACTAGAATAAATATTCGATCGTTCACAAACATTTACAGAGCAAAATCTCTACATGCCTAGTGTAGGTAAGTAGCTGTTTAATGCCTTTTTATATAAATTGCAAGTAGCTGCAGAATTCCTTGTGTAGGTAAGGAACACGGTTGTGACTAAAGTCAACAAAAACGACAGAAATCAAATATTGTTAGAAATCCAGCAGAAGAAATTTGGGGATGTTGTTAGCCCTAAATGCCCAAAGTATATAAAAGGAAGAGGAAACGGAAAACGTTTCGAATTCGATTCTTACAAATGATTATTCAATATTTTTATGCCGTACGCTACAAGTCTAAAGAAAAGTAGATCAAGTGGCATACCTTGAGGACAATCTCAAAATCGAAATCAGGATAAGTAGGGAGCATTCAAATATAGCTTCGGCTTACAGAAGATCTGAACATGTGAGTTGCTTCTGAAATACTTTCACAAGCCTCACCTCTTCCTAAAATCGCTTCTCAAATGAGGGGGTAAATGGTTAGGGTGAGAAAGAGATTAGGGCAAGTGTTCGTTCGACGAAAGAGATAGATGGGGGAAGCAATAGGTCGGGGTTAAGTTGGATATTTTTAGCGGCGGTCATTAAAAGACCACTGCTAAAGGTCCACAAATCTCCGCCGCTGTATCCTTGTATTTTTGTAGTGACAGGTTATTTTTCATTTGAGTTGATGTTGTAATCATTGAACCAACCCACTAAAAGGGTAATCTTGATATTTAGTTTTAAATAATCAGGATAAAAGGCACAAAATTATCAATATATGTTTTCTATCTTGCCACCTAATCAACACTTTTAAAAAATTTACAGTCAAACCTCTTGTAGGGAGAGACTGTTACTTATAGCAAACCTTAAGGTGGTAAACTAGTATTTCAAAAACCTCATGGGAAAGTGGGATAAAATGTAAATATCCTTTTTTTCTTTTCAAATTATGCCTTTTTTTAAGGAAAGCAGGGAGCGTGCACGTGTATAAAGTTCAAATAAATGACATATATATGGATTTTGAGTTAAATGGTATATTATAAAGCACAAAAAGCACTATTTTAAGTGTGGGCTGGTGTAGAGTCAAACCTACTTCTACAACTCAATACCATAAATTTTACAAATATCATAAAAATATTGTTAGATAAGATAATTAATGATAAATATTTGCTAGTAATTAATAGGGCTATCAATGGGTTGAATTTTAGATCTAAATTTGACCTGTATTTTATCCGAGTAGTAGAATATGGATATTCATTTATATTCGTCAGATCGAATTCGATTAAAGAGTTTAGAGTTCGAATCTATTCGAATTTGAATTTAATTTTACTTATATTCTGTAAGACCCCAGTTTTGAGTAAAAAAAATAAATAAAATAGTAGATAAAATAAAATATATGCGAAAGTATGAACACATGGATTTATGGGCAGGCTTAATCAAAATTTATTCATTGCTGGAGATTTTTGATCATTAGTTGTCAAAGAGAATAAGCTTAAGTGGATGCGGGAAAATGTAGGGTTTTCAGTGGGCGAGCATGCACAGGATCAAGGCTTTTAAAAAGTTGTCGTGCGGCCATACGTATGCGAGCGTGTGGAGGGTATATATATATACTAAAGGGAAATTAGGGTTTTGGTTTTCGAATGCTCGCATCGTATTTTTGTAACTGAGCGATTTCGGCTGGAGTGGCGACTAGGGTTTCTGCTCGTGAAGAACAAGAATCGCAAGGGCTAAAAGAAGGGTTTTGGAGCTGAAGTTCAGTGGGTTATTTCTCTCTGCTCGAGAAGATTTGTTTCGGTAGATTTTTCATTCGCGTGCGTGGCCGGAGAAGTGATCGGCCGAGGTTTTACCATTCGGGAATAAGCGCATTCATGTGAGTAGCACTGATTTACAACTGGGATTTGTGTTTTCTGTTTCTCTCGAGATTATTCTGATGCATGGTTTATATATCAACTGATAGTATGAGTTTTTCTGGTTTTCTGGTTTTCGGGAAGTTACATGAACAGAGTCTCCGGATTTAATTTTATAATTGAAAATGAAAGTGTTTAGATTAATTCCAAATATGGTTGGGAAGTCTTCTGGGAGTATTAGGAGTGTATTGGAGTAATTACAGACCTTCACAAACCGGCCAGTCATGTAGATCTCAAAATAACAGAGAAATGAAAACCACAGGGGGTATCCCGCTCACTCGCGCTCACCGGCGCTCACCTCAGAGGTAGGCGCCCCGTTAATAACGACCTACCGCCGAGCTCGCGCCCACCTCATGCTCATCTCGCGCGAAGTAGAAAACGATGCGCCCATCTCGCGCGAATCTCGCGCCCACCTCACGCCCATCTCGCGCTCATCTCGCGCTCACCTAGCGTCGGGTGAGCGGCAGGTCGATTTTGCCCATTTTCTTCACCGCCGACCGGCGCTCACCTCGCGCCCACCTCAGTAGGTGAGCGGCAGACCTATTTTGCTTACTGAAATGGAATTTCTGATTTGACCAAGAGTATTTGCATTACTTAGGGGTTAAACCACTTCACTATTCACTGGGTTAGGAACCTGAGAAACCATTTTGCCTATGAAATTAATAGAGGAAAAATTTGTGAACATCTTATGAGTTTTTTTAGTTGAGTTTAGGTTACTTATGAGTATTGTGCCGGACACCAAACTAGTAAGAGTTACCAGTTGCTTTTCCTTGTTCTATACACTGTTTTGATTGAGAAGTTATTGTATTTCTGGTTTCGCTTGTTGGAAACTTTAAATGTATTGAAAGGATTTCCTTGGTATGAATGCATTGAGTTTTACTTCCATATGAATTGTGTTACGGAAATGAGAAATTACTGAATGTACTTGAGGTACTGCTTGGTCCAGAGGGACAGGTGATGAATTGTGATGAGTTTTACATGATATGAGATGAATGGTTTTTCTTTGATATTGGTATTGAGATTATACGATGTTTTACTGTTTTGGTCTAGCTTGTCCTGGATCCAGATGTTTAAGCTTAGTAATGTGATGTTATTGTTGGTTGTTGGAATTGCATGGCCTTGTGTGTTGCCACGACCGGTGTAGAGCAGCCAGAAACCCTGAGTAGGCCTGGTTGTCAGTGCAGAAACCCTGAGTAGGCCTGCATTGGATGACGAAACCCTGAGTAGGCCGTCATTTCAGAGTATCCGAAACCCTAAGTAGGCCGGAACTGTGTACATGGAGGTGTGGAGTGTCTACTTGGCATGTTTAATTTATCAACTAAACAATAGTCATGACATTGACCAATGTTGGTATTTGATTTTATTTGACGTGATATGTTTTATTCGCTGGTTGTTGGTATTTATGGTTCATGGAATATTGTTTATCGATTATTGGGTATTGTTCTTCCCGCCGGTGTAGAGCAGCCAGAAACCCTGAGTAGGCCTGGTTGTCAATGCAGAAACCCGGGGAGTAGGCCTGCATTGGATGACGTAGTCATTTCAATATCCGAAACCCTGAGTAGGCCGGATATACATTTGGAGGCGTGGGCATGGTTATGAGAAGACTTTGTGTTATATGACATTGGTATATCTGGAATTATATCTTGAGATACGAAATTATGGTTATTCGTTATGTTGTTGTCAGTTAATCTTTATTTTATCGCATTCTTCGGGATTGGAAACGGATTGTTATTGTTTGACTTACCTGATGGTTTTCCGCACTGATATGAATTGGATTATTGAAGTTTAGTCGGCTTATTCGGAATACGCGTATTATCGTCATTGTACATGGTTATAATCGTGGCATGTTTTAGAACTGAAATAAATGTATTTGTGCATGCATGTGCTGCTCACTGGGATATTCGTATCTCATTCCGTATTGTTTTGTTTTGTTTTTCAGCTGCTCCTGGAGAGGATGATACTTGCGGGTAGTTACTTGGTCATGTGAGTTTATTTTCGTTTGGGATTATTTTAGCGCACTCTGTTGTATAGTTATTGTTGTATTCATGTTTTTCCTTCACTCTGATATTGCGATCCTGTTGTTTATGTTAACCTCTGGGTACGAGTTACAGGTTTTCATGTGACTCGGATCCGGGGCGTTACAGATGGTATCAGAGAATATCAGAGTTTTGAAAGGAAACATGACATAGGACTAGGAAACTCTAAGATGGACTTGGGGGTTGTGTGCTCGTTAGATAGCATTCCTTAAATAGGAAATATAGGCTGAGAGTGCTATTTCTTTAGATCTAGCAGTAAATCAATATGGTTAATGGTAAGATACTGGATCTTCTATGTTTTGTATATAGGGTGTGATATGATTTGTTATTTGTGATATAATGCATTACTATTATTATTATTATTATTATTAACATTATAAATTATGCATGATTAAGGAAAAGTTATTGAATTTTCATTCAGAAGGAATTGAGGATTCTGAGAAGTAGTTAGTTTTGAGATAAACATTAAAATGAATACGTGGAAGTTATGAGATGATTTTAATTGCTGAATTCATATATTTGAAGCTTGAAATTGGTGATGGTTGATTAAGCATGCGAACTATTGTATGCTTAATTGGATGATGAGCCAGATGTATATAGCCATACTTTAGTAGTGTGAGGCATCGGCCAATGCTGAACATTTACTTGGGTATCAAGCTTTATACAAATGGGGTATGTATTGTACTATTTATATGTATAAGAAATCTGTTGTGTGATATATTGTTTAATTTAAACTAGAAGGGAATTTGCATGATTTCTTTCCTATTCTTCATATAGGTGCACATATATGAAAGGGTGGGTGACAGCAAGTTATGTTGTTTTCTTCTGAGCTATTTTATTTTACTAGTAGGTATGAATATGGGGAATAAGAAATTTTAAGTTGTTATACTCATAAGGATTATTGAGAATGCATGGGTAAGTTTGGAAAATTATTAAATGCATAGCGGAAGTGTGGTGAATTTAGAAGGCAAGGATGAGATTTCATTCGGAAAATTTCTCCACCAGAATAGAATGTAAGTAAGCATGAAGGTGCACTTGAGTTTGGTGGTATGACCTTATTGGGTTGAAGTTTAAGAGATTTTCAGATTACAATAGTTGGGGAGGATATCTTACTTTCCGCAGTATCTAGTTATAATATAAGAGGATGAATGGATCTATGGAGAGATTATATTTTTACATTTATTATTATCCAGCTTGAAACATCCAAGTCATTTTATATGTATCATTATTAGGTTATAAAAGTGCCATGGGATAAGATCACTACAGTTATGGTTGGTTAGTGGAATATTGTGGGTACTAGTAGAAATTAGCTTGTGAATTTACCAGACATGGGGATGGTGGGATTTTAGCTTTAATGCCTGTGAAGTCAGAATTAACCTAGCGTAGTTGGGAGAGATTGTTACCGAATTCAGCTTGAGGCACACCAGAGAATTAGGGAAAGGAGATAAGCCTACTAGCAGCTTGATTTCAAGAATGGCTTATTAAGATTTGGAGGTAGGGTATGTGTGCCAGGTGATGGAAAATAAATAAATATATAATATGGAGTGAATGAGTGATATTTATTTCAGAAAATTTTATGGATGTGCTTTAATATAAAAGCAAGTAAATAGATGCTGAAAAAAAGATTTTAAATGACATGGTTAAACCTAAAGGGAGTTTTAGAATATATTAGAGGAGGTATAATTATTTCTTAGTGCATTGGTATTGCAAGGGTATAAGTTATAGGAATTTCTTCTTATGTGAAAAATTATGTCTGGAGTTAATTGAAAATGTATTGAGGAATAAATGTAGAAATCTAAGTTAAATAAGAGAGGTGGAATTTAGGGTCTCCATTTAAGTGAATGGAAAGTTTTTGAATGAAGAAATATGTTTTATTTTAGAAGTAAGGACATAAGGTAAGTTTTTTTTAAAAAAAAGGAAAAATCTGTTGGTTGATCTTAAAATGAGCTAAACCATTCTGAATAGGGTTAAATTCGAAATTGTTAAGGATCCCGACGAAATTTTGCAGGAAGGATATCTCCATTAGCTACTCTCATTGGCCTGTCAGTGAGTTCTGTTAAAATTATTGAATACTAGATTGAAGAATGAAACACGCATAGTGGTGGATTGAGTTTAGCACGGGTTGAGAGCAGCCAGAAACCTTGAGTAGGCCTGGTTGTCAGTGCAGAAACCCTGAGTAGGCCTGCATTGGATGACGAAACCCTGAGTAGGCCGTCATTTCAGAGTATCCGAAACCCTGAGTAGGCCGGAACTGTGTACATGGAGGTGTGGAGTGTCTACTTGGCATGTTTAATTTATCAACTAAACAATAGTCATGACATTGACCAATGTTGGTATTTGATTTTATTTGACGTGATATGTTTTATTCGCTGGTTGTTGGTATTTATGGTTCATGGAATATTGTTTACCGATTATTGGGTATTGTTCTTCCCGCCGGTGTAGAGCAGCCAGAAACCCTGAGTAGGCCTGGTTGTCAATGCAGAAACCCGGGGAGTAGGCCTGCATTGGATGACGTAGTCATTTCAATATCCGAAACCCTGAGTAGGCCGGATATACATTTGGAGGCGTGGGCATGGTTATGAGAAGACTTTGTGTTATATGACATTGGTATATCTGGAATTATATCTTGAGATACGAAATTATGGTTATTCGTTATGTTGTTGTCAGTTAATCTTTATTTTATCGCATTCTTCGTGTAACGCCCCGGATGCGAGTCATGGAAAACCCGTAACTCGTATCCAGAGGTTAATAAAACAACAGGATCAAACTACCAGAGTAAAGAAAACATGAAACTAAATATTTCTATGCAATAGAGTGCGCTAAACAAAACCCAACATAATAACTCACATGGCCCCGAACTAACCCGCAAGTACCTGCGCTCCAACGCATCTGAAAAACAAACCATAACGAGGGGATGAGATACGAATATCTCAGCGAGTGACACATGCATGCTCAAATTTACATTTTACCATTTAAATTATGAATCGGATAACCACGCGACAAGTAAAACGGGGCTTCGATGAGACCGATAAAAGAAAAACCTAATACTACCCCAATCCATCAAGATGTGTATATAGATGTATATATCGAGCCGGATATCACAGAGCTCCTACCGGGTCAATGTTTTGCGATTGAGTGATTGGTTAATCCACATGCCAGAGCTGCCTCCCAACCTCATGTACACAGTTCCGGCCCTCTCAGGGTTTCGGATACTCTGAAATGACGAACCACCCAGGGTTCGTCATCCAGTGCCGGCCTACTCCGGGTATCGACACTGACAACCAGTACTACCCACGGTATCGGGCTGCTCTACATGGGTAGTGGCAACGCTTCCTGGCCATGCCATTTCCCCAATAGACAAAGGCATCACATCTTGGACTTAAATTCTGGATTCAGGATAAATCAAGTTTAAAACCGATAAAACACCGCAGTCGACATGCACATCACAAGTTGTTCCAACCAGAACAGAAACTCACCCCATTGTTCCAACCAGAACATCAACTCACACCAGTGTTCCAACCAGAACATAAACTCACACAAGTGTTCCAACCAGAACATCAACTCACACAAGTGTTCCAACCAGAACATAAACTCATACCATTGTTCCAACCAGAACATCAACTCACACCAGTGTTCCAACCAGAACATCAACTCACACCAGTGTTCCAACCAGAACATAAACTCACACCATTGTTCCAACCAGAACATCAACTCACACCAGTGTTCCAACCAGAACATAAACTCACACCATTGTTCCAACCAGAACATCAACTCACACCAGTGTTCCAACCAGAACATCAACTCACACCAGTGTTCCAACCAGAACAGAAACTCACTCAAGTGTTCCAACCAGAACAGAAACTCACAAGTGTTCCAACCAGAACAGAAACTAACACAAGAAATCAAATAAATAATAATTACAACCTCATTCAAAACTTGCCATCAAAACAGGGTTCAATAAACCAAATCAGGTACCAAACAATGCATATTTCAAGAGGACTAGAATAAAGCCCTAGTATGTGAACATCCCGAGCATCCTCGAAATATTTCTCCACACCTACCTCATAAGCTTGTACTAAAACTAGTACCTATCTCCATTGTTCTTACCAGCAAGATTTATTACCTCTAATGTCGAAATCTATTTGTTGGTTAAGTGGTTGAAGAACCCCTATTATCCAGAACACCCTTGGTTCTTGCGAAATTTTAGGATTCTGCATGAAAACTACTGGGCGCTCACTTCCCTGAGGTGGGTGCCAGGTGGGCGGTAAGTCCCTTTGTTTAACATGAAGCTTGCGCTCACCCGTGGACGAGTGGGCGCTAGCTAAGCGCCAGACGGGCGAGAGAAAAGCGCGAGATAGGCGCGAGAGTTGGAGGTAGGCGCGAGCTAGGCGCGAGGTGGGCGCTAGCTCGGCGCCGGGTCTGTTTTTCTTGGCGCTCACCTCCTAGGTGGGCGCTAGGTAAGCGCCAGCTAGGCGGTAAGTCATTCTCGGTTCCAGGTCTCTGTTAATCCCAGAAATCCATCTCTGGCTGCAATTTTTCAGTCTGTAACCACTTATATAGCCTCCTAACATTCCCAGGATACATCCAAACCTAATTTGAATTTAATCTACATGATTTCCCAGTTATCCCCAATTTCACTGTGCAAAACCAAAAACCCTCCGTAACTGTGTTGCGCAGAAACCTCAATATCAATGAAATTCAACACCATGATATCATTCAATGAATATACGAAATAATCCGAAACCTCGGTTGTAAAACAATGCCACTCACCTCGTGTTGAAGACCTTCTTCAAGCTTCCGGCCATCCTGGGTGGATTCCATTTCGAGAGATAACCCGCTGGACTGCTGCCCTAACTTTCTCTAGAGCGGCCACCTTTCTCCAAAATCCCCGAAAATTTTATAAGAGCTTCGTATTTATAGACACCGCCAGGGTTTGACCTAACCCGCTCTTATCCCTCGAATCCCTTTTCTACCCCTCATTAATGTAGGGATTTTCCCGGATTTTAACTATTGACCCATTTCTTATTTATTTACGGGTCCGAATATTTCCAATTTTTTTTTGTTAACCCTGATGACCACAAGTCCCTAGCAATAATAAAATTTGATTTAACCTGCACCTACATCTATATGTGCATATATATATATATATACTATTTTTTTTTTCATCTACTGTTATTATGTGTTTATTTTCTTTACTGTTACTGTTAGTTTAGTTTATTCTAGTATTATTATTTTATTTTGTTTTTACTCAAATCTGGGGTTTTACACTTCGGGATTGGAAACAGATTGTTATTGTTTGACTTACCTGATGGTTTTCCACACTGATATGAATTGGATTATTGAAGTTTAGTCGGCTTATTCGGAATACGCGTATTATCGTCATTGTACATGGTTATAATCGTGGCATGTTTTAGAACTGAAATAAATGTATTTGTGCATGCATGTGCTGCTCACTGGGATATTCGTATCTCATTCCGTATTGTTTTGTTTTGTTTTTCAGCTGCTCCTGGAGAGGACGATACTTGCGGGTAGTTACTTGGTCATGTGAGTTTATTTTCGTTTGGGATTATTTTAGCGCACTCTGTTGTATAGTTATTGTTGTATTCATGTTTTTCCTTCACTCTGATATTGCGATCCTGTTGTTTATGTTAACCTCTGGGTACGAGTTACGGGTTTTCATGTGACTCGGATCCGGGGCGTTACATATTCAACCCAATAACCCATATTTGACCCATTGACAGCCCTAGCCAATACTAGTTCGTATCAATCGATACAACTCAATATAAACCATGATTTGTATAGTGATTAGTACAAAGGTCTTAAACCTTGCAAAGAAGAACTAGGATACAAATGTTGCTCTAGAATAATTTAAGACAAAAATCAGAACACAGAGAATGAATTTTGTAGGGCTGTAAACGAGCCAAGTGGAGCAAAACTTTGCATAGTTGGGTTAGGCTCATAAATCTTGAGAAAGGCTCAGACTTGGCTCAGGCCTTTTAAGAAAATTTGGGCTCAGGTTTGTTAAAAAATCTTGAGCTCAGGTTGTTCAGCTCACAAAATCTCGGCTCATTAAAGGTTAGGCTCACAAAAGGCCTGACTCACTAAAATTGGTTTTTAACCTATGCTTTGTTTACATTTATATAAAAGAAAAAAAATACCAATCTAGTCCTAAGTTCAACAAATATTCATTTAAAAAAAATTATTAAGAAAATTTTCAAAAGTGCTCTTGTAACGCCCCGAACCCGGGTCAGTCCAAACCGGCACCCGACCCGAACCCGGTTCGCTACTGTAACAACCCGAATTTAGTTCAACAACCAAATCCGAGGTGTTACTGGCCCATATCAATTACAACATCAATAACATACCAGACCAAAGAAAGTAAATCCAATCCATATATTAAACTATCAGAGTTGCGGAAACAAGTATGTGCGGAAGTGTAGATTAAAATCATCAAACAAGCATGAAGCTTGACCATCAATCAATATTATCAAAGTCTGGTAGAATGAACTGGTTACTAACTCTCTCTTGCCTCTCTCATACATCAAATCCAATTAATGATAATAAACCAATTAAAATGCTAAGTCTATAACATCAATCCACCTCAGACAAGATCTGGATAATAATAATCCTTCGGCGAATACTCGGCTATCTCTCCCTGGAAGTCTAAAAGATCCCCCTCTCGCGTATCAGCTGAAAAAAATGGAATAGAAGTAGGGTGAGATACGAATATCTTAGTAGGTAACACATGCATGATTAAACAGTTAATATACGGAAAGTAACAGTTCATGCACGATAAAGCAACATCGATAAATCAGGCTCGCATAATCATTTATACTATTCATGAACACAAAACAGTTTGATAAACAGTTCTAGAAATGATTTTCAACAAGTTTTAATATAAGATCTCAATAGACAAATCAATAGCATAATCCATGCATTGCCAGGATGTACTAAGCAGTCACATCCAATCAATATCCCAATCACATGCATCCCGCACGTGCACAATAGTAATCATATCAAGCGTTATGTTTTCAGTGTCATTGTAGGACTCACAAAGTTAGATAAACCTTTTGAGATGATTCTCAACCAATTGCTATACCACCGTGCGACTTAGGAGCGATGCTACTAATGATACTCAAGCCCCATGCAGCGCAGCTTAGACAAGAGCCGTAGTCACCGACTTATTGCACACGTACCCATCAAAGTTGGTATGTACCACCAGCATGCAGCACCAGAATCAATACATGGAGGTGGTTGCTTATCCACATGTACAGGGAATCACCAGCGGCTCACCGGGGTGTCCCTCCAGACATAGGACCTTCCCAGACAAACTAACTTGCAAAGGAAGCGCGTCGCATATAGGAGTAACTCAACCCAAATGACATATCCCTCAGCTATCTAGCTACGACTATGGATCCATAACCAGCTATGCCCACTAGACTCCAAAATTCCCTAAAGTATCATATTTCTATAAGGGTTGGTGCCTAGCGGCATATAATGGTTATATCTGTACATTCACTTCATTATTCCGTCCTGCGGATTATGAACTCTCTTTATAATGTCTTATGATTTTTAATGCCATTTAAAAGTGTTTAGATAGTCAAATAGTAGTTGGGCTTTTCCAAAATCACATTTCTCGTTTACCTTCAAAACTAGGCAACTAATGTTCTAAATATCTCCCTAATTTGTTTTTCTGTAAAACAGGGATTTAGGTAGTTTATTTTGGTCTTAAAACACCTTAATTAATCATTAAAATTGTCTAAAAATAGTTTAGAATTGAATTAGGTTCGAAATTATGAAAAATTGGAAATTCTGCTGAGAGCGCCTGGGATCGCTCAGGATCGCTCCGGGCGGTCATCAGTCGGCGGTAGTGCAATTACGAGCGCCCACGGTCCGTCGTCCCGCGGTCCACGGCGTCCTCGAGTATTTAACCAGCGCCTAAGATCGCCGATGAGCGCCTTGCACAGTCGAGGTCGGCGGTCTCACCAAATCGAACAGAAACAGTTCTAAATCATGATTTTTCACGTCTAAACTCATTCTAATGTATTTATAACATGCTTAGCTAACTAAATACAACTTTACATATCATAGAAACATGCATTGCAATTAAACAGAGGTAAATCCGAAATTTAAAACCAAAACGGTGTCACCTACCTCTCTACGCTGATTCCTCCTTCTCTATTATGCACAATGACGAACTCTTGCACTGAAGAATCCTCTGGGGATGAACGCACGCCCAGCCCTTCCTTCTTCTTCTCCTTCTTCTTCCCTTGGTCGCTTGAACAACTCGTCGCTTGCGGCTCTTCAATACGAGCGACAATACAAGTATATGAATTAGGTTAATTCTTTATACATATTTATACCCCCTGATCCTATGCATCTCCCATGCAACTCTTCTATACACCTTGCCCACTCAGAATACATACCTCGATATCTCACGATCGGACGGTCAGATCTGCGTCTACTTCTGGATCTCCGATAAGTTGATCACCCCCTACAATATTAAAATGGTTCTATCAATTTATAACTCTGGGTAATATTATTTACTAATTTAATTTATTATTTAAGGGAAATTCGGGGTTTTACAGCTCTCTAAATCACAAATGTGTAAAGTGTATCCTATTGCATCATATAGGGACAAGGATTAAAAAAAATGGGATAATTGAAAGCAACAAACTCAACAGACAACAACAAAAATTAAAAATGTTGGAAATAGTAGTTCATATTTTAGGTCCAAGGGGAACTGAGGGGTTCAAGAAAACTATTTGTAAAAATTAAAAAACATTATTTTTTCTATTTTCTTGAGAATTTAAATATAAAAGAACATTTTGTGTGTTTTTTTTTAATCTAATCTCACCGATAAGGAATTTTAATAATATTATAATTCAATTTTTAATTTGATCCATAATGTGTTAATTAGAAAATAAAATATACAAGATTTTTATAGTGAAATAAAATAAAATAAGATAAAAATTAGATTGCATGTACAATAAACTATTATTATGAATAGAAAAAATATAAAATAAGAACAAATAATACCTATTACTTTTTTCTTTCATTTCATTCTAAAAAGGATAAAATTGTTTAACAAAAATAATATAAAGTTAGGCAGAATTCCAAAAAGCTAATGAATTCCCTTTTTCTTCAAGAGTTGCTCCAATCATATGGGACTCTAAAATGGATAAAGATTTTAAATAAAAATATTGTGAAATATAAATTGGATAGATTTATAAAAACAGTAACAAATAGTTATTAATAATAAGATAATTTACGATTAAGAAGAAAATAAAAAAAATCCTCCTACATTATTAATTAATGTCCCTTATTAGTTAGATAAGATTTAAAATTATAGTAGGTCTCTCTTTTTCCTTTTCTTAGATAAGGACTAGGGATGATTATAGTAAGATTTATTTAAATAAGTGGGATTTAAGAAGGATAAAAAAATTTCTTTAATCATGGGTATTATGAATAGATACAAAAAGTGTTAATTTTTTTTCTCTTTAGGATTTTTTGATGAAAATAGATTTCTAAAAAAGGGGCAATAAATTATTATTACTATTAGTAAAAATATAAGACAAGAATAAAATAAACATGATCATCCTACAT
This sequence comes from Buxus sempervirens, assembly GCA_947561395.2. NCBI lineage: Eukaryota > Viridiplantae > Streptophyta > Magnoliopsida > Buxales > Buxaceae > Buxus > Buxus sempervirens. Next base: position 34,224,196 of record OX387184.1, on the reverse strand, counting down.
CATTAATTAATAGTCTAAATACTTCCCATTTATCACTTTTTTTTATCTTGACATGTTAATATTAATAAATATCTCATGGTATATATAAATATTTTATTCAACATAAGAAAATTTCTCAAATTTCCTCTTATAACTAATTGAATTAATTTTTTTAGTCAATGTCTTTTTAATATATTTTTATATTTTCAACATATAGTTAATTGACTAAGTTTATTAGTCCTTATCTTTTTTTATATTTATTTATTTATACTGATCGACTTGTACCATTGGAATAAATAGGATTTTAGTTCTAATATTAAAATTCTTTTAATATTGATCGAATTGTACCATTGTTTGAATAAATAGGATTTTAGTTCTAATATTAAAATTCTTTTTTAGCTAGATAAGTATTATAAAAGAACTCTTTTCATCGTTCAAGAACTCTTTAAATTCTTTAGCTAGATAAATTATAAAAACTAAATTTTGTGATCAGATAAAGATAAATATTAATTGTGTTATAGAATACATATAGGTAATATCCACTATGTGATAATTTGGTAGAATAATCTGAATAATTATGTGATAAAGAATGTAGCCTTATTGATTACTCATAAAATAATTATTATCACACTCACCTTATAGTAAAATTATTCAAATACAATTACTCATTTAAAATTATTAGTGATAAAGAAAACGGTAATTAATTTGTTTTCATCAAATAATTATTATTTAACGAGTTTAATAAATATTGTATTTAATGGATAATCGGGTAAATTTTAAGTAGATAAATTTATTTCTAGTTCGATAACTTCATGATTTACACAACCAAAATTGTTAGTATTAAACTTGATAAATATCAAATAAAAATAATTCACATCTAAATTTTCCTTTAATTAATTTAATTATTTTATTGAATTATCTATAGTTCTAATGCTCAGCACGTTAATTACTTAGTTAATACACAATAAAAATTATATATGTAACTATTCATAATTTACTTTTATATTTTTTTTATTAAGATTCTTTAGTAGATACGTATTGAGAATATGTAACTAATTAACTTTAATATTTTTACTTAAGGTTTTTAAATAGATAAATATGTATAATTAAAGACTACAAAGAAGGATATTTTAGGTATGTGAAAATTGAAAACACTTAAGCTAGTTCGTGCTTTTAATAGTAGTATAGATTTTTTAGGGATAATTATAGTTTATCCCCTTGAGGTTTTTAGACAATCTTACTTTTCTCCTGTGAGACATGGGAAAAAATATCAAATCCCTTTGACTTCCTCAATCATCACACGGGATTAAATAGAACAAAGAGTCGCCACCATTCAATTTAGGTGTGAATGGACACCAAAATATTAAATAAGCACAAAAAGGCAAATTTAGGGTAAAAATAACAATCTAAAAAAAATAACCAGAGATGGGTAAGGGGATTAGGTTATGAACAGGGGAAGGTGTTAGGCACCCCTATTCATCCACATAAGGTGGTTGCCAGGTATTGTTCATGTTAAAAATAAAAGAAAAAGCTTGCTATAAAAATTATGAAAAATCATAAAAAAGACAAAATTTTATGGTTTTTTCATACGAATAGTCTGATTGATCCAGAACTTTTAAATATGATCATACCATTCCTAGGGTTTCATGATCAAAATAAAATTGAGATAAAATCAATTTAAAGTGAAAAATCCAAAAATCTGGCTTCAAGTCAAATTCTAGAAATCTAGAAAAATATGATTTTTATAAAATATTTCAAAATTGAACTTGAATAGTCCAGGACATAGATAAAGCCCAAATTTCACATTAAATCTGAAAATAAAATCCAAAAATACCCACATTGATGAAAAACACCAAAATGGGAGAATTTAGACCGTAGGGTCTTCTCTCAAAAGTGAAAAACGATTTAAAAACCATATCATGATGTAACGCCCCGGATCCGAGTCACATGAAAAACCCGTAACTCGTCTCCAGAGGTTATTATAAAACACGGGATCGCAATATCAGAGTGAAGGAAAAACATGAATACAACAATAACTATATAACAGAGTGCGCTAAAATATTCCCCAAACTAAAATAAAACTCACATGACCAAGTAACTACCCGCAAGTATCGTCCTCTCCAGGAGCAGCTGAAAACAAAACAAAACAATACGGAATGAGATACGAATATCCCAGTGAGCAGCACATGCATGCACAAATACATTTATTTCAGTTCTAAAACATGCCACGATTATAACCATGTACAATGACGATAATACGCATATTCCGAATAAGCCGAATAAACTTCAATAATCCAATTCATATCAGTGCGGGAAAACCATCAGGTAAGTCAAACAATAACAATCTGTTTCCAATCCCGAAGAATGCGATAAAATAAAGATTAACTAACAACAACATAGCGAATAACCATAATTTCGTATCTCAAGATGTAATTCCAGATACACCAATGTCATATAACACAAAGTCTTCTCATAACCATGCCCACGCCTCCAAATGTATATCCGGCCTACTCAGGGTTTCTGATATTGAAATGACTACGTCATCCAATGCAGGCCTACTCCCTGGGTTTCTGCATTGACAACCAGGCCTACTTAGGGTTTCTGGCTGCTCTACACCGGCGGGAAGAACAATACCCAATAATCGGTAAACAATATTCCATGAACCATAAATACCAACAACCAGCGAATAAAACATATCACGTCAAACAAAATCAAATACCAACATTGGTCAATGTCATGACTATCGTTTAGTTGATAAATTAAACATGCCAAGTAGACACTCCACACCTCCATGTACACAGTTCCGGCCTACTCAGGGTTTCGGATACTCTGAAATGACGGCCTACTCAGGGTTTCGTCATCCAATGCAGGCCTACTCCCCGGGTTTCTGCATTGACAACCAGGCCTACTCAGGGTTTCTGGCTGCTCTACACCGGTCGTGGCAACACACAAGGCCATGCAATTTCAACAACCAACAATAACATCACATTACTAAGCTTAGACTCTGGATCCAGGACAAGCTAGACCAAAACAGTAAACATCGTATAATCTCGATTTCAATATCAAAACAAAACCATTCATTCCACATCATGTAATTTCTCATCACAATTCATCACCCGTCCCTCTGGACCAAGCAGTACCTCAAGTACATTCAGTAATTTCTCATTTCCGTAACACAAGTCATATGAAAGTAAAACTCAATCCATTCATACCAAAGAAAACATTTCAATACGTATAAAGTTTCCAACAAGTGAAACTAGAAATACAAGAACTTTTCAATCAAAACAGTGTATAGAACAAGGAAAAGTAACTGATAACTCTTACTAGTTTGGTGTCCGGCACAATACTCATAAGTAACCTAAACCCAACTTAAAAACTCTTAAGAGGTTCACAAATTTTTCCTCTATTAATTTCATAGGCAAAATGGTTTCCCAGGTTCCTAACCAAGTGAATAGTGAAGTGGTTTAACCCCTAAGAAGTGCAAATACTCTTGGTCAAATCAGAAATTCCATTTCGGGAAGCAAAATAGGTCTGCCGCTCACCTATTGAGGTGGGCGCGAGGTGAGCGCCGGTCGGCGGTGAAGAAAAAGGGCAAAATCGACCTGCCGCTCACCCGACGCTAGGTGAGCGCGAGATGGGCGTGAGGTGGGCGCGAGATTCGCGCGAGATGGGCGCCTCGTTTTCTACTTCGCGCGAGATGAGCGCGAGGTGGGCGCGGGATCGGCGGTAGGTCATTATTAACGGGGCGCTTACCTCCGAGGTGAACGCCGGTGAGCGCGAGGTGAGCGGATACCCCCTGTGGTTTTCATTTCTCTGTTATTTTGAGATCTACATGACTGGCCGGTTTGTGAAGGTCTGTAACTACTCCAGTACACTCCTAATACTCCCAGAAGACTTCCCAACCATATTTGGATTTAATCTAAACACTTTTATTCTTAAAGATAAAATTCAGTCCGGAGACTCTGTTCATGTCATTTCCCGAAAACCAGAAAACCAGAAAAACTCATACTATCAGTGATATATAAATCATGCATCAGAATAATCTCGAGAGAAACAGAAAACACAAATCCCAGTTGTAAATCAGTGCTACTCACCGTATGCGCTTAATCCCAGAAAAACAGCTTCTTCCCCATTCGGCCGATCGCGATTTCCGGGTGCGCGCGAAGTTGAAATGGTAGCCGAACAATTCCTCTGCTCGCGAGAGAGATAACCCGCAGAAATCCGACTCTAATAAACTCCTAGCAACTCTTGCGGTTCTCATCTCTTCCCAGCGAAACCCTAATCGCCACAGTAGCCGCCCTAATTTCAGAGCAACAACATTCCCCCAAAACCCCGAAAATTTATATCAGTTACCTATTTATACACCGCGAGGGTTTAACCTAATTCACCATTTACCCTGGGAATCCCCTTTCTACCCCTCCTTAGTGTAGGGTTTTCCCGGATTTTAACCATTGACCCATTTTTTATTTATTTCCGATCCGAATATGACCTACGTATAAATATTTCCACCTCATTTTCTTTAACCCTAATGACCACAAATTTCTAGCAATAATAAAGTTGATTTAACCTGTACATACATCCATATGTGCATATACTTTTATTTTATCTACTGTTATCATTTGTTTATTTTTATTCTATTATTATTATTTCATTTTATTATTTTATTATTTATTATATTTTTTTTTCTACACAAAACTGGGGTTCTACACATGAAACCCTAGAATTTATTTTCAGGCTTCTGGATTCAGATCTACCATATTGATCATGATAAATCCAGGATCTTAGCCTAAAACCACAAAAATCACGAAAACAGTGCTGTAGGTGCAAATATGTGGAAAATTCAAATTTTATAAAAAAGTGGGGATCTCATGCTATAAACATCATGGATTCATGTTATTCATTCAGATATATCATAAAAAGCATTAAAACATGACCAGGATATTCAAAGCAGTCACATCTCACAGATTTGAGCACATGGGGGTCTACCCTACGGATCCACCTGTTCTCTTTTCCCTTAGCTCTCTCTTCACGTTTTACGGCTAGAGAGACTCTTGAGGTACTTGGAGATAGGTTTGGGTATACAAACACAATCACAGGCTTTATTCTAGAAAAAAAAGGAGAAAAACAGATATGGGGTTCTATTCTAGGGATCCACCTGTTTTCTTTTCCCCTAGCTCTCTCTTCACGTTTTACGGCTAAAGAGACTCTTGAGGTACTTAGAGACAAGTTTAGGAATACTAGATACAAAAGATGGCCTTATTCTACAGCAATAGAGATGATCCTATTACTTCTAGAATTGAAGACAGAAAATAAAAGGGAAAAGGGACTTACCTGGATTGAGCAAGCAGAGCAGCAGGGATTCCTCTTCTTCTCTTGGAGCTTCTTGGACTTCAAATTTTCGTGGCCTTTTGCTTGAGAAAAGGCCCTCTATTTATAGGCAAACACAGGGGTATGATTGGTCCAAGGTTTGGCAAGATAGAGTTTCAGTTTGAGTTAAACACAAGATCATGCCAATCCTTTATCCACAAAGATATTTCGCACGAATAAAATATATAATTCGCTCATTTAAAGGGATATTGGACTAAAGATAAGGCTCAGAAATCGAGAGAAGAATAAAACTCGCACGAGTCTAGAATGCCCGTAACTGATTTACGGTCCCACGATGTCCGTATATGTATTACGGGCGCTGCGTGCCCGTATTCAAAATTCGGGCGCGCTTAGCCCGTAGATACAATACGGTCCAGGCTCAAATTATCCATTTTCATACATTTTTGGCCTGTTTTAAATCCCAATTAATATTTTCAATTATTTTCTCATTTTTAGTGCAATTTGGGGTGTCTACATCTCCTAAGATTTTTTATATATTAGTTTACCACTTTGAGGTTTGCTGTGTATAACAGTGTAAAACCTCAGAATTTTAGGAAATAAAATAATTTGAGGTGTTGTTAATTTATGCATAGAATAGGAACCAGGTCCAACCCGGAGATTTTTCAGTTGACCTAATGCAAGTGGAGACTTAAACCTAAGTTAGTGAAATTAATTAATTATTTCTCATTAATTTAAATGATTCAATTAATTTTAAAAGGTGTGCAAAATTTTTAAATAAAAAATAAAAAAATAAAAGGTTTAGGTAACCAAACCCAACTTTGGCTTGAGCGGCTAGAGTTTGGTTAGGTTTTAGTTTTGGGGTTGAACCATAGGTCTAAGGGGAGGCTTATAGGGTTCTTTAGGGTTATGTTGAGTTGCTAAAAACCTAAAAACAAAACACAAAAAGAACGGGGGCGTGTGTGGTTGTTCAAGTAAGAAGAAGAAGAAGGAACAAGAAAGAGAAGGGAAGAAGAGAGAGGCATGCCACATGATTTTCTATTCCCCATCCAGATTTCTCAATTTAAGATCTCCTTTTTGCTTATTTGGATTTGCTGATCAGACCTAAAAAGAGAGAGGGCTGGTCGTAGGAAGAAGAAGGAAAAAAGAAAAAGAAAAAGAAAAAGAGAGAGAGAAATAGGTGGCCAAACATTCCATTCTTCTCCCATTTAGATTTCCTTCAAGATATTATTTTCTTTTGTTGGATGAAGCTGATCAAACCTGGGGAGAGGAGAGTCTTAGTCGTGTGATCTATCAGGTAAACAAAAAAAAAAAAAATTTCTTAGATTTTTTTTTTTTTTGGGTTGGCTTTAACTTGAATGTGATAAAAAAATTCTGATTCAACATTTGTGTTGTGTATTTTGCTTAGATTAAATATAAGAGGAGTGGGGAGATCTCAATCTGATTTGAGAAGAGGGTAAAGGCCAAACGTGGGGTTCAGGTATGTGACAAAAAAAAATTTCTAATCATTTTTTTTAGGCTTGACATTAAACTATAGTGATCAGAATTTTCTGATTGTGATATTTTATGCGCAAGTTTATCTCAGATTGAAGAGAAGAGAAGAGAGAGGGATCATTAGATTAGATCTAAGGTGAACATTCAGACCTTAACCCATGTTTTAAAACCTCATTTGGATAGGTTTATGCTGCTGGAAGAACTGAATTCAGTTTGGTTATTTTATGTATGTAAAGTGTAGTTTTAGTTGGACTGCGAGAGGGGTCTCTTGTATGATTTTCGGTGTGGATTAGACCTGCTATCAACATGTTAATAGTCCCTTCAAATCTGCATAAAAATTTGGATTTCGGGTTACTCAAATGGAACCGATGAATTTCATGTGTTGCTGTAGTTTTAAACTTAATTTTATTCTTCGGTTTATTGGTTGCACTTTGATATTGGTTTACAAAAGAAAATTTCAGAATTTGTAAGGTAGAAATCGGACATTGAGATATGATATTATGTGGTTATGATTTTTTCAGATGTATTGAAAAATTTAATGCCACCCAAATTTCTGCACTAATGTTTTATGTTAAAAAAAAATTTAGATGGAGTGATTTTGTTTTGGCATGTGAAGTATATGTATATACGTTATATTCGGACATAAGATGGGTAGATATCATGGGTGATTTATGCTAAAAAAAAATTTCAGAATTAGTCTAATTTAAAGGGGTACTTGGTGGTTGCACTATATAGTGGGTATTTTACTGTTTTATTGGACTGTACCTAATTTTTCTATAAGAGGGAATTTTTACAGATACCAAATGGCATATTTAGAGAATATGATATCATGAAAGTTGTTTGTTTTTGAGTTTATATTAACCTAAAAATATAAAAGAAGTGATATTTCTCTGTTTACTAATTTTAAACTTAATTGTTACTGTTGTTGGTCTGTACAGGATTTTGAATTAAAGTAGATTTTGAAAACTTATAATTAATTAACCAGGTGAAATTTTGTAAAACTGCTATAGGCTATTTTAGTGCGTTGAGTTAGAAGCCTAACAAACCATATTTCATGTTATTTGGTTAAGAAATGAATGAGATATGGGGATTTGAATCCCACTAGGTCAGAAAATACAGAATTGATATAGTTATGGTTAAAATGCAATAGAAATTAAATAGTCTATATTTTATGATGGATTTAGGTTTGTTTTGAATTCTAGAAATTATCAAATTAATAAGAAACTAGATTTGAGCGTATTTACATCTTACAGAATTTAAGTTAATGTCGGGGAGAAGTGGCAAGGTTTTGAGGATGATCATTTTGCTTAAGAATTATTGTGAACTCTAGGAAATTTATGATGACTGTCTAAATTATTAATTTTAGGAAAATTTAGATTTTATATTTTAGGAAAAGTGATCAAATTGTTGATGAGAATATAGTGGAATTTTAGGAAAGCCTATTATAATAGATTTTCTTAAAAAAAAGTTTAGTTTTAAGGGTGTTGTAGGAAATACTTAAGACTAGAAACGAGCATTTTATCGAAAAATGAGATTTCCCGGAGAAATATATTAATTAACGGAGTTTTAAATTTATGCTTTTCAAAATATTCAAACATGATGTTTAAACTACCTAGAACTCTGTTTAAAAGCCGAATTTTGGTTATTTAAAATCTTTTAGAGTATCTATTAAGTGAAATGTTTTCTAGAGTGGTTTGAATTTTGGTTTAACTAGTGTAACGCCCCGGAACCGGGTTACGTAGTAAAAACCGTAACTCGTTCCCCAAGGGTTACTTTTATACACAAGATCGCTATATCAGAGTAAGGAAAACATGAAATGGCAATCACAAAATCAGAGTCAACTAAAAGTTTCCCCAACTCACCTGAACCAATCATAAACCCGACTGTATCGTCCTCTCTGCGATCTGAAAACAAAACAAAACAAAAGGAATGAGATACGACTATCTCAGCAAGTAGCAATGCATGCTCAAACATATTTAATTTAACTTCTAAAACATGCACGATTAAAATATACTCAACGACTAACCACAAATAAATCGATTAATCCGACTAATCCGGCAAAACAATATCAAATCACATAATAAGATGGGACTTGTGAAATTTGACCGCTTTGTAAGGTTAAGTTCTAGCTCCAAACAGTTCCAGTCCGAGAACCTCTGCCAAATCTGATACCTCTGTAAACTGATTTCAATATATCGTCTCTTGGTGGAAATCACAAGACCTCACCCTCCTCAAGGGTGGAAACGGATATCAATCCAGTCTGAGAACCACTATCGTAACTGCTGCCAATAATAGACCTCACCCCCTCATGGGGTGGAAACGAAGCTGCTGCAGCACATCCCTCATGGAAGGCCTCTTTATATAGAGGAAACGCGTAAAATAAATCCCTCTTAGTTCGCAGCACTTCCCTCATGGAAGGCCTCTCTACATAAAGGAAACGCATGAAGGAAGCTAGACTTTAGCCAAACAAATTAGACAGACTTCACTTACTAGCTAAATTATGGATCCATAATGAGCTAAGCCCTAATTAGCTTAAAATTAACCAAAAGTAATCCGTCGAATAAAGCATCATACAGATAAGTGAGATCAAGCATGATATGCATTTGCAATACCGATCTCCGATATAAAGACAGTACTAAATTAAAACCTTCGTGAAACAATCAATATTTTCAAATTTGGCTCAGCACAATAATTTCAATAGAATTCCATTAAAATAGATATTACTTCAAATCTAGAGTTTCTTAAGTTAAACACATTGTTTAGAAAATAAATCCAGCATTGAAACTTCCGATTAAACACAAAATAGAAATCACAGCTCATAAGTTACTCATCTCGTCAATTTACCTCAATTTACAACCCACGGACTATAACTAGTGACTTATTAAGAAAACAAATTCAGAATAATATTCGGGTCATGCCATAATTGTAGCTACTTCAATGTGGTTAAATTAACTCAAGGGTTTCCCGAAAACCAATTCTCTTAATGTATAATTTCAGATTTACAAATTTTCTATTAATTGATCCCAATTCTAATTTAGTTCTTAATTGTTATTGTCAATATAAATCTCTTAGGCTACTAACAGCTCTGGCATAACTTAGGCGAGGGAATAAGTATACTCGAACACCAAATAGTCCTAAAGAGTTTCCCATTACATGATTTAGGAATTATATTATGCACTTGCTATTATACTTCATACAAATCTTTTATTCCATATTGTCAAATTATACTCTATAAGTTTCTAATGACATTTGCATGTTAAATGAATTTAGATTAACTCAATTTATCAAGATTAACAAGCCAGGTCTTTATTTATACCCCAATGACCAATCCATAATTCCCAAATGACCATTCCTCTTAGATTAGATCATAACATAGGTTTGACACCAAAATAGGCTCAAAGGAGTCTCCCTTATTTGATGTAGGAACTATATATAATCATGAACTTGCTTCCATCAGGTTTATAATAGTAGTTGCAGAAAATTATAACCTATCCTTAGTTTATTGCCTCCCCAAAAATATATTAATACTTGGTGCTATTTTTAACTTCCCTACACTTCTAATAAATATAGATGAAGAGATTAACTAAACTTGAATATAAAATTTGCTCAAAGAACCCAATCACAAGTTGCTGGGATTTCATATCATAAATTGGCTATTTCTCTCATAACAGTTATCCAAATCTTGCTGTAGAAAATTTCAGTCTACATGCTAGTATTTAGTTTACCATAATCCTCTAATTGATATTACTCACTTGATTTCCATAAGTTTCTAATAGTTCTGGAATCTCTGTTTAATTCTGAATAGCTCAAGTGAAGCAATTAAAAGAATAGACATAAGATAAACTCTAAGAAATCTAAACAATGGTGCTGCAGAAATTTTATATCTTGTCTTTAGTATCATGTCTCTCAATAATAATTAATTCCTAATTATTATTTTAATCCATGGTTTTCTAACAGTATTTACATGCTATTTAGGCTTGGCTCAACTCAAATAAGGCAGGACCATCAGTTGTAACATCAAGAATAATTAAAGATCTAGAGACCATACGCTGCAGAAATTTCAACTCACATTTGCTAATCTTTAACTCACCACACTCCTCTAATCCAAATTGATAATTTACTTTCCATATGATACTAATTGACCTAGAAACTAATTTGAACTCAGATGAATCTATTTAATAAGGTTTAAGAGGATAAAACTCTGGTTATACTCCAATAACCAATCAGCTACAGGTTTCTTAAATTAACAAGCATTATGAAATTTTACAGCTGCAGAAGTAAACCTTAAACAATTTAATTATGATAAACTCTTCCACAAAATCATATGCAGCATCAAAATCAAGTGAATCGGTGCTACTTGCCTAATTTGTTGATGAGTCAATCTCCACAGAACAATTTCCTGATCTGAAATTTTCAGCAAACAGAAATCCCTTGACGAATTGAAAATCTGCAGAAATTTTCAGAATTCCATTCCTTAATGTCTGATCTAAATCTTTGTTGTAAATTTGATAAAACCTAATCAAAACTAACTAAATCTAACACATAAATGTCCTTACCTGGTCTGAGATAAGAAAGGGACGAAGTTCTGTTCATCAAGATTAGTCACACTCCCTTTATGAACTGATCTCTCCTCACTTGCCTCAATTCTTCAGATTTGATTTAACTCCCCACCCACCTGCTGCTGTTCCAGCTTTTCTCCAGCAACTAGAAGGACTCCAAACGTCCTCTTCTTCTCTCATTTTCCCTCTCCTCTCCTCCTTTCTCCCTTGGCTGGACACCCTTCCCCCTTTCTTCTTCTTCCTTCGTTTTCTTCTCCCTTCTTTCTTTCTTCTTTCTTTTTTTTTCTTCTTTCCTTTCCTCCCCAGCTTAGGGTTCTGGACGTCCTCCCCCCTCCCTTGGCTCTTCCTTGCTTGCCAAGCTAAGTAAAATGTCTCTTGGACTCCCTAAACCCCTTTCTAAGTTAAACTAACTCTTAAGCACTTAATCCCTTAACCTTCCTACTTACTTTAAGTGCTTTTATGATTTCATGAAACTTTTACTTCTCAACATATTTTGTAACTTATTCCCATACAACCCTAATCTTTCTAATTAATAAAGAAATTATTCTTGATTTATATATATGCTACTTGCATGAGCCATTGTATTCCTTATTTAAGTATAATTTGTCCTTAATATAATTTATATTATTTTAACATTATTTGCATGCCTCATATTTATATAATTGATCATTAAGATAGTAAACTACACCTATTAATAATTCTACATAGCTTTGCTTATATTTAATTTCTTTTATCTCCCTATAATCCAAATACAAGTCATAAAACAATTTAAATCACATTTTAAGAACACCATTCCAAGTAAAGTACAAAAATAATGATTTATGATAATTTCACATCATGCTTATATATATACATATTAAAGTTTATTAGATCATACCTTGAATTGGATATTTTAACTTCCCCATCTTCGTGATCAAATGAAGCGCCGCTTTACCGAAAATCCTACACCTTCACTCTTTTAACCTTAGCTCAAATGATTTGCCACCCAACTAAATACAAAACTCCTTACTTATATTTGATACAATTTAAATAGTGCTTATTATTATTATTTTATATAAGTAGGATTTTCCCCCTGGATTCACTCGAGAACTTTGGTTTGACCGCTCAATCTCTTTTTCTAAAATTTCCATCAGTTAATTAAATTAATAAACCTTAAAATCCAATTTTTAATATTATTAAAATTTTGGTGTTTTACAACTAGTTATTTGATTCAACACGTATGTGGCTCCGTGTATGTGGGTGTTTTTCTAACATGTATGTGTCTCCGCATATGCGGGTGTGTTTCTGAGACGTATGTGTCCCCATGTATGTGGATATCTTATGATGTATGTCTTTTCCCTAGTATTAGTGATTTCATTGTCTGGTGGGTTTAGCTCTAAATGGATCTATAGAGTATCTAGTAAGTGAAATGTTTTCTAGAGTGGTTTGAATTCTATGTCATAGGCACTCTACCATGTTTACGATGGTACCGCTCCAGTATCGGTCGGTTGCTATGTTATTCACTCCAGTATCGGTTGGACCATACATGCTAATTCACTCTGGTATCGGTTGAGTACTTCCGCCTATCGTAGAATAGCCTGACCGGTATCTGCTGGCTTACTTATAAGTCGGTTAGGTAGCATATTGGCATAGTCTGTTGATCTATCTCTGATTCCCTATTTCATGAGTCCCGCAAGACTAATTGTATGCTTGTATCATCTTATATGTCACTATGTTTGTATTTATCTTGGTTAGCCTAATTACTCACTTGCATATTTTCGAACTGCTAAAAATTTATATTTTCAGCATAGTTACTTACTGAGATGTTGTTTCTTACATTATTGTTTTTATCGGTTTTGTTTTCAGACACTCCTGATGAGGACCCTGCTGGGTTTGATTCACAGGGGGTCTATCTTGACTATCGAGAGGAGGATTTCTATTTTTCTGTGTAGGTTCACGGAGCCATGTCTCTTATTTAACTTGGATTATTATTTTGTGGGATGTATTAGGATTATTTTTCTTAGTTGACCTTGACCAGACTTGAATTTGATGGTTTATGTTTTGGATGATAGTTGTAAAACCCCGAATTTTCACCTAATAAATAAATAATAAATAAATAAAATAAAATATGAGTTAAGTCCTAGTTAAAATAAAAAGTGAAGATTTGGAGGATAATTAATTCAAATAAGCTCTAAGTTGAAAATAAAGAAAGAATTTTAATGAAATTAGCCTAGAAGAATAAAAAGGGTATTTTGGTAATTTTCAGAAAAGGGTAATTAGTAAATGGATCATCAAATAATACTTAGAATTAGAAAATAGAAGAAAACAAATTATTTTGACAAGTTAGAAATTAAAAGAAATTAATAAAAGCCTAAAAGTGGGAAAAAGGGTAATTAGGAGATTTCACATCTTAATTTGGAGAAAATAAGGTTTTAAGTGATAGAAATGTTTAATTAAATATTTTGCACGAAAATAGGTTATTTTCATGAGTTTAGATAATAAGAAACTTAATTAGTATTGTTTAAGTAGAAAATAGAAGGTGGAGAAAAAGTAGGAATTAAATTAGAAGGATTAGACATTAACTAGACCATGGTTGGGTTAGCCCAAATTAAATTATCCAATTAGGGTTGGTTTAGGATTTCTAAAGCCTAGTATAAATAGGAGACTAAGGTTAGACAAGAGGGAATTTTCGTGGGTTTCTTATGGAGAGAAAAGAGGGAGAGAAAGGAAGGAGGTTTCTAATGGAGGTGTCTGACCAGCCACCATCAAAAAGCGATCGGGGAAAATCCGTACGGTGGATCGCCTTCAAATTTGAAGGTTTTGTTCATGACTGATAAACCTACATTGTGAACGGTGGAGATTTGAATTGGAAGAGTCTAGCTTGGTGCGGTTGGGAGCAACATTCTGGTCCAGAATTAGAAAGTGCAATAGAAGAAGGATTTAGCGTATAAGGCAAGTAGTAACCCTTGGAAAACGTGAGGAACTGCATGATTTTGATTTCTGTGATTTCATATGGTTAGAATGGATTAGACGGAACTGTATTTACATGGAATCAAGTTGCTTATATTTTCATGATTTGTATTCTTGATGGATTTATTAAATTTATGAAGAAAGTTTAGTTGGATTATGTAAATAAGGGTAGGAGGGTATTTAATTCATAAAAATTTCTCTAGAAGGCTCTAGGTAAGTTTCAGAAAGTTTGTAAATTAATTTAGACCAAGAAAACCTAATGCAAAAGCATAAGAATCCGAAATTGGAAAATCTGGAAAATTCTGTTAAAAATTGCACGAGCGCCTAGGATCTCCCATCCCTGTAGAGGTAGGCACTCTATGCAGAATTTGCAGATTTGGGGATTTTGTAATTTGAATAAATGTACAATGATTTTTCTGATTAGTTAAACATGTTAGCATCTTTATAAGGACCTAATTAGGCTATAAAAATTATAAAATTAATTTGGAAAGATTAAGCAATAAATTGAAGGTTATAATGAAAGGATTGTTTATAAAAGAGTCAAAGGGTATGGATATTGCTAGAAATAATACTACTGAAATTTATAGCTTATAAACATCTTTTAAACTTCATTCTAGGTCTGTAGAATATGCCGGAAAAATAAAATACTGAAAATTCAAATAGAAACTAGCTTAGGTGCTAAGGTAGGAAATTGGATTCTAATAAAAGGGATTAATAAAGAAAATTCTAAGTAAGATTGGATTTACTTTATTTTGAGCTTTAAATAGGAATATTGGCTACTGAAATTGCATAAACTCAGATTTTATCGGATTTATGATACTTGAGTTTTATTTTGAATATAATTGGAAGAATTGCATATATTATTCTGAAAATGTCTATAATTGGATTTGTTATGATTGAATCATGATTTTCACATGGAATGGAATACTTGGGTATGGATTGGTATGTGGTATGATGTTGTTCTCTTTAATTTTACGGTTGGGTGATACGGCTTCTGTGGTTGAGTTGATACCAACTTTTACGGCAGAGATGGGTAATCCTCTGTGTAGAGATGTATAATCCTTTACGGGTAAAAGTGTGTATGCCTCCTACATTAGCGTGTCCTCCCGTATGTGGTTTTATCGTGGTTTGTGTCAGTGGGCTTAGCTGTATATGGATCCATAGTTTTGGCTGGTTAGCTAAGTGGTATTTAGTTTGGGTTGATTTACTCCTATATTGCGAGCGCGCTTCCCTTTGCAAGTTAGTTTGCTCTGGGAGGGTCCTATGTCTGGAGGGACACCCCGGTGAGCCGCTGGTGATTCCCTGTACATGTGGATAAGCGACCACACTCCATGTATTGATTCTGGTGCTGCATGCTGGTGGTACGTCCAACTCTGCGGGGTTCGTGCGCAATAAGTCGGTGACTACGGCTCTTGCCTAAGCTGCGCTGCATGGGGCTTGAGTATCATTAAGTAGCACTGCCCCTAAGTCGCACGGTGGAACAGGATTTAGTCGAGTGTCATCTCAAATACTTATCATCTTTGTGAGTCCTTCAATGGCACGTGTTTTATCGCTTTTGTCCGTTTTACCTCGTTAACATCAAGAGACTGGTATTTATACATGATCATATGTTTCATCGCCTTATTTGTAATTGCCATGAATAACTTAGATTTCTCGTCTTATCGTTGATTAATCGAATACCTCATGACTATTTGCTTACATTGGACTGTTTCAAATTGCATGCACCTGCTACTTGCTGAGATGTAAATCTCACTCCGTTTTCCCCTATTTTTCAGGTTGCTTGGAGAGATCGCGAAGATGGGGTTTTAATTTGATGGGTAGAATTATAATTGGTATTAATGCCACATGTTGATTAGATAAACTTTATTGTAAACAGAATTGATATTATTGAATAAAGAATTGTTTTTATTGGCCACCATAACTCTGATGTAATTAATTTGTAAATTTTAAAATTATTGTGAATCTTGGTTTGTATCTGACCCCAGCTTCGTGGTAACACCTCGGGTTTGGTTGTTGAACCGGACTTGGGTTGTTACAGTAGCGAACCGGGTTCGGGTTGGGTGCCGGTTTGCACTAACCCGGGTTCGGGGCGTTACAATAGTACTTTTCATTCCATGCTTATTTGAGGATTTTATCATTATTGTCGCACTCTAATTATGAACATAAATTTATTTATGTCTAGTTTTGTAAATCTGGGCCTTTTCTAATGTTCAGGGTTTGGGTTTATGATTTTTAAATAAACCTAGATCTGGGGCGTTACAAACAGTCTCCCCTTCTAGAGGGTTGACTCTTAATATTTTAACCATGCATGTTATGAGGTGGCAAGAGATAAAATATATATTGATAATTTTGCCCCTTTTGTTTTGATTATTTAAAATTAAATATCAAGATTACCCTTTAGTAGGTTGGTTCGATGTTTACAACATTTGCTCAAATGGAAAAAAAAAAAAAAAACTAGACCTAGTTCATATATACCTTGAGGGCATTTTTTGTACTAAAGGTATAAATAAAGTTTTTTAGTTTTAAATGTAAATAATGAGGGAGAAAATTTATTAATTAACATTTTCTTAGTATTGATTTTAACTATCAAACCTCTAAAGGGGGGTAATTGTTACATACTAAAAATCTCAAGGTGGTAAACTGGTATTTTAGAAACCTCGGGCAGACACTGGGATTGTTGGATACCTAAGGTGCAAACTGTAAATATCTCTTTTATGTCCTTCTATGCTCACATGCACGAAGCACGTGCCAACTGACTAGAATGTTGATTTACTACATAAAATTTTGAGAAATGGGGCATAATAGATTAATTCAATTTGATGATCTTGAAATTTCCAACTATCCCTCTTTTGTTCTTTGTTAAATGGGGAATTTATTGAATTTGATGTATTCTTCGTACCTCTAATAGTTAATATTGATACTTTGAAACTCATTTTTAGTGAAAGTTGTCTTTAGTGATACTTTTTAAAGAGAACCTAGATTCAATCACCTAATTCTTGGCAATTGGAAAGCAATAATACTTTTTAAAATAATTGAGAATAAGTATCATTTTACTATTCATAAATTCTTTATTTTTTTTCCCAAAAAAAAACCCTTAAAAGACTAGTTAACCTCATTGAAAAATGACAATAAGCAAATTGTTTACAAGTCTTTTAAAGATATTTTTGGGAGAAAGTCTCCTTTAACAGTTAAATGATACTCATTTTCAATTATTTTAAAAAAGTATCGCTGCTTTCCAAATAACAAGAAATTAAATGACTGAATCTGAGTTAATCTTTAAAAAATATCACCAAAACCCAATTTCTCATCATCATCATCAAAAGGGAAATGGGGAATTTGACAAATGTTTTACATCGGTTGCTAATCTGACTCAACCCTCCTCTCCTTTCTCCAACTATATTGTAAATACATTAGATTATATATATATATATAATTTTTTTTCCCTCTAACAAAGTGACTAACAAGATTCATGAAAATGGTAAGCCTGGTCACAAACGTCAAGCTAAGATAAGGGCTTTGAGGGAAGGCTTTAGTTTGGCATGGGAGCAAGGAGTTAGAAGATTGATGGTGGAACTTAATGCCTCCATTACGGTTGGTCTTTATTAAGGACTGTAGTATCCCATATTTTACTTGAATAATTATATTTTATTTACATTTATGTATTAAAGTTGAATTTTACTCGGACAATCATATTTTTTTAGACTAGGGGAAATGTATGCAATATGTGCGTCGCAAAATAATTAAATAAATGGATGCAATTAATTGAGATAAAACAGAAAATAAATTAAAGGACATTTTGGGGAATAGAAATAGTTATATGTGTAACAATGTAAAAGTAAATATAATTAAAAGTAAATGGCGTTTTGGATAATATAAGGTAATTATATAACTATAAGCTAGTTAAAGGGAGATGAAAGTGAATATAATAAAATGTGTTGGGCAATTTAGGTATCAATTGTTAAGTAGAAAAGAGACAGTTGGTTTTCTAAAATTAATAGATCTATATGTTAAAGTTGGATTTGCACCCGAACCTGCTTGGGTTAATTAGGAACTATTAGACGACACTACAAAAAAAAAAAAAAAGGTGATGTAGCTACACCTAATATAAGGGCACTTATTCAAAAATGCCATTACAAATGTGTTAATATGCCTATTATAAAACAATTTATTATGGCATCTAGGAAATGCCGTTATAAAATTAATTTATTACATAATTTTATAAGAAATACCGTTATAAAACAAATTTACGGCATTTTATAGACAAATGCTGTTATAAAAAAAAATTTTAAATACTTTACTTTGGCATTTTAGATATAAAAAAAATTCCGCTACAAATAATTTATTATGGCATTTTATAAGAAATGCCATTATAAAAAAAAATTTTTAATGGCCTTTTATAAATAAAAAAAAAGGCTACTATAAAATTATTTATTACAACAGTTTATAGAAAAATGCCATTATAAAATAATTTATTAAAATTCCATATTGATGCGTTTGTAACTGCACTTCTTGTATAAGTACCCTTATAATAGGTGTCACTGCATCTCTTTTTTTCTTAGATTAAAAGGGGGAAGGTTAATGAAAACCAGCCTAGACCAGTCTCTGGCCATCTTTACATTTGTTATTGGAATCCCACTAGCACCATTCCATCAAGATGTCTCAAATTCCATTCTCATATAACAAACTCGTCATTTTTCATGGTAACATTGCATGTTTCTTGCTTTAAAACTGAGAAAAAGGATGAAAACCAGGAAAAAGGCTCTAAGAAAAGCAAGATTTAATGGGCTGCTCACGCATGCTTAGCCGTTTCAAAACGGATCATCATCATCCATATCGTTCTTTTGTGACCTTTATATATTCATAAGCATTGACACAGACAATGTACCTGACTTTGCCCTCAATAAAGGCAAGTCCATCTCAGATAAAGTGGAAAGGAAAACACAAGAATAAGGCAAAGAATGAAGAAATCAAGATCTGAGATCATTTCCATCACCAGCATCATGCATCGCCAGTTAGGTTTTATTCTGTGGGCTTGCATAGTCCTGAAGTGCTCAAGTGGGGTTCTTGGAACAACACAGGTTCCTGCAATGTTTGTGTTTGGAGACTCTTTGGTTGATGATGGAAACAATAACTACCTCAACTCCATTGCAAAATCAAATTACATGCCATATGGGATTGATTTCGGTGGAGCGCCTACTGGGAGATTCTGTAATGGAAGAACTTTTGTAGACATGTTAGGTAACGTCTCATGTTACAAACCAGGCCTAAGTAATATTAGTTGTTGATGGATTGTAATTTGAACTTTGAAGCATCCTCATGGCCAGATGGTTGAGCCATTTGGTTCATCATCAGGGTAACCTTTCGTTTGAAATCAAACATGTTTATGATGGCCTTGTAGGGGCGATGTTAGGGCTGCCGGATCCTCCTCCATTTGCAGATCCTGCAACAACCGGAGCAAGAATACTTGGTGGGGTGAACTATGCTTCAGCAGCTGCAGGCATTCTAGATGAGAGTGGCCAACACTATGTATGTATCTTCCAAACCTTTTCCTTAATCATAGTTTAATTATAACCTCCATCTGCAGCCTCTTTATCTTGGCCACATGGTACTCATTTGATCATACAAAAGTGACCATGTTGTGTGTGTGTGTTTTATTTAACTTTTTATTTGGGGTATCTGTAGTTCATTCCCTCGAGGTTTTACACAATCTCACTTTCCCCTTGAGGTTTTATAAATGCCAATTTACCACCTTGAGGTTTGTGGTGTAACAATCATCTCCTTCTAGTGGTTTGACCGTTAAAAATCATAATTGACAAATTTACCCCTTTTAATTTACATGTAAAAGCAAAAAACTTTATTTATACCTTGAGCATAAAAATACCCTCCGCGTGATCTTTATTTATTTTTCTTTCATTTGAACGAATGTTGTAACCATTGAACCAATCTAATAAAGGGCAATTATGGTTTTTAATTTTAAAATCACAATAAGAGTGGCAAATTTGTCAATATATGTTTATCTCTCGCCACTTCTGTTAAAAATTTAACTGACTATATTACACACGGGAAAACTCAAGATGGTAAATTGTCATGACAAATACTTCAAGCGCGAAAGTGGAATTGTCAAAAACCTCAGGGGTTTGGCTGTAAATATCCCTTTTTATTTTTTCCTATTCAAGTGAGACTGATCAGTATCAAACAGGGAGACCGTTACAGCCTAAACCAACAGGTTCTGAATTTCCAAGGGACGTTAGACCAGTTACGGACAATGATGAGCGGAAGAAACTTGACCCAGTACTTAGCCAGGTCCATATCAGTACTGGTGATCGGCAGCAATGACTACATCAATAACTACCTCATGCCTTCCTTGTACCAGTCCAGCCAACAATACACCCCGCCGGAGTTTGGCAATCTTCTCCTCAACCACTACACCAGGCAGATTCTGGTAACTTCCTTCCCCTTCATTAACCCCCTTTGTGTGTACAGGAATAAATGCAACGGCTAAGGTATAGCCCAGAATAAGGCTCCCGCCCCATGTGGGGTCTAGAGAGGGTATGATGTACGCATCCTTACCCCGGAAGTGGGGAGGCTGTTTCCTTTGACTCGAACCCGCCATCTTTATGCCACAATGGAGCAAGCTTACCGTTGCACCATGGCTCGCACTCATAGGAATAAATGCAACACTTACCTGAATTTCTGTTACAAAATTGCAGGCACTGCACAGTGTAGGACTGAGGAAGTTCTTCCTGGCAGGAATTGGGCCGCTTGGTTGTATACCGAACCAATTGTCAACAGGTCAAGCCCCACCAGGAAGGTGTGTTAGCTTTGTCAATGAGATGCTAGGGACATTCAATGAGGGGCTTAGGTCACTAGTTGACCAACTGAACCATAATCACCCAGGAGCAATCTTTGTTTATGGCAATTCTTATGGAGCTCTCGGCGACATACTCAATAATCCGGCTGCTTATGGTAAGATCGGATTTCCTGATCATCTCTTCATCCCTCAATATGACCAAAAGAAATGTGCGTAATTTAACATATTGGACTCAATCCTAATCTGATACAACAGGATTCGCTGTGACCGATAGAGGTTGCTGTGGTCTTGGAAGGAACCAAGGACAGATAACTTGCATGCCATTCTCAGTTCCCTGCCCAAACAGGAATCAGTATGTCTTCTGGGATGCCTTCCATACAACACAGGCTGCGAATGCAATCCTGGCTCAGAGAGCATTTTCTGGTCCCCCTTCTTATTGCTACCCAATCAATGTGCAACAAATGGCTCTAATATAGTATCTGTACCAGATGTAGAGTTATTCAAGTATATAGATGGTATCTGTGAGGGAGAGTATACCAGTGCTCACCATGAAAATCTATGTTGCAGCAAGGTCCTCTTTTCTAGTTATGGTTAAAGTACCTGCAGGGAATAAGACAGAAAGAAACATTGACACTTAATGGTCAATCACTGCCTATTACGAAGCCATAGAAGGCATGTAATGCAATGCTTTCCTTTCCTTTCCTTTCCTTCTTTTTTCACTTCCTTCTTTTGGTAAATGTTAAATGGTTTCTAACAACCATATTCATAATAACAATGTAGCTAAAAAAGGTCATTGAAATGTAAGTGAGGGAAAGCGATATACAAGAGATAGAAGAGTTTAGGGACAAAACCATAACATAAGATGGAAGGTAGTTTATTACTCACAAAATGAAGACTGATGAAGGAACCCGTCTAAAGTGTGAAATTATGAAAGCTAAAGGAACAATAAGGGATAGAGAAAGGAGCTCGGAGTGCGTCAAAGATGAACGGGAGAAACATTAGTCTAACTACAAAAATAGAATTTGTCGAATTGGGATTTAGTAGCATTCATGGTATGAATTATAACTAGTTAAGGCATTTTGTTGATTGATTGGAGTAAAATACGCATTACATTTACTAGTAATGATCATGCACGTTGCGCGTGAATAATGAGAAACAGCATGTAACAAGAAAAAGAGAAATTACAGACTTGCAGTAAAATGTGGTCATAAAAATCAATTTTATAAGGAGTTTCAACATCAAATGGACAAAATAATTGTATAAATAAAAATTGATTTTTTCTATACAAAGTATGATATATGTTAAAAACACTGTAAAAGCAATTATTGACATGATTGTTATCTGGGTAGTTTTATATATTTGTACACAAAAGAGTTGCGCTTCATCAGTAGCCATTCCCTCGAGATGCCTTGAATAATTCTAAGTTGGTCCTTTTTGGAGAAACTCGGGTCCTTTTCTTTCAGGGCATTTAAGGCAATATTTTTTTTTTGGTGGAAACATTTAAGGCAATCTGAACCTCTAAAAATAGGATATTGTCATTAAAAAAATCAAATATTTTATGTGCAGGTAGCAGAAGAGAGATGATCACGATTACATGAACCATCGACTCATGAACTTACAATCCGATTACGAGGATATGATACAAACTGAAAAATCTGAAGGAACATAACAATGATGGGTGCGGACAATTTACTTGTTTCAATAGATATTTTAATAGCATCTGATTAGATTAAAAAAAATCTAATTAGTGAAAAGAAACTTTGAGAATAAAAAAGATGCAAATGTCCAATTTTATGTTCAAAGATTCTCTTAGACACAGTAAACTGTAGGAATCTTAAAATTACTACATTCCTTTGTAGACTTATTTTAGAAAGAAATGTAATCACAAACGCTTCATTTCATACATTTCAACATCTATATCATCAGCTCACTCAATTTGTAAATTATAAATAATAGAACATTTGATCCCATTCATTTATTACCTAGACAAAGCAAGATATAGAACAAGAACATCATGTTAAACCTATATCAAATCCTGGAGTCATAAATTTGGATAGAACGACGCATCATTAAAACAAGACCCTCTCTCTTACTAACCCATTTGACACCCTTCAATTATCACAATCCCAAATCTTTGCCCAAAAGTTATTTATTTGGGATAAACAAGATACCATTATAAGATTGTGTTCTTCATACCATGTATCAAGGGAAAAAAAAATAAGTAATGTATAACATAACATTTAGGTCTAAATCCAGAAAAAAAAACTGACGACATAATCCAGCATATGAAATGATGGCCTTGCCGTCTTCTGTACATATATGAGTTGGAGTTGCAGAGAAGTAACCTCTACCATAGCCCTGAGAGAAGAATGAAATTAATAAAAAAAACATATAACTTGTACCATAGTTAAGGAAATGTAATGCAAATGATACCTTTGTGGCCAAAATGCATAACAAAAATTTGATTGAATAAGAGAATTCCAAGTCAAATTTGAAGAACCCATGTCCATCATCTCACAATTGTAGTACTGAAATAAGGATTGGACTAAAACATTTCCATCCTTCTCCAACAGGATACTGCTATGATCCTTATTCATTCTCAAGTTCTTGGAGTACGTTGTATTAGAAGGAAGGGGAGAGGGAAAAGTCAACCATAACCTATTTCAAACTATAGATTTAATTTAATTTTTATAAAAGAGCTAAAACACTCAAATGTTTAATGTTGAAAAAATTGAATCTTTGAATGAGTAACTCATGGAAAAATTATAATTTATAATACTAAAGTAGTAACGCAACAAAAAAAAACCAAATTGTTACCATGCCAAAAAAAAAAGAAAAGAAAAGAAAAAACATATCAAGAATTTAAATATACCAAAACCAACTACCATTGTCTGTAATTGTATCAAAAACAATATATATATATATATATATATAGATAGATATAGATATAAACGTTCCTGCATCATCATTCATCGTCCACAAACTTCTCAATAGAAAAAATAACAAGTTCATGACCTGAAAAGTGAACATAAAAGAAAAACATATCAACAATTTATTTGATTAGACAATATCCAAAAGGCCTCTTTTGGCTACATCTTATTCATGCTTTTATAAATATATTAGTTATGAATAAAAAATATATATTCATGTATAAGTGATTAGTCTAACCATTTCAATATTTCCCTTCGATGGTTGAAGATGGAATATACTCTACACTATAAACACCAATTTCAACAAAATCTTCACAACTGTAGTTGTATTGACCATTCCTAGCCAAACGTAAACTTTTTCAAATTGTAACTATGTAAAGCTTCCATACACATTCTTGATCACGCAAACAAATTCAACAAAGTTCATTTCCTAGACCAATATGAAATCAAAACAAAAGAAGGAAATGATAAATAAATATAAAAAAATCTACACACAAATGCATCAAAATCCAACAACATATGTTACATTATAAATAATATAAAATATGTTTTTATGTTTGTTGTAAATCCATTGTAAGACCAAGCAATTTCTCAACCCTCACATCAAACAATGTAACCCAAAGTGATCTAGTGTTATCAGCAACTTTATTTTGCATTCTACCACTAAAAAAAGTCAAAGACATTAATAAATAAAAGAATATAGTATTTATACACTAAATGCAACAAGACAAACAAAGGTTAATTAGGACAAACCTATTCTTGTATGTTTCTCTTGATAACTTGAATGCTTCACAAATAAACAAACCATTGATAAGCTCTAATTTTGTATTGCAATCTAAAAATGCAATATACCAAGGGTCTTGCTGAGTGCTAACTGACACGATTCGTAGTTTACACTCAAACGTATTGTTCTAACATTGCTAACAACACTAAACATTAATAAAATGAAGATCGAAGTATAAATAATCAAATTAAAGTACGTAGAAAAATTTACCTGCATAGTTGGCTCGAATTTTAGAATCTCATCAATAGTTAGAGGCTCATCCTTGAGTTTAACAACTTTTCAAAAGAACATTTTGTGTAACTTGAATCGCAACTTGGTTATCCATTGCCCTAGTGAAAGAAATGAATCTAAATAACCAATGACTGGGTTTAAAACCTTGAACTAATTGCAGGCATAAATCATTCGATTGATTATTATCTTTATAATTCAATAATAATGTTTAATGGGTTTCCCAATTAGTTTTTCCATTTTATTTTTTTAAAATTATTTTTACATTTTAATTTTACAAGTAAAACAAATCTCAAACTGCAACTAATCATAGATTTACAAACAATAAATATTACAGGCATAAATCATTTACATAATAGATATATTTAAACTAAATGAATGCATATAGTGATTCATATGATTTACATAAAAGATATTCTTTGCCTTTTCCTATTGTAAAACTAAAACCACATTTAATTCAATTATCATACTATTATTACAACAAAAAACAATTCCAAATTTAGATATTATGGTAGAAATACTTAGTGCAACAACAGCACATAGGAAATTGAAAATGATCTTCTCAGGTAAGAAATTCACGAATAAAATATGGGATATATATACTGTGCGCGCGTCGGAAACACGGAACGGGGAAATTCGGAGTCGCCATCGCCTGATGGGGTGCAAGCGGACACCTGGGTGCCTAATCTTGTATATTAGGGCTTTTGGTCTGCGGCTTGAGATTCTAAGTCTGTTCTCGGTTGCGGTCTGGGGAAGTCTGTAGACACCCTGTAGACACCTGATTTTTGCACCCTCAAAATAAAGAAAAATGAAAAGTCAAACCCTGAGGGGGGCAAAAATTGACTTTTTGATTCAAGTAAATTTGGCCATCAAACTTCATCTCATTGAAAAGAGCGTTTCGACACGATTCCAACGCAACTGAATTTGCTGGAATCGGAGTCCAGATGAGAAAGATATGAGCTGGTCAAACTTTTGGGGAGCAAAAAGTTGACTTTTTGCTCGACCCCAATTCAGCTGCCAAACTTGACCCCAGTGGACAGGTGGTTCCAAACCGGTTCCAACGACACTAAGTTTGCTGAAATCGGACACCGGATGAAGAAGTTATGAGCAGTTGAAGTTTCAGAAAAACTGCCCATGTGGCAAAAAATGCAGCAAAAATGGAATAAACCAATAAAATAAATAAGATAAATGTGTTTAATAATATTTTAATAAAGAGAATCTCGCTTTTTTAATAAAATAATCGAAAAATCGAATAAGAATCTTGCAAAAAACCAAATTGAATAAAGGTTTGAGATCCAAACATTTTAAAAACGTGCTGGACCGTATTTGAATTACGGGCAGGGCATGCTCGTATTTGAAATACGGGCAAGATTCTGATAGAAGACACGCGTCGCTGTACGGCGGGACACGCGTCCTGTACGGCCAATTCGCGAGATTCGCACATGTGCGTTTTTTCGCCCGTATTTGAATTACGGGTAAGGCACGCCCGTACTTGAAGTACGGGCAAGGCATGCCCGTATTTCAAATACGGGCACGGAAATTTTGCCTATAAATAGAGATGCCACCCCCCCCCCCCCCCTCATTTAAACAAGCTTTCTCTCTGGCCTCTCCCCTCTTTGTCTAAGTATTAACCACGGCAAACCTCTGCCCAACTTCCATCCCACCCCAATACCTACACTTAATGCCCAAATTGCCCCTATGTCCTAAAACCATGCCCAAACACCCAAAACCTTGTCTAAATTTTGACCTTTCAATCTTCTTAGATTAAAGAACCTAACCAAACCCTTTCCATACCATTTTAAGAATTCCCGGAGGACGCGGAAGCGCTGCTCAAATCTTCGGAGGACCAAAACATCAATCAAACAATTTGTAAGTATGTTCTCTTTCTAAATTAAAGTAAATTTTGATTTCATCCTTCTCATACTCCCTACTTCTTGTTATATCTAACATGTTTTTTGAAGTGTGGTATGTAATAAGGAATTGCATGCAAAAGTAATCCTTCTCATGCAAAAAGGGGAGGTGATAACAAAGGATTATCCTAAATGCCTCAAAAAGGGAAAACTTGAACCCATTTCATCACCATTATGTGAAGAAGATTGAAGTCCCTTTTTGAATTTCTAATATCCCTTGTAAATTACCCCTTCCCTATTCCTAAGAATTGATGGTGGACAAACCATAAGGACTTTGCTTACTCAAAGAACAAGAGAAGGGAAAAAGTGATCATTTGGACCAAGAGAAGAAAGTGCAATACATTGAAGGAGCCAGAACCATCTCAGTTATTACAGAAAGCTCCCAAAAAGTCACGGAACAGATCCCAAGCAGAATCGGCAGCAAACATGCGAAACAAGCCGCGCCCGTAAACTCAGAGCGGTCCGGTGAGGACCGTGTTTTCTTCACGGGCAACCCAAACCGTATTCTATTCACGGGCAAGGGTGGACCGTATAACAAAGACGGGCAAATGTAAAAATAATGTAAAAAATTTAATTTTCGGTCCGGTTGAACTTGATTCGACCTGAACCGGTCTGAACCAGTCCCTTAAGTATCTTGGGCTATCTTTAGCCCATTTTTGGACCATGGGCCCACCAAGACCACCCTGGGCCCACTTGTGAGTGGTCCACCTTAGACTGGCCTATACCAGGCCTGTTTTCAACAAACAGGCCCAAGCCCTTTGACCCTTGGCTAATGGGCCAAATTCAAGCCCACTAAGCCCATTGGCATCTGTAATAGTTTAAGTAAATAACCAAATGGGTTACCCAATAACCCAACTGGGCTCAAGGCCCAACCATGGCAACCCACGGGTCTTCCAACGGGACCCGGGTCCGACCCACTTCACTTAAATAAATAAAAAGATAAAATGAAATAAAAAGGGACCCACACTTCCAACGGGCCCCACCAGACCTAACAGAACAGCATGCTGGTTTAGGAAGGGTGAAACTGACTCAAAAACCAGGGAGACCCGAGGGACCCGTCAAACCGGCGGGGCGGACCGGGGTGTCTTTAGGACTTCCCCGGATCGTAACCGAGGACTTAGCTAGAACTCTGAAAAGCCGCAGACCAGACTTAGACCCGATTAGGGCAAAACCGTGTCTGCCTGCACTCTCAAGCAGTGGCGACTCCGAATGTCCCGAGGCACGCACCAAAGGTGCGCCCGGTGTGCGATCTAGGATCCAGATCAGTTTAGGTGCGCACAGCTTGGCGACTCTGCTGGGGACACCTCAACCCAGTCGGACCCTGGTTATCAAATGAGTCAACCTAGGTGGATATAAGCAGATTTAGGAAGTACTTCTTGTCCAACCTTAGTGGTTTATGGAACTTATGCAATTACATAATATTGGGGGATCCTGTCACAAGGACGAGATAATTGCCTAAGGAAAGTGGAATTTGAGCGGTTCCCTGTGACCCTCCACTTACCTGGGGATCCACTCAAGCATTGTATTGCATACTGTTCTGTATTCTCACTATAAAAGTGACATTAAGGAACCCTTAATCAGCCTACTATCCGAGAATCACCTGATTAGACACAGCACTTGGCTCCACTGCACATACAAGCACCTCACTACACCGTGAATGAATTTTTTTTTAACTACATGGGGTGACATGCACGAGGGAGACTGCATGAATGATCCGAACTGAATGCTGTCCACACCATGTGAATGCTCTTCTTAACCAAAACCTAGATCTCTCTAGCAGCTACCCTTCTTCAATCGAGAAACTTACTTTTGGGGTGGTATTAGCCCTACGCTCCCGTGGCTTGCCGGGGAAAGCAGGGTAAACCCATCTCCCCAGGTTTCTAGATTCTTCAAGCGCCATTGGTTTCTTGCCATGGTACGCGAAGGGTCTAGTACTTGGCTCAGACCCTTGAAGGCAGGTGCCTTGGGCTGGGTATCCTTCTCCACCTATTACTTCTGATAAACCCTGATGTGAGCATGAACATGAATGAACAAATAAGGGTAAAATCAATCTGGGGCATTAACCCCCGCCTTTGTTAGTTTTAACCCTAATTTAAGGAAATTAACTCGATTTAATCCGAGCATTCAAGTCGGTCTTGGTTCAGTTGAAAGCCAGCCAGATCAGACAGAAATGGGTCAGAACAGAGGCAGAAAAACCCTAGAAATAGGATTTCAGCCCACCTGTTGAGTAACAAATTTGTACCCTCCTTTTGGGTTCTCAACAACCCTAAAGGTGATTCTCTTTCCAGATTTATTTTGTAAATTTCGCCCTCGAAGGCAAGTTGTAAATATGGTTTTCAGTCCGACACTAGGGGCAGATGAAAGAGCAGATGAAAGAGCAGATGAAAGAACAGACGAAAGAAAAGGCCGGCTAAGACCTGAATGCGTCTCTCAAACATTTAAAGGACATAACCCTTAAAACCCATAACTTGAGTGCTTGGATTTGATTTTTGTGATTGATAATTACATGAACTGCTTAGGCATTGATTTAATTTTTGCATATCCTGTTGCATGCCTTAGACTAATTTAGAGTTTTTGGTGGAAAACCTTAAAATTGACTTGGAATTTCAATCGGATAGTCGGCATGGCATCTTCATCCTCGACTGAGAGAGTTCACTTCCCAAGGATAGAGAAGTGTGCCTTTGATACCCCTTGGATCCGTTCTTGGACAAGGCAATTGCAAGGAGATGAGCAAATTAAATGGGAACAGAAATACCATATGGGACAAACTCTGTCCCTGTTAAATGTGCCCATTAATTGGGACATGATTCAGGCGGCTCTGCCTTTCTGGGATCCTCAACTTTCACTCTTTAGATTTGGGACTAATGAGTTGACCCCTACCATTGAGGAATTTGAACTATTCCTTCGATTTCGTGACCATGGAGAACCAGCTAGGCAAAATCTCAAAGATAGCTACAAGAATGAAGCTTGTACCTTCTTTGGCCTACCAAGAGGAGAATTCCAGACCTTAGGAGGTGACCAAGCATTCACGCGGGTCTCTAAAACCTTCCTCGCTGAAAAGATAAGGGATAAAAAGCTGGAAAGACCCCGTGTTTGGTGGGACACCTTCACCCTCGTGGTTCTGTCACAACTCTTCTTTCCTACCGGGGGAGACACCATTAATTTGGCCCTCATGGAAATTGTAGACCAACTCCAAGTGAAATTCCGAATTGTACCACTGATCCTTGCTCAGCTATATCATGCCTTGACCATGACCAAGAACGGAACTAGGAGGTTTCAAGGATGCGCTCCTCTCCTACACATTTGGCTTCAAGATCACCTGATGGTTGCTGAACCTGTCAGCCCACGTTATGGGTACGTCCGTGACAATGTCACCCTGATGGCCCGAAGAGAAATTAGACTAGACTTACCCTCCAGAGAGGATTGGTTTGACCACTTTCTCCAACTAAAAGGAGAAACGGATATAAGATGGGGAGGCACATTTGACCAAACATATACTCCCGTCATAGCTTTCAGGAAAAGACATTGCCTAGCCTTGATAGGCTTGACCCATGCCATGCCATACTATCCGGTTCGAATTCTGAGACAGTTTGGGAAGTCTCAGGGAATACCGATCAAGGATGAAGCGGAAGGATTAACTGGCCCACTTACATGGGAATTGAAGAAAAAATTGATGAAGGAATGGCAACACGTGCACATACTCCAAGAGGACATTTTCACTGCATCCGATGTTCGTAATTACGAACAATGGATTGCTCGAGAAACTGGCCTAGACAGCCCACCTCCTCTTCATATCGTCACCTCTAACGATATCCTAGTTCCGCCCCCTGACACATACAGGGATAGGGTGGCCGAACTGCGGGAATCTTATTCTCGAATCCATCGTGCATACGTGGATTCCGAGCGTAAAAACAAGCAGGCCAATGAGGCCCTTCAACAGCAGCTTGACACCATGCGCAGACGCGCAAAAGAGGGCCGACGTCTGCGGAATAAACTTCTGCGTGCCTTGAAAATGCGAGACGTGTCCTCTCATTATGATGATGACCAACCTAGCTAGACTCTGGGTTTGTTTATTTTGTTTAATCATGTAATTGCTTGTTCTGAATTTTGGCATTGTACTTCTTTTTCCATGAAGAATTTGGTGATAAATTTAATAAAGTCGATTAAGACATCCCCCCCCCCCCCCAATTCCTTTTTCAAGCAATCTAGCCCCAATCCATTTAGGCGATCTGAATAAGGAACTCGCCAAAATTTTTTCTTTAAGCCCAGGGGTTCTAAATAAAGAACACCCAATTCCTACCCAATTTTCAAATCTTCAGAAATTAACAATTTCAAATTTAAGCCTTTGAGGGTTCGGAATAAAGAACACCCAATTTAAAATTTTCAGGTGATCTGAGTAAGGAACTCGCCAAATTCTTTTAAATCTTTAAACTAAAGGGTTCTAAATAAAGAACACCCCATTTTTACCATCAACTCTAAAACTTTCAGGCAATCTGAATAAAGAACTTGCCAAAAGAATCTTTAAAATCCAGGGGTTCTGAGTAAAGAACACCCCGTCCTTGTCAACTCTCAAACCTTCAAGTTCCAAACTTAGGTCTTAAAACCCCAGGGTTCTGAATAAAGAACAACATATCCCTTGAGCTCAGATCACACCCGTCTGATTTAAAAAGATCACACGGTCAGCCCATGGGGCACTGAACCCACTGGTGTTTAAATCAGAAAATTGGCAGAGGATCGTCCTGGCATAGCATACCCCGTTGTATGGCACCAAGGTCAAGCAACTAAGCTAACGACTAAGGTACGCTCGGGTATCCCTAGCCGAACTCTTAGGGCACTGAAGCCACTGGTGTTTAAATCAGAAAATTGGCAGAGGATCGTCCTGGCATAGCATACCCCGTTGTATGGCACCAAGGTCAAGCAACTAAGCTAACGACTAAGGTACGCTCGGGTATCCCTAGCCGAACTCTTAGGGCACTGAAGCCACTGGTGTTTAAACCAGAAAATTGGCAGAGGATCGTCCTGGCATAGCATACCCCGTTGTATGGCACCAAGGTCAAGCAACTAAGCTAACGACTAAGGTACGCTCGGGTATCCCTAGCCGAACTCTTAGGGCACTGAAGCCACTGGTGTTTAAACTAGAAAATTGGTGGGAGATCGTCCTGGCATAGCCTTCCCCGTTGTGAGGCGTCAAAGTCAATGGTGATTAAACCAACAACTAGCTAAGACACGCCCGGGAACTACTAGCCAAAGTTAGGTGCTAAAATCATCAGAGATTAAACTGAAATTTGGTTGAGGAACACCTGGGTGCTGCTGTTCAGCTCACCCCCTGCGGAGACTCTACATGGTCCAACCTCGTGATGCTGAGCTCAAACCAACCTTTTAAATTTGGGTTCCCTTTCCCAGCCGTTTGGCTAAAACAGACCAGTCTAAACCGGGTTCTCTCTCCCAACCACTTGGTTAAAACAGATCAGTTTAGGGTTCCCTTTCCCAGCCGTTTGGCTAAAACAGACCAGTCTAAGCCAGGTTCTCTCTCCCAACCGTTTGGTTAAAACAGATCAATTCAGGGTTCTCTCCCCCAGCCGTTTGGCTAAAACAGACCAGTCTAAGCCGGGTTCTCTCTCCCAACCGTTTGGTTAAAATAGATCAATTCAGGGTTCTCTTTCCCAGCCGTTTGGCTAAAATAGATTATGAGTCCCTATCATTTCGAAAATAATTCAAACATGTTGATCCTTGATCCTTCTTTACAGTTAAAATATATCAGTAATCATGCATATAAGTTGCACTAATATCCATTGGTTGCCCTTCTCAGGTACCAAAATTGCTTCCCGAAGCCCTTATCTATTAAGATCCAGAAGAAGACTTGAGATGGAACAGTCAAGGGAACAGACCTCGCCAGGACAAGATCAGGCGGAATCCAGTCAGACACAGACAGTGTCTGATCTACAACAAATGATTGATAGCATGGGTACCATCATTCAAGAGTTAATGGCAGAACTAAGAGAACTCAGGATGGTTCCCCCAGCTGCACCAGTGACCTTGCAGCAACCGATTGCTCCACTGTAGATGGATGCTCCACCACCGTACCCTGCGTACCCAGCTCCGTTGGTACCGCCTCCACCTCCGCAAGCTGTGCCTCTTCCTCAGGTTATTGCACCTGCCCAACTGGGGCAAGAAGAGGAAGATTGGTATAGAACACAGCAGGCCCAGTTTGATGAAAAGATGGCAGCCACCAAGTCAAAGGTAAATGCTTTGCTTGAAGAGCTAAAAAGCCTACGACCCAGTGTGGTCCCCATGGAGGCTACTTTAGAAAGCCTCTGCTTCTTCTCCGATGTTCAACTTCCAACAAAATTCAAGTGCCCTGACTTGCATCAGTTTGATGGCACCGGGTGCCCGTTAAACCACCTCAGGTCTTACTCTGGAGATATGTGTCAATATGCTAAAAATGAAAAAATTATGATACAGTTCTTTCAGAGGTCGCTGACAGGAGCAGCATACAACTGGTTTTTGAGTCTGGACAAAACCAAGATTAAGACCTGGAATGATTTAGCAGCAGCGTTCATCCAGCAATACCGTTTGAACAGTCAGATTGTGGAAACTAGGGCTGAACTGCAAAGGTTGACAAAGAAGAATCAGGAATCTGTACGAGAATATGCCAAGAGGTGGAAAGAGTTGGCGACCCTAGTCCAACCCCCACTACTTGAACAGGAAATGACCTCCTTGTTCATTACATCACTTGGACAGCCATTCTTCTCCCTGCTACTGGGGCAGAGTACTTCTAACTTCAATGACTTGATTCTGACGACAGATAGAATTGAAGACGCTGTAAGCGCTGGAAAGATAGATGGCAGCGGCCAAGGCCCCACACAGAGAAGGGCAGCAACAGGACAGAGCGGTAGAAACCAGGGGCAAGAGCCTAGAAGGCAAGAGGCCCAGGCTGTTAATTATGTACAGCCAACACAGCCCTATCACATTACCCAGAGGAATGAAAGTCAGGGGCAGCCTTTGAGAAGAACCAGAGAAGAGGCAGAGGCAAGAATGAAAAGGGTGTTTACCCCACTACTTTATGCACCTGCAGAACTATTGGCTACACTGCTGAAGAAGGGGTACCTTCAAATCAAGCCTCCTAACCCTAGAATGATTAACTCACGAAGTTATAATACAGCAGAGAGATGCGAGTATCATTCTGGAGCTCCCGGGCATTCAACAAATCGATGCTGGGATTTGAGGCATGACATACAGGATCTGATAGACAGCAAGAAGATCTCTGTAGATCCCCCAGCACCAGCAGCATCTACTCCTCCTACTGGTACAGCTACTAACCCCCTCCCAGACCACTCTAAGGCTTCTGGCAGCAGAACAGTACATCAGATCACTAGTAATCAAAGTAATGAACTACAGGTTGACCCGTCCTTATTGATCAGACGACCGGGGCAAGTTGTCAAGATTCATCTCCAAGAAGGGGCAATCTGTCAACAGATACACGTCATTAATGAAGAGGAGAATGAAGAAACCTTCATGGGGTTCCCTCTAGTGCATTTCAACTTTCCCGAACCAGAACCTTTCTATCCTCCACCTGTCCCAAACTCACCCCCATTAAATATCTTCGATATGATGAACCCATTCAATGAGCCTGTGGACTTCCTACTGGAACCGCCCACCCTCAACTTACACCAACTTCACCTTAACCCAACCTACTCCGCTGTGCCTCCACCTTACCAATTCCTACCCATGTACCATGATTCTACCATCACTTCCACTGAAAGAGAAGTCAATCGAATCACCCGTTCTAGCCGATACATAAATCCTAACCCTCCACCTGCACCAGAGGAAGAGACTAGTGAAGAAAGGACAAGGAAAGAGAAAGGGAAGGAGGTGGCTACTGAATTGCCACAGACCCATAAGAAGAAAGGGAAAGCCCCAGAAGAGGAGATTGAAAAACTCCACTATAGTGCCTTCAGTCCGGAGTATGATCTAGTGCAGCAGTTGAATAAGACACCAGCCCAGATATCCATTATGCGTCTCTTATTGGATTCAGACAAACATAAGGACGTACTTATGAAAATACTGGGTGATACTCATGTGCCTGACGACATCAGCCCCAAGCAGCTGGAGACAGTAATGTCTATAATTGCTACACCAGAAGCAATATCCTTTTCCTCAGCAGACTTGCCACCTGAAGGTTATAATCACACGGAACCTCTGTTTATCACTGTAAGGTGCTCCGACTTAATAGTGAGACGAGTCATGATCGATAATGGGTCAGCTCTAAATATCTGCCCAGTCAGGACCTTCCACAGTCTACAGCTGAATACTGATTTGATCAAACCCAGCTCCAATAATGTCCGCGGGTTTGACAATGCCAAGAAGGATTCCCTTGGGGAGGTTACTCTGAAAATTATAATTGCTGAAAGAGCCTTCTTCATCACCTTTGAGTTGATGGACATCAATGCCTCCTTTAATTTACTGGTTGGAAGACCTTGGTTACATCAAGCAGGGGCAGTCCCGTCCACCCTACATCGAATGATCCGATTTATTTCGGGAAATCAATTGATCACGGTGCATGCAGAAAATCACAGAGAATTTGAACAAGGTGGGGTACCTGTGATTGATTATGAGCTGCCCACTTCCTTGAACTTTCAAGCCATTGAAATGGTACAGATAAACAGCATTCCTACTCCTCTGCAATCAGACTTGTCCCGCAGAAGGAAAAGAAAGAGCATGTTCGGTGCTGCTGAATGCGCCGACTGGGGCCTCCGAGTAGGAGATGGTTTGGGCAAATACAAGCAAGGCATCAAGTCTGCAATCCAGCCCTGTGACAAATCTATGGGCTTTGGATTGGGGTTTGTTCCTAAACCTGAAGACTATGCCAGACTATTTGGCAGGAAAGCTGAACGAAAGAGGGCACGAGCAGAAGGAAGGGACCCACATTGGCCCCATCTGTGTACATGGCCAATTATACCATCACTTTACCAATATGGAGAGGGAAGCCGCACAGGCCATTCAGAACATAGTCCCCCAGGGATGGGGCGATGAGTTCAATGATCCAGTTGAGCAAGCGGAAGTTAATTATCTGCAAAGGTTATGGGAAGAACCTCCTTTGCCCCAGGAGACAGTTACAAAAGAGAACTCAGAGGCTCTCAATGGGATGATGGAAGAACTGTCTGCTTTGTTCTCTTGGCAGTCAGTTGACACCGAAAAACCAGCTATCCCAGAAGAAGCATTTGCCTATCCATCAGATGATGTCGGGGCACCGCCAACTGAGGCTGAAGAAGAAGAGCCAGCTCAATACATCTACATGATGGAAAGCCAAGACAGTTCAGGAGAACCCACTCCAAGGCAAAGGTCTCCCCCACCTCCTATCTGCATTGTACACCCAAGTACAAGGGATGGTCTGGGTCAGATGTTCTAGAAAATGCCCCAAGTACTGGGACTGCCCACTGAGCTGGCTTATCATGAAACTTATGGTAACTGGGCCCCTGACGAACATTCTTCCAGCAGGAGGGATGAATCATCAGTAAAATCTGTAACCAAGGCATTGCCTAAGGTGGAACCACCCACGAAGTCACTATTCAGGTACCAGGGACTGTTATCCGCCGCGGGGTATGGATCAGTGTATCATCAGAAGATTCGAGTCAGAATCAACAAAGAAGGGCACAGCTAATAACCCCATCTGCATCTCCTCTGATAGCAGCATCAGCGTGATACAGACTGGAAAGGTGAATGCAGTGACCGCTGTAACCAAGGACAAATACGCATTGCAAAACTGGAGTTCGACGCCACTTGCCACTCGCAAAGCCGAACTACCACAGGGAGTTTCTTCCACTTCTGAAATTCCCCCTGTAGATATTGCTGCACTTTTTAATAAATGCGTGAAATCTTTTGATTATTTTTCTGCTTCTGTGAATAATCCTGCAAGTAAGCAAACCCAAAATCGCAACCTTAATATCAATCTCGACGCACACCCGAAAAATTTGGAGCATGAGATAGATAATCAGGCTGCCAAAATCAAGCAAAAACAAAAAGGTCAAAAAGAACAAAAAGAAATCCAAAGTGTCGAGCATGAATCAGATAGCGACACTTACTTATCACAACCTAATGATTCAGAAATTATCCCCAGTGTTCCTTATGAACTTGAGGATAATGATGAATCATGGGAGACCCCACCTGAAATCCAATTTACCTTGGACAGACATGAAAAGGGTCTCTAGGCTAATATTGAGGAAACTGAACCTATCAACATAGGTAAAACAGCACAACCAAGGATTCTTCAAGTTGGTAAAAAGCTGTCTCAATTACAGAAAACACAGATAACTGATTTTCTAAAATCTTACACTGATGTGTTTGCATGGTCATATGAGGATATGCCTGGGTTAGACACTGATTTAGTTGTGCACCGGTTACCTATAAAGTCTGAGGCCACACCAGTGAAGCAAAAACTCAGACGCATGAAACCAGAATGGGCCCTGAAGATCAAAGAAGAGGTCACCAAGCAGTTAAAAGCTGGGTTCTTGAAAGTTATAGATTACCCAGAGTGGTTAGCAAACATTGTGCCAGTCCCCAAGAAAGATGGAAGGGTCAGGATGTGTGTTGATTATAGGGATCTAAACAAGGCAAGCCCAAGAGATGACTTTCCATTGCCACACATTGATATACTGGTAGATAATACTGCAACTCATTCCATGTTCTCCTTTATGGATGGATTCTCTGGGTATAATCAAATACGGATGGCACCTGAAGACATGGAGAAGACCTCCTTCATCACGCACTAGGGTACATATTGCTACAAAGTAATGCCATTTGGATTGAAGAATGCAGGCGCCACATACCAACGGGCAATGACTTTGTTATTCCATGACCTGATGCATAAGGAGATGGAAGTATACGTGGATGACATGATTGCAAAGTCAAAGGAAGAGGAAAGTCATTTGGAGAACCTTGGAAAGGTGTTTGACAGACTCAGGAAATGCAAGCTCAGGCTGAACCCGAATAAGTGTGTATTCGGCGTTACCTCAGGGAAACTACTTGGATTCATCGTTGGGAAATGAGGAATTGAGGTTGATCCTGTCAAAGTAAAGGCAATTCTGGAGATGCCTCCCCCTTCCACAAAGAAAGAAGTGAGAGGTTTCCTTGGTAGATTACAGTACATCAGTCGGTTCATAGCACAGATGACTCCCGTGTGCGAACCAATATTCAAGTTGCTAAAGAAGGATAACCCAATGGTCTGGAATAAGGATTGCCAAGAAGCATTTGACAAAATCAAGGCTTATTTGATGAGTCCGCCAACTTTGGTTCCCCCTGTACCAGGACGACCGCTAATCATGTATTTGTCAGTCACAGAAACGGCAGCCGGATGTGTCCTAGGGCAGCATGATGATACAGGAAGAAAGGAACAAGCAATTTATTATCTGAGCAAGAAATTTACCAATTATGAAGTAAGATACACACTGCTTGAGAAAACCTGTGGCGCATTGGTATAGACAGCTCAGAAGCTCCGGCACTATCTCCTCAGTCATACTGTCCTACTGATCTCGGATACGGATCCCCTGAAGTACATTTTTGAAAAGCTAATCTCTACTGGAAGGATAGCCAAATGGCAGGTTATCTTATCTCAGTATGACATTGTCTACACCACGAGAAAGGCAATAAAGGGACAGGCAGTAGCAGATCACCTGGCAGAACACCCTGTGCTCGACTATCAACCTCTTATCACCGGATTGCCGGGTGATGAAATAATGTGTGCCGAGTTAGCAGAAGAGGAAACCAGATGGCAGATGTTCTTTGATGAAGCCGTTAACATCAATGGGAAAGGAATTGGAGCCGTGATCATTTCCCCTGACGGAGTCCATCATCCGATAGCAGCAAAACTCTTGTTCGATTGCACTAACAACATGGCAGAATATGAAGCATGTGTGTTAGGCTTGCGAGCCGCAATCGAAATGAATATACAAAAGTTGAAAGTTTATGGTGATTCCTGTCTAATCATCTACCAAGTAATGGGGGATTGGCGGACTAAGGATCCTAAGTTGGTGCCATATCAGGAACTGATTAAGGAATTGGAAGGACAATTCAAAAGCGTGACATTTGATTATATGCCACGAGATAGAAATCAGTTTGCAGATGCCCTGGCAACACTGGCATCTATGGCAACCATCACTGGCGATACTTGGGTACAACCATTGGAGATAGAAGTGCGACGTTCTCCTGTTTACTGCTTTCGTGTTGAGAAGAGCACACCAAAAGGGGAACCCTGGTATGCAGACATAATGAGGTACCTGAGAAACAGGACTTTACCGGAGAATGCCACAGCGTCTGAAAGGCGCACGATCTAGAAACTGGCAGGACAGTTCTTCCTCAATGGAGGTAAGCTATACAAGAAGTCCTATAATGATTCACTGCTGCTATGTGTAACAGAAAAAGAGGCACAACAGCTGATTGATGAAGTCCACGGGGGACAATATGGCGCACATATGAGCGGGCATATGCTAGCAAGGAAAATCTTGAGAATGGGTTATTACTGGTTAACTATGGAACATGATTGCCATATCCATGTAAGGAAATGCCAGTTATGCCAAATTTATGCTGACAACATTCATGCACCGCCCAACACTTTGTACTCAATGACTTCTCCTTGGCCCTTCGCCATCTGGGGAATTGATATGATTGGAGAGATCCATCCGAAGGCATCAAATGGGCATCGATTCATCTTGGTTGCAATAGATTATTTTACCAAGTGGGTAGAGGCCGTGTCCTTTGCAGATGTTAAAGGGTCCCATGTACTGAAATTCATCAGAAATAATATTCTCTATCGCTATGGTGTGCCTGAAGCACTCATCACAGACAATGCCAAGAATTTGAATAACAAGGACATGGACAAAATGTGTGAAGATTTGAAGATCAGACATCTAAATTCTACAGCATATCGGCCCAAGATGAATGGAGCAGTAGAAGCTGCCAACAAAAATCTGAAGAAGATATTGGAAAAGATGGTAGTCACCTACAGAGACTGGCATGAGAAGCTGCCATATGCTTTACATGCATACTGAACCTCAATCAGGGTCTCAACCGGAGCAACTCCTTTCTCTCTTGTATATGGAATGGAGGCAGTCCTTCCCGTGGAAGTGCAGATCCCTTCGCTCAGAATCCTGAAGGAAGCAGAGGTTGATGACATTGAATGGGAAAAATCAAGGTTTGACCAGTTGCAGTTACTTGATGAAAAAAGAATCAAAGCTTTGTGCCATGGACAACTCTATCAACAAAGAATAGCACGAGCTTACAACAAGAAAATGATACCGCGACACTTCAAGGTGGGAAACATTGTTATGAAGAAGATATTCCCCCACCAAGAAGACAATAAAGGGAAATTCAAGCCAAACTATGAAGGACCATTCATAGTACACAAAGTTCTGTCCAGAGGAGCACTAATTCTACAAGAGATGGATGGAACTATCTTTCCTGAGCCAATAAATGCAGATGCAGTCAAACTGTATTATCCTTAAGATCGTTCCAATTGGGAAATGAAGAGAGGCCATCCTTCACTCTCCCTCAAGCCTGTAAATCTTCCCAAAAACCCAAAAAAAATTCTCCCCTAGTTAAACACTTTTGAGCCTGAAAATTTCTTTTCAAACCTAGTACAGGTGTTCCTTCACATCAAAAAGGGCATTCCTGGCCCAAAAAAAAAAAGAGCAATTGCGAAGAAAATCAAGAAAAAGAAGAAAAGAAAAGAGTTGAGTAAGATGGGGAAAATATGAACCCCAAAGAAATAAGCCAGGATGTAAGCCCCAGCAATAAAAGGAGCACTATACAGACCTATAAAATTACAGCCTTCTTGGGCCACTTATCTTTCTTTCAAAACCCCGGCTTAGCCTACATTTCGTCCTACCTCGAAGACCTCTCGGATCTTAAAGTGAATGATCTTAAAGCAAAACAGCCAAATCCGCGTTTTCGGGTAATGACGGAATTGAATTTTCTCTGAAAGGACCAGACGTAGTGAAAACCCAAAAAGGGCGCTATGTGCAAAAAAGGGTCAGTCGTGGTTAAAAAAAAACTGGTCATACCTTGATTAAAAGCAAAAAGGGAAATGCAGCAAAAACAGAAACAGGATGGATAGTGCACTGAGTGGGGACAGCCAAGTGACCTGAAGGGCCCAGATTGGCAGACTGTGTTTGAGTCAACGCTCCAAGGCCTATGATGACAAGGCTAAAGATACCAAGCACTCTAATCTGTGTCTAACTTAAGGATTGACTTTTATGATAATTGCAGGCGCAAACACACACTACCACATCTGTGTTTTTCCGTAATTATTCTGCTTAACTATTCTTGGAATTTCCCCATCTGTGCTGCTAACCCGTGAAGAGGGGCTCATTGCCTTAATCAATAGCCATTTTGATTTTGATGAATTAAAGGCCTAGAATAAACCAACCCTGCATATCCCCAATGGAACAAGCACTGACATTTTGTTCCTTGTACAGATTCAAAGAAGAAAGAAAGATGCAAGATGAACATAAGGAGGATACTTTGTTCCTTCATTCCCCAGCAGAGGCTTTTTACCTTTCATCCCCAGCGGAGTTCGGAAGAAAGAAGATCGTCAAGATCCTTAGACCCTCCAACAAAACTTCAAAATCAAAGAGGGACATCACAATAATTCCCAGAGAATCATCTAGACAGATCATACTCCCACCAAATCCCCAGTGGATACTCATGAGTGGGAAGAAAAGCTCTAATACCTCAACAAGAGAAAGAACCTGGCAAGGAGAAGCAACAAGGAAAAGCAATAATGGGCCAATCCGCCCCCTCTTGTAAATTTTGATTTCCCACTTTTGTAAATAGTATAGGCTAGAATAGGTGTGTGATCTCCGAGATGATGGACAGCAGCGCGAAAGCTTCCTCCCGTCCTCCCACCGGCACTCCCAAACCCATACCTTGGCCTATCTCCCTAAAAAAAAAAAAAAACTGAAGTCACTAAAAGCATTAAACAAAACAAACAAAAAGAAAAGAACATTGTTAAGTGCCTTGCATCAACGCCGAAACAGGCTGATGAGCTCAGATTTAATCCTATCTTTCTTTTTCAAAGACAGAGAACTAAGGAACAGCCCTATTCAAACCCGAAAGAGGGTATAGGGATTCCAAAATCAGGAAGTGATACCAGACATCTGACACTTCCCTTTCATTAAAAACAATTCAGTGATTGAGCTCGTCGACCCTGTCGACAGAAATGCAAGGTGCAAAAATAAGGTTCTTTTTCTTCTTTGCCGTTCATCCCCTAAGGTGACTCCAGCAAAGAGGGGCAGCTGTAGACACCTGATTTTTGCACCCTCAAAATAAAGAAAAATGAAAAGTCAAACTAAAAGTCAAACCCTGAGGGGGGCAAAAATTGACTTTTTGATTCAATTAAATTTGGCCATCAAACTTCATCTCATTGAAAAGAGCGTTTCGACACGATTCCAACGCAACTGAATTTGCTGGAATCGGAGTCCAGATGAGAAAGATATGAGCTGGTCAAACTTTTGGGGAGCAAACCGACCCCAATTCAGCTGCCAAACTTGACCCCAGTGGACAGGTGGTTCCAAACCAGTTCCAACGACACTAAGTTTGCTGAAATCGGACACCGGATGAAGAAGTTATGAGCAGTTGAAGTTTCAGAAAAACTGCCCATGTGGTAAAAAAGGCAGCAAAAATGGAATAAACCAATAAAATAAATAAGATAAATGTGTTTAATAATATTTTAATAAAGAGAATCTCGCTTTT
The DNA here is from genome assembly GCA_947561395.2 of Buxus sempervirens. Classification (NCBI taxonomy): domain Eukaryota; kingdom Viridiplantae; phylum Streptophyta; class Magnoliopsida; order Buxales; family Buxaceae; genus Buxus; species Buxus sempervirens. The sequence goes on along the minus strand of OX387184.1, from coordinate 34,181,483 downwards.
TTAATAAAATAATCGAAAAATCGAATAAGAATCTTGCAAAAAACCAAATTGAATAAAGGTTTGAGATCCAAACATTTTAAAAACGTGCTGGACCGTATTTGAATTACGGGCAGGGCATGCCCGTATTTGAAATACGGGCAAGATTCTGATAGAAGACACGAGTCGCTATACAGCGGGACACGCGTCCTGTACGGCCGATTCGCGAGATTCGCACATGTGCGTTTTTTCGCCCGTATTTGAATTACGGGCACGGAAATTTTGCCTATAAATAGAGAGGCCACCCCCCTCATTTAAACAAGCTTTCTCTCCGGCCTCTCCCCTCTTTGTATAAGTATTAACCACGGCAAACCTCTGCCCAACTTCCATCCCACCCCAATACCTACACTTAATGCCCAAATTGCCCCTATGTCCTAAAACCATGCCCAAACACCCAAAACCTTGTCTAAATTTTGACCTTTCAATCTTCTTAGATTAAAGAACCTAACCAAACCCTTTCCATACCATTTTAAGAATTCCCGGAGGACGCGGAAGCGCTGCTCAAATCTTCGGAGGACCAAAACATCAATCAAACAATTTGTAAGTATGTTCTCTTTCTAAATTAAAGTAAATTTTAATTTCATCCTTCTCATACTCCCTACTTCTTGTTATATCTAACATGTTTTTTGAAGTGTGGTATGTAATAAGGAATTGCATGCAAAAGTAATCCTTCTCATGCAAAAAGGGGAGGTGATAACAAAGGATTATCCTAAATGCCTCAAAAAGGGAAAACTTGAACCCATTTCATCACCATTATGTGAAGAAGATTTAAGTCCCTTTTTGAATTTCTAATATCCCTTGTAAATTACCCCTTCCCTATTCCTAAGAATTGATGGTGGACAAACCATAAGGACTTTGCTTACTCAAAGAACAAGAGAAGGGAAAAAGTGATCATTTGGACCAAGAGAAGAAAGTGCAATACATTGAAGGAGCCAGAACCATCTCAGTTATTACAGAAAGCTCCCAAAAAGTCACGGAACAGATCCCAAGCAGAATCGGAAGCAAACATGCAAAACAAGCCGCGCCCGTAAACTCAGAGCGGTCCGGTGAGGACCGTGTTTTCTTCACGGGCAGCCCAAACCGTATTCTATTCACGGGCAAGGGTGGACCGTATAACAAAGACGGGCAAATGTAAAAATAATGTAAAAAATTTAATTTTCGGTCCGGTTGAACTTGATTCGACCTGAACCAGTCCCTTAAGTATCTTGGGCTATCTTTAGCCCATTTTTGGACCATGGGCCCAAATGGGCCCACCAAGACCACCCTGGGCCCACTTGTGAGTGGTCCACCTTAGACTGGCCTATACCAGGCCTGTTTTCAACAAACAGGCCCAGGCCCTTTGACCCTTGGCTAATGGGCCAAATTCAAGCCCACTAAGCCCATTGGCATCTGTAAATAGTTTAAGTAAATAACCAAATGGGTTACCCAATAACCCAACTGGGCTCAAGGCCCAACCATGGCAACCCACGGGTCTTCCAACGGGACCCGGGTCCGACCCACTTCACTTAAATAAATAAAAAGATAAAATCAAATAAAAAGGGACCCACACTTCCAACGAGCCCCGCCAGACCTAACAGAACAGCATGCTGGTTTAGGAAGGGTGAAACTAACTCAAAAACCAAGGAGACCCGAGGGACCCGTCAAACCGGCGGGGCGGACCGGGGTGTCTTTAGGACTTCCCCGGATCGTAACCGAGGACTTAGCTAGAACTCTGAAAAGCCGCAGACCAGACTTAGACCCAATTAGGGCAAAACCGTGTCTACCTGCACTCTCAGGCAGTGGCGACTCCGAATGTCCCGAGGCACGCACCAAAGGTACGCTCGGTGTGCGATCTAGGATCCAGATCATTTTAGGTGCGCACACACCCTAGTCCGCCCTGTCGGATGACGGGTCCCGTGGGTTCCCTGGTTTGAGTCAGCTTATTTTGGTCTCACCCGATTCCTAATCCGATATGCAGTTTGGTTAAGTCTGGCGGGACCACCTGAGTGGTGTGGGTCACTTTAATTGCTTTTATCTTGATTAATTAGTTAATCTGAGTCGGGTTGGGTGGGCCCCGTTGAAAGGCCCACGGTGTCCTTGGTGGGCTTAGTCAAGCCCGTGTGCCCATGTGGGCCTCGGTTTATCCTAGGAGGTCCTTTGGGCTTTGGTTAAGTGCATTTATTTTTCTTTAGGTTCAGATTTGAAGATTAAGTGTTTTCCATGAAAAGGTGGGCCGGATTGGTTTGTGGGCCCCTAAGGTGGGCCCACATGGTGGCCAAGTATTTTTATTGGATTTATCTTTCTTAAGTTTCCAAAAAAATGGGTGGGACATTGGGCTTGGGGCCCGTAGTCCTGATTAGGGCTTGAAAGCCCGGGTCATTTGAGGTTAGGGTTTTGAACCCTTACTTGGTTGGTTCGTGGGCTTTGGCGGGCCCGGTAGGCCCTTGCCGTTGGTCTCAGCCAAGCCACGCAATTCATGCATCAATTTCACGAGTCTGGTTCGGGTGGACCGCCTTAAGTTTGGCCCGCCCGGTTTAGTCGGTCAATTTTGCTTATCTTGATTAAGTTGCATGCATACATGTTTATTGGGCTGGGTGGGCCCCGTTGGAAGGCCCACTGGAAATCAGGTTGGACCGAGGGTCCAAGTCCCATGTTGGGTTTCCGGGTCATTTCCGGGTGACCCGGAAACCCTATTGGCATATTTGGTTCGGTTTAGGAATGCCACCCATGTCTAGCAAAAGTTACGGAATATACATCACAGAAACAGATCAAAATTGATATTTATCAAGGAGAGATTGGCTCATTATACTGGGTCCAAAGGGTCGGGATTTTTCGGGATTTTTCAAGGTAAAGGGCATTTTCGGGATTTATCAAGGTAAAGGGCATTTTCGGGATTTTTCAAGGTAAAGGGCATTTTCGGGATTTTTCAAGGTAAAGGGCATTTTCGGGATTTTTCAAGGTAAAGGGCATTTTCGGGATTTTTCAAGGTAAAGGGCATTTTCGGGATTTATCAAGGTGAAGTGTATTTTCGGGATTTTTCAAGGTAAAGGGCATTTTCGGGATTTATCAAGGTGAAGGGCATTTTCGGGATTTTTCAAGGTGAAGGGCCTTTTCGGGATTTTTAAGGTAAAGGGCATTTTCGGGATTTATCAAGGTGAAGGGCATTTTCGGGATTTTTCAAGGTGAAGGGCATTTTCGGGATTTTTCAAGGTAAAGATGAAGTGGGCGCACCCAAAAATCAAGTGAGCGCAAGCTGAGCGCATCCAAATTTAAGTGAGCGCGAGCTGAGCGCATCCAAATTTAAGTGGGCGCGAGCTGAGCGCAAGTGAGCGCATATACCCTGATTCTCTTTTTTTTGCCCGAACTCCATTTCTAATGGTTGTTAAGCTCTGTAATCCATTTTTAATGGTTTTTAAGCTCTGTACTCCCTCCCAGGTGTTCCCCAGACTCCCAAGAGACCTTTGGACACAGCTCACAATTAATCTAACCTAACATATTCTCACCACTCATCACTCAAATCTCTCTGCAAACCTACAAATCCGAAACAAAACATTAACAGAACATACAAAGAAGGGAACTGGGGGCTTTATCGGGGTACATGAGATCAGAGGAGGTGATCATGGGAATAGACTCCCACCTTCGAATCAAACAAGCAAGAACAAAAAATAACATGCTAAAATGGGAAACATGCTCGATTCATATATGTTAAAACAATAACACAGAGAGAGCTCACCTTTGTTCCAAACCTTTGTAGAGCAGGCCGGAGGGTTCCCTGGAGCTCACGAGCAGCTGCCAGAGCCTCCTTCTTCTCGCACCCACAGCACGACCTCCTTCAGGTTCGTCGAGGAAGAAGAGGACAAGAAAGACCGGGGTCGGAGGGGCTTCAGGTGATGGTGATGTTGGAGGTTTTGTTTGTGAAGACAAGGGGGGTATACGGAGGGGGTTTCGAACCAGGCAAGGTGGGGAAGAAGCTCGAGCCAAGAGAGCTAACACCCAGCAAAACCCGAACTCGAGAACTGCCAAACAAAAATGCCGAATCAAAAAAATCTCCAACCCCTGCAAATGAAGGCTGTTGCGGCTTTTACAGAAGGAGAAAGGGGTATCCGCCGACTTTGGCGCCCAGCTCGCGCCCACTTGCTGTCGCTCGGCACGAGCGACAAAATCATTGCCAAACATTTAATGCGGCCGCGGTTTTGTCTAAAAAATCCGGAAATTAAGATTTAGTCCCTGGCAATTTTCAATTCAATCCGATATTCTCGGATTTTTACAGATTTAGTCCCTGGAATATTTTGTATATTTGGATATTTACGGATTTGATCCCCGAGATATTTTCCTGCGCAACTCGCCACGTGTGCAGCTTTTTGCCACGTGTGCAGTTTTCCGGTTCTGCTGCTCGAGAACTTTGACAGCTCATATTTTCCCCATCCGGACTCCAATCTGGGCAAACTCAGTTGCGTTAGAATCGTATCGGAGCCCTCTATCCCATGACCTAGGGGTAGGCCTCTGGATCAGATTTTAGCAGAAAGTCAACTTTTGGCTCTGCTCAAGTTTGACCGCCCGCAAAACCCTCATCCGGATCCCGATTCCTGCAAACTCAGTTGCATTGGAACAGTGTCGAGATTCTCTATCCAATGACCTGGGGGTAGGCCTCTGGATCGGATTTTAGCAGAAAGTCAACTTTTGGCTCTGCTCAAGTTTGACCGTCCGTAGAACCTTCATCCGGACCCCGATTCCTGCAAACTCAGTTGCGTTGGAACCGCGTCGAGATTCTCTATCCAATGACCTAGGGGTAGGCCTCTGGATCGGATTTTAGCAGAAAGTCAACTTTTGGCTCTGCTCAAGTTTGACCGCCCGCAAAACCTTCATCCGGACCCCGATTCTTGCAAACTCAGTTACGTTGGAACCGTGTCGAGATTCTCTATCCAATGGCATAAAGCGATGTAGCCAATTTTCACTTGATCAAAAAGTCAACTTTTCACCCCTCAGGGTTTGACTTTCTGTCCAGGTTTTGCATTTCTGTTTTTTCTGGGAGCGCAAAAATGAGGTGCTTACGTATACTACCACTAAAAAATTGGTAAATTGTCTTATAATACCACTAACAAATTGGCAAATAAACACTAAGATCGAATTGGTAATGAGCTTTTTCCACATCTGCGCTTTTCAATAGTTGTCTGCTATTCTTGCCTTGGCCGCTTGTACCATCATCATCTACGGCCTTCTTAGATGCATTCTTCATAGCATCTACATAAATAAAGAATATAGATAAAGTTCAAAGTTATGCAAAGTAAAATACTAAGCAAGACATCTGTTATGAGACAAGAGTGAACAAACACCATTTGACATCAAACCTTGCATTGTCCTCCTTTTTTTTTTTTTTTTTGAAACTAATGAACTAAGAAAGAAATATGTTACAAAACATTAAGATTTTATAATTAATGAACATTAGTGGACCATAAAAAATTAACTTAACACGAGACAAATAAAATAAACGAATATAAAACAATCATTCAATTTTAACAAGTACCATCATCATCTTCATCAATACTAATATCAACTGTGTTACGTTGCACACCACTTTTTCTTTCTGCCATATCCCAAATTTCGTAATCAACATTGACAAAACTGAATACATGAGTTACAATCATGGAATTTTTTTTTCAGCTAACAACTATAATTTTTGATAGCAATTTTTAATAGAACTAAAACCTTAACCACAGAAAATATTGATTCAGCATGTTCACTGGGATTACTTCAAAAGGATAAGTATACTAAAAGTAGATGAAAATGATGTATATATTTGGTTATTATTTGGAGTAGAAGAAAGAGTCTATTATATCCAAGGATGCTAACAAAATAAAAGAGGCCAATTATCTGAAATAAAGTCTATTTTTAATTCCTATGAGCGATACAGTTGATGCTGTATAATTTATAATTTATCGGAATACTCGTCGTACGCTTGTTAAGCTGCTGCTTCTTTTGTGATGTACATGCTTATAGAAGCGCTTAAGAAAAGGGAAAAAAAAGAGATAAACAATATGAGCACATAAGGAAATTTAAATTCGCCCTCACTAAGCTCTCCCAAAACGCCTTCACCCAAAAAGAGATCCCATACTAAACAGTACTTGAGGACTGAAAGCTCTTCCAAAAGTATTTATTTATTTTCCTTAAATAAATATGATGGAAATTCACAAATCTACATTTGAGATAAACCAGCCCTTGTTTATGAAATGATTAATCAAAAGAATATTTTCCAAAGCTCAATTTAACGCAAAATTGATATTCAAGGTCTTGCAAACTGAAACAAGCAACACTGTTTCTCGAATAAACGCGTCATTTGGGAGGCCTAAACACAAAATTTTGCATACCCATCTTGATATATCATACTAAGAAGAGTTCAAAATGTATAAATAACTTTTTATAGAATTTTTAACTGGAGAAAAAGTCCTCATTTGGGTAAAAAATGAACCGGCACAAATTGAACAAGAGCATTGCAATGGGAAATCAATATAATATATTCCTAAAAACAAAATTGCTAGTTCCTCAACTGGAATTAGCTATGGCGATGGAAAAAAAAATCAAAAATAAGTTGTGCAATGGAAAAAATGGAAGAAGCAAGTGTAATCCTTACTTGGAAGTCGATTTCTTCAATTGTTAAAGCTTGAACCAAGAACAAGAACAAACACAACATGAAGACCAAGGAGAAGCGTTCGTATTGGATGGAAATTGTCGCAAAACCACATCATGAAGAATGAACAAGGTGGATTCCACTCGATTTGTTTATAATGGAAGAGTGAGGAAGACATACCGTAAACATTGAAGAAGGTGAACAATTCCATTTCGACCGTTACAGAACAGGAATTAGCATAATAAAATAAATTATGGAATTTGTATAATGATACATGGACAAGGTTAATTTGATATTTTTTGAAGGGACAATCCTTTTCTCTCATATACTCATTGTGGAATTACATGTGTCTATATTAATATTCTTATTAGAAGTTTGTTGCATTTTACTTTTCTTGTGGTGTGAAGATCAATATGAAAGTTTACCCACATGGTAGCTTAATGTGTTGCTAACTTGAAACATTTAAGTTATTTAGATCCTTTTTATATAAGAAGCCACTCATAAATAATTATGAGCGATTTCTGTGTGTTTCAGCGTTGGGCATAACCTTGTGAAGGGTTTGAAGATATGCTTTGTTTTGATGTGTAATCCTTTTTTTTAAATAGAAAATCCCCTAATTAGGAATGACCGAGTTCAATGAAGATATGTGCTTTGTTTTGTAATTCACTTTTTTTTAAATAGAAATTCTCATAATTGGGGATGACAAAAAAAAAACCAATCCACTTTTATTTGTGTAATCCACATTTAAAAAAAAAAATAGAAATCTCCGTAATTAGGGATGACCAAAAAAGAACCAAACGACCGGGTTCAATGAAGATATGGGTTTTGTGTAATCCACTTTTTTTGATAGAAATTCCCCTAATTAAAGACAACCAAAAAAAGAACCAAACAACCGGGTTCAATGCAGATATGCGTTTTGTTTTGTGTAATTCACTTTTTTTTTTTTTTTTTGAATAGAAATTCCCCTAATTAGAGACGACCAAAAAAGAACCAATCCACTTTTATTTGTGTAATCCACTTTTTTTTTAAATATAAATTCCCCTTTTATATGCAATAGAATTTGCAATAAAACATATGGTTATTAGAAATAATCTCTTAAAGATTTCATCATTGAATATATACACGCATATATTTGCCAATCCCCTTATTCTCCTAAATAATAATAATATAATAATTAGGGACGACCAGCTTCAATGAAGAAATGTGTTTTGTTTTGATTTGTAAAACAAAGAACCAATACACTTAAATTGAAGGTGTAAGGCTTTTAATGAAAGAACGTTTTTGTGCTTTTAATGAAATAATGTTTTGGTTCCTTTTGTTTGCAATCAATCCACTTTTATATTTATATTGACTTTTTTTTTTTAAAATTCCCCTAATTAGGGACGACCAAAGAAAGAGCAATCCACTTTTATAACAAAGAACCAATACACTTAAATTGAAGGTGTAAGGCTTTTAATGAAAGAACCTTTTTGTTCTTTTAATGAAATAACGTTTTGGTTCCTTTTGTTTGCAATCAATGCAATCAATCCACTTTTATTTGCAAAATCAATCCACTTTTATATTTATATTGACTTTTTTTTTAAAAAAAATTCCCCTAATTAGGGACGACCAAAGAAAGAGCAATCCACTTTTATAAATAGTAGGATAGGATTTGCAAAATCAATCCACTTTTATATTTATATTGACTTTTTTTTTAAAAAAATTCCCCTAATTAGGGACGACCAAAGAAAGAGCAATCCACTTTTATAAATAGTAGGATTTATGCATGCTCTCATGACACATAAAATGTGAGTATGTGCCAGTTTTGACACTGATTTGTCCAAGGCTTGCTATCAAGGTTCGCAAAATTGTGCCAAAATTCACTTGTGGTATTGAATCTTTGTGCTGCTATGTGAAGAAGCTTTTGAAAATATTAAAAAAATGAAAAGAAACTTGGAAATTTTAAAATTTGAAAAAAAAAAGAAAGAAAAAAACCAAAAATTTCATAAAACTGGAAAAAATAAATTACTATGAAATATCTATAGAAACTTCTAGGACCCTTTCCTACTTTTCAAAATTTTTAATTCTTATAATAAATTATTTATTGAATAACCAATTTTCTAAGACATACTTGGTAGTTAATAACCTTCATAAATTTTTCTGACCTTAGCTAATTTTTAAGAATTTTTTCAATTTTTAATACTTTGTAATCTTAATATTAGATTATTTATTTAAATTACCATGACCTATACTAAATTTTCCATAGTTCTTTTGAAAATTTTATAATTTTTCAATACCAAGATATTCATCATCATTATCATAAATAGCTAGTTCTTACCAAAGTAGGGTCGGTAACATGAATCTTGTCTCTCCATTTCGCGCAATCAAAAATCATATCTTCAATTAATTTACGTTTTTGTAAATCTTATTTATTAAATCCATCTAAGTCTTTTTAGTTTTTCCTCTTGATCTCTTATATCCTTCAATATGTATATCCTCTTACACCTTACAACTAGGTCTTCACTTTACATGTCCAAACCACTTCAACCTACTCTCCTCCAATATATCCTAATGCACATTATGCCAAACCACTTTCGAATGACTTAATTTCTTATTTTGTCTTTTTTTAATTTTGCCATAAGTCCATCTTAGCATCCTCATTTTGGTAACACTCATCTTCTAAACATGTTGATTCTTTGCCGCCCAGCATTATGGACCATACAGTATAGCTTGCCTACTTACTATCTTATAAAGTTTACCCTTCAATTTAAGTGGAACACGTTTATCACACAATACACTAGAAGCACCCCTCCACTTAAGCCAACCAGCTCTAATCCTATTTGCTACATATCAATTTCTCCATCTTTTTGTACCACTGATCTAAGATATTTGAACTTATTGCTTAAAAGGATATCCCAATTATCAATTCTAATAGTTTCATTAGGTGTATTATTATTTATATTAAAAGAGAATTTAATATATTCAGTCTTTGCACGACTTATCTTAAAACCTTTTGATGCTAAGGTATCTTTTCATAATTATAACTTAACATTTACTTCTTCTCTGGTATGATCTATCGAGACTACATTTGAGTATGACTTGTTAACTCATCCATTACCAAATCGAATAGATAAAGGGTAATAGCTGATCCTTGATGCAAATCTATTTTAAGCATAAACTCAATGGTCACAATGCTAATAGTTTTCAATTTTGTTAAGGCTCCGTTATACATATCCTTAATTACTAAGTTATTATTTAGATTATTACCTACACTCACTTAAATCACGTTTATGGATGAAAATGTCAACATAAATGTAGTTGTTTAATTTCTAATTATAATTTTTTAATGAAATATGCCATTTTTTAAATTAATTTTTTATATTTTCATATTTATTTAAAATTTATTTTTGCGCATATATTAAAAAAGTCTATTCTTTGAAAATTTAAATCAATAATAAAATCATTTGGATTAATTTCCAATTATTTATATAAAATTTAAAGTATAAAGAATTAATTTTTATTGAAATAATAATAATAATAATAATTTATGTTTGAATTAAAACAAAATGGGTGAAACACCCATTTCACCGACATTTCATTTTTATTCGTGCTGATTAAAATTGAAATGAAACGAGAGACAAAGGCCGGTTACACTTGGGGTTCAGAGTTCTTTGATAAAAGGTCCATCCTTCAATATCATAATTGGGTTGACCAAACAAAGATAATGAGTGACACGATAGATGCGACCGGGCTAGATCACGAGTAAAGTAATCTATTCCTTTGATTTTCCGTTTCGACGGAAATTTACATAGATCGACATGGTACCTTTCGGGATGTTGTGGCCCAATTAGGGGTTAAGTGTAACATACATCGCTCCTACAAAAATCTTTACCACGATCTAAACTAGACAACGCAAGCCTTTCATTCACACCAGTAGAAATGAGATCAAAATGTGCAAACTAGGTGGAAAGAGCCTATTTCTTCCTTGAAAGCAAAAATTCATTCGTTCTAGCAAATTTAAGTTTTAAGGGTGAATCAGGTGACACAGCGAAATGCAATAAGTTTAGTGTCACAATCCACTATGTGAGCAAAACTTCAACGGCACCAGCAAAATTTCAACAGCACAACAAGCGACAGCTATGACTGGGAGGGCTCTAAAGTTCGGTTTAGTTGGTGAAGGTTCTAAAGTTCGGTTTTGGTTGAACATTTGGTGTGGAAACCAGAGCTTAAAGGATAAGTTTCCCACTCTTTTTAATATATGTAGGTACAAAGAAACTACCGCCAAGGATTACTTAGTTAGCACTGGGACTGATAGTGTGGAACATTACTCTAAGGAGAAATCTCCTAGACTGGGAGGTTTGTAACTATGAAGATGTACTGAAAGAACTCTATAGTACTAAACTGAATCAAGCGGAAGATGTGTGTTTGTGGATAAAAGGATAAAATGGAAGATTCTTTGTTAAATCAGCATTTGAAGCTTTGAATTCTACTAGTCTTAGGTTTATGGAAAGCAGGCTGATTTGGGTTAAGGCTGTACCAAGCAAAGTAGCTTTCTTCATGTGGGTTGCTTCCTTGGACAAGATCCTAACAGTAAATCACTTGAAAAGTAGGGGATGGCAACTTCCGAACCGTTGTATAATGTGTAAACTTGACGAAGAATCGGTGGAGCATCTTTTAGTCCATTGCAAGGTTGCAAACAATATGTGGAATACAGCTCTAAGCAGATTTGATCTGAAATGGGTTCAAGCAGAAAAACTTGACAAAGTATTGTAGACATGGGGGAAGAAGTTTGGGAAGTCCAGAAAGGTCTTGGTGTGGAACTTGATCCCAACGGCAATTTCTTGGATGATTTAGAATGAAAGGAATAATAGAATTTTCAGAAACCTTGAGAAGAATGTGGAATTCTTGGAAAAGAAAGTCCTGTTACTGATCTGTAATTGGTTAGAATCAGAAAAGTTGATGGCCACTGTGTCCTTCCAAGAGTTTTTAACATGTGATAAGTTCCAAGATTAGTAAGGGAGGGGAATGCTTTAATACCAGAGATGAATATAGGGTATTGTAATGCAGCCTAAGTGTGAATCACCATGTCATTTAGTCGTAGCAGTATCTGATAACAATTAGTTTCTATGTCAATACATACATGTATTAGTTTCAAACTTAATCTTATAGTAACCTCATCTAAACCATTCAAGGGCTATTTTAGGAGTATTAACAAGTAAATTCGGCTTGCATCACAGACATCATGTCTTGGTTGCAAGTATTAAGATCAAAAGTGGATAAAGCATTTACAATATCACCGAAATTGATAAACTACTATCTATTTAAACACAACAAAAACGGGTCAAAGTGAGGACACTGCCCTAGCTGACTGGTGGCCGTTGCTTTAGTCCTTGGTCGTTGACAACATAAATGTCAAGAGGTCTATTACATAATTCCCATGACCATGGTAAGGACCAACAAAAAGGATTACAATAATCAGGACATCCCAGCCATTGACTATGACCAAAACCAGATTTATACCTCTCGAAATTTGTCAAGCAAAACAGAGAAATTGTACTTATAACTGGATGGTCACAATAACTTGATTTCAAGAAAGGGTTCTCCTATTAAATGACTCCACTGTTAAGTTGGCAGTAAAAGCTGGAATTGAGTTCAACTTCCGTACGAATATTTCAACCTGCAAAATTTAGGTTTACAAGATTGTACATCAGCTGCTTATCACATTCATTCAAAACTTTAAATGATGGGACCAAATAAGAAAGAATCAACATGACCGAAAGCCTGGCCAGCCCTCATCACAATTTCTTTTAAAAGGTTGATTCAAATTTTAAGAGCACAGGTGACTAAGTATGCAAATCTTGTTAGTAAAGAGTGAAGCCCTGCATAAAATCACTATTGCCCAAAATTACAATTCACTGTACAGATCCAACCATGTGACTTGAACCTTGTTTGATTAAAATCAGTAAAAGAACAATTAATATTTGAATCAAACAATTAATAAATTGAATCATATGGCTTAAGAATTAATTGTATTATTGATATAATTCAGATGATATATATATATATATATGATAATTAATAAGAAAATTCATTGAATATCAAGACATTAAAGAAGAATACAATGTATCGATGAGATGTGGACTGATATTAAAAGCAATACTAGTAAACACTGGAAAGCACTAGAAACACTAGGAGTTATATATTTAGTCCAAGAACGCAAGAGTCGACAAGTTACATACCACATCATTTCGTAAATGAAACTGAACTCCTCTTGTAGGCAAACCCATAAGCCAAGATGAAACTAGAGCCAACATGCCCTTAATGATTCTGTATTTGTTAATAGACTTTCCTTAAAAAATGCATCAGTTGCACTGCACATGGTATCGAATAAAGCTTCGTTGCAGATAGTCTTGCCTTTCCTTCCAAGGAAAGGGAAGGATCATTGATGCACCAAATTAGATAAACTTCCCCACCAATCACATCCAACAAATAATGCCACAAGAATCGAATTGAATCAGCCCAAAATGAAGCAGAATTTTATCCATAGATTCTCCATCTTTTAGATGCAACATGTATATGTTAGATGAAAGAGCTAGAAACTCCCTATGCATTTTGATCGTGTTGAGAAAATTGATTCTGCTATGGAGAGCAGTCCATAGGACATAGGAAAGCTTTAACTTTGGAAGGAGGCAGGGACTTCCAAAGAAAAGGAGAGGGAAAAGAGGGGATGCAAATCTAGTATAGGAACAAAGGCCTCAAAGGAGCTAGAAGAGAGAGTCCCACAGGGGACAGGAACCAAATATGATGATAAAAAAAATTAGACTCAAGTGTTATTGAGCTCGGCTCCTCCAAAAGAGAACCTAGCTCCTCCATCTATGCTATAAGAACATCATGAAAAAGCTTGGGATTCCAAGTAAGACCTATGAGAATTCCTAGAAAGGATATCTGACATTGAAGGAACTGAATCCAATCTTATAGCTCCTCACCACGAGTCCGACCAACAAAACGACAAGGTGTCGGAACAGTTCTTAAGAGTGACCAAAGGCCAACAAACAGAGGCAATGATGTCCAAGATCGCTTTCCGATGACTTGCAGAATGAATTCTAACCTTGGGGTTTATATCTCGTTCACTCTTATGAATTCCATATTTGCTTACAGTAATATTATGCCACATAGTGCTTGTTCCACTGCAAACCATCAGAACCACTTCCCTCGTAATGCTAAGTTTTTAAAGTGTATATTCCATAACCACTAAATGCCCTGGGCTTCTACTGATGAACAGTTTGCTCGACCTAACTAAATGATCATTCTTGGGCTCTCCTTCCAATAAAAAAAATCCCTGTGCCTTTCCCAACACCATCATGATATTTTGAAGAGCCCTATGTATGGATAGGAAATGCACTAAGAGCTTTGCAAGAGATGCCTTAATCAGGGTAATCCATCACTGAGACAAATAATTTCTTTTTTCAAAGAGCTAACTTATCCATCTTTTGAATAACAAGGTCCCAAAAAATCCCCTTCATTGGACTTGATCCAAGAAGGAGACTGAGGTAAGGAGATTTGCACCATATCAACTTAGTGTATTCTGATAAAATCTAACTCCACACATGAATTCCTAAGAAGCCACTCTTATTCAGAGTCACTACAAGAGCCGAGATCAGTTCAAAGGATCTAATAATACATTTGACCTAGAAAACTTGTTCCTTGAATGCCTACTTGAACAAATTGTATCATCTGCAAATTGAAGATGAGAAATGGGAATCCTACCACCTGGAAACCTCTAAACAAGCCTTCGACTACCCCCTTTCTTTAGAAACGGCTGACATTACTCAAAACTGCAAATGGAAGGTAGATAGGGGATCCCTCCGCCTCAACCCACAGGAAGAGGAAAAGAAACCTACCACTTGTCCATTAAGGATGAGAAAGATGGCAATTTACAAAAACATCCTTTAATCCACTCAAACCATTTAAGTCCAAAACACTTCCAAAGAAATACTCTTAAAATCCCTACTCAACTTGATTTGAAGATATAGTTGTCAAATTAATCCCGAACTACCTGGTCGAACATAATCCTCTATTCACTCATTTTCCACCAGAGCATCAACTAATATTTGTCTATCCTTAAAGAAGGCACTTTGATTTTCTGAAAAAACTAAACCCAACACCTCTCTCCTTCTCAATGATAATACCTTTGTGATAATATTGTACAAGCTAGTAATGATGCTGATTGGGGTTGTAAGGCCTTGATCAAAATTTCAGCCACTAAATATGGTTAAACTTTGACAAGACCAAAGTCCTTTTGCACATATTTTATTGGTGGTTGGGTGCTTGCACACCCACCGTATCATTGCTTGCTGAACCCTTGATCTCTCCTGATCAACGGTTGGAATTTAATCTGGCCAATTAAGGGCTTTTGGATCTTTTAAGCTCTAATTAAGGGTTAGGAAGAGAACAAAACACTAATCTCTATTGTGAAAAGGGGAGGCCACATAGGAACCTTTTGGGAGAAGAGTTTTGGGTGAAGATCAATTGATTTTGGTGTTGCAAATCCAGAGGTAATCATCTGTAAGTAAGATTAAGGAACCTTTTATGTTTATATGCATGTTATTCTCTTATTTTTGAATATCTATAGCTTGATTCGTGAACTTATGAACTCTATGATCGATTTTGAATGTTAGTACCATAAGGGTTGTGAAGAAATCCTTGCTTAATATTTATCTTCGTTTCTCATACTTGTGTTATGGCAATCTGTTCTTTGTTATTGTAAAAGCATATCAGTAGGAATTCATATATAATATCTTGTATACATGGAAGTGACTCATGATGTTAAAGATAAATATATGTTTTATTAGATCATGAATTGAATGATTTTAGATTGGGATTTTACTTCCTGAAGGATATATATTGCATTTTGATGTTCATTGTTACAGAATCTCTGGGTTATTTTGAAGTGAAAGTGTAGTTTAGAAGTGTTGATGTGAGAAATGGATGAACAACAGTTTAAAATAGGTTTTTCAAGGCGTGACTCATGCTAGTGCAAGGCATATATGCTGTTTTGGAATGAACTTTTATAAAACTCAAATCCGAGAGCTCACACTCGAGCCGCACTAGCCACGGGCTTAAGTGGTGGGAGCTTTCCCATGCATTTCGATTGGCGCCTGACCCTCACCCAACCCATGTTCAAGTGAGAAGTCTCTCGCACGACCATAAGCTTTGCGAAGCTCGAGCAGGCAATGTGATAGGAAGCTTAGGATTGGTGCTCGACCACGCTTTAGCGGCAACCATAAATTTGGGAAATTTTGAATTTAATTCCTAAGGAATAATTGTTTAATCTATTCTTTGCTCCTTTAAAATGTTATGGATAGTTTTACTAGAACATTATCATGAAGAATGATGTAACAAATAATGGATATTTATATATAGTGTGTGGAGCATGATGAAAAGATTAGTTCTTTTGAACTAATGAATTGTTCTGTGCCTTATGAGATGCAAATCATATCTTGTGCTAAATCATGAGTACTAAGATCACAAATATGATCTGAATTTGAAAAGAATATAATTAGACATGACTTGATTTAGCAAGGGATTTCCTAGCGTGATAGTAATCATCTAGATGACGTGTAAGCCCATGGAGGCGGTTATTTCTTTACCCAATCCATAGTGTTTTGAGATGGGGTGAGCCTAGTGCTCCTCCGAAAGCAAATAATGCGACTAATTCCTTATGAGGTATTCATAAGTCCGTAGGTTGGAATTCTTAAGGCTTGAGTCCCTCAAAATTAAGAGAGAGTGATCCTGCAGTAGTAAAGTAGGATCCAATGCAAATTAAGAGAATCCAATCCCTATTGTAAAGTGAGATCTAAGGACATTAAGAGAGTCTAGTCCCTACTGTATTAAAGTAGGCCAAGGGCATTTAATCGTAACCATAAGTCGGATCACTCTAGCGGCGAGCTTGACTGTAAGTCCGTATAGATTTGATAGGGAGTCAAGTCATGTTAATTGTTCATAATTAATAATAATTAGATTGATGTGGTTAAAATGAATATCAGAATCTCTCTCTATTCTTGTTTGCTTGTATGCCATTGCATGTGCGTACTTGTATGCTTGAGTTCTATTGCTTGAATCTACTTATAAATGTCCAATTTCACACGAAATAGAGCTACCACCACATAAACAACCAATATCGAGTCTTAGGAAGAATATGGGAACCGAGCAGGGACCTCTTTGCTGCCCTCCTATGATAACATGAGAGATGAAAGGCCAACATCCTGCTTGCGGTGGACAATGACATTACTGGTGATTGAGGAAAAAAAACTCCTCAAAATCCTCATTTCAGAGGATACACGGATGTGGGTTGGGATGTCACCATCATCAAGTTCTCCCACTTCATGTGATGTTGTTGCTAACTTTTTCACTGCACAACTAGAGGCTTTCATGAATGTTCTTGTAAAAGTACCGATAGTGATGACTCCTACCTACAAGCCAAGGCCTTGAACTAGTTTTTGAACTTCTTGGGCAAAAAGAACCATAATTTGGGACAATACAGAACCATAATTTTGAACTTCTTTGGAATTGGCTCAAATTTATAACCCATGAGCCATTCTTCGAGCTTGGCATAAGAGTGGCATCACAATGGGCTTGATTGTGGCCCAATTTTGGTGCCCAAACAATAGCTTTTTGGCAATTCAATTTGAATTGCCTCCTACAGTCCACTGACATTTTTTAACAAATTAGTCTCTACAAGTAGACATATTAAACATGGTCAGAACCCCACCTAACCCGCTGTTCCCACAATGACCATAGGTTAGTGTCTATTCATCATCTAATTTTGGGACACATGACTTGAATCCCAACACATCATCATCTTCTCAACAATCCTCTGTATTTAAGCTTCTCTTCTCTTGCCTTCTTCTCACTTCACTGTGACAAAAGTTTTAATATAGCAAGTCACATCCCACAAGCACAACATGCGCAGCTTATCCTCACACATTCTTACCCGACCTAAAGCTTTATATGGCCCATGATACTTTCTGTCAATGCTGGAGCTCTAATTTTCAATAAACCAGCAATGCGTCTCCCATCAATTTGAAGGTGGAATCAGCCATCAGGTGCAAGGGAATGCTGTTCACCATATCTTGTTAGTTATATATAACTGACATATTTCACTAAATGCAAACAATATGTTGTAGCTTATATTTACATTTAATCTTTCCATTTTAAGTTTTTATGCATACGTACCAGTTTGTTTCTAGTTAGTGCATATTATGCGCATAAGTATGTGTTATGAAAAATAAGTTAGTTTACCTTGCTACAATATTTTTAAACATGCATTAGAAGCACTCTTGAAACCAACATTAAAAGACCAAGACATGCATAATTGGTCTTCCTTTAAAGTTTAGTGATTTTGGTTGCTCTTTATTAACATAAAACTTCCAATTCAAGTACTTTTTAACATTTCCCTATTTTGTCTGGAACTTCACTTAATATGTAAAGTATCATTTTATTTTACAGTTAGACTTCAATTCTACATTTATCAGTATTATTTTAATTGAATAAAGAAAGCCTATTCAATTTTAAGACCTACAAAGATATAGAAAACTGCTAACAACTGCTCTGGAAGAAAAAGCTCCATACCTGATGGGATATCTCAGGCTGAGAGATATAATCATTTGCCTATAGGAGGAAAGCATAAAATTAGTACATAAGAAAATTGAAGTTATTAATTTCACTTAAGTTTTGGAATTCAAATGCACTGACATCATACCAAAATATTTGTGTTTCCAGACTCATATTCAAATTCAAGTTTCTCATCATCGCTTTGCGCATATATGGATTGGAGAGTAAATCTTGTCACTGGAATTCCATTAGGACGCTGATGATCATCCATCACAATCTGCCAAATATTAGTCACATTAAGAAGCGAAAATAATCATCCTTCATAGTTATTTGATCAAGTCCAATGGTAGCTAATTGAGTAGAATGAAATTCAGAGATTCATACACGTTAAAAATGCTTACTGAAAGTGACTTAAAAACTTCTTTTTCTTCATTGATTTGAGCATGCTAAAGTGATAAGAAAAATGGAGGGATGAGGTAAGCGGGTTCCTCTTGGAAGATGGAAGCTCCACAAAAAATGAGTCTTGCATCAATATCAAAAACTTCATTGACATATAGACACCCATACCTTTTACTAACAAAAGAAACTTTTTAGGAGATAATATACAAAAAGGCCCGAATCAAGCACTCACTTCAATAAAAAGAACCAAAAGAAAAAGGAACACACCAAAATATGTAAAAGCCTAACAACCCCTCTCACATGACACCTCCTAGGACGGGATCAAAACATTAGCTCTCTCACCACCTCACTGTTGGATAATCAATCTGCTAAGTTATTGGTTAATATTGAATGATAGTGAATTAGATAGTAATCTTGAACGCGAGTAATCTAGCAAGATGATCCAGCTAAGACAGCCCCCTCAAATAACTTAACTAGCAATGAAATGACAACAGTTGATCTCCCTCCGTAAGGAGTATTAACCATGAGATTTGGCCTCTTTGTGGCACATTAAAGAGGGCAATTAACCCTGAAAGCATTTCCTCTTCAATGAAGTCAGAAAAAGAAGGAAATATATGATTTCATCAATCATTATCTCCAAAATTGCCTGCAATCTTTAAAGAGGAACCTCCAAATTTCAGCTTGCTCATTGAAAATCCAGGGTACCCTCATGCTGTATGTTCAACATTAAAAAATCCTAAAAATGAGTCTAAGGTGCAGAACCCACAAAAGTATCTAATACTAATATCTAGTGATCAATTCAATGGGGTTTCTTTAAAGCTTGAATAAATCAAGCCATGACAAGAATAGGAGAGATAATGAACCATTCAAAATGAGACCTAATATGCAGAACACAATTTTTATACTTCCAACTGTCCGCTACATCAACCTTACCAAGAATGTGCAAAAGTAGAATAACGAATATATCATGAACTCTACCATCTGTTCTAGGACATCCTGACTCCATTCAGTTTCCAAGCAATAAAAGTCGTCATTCATTGTATTACTTTCTTAAAGCCAAAAGGGCAAAAATCAATAGCCCAATAATCCCATTCATCTCTATTTTCTCTTTAAATAATTCATGCTGCAACTTATCGAAAAATCACAAACCTTACCAAGGGTGTGCAAAAGAAAAATGACTAATATATCACTAACTTTTCCATGTCTTCTAGAACATCCTGACTCCATTCATTGCCCAAGCAATAAAAGTCATCATCAATTGTATTATTTTCTTAAGGTCAAAAGTGCAAAAAGGAATATCCCAGTAATTCCAATCCTCTCCATCTTCTCTTAACAATTCATGTTGCAACTTCTTCCAATCTCGCAATATACTCTCTGCAACCTTAATAAGTCAAGGAAATCCACCTCCAACTGCTGCTAGAAATCAAGGAAGCACCAAAATTCAATTTGTTAAGCCTACTGAATGATAAGTAAACAGTCCACCGAAATTCAACATATTCTATAAAGGAGAGAGTCTGAAAGAGCAGAACCTTAGCAAGTCCTTTTGTTCTTCCTTCACAGATGGACAGATTGGCTTTGAATTGAATGCTATCAAAGAGACTATTTTGTACTTTTGGGAAATTTCAAAACCATTTCTAACAATGTAAATTCAACAATTTTTTGTTAAATTTGTTTTTAAACTTAATTTAAAGTTTTTGAATTCAATTTTAGCAGAACCAACCTGCTTTTTGAATCTGAAACTTTTCAGCATATAGAAATGGGGACACAGTTCGGTGTTTGTGGTTTTTTGTTTTCTTCATTCTTTTTATTTTTCCTTGTGACATTCTTCAAATGTTAACAAGTATTTCACGAACACTATAAACAAAAAAAAGGGACATTTTTATTTTACCTTCTCATTCATAATGGCATTCTTCAAAAGTCCAAATTCGCAAAACTGGAGAAAACTGCAGACACCATTTTTTGCTCTTGATTGCGGTTTTTGTTGCCATTATACTTAATATCCAAGCAGAAATCAAGGAGGCCAAGGTTACCTTTCCTATTCATGAAACTTCCAACAAGGAACAATGTACAACAGTGAAACAAAGAGTCCAACACTGCTATGCCTCTGCCTCTGACTCAGCCTCATTGGGATAAGGGCTAAAGAAGCCCTCAAACTCCAATGCTAATCATCCTAGTAAATACCAGAGAAAGAACACGAGGAAGACAAGTTGTCTCAGAAGACCATTTTATATGCAGTTTATGCTGTCTGACTTCCACCCTCCTTGCAATGCCTGAGGCTTAATTTAGCCAAAAGAAGAGTAGAAACTGCAAATTTCCTTTATTAACTCCTTTGAGCTACCTTTTGCATATTTCTTCATAAACTCCATAGAAAGTCATGAACAAGGTGGACTTAAGGGGTACCATAGATCCCCCTTTCCGAAAATACCTTATTCTTTCTTGCCTTTTCATTAGATGTTGAATAGTATGTAATTAATAATAGAAGAATATATCCATCCGGAGATGAAAAAAAAAAAGAAGAAGCACTTACACAACCCAGAACAGAAATAAGAATTCCTGCATCCTCTATGATTGCCAAAGATATGGACGAGCAAATAGAAATAGAAATAAAAAATAATATACGCAGTACCTTGTAACCGAAAAGGGAGCAGCAGGCTCTTCGGAAAACTGATATTTTCTCTGCAAACACATTCTTGTATCTGTTCCATATTTTGATTAGAAGCTCCAAATAAAATAAGATTGAATGGTGTAAATAAAACATGTAATGTACCAAAAATCGAGTCAACTACTCACCTTTCCTCTCGCTTTTCCAATTTTGCAATTTGTCCTTTAAGCTGCGAAAGCTTTTCAGATATTTGGGAATCTATCAAGTTTCCTGAATCTGGTGAATGATTTAGCGGAACTAATCATATCAGGATTCAAGAAGGCATACTTTGAAGTACACCTAAAATTTACATTAATAACTAACTAAAGAGGCATGCTCATGCATCCACAAGTCTACGCATGATGAACAATAAATAGAGAAATGATACAGCAATTATTGGAAACTTTCCAATAATAGAGTCAACTTTTTGCACTATACTATTAGGATAAAGCACTTACCATTTATCCAATAACTTAAGTTATTCATTAGAGCGCAACATTATTTCCTTATACCATTAACAGGATGCTAGGCTTTGGCCCAACAACCCGAACAATCCCCTCCCTCAAGCACCTAAGACCATAAGCCTATACCTGCCAACCAGGAGCAAACCGCAGGTCAATGCTTGCTAACAGAAGCATGCCTTCCCCACACCACCACCACCCCCCCTGCCCCCGCCCTTGTGTGGCGATAGGACCCAATTTCGCAACCTTTCCGAGGTCCTTCCTAGCAACTGCGAACCATAGGTAGACAGCACACCTACCACAACCACAGCGTGCAATATGCTGTAACATCCTAGAAATTTGCATAAGTATAGTTTAGTAATTTCCTAATTAACCTAATTATTTAAATAAATAATTAAATAATCATTAGGTTTTAAAACTTGATTGGACCCAAGATTGAATTAAATTGAATTTATATTGCAAGATATATAGCATATTAAGTGGAAAAAGGACACTTTAGTAATAACACTTGATTAGGGGTCCTAAATTGGGAAATTAGTGAGGTTATGGGGTGATTAGGTAATATTTAAAATAGGAATTAATAATAGAAAGAAAATTAATTAAATAAGAAGTCAAGATTAAGGTGAGCATGTATTTCTAGATAGATTAGGAAAGCCTAGTATATTATAATCCTATTAGGAACGTAATCACCTAGTTGGAGTAGGAAACCCTAAGATCCCATTATAAATAGTAAGCTAAAGATTATTGTTAAGACTTTAAGCCTATCAATAGAGATCTGAATGTGTAGAGAAACCCTAGGAACTTGGACATGAAGAAGATGAAGGAGAAAAAGGAGGAATAGCAATCTAGAGAGAGAGAGAGAGAGATCAAGAGAGAAGATTGTTAAACGTCTATAAGAAGAAAAAAGTGATGCAGAAATATCCTATCTAGTTTTCATCAAAATGCTATCTGTAGAGATTCCACCGTCGGATTGAGCTAAAATTTGGATGAGGTATTCTACACACATAGTTCTCCCATCTGAATGGTGGAGATTGCATTTGGAACTGTCTAGCATAGTCCGAATTTGGCTAAAACGTGGCTGCACCTAATTTTCAAACAATGAAGGGTTAGCAATTAGAGGTAGGTGGATCCATAGTGCAGAGTCGTACTTAGAACCCTAATATGTAGGATTCATGCCTAGATTAATTTCTGAAAATTTCTTATGACTGAGAATGATGTGATCTATAAATCTTATGACAAAAAAGAGAAATCCATGTCATAAATTGTACTTGAATTGGTGGCTTATATAATTACTTTGATTTCATAAACAATATGCATGATAATTTATGCTTTAATACATGATCTTACTTATGGGTTTTGCCTTATGGATGTTTAGAAACATGTTACTAGGTTAAAATGTATGTGTAGATGAATGTTTGATGAAAGCATGTACTTTGGTATAGAAAACCTAACTAGAAAAAAATTAGGTTTTCAATGGTAAGATAGCTATGTTTTAATCTGGGTGAATTTGATGCATATGGATAGTTAGGAAATTGAAATTAGAAGCTTAGAAACTTGTCAGAATCAAAGAAATTGGAATAAATTAAGTTGGATTGCTTGAAAAACTAAAATCTGGAAATTTTCGAATAGGCGCACTCGAGCGTGGCTCCAGTGCCATTGCTCGTGAATTGTTTTATTTTTGGAACCTGAGAGTAGTTTTGCATTGCTCGATCTTGCGCTCGAGTGACAACATTTGTTTTAAGTGAACGTCCCACCTAAGCACGTGCAAGATATCGAGCGTGGGAGTTCTAGGTTGTGATTTTGTTTGATGATTGTTTGAAGCCTGATTTGAGCTAGAGCGTCAAGGCTAACTTGAAGGCTAAATTTGTAGACCTCAGCTCAAGTAACCAACCCAAAAATTGTGAATTTGGGTGTTTTTGGATGACTTATGCAAATATTATGTTATGAATGCCTTTATAATTATCTAAAATCATGTTCCTTAGCTTATAAACTAATTCTATTTCATTGAAGCATGTTAGATTAGAATTTATCATGCTATTGGAATTAATTGCTAATGTGGTTGATGAAAACCATGTGTGGATTGCATTATACATTAGTTAGGGGTTGTTTGTAATTCATGCATGAGTTCAGTATATTATTGACACTGTTTGAAACAAGTGAGGTGTGAGGGTCTACCAACAGTCGCCAAAAGTCCTTGTTCATATGTTTATATCCTTAGAAGTCGTAGTGAGGACTTTCCGCTAAGTCCAAGACCTAGTTTATAAGTTGGGAATTACCAAGTGATGTAAGATCTTGAAGGGGAAATCTCTGAGAAAAATTATAGGTTGAGACTGTGTTATTGTTTAGAACCAGACTACAAAGATGTGGGCATCTTGGGATTTGATCTCCTTTCCGCAAATAGTGGCCTGGCATAGTGCTCCCATCAGTTGAAAGCCCGTAGAATTGCAATGTACACATAAAATACTTTAGATATCAAGAAAAGAGGTGGGATCCTCGGTGTCTGTAAGTAAGAATGTGTGTTAGGCCGGATATATCTAAACAATCTCACAAACACAGCAATTATAAGGGGCCGGTGGGGATGACCCTTATGATTTGCAACTTTATAATACTTCATGATGATAAGATGAATATCTCTAGAAGTTATACACACACTTTCACTACATTCATTGCATGCATAATTGGTTGCACTTGACTTTGCGTATTTTGGAGTGTTTCTTTTATATAGAGTTTTCTTAGGAAATCATACATATAAACCTCATATAGAAGTATTAGGGTCAAGCATATGATTGCATCTTTACTTGTTCGTTTATTTGCTTTATAGCATTCACTTTTCTCTTTCTCTTTATGCTTTTTGCAATCTTTCTTCATGTGCCCAATCTTGTGACAGTAAAAGCATTCAACTTTGTATTTTGATCTAGATTTGCTTTTATTTTCAAAACCTTTCTCTCTTCCTCTACCACGAACAACAAGAGCATCACTCTGCTTATCTGCACCAGAACCGGCACCAAACACTCTCTCTGAGCTCTGCTCCTGAGAGTGAAGGGCAGAACTTGTCAAAATATTTGAGATCCTAGTTCCTAGGCTCTTTTTCCATTAAATAGAGGATTCAAAACAGCTATAAATAGAAAGTATATCAAGAAAAATTAACCATCTCTGATTCCTAGCTATCACCTATAATTACATAGCTATATTAGGAAAACTATGTACACCTAATAATCTGTACAACTAGAGATCAGAATAGCTTGTTATAGCATTGTTACAAGACATCTCACTTGACCACCCCCCCCCACCCCCCCCCCCCCCCCCCCCCCCAAAAAAAAAAAACCTAAAATTGATGCTGGTTGGTCAACGAGCAACAATTTGTTTACAAGAAACTAGTGTCTATGACGCGTCAATGCTTTGGTGAGAACATCTGCAACTTGGAGATATGTGGGGACATAGGGAAGGCTAATGAAACTGCAATCAAAGGCTTGTCACATATAGTGGCAATCCACTTCTATGTGCTTGGTGCACTCATGATAAACAAGATTATTGGCAATTTGAATAGCACTAGTATTATCTGCATGTAACAGAGTGGGATTGTGCTGTGGGAAACCAAGTTCAGAAAGGAGTCCTCAAAGCCAAATGATTTCTGAGCAAGCAGCAGACATTGCTTGATATTCAGATTCGGTTGAGGATTTGGAAACCACGTCTTATTTCTTAGATTTCCAGGAGATAAGTGCATCATCAAGAAACATGCACCATCCTATAGTAAAGTGACGTGCATCTGGACATCCCATATAAGCAGCATCACTATAGCCGACCAAATCAATTTTAGTGCCGGTAGGAAAGAACAGACCACATGTAGGAGTCCCTTTGATGTACCAGATGATTCTACGGATAGCTGCTAAGTGTAGGTGTCTAGGATTCTGCATGAACTAGCTGACTTGTTGTATGGCAAAGGAGATGTTGGCCTTGTGATGGTTAAATAGACCAAGCTGCCTAACAGCTTGCAATAAATAGTAGGATCATCCAGAAGGGCGCCTTCATCGCAGGATTATTTCACATTAAGCTCAAGGAGAGTGTCGACAGAAGAAGTATCTTGTAGACAAGCAAGGTTGATTAAATCAAGGGCATACTTATGCGGATAGACCCCAGTAGAGTTGCGATGGACTTCAAGACCAAGAAAATAGGTTAGTTGGCCAAGGTCCTTCATATGAAAAAAGGACTGGAGGTTCTGTTGTAGCAATTGAGTGACAAGAGAGTCGGTACTCGTGATTACAATGTCATCTACATAGACCAAGAGTAAGACAAGACAAGCTGGAGTCTTCTTGAGAAACAAAGAGGAGTCATATTGACTTTGCTCAAATGAAAGACCAAAAATAGTGGTTCGAAACTTGTCAAACCATGGGCGAGAGGCCTGTTTGAGCCCATACAGAGACGACTTTAGCTGGCAAACATGATTAGGAGGAGCCGATGAACTGGAAGGAGGCTTCATATACACCACTTCTTTTAAATCACTATGGAGAAATGCATTCTTGATGTCCATTTAATGAATGGGCCAATTTTGACAGGCAGCTATAGCAAGAACAAGACGAACCGTGGTCATATTGGCAACCGGAGCAAAGGTTTCTTCGTAGTCCACTCCATATTCTTGTTTGTTGCCTAAAGCAACCAGCCTTGCTTTATATTTGTCCAAAGTCCCATCAGACTGAAGTTTAACAGAGAAAACCCACTTGCATCTGAGAGGCTTAACTACGGTAGGGCAAGGGACAAGCTCCCAAGTGTTGTTGGCTTTGAGAGCATCAAGTTCCTCCTACATAGCAAGTCTCCAACACTCTTGGTTTGCATCTTGAGAATAACATGAAGGTACTGCAATTTTTGTCAAAGTTGCAGAAAGACAGCTATGAGAGAAGCCAAATCTATCTAGAGGTCGAGTAGGCCTAGTAGAGCGTCTAATATTAGTAGGGAAAGGTGCTGGAATAGCCTCTTCAGAAACAGTGTGAGTAGGAGATTCTGAATTTATAACATCCAACAAAGGAACAACAGTTGTAGTAGGATCAGAAATGATTGCATTTGGATCTATGAGGGCAGTGCAGCAGCAAGTATAAACCAAATCAGGTTTAAAACGTCCAGATGAAGGGGCTGCAACATTAAGAGGAGGCAAAACAACCACAGAATCGGGAGTTAAAGAATTTGAATCTGAATTAGTGGAAAAAGAATATTGCAAAGAAATCACATTCTGAGACACCTGCATTCTCCCAGGAGCTGGATCATAACATAAGAAGCCCTTTCGAGAAGTACTATATGCCATGAAGGCACATTTTAGCTGATTGTGCAGAGAGCTTGTTTTGTTCATGTGCTGGCAAGTGAACAAAGCATACACATCTGAAGATGTGAAGACCTTGGTATTGTGGAGTCTTGCCAAAGAGCTGTAAATGAGGAGTTTCCATGTCCAAGACTTGAGAGGGTAGCCTATTAATAACATAAACAGCAGTAGAAAGTTTGTATGAAGAGCTTTGGTACAAGTGGAAAACTGATTCTCCACATAAGATAGAAAATTCTTGAAGGTAGAAAACACTTTGACATAGAGCGCAAAAAGTACACCCAAGTGAACTGGCAGTCATCATCGATGAATGCGACAAAAAAGTTATATTTTGCATGAGAAGGAATTGGTGTGATACCCCGCACATCACTGTGTACAACCTCAAACACTTTTTCTGCTCGACCACCATGTCAAGGAAAGGGTAGAGTTTTGCTTTTGCCAAGTTTGCAAGAAGAACACTCAAAAGAAACAGAAGGAGATTCTGTATTTCCTAAGTCTCCATATTTTAATAGATAATGTAGGATATGAGTGTTTGGATGGCCCAAACGTCGGTGCCAAACCTCCCTCTTATTACAAACTGTATCACAAGCAAACGACAGCACATCAGTAGGCTTATTTTGAGGGATTTGTAGTGGAAATAGCCTTCCAATCTTAGGCCCCTTTGCTATCACCTTGCCTGACTCCTGTTCCTGCACCATAAATCCATCACAAGAGAAAACCACAGCACAGATATTGTCAACTAACTCTCCAACAGAAAAAAAGATTGGTAGATAACCCCAGAGCAATAAACACATCATTGAGTGCAGTAGAAATATCTCCAACAGCAGTAATAGGAATTGTGTGTCCACTAGCAAATTGGACATGTGAATTGCCATGATGCTTTCGAATATTTTGAAGCATATCAGAGGTCCTAGTCATGTGATTTGAGGCAGCAAAATCAAAGAACCAAGACTTACAAGAATCACAAAAATTACCTTGAAGACCTAGAGTAGAAAAAGCTGAGACAATCATTTGCTGCACCATGGCTGGAGTCATGGATGCAGCAGAAGTAGAGGATTCTCCACATGATGAAGTATAAGGGAACGCAGGCTCCACCAAGGCTTGATAAGCCTTTGGCTTGCGGTTGGAAGGACGGGTGGGACATTCTTGGATGATATGACTATCCTTCTTGCAATTATTGCAAAATTTCTTGCCACAATTTACAGCAATATGGCCATATTCTTTGCAGCTGTAACACTGGACCGTGCTCGTATTTCTTGACCTGTATCTTCCCTGGGCAGCAAAGGCAGCTGGAGGGTTGGTGCTCATATCTTTCTCCACTATAGCTTGAGTAATTCCCCTCTGTTCTGCACGCAGCAGCTCTCCCATACAGACAATGAAAGAGGGAGGGACCTCCCTGTTAAGCAAAGCAGACCTAATAGCTTCAAATTCAAGGCGCAAGCACATGAGAAATTGATCTCTTTGGCTCATGGCATGCACTTGCTGCATAGCAGCCAAGCCTTCTATTGGAATTTTGGCTTCGACAAGGGCAGAATACTCAGTCCATAGATTGAGAAAACCTGGGTAATACTCTTGAATTGATAGATTGCCTTGAGAAAAATTGGCAATCTCCAACCCAAGCCGATAGCGCCTAGCACTATTTGTCATGGTTGAACACAAGTTTGAGGTAATCCCACATCTGTTTTGCAGTGGAATATGGACGAAGACTCGGAACTATATGAGAGTCAACAGACACTAGAATCCAGGAATGATTTCCTGCATCAGTGGCTATCCACGTTGCCATTTTTTCAACCTCAATTTCTGCTGGAAGCTTAATGGAGACATCAATATACCCGCAGCTTTTTACCTTGAAGAAGAGTTTGGAATTGAAACTCCTAAGCCGAATAATTCCTCCCTGTAAACTTGATGCAAACAACTTCATGCTTCTCCATGTTGACAGACCAAAGACCTCAAACAAGAACAAGATAAAAAATAATAGACAAGAACCAAGATGCTAGAATCAGGGGTGTACCAGAAACCACCAGAAGTAAGCACCAAAATGCTTTGAATCAAGACTAGGGCAAGACTAGAGCAAGCTACGAGATTTTGGAAGAGAGTCAAGAGCTGACTCTAATACCATGTCAAAATATTCAAGATCCTAGTTCCTAAGCTCTTTTTCCATTAAATAGAGGATTCAAAACAGCTATACATGGAAAGTATATCAAGGGAAATTAACCATCCTTGATTCCTAACTATTACCTACAATTACATAGCTATATTAGGAAAACTATGTACACCTAATAATCTGTACAGCTAGAGATCAGAACAGCTTGTTATAGCTGTTAAAAGACAGCTGTTTGTTAGAGCTGCTACAGGACAGCTGTTGTAGCTGTTACAAGACATCTCACTTAACAGATTTGACATCCTCCAACGTGATGGAGTCCCTTCCGTAGAGCAATGTTGTGACAAAATGCTCATAAGATTGTGGTAAGGAACATAACAGAATGAGAGCTTATCTTCATTGAGAATACTCACATCGATGCTTTTTAAATCTAAAATAATTTTGTTGAATTCATAAAGGTAATCTTGGATATACATACCTTCCTCCATATGAATGGCGTAAAAGCATTGTTTCAAATACAACCTTGTTGCTAGGGATTTGGTCAGGTAGAGCTTCTCCAATTTCTCCCATAATTCTTGTGATGTCCTTTCTTCTCCGACTTTGACACCAAAACATAGTAAAGTTGTATTATGTGCTTTGATGAGCAAATCTTCTTGCTCGTCTTTTGATATCGTTGAGGGTAATTTGTCTTTACCCCCCAAAGCCTTTACAAGACCTTGCTGTGAAAGTAAGGCACGTACCTTTAGACGCCACAGATTGAAGTCATTCTTCCCATCAAACTTCTCTACATTGTTGACATTGAGGGTGCCATCACAAAATCCCGAAAAAATCAAAACCAAGCTCTGATACCAGTTTGTTGTGAATAATCTGGATTGTAGATGGACAATTAGGATAGAATAAAAAGCAATCACACAATAAGATTTACGTGTTTCGACAATTTGCCTACATCCATAGCAGAGACGATCAAAAGTACTCATTATGAATAATATAGGGTACACAAGTATAGGAAACTCTCAAACCCCAAACCCAATACACCCAATGCTCTCACACAAACACACAATGTGTTTCTTCACTCTGAGATATATTGGAATGCCTAGAGGCTCTCATATTTATAGGTGAGCTTCATGAGTCTGTCATTAAATTAGGTTGCTAATGGCTAGTGGTAGCAGCTGGTAGTTGCCATAAATGGCATTAACTAAGGGTGGTGGTGACTGGAGCTTAGCAGTTGGTGGTTGCCATAAACCCGCCACCATTGTTGACTTTCTTCAAGCCACCATTGTTGAATTCTCAAGCCAGATTTTAACAGTTATTATTATTGGATTCCTTTTATAGTTCTTTCTATATTGTTATACATTTATATCTAAATGGATTTCCTATGTAACAGCTGTTTTTTTTTAAACCAAAAAAAAAAGCTGCTTATTATGTTTGTGATTATGTTTTTATGGATGTCTATTCTACAAGTTTGAAGTTCTTATTGGGTCTTGGATAGTAGAATGAAACCTACTGGGCATTGCTCACTCCTACCATTTTGTAAGTATCCGAGTGATGTGGACCAGGAGCAAGACATGAAGAGGTGGGCTTGTACCTTGATCGGCGTGTCTTAACATTGGTTTAGTCTACCTAGTGTAGGTGAGCAGATAGGGATCTTATTATTAAATTATTACCAATGGATCATTTATAATAATTATATTATTTAAATATAATATATAATCAAATATTTTGTCTTATGCAAATTATGTCTCATTTAGTACAATCTTGGTTTACATTTAAATGTTTTCTTTCACATTAACTCACATGTAGGTTTGCACATAAATCTGTGTAGGTTTCCATTTTGGGGTGAATAGAAACTTCAGTCATGTCCTATCATCCTCGTGTACCCCAAGATATTAACATTATAGTATTATTAAAAACGGATTTAAAAAAAATTCCCCAAATTTGGGCGTGAACTTAGATGAGACTGTGAAAAGTTCTACAGCCGAATTGTCACAGGTATATCCAACACATTTGCGGGTGTTCCCTTTCCAAAAATAATGGCTCAGCATTATACTCCGATCTGTTGAAAGTCCGTAGAACTAAGTGAGCATATAAAATGCTGCAAATATCCAAAACGGTATGGGACCTTGAGTCTACAATCTGAAGTATACACTATCTGGGTTACTCGAAAATACTTCACATGCATTGCATATTACATGTTGTGCATGAGTTCGTGAATGGCATGGCAATTAGAAAGTTATGCTTATTAAATGCATACATTATAATGTTACATATTATTGCATAAACCATTCTTATTTAATTCATTAATTTCATGAATGAACTAATATTTTGTGTATAGGCTTATTCTATGTCTAAGGTTTAACCTGAATAAAATCTGTAAAACACTGTCCAATGAGCGTTTCACTCCTATATTTTAAAATATGCACGTTCAAGTGTGGATCAGGATTGTAACCGTAGACTTATATAGGGATCGACCTACTGATGCAATGTAACAATCTACTTAGGTTAGAAGGTATGATCAGATGTTAGGAGTTTTATTCAGCATTGTAATAGTTTTTAAAATAGTTGTATTTAGGTTTTCATTTAAATTATTTTATCAGTGTCATCAAGTCAATCTCATAGTTTGAATTATTAAACTCTGATATGATATGATATGTATTTTTATCTTATTTGGTCCTAGTCTCAGTGCTAATGATTTTTTATACAATTATCAAACATGTTGTAATGAGAGATTTATGCAAAACTGAAAGGTTTTGCTTGATTTATGTTTGGGGAATAGAAATTACAATCACGATCCAATGTTCCTAGGAATATTATTACTTAAGGTTATATTATTTAAATTATTTTTTATTGAAAATATTTTGGGGTGTGATAGTTGTATTGTAGCCTCCAACTCGAGGCAGTAAATGTAATAATAATTGTGGTCACTGGTGTGATGGAGATGCAAACCTAGAAGTGCTGGTGGCAACGAATGCCATGAATCCAACTAGTAGTGGTTGTTGGAGATGACAGCTACTTGTGGCCAAGGTTGGCTGTTTCAGTGCCGTCAAGCAACCGAAGCGAAAATTCGGTGACAAAATGAAATTTCGACAACACGCCACCGAAACAGGGAACAAAGCATATTTTGGCGAAATTAACAAAATTTAGTGAGATGTAGGCAAAACACAGCCGCGTGCCAGAGAAAAGTTGGTGAAATGCAATGAAATAGCCCAAATAAATAAGTGATTTCAGCTTAAAATGTTCAAATCGTGCAAAATGTACCAAATTTAGGCAAAATTTCGTAAGAGTTCTATTCGTCCTTGTTTGGGCGAAAACATTAAACATTTATTGCTTCAAATCATCCAATTTCTTGGGATAAATGTGATTTTACGTAATAAATATCAAAAAATTTCGCACAAATAAGAGAGGAATAGAGTTCTTCATATGATATTCCACCCAAATCGGGCTAAATTTCACACGATTTGTGGCCATGCGGTCAAGTGGGATTGTCGTGGTGGTGCCCATTCATTGTACATGAATAAGAAAGTATCAAAAAAGAATACAAAGGGTAAGTCACCTATGTTACACGGACTCTTCACAAACCCCCAAAGTACCCGTGTCGACACGACACGACACGGGTACCGGTATGGGATCTATGTCAGATCCTTCCCCAAAATTTCAGACACGGCACGGCGCTGGTGAGATACATGTCGGAAAGAGAGAGAGGAGAAGAAATAAACAAAGAAGAGAGAGAAAGGGAGTGGAGGAGGCACAATCGCCCTCCTTTGTTCTTTTGAGAAGAAAAAAAAACGAGAAGAAAGAAGGAAGATGGAGAAGAGTAGAGGAGGGCGACAGTGAGGAGGAGGCGTACCTTCGCCCTCCTCTGTTACGCTGAAGAAAAAAATGAAGAAATAAAGGAAAGAGAAAGGGGAGAGGGAGGGAGGACGAAAGGGAGAGAGAGAGAGAGAAAGAGAGAGAGAGAGGAGGAGGAGGAGGAGGCGTACCTGGTTGAGTTCCGTCAAGAGCTCCTTCTTAAGAGAGAGAGCTCTATCGAGCTCTATCGAGAGAAAGGGGAGAGGGAGGGGTTCTGCCCTCGTTTTATAAAAGACGAAAGAGCTCTTTCGTCTTTTATAAAACGAGGGCAGAACCCTCTTTTATAAGTTTACATATATATATAAAATAAATATTAATATAAAAATAAGGGCAAAGCCCTTCTTTGCCCTTATTTTAATAAGTAACATATTTAATATGTACTCCAAACCCCTCTTTTATAATAAGTAATATATTTATATACATAATAAATATAAAAAAAATATTTATGTAAGAGATAAATATATTACTGAAAACCCCTTTTAGCTGAATCCCAGTATCCGTATCCAAAATTTGGACACTTTTCAACCGAGTCCCTGTATCCTAAATTTTAAGGATTAGACGAATCCGACTCCTAGACACATACCCACACCCGACACCCGTACCCGAGTCCATGTAACATAGTAAGTCACACAATGATGTTGATAAGAATAGAATTGAATGAAAATGAAAGCCTTAAAATCATTTCCTTGATGATGGGCTCGCAAAAACCATGAATACAAAAACAACAAGCTAACAAATATTGATGTTCTATTCATCCACAAAGAAAGAAAGAGATAATGAGAAATCAAGCTTAGTACCAGGCTGTCCTTTCAATTCTTCAACAGCTTGTAGCTTTTCCTTAGTTTTCTGCAACTCAGCTCGTAAAGCCTCTATGGTATGTTTAGCCTCATTATCAACTCCCAAAGTATTTACCATTCGTAGAACTTTTGTACTTGCAGCAGAAAAATCACCATGACCCAACTGTTGAAAATAAAGCATCAAAAACAATTATGGATGTGACACATCAAAATTTTCATGCTAGCAATTAATGAGAAAAATATTGTGAAGTTTACAATAATACTGAATGACAAAGGAAAGGAATTTTCCCAAGAAAGAGGAAAAAAAAAAAGAAAGAAACATTGAGGAAATATAAATAAATTATTTCAATATGGCGGAAAATAAAATACCATCATGGACAAAATAAAACAAAGAAAAAAGCCGATTGATAAATTACTCACAGAACTATTTTGCATTTATTTCTTTGAAATTCAATAAAAAAAATTTAAGACAAATTAGAAAGAGATAAACATATCAAGTATAATACTATTATTGCAACATATGTCAAATACGTGCAAATTGATATAATGATAGCAGTATTTTACAGCAACAATCATCAATATCACATACATGCAAAATAATTCATATCTGTAAATAAAAATATTAAAAACATAATAGATGTGAAAACAAAAAAAAGTATCTACAAAATGCAGTTTCCATCTAAGATAGCTTTTCAAAAAAATGGAGTGATGATGTGGCCATTCCTTGTCATCCACCTGACAGGGGACAGTTTGAATAGGCGACAGACAATATTGTTTCCACAAAAGTCCTACTAAAACATGTACAATAAATATTACATAGTTACAACAGCCATCAAATCCTTTTCTATTTTTACATTCTATAAATAAAGGCATTAGATTTAGGAAAGAAACTCCGCCATGTGGTACAGCTGAAACTTGGTATGTATACATGGACAGTGGAGCCATCCAAATAAGTTATGCGCAATGCCAGACATTGAAGCCACAAGCATTTCACAAGAGAACCCCGAAAACTATTGCTGCTCAGGTTGATAAAAGTAAACAGTTTTTAATAAAAATAAAGCATTAATTCAAGATAAATTATCAACACAAGCTAGCTTGAGATTTACATTCACAGTAGAAACTTTATTGAAGCAAAATTATGGCGGGATGTCCTATCGTATATAATTCATCTAGAAAAGTCATAACCACAACGAAAAATCATTTTTCAACTTAGGTCATAACTGAGGAAATTTGATATTACTGCATCAGATATGCTTGACATCTTGTGTTTTTATTCTAAGTGGCATGCCACAGCTGCTATATTTTAAAGTTGAGCGCGTACTCTGCATTCCCTACAGTTCCATTGAAATTTTCTAGTTTTTTGTCTCAAATATTACAACATTTCACAAATTTTTATTAAAATAAAAATCTCCAATAATAGTTTCCTATTTTAGAGGCAAAATATTTCCCACAAGATCAACTTCTAAAACCTTGTTCATAGCAGTGAAAGAGATATTCATACAGGTAGTCTCAAATTAAAAATAAAGATAAAAGAAAAGTAACTGATTTTATCCAGTGAAAATGTCAGAAATCAGAGAACATCGTCAAAATAAAAATTGAACTTGCTACATCTGACACCATAAGTAACTTAGGGTAGATTTCCATCAACCAAAATGACATAATGCCCCATAGATCCCCCAGAAGTTGTGACATATATATTCAAATGCTATCTTGTTCTTTCCATAACCAACATAGGCAAAAGTGATAACCATATAATAATGGAGACCCTTGTCCTGCACCTTGTCCCCCAATAACTGAACAAATCCCTGACAGAAACAAGGAAACCCAGGTAACGTGTAATGAAGACAAAAAGAAACTCCATTATATATATTATTCTTCGTCAATTTAAATAAAACGCATCTATTTGTAATTTCCATGACCCCAATGAACATGATAACCTCTCACAAAAATTTTAGCTGGAGTACAAACAAAAGCTTCATGCTATTCAGACATGGGTCTAGACCCTAGAGTATAATAATATTAATAAAATGTATTATCCCAACTAGTTAGAGTTGGCAGCATGCATGCCATTCCTTCATCCTAATCCATCTAAAGCAATACTTCCATTTAGTGTATAACTATAAATCCTCTCTAATTGATTCTATCCAAGTTTCTTCTGGCCTTCCTCTCACCCTCTTAGCATCTTAATTGATTATCTCACACATCTTTTTACAATGACCTACAGAGATCTTTGCTTCACATGCCTGAACTTTCCTAGTCTTCTCACAAATCTGTTCTCAACATCCTTATCTTATCACGTATGCATATGTTGCTTCTTTTTTGCCCAACATTTTGATCTATACACCTTAGCAGACCTAATTTGTCACGCCCCAGTTCCAAGTATATAAATAGCCCTAGTAAGTAATAATCTCATAATACAATCACTATGAGGTAATAGAGGTTGAGATCGTCTGCCGCAATTAAGCTGCAGTAGACCCTGCAGCAGACCCTGCAACATTCCATGGATGCTACCACATGTAGCATCCCACGGATGCCATTTAAATCACATTTCCCCATGTGAAATGTCGTTTCAGGTGACATTTCACCTCGAGAAATGTAAAATGAACAGCATCCATGGGTTTCTACATGTGGCAGCATCCCACGGATGCTACAGGATCTGCCGTAGCTTAACTGCAGCAAACGATTTCATCCCAGGTAATAGGTATCATGGAACATGACTGCAGTCTTCATAAACCCCAATATGGAAACCTAAGCAGATTCAACCATCTCTCTTGTGCAAGGATGTATATAGCATCAATGCAATTAATATAAAATTAATAAAACCAAAATCTTACACAGAGATACCAAAATTCAAAACAAATATATACCAATAGTATCAGAGTGCACAATTAAACCAAATAACATAACCAATAATAAAAAAACTATCAACAAACAATGATAACAATAATCATAAACAATTTATATAATATCAACAAAATCCTAACTACTCTCTAAGTAGACCCGAATTAACATTCAAGATGCCAATAAGCAAGAAGCCTATGCTCCTGATCCTAACAAATAGCATCAACACCTACAAAATACAGGAGGAGTGAGCACAAAGCCCATTAGGTATCATTCTACAATCCAAGTCCCAATAAGAATATCAAACTTGTAGAATAAAGACTGCATATAAGTATAATACCAATATACCATGGAATAACAAAATAAAAAATACATGTCATAAAGTAAACAATACGAACATAAAGTATTCAATGGTAATGATCAGAGTATGAAAATCAGTATAATAATATAACAAATGCATGTCATATGAAAATCAGTGTTTTCAGTTTCAGTTTTTCAGCTAGCGTACCGATGCGTTTTCACTAGAGGTGGCAATGGGTCGGGTTTAGGCGGGTTTGGGTCGGGTTGATGTAGGGGATTAACAAGACAAGGCTCAATCCAAACCCGCCCGTTTAATAAACGGGTTGGAATATCCCAACCCACTCTAACCTGCTTCAACCCACCAACCCGTTTAAATAATTTAAATTACAACTTAAAATTAAAATTTTTAATTCATTCTAATATCAAAATCTATGCAAATTCTATTTTTTAATCCATTCTAATATCAAAGCACACCTAACAAGCATAATAACACAACAATCATTAAGATAGAACTAAAATAACATAAAGAAAAGAACTAAAACATAATAATAAAGTCTTAAAAGACTTTACTTGTCATCAAAGCCTCAATTTATATTAGTAGAGGCTAAGAAATTTGGAATATTTATATGTAGAAAGTCTTTCTTCCCTTTATCATTTGTCATTAAGTGTGTGTAAAGAGGAAAGTTTGAGTAGCCACAACTATTGTTACTATAATGTTCCAAACTTCTATTACACAAAAAAATAATCGGGTTGTAATCGAGTCATTTCGAGTTGAGGGGTCAAACCCTAACCCAACCCGTTTATAATCGGGTTGAAAATTCATGACCTGAACCCAACCCGCGAGTTGAAACAGTCAACCCAAACCCGGCCTAAGACCGGGCGGCTTAGCGGGTCACGGGTCACAATTGCCACCTCTAGTTTTCTCTATGTTTCGTTGAAACACCTTTTTTTTTTTAAACATTTCGTTAAAATAAGGTAGATTTGGACAAAATTTTCGCCCAAATCGACCAAACGTAGGGAGGTGTCGATCGAAACTCCCTCTTGTTTATTTCTTCTTCAAATCTCCCCCATTTTCAGCGTAATCTCTCCTAAACCTCTTCAAATCTTAAGATCTATGTTGTAAAAGCATATTAGACACGATTTGGAGTGGCTCTTGGAGTTCTATGACATTCGTGTTTGATCCTAAAGAGGTAAAACATGTTTTTCTTCTACTTTATAGCCTTAAGGAAACAGAATGAGCTGATTTTTGGATATGTTATGTAACAACACCCGATCTATTGATGGGTGTCGCCACCAATAATTATTTTTATAAAAATTAATTTTTTAAATTATTGTCACGAAAATTAATTAAAAATAGTGAAAAATATAGAAATACAACAAATAATGTTAGAAATTATTAAAAAGCACTATGAATTATAATGACAAGATGCTATTTTATTTTGCTGATATTTATATAATTTAAAGATTTTTAAATTAATTTATATATGTTAATATATAAATATTTAAATAATATAAATACTATATGTACAATGAAAAATTCGAGACTTAACAAAAATCATAAATAATTGAGTTTTGAAAAATAAAAAATAAATGATTACATTTTGACAATTATTTAATTATAATACTAAAAGTGTAATGAAAAATAAAGAAATTAACATAAATTATTTATAAATCAGAAAAAAATATATAAGAATAACAATATATCAAAATAAAAATTATAAAACTTGTGGGCATGAAATTTATGATTATAATATTTTTTATTAACATTTTAAGTAAATAAAATATTAAAAAATGTAAAAAATTACAAAAAAGTTTGTTCAATCAATTGAAATAAGTAATGAACTATTGATAAATTATTTGGCATGTAAAAGTTAAAAAAGTATGAAATTATGTTTTTAATGCCTTACTAATTTGTTTTGTAATGTATCTAACTAAGCTATTGCTGGTATTTTATTTGTTCGTTGTGCAAGTCTCCATCACATTGTTGATTGTTCGTGATTGTTACTTAAGTGTATTGATCTGATCTAGCTTTCTGGCAATAAAGGTGATCAACAATCGTAGGCAACTAGATATTAGCTAGAACCACTGTAAGAAAGTAGATGGGGACAAAAATATAACAAAATGCAATTATTGTGGCCAGAGATTTAAGGATGGTGGGATTTCACTTGTGAAGCAACACTTAGCACACGGCTACAAAAACATAGTGAATTGTTCAAAAGTGCCTTCAGAAGTGAAAAAGCATATGAGAGATCATCTACAGGCAAGGATGACTAGTTACCAAGAGAAAAGGGCTGTAGAGGATGAGATTAGACGAAGGCTAAGGGAGCCAGTATGACCACCTGCTGGGGCTAAGGATCCAGATGATGACATTGCCTACCCCGCTGATATGGACACTGAGGTAGAGAGGGCCGAATTTCGAGCCACAGTTCAAAAAACTTTTCAGTTCGAGTACGGAAGGAGGGAGAACCACAGATTGGGTTTCAAGAGGTGTGGTTACTCTGGAGGTGACCGTGCTACAGTGCTGGAGGTTCAAGGCATGGGGCTGAGCTTGAGTTAGGGCGGACACAAAGCAGAAGGATGCCAGACTATCCTACATAACCCTAGCTATATCGTTCTTCTAGATTGAGACAAAAGAGACTGAGGGATGTTTGGAGCAAGGAATCATTGAAGGAGAGAATAGGAAAGTACATATCAAAGTTCATCTTTAATCACATCCCAACAAATGCAACGGCATCTCCCCATTTCAAGAACATGGTCAACACTATTCAGGAGACGAGTCCAGGAGTCCAGCCCCTACACCCCGTGACATTATGGGTAGATATCTGGATGATGAGCTGAGGGAGATGAGAGATTTTATTGCATCCCTATGACCGCATTGGAAGCAGTTTGGGATGACTACCATGTGATGGTTGGACAGGTCCTACTAGACTATCCATCATCAACTTCATGGCATACTGTAGAGGCAAAGCAATATTCTTAAAATCGGTTGATGCATCAGATAAAATCAAGAATGCGAACTATATAGCAGGGCTAATTGAGAGTGACATAGCTGACGTCGGTGTACAGCACGTGGTTTAGTTTGTTATAGACAATGGAAGTAACTTCAAGAAAACCAGCCTGAAGCTATAATAGAAGTATAGTTTACATTGGACGCCGTGTGCAACTCATTGCATCGATTTGATGTTGGAGTCGATTGCACAGAGGAGCAGTGTAGTCAGTGTTTTACGAAATACACGAGCCCTGATGACATTTGTCTACAACCACAACATTGTACTGGCAAAGATGAGAGAGATATGTAGTGGAGACATAATTCCGCCGGCTATTACCAGATTCAGCACAAACTACATTGCCTTGGAGAGTCTTTTGGAGCACCGGCCACGATTGAGGACAGTATTTACTAGTGCTGATTGGTCTAGTTGCTCTCATAGCAACACAAAGGCAGGCAGGAGAGTCGAGTACATTATATTATCTGGTACATTTCGGGATAATGTCCGAGACATTGTGGGATATTTAGAACCTATATACTGTGTATTGAGGATAATTGATACAGATGCCTATCCCACGATAGGGTCCATATATGAGTGGATGAGAGTCATGAAGACCCAGATTAAGCCTGCAACACCTCTATCGTACATATGGGTGCACATGATTGTCAACGAAAGATGTACCAAGACTTCAGTGCATTCTTTACATTTAGTTGGTAAGTATGAAAGTATGAATATATTTATGTTATTATACATTTATATTATAGTTTGTTAATTGTCATTATACTAAAATTTTCCTTTGATACAGCACACTATCTGAACCACAAGCATCACTACAAGAACCAGCTTGGCAGGCGTCCTGAGTTGTGTAGCACGTTGCACCTGGTATTTACGAAGTTGGACCCTCATTCGGATGCGGTTGGCTAATTCGGAAATTAGGTAGGATTAGGAATAGGATACTTGTTAAATATAAGTCCACATTGTAATGACATTTTATTAAATACTAACGTTTAATTCTGGTTTTCCTAGTTGATACTATTTAGAGATGCGTTGGGGTCATTTGGATCGACCATAGCGATTGCATCGAAGGACACGATGATGCGGTGTATGTAATTTCATAACTCTTAAAGTCATAAGTCTATAACTTTATAGACTTCTATTTTGATATTTTCTGATAAACTATTATTCTTTTCAAACCACAGGTGAATAGTGGCCAGTGTATTAGTACGACGCATCTACTTTGCACAAGTTATGTAACGCCCCAGACCCATAACCAGCAAGATATTGTCCACTCTGGGCCAACGGGCCCTCACGGATTTGTTCTTAAGGATAACACTAGAAAACTTCTCAGGGGGTCACCCATCCTAAGAGTGCTCTCACCCGAGCACGCTTAACTTTGGGGTCCCCAGGGGATTTAGTCCCGTGTTGCACCTTAAAAGGCCTCTTGCTTATTTAGGGGTCTTAAGACTACTTATAGCATCCCCGAACGTTGTGGGATTCCCAACCATATGCACATCCTCGCCTGGTAACTCGCCACTGTGGTAGCTCGCCCAGGTCTCTCACCCCGCCCACATCACAGCCGCCCACTCAGACAGCTAGGATGTCACAAGTTAGCTGCTAGGGTCCTAGCTCAGACCGCCTCTTCTGCGTGTGAACAGAATTGGAGCACATTTGCTCTTATTCATACGAAGCAGAGGAAAAGACTGACGTACGAGAGATTGCAGAAGCTCGTCTTCTGCCATTATAATATGAAGCTACGAACAAAACAACTAGAGACTGAGCATCGTACTACGATCATCAGGGATCCTCTGGAGGAATTATTTAGCAATGAGATTAACAAGGAGGATCCATTTGCAGAGTGGGTCAAATGTACTGCTAAGATAGACCAGCTAGATGGTAGACCTAGACCATTCATCGCCCGTGCAGCTACAGATCTGGGCATAGATGCCGATGCTGTCATGGAGGAGGAGAGGGGGGACAATGGAGACTCATTAGATCAATTGCTTAGAATCGTTCCTCCCTTAGTTTCAGCAGCCCCAGACCTAGTCGTATCGAACTCATCTCAAATCATACACTAGACTCGCAATTCATGGTCACAAGTTATATCCACATCTACAAACTAAGTCTTGGACTTCACAAGTGTCCTCACTACAATATTTTGGAAGAACCAATATCATATTAGGTTGTTGATGATTGTTTGAATCAAACCCTCACACTTCACCCATCCATCAACAACATATACAAAAGTATGCAATCAAATATATTATCCTAAATAATCTAAATGCAAATCAATTATAGTTTTTGACAAGAACGATGCACATGCTTTACCAATTCATGATTCAACAAGCAAACAATCCAAACGAAGAATATAAAGTCATAAAACAATGAATACGACTGATTTAAATAAGTCTAGGAAGCATCAAAACTCAAAAAACTAACAAGCTCAGTGTCTTTTTGGTGCATTAGATTTCATGTGTGTAAAATATTCCAAGTATGGTTAAAAATGTTGGACTTTTCAATGAATAAATTTTGGCTCTTATCGGATTTTTTTCACCTTAAAAACTTGATTTCTAGTTTTCTTATAATATTAGACACTAACCAAAGATACTAACTCATCAAAACAATCATTATTATGTTTTGTATCTTCGAAGTAAAGAATCCTAACCAAATCGGGCTTACTCAAAAATCAAATCTTAGGCATGAACATGAAAGCTAACTTTTTATTGGTCAGAAATTAGGCTTAGGAATGCTTTATATTGAATCCAAATAAAGAGTAAACCTTATTTACATGTAAAGACGCAAGTATATGGAAATATCATGTTTATGACATTTGCTTGTTTTTAATTTAAATAAAGGTGTTCCAAGTGTTACTGTATACTGCAATGTGACAAAGTCTGTGCAGAACTGTAAATTGTGAAAAACTGTCTTTCACAATTAATCATGAATTTTTGCAATTAATCGAGATTCCACAATTACAAAACTAGAGATTTGAATTTTGTAATTATTCTCAGGATTAGTCTAGGGATTAATTGACAAGCGATTAATTGACA
Organism: Buxus sempervirens; assembly: GCA_947561395.2. NCBI lineage: Eukaryota > Viridiplantae > Streptophyta > Magnoliopsida > Buxales > Buxaceae > Buxus > Buxus sempervirens. The sequence goes on along the minus strand of OX387184.1, from coordinate 34,138,526 downwards.
AATCCATGATTAATCATGAGATCCACGATTAGTCTTCTAAACACATGTTTTCTGGGTTTTTGACTTGCGGTTAATCAAGAGATAATGGCGATTAATTGTGACTTTGAACAAAATTTCTCTCAATCAGTTACTCTTCCACTTTAGTTATTCAAAATTTATTTAACCTAATCTAGATCTACATGCCATTATTAATATTTTTTTTTATGAACTATGAAGTGTATTCAAAATAATAAAAAAAAAGCTAATAATGGCATGTAGGTCTAGATTAGGTTAAAAAAAACATATATATTGATGAACCATGAAGTGTATTCAAAATAACAATTAAAAAAAACTATGAAGTGTATTCAATAGAGAAAGAATGTACATAAGTGGCATGGATAAGTAAGATGAACCCACAAGTCCACGGTGGACTCAAACAACAAACATGGCCACCCTAAACCACACCCCAGTGAGCTATATACATCAGAGAGAACCACCTAGGTTAACCCATACAAAGCCTCAATCACCGGCTACTCACATAACTCAACAAAATCCCCAGATGAATGCCAGTGATTCAGTGAATAATACATCTTTAGCTCTTGGCCAGCTAATCGGCAACCCTGTTTGCGTCTTTACATACGTGATTGAATGAGGTAGAATGTCTCACGTGCCAAACCTCTGGCTCTACTAATAAGATGCAAGAACCTACAAGAACCTATGAGGTCTATGGTCATCCACCTGATAATGGTGCAGCATCTCCCTCAAGCACTATCCCTAATCCCCATCCAATAGGCCTCATTAAGGCCAATTAGAATGGCTGCAAGCTCCACCTGAGTGGAATCCTCTACACCCGCTGGACCATTGAAAATACTGAAAATAACCCCTCGATAATCCCAAAACACTCCTCCAATACCCGAAGGACCTAGATTGCCGAATGAGCTTCCATTAACATTGACCCTCACAATACCCTATAGGGGCACCCTCCATGTAGCCATCACAACCTGCTGAGATGATGAGAAACAACATACTGCCAATCCCTGATTACATGTGAGAATATCCCCTAAAATCTGGCTGAAAAGAGACTCATGATGCTACAGCCACCCTCATGAACTCAAAAACCTGCTCACTAGTAGATCATCTATCATGGAAAACTCTGCAGTTTCTCTCGATCCATAAATGCCACACAATCGCATGAAATACAACCCTGTACATATTTTTCAGAAAAGAAAATAGGAATCTAACATTCATCCACTACTGGCCAGATGGCTCTCAACCCATATGGTTTTAAACCCATAACTACTAGCTCTCATACATGTCATGCCCAGATGATTCTAAACCCATAACTACTGCACTTGTCTTTAGAGGGGGACCTTGAGAACATGTCTGCCAACTGATTTATCTTCCTTATTTATCTTCCCCCCCTTGTACTTGATCAAGAGATTGATTGTTGATTAAAACCCATCCACTCAAAATGACATGTTTGCTTTAACTTGGATTGAGTTTGCACGTACTTACAAAGGCATGTACAAGAGTTTCTTGCCCCAAAGTTTTCTTAACAGCAAGAACCAAAGCGTATATCTCCTAATGACAGAGTGAGACATAGAGATTGGAAAGAAGCCGTCAACTGTGGCACAATTTATTCAAGTTCTTTCATAAGTGAATGCTTTGGAATATTCCATTCTTGTAGCAGCCACCAATCCTGCAAAATAGAATGTTAACCATTGTTTGCTTCTGAAGCCTCGGAAAACCCAAGGAGAAGGAGCATTGACCAAAACATATGGATTTGTGACTTGTTGTCAATTAGTTGGTGAAGGGGCACGGTAAATTGGAATTACTTCACCGGCGTCAAAAGACTACATAAGTATGCTTGGGATTGTCGGAAGCTTGGTCAATGGTAGGAAGATCCAAGGAAAATGCACAACAAACAGGACGAGAAAGGAAAATCGACACTCAAGGAATATTGGGGAAAACACATCCGTTGGAGGTCAATATTGATCAACTGAAGGTTGGAATGCTGTCAGAGAGTGTTAACAAAGGTCGGAGATCATCGTGATACACGATGGGTTATGGGAAAGCAACAGTGCAGACATGATGAATAGCAGAGGTCGTCGGAGAAAAGAAGGTGATTTTTCGTGGGTTTTAGAAGCATGAATGCAATTTCATCGGTTTAACGAGAAGCAAAATTTCTATGCTTCTTGTAAAGAGCATCGAATCTGCTTCTTAGCAACAAAGTACTTATGAAAAGCAATACCAAATGGAGGAATATTTTCCACATCTTTGCTTCTCAAATGTGCTTTGAAATAAGGTTCCATAAAATTAGAGAGCCACAGTTAGACCGCAGTGCATAAAGGATGTCACAATATAAAACTTAAAACTTGTGAGAAACCTCTTACAGAATTCCTAGAATCAAAAAGGTTAGTTTTTAATATAACTAAGATCAAAAGCATCAATATGAATATGATACAACAGCAAATAACAGCAAGCAAATTATTTATCTTTATAAAACATACCTTCGACTCTAATAAAGATATCTCAGCACGAAGTTGATTACCCTCCCTCTCCAATGACTTTATCCTTCTTGCTTCATTATTTAGCCTCTCAGTCAGCAATTTTATTTCTTCTTTTTGACGATCAATGACTTCCTTCTGTGAATGGAAACAACTCTGAAGCCCTTTAATAGAGTAGATCCTTGTATCAAGAGATGATTCAAGTTCCTACATTTTTTTAAAAAACAATGAACAAAGACCATTACGAAAGACAGATAATGGAGAGAGACAACGGAGATCAGAGAGTTTTATGACCAAGACACGAGATCCACTGATTGTCTCTCCTACCTCAAAATTCTCCCCTTTCTTTGATACATTAACATCTTTGCTTAGTCTATCCCTTTCATCAGTAATAGCAGATAACTGCAATCAACAAGCAAGAAGTTACCATAAAAATGAATGAAACATGCCAACGAAAAAGGATGCTTATGGAATGCAAAGCAGAACTTACTAGGAGTAGTATACATTATCCAATTCATATCATGACGTATTTTTTTTATTTTTATGATAGATATGCTGTAATCGCTAAAAATTTTCCATCACAAACTATAGAGTTACTACTTATCATAAACAATATAAATGTCAAATACCACATAAGTCCGAGAGATATAACATGTTCCCATTACTGACATTCCATAATAAAAACAGGCAACTAGTCCATTCCCACCTCCAGCAAATGAAGGTTGTTTCAAACAAGAAGAACTTTCTACAAAATAACCATATTACAACAGAAATCAAATGGCCTAACATGACGGTTCCCAAATCATACATTCCCTTGGCTAATTATTGACTAATAAAGGAGGACTTGAAGAGATGTATATTAATTATTGAACTCTCAAAATGAGGTTAGTGAGCCAAAAGCCAAACAAAGTCCATCCTAAAGCATAACAGAGCAAATATTGTCCTTAATAATATAAAGATAACAAGTGCACAAAGAAGTTTGTCACAGGATCTATCATATAACAATATTAATGAAATACCATCCAAAAACCCAGAAATAGCTGACAAGAGCAGTCTCTATGGAAAAACTAAGTAAAAGCGTCCAAAGAAAGAGCGTCACAGGACTGCTTCTGAGCCATCCTCGTCTTGAGTTATAGATTCTGGTGCAACTCCCCTTAAAAATCCTTCAATTGTATTTCTTGTAGATGGATCTTCTTTTAATATTCTTGGAGAGGCGATATTCATGCAACTCCCTCTCTTGCCCTTTCCTTCTGCACTATATGTTCCAAAAGTTCCTGCGAAACTTTAATCCATTAGTCAGCTCACATGGTTTCTAAACTTTTCAGTCCTTCGTATCCTTCTTCACATGGTTTTCAGGATCTCCAAACAAAGAGGACAACTGGTGAAGGGGTTGAAGTCAATAGTTTTAATTACCTTGACACATCGTGGCATTTATGTAGTACAGCTCTTCATTCCAGTATTCCACCTTTCCAGTGTCATCTTTAGCTTCATTATCCCTCTCCATAGTATACCAAGTATATATTTCCTTTTGGTCCATGAAGTTCCATCAGTGTGTTCTGAATGTGGTTTGTTGATTTGGTAATTTGCGGTGTGTCATATTCCAGATCTTCTGGTTTCAAGTACATTGTCAGATTTGAGGATGACCATTCCGCTGTTACATGGTTATGTTTGTTAAATGAGAAGTTAGAAGTCATGTCTCTATTCTAAGCATTCCATAATGAAATAAAAACTCAATTTGATGCTAATATTCGCATTCTTCAGTTTGATAATGGTTTAGAATACATGAAGATGAGCTTGAAATTTGTTGTACCTGATAGCATTCTTCACAAAACTTCTTGTGTTGGCACACACGAACAAAATGAGTGTCTCATTAATTGCATGCCTTCATCAGTCTTAGATAACCAGATTCCATTTCAGTGTTTTCACCCTAAAGCTCCATTGTTTGGAGTTCATGCTTGTATCTCTGGTTGTGTTTGTTTCGTTCAAGATTTATGTTTGGGTCTTGACAAATTCTCTCACTCTGAAATGAAGTGTATATTTCTTATTTATTATCGTACTCAGAAAGGATAAAACTCTTTTGATCCTATACCGCACAAGTCCTTTTTCAGTTCCAATGATACCCTTTTTGAGAATACTCCGTGTTACAGTAGGGAGGAGAACTCCTTGACTTGTGATATTTTTCTCTTTCTAATGTGACAAATTGTAATTTATCTTTGCTGTTCTTAACAATCCATCTATTCTTCACACTATTGCTGGACAACCCACTCAAGTTTACATGTCATCAATCAGTGAGTAGAGTCCCAAGTACAGCTATTGAACATTCGCCACCATAATCTTCTTTTGAAAGAGGTTCTCCTATCCAACACAACACTACTGATTGTTGAGCTAGCTATGCTAAATGAAAAGGTAAATATTCGTGTTACATTCACCCTATTGTTCATTTCCTTTCATTAGATCATCCAAGTTATCTAGTCAATTTTCCTTGTCCCTTTCTACTGTATTTATTCCTAGATCATATCAAGAAGCCTTAAATCATTTTGCATGGCTAAAAGCATTGGAAAGATAAATGGATGAACTTTCTTTACGGCATAAATGGGACTTAACTAAGCCAACACCTAGCACAGTTATTATTGGTTGTCATTGGGCATTCACCAGCAAAAATCAATCTCATGGTACTATTGATTGGTTGAAAGCTTGACTTGTTGCAAACAGGTTTACTCATACCTACGCAGATAACTGCTTTTAAACTTTCTCTCCGGTAGCTTGATTGAATTCGGTTATTGTCTTCATTTCTGTTCTAGTGTCTAAAGGTTGACTTTCATATCAACTGGACATTAAGAATTTATCTTTCTATAGTGACTTAATAGACAAAGTGCATATAGAACAACCACCTAGGTTTCTTGCTCAATGGGAGCAAAATAAGGTTTACAAGGTAAAGAAAGCCATATATGGACTGAAACAAAGTATGTGTGCATAGTTTAAAAGTTTAGCCACATAATCCTCAAAAAATACCATCAAAGCCATGCAGATCACTTGGTTTTATACACCAAACCATCTCTGGAGTTATGTTGTTAATTTTGTATGTCTATAACATCATTATTTCTGTTAGTAATATGAAGGGAATTACAAATAATAATCACCAAATAAAGCAATATTCCCACTAAAACAGATTTGGGGCAGCTACGATAATTCTTAGGTATATATGGAGCTCGTGGACAACAAGGTGTTCTTTTAGGTAGTAGCTTGGTTACATAGAAGACTAAGAACAAATGTACAGACACAAATACCAATGCTGAGGCAAAATATAGAGCTATGGCCCATATAACTTGTGAATTAATGCAGCTGAAAAATTTAACGAGTCAATTTGGTTTTGCTGACACAAAGAGTATGACCATATTTTGGGACAACCAAGCAAATATAGATATATTGTTAATAACCTAGTGCTCCATGAAAGCACTAAACATATAGAAGTGGATTGTCATTTTGTCAAAGAGGTTTTTCTGAGCAAGGAGATATACACACCATATATCAAGTCAGAAAATAAATTACGTGATATATTCACCAAGAGTCTTCCTCAAGGATCCTTAATGGCTATGTGCTTCAAGTTGGGAATGGGAAATGTATGCACCAACTTGATGGGAGTGTTAAGATATATATTTGTTTTATTGTTTAGATGCAATCTTTTAGCTAGGGGAATTTTGGTATTTATATTCTATTATTCGTGAAGGGTTTTCTGCAAAAAAACACCGATATGTATTTTAAATGAACTGAGGAATGAAAAACAGAAAATTCTTTTCCAGACATCTCCTTTTCTGCATCTAATAGAAAGTTATCTACCTTCTTCGTTCTTCTTTAAACACAATCTTCATCATCTTAGTCCTTTTGTTTCTAACACTTACAATAGGTTATAATCCTTTGCGTTATCTTTAATGATAATTATGTTATCTGTGTTCTTCTAAAGTATACTTTTCTTTTACGAAACCAACCTAATTATTTACCTAAAAACTGTATCAAAACTCAAAATGTAACTTCTAATAAAATAAACAAAACTTTGATTGTCTTTCATGTTTCTTTACAGGAAGTTTACAGCTAAACCACCTGAGGTTTAGCTAATGGGCACGGACATCCCCTGTGGTTTGAAATTGATCACTTAATACCCCTCAATTTTTGGAAAGGGGCACACTAAGCACCCCCACCATCAACTAAGGAGTGGATGGTGTTTTGTAGTGCCTCCCTGTTTTGGCACTCTTTCTTTTCTTTTCTTTTTGCTGTGTTTTTATCTCTTCTTTGTAGCTTTTTCCCCCTTACTCAATAAAATTTCATCACTTATCAAAAAAACTATGGAGTGGATGGCGTTAAAAATTTTCCAAAATGACCTCCACAATCTAGTGCTTTGAAGCTCCAAAGCTCATGAAGAACCTCCTTTGAAGGGCAAGCTTCAAAGCTCATGAAGAACCTCCACTGCATAATTTGCTTTGAACATTCAAACTTCCAAGCTGCAAAGGCAACTTTCATTCAAAGAGGATATACATTCGCCAAAGCTCATAATTGGAAGATTTCTCTTTTCTCCAAAGCTCAAAATCTTCCTCAAAGCTTCAAGTCTCGACCACACACAAGTAGGTTATCTTCTCCTTGAAATTCCATCAATTTTTCAGTAGGATTTTGCATAAACGATCTCACATGACTGAGCATTGAGATTGTTGTTCACCTAAAGCAATCGATTGCAGGCATTAAGCCCCAATTGATTCTACAGTTGATACCAATCTATCCCAAAGAATTACGTTAGGGTTACCACCTAGACTAAAATCACATGGTCTATACTACCTATAGATCAGGTCTTTTTGAGTTAGATTTGATAAGAAATCTGTTTATGTAAGTTAACTGTGTTTGTTTTTTCTGTTCTTTTTTTTCCTGTTTTTGGTTTTTTTTTCCAGGTTCTCTAAATTATATACAATTACAGTTTATTTATTATGGTTTTCTTTCAATTGATCATTCCTTGCATAGCAAAATAAGATGTTTTATATTTTTCTGTACGATTTATTTTAGTGAATTTTTGTAGGAGAATGCATATCGATATCTATTTACATTAAAATTAGGGTTTATTTCACTGTGCATTCCCTCAAGTTTTTCTTTTATTCATTGAGTTTCAATGATGGTTACTGACTATTTTCTCAATCCTTTTGGTGTAAGTTCCAGTCAACAATATGCATTCAATATCGTGTTTCTGGTTCACATGACTTTTGTGTTCTTGATGTAGATGCAACCCTCATGAAATATTTGAGATGAATAAAAATCTTAATGGAATTTACATAGAATTGTATGAAAAAGCTTATCTCTAGTATCATAATTGATAGAAGAGAAAGTTACTTCATCAGGTGGCTTCACAAGCAAAAGAGACTAGCAGGGAGAAGCAGTAGATGACTAGGACTGGATGGAGAAAGAAGTTGTAATTATAGACTACGATAATGAGTGGAATAATGATGAGGAAGAAGAAAACAATCAAGTAAATGATGACAATGAACAAAGTGATCGTAATGAACTCTCTAATTACGAGTCTGGCTCTAAAGTCTCTAATTACCATTATTTGTGCGATTCTGATGAGGACCATGGAAGTTATGGAAATGAAGAATTTGACATGGACCATGGGCTGGAGGACCCTAAACTTCAAAAGAGTATTCAATTTGCTCATGTCCACGATTTTAAACAAGCTCTAACTGAGTTTGCAATCAATGAGGGATTCAACTTGAAGAGAACTAAAAATAAAAAAGGCAGGATATAGTTAACTGTGCTGATGAAGGTTGTATGCGACGATTACATGCATCTACTAAAGCTGCTGGGAACACATATATGAATAAAACATTTTATCCGGAACATAGTTGTACCAGTGTACACAGGAATTATAAAGCTAACTCTAGATGAATGTCAAAAAATATTCTTCCACAAGGACCACAAATCCATGCAAATCCTAAGTTGCAGACATCAACTATTAGAGAGGTAGTCTAGGGTCATTTTGGTATTGAGCCAAGTGAGATACGGTTGAGGAAGGAAGCCATTGAAGAAGTAAAGGGAAGTCATGGACAGGCGTATGGGCTTCTCTGAAGATATGTAGAAGTTGGTGTATCAACCCAAGGAGTTTGGTGAAGATTGAGGCGGAGAGGCTGGATCCATCTTTATCTCCCATGTTCCAAGAGAATCTTTGTTAGCTTTCTGTCAATGAGGATTGGGTTGCTTCAAGTATGACAATCCTTCATTGGACTAGATGGCCACATGGAGATGTATTGTTAGCTACAGTTGCTCTGGATGGTAATGGTGGTTTGTTTCTGGTGGCTTATGCACTGTTAGAAGCAGAAACATAATACAGTTTGTCTTCTTACAACAACTATACATGGTTCTTTTTTGATGAATAATGAAGGTGTGAGTATATATATATATAGTGAAGATGGAATGTACAACAGTTCTTTACTACCACTACCCAATATATGCGCAGACCAGCACAACCTATGCAAAATGGTATTCTACTCAATGAAATAGAACCCAACCCAAGCATGAGCCACCACAATCCACATAACTCCCACCAGAAACCCAATAGAAAGCATCTTCTACAAAGCAGACCCTGGGAACGAGGTTAAACAAGGCATTCAACTCTGTAATCCAACGGTCACAATCCCCTATACATGGTTCTTGGTGTTGTGGATCAACCATCGACAATTATGACTAATAAGCAGAAGGTATAGATCAATTTAATCACAATAATTACTTTCTTTTGATGCTAAAACTGTATGGTGAACTTGTTATTAACTTACCTTTGCATCAATATATCTATGGTAGGGTGTTATTAAGGCGATTGAAGAGATTTTACCAAATATTGCTTAACATTACTGTGCAAGACAAATGAACAGAAATGATGCAGGGGCATTATTTTAATTATTGTTATTTTAAATAAAAAGGTCATGTGACTAGCATGTGACTTTTAATTATCTTGGATGGCTAGGATTTGTTCTCCTTCTTTCTAATGTAAGGCTAAGATCCTAGGGTTGTTAAAGGCTATTATAAATAGCCTCTTTTAGTTGTTGTAGCAGCCATTATTATTGATTTTACAAAAACTACAAATCTGAGTTTTTCTCAAGAACTCTTCAAGCCCTAGGCTGTTTTATGTTCCTACCTTAATCCTACACTTCTCTTTCTATCACAATTTGTTTGCTACTAGTTTTTACCTTTCCCAGCTACGTTAAGTGGTATCAAAACCCAAAACTACGATCTGAAGCAATGGTTGGCCGTGGTAGAGGTCGTGGGGGTGGAAGAAACCAAACACAACAGACAGAGATGGCTGAGATGAGACATATGATTGAGGATTTGTCGCGAATAGGACAAGCTATTCAGCGACAGGAACAAGTGGAAGCCCGTATGGAGATACTGGATGGCAACCACGAACCCTCTAATGCATCGGAAGATGGTTTAGAGGATGAAAGTGCAGGAACGAATGAAGAAAACCCCTTTCATGAAGCTGAACATGTAGATAATGCCCTACGAGATGGATTAGAAGATCGTTTGGTTTATGCACTTGACTTCTATGGTGGAGGAATTAAAATAGAAGTTACTGATTTCTTTGGAAATATGCATGCAGAAGATTATATGGATTGGGAAGCAAGTTTGGAGACTTATTTTGAGTGGAAGACGATGGCTGAAAGCAGAATAGTGTTGTTTGTGAAGTTAAAATTGAAGGGTGCTACACTTCAATGGTGGAAGCGAGTTGAAGAGCAACGTTCTTGACAAGGAAAGCCAAAAATCATCACATGGGAGCACATGAAGGCAAAGTTGAGGAAACAATTTCTACCAACTGATTATGCAATGGAGTTGTATTAAAAATTTCTTTCATTGAAACAAAGGGGAATAACCGTGGAGGAGTATACATCAGAGTTCAACAATCTGTCCATTAGGGTTGGTTTGAATGAGAGTAATGAGCAAATGACATCTCGTTATCTTGCTGGTTTGAACCAATCAATTAGAGACGAATTAGGAGTAGTTCGTTTGTTTAATCTTGAAGATGCTCGGCAATATGCCTTAATGACAAAAAAGAGAGTTTGGCTTTATGGAGCAAGGAAGCCTTTGTCTGGAAGAATCGATGATGCAATACAAATGGGTTCAACGAGTACTCATAGTGTTCGTAATGATCAAACAACCCAGAAAAGTGGCCGAGATAGTGCTGTAATCAACCGAACAGCAAGTAATAGTTCAAGTAACTTTGATAGATTTGATAAGAGAAGAGGTATAGAAAGATATGGAGCACAGAATACAGCTGGTGCAACCTCTTCTAAAGCTGGTTCTAGGCCATAGGTGAAATGTTTTAGGCTCCGTTTGGTAATGCTTTTGCTTTCTTGCTTTCAAAAGCAAGAAAGCAAAAAAGTAATTTTCTGCTTTTCAGAAGATCTTTTGTTGAAACAAAGCTGTTTGGTAAACTTTTGCTTTGCTGCTAAGAAGCAAAAAGCATGTTTGGTAACAACAATAGCATATAAATTGCTTTTATGCTATCATATAAAACTACCGTAAACAGTTGATGCATTCTACTTAAAAATATACTTAACGTATATTGTAACGGGTTGAGCAATAATCGGGTCGGTTCAAGTTGCATCTGTTTATTAGTGGGTTGGGAAAACCCAACTCGCCAATAATCGGGTTCAACCCAATAAAAATTTTTAATTTTTAATTATAAAAAAATACACCAATAGAAAATAACGTGAATTAGTGATACAATTTAGGGATGAACAGGTCATTATCAGGTTAAACGGGTCATTATCGAGTTAAATGGGCCATTATCGAGTTAAACAGGTCATTATCGGGTTAAACGGATCATTAATGGGTTAAGCGGGTCATTATCAGATTAAACGAGTCATTATCAAGTTAAACGGTCCATTATCGTGTTAAACGGGCCATTATTGTGTTAAACGGGTCATTATCGAGTTGAACGAATCATTATCAGGTTAAGCGGGTTATTATCGGGTTAACTGGGTCATTATCGGGTTAAACGGATCATTATCGGGCTAGATTCGAGTTGACCCGAATACGAATAGGTTACTAAATCCCCAACCCGAAGCCGATCCAACTCTTAAACGGGTCAACCCGAACCCATTTATTCGGGTTGGATTGGACATGATGGGTCAATTTTTTCCCAGTCTAGTTTTGTGTCGAGGGTTTTAGAAACAAGAAAGTAAATTTATGGTTAAAGTGAGAAGCAACATTTCTATGCTTCTTATAAATTGCTTCATGTGTGCATAATCAAACAATACTTTTGCTTTCAAAAGCAAAAAAGCACTTTTGAAAAGCGTTACCAAACGGTACCTTAGATGTGGAGAGATGGGGCATACGTCTTATAATTGTCCATAGCGACATGTTAACCTTCTAGAGCTTGAAGAGGATGAAGAGATGCTAGTGGAGCTAGTTTATGATGAATATGATGATGGACAGGAAGATATTGATATCTATCCTGTAAAAGGAGACTCCTTGGTGGTACGACGGATGATGACAACACCAAGGGGGGTTTGGAGGGCATTATAGAATCTGGATTCTAGTAGAATTCAATTCCATAATCCAAAAGGTGTGTTTGGTTGGGATTTTAAGGTCAGATTCTACTATCCAGTTGTATAATCAAACCCATAATCAAAATTTACTTTTTTGGTGATTATAGGGATTATGAACATTGGTGCTTATATTTCCAAAATCTGTGATTCTAGAGATTATGTATAACATATTATATAAAACATATTATAATAAATAATAACATTATGAAGTATTATAATATAAACTATATTATAATTTATAATATAAATTATATTATAATATTAAATTTGTTAAATATATTAATATATATTATTATGTTAATATTAATATAATATTAAATTTGAATATTATTATATTAAATATAATATATTAATATATTAAATATTAAAATATATATGTATATAATATTATTATAATATGTTTATTATAACAATATAATATTATTCATATTAATATATCAATATGTTTAAAATATAGGGTATATTAATATGTTTAATATTATTACATGTAATATTATTAATATAATAATATATTTATTATAATATATAATATAATAATATATTTATTATAATATATAATATAATTATAATAATACTATAATATAATTTATGTTTATTATAACATAAATTCTAATATAAGTTATATATAATTTATAGAATATTATTATATTAAATATAATATATATATATATATATTATAATATTAAATTTATTACAATATATTATAATATATTAAATTTATTATGATATTATAAACATAATATTTTAATAAATTTATTATATCTTAATATATATTTTATTATGTAATAATATGTTTATTATAATAATATAATATTATAATATATAATATTATTATAATAATACTATAATGAAATTTATGTTTATTATAACATAAATTCTAATATACGTTATATTATAATTTGTTATTATCATAATAATAACAAATTATAATATAATTAATTATAATGTACATTATGTTTAAATTGATAATTTATAATTTATTATATATAATATAATAATTTATAATATTATTATAATAATGATATTTATATTAATAATATTTATATTACGTGTAATATAATTTAATATTGTATGATCAGTTATATATCATATTACAGAATATATATAATATTTTATTATTATAATATTATATTATAAATTATAATTCTATAATATATTATTATTATAATATTATATAATATATATATAATATTATATAATATATATATAATATTATAATATAGTATATATTATTATAATATTATTAAAATAATAGTAATGTTCTTGTATTACGCATAATATAAATAATATTATTATTATATTATATATAAATTTATATATTATATAAAATATATATATATTACGTAATAATATATATGATTTTAAATAAGATTTTAATTTTTTTTTTATATTATATTATTTTTGTGCAATTTTTAATAAAAATAACTCTAAATTTAATCTCAATAATCGGTATCAACCAAACAAGATTCCAAATTCTACTTTAAAAATCTGAGTCCACAATCCAACTTATCCAAACAGGATTTTGGTTTTCTAAAATCGAGGACATATAATCTGGGTTATAGAATCTAGGATTAGAATCCTAATCCAGATTCTATAATGCCCACCAAACGCCACCCAAGAGTGGAGGAAGATTGGAGGAGGCATAGCATCTTTCGAACACGAGTCCTCTATGGTGGGAAGGTGTGTGATGTTGTTCTTGATAATGGGAGTTGTGACAATATTATCTCTAAAGAGGCTGTTAACAAACTTAAGTTACCAATTGACCAGCATCCTCATCCCTACAAGATTACGTAGTTCCGACGAGGTAATAAAGTTCCGGTCACATCTCGCTATTTAGTTACTTTTTCCTTGGGTGAAAATGTTGATAGTGAGGCTATATGTGATATTGTGCCTATGGATGTTTGTCACATTCTATTGGGAAGACCATGGCTATATGACAATGACTTGATTCATTGTACTAGAGCTAACACTTATTCATTTCGGAAGGGTAACAAGAACTATACCTTGCATCCATTGAGGGAAGAAGTCAATAGCCCCATCAAAGAGAGCAAAATTAGTGGCCTTTTGTGTGCTGCAAAATTTGAAGAAGAGAGTCTAGATGTGGGAGTTATGTATGCACTAGTTTGCAACTTTGCATGATGGAAAAAAAAGACTCAACTGTTGATTTTGATGATTATCCTTTAGAGGTACAACAGCTTTTATTGAAGTTCAAGAAGCTGGTAGGCGATGAATTACCTCCAGGTTTACCACCAATGAGAAGCATTCAGCATGTTATTGATTTAATACCTGGAACAGCTTTGCCAAATCTGCCAGCTTATAGAATGCCTCCAAAACAAAGACTTGAGATGCAAAGACAAATAGAGGAGTTAATAGCCAAAGGCTTAGTGCAAGAAAGCAAGTGTCCTTGTGCTGTTGCAGCCTTGCTCACACCTAAAAAGGATGGCTCATGGCGGATGTGTGTGGATAGTAGGGCGATCAACAAGATAACCATCAATTACCGATTTCCAATTCCACGGTTGGAAGATATCCTAGACAGACTAGTTGGGTCAAAGGTGTTTCTAAGATAGACCTGAGAAGTAGGTACCATCAGATTCGAATGAGGAGTGGAGATGAATGGAAGACAGCATTTACGACACCAGATGGATTGTATGAATAGCTAGTCATGCCATTTGGACTCTCCAATGCACCAAGTACTTTCATGAGGGCTATGACTGAGGTATTCAAACCATTTTTTGGCACCTTTGCAGTTGTTTATTTTGATGATATATTAATTTATAATTGAACTAAAGAAGATCATTTGACCCATTTGCAACAAATTTTTGAAGTCCTCTACAAGGAACAGCTTTATGTGAACTTGAAGAAGTGTTCTTTCTTGTGCCACAAGGTTGTGTTTCTTGGTTTTGTTAAATCAGCAAATGGATTGCAACCTGACCCTGAGAAGGTGAGAGCCATCAAAGAGTGGCCTGTACCACAATCCATTGGTGATGTTCGTAGTTTCCATGAATTAGCTTCGTTCTACAGAAGATTTATCAATAATTTCAGCTATCCGATGAGTCGTATCACTGAATGTTTGAGAATGACAGATTTCAAGTGACCTAATGCAACACAAAAAGCTTTTGAACAAATCAACCAATTGATGACAGAAGCTCCAATACTTGCACTACCAAATTTTGGGAAGTTATTTGTTGTAGAGTGTGATGCTTCACATGTGGGAATAGGTGATATCCTTAGTCAAGAAAGAAGGCCAATGGAGTTCTTTAGTGAGAAGCTAACTGATGCCAAGTGACAGTACTCAACATATGATATGGAATTTTATGCCTTGGTGAGAGCAATTCATCATTGGCAGCACTATTTGGCGTATCAAGAGTTTGTGGTTTATTCTAATCATCAAGCATTAAGGTATTTAAATTCCCAGAAGAAGCTGAATTCTCGTTACGTAAGGTGGAGTTCATTCCTTCAAGAGTTTAATTTTTCAATTAAGTACAAGACTGGTGAGTCTAACAAAGTTGCGGATGCTTTAAGTAGAAGAACTTTGTTACTAACAGTGATTGCAACCCAAGTTACTAGTTTTGAAGAGTTGAAAAATCAGTACAAAGATGATCCAAGTTTTAATGAAATCTATGCAAAATTAAAGCAACCAATGGGGGAGAATATGCTGCCATATAGACTACAAGAAGGGTACTTGCTCAAAGGCAACCAGTTGTGCATACTAGAAGGGTCTTTGCGGGAACAAATCATTAGAGAGCTTCATCGTAATGGATTAGGAGGACATTTTGGCAAAGATAAGATATTGGCAATGGTCAGTGAATGCTGTTTTTGGCCTAGAACGTACAAGGACGTAAGTAGGTTGATAAAGCACTGCCAAGCATGCCAATTTGGTAAGGGAAGTTCACAAAACACTGGGTTGTATATGCCATTACCAAAACCAACAGCTCCATGGGATGACTTAAGTATGGATTTTGTGTTGGGCTTACCAAAGACATCAAAGGGCTATGACTCTATCTTTGTAGTGGTTGATCGATACTCGAAAATGGCTCATTTTATTCCTTGTTCAAAGACTTCTGATGCCACACACATTGCTGAGTTATTCTTCAAAGAAGAAGTGAGGCTACATGGGGTTCCATCATCTATTGTTTCTGACAAAGATGCCAAGTTCATGGGACATTTTTGGAGGACTTTGTGACGTAAATTTGGAACGGAATTGAAATATTCCAACACATGTCACCCACAAACTGACGGCCAAACCGAAGTAGTTAATCGAAGCTTGGGTAATATGTTGAGATGCCTTGTGGGGAATCATGTGAAGGCATTGGATTCTGTTATAGCACAAGCTGAATTTGCTTATAATAATTCAGTAAACAGAACCATTAAGAAGACACCTTTTGAAGTAGCTTATGGATTAAAACCTCCACACATATTGGATTTAGTTCCATTGCCACAAGAAGCACGGGTTAGTGATGATGGAGAAGCTTTTGCTGACCATATCAAGAAAGTTCATGAAGAAGTGAGGACTGCTCTCCAACATAACAATGAAGATTATGCCAGAAGAGCAAACCAACATCATCGTATGAAGGAGTTTGAAGAAGGTGATATGGTTTTAGTACATTTGAGGCGTGAAAGGTTTCCCAAAGGAACTTATCACAAGCTCAAGTCAAGAAAGTTTGGACCTTGTAAGGTGTTGAAGAAAATTAGCTCTAATGCTTATTTGGTTGAGCTGCCACCAGATCTGCATTTCAGCCCCATCTTTTAATGTTTCTGATCTATATCCATTTGAAGGGTTCATGGGAGACTTGGAAGCTGTTGAAGGGCAATTTGAACAACTACCAAAAGTGAAGAAAGATGTCATTGAAGATGTGTTTGAGGCAATATCAAGGAGAGGCAACAAGTATAGGCGATTCTTGGTGAAGTTGGGTAAATCTGCTAGTGACCGATTGACAGTACGTGGATTACTGAAGATGAATTGAAGAAGACCAATCCTGAGATATATGAAGAAACAGCAAAGGTTTTCTCACCGAAGTCCAGTTCTTTTCCAACAGGAGGGATTGATGCAAGGGCATTCTTTTAATTATTGTTATTTTAGATGATTTTTAGAGTATTTTGAATTAAATAAAAAGGTCATGTGACCAGCATGTAAATTTTAATTATCTTGGATGGCTAGGATTTGTTCTCCTCCTTTCTAATGTAAGGCTAAGATCCTAGGGTTGTTAAAGGCTATTATAAATAGCCTCTTTTAGTTGATATAGCAGCAATTATTATTGATTTTACAGAAACTACAAACCTGAGTTTTTCTCAAGAACTCTTCAAGCCCTAGGCTGTTTTATGCTCCTACCTTAGTTCTACATTTCTTTTTCTATCACAATTTGTTTACTACTAGTTTTTACCTTTCTCGGCTACATAAAGAAACTTCAAAGTAATTCATAACAGCCTTTTGTTGAAGAACTCATTCTGGGCAGCAGCTAGAGCATATAATTTTTATGATTTCAATGATGCCATTGGGGGGGATTAAGATTGCATCACCTGGTGCATCTTTCTCAAATTCTATATTTCTTTTTCACTTTTATTCCTCAGTCGTAACTGTTTCGCACGACACCCATCTCAATTCTCTTTCTTCAGTGAAACCCAACAATAAACTCTCTCTTATTTCCTCCCATCAGTAGTCCTCTCGATGTCAATCGCATAAGATTAAATATAAAAATACATAGCTTAATCAACCGAAACTGAGATTAATCAAACAAATTCATTCAACAATCATAAATCTGAGTTTTATCAATTAGAAATTAATCATTAAGGAAATCAATTATCATCAAAAATCAATCCATCTACAGATTTTACATAATACCAATCATAAAATTAATTCTATCATGCCTTCATCAAAATTTTTTTTCTCCTGAAACAATTAGATGCATGATTCAGGTGGATTTCATCATTTTTTTTTTTTTTTTGGTAAATACGTCGATTTCATCATGCTACAATTATTTTTTTACATCTTTTCATCTAAAGGAAACATGAGAATTCGCATTACCATAATATTTAGTTTATTAACCCAATCTATAATCCATAATTTCCAAAAAATAAAGTTGTAGAAATCCTCTTAAATTTTTCAGATCCTCTTCTGGCGTCTTCTCTTTTCTCTAGTTTTCTTCCTTACGTCTACCTCTCAGTTGTTTGAATAATGCTAAATTAAAACATATACACCTATTTATAAATTAATGAGAATAGGGTAACTCAATTTAATTAGGCTTACTCAATTACCCTAATTCAATTTAAATTTCTAATATCTATTTAAATTCCAATTTTAGTGCATATTTTATTTATTAATTTAAATAATATCTAATTTCACTTTTCCTTAATTTATTTACTAAGTAGGACTCCCTAAACATATATTACTTAAATACCTCTTCTCTTTTAATAGTTGAAAATCGAACTATTTAAATTCAATTCCACCCAACTTAAATCCAAATTAGATTCCTAAGCTTTATAGGTTAATAAAGCATTTAATTAATTATTTAAACAATTAGGGGAAGACCAAATTAACCCTAATTAATTTCTAGGTCATTACAATCTCAGTAACATTCATCTTCTAAACATGTTTTTTTTGTCACCCAACATCATGTACCATACAACTTAGCTAGTTTAATTGATTTCTTGTAAAACTTAACCTTTAAATTAAGTGGAACGAGCTTAACACACAATACCCTAGAGCACCCCTTCACTTAAGTCAATCAACTCTAATCAGATGTCTTACATCTTCATCAATTTCTCCATTTTTTTTTTTTCATATTACTAATCCAAGATATCTGAATTGATTGGTTAAAGGGATATACCGATTGTCAATTCTAATAGTTTCATTAGTATGTTGTAATTTGCATTAAAAAAGCATTTCATATATTCAGTCATTGCACATCTTATTTTAAAATCCTTTGATTCTAAGGCATCTCTCTACAATTATAATATAACATCTAGTTCTTATCTAGTGCAACATAAAAATATTACATCATCTGAAAATAATATACACCAAGGCACCTCATCTTAAATATGACTTGTCAACTCATCCATAACTGAAATGAATAAAACTCATCCATCACTAGTTTTTACTTAAGGCTCCCTCATAAATATCCTTAATTGCATCATTATATTTCATTGGTACAACCAAATTAATTCCCTCAGAATCCTATCATACGTATTTTCCAAATCAATAAAAACCATATGCAGATCCTTTTTCTTTCCTCTAGATTTCCCATAGCTGTCCTAGTAAAAATGCAGGTTTAAAGGGAATTATTGACAAATAAAATGAAGATGGTAACAAGCATTAATGATACAATGAAAGCTAACAGAACATATCATACATAAGAATCCAATAGACATGTGGAAAAGAAACACAATTGAATTTCCTGATCTGATACCTAGTACCTACCATCAGTTCAATCTGTTTTATCTCTGATGATAATTCTTCAGCCTTCTGTTTAGCCAATGAAGCCTCCATTTCTGCTTCTTGTCTACCAAGTTTTGCAGCTTCCAGAGCCACTTCCATCTGTTTCAAATTTGCATTTGCGTCACCAAACTTCATCATGTTCTCAATCACCTCCCTGAATCACAAACAGAAACTCACAAATAACAAATTTTGCATACATTGGCAAGGTCGACAAAATCCTCTTAACTATTGGAGTCAGGCCTAGCATCATGGATAAATGAGAATGCTACCCCTCCCGACACCAAACTGCAACCACATTCTTCCTGGTTTCTTATGAATTTTTTCAAACATACACCAAAAAGGCTTTTCTGTCACTGCTACAAAAAAGTAGGAACCATGAAATTTCATTGTCTGTGGACAAGTTTAGACAGGGGCTAACCTTTAGCACTCCACATTAACACTCACAAGCCACATAAAGCCAAAAAGGAGTTTCTTTTCTAGTATTACTTTATTGGCTCAGAATTACAACTAAATATATCCGTATTATAATTTCCAAGCATGCATCCGGTATTCTTGGGTTAATGATACAATCATAAAGTTCCATTCTTATCTCTTCAGGCAACATTAAAAGTTCATTCATTAGGGTCAAGTGCACTATGTTCTGCTATTAACTTATACGACATAATTACAAGTGAACTTCTGTATTCTCATGTTCCAAATTTATAATTGTTTTACCTAAGTTTTAGATGCCTTCTTTACTTCTATAGAAGGTTTCTACATCTATAAAGACATACATATGTATGCATACAAAAATGTACATGAGTGAACACGCACATTTGTAGCTTACTTTTGAACAAAATTGAACATCAACTCATACCACTCAAATGAACCCCTCAAAAACAAATGCATGTATCCTAAATATTATGTTCAGATGGATCCAGCACTTAGACCCTTGCCTGAGACCTATATCCAAGTCTATGTAACATAGAGCCAGAATACATATAAATATAAAAGTAAATGTATATTAGAATAAGTGTTAATTTTCTTAGGTCAAGATACCCTAATTAAATTTTCCACAAATACACAATCCAATATCAAAAATTGGATCTTCAAATATTTTGGCCACATCTACCAAACCAGAGGTGAATACCATTATCAATCAATAAGCCTTCTATTTGGAGTAATATGGTGCTTCGTCTTGCTTTGTTTGATGTCTCGAAAACATTTTTCTTTGACAATGATTTAGCAACTAATAGAATATTTATTTCAACATCCACTACCAATGATTGCTTTTTCTTTTGTATATTATTTTACCTTTTTCATGATGAATAACCAGAATGTGGTAAATTAAAAGAATGCACAAATGTGCAAGGGACCATATAAGCCAGCCACCAAGAAAGGGGAAAGAAAAAAGAAAAGAAAACGAGAACCAAAAAAAAAATTCAAAATTAGGTATGCAATGGTATATAGAACCTTTTTTAGTGTTGAGATGGAAGGAGGAAAACAGGAGAATCCTTGAACATGAATCCATTTATGTTGTTAATGGTGATCACCTCTAGATATAAAACAGTCAATCCTCCCCCCCCCCCCCCCCCCCCCCCCCCCCCCCATAATAAAGAGGGGCATCTTGTAGGCAATGATGAGATTCTTGGGGGCCTACAAAACTATAGCATAGTTCAATAGAGATCAAGTAACTGCCTTGAATTACAACCTAGTAATGATTTTCAGATAGGAAACAACCAAGCTTAGTTAAAATTGTCGTACTTAAGCACTTAAAATTTCAAACTTAACTGAATATAATTTCAACTTGCTATCACAAAATTTACTTTTAAGTTTAAACCTATTAACATCAGTTTGTTTAACTAGGTATTAAACCCATTAAGGCTTCACTAGTAAGAAAGGAAAAGAGAGGAAGCTAAAGCACAAGGGCTAAATTCAACTTGCTATCATAAAATTTAATTTTTAAGTTTTAACCTATTAACATTGTTTTGCTTAACTGGGTATAAAACCCATTAATGCTTGATTAGTTAAAAAATGAAAAGAGAGGAAGTAAAGCACGATGGCTTCAAATATTCAAGCTCACTGACAGCAAACGAGAACAGTAAATTACAGTGTCTTCCGTCTCTCCCTCCACCATCTCCTTCTCATCTCCTTTTTAAATCCTCAATGTATGACTCCAATTAAATGCAAAAAGATAAATAATTTATGAAAAACAATCATTTTCGCTATATTGCATCAACTATCCACAAAGAAGGAAATTTTGACGAGCATGTCACACAAAGTATTGGAGCTAGATAGCCAAGGAGGTGCTACAGGAGTGATGTGTGATCGAAAAGCTACAAAATAAAGGTACTCTGCAGAACAGTGATTACGCCTGCTATGATGTATGGTTCAGGATAATGGGCAAGGAAGGAGCAACATATGTATGGGATAAGCGATGTTAATATGGGATTGTTGAGATAAATATGTGAGAAGTCTAGGAAAGATTATATATGGGAAGAAAGTTGACAAAAATGTCGGTTTGGCCTAAATATGAGATAAGACAAAAGAAAATAGGTCAAGATTGTTTGGTCATATAAAGTGAAGAACTAGGGAGGGAGGGTAACTCATAGAAGCATCTAATAGACTGAGAGGAATAAGGAAAAAAAAAAAGCAAAACAGAACAAAAAAAATAATAAATAAATATGCAATAAGAAAGGACTTGGGCACACTCATAGTCTAATGAAGATATGATATTTGACAAACTAGAATAGAGGAAAATAATCTTTGATAACTCAAGTCCATTGTGACATGAACGGTCTTTTGATCAAATGGTCTTTCATCATAGGAGAATTAACCAAAATGATCACAAATGATTATGGCCTGAGGAGGTATTTCCAAAATAGCTACAGAAGAAATTTCATAATAATAGCTCCATCTCATTAAGTTCCATATCTACTGGTTTCTTCTATATCAGCCTACATTCAAAGCATTTGGTGGCTTTTTGGCAAAAGGAGAACAAGGATTATACTGGATGGAGATGCTTAAACTATTTCTACCAAGGTTTGACTTTCGGCGGCACCGGATTTCGGCCACTCAGCTGCACAAAATCCTCATCCGAGATGGCCCCCCCCCCTGCGTTTCGCTGGGGTGCCGATGAAACGCAGCGAAATTTCACTACGTTTCGCAAAAACCACAGCGAAGCGCTGGGGGAATTTAAAAAAAAAAATTGGCACCCCAGCGTTCCGCAAAACCCAAGCTTTTGCTAGGGTTACTTAAAGAGCGCACGCGCTCGGCACCTCACCTATATTAGGTGAGGTGCCGTCGAGATTTCGCCAGAAATGGCGAAATCTCGACAGCAACGAAAGGGGGTTTCGAAAAACCCCCAAATTTGATTTTTTTTCCTTAATTTCTTCGATATTGTGCTTCCATTCTCTTCTAAATCAAACATAGAGAAGGATTGAAGCTGAAAATTGCAATCTCCACTCACTTTTGGAGTCATTTGAAGCCTTGAAGAGTTTTAAAGTAAGGTAATCATTTTTTTCCCTTACTTATGCTTGTAATTAACTTAGATTGTAGTGATTTTTTTATATGTCATGTAAGAACACCCGATCTATTGATGGGTGTTGTTACCTTTTTTTCACCAAAAATTATAATTTTTTAATTTATTTGACACGAAAAATCATTTAAAATTAGGAAAAATATATAAAATCTACATTAAATGCTAAAAAATTATATAATAATTTTGCTAAAAATAATTATTATAATACTAGAATAACAATATAATTATTATAAATTTATAATACATTAAATCCTAAAATTATGCTAAAAAATTTACATTAAATACAAATAATTATTATAATACTAGTAACTAGAATAACATATTAACAATAAAATGAAAATGTTTTATAGTACTATACAATAAAAATAATAATTATTTATTTATTTAATACGAAAATCATTAAAAAATTTAAAAAATTATTAAAATATGAAAAAAATTAGTAAAAATATGGATGAAATATTATATGAAATATGGACACCCAATTTATAGATGGGCGTGCAAACTTTTATTTTTTTGTAAACAATGAATAATTAATTGTTTATTTAATCCGAAAATCATTAAAAATTAAAAAAAATTATGAAAATATGTAAAAAATTAGTAAAAATATGGATTAAATTTATATGAAGCGTGAACACCCAATTTATAGATGGGCGTGCAAACTTTTATTTTTTTGTAAAAAATGAATAATTAATTGTTTATTTAATCCGAAAATCATTAAAAAAATTAGAAAAAAGTTATTAAAATATGTAAAAAATTAGTAAAAATATGGATTAAATTTATATGAAGCGCGGACACCCAATTTCTAGATGGGTGTGCAAACTTTTATTTTTCTATAAAAAATGAATAATTAATTGTATATTTAATACGAAAATCATACAAAAATGGGAAAATTTTATTAAAATTTTTTGGTAAGTATTATTTAGTTGATTATTTTCATAGTTATTGTATGCTAAAGTGACACTTTGTTTAATTGTTTGCAAATTGGAGTTGACAGGTAACCTACTGTTTTCAGGTGATCAGCTAGCGGGTGATGGCATCGGAATCTGGTGGTGGTGATGATGCCGAGGCGAGCGGGCGGACGTAGAGTAGATATTAGATGACAGCATGGTACCCGCTATCAGGGAGACAGAAATAAGATAATATGTAATTACTGTCATCACATATTCAAGGGGGGAGGTATATCCAGACTGAAGATGCACCTGGCAAGTGGTTACAAGGACGTTGCCAAGTGTAATAAAGTGTCACCTGCAGTTCAGAAGCAGATGCTTCAACACCTAGAGGGTGGTTCGAAAAGCAGAAAACAAGAGCATGTTATTAAGAAGGAGGTCAGACGAAGACTAGCAGAGCCTCCACGGGTACCCTCAGACGATGATGATGATATTGCCTACCCTAGTGAGTTGATCACAGAGGCTGAGAGGGCAGAGTTTAGAGCAGGGGTTCGTGCATCCTTGGAGTCAGAGTTTGACCGGAGAGATAGACAGAGATATGGACTTGAGAGAGGCGGTCATTCTGGGGCTGATTCGGCTTCTATGAGGCGTTCTCATTCCACAAGAATGCCTGATTATCCTGTGGACCCTGATACACAAATCATCAAATGTGAAGCAGAAGAGGCTGAAAGATGCTTGGAGTGGAGAGTCTGTTAGAAAGAAGATGGGTAAATTCATATCTCGGTTCTTCATATTCAACCATATTCCTGCGCATGCAGCTGCCTCTCCGCATTTTAAGAGTATGGTTGACGTTATTCAGGAGTCTGGGGTTGGAATCCTACCTTCTACCCCGAAGGAGATCATGGGGGTGTATTTGGATGATGAAGAGAAGGAGATGTTGGCACTTATTAAATCTTTACGTCCATACTGGGAGAGATTCGGGGTTACTATTATGTGTGATGCTTGGACAGGCCCTACGAAACTATCAATCATCAACTTTATGGTCTACTGTAGAGGCAAGGCCGTATTTCTGAAGTCTGTAAATGCCTCAGATAAAATCAAGAATGCAGATTACATCTATGGTTTACTAGAGGGGGTGATCAGAGAGGTTGGGACGCATCTTGTTGTACAGATTGTTACAGATAATGGGAGTGCCTTTAAGAAGGCTGGTGAAATGATACAAGAAAGGTACCCCATATACTGAACCCCTTGTGCTGCACATTGTATAGACCTGATGTAAGAGGCCACTGGGAAGAGGAAGAAGGTGGTGAAGACATTACGAGATACACGGACCTTGACTACATTTATTTATAATCATAATTATATACTAGCGAAGATGAGAGCAATATGTCATGGAGACATAATCAGGCCAGGGATTACTAGATTTGATACAAATTATATTGCCTTGGATAGCATCTTGCGACACAAGCAAGGATTGAAGTCCTTATTTACTAGTGAGGATTGGGGTACTTGCTCTCAGAGCCGCACTAAGATGGGGAGACAGAGTAGAGGATATCGTTCTTCGTGGCAGCTTTTGGAATGGAGTGAAGGAGGTTGTTGATATATTGGAGCCCATTTACCGGGTGCTACGGATCGTTGACACAGATACATACCCGACCCTCGGTTCCGTCTATGAGAGCATGAGGGTGATGAAAGCACAAGTTCAAGCTGCCACAGAGACGTCCTACCAGTGGGTCCACAAGATCATTGATGATCGTTGGATTAAATCGATGGATCATCCCATACTCTTGGCAGGTAATTAATTTATAATTTTAATTAAGGTTTGTTGATTTTTTTTTTGTACTTATACTTCTTTGGTAATGCTAAATTGCTAATATGTCATTTGCTTTTCAAACACAATAGCAGCACATTACTTTAACCCGAAATATCACTACAAGGACAAGCTTGGGATGCGCTCAGATATGTGGACAACTATACACATGGTTTATTCCCACCTCGATCCCAATTCTAACGGGCAAGCAGATTTCGGCAATGAGGTAAATTCTATATAAATAATAAATAAGTACTCTATCAATTGTAATTTGGAATCTTTTCCTCCATTTTTACTAAATTCTGAACATGCTCTTGCAGTTGATCATGTTTAGAGATGCAATGGGATCATTTGGAATGAAGCTCACCATTACCTCGCAGAGTACAATGATTCCATGTAAGTAATTTACTACATTTTGGTAAATTTTTTAAATTCACTTAGAATTTCTAAATTTATTTTTATGCTTATTGAAAATCATTACATTTTTCAGGCGAATGGTGGGCCATGTACAGAGTTTCTGCTCCTACTTTGTCGAAACTTGCGTGTCGGATTCTCGCTCAGACTGCATCCTCATCTGCTTGCGAGCGTAACTAGAGCACCTTTGCGTTGATTTATACAAAGTAAAGGAACCGGCTGGCCTATCAAAAGCTGCAAAAACTCGTGTTTTGTCACTACAACATAAGATTGCGAGTGAAGCAGCTGGAGATTGAAACACAGAGTAGTAGTACATATGTTGACGACCCTCTGGACATCTTATGCAGCACCCGGATTGATGACGACAACCCATTCTCAGAATGGGTGAGGACTGCAAAGTTAGACGAGCCTAATGGTGGGCTGAGTTCAGTCGTTGTTCATGCCGCAGTAAAGATGGGGATTGATGTTGATGCTGTTATGGAGGAGGAGAGGGGATTTCCTTCTATTGACTCTTTCGATAGAGATACCAGCGTAGTGCACCCTTCAGTTTCTACAGCAGCAGCGACACCCTCAATCCCAGTTCAGTCAATTAAGCATAGAGAGTCGGAGTCCGAGGATGACGATGATGGAGATAGCGATAGTGGAGATGGTGGACGTTCTGAAGATGATGACGACGATGACGATGGAGATGATCATCATGAAGGTGGAGGACACTCACATGGGCCAGAGGTTAGTATTTTCACTGGGAGGCAGCGTACACACACGCCACCCAGGACTCCCACCATGGAGGGCGATACGGTCAGGGTGGTCAATCAAAGCCAAAGGCACGTACTTTTCAGAGGCGGGGTAAGGGGAAGGAGAGGATTAGTGCCCAGGAGGAGGATGAGATGTCTCGATCGTTTATGAGTGTGGACATGGAGGGATCTAGCAACACATCTTCACGTAGTTATGGGGATTAGAGCAGGCAGTATGGAGGATATGCATATCCATATCCAGGGCAGTTTCAGACATCTGACAACTACGGGTTATTTCCCTCATATCCAGTTGCACCAGCTCCATATTCAGCTACATACGGATATGGGTATGTTCTAGTGCCAGTGCCAGTCCCAGCCATCTCATATCCGTATGGTTATTATCCTCCACCAGTCGTAGCAGATGAGGAGGAGGATGAGGATGAGGATGAAAACGAGGGTGTTCTTATTATGAGGGAGTATTATGATGATTGTCCTCCTGTGGGCTTTATTGTGGATTTAGATCAGGATGAGTATGAGGAGGTTGTGCATCGTTACAGATGTCAGTACGTAGGGCGCATGTCGTGGAGGGGATATGGTCATATGCTTGAGAGACGACGAAAGCAACAACATCAACATTTCCAGCCTTCTAGACACTCTACTTCTTATTGATCTTTGTACTTTGTACTTTGTAGTCTTATGACTCTTGTCTCTTATCTTTTGATTCTCTTGTAGACTTGTACTTTGTATTTTGCATTTTTTGCAATTTGACTTTTTATGATTATTAATCTATGAGCCTATGACTTTGTTTTACACATTACACTTTGTAGTGTGATCTAATGTGCTTGTAGCTGTAGCCTTGTAATTGTTTATGTTCATGTGTTTGTATTTGTTCATAAATTAGATAAAATACTTCCTCATTCTATCTATTTTTTGCATATAAATTGTATAAAATCATGTATATTATGTTATTTTAGCTTTATTATGCTTTATTTCCAAAATGGGCATTTCGTCGGCGTGCCGCCGATTTCGCTAAAACACCTGTTTCGCCGGAATTTCGCCCCCATCTCGTTTCAGCCGGCTGGAGGCGCACTAGGCGGCACCGAAAAGTCAATCCTTGGTTTCTACCCTTATATGTTTTGTCCAGATCGTCTGGGTCATTATCTCATGTAAATCACTTTTAAAATTAAAATGTACAACATTATAGAAAAGAAGTCCGCATATGATAGGGTAAAAAGAAAACAACACAGAACAAGCATAAAGAATAAAAAAATATATAAACAGCAAAATCAGGAGAAAGGAACATAACACTCATTAGCAATGCTTTCCTTAAACTAATGGAATTTCAGCTAACAAAGTTGATGGTTGACTGTTATGCAAAGGATTCAGATGTGGAAATGGTATGACACAGAACTTACACCCAAGCTGTTTGAGGTTGCTATAAAGGATACCCATTGGAGCTTGAAATGGAACCCAAGAGGAATTGAATTCATCATCATGGTCCTTTCTACAGAACTTATGGGTGCATTATCAACATATTCTGTGAAATGCACAAAGAATGAAGGTCACATTCTTTATTTGGATATGGATATGGATTAGTTTGATGATGATGGATCTTCTGATTTTCTACGTTTTCCAAAGAACAATCAGTTAGACGCCATAAGTTTGTGAACATAGCATCAGTAGAACTACTCAGATATTTTTACAATTAGATGGGTCTCTCAAGGAAAATTTGTAAGAACAGTACGAGAGGAACACCTCAGAAAGAAAGAAGCTCTAGAATACTTAAAAGACGAACAAAGCATGATAAGAAAGATAGTGAACCATGTAAAATCATCTTTTTGCCTCCTTGGTTATCCGTTGTCAAGGTACCGAAGGGATTCCTAATTATTATTACTGTGTCAGGTGTAATTGAATTTTTATTCATGCTGTGGTAGGTGAAAATTATAAAGTTAAACTATTTTTTAACATAAATTACTCTCCAGGAGATCCAACAGGGGAAATCATTCCCTGCCATTTCACCCATTCCCTCCAACAACACCCCATTGCTTAAAAAACACATTTAAAAAAAACAACAAAAAACACGTACACGCTGCAAGAAGCAAGAAGAGGTCATATTGAGGAAATAAATTGAGATAAAAGAATAAGAAAGAAAGTCTATACTTAAAAAGAAGGAAAGAAAGAAACAGTTTTTGTAAGACAGAGGAACAATTAGAAGAACTAGAATTGGCCTGTTTTTGGGAAAATAAGGAAAGGTAAACAGAAAATGTTTTTTTTCTTTTTTTTTTTTTTTTTGAAGAAAATGGATCAGAAATATCACTAATTTTTGGACCAAAACACATTATGTAATTAATTCCACCACTAATAAGATAAAGCAAGCCAAAAAGTTCAAAAATCGATAGAACAATAGCAACCTTTGACAGTCAATGAGGCAATCAATACATACGATATTTTTAACACTAAAAAGCTAAAATTATGATTATTTAACAGCTGTAGTTTTTTGATGAATAATGATGTGTATATATATTATATGAATGTAAAAGTATAGAGTATGGAGTATACAATCGTAAACACAAAAGATCACTCTACAAAGTCCTCACAATCCCCCAATATACCCCAAAGACAAAAGCACTGTCAATCCACTGTACATATCAAAACCATATCTAACACCTCACAAGACTCCTTAATCCAAAGCTGAACAAGCCATTCACTTCAGACCAACAACACATCTCACTCCCGATCTCCTAATCTCCCAGACCATTTAACAGCTGTAGTTGATGAATTTGAAATTTATATTGTCATCAACGTAGCATTCTGAGTTTCCTTCTCCTAAACAGTTTACTCATCCAAAATATTACCAAAATAATATTTCTCCAGAAGTCCTCAAAAATTGATCCCGAGAAAATAAAATATAAGAAGAAGAAGAAACAAAACAGTAAATTCATCTACTTCTAATTTTAATCAACAAATAAGCCCTTCAAGGAAATAAATAACAGACAAAATGTATTTTGAACATTGAAGGATTAATGGAGACTGGTGGAATGAAGTGCCATGAACATTCATGCATCTTGATTAACTAAGCCTAATATTTTGTTTAACCTCTACAAAATTGCATGCAATCAAATTAATCATTTAGTAGAACCATAAGATAATGATAGGGGCTAAACGCCTCACACTGCCAACATGAAATCATGGACTTTAGTTTGACTGCAACCATTTTGTATAAAAGTATCGAAAGTTAGGCCTGATGCCAGTCCACCTTCCAAGGTCCTGCTTTAGCATAAACCTGGTTATGGTCCTCATATGATAACAAACATAATTCAAGGATATCAATAAAATGCCAAAAATTACTTTTGGTTTATTTCTGTGTAAGGGGTATGGAGCACATAGTGTGGCAACTCCTGCACGTACACCTTTTGTATCTATCACTTCTTCTGATTTAATACAACTCTCATTATTTACCAACAAAAGTAAAATGCCGCAAAACAAATTGATTTTAAAATCCACAATAAAATACCTCAAGAAACTTACATGATTATTTCTGTTTTTCAAATTTAACCAACTCATGAGTTGTTTAGAGTTTTAACTTAGCTTCCTCTAAATTAAATTATTTTTTGTACTTACCAAAAAACAAGGCGTAATTTAGGGAAATTGACAAAATGGTCAGCCCCGTCAGCCATCATTTCCAAATTAAGTCAACCTCTTCACTTCATCTGGAAGTACTTATAGAACTAACTCATCTATGATATAAAACCTAATAAATTAAATTCATGTCTTTGCCTTGACACATGCAGTCAAAAATAGTTTGTTTGGAAAATGCAATAGAAGTCTTCAATCCATTTTGTCTTGACTAGGGGAGGCATGCGAACTACTGCACGTTGATATAGGTGGTTAACGTAGGCCCCCCTTTAGGTGATAGTTCTTTAAAAGATAGACACAGGTAGTTACTTCGCAAGTTAAGAATGTTTGAGTGGGCCTTTTTGATTGAGTTTGAATGTGTAGCAGCATGAGGATGTTTGGGGATGTATACTGATTGATTTCTTGATTTGACGAGGGCCTTTCTGGGGAGAAAAAGGGAGGGCCAGAATCGAGTTTGCTTTACTAAAAGTATAGATTTATAGCATTGCAAGAACAGGAACTTTATCTACCAGCAAGTGCCATATTCTTCAAACGTTATAAACTCTGAAAAATTATATCATCAGAAAATTTTTTAAGATTTTGGATTCAATAACTTTTCAAGCATTACCGGTGATCCCAATTGACGCTTGGGAATTCAAGAGTTGCTTCATTCACCCATTTTTCCAAATTTTTTACAGGACTTTTTTTTTTTTTTGGTTAATTATACAGTTCATAGTTATTTTTCAAAGAGTTCACGAGTAACAAAAAGTTTTACTAGATACAGTCATAGACATGCATATGTGACATATATCACTAAAAAGAAGATGAAAACATAGCCATATTTAACCTATCAATTGCATCAGACACGCTTTGAGAATTTTCACCAGCTAATAGTACGAAATTGTTGGATTAGAGGACGGTAGACCCAAATCATCATTCAGGTTTAGAGATGAAAATGGGTAAATTCAATTATGGGTTTCTGCAAACCATACCACAAACCAATAGTAGTCTATTCTATTGAAGCTCGGTAGAAATAGATTGTCCAGAGAAGAATGGGGACATACAATTCCCTTGCAGTTGGTTTTATGAACAAAATACATTTTTATTTTACAACATAGATCCTAACCCGTGTATGACACCAGGAGGTACAGATTTTGAGAAATCTAATCCTGACCATAATTCTATTTTTGGCTTAGAAAATTCAGTCCTTTAGGATCAGGTTCAGGGAAGTCATGCATTTAAAAAACCACCCCTTCCCCCGGACCAAAAACAATTTCCATCCATAAGGAGATCCAAATAGAGATAGTTCCTTTTTATGTAAACATAGTGCAATAAAGTTAGTGAATGTATTGTGATAAAGATATGTACATACTTCTGCAAGCCAGCAAATTTAAGAGGGAGATCATCAGGACAGGCGACACCAGGAATATCTTTGATTGTTGACTTCCAGGACATCAACTCATCCTCCAAATTCTTCACATTCACTTGAAGCTCCTGTAGTTTAAATATTTCTGATTCTGCCCTCTCTCTACGGCCCTTTTCTTCCAGCAATTTCTCTTTCAGTAGTCCAACGTTTTCATGAGAGGATTTGAGGTTCCTTGCCTCACGCACTTCAGACTCCTAGTAGAAGATGAAACTATATCCAATAAATAGGTTGCACAATTGTATTAGAATGAAGCATGCAAGAAGATAGTAAGACATCATAAGGAAATGATATAGCATCGTTTATAAGAAATAAAGACTACAGCAAACTTATTCAGAATCCTTGCGGACAAGCAATAAATAATTGAAATTAGAAAAGTTATTCTAAATTTCAATTGTTAGGCGAAGGACCTATATACCACCCCATGAATTTTGAAGATACAAGCAATATAAATAATGAAAGCTAATACAAATACAAAAGATATGACTGAAATAGAGGTGCATCAAACGCCACAATCCAACGTTCACCATTTAATATGAAACAGGTTACCGGGACTTACTCATTTAAATGCAGAAACAAGGTCATGAGCACCTAACAGTGGAAGTAAGGAATTTTTACATTATCTAAATCAACTGAAGGTTCCACATGGTTCCTTAGGTTAGTAAGTGTTTTTTCTGCTTAATTCTTCTGTTATGATGTTGATGTCACGGAAGATATTAATCAAAAATTAAGTCGCAATTTAATCTTCTATGCACATACTTGATCTTGTTGATTTTCCCTATTGGACAAATAACTCAATATGCCAGAATCAAGGTGCAACCAATTCACAAAGGGTGTTTGTAACATGTGAAGCACTAGATGACAAAAATACAGAATAAATACAAGAGAATCATACAAAAACACTAATTTCTCCACATCACCACCTTCCACGCATTGCCCAAAAAATAGGCCTCTCTTAACCACAGCCCTAGGCCAACTTGTCCACTGGGTCACTGGCAGATCTGGGCACATAAAAATACTAGGAAGTTCACCATATCAGCCGATGATCTAGCCAAACAAATGAGATGGCAAATCATGAAGAGAAAATGTGTGATGAGGTTCCCAAGCTATCATCACTGAAGAATAATAGTCAACCTCCAAATTAAAGAGTTCGCACACTTTAACCTCCTTTTTTTTTTTTGTTGAATAATGAATATGTGTGTGTGTGTGTGTAGTATGGAATGTACAAGAACCTATGCCGTATGAGATATAGGCCTAACCCACAAAACATCCATCCCTCATCAAGATACTGAATAAACCACCCCATACCTCCTACAGCCCCCTGAAATTCGCAACCTACTCCCCACCCAACAAAACAAACCTCAGATTGTAGCAGAACAAGCTGTTACACTACTTTCCAAGGCCATCACTCACCTAATGGACATACCATTTACAAGGTTCTCAACAAACTCCGCCCAAAAGGCCGATCGTACCCCCAAAACAAAAGCCTAAAAGCACAACTTATACCAATCTTGGTGCGGACACCAGATATAAGCCACCAATTATACGAGTGTATGGACATCGACATCGGAAGACAGCTCATCCGATGTCGTTATGGCTCGATTATCAAGACACTAGATAGGGAATTGTTATTTAGCTATTATTTGCGTTATTTGGGTTATTTTGTTATTTCTGTTACTTTTGGGTTTTCTGGTAATTTATGTTTGGGTCTTAGGCTATAAAAGCCTACTTTTGTAAGTTGGAACTAACTTTTGAAGAATATTAACGGATTGAACCGCTTCCTCTTCTCTGGCTTTTCTTCTTCTTCTTCTTTTTTCCTCTTCTTCTTCTTCTTCTTTCCCTTCTTTCTTCCTTTTTCTTCTCTACTTTCTTCTTTGTTATTTGTGCTGCATCAAATTTGGCATCAAAGCCCACTTGATTGTTTTCTATTAACAATCAACGATCCAGAGCGATGAAGGCACCACGCATTAGTTGCTCGCAAACGACATATCATCGTCTCCACTAGTACTGTCACCCGTTTAGGTTTGAAATCAGTTTCTCATCCTAGTCCTTACAATGTTTCTTGGGTTAATACATCCTCAATTGCTGTGAAATAAAGGTGTCTTGTTCCCATTCAATTTCTTGATTATAAGGACAAGATATGGTGTGATGTGGTTCCAATGGATGTAGGCCATATAATTTTGGGTAGACCATGGCTTTTTGATTTGGATGTTATGGTCGTTCAAATTCATGCTCTTTTAAATTTCAAGGCAAGAATATCCAACTTAATCCATTGCCTCCAAAGCCTATTGATCAAAGTAAGAAAAAAGGAGTTGAAAAAGCCAAGGGTTTGAACATTATTAGCTCCAAAGAGTTTGAAAGGGTAACCAATAAGGAGTCTGTTATATTTGCTGTTGTGGCCAAAGAGATTTCCAAGGAGTCTCAAGAGGAACCACCTGAAGAAGTTATTCCTGTACTCAAAGAATTTCAGGATATTTTCCCTATAGATCTACCAAATAATCTTCCTCCCATGCGTGACATCCAGCATGCCATAGGTCTTGTTCCAGGAGCTACCCTTCCAAATTTGCCTCATTATAGGATGAACCCTACAGAACATTCAGAGTTAAAAAGGTAAGTTGATGATCTCCTTAGGAAGGGATTTATCCATGAAAGTATGAGTCCTTGTGCAGTGCCTGCCCTTTTGACCCCTAAGAAGGACGGATCTTGGAGAATGTGTGTGAATAGTCGAGCCATTAATAAGATTACTGTGAAATACCAATTCCCGATTCCTAGGCTCGATGATATGTTGGATATGATGGCAGGGGCCACAATCTTTTCCAAAATTGATCTAAAGAGTGGTTACCATCAAATTAGAATCCGACCTGGTGATGAATGGAAGACAGCTTTTAAGACAAAAGATGGGTTGTATGAGTGGCTAGTAATGCCATTTGGTTTATCAAATGCTCCAAGCACCTTTATGAGAGTGATGACACAAGTACTACGACCTTTCATGGGAAATTTTTTGGTTGTCTACTTTGATGACATACTAATCTATAGTAAGTCGAAGGAGCAACATTAAGACCATCTTACTCTAGTTTGCACCACCTTGAGGAAAGAGAATCTTTATGCCAATCTTAAGAAATGCTCATTCTTCACAGATAAGATCATTTTTTTAGGATTCATAGTCTCACGTGAGGGTATATCTGCTGATCCCCAGAAAGTTCAAGCAATTGTAGATTGGCCTGAGCCAAAGAACATCCATGATGTTCAGAGTTTCCATGGACTTGCTACCTTCTATCGTCGATTCATTAGAGGGTTTAGCACGATTATATCTCCAATTACAGATTGCATGAAGAAGGATGGTTTTAAATGGTCACGGGCAGCCACTAGGGCATTTGAGGAAATCAAGAAGAAAATGACTGAGGCCCCAATCATGCGGCTCCCAAATTTGAGTAAAGCCTTTGAAGTTGAACGTGATGCATCTGGGATTGGAATATGAGGAGTCTTGAGTCAAGAGCGTCATCCTGTAGCCTACTTTAGTGAAAAGTTGAATGAAGCCAGACAGAAGTATTCGACCTATGATAAAGAACTTTATGCGGTGATACAAGCTTTACGGCATTGGCGTCACTATCTGCAACCGCAAGAGTTTGTTCTTTATTCTGATCATGAAGCCTTGCGTTATATCAACTCTCAAAAGAAACTCAATCATCGACATGGTCGTTGGATTGAATTTTTGCAAGCTTATTCTTTTGTGTTGAAACATAGGTCTAGAATTGAGAATAAAGCTGCTGATGCACTCAGTCGTCGGCTAGCTCTACTTTCCATGATGAAATTAGAAATCACGGGATTTGAAAGGCTCAAGGAGGATTATGAATCATGCCTTGACTTTGGTGAGACATATATTGCCCTACGGGATGGGCAGGACCTTCTTGTGGATGGTTTTCACCTCCAAGATGGATTTCTTTTCAGGGCAAATAAACTCTGCATTCCGCGAACTTCATTGAGAGATTTCTTGATATAGGATATTCACGTAGGTGGTCTTTCAGGACATTTTGGGCGTGATAAGACCATTGTGGATGTAGAGCATCAGTTTTATTGGCCAAGCTTGAAGAAAGATGTTGCTCGGATCATTGGTCAGTGTAGAACATGCCAATTAGCAAAACATCGGAAGTAAAATACTGGCCTTTACACTCCTTTACCAATGCCTGATTTCCACTGGCAAGATGTGAGTATGGATTTCATGCTTGGACTTCCACGAACATTCAAAAAGCATGACTCAATCTTTGTTGTTGTGGACCGTTTTTCTAAAATGGCACACTTCATTCCTTGTACTAAAACTTAAAATGCCTCTAAAGTTGCAAAACTTTATTTTGATGAAATTGTGAAGTTGTATGGTCTTCCAAAGACCATAGTGTCTGATAGGGATGTTCAATTCATGAGTTACTTTTGGAAAACCTTATGGCACATGGTGGGCACCAAGTTGAAATTTTCTACTGCTTACCACCCTCAGACATATGGCCAAACTGAAGTGGTCAATCGTATTCTAGGAAACTTTTTGAGATGCCTAGTTGGAAATCACACTAGGAATTGGGACTTTTTTCTTCCTACTGCTCAATTTGCCTATAACAGTTCTGTCAATAGATCTATAGGTATGAGTCCATTTGAGGTTGTGCATGGTTATAAACCAAGAAAACCTTTAGACTTACTTCCAATGTCTCCGCATGCTAGGGTTTCTGAATCTGCTAAATCATTTGCACAACATGTTCGTGACTTGCATATTGAGATCACTAAACAAATCGAAGCAAGTAATGCACAATATAAACTTAAGGCTGATTTGCACAGGCGTCATGTTGAATTTAAAGTAGGGGATTATGTCATGGTTCGAATTAGACATGAACGGTTTCCATCTGGATCTGTTCGTAAGTTGCATGCTCATAGTGCTGGACCTTTTAGAGTTGTGCAACGTGTGGGACCAAATGCTTATGTCATTGATATTCCATCTGATTTTGGTATTAGCTCTACTTTTAATATAGAGGATCTTGTTGCATATAAAGGCCAAGCTGTTATTCCCGATGATCCTTTTGAGGAAACTTCCCATAACTTGAATCCAATTCCTACCCCTGAATCCCACAACTATCATTTCCACCAGCACATAAGGATTCTATTGATACTATTTTAGATGAGCAGATTGTTTTTACCAGGGAAGGAGAAATTCAACGTTTCCTAGTTCATTGGAAGGGACAACTGGAATCAGATTCTACATGGATTACTAGGGACACATTGCAACAGCTTGATCCTGAGTTATTGGAGTACTACCAGAGTCAACAGGACCTACACTCGCCAAAGTCGAGTTCTTTTCACATCGGGAGAGTTGGTGCGGACACCAAATAAAAGCCACCAATTATACGAGTGTATGGACGTCGACATCGGAAGACAGCTCATCCGATGTCGTTATGGCTCGATTATCAAGACACTAGATAGGGAATTGTTATTTAGCTATTATTTGGGTTATTTGCGTTATTTGGGTTATTTTGTTATTTCTGTTATTTTTGGGTTTTCTGGTAATTTATGTTTGGGTCTTAGGCTATGAAAGCCTACTTTTGTAAGTTGGAACTAACTTTTGAAGAATATTAACGGATTGAACCACTTCCTCTTCTCTGGCTTTTCTTCTTCTTCTTCTTCTTCTTCTTTCCTCTTCTTCTTCTTCTTCTTTCCCTTCTTTCTTCCTTTTTCTTCTCTACTTTCTTCTTTGTTATTTGTGCTACATCAAATCTCCCACCATCTCTGTGGCACCTGCCCCCTAAAACTCTGGAAGAATTGCCGCCAATGAGGCAACAGATACCAACATGGTATCAATCACCTAATCCACCGATCTTCGGGTATCCTGGATAATCCTACAATTACGCTCTAGCCATATATGCCATACGACAGCATGGAAAAGAAAACTGTACAAGATGTTTCCCCCCTTCCCCAACCCTCTGACTTGCCACTGGTCGAAGCATGTTGCCAAAGAATCTGGTAATACCCAAGACACACCAATCATAAAAAAAACAACCGCATCCAAATAGCTCTCGCAAACTGGCACTGTACAAAAAGATGATCAATGCTCTCTCTCGCTCCCATACACATAAAACACACCTATGGAGATAGGGCATTCGCTTCCCATAACCAAGACACAGAAAAGGATGCATAGGGGAGAGAAGAATTTTGACAATCTGTATTGAAGAAAGACTTGCATTTATAAGAACTAGATGAAGATAGAGACCACATGACTTTATTAGGAGCTAAAGGATCAAGAGCCATACCCTTAAGATTGTCTAGGAGTGGAGCTAACTCTTACATTTCAACAAAACGAGGTACTCTTCTAAAAGAAAGATTCCAAGAAATGCCAAATAGGGATCAAGATAGAATGTCGGCCACTGATGCATTAGGGTACAAAACTAAGGAGAATAGACAAGGGAACTAGCTTAACAACACAGTCCTACCGCACCATGAGTCATGCCACCAAATCCCTTAAAGACATATAAAATGCATTTAGAGAGGTTGATAAATAGACCTTCAATACCTAATAGGTGGCCTGAACTGTATTTACCATATAAACTCTATCAATGAATAAATATGAGTTGCAATGTTAAACCACATAGACAGCATACGGAAAGAGATTATTATTACTCTTTTTATTAAAAATCTATAATACAGCAGAAGTCAGAAGATTAAACCTATGATTATATATGTAGCCAAAATTATACAAAACTTACACTAAGTACAACACAGGTCCTCTAGATATACAATTTGAAAATTCACTCTATCTTTTCTATCAACAAATCAAACTCTTCACCCTTAGTTAATTCTTGTTTTCTTGGGCCTCTATCTGAAAAATATGAGAATTTTGATGACTTTCTCAACTCAGTAAGCAATAACCATTTCAAATATGCAATAAAACATTTTCATGAAATAAAATGTATTTGCACTTATAAGTCATAATAAGGGACATAAATAAATTAATTAAGGAATGTAATGAAAATATCTAGCACTCACATATAGAGATCCAAGCTACTCTATAGTTGAAGTCACATGGATTTCAAGACCTTTCTTTGGGTGACAGCCAAATGATCCCTCTAGCCTATTAGCCTGCAGCTCATGATATTATTCACATATTGCACATAGGTCTCCAAAGGTTGAACAATTATTGTAGGATCACGAAGGAGCATGAGACAAAAGACAACAACAACGATGAAGATGATGATACTCAAGGTGGTGTAGGCAATACTACCATAGGGTTGAGTCCTTTTACTAAAGAGGCAAAGTTCGATCATGCAACATAGGACCAAGACCATGAGACTATAGATTATGGTGGTGGAAACAGCAGTGAAACAGACTTCTCAGAGGATGGAAAAAAGAAAGAGTGGCAACATATTGGTATGCAAAATGATGAGTCCTTTATAGCATAAGATTTGGATATTGGATCATCAACTACTTCTTATGGGGAGCATTATCCACAACAATGCCAGTAATACTATTCCATACTACAAGTGTTTGACACGTTTCAAAGCTGGAATGCTGCTAGAATAAATTGCTAGCAGCATTCCGACTTGCTGCATTTCGTGGAAACGTTTCTTTTTTTTTTTACGTTATTTTCGCGGATGTAAATGGTGTAATTTCACCCAAATCGCCTCTTGGTGCCAACGAAAGGCTTGTTTCTCCTCCAATCTCTCTCAAATCTGTCCTAAATGTCTCCCAACCTCAAGATCATTAGTATACAAGCATACTCCACAAGATTTGGAGTGGGCTTTTGGAGTCCTACGACATTCGCGTTCGAGCCCAAACAAGGTAAAATATGTATTTCTTCAATTTTAAAGTCTTAAACTTAATTAAAATCAACTAATATTTAGATATGTAATGTAGTGACACCCGATTTATCGATGGGTGTCACCACTTATAATTTTTTTTAAATTAATTTTTAATTATTTGTCACGAAAATTGATTAAAAATAGAGTAAATGTATAAAAATGCAAAAAAATGATGTTAGAAATTAGTAAAAATTACTATGAATTAAAATAACAATATGGTACTTTATTTTGTTAACATTTATATAATTGACAGATTTTTAAATTAATTATATATTTTAGTATATAACTATTTAAATAAAATAAATTCTATATTTATAATGAAAAATTGAAGACATAAGAGAAAATAATGCATAATTGATTAAAAAATTTCAAAAATATATAGTTATCTTTCGAAAATTATTTAATTATATTTACAATAAAAGTTTATGAAAAATAAATAAATTATCCTCAACAACCTGATCCAACAGAATTATTAGATACCAGTAGCTGCGAGTCCTACAGATATCCTAAAGTACAACAAATGCAAACCTCTGATACATATGGGTTCCTTGCAATGAACTCATATCTGTATGGATCAGATGGAGTGATGCCCGTTGGATATGACGTTATTGCTTATCCTCCACCATTACCGCCAATGCCAGAGCAAGATTCTAATAGATGGTGCACTTATTATCCCGAGTTCCCTCCTGTTGGTATTATCATACACACAACTAAGGAGCAGTATGAGTACCATAATAGCTTGTTCAAGAAAAATTACATGTATAGGATGTTGTGGATGCGATTCTTACTCAATCGGCAAGCAGGTATGGTTCAAGCTTCTATGTTCTAATCGAGTCATTACTCCTTCCATCCTTGATGGCATCATTCATGATTGTATATTTGTTAACTTTGTTTTATCTATCATTTATTACTGTTTGAATCATTAATTCTCTTTTCAATTATTACGTTTCATATTTTGTGACACTATGCATGATTTTGCCACTTATTCAATGATTACTTGCACAAGTGCTTATGTTATTCATGTATTTAACCTTATAGTTACATTTTTAATTCATTATCTTTGATTTTCAACAAAAAAAAAACACAAAATTTCAACAAATCGTCAAAATGCTAGCTTTCCAACGTTTCGACGATATTTTGTCAACGTGCCGCCTTTTCCAATAAGCACGCTTGTTGGCACCGAAACTGAAAGCCATGCATACTACTATCCTCAACAGTTTAGCCCAGAAAAGTCATCTTATACTAGTAGTTACAATTTATAAGGATATCCTGGATCAAAGATGCAGACATCTGATACATATGAGTTCTTCCAAGTGAACCCTTATCCATAAGGTTTCTATGCTACACCAGGTGGAGTTGTAGCCCCTACATATGGCTACATTGGTTATCCTCCTCCTCCACTAGCACTACCTTAGCCGAAGCTAGAGCAAGATATTTTTATAGTTAATGATTACCATCCTGAGTATGCTCCTGTTGGCATCATGAGACATATGACTCAATAGAAGTATGAGTATCACGTTCAATTATACAAGGAGTATAGATTTTCGGAAGGGATGGAAATATTTCTGCTCTTTTGTCGACGAGAGAACAGCTTCAAGCCACCACAACCAAGGTTCACCGAAATTTCGTATTTCGCTAGGTCAGCGGCACGAAAAATGGCCTCGAAATGGTCCTGCCTGCGTTTCGCTGGCTTTTCGCCGGCACGCCGCTAAATTTCGCCATTTCGCCAACATTTCGCCAACAGTTCTCCAGAATTTTGCTAATTCTGGAGAAATTCTGGCACGCCGAAAATTTCGCTAATTATTGTGTTTGTCTAATTTATTTATGTTTTTTTTTTTCAAAAATGGCATTTCGGCGGCACCTCGGCGGCACGCCGCCAATTTCGCTAAAAACTTGTTTTGGGCCATTTCGGACCATTTCGACCGAATTTCGCCGAAATTTCGCCCAAATTTCGTTTCGGCCGCCTAGCGGCGCACCACGAATCGCCGAAAAGTCGATCCTTGACCACAACACTCATTTCAATTTTGACGGCATCATCTCCACCAATGTATGATTCTTTTACCCGTTATTATTGTTTTTCAATTTCCAATTTGCCACAATTTGAATCATGTTATCTAATCTATATGTTTCATATTAAATCTTTGTATGACTTTATGATTCATTATCACTTAACTGTTATGATTGGTATGATTCTAATTTTTCCAACATATATTTGTATGTATTCTATATATAAAAAAATGACTATGATCCGGCATCATATGTCGGAAACCAATTAATATGGCTTTTCAGTAAAAAAAATTAGAAAAGTATATTTTTGCAAAATTTTGGCCATGTGCCATTGAAATTTTGCTCTGTGCCCTAGGCAACATGTCTATCGGCATTGAACTACAAACCTTGCTACCAATTATAATGACATTTAGAAAAAAAAAAAGAGGGGTGGGGGGGCATTTGGTGGAGATTTCCAAATTTTGGACTCCGACCGTTATCCTGGATTCTATAATCCAGATTTTACTACTTAGTTTTTAGAATCCAGAATCTTGTTTGGGCATATTAGATTTTAGAATTCAATTATAGAAATTTTGCTAGCAAATTTTCTTCCTATATATTCAATCCTAATTCCAACAAAGCAGGGGAAAGTTCTTGCCGCAACATTTCTTTTCTTTTCTCCTAACACAACCTAAGGCTATATTTGGAACCCTAGATTTGGGGAGAAAAGAAAAAAAACTAAAAAGGAAAAAAAAATTAGAGAAAAATAATGATTTTCTTTTATTTTCCGATGTTTGGATGAGATGAGAAATGGGAAAAAGAAATATTTTTTAATAAGAAGATGGGTTGGGGTGGTGGTAGGTGGGTGAGTAGGAGTGGGTGCTTGCTAGTAGGTTTGCAGCAGCGGCAGCGGCGATGGTGGTGGTGGTGGGATAATTGTGGGCCATGGCATGGTGGTAGCAATGGTGGCATTGGTGAGGTGGTGGGCGGTGGTAGGTGTTGATGGTTGTGGGGTCTTAGAGGTAGTGGTGGTGGGGTAGATGGTGCTGGTGGGAGTTGGTGGGGGGTGGTGGTGGTGGGACAGTAGGAGTGGTAGCGGTGGGGCGGTGGGTGGTGGTAGTGGTAGGTGCTAGTAATGGTGGTGTTGGTGGGGGTGGTAGTGGTGGTGGTGGTGGGTAGTGAAAAAAAACAGCACTTTTGACAATCGGATATCCCTTTAAGTAATAAATTCAAATATCTTGGATCAATGATACAAAAAGATGGAGAAATTGATGCATATGTTACACAGGATTAGAGCTGGTTGGCTTAAGTGGAGGGGTTAAGGGTTTTTTGTGATAAGTGTGTTCCACTCAAATTAAAGGGTAAATTTTATACAACAGCAATTAGACCAACTATGTTATATAATGTAGAATGTTGGGCAGCAAAGAATCAACATATTCAGAAGATAAGTATTACCGAGATGAGGATGCTAAGATGGACTTATGTCAAAACTAAGAAAGACAAAATAATAAATGAAGACATTAAAAAGTGGTTAGGCATAGCATGCATTAGAGATAAAATGGAGAAAAATAGGTTAAGGTGGTTTAGTCATATAAAGTGAAGACCTAGAGATACACTTGTTAGAAGGTGTGAGATTATGCATATTGAAGGGCTTAAGGAGCAAGAAGGAGACCTAGAAAGACATGGATAGAACCTATAAAACGAGACGTACAAAAACGTAGATTAACTGAAGATATGATTTTTGATAGAGCAGGATGGAGAAACAAAATTCGTGTCGCCGACCCCACTTTGGTAGGAACTGGCTTATGATGATGATGATGACGACAAGAAATGAGTATAATAAAGGCACGCAGGAACA
Organism: Buxus sempervirens; assembly: GCA_947561395.2. Classification (NCBI taxonomy): domain Eukaryota; kingdom Viridiplantae; phylum Streptophyta; class Magnoliopsida; order Buxales; family Buxaceae; genus Buxus; species Buxus sempervirens. The sequence continues at coordinate 34,094,957 of OX387184.1, read as the reverse complement.
ACAATTCATAAATTGGAAGATGGACAAATTCAGGTGAGAACCCCAATATTGAGAACATATATAGTGATGGTTCTAGGCATAAAATAAAAAAGCAACATAAAAGACAAACAAGATATGCGACCGTACAATTTCATTAAAATGCTAACCCACAATTGAAATAACTTAAAGAAATACAGAATGCTCAAATTGTTGAAATAAAAGTTAAACATTTGCTGCTATTAAACACAAGCTCATAGTGTTTAATGGCAATGGTCATGGTGCAAGAAAATCTAAACTTACATAGGCACTCAGCTCGTCCTGCAGATGCTTCACCAGAATATTAGTATCCACTGGTGTAACTACTCGAGATGGAGACGACAGACCAGATAATTTCCTCTCCGCTTCATTCTTCTGATTAACGCACTAGAAGAAAAGTAGAAGTATATATAAAAGGCTTAAGTATCACACAAAATTTTAAGTCCATAGAATTGCTAATCCCAATTAAAAAAGAAAATAAACAGGAAAGAATTGAATTCATTTTCTGTCTAAGATGTTTATAGACATTTGATATCTTAAGATAAAATTCTATTCTAGAATCATATACTAGTATTGAAAATGGCTAGATAAGTATTCCATTCTAAAAGCAACAAATAATGGCCGAAGATAGTTTCTTTATAAGGATTAGATAATTTTCAGTGACAAAGAAATCCAAGTTAAACATAGCCACAAAATCACAACAACTCTGATAGTCAACCTGCACTTGAACTGACTAGACAATGTTCTAAGTCATCTGACCATATGAATAGCACAATCTTGACAAGAAAAAATATTAGAATCTTGATAAGAAAACTGGAAGTGATCAGGCAAAATAATTTTACGACTCTAGGATGGTATATATAACATCACATTCCATTTGAAGCTAATCCAAGAGCAGTCACAACATTATCACATGGTATAGGTTCATGACTCTAAATGTAGCTTTAATGATGATCCATTGATTCCGAGCCGTCACCTATATTATAAATACTTTTACCATAAAAGTTCTCCATCAGATGGAAAAAAACATCATAAACCAGAATGGTAAAAGTTTTTGCCACATGACGAATCCAAGGAGTGGTCCAAACTTTTGAAAGAATAAATATGACCATCTAACATCAGCTTGATGAATCCCCTTCAATGGAAGATAATAAGGCTAAAGTCCAAGTAACCAGATTTTTTTTTTATTACATGGTGCTTCAGTATAAAAATATATATGATAATGACTACAAGCCACTAGGGAGAGCCCAAGCATAGAAGTTAACCATCAGGAATACTAACAGGTTAACATGCTATAATAATCGAAATAAATGCAGAACAAACTTCAAGAAATATTAGCAACCTCATTAAGCTGCCTTTTAGCCTCTTCCAACTGCTGTTTTAATAGCTCTGATTCTTTCTCGGCATTACTTGCTCTACATTCCATTCGTTCAAGCTAAAAAGAGGAAAATGGAAGCAATTATTGACATTAGATACAATAATGAACCCGTACTAGATAAAGAACCACAATTACTCACATCAGCATTTATCCTAGAAACCGAAAGTTTTGACTCTTTCTTCAACTGTACAAGCTCATTATGGAGATGCTTTTTCTCCCTTCCAATGCTTTCAGAAAGATCACTAAGTTTTCCCTCAAGTACGCAAGCTTTTTCTTCAGCTAAATTTGCTGAGGACTCGGCATTCTTACGTAGATTCACTTCTTTTTGAAGCTTTACCTGACAAGTTGGCAAAATCACTACTTCACATATGACAATATTGGCACAAGATAAGAGAAGCAATTCTCAAGCTATTCAAAGTTATAAAAGAAAGTGGCAGTTAGCACCTTATAAAAGAAAGTGGCAGTTATAAAAGAAACCATTGGGTCGAGTGCAATGAAGTATACAATCTAACAAGGTTAAATCATTTTATCTTAAAAGAAACTAGAGGTTTCTTCACAGAAAATTTGCAATGTAACACTAAAAATGACAACTAAAAGATGGTGTAAGTATCATTTGAAGCATGTAACTCTCGTCAATAATTTTCATTAGCCTATTAGTTGCTCATAGAAGGCAATGACAAAAGAAGCATTAAGATTGTTAAAAAACCGTTGCACCTAAAAGCTTAAGCTGATAAGTGAAGGCGCAAATATGCATATAAAAGGGCCCAAATACTATCTTAACACCCCCCCCCCCCCCCCCCCCCCCCCCCCCCACGTGCAGTTTCGCATGGGAACATACATGGGGAGGACAAACAAAAGGTATAAACATCCTGGAATAAATGCAAAGTCAAACTCAGCCTCAAGAGTCGAACACAAGACCTCCCGCTCCGATACCATGTTAAACAACAGTTGCACCTAAACACTTAAGATGATAGATGAAGGTGCAACTATATATATCAAAGGGCCCAAATACTACCTTAACAAAAATCTTAGCAGCTCATTAATTGCTACACCCTGATGTTGTTTTCTTTGCATTATCTTTCCTAAATAAAATCCACATGGTGTATAAACAAAAGTTGGAGTGATTTCACATTATAGCACTTGAATGCCAACAAAAGTTAATGGTTCTTATTCACTTCCAAGGATCACTCCAAGAACTACCATAAACTTATGCTAGCATTTACAGAGGCTATCATTAACAGTAGGAGACTTCTATCATATAAAAATCACACTTAATATTGTTGAGTTTGGACCAAGAAAAATGATTGATTTGTCATGTATAAGAAATAACTATCATGATGAAGATTATTTTTTGGTTTAATTAAAAACAAAATAGTTTTCATTGCAGGATGCCTCATATTAAAGGAATTTTGTAACAACAATTTATACGCAACTTTGCCAAAGAGAATCATCAACCAAGTTCAAATAGGCATATGCCTTTGGCTTTAGTTCTGATTAAGATAATAATCTTATCAATTTAAAAAATCTTTTAGGATAAGAAAAAACAAATTAAACTGGTAGAAGTCAAAAATGTCATACAAATTACATATTACACTTTGACAATCAGAATAAAATGTCTAGATGGCTGCTCATGCATCAAAACATATAAAATCAAAAAGGACCATAACCAAGTGTAAAATCCAGCCAAGGCAGGGTCTCAAGCAGAATGGACTAGCAACAAAAGAAAGAAAAGCTTGCAAATCGCCGGAAATTTCAGGAAGATAAGATTTCACTTGTACACGGTACAAGTAATATGATGTCATACCGTGCTTCTAGCACAATAAAACATCCTTATCCTCTCGCCAGCTCACAGACTGGCCCCCTGACAGCTATACGGTGTCAACTGGCAGGTTTATCCGATCTTATATGGGAGGAAACAGTTCAGAACCGTGAATTAAACACGGTACAACATGAACATATGCAGGGTATAAAAACTGAATTTCTGCCAGTAAAGAGGGACAGAAGTCTTTTCCTCACCTCTCCACTGTGCTCCAGTGACCAACCTTCTCCAAGCCCCAAGGACCTTCACCACTCCTCCTAAACCATTTCAAACTCATCCCAAATCCCATCCAGACCAGTCTTCATCCCCAAAAAATCTATTTCTACCCCTTTCAAGTCTTTCCCTCACAACCAAAGCTACCTCCACTTCAAAGAGGATTGTAGCAGCTGTCAAAGACTACTGAGGAACTCTAGCACTTCAAAGGTTGCATTTCCGTTAAGATAAGCTCTAAACCCTCCTTAGTACATGCATAAGCTAATTTCACATGAATAAAATATCTTTCTTTTATGCTATTATGATATTCTTCTCCTGCAAGAGCATAATCTGTTTTTGGGTGCTTCATCATATGGAGTGACTTATTTTGAATGGTTTGCTTGGCCTTATTTTTTAGGGTATTCCCTTGTCCCTTTAAAAATGAATGTGGTTATTTAAGGGAGGATGAGAACTTAGGTCTCTGAGTCTTTGTTCCCTTCCTTTCCTCTTTATGTCATTTGGGTTCAGATGAAATGTATTGGACAGTTGGACCTCAAAAGAAGGTTACTTCAAACTTATGAAGTGGATGGACCTCATGAGATAGAGCTGAAAACGAAGCAATTTGCATCTCAGGAAGCTGAAGACTTTACCATTTTGAGTTTCTTTTAATATTTAGATGACTGTAATAATTATGTCTCATTGTGATTGATGATTTGATCACTTTCTGCACACACTTCCATACTGTGTTTTATGCCAAGCATGTACACTTGCACACTACATCAAAATCTTCTCTTACCTTTTACTTTCATGCACTTCAGTATTATTTTCTTGTATGATTAATTTATAAACTGTATAGTTTGTCCAAGACCTCAAGTGAGGCCTTCTGAGCCATCACTTTCTCCCTTCACATAAGGAGAAAGTGTCACTGCTAATACAAGTGTTGGGAGCTGTTTTCACAACCCCTAAATCAGTGCATGTGATTCACAAATGGTTATGGAAGGCCTCAAGCCACTCCTTCAACCTAAAAAAGTATGGTAAAAGAATCATTAAATGGGCTATTTGTGAACGCTTTTGATCAGCACTGCAGGGCCAACTCAAGCCCTGCTGTCAGGCTTTAGACCCACCCTAAGAGGGGTCCAAAGACCCCCCAGAAAAATTTAAGTGAAATATTAAGGGCTAAGCTGTACCATGCACAGCACAGTACAGAAGAGCTCTCTTCAATACCGTGCACTAAACCATGCTGGGTACATGACACATCCCACAGAAAGCATAAAAGTCCAATTTTGGCTATTTTCATAAGTTAAATTAATCTAAAACAAATTAATTTTAAACAGGGGGTACTTTTGAATATTCCAAAACCTTTAAAAAGGACTTGGGCCAATCTAGGGCTCAGATTCGGATTGGTGGCCCTTCCAACGGGGTCCACCCAAACATACCCATTCTCACAGAGCTTGGATCTCTGTTTGGCGGTTTTGGTACAAGGAGGAGATGTCATTCGGAAGGGGAAACACAGTGGTGGTATTCATATTTGGGTTTGGTAACTCAAAGGAGACGTATTCCTAGGGTATCGTTTTGGAAGATAGGGGCTTTCAGTATGAGCTCTTGGTCTGTATTGCTGAAGAAATTGGTGCTACCATGCATGGGCAGAAGGTCAAGGATGATGATGTGTCCCTATCTAATCCTATCCATACTTAACAAAGAGGTAGTGCTGGAGGACATTCTTCAGAAGACAGATTCTTGTAGCCACATGGAGATGGAGGTTCCCCGCGCAGGATCATTCAAACATACCTCCAGCAAACATTAGGAGAGCCTTCTCAGTTTCAGGATCATTCAAACATACCTCCAGCAAACATTAGGAGGGCCTTCTAAGTTGGCTGCCAACCACCATGCATGCCAGGTCCATCTGATGGTAGGATGTTGGGCCCCATATCGATGACGGACCCAAGACCAGACCCTCAAGTGGGTAATAGAGGTGGCCTACTCCAGAATAAGCCCAAGGAAGCCTACATACCTCCAGCAACAAGTCAAATGGCTATCGGATCAAAGCACCAAAACTGTCTTACCTCTCCAGAGACTGAATTACATTCTTGTAAGGCAGCAAGTGCTCCTGCAAAGACCACTCCTCTGATCATTGATACAGCGCAGATTTACTCTATCTCTTCTTTTTCTGGTACTGATCCTGCAGAGGATAGATGCTTATTCAAGGATGGATTGCTGAAATCCTTGATGCAGCTTCCTGCAGAGGATAGATGCTTGTTCAAGAATGGATTGCTGAAATCCTTGACGCAGCTGGAATGCATAGGAGTTCATATTCACTTATTTCTGTTGACATTAACTAGGCCAGCCCTGTTGAATTAACCCCATCAACACCTGGTGGTGGGAGTGGTGCGGAGCTCAATGGGGTAGTCAAATTGCACATTCGACCCCTCTGAAGCAGTATTCTCGAAGGCCTCTTACCAAATCCAAAACGAAGCAGTGCAGTGGTAACAATGTTAGTGATGGATGTTGAAATCGGAGGATGGCTTCTGGTTAACAGAGGAAGCATACGGATTTGGGGATTCTGCTCCAGTGCCTTTGGTACCATATGCCTCATCCAATGAGATCAAGGCGCACCCCTATGGGGAAGACCCTGTGCGGGTCCAGAGTGCGCAAGATTACAGAATCAAAACTCTGTCTGACTGTTCAACTTCGCCGTGTGATCACAGGGCTAATCTGAATACAAGGTATCCTTCGGAATCTGAGATATTTCAGCGCATTGCAGATGTGTGTCCCTTCATTTCAGAGCGCCAAGGTCCTTCCCATTCTGGTCCCCCATCTCTCTCTTGTCACCTACAAGTTATGCCTCAGAACCAGTCCTCTATTCTTGTATCTTACTCTGAACATATCCATTCATGTGCCTCTGTCTATGATTCTATGATGCAGCTGGCCTCAGCAGAGATGAGTTGTTGGATGTTGCAGATGCCGATGAGATGGGTTCTAAGCAGAAAAAATCCCATGGGAGTGATGTAGGGTCATTGAGGAGTAGAGATCTTGATGGTGGATACATCTCGGACTGTGATCCATCTGAAGATCAGTTTCGGGCAGGGGTTGAGGTGTCTTTAGATTAAGTACTTGCCAAAATTTTCAGGGCTGATTGTTTACCGGTAACTTCTCATGATGTGATTAATAATTCATCATATCATGGGGGGTGCAAGTAAGGAGGATGTCATGTGTTATGAAGATCATCAGCTGGAACATATGGGATCTAGGGGTGTTCGAGAAGGGTCGGACTCTAAGAGATAGTTGTTGAAACTTGAAACCGGATGTGGTATTGACTCTAGAAACCAAAAGAAAATTTTGATTCTCATTTTGTGGGAAGCTTGTGGGATAATAAACATAAACAATGACTATTCCAATCTTCCGTTCAACCGGCATGAGGCATTCTCATTATGTGCGACTCACAAACCTTATTAGTAGTAATTTCAGGGTGGAAACCTGTTCAGTTACCCTTATGTTTCTTCAGGTCCATGATAAATCCACTTCGGTTTTCACTGGGATATATGGTCCAAGAAGATCAAGATTCCAGAATGCCTTTTGGTTAGAGCTTAGAAGCATTTTCCCCGGCTTTGGCTTTGCCTGGATGGTTATTGGTGACTTTGATGTTGTTTGGTTAGTGCATTAGAAGTGTGGTTGAGTTCCTAGGAAGAATACAAGTATGAGGACGTTTTCTAAATGGATCCAGGAGTTTGAATTGATTGACTTCCCCCTTAATGGTGGCAGATTTACATGGTCCAACTTTCAAAACCCTCCAATCTGCTCTATATTAGATAGATGCTTGGTGTCTCATTCGTGGGATAGGATCTTTCTCTGTGCCTCCTTTCTCTTCCTGTTTCTGACCACAGCCCTCTTCTTATTTCCACATAACCAAATCATCTTGGTCCAAGCCCCCTTCTGTTTCAAAAACATGTGGCTTCTCCATCCTGATTTCCATGATCTGGTATCTAATTTCTAATTGGTAGCAGGAATTGTACCCACTTTATCTGGATGGGCAGGTTTTAAGTTTATAAGGGTTTTGAAAGGGTTAAGGCAGAAATTGAAGGAATGGAATTGGTGTACACTTGGGAGCATTGGCACTAGGAAACAATCTATTTTAAGGGACATTGATGAGATTAATAGGTAGGAAGAGGTGAGAATCCTGAGTGAGGAAAAATCCAGGAGGAGGATCGTCCTTAAGAGTGATTTGCAACTCATTATGCAACAAGAAGAGATTCATTCGCGTCAATAGTCTAAGGTAAGTTGGCTTAAGGAAGGAGATAATAATAAAAAAAATTTCTTACCATGGCCAATGGTAGGAGAAGACGGGATATGATAAGCCATCTCAAGGTTAGAAACCAAGTATTAGAGGATCCTGTTGATTTGATTCAAGCATTGTTGGATTTCTATTCCCGGGTTCATGGGTCTGATCACATGTTTTCTTTCTTCCTCAAGGAGTGCAATGATAGAATGCTATCCACACATCAAAAGGAATGATTGGAAAGGGATTTTGATGCTGAAAAAAATCCATAGGGCCATTCAGGAATTGGATAGGGAAAAGGCACTAGGTCCAAACGGTTTCACAATTGCTTCTTATCAGGACAATTGGAGTTCCCTAAAAGATTCTATCATGGAGGTAATACAGGAATTTTACACTCATGGGATCATTAATTAGGCAATCGATGCCACTTTTCAACTTCTAATTCCAAAGATTAAAGGAGCTGAACAGATTAGAGATTTTTGCCCAATAAGCCTCACAACAAGCTTATACAAGATCATTTCCAATGTATTGTCCATTAGGCTCAGTATGGTGCTTCCGTCTATAATAGACCCCAGCCAAGATGCTTTTGTCGAGGGTCGTCAAATCCTGGATTGTTCCTTTATCACCAATGAAGTTATTCACGAAAGGTAAACCTCATGGGACAAGGGAATTCTAATCATATTAGACTTAGCGAAGGCTTATGACAGGGTTGAATAAGGATTTCTTGACTCTATGTTACAATGGAAAGGATTTTGGTGTAAATGGCGTAAATGGGTATCTGCATGCCTCCAAAATGTGTTTTTCTCTTATATCCTTAATGGGTCTGTTGCAGTCTTCTTCCCGTCCTCTACAAGTTTACGACAATCCAATCCTTTGTCCCCCTTTTTGTTTATGTTGGTTAGTGATGTCCTTAGTTTGTTTCTTCACCAAGGTTCGGATTCAATTCTATTCAAAGGTCTTAAGATAGGGCGAGATAAAGTTCCTTTGACCCATCTTTTGTTCACCGATGATACCTTCCTCATTTTGCAGCCTAGGAGGGAGGATATTTTTGGGATGAAATGTATCATCAAGAGCTTCAAGATTGCCTCTGGTTTGAAAATCAACTTGGATAAGAGTAGCCTGATAGGTCTTAATATTCTTGAGGTTAAAAGTTCTTGATTGGCAGAGGTATTGGGGTGTAAGGTTGAACCTTTGCCCATTACCTACCTTGTCTTGCCATTGGGAGGGGTTCCTTATTCTTACATGATCTGGAAGCCAATTATTGAGAGAGTAAAGCAGATATTAGCTTCATGGAAGTGGCTAGGAGGCAGATCACAGTCATTAGATCCTCTTTAAATAGCTTGCCGGTATACTTTATGTCCTTGTTTAGGATGCCTAGCCAGGTGGTTAATATTGTGGAAAAAGCAAAATAGGATTTTTTTTATGGGTTGGAGGCTAAAAGGGACCACTTGATTCGATGGGATGTGGCATGTCGTGAGAAAAGTAAAGGAGGGATTGACCTTGGGAATGTTTCTACACGGCACTCAACTCTTCTAGCTAACGTGACTCCAGCGATTCAGTTAAGGTCAGTATATGGCATACGATCATTGGTAGTAGGTACAGAATCTCTAATAATGAGTGGGATATTAGAATAATATCACGGTGCAATATTGGCAGCCCTTGGTAAGGTAACTGCATCCCTTGCTCCATTTTCTGTCACCATGTACGATTCCGTGTTGGATCTGGCGATTATATCCATTTCTGGCTAGACCTTTGGTGCGGAGAATCCACTTTGGTATCCCATTTCCCCAAATTATTTCACCTTGTCTCTTCTCCTGATGCTAAAATCAGTGATGTCATGTCCACTTTGGAACCTTTCTTTTCAAAAGGGACCTTAAATCAGTTGAGATCCTTCAGTTATATGCTCTTTTCCTTCACGTCAAAGGTGTAGTCATTCATCGTTCAAGCTCTAACAAGCTTGTTTGGTTACCTAACCCATCTAGCCTTTTTACATGCAGATCTTTTGTATCATTAATTTACCCCAATTCATACAACCCCTATGCTCCCTTCTATTTCAAACCCCTATGGAAACCAGCTGAGCCAATGAGGATCAAGTGCCTATACAATATGTTGGAGTCATTTTAATGATGATGATCAACACAACTTGAGAATGATTTCTCTCCAACAAAGGAAAAGCGATTTGGGCTTGGTGTCAATTTTTTTAGAGGAATCCCATGAAGCAATCCACAAAAGGTTATAATTCAAAGATTTTATATTATTTTTTATGCACTTAATTCATTTCCTTTTATGTTCCATCCAGGTATCATTCTTTGTACCTTATTTTATCCACCCAAAAGTCATGTGTTGACTTTTTTGTTGTAGCAGTAATACTTCTTGCCATGCTTCTTTCGATGGCACGCCTTTCAATATTTGACCCCTCCCAATGGCACGTTTCACAAAAGGAATCACCAGACTGGATCATTTGGCTACATTTCATCAGCAACTTTCTTTTTCAAATTTTTTTGCGCACACATGTGCGTGAAAAAAACTATAAATAGCAGCTTGATTTGAGAGAAATGTTACCCAAATTGATCCACACCTCTCTAAATCTCTTCCATTTTTCCCTCAAACGTCATTTCTCTCTTAAATCTCCATCAAATCTCTACCATCTACCTAATATCTTTCAAATCTACATAATAGAAGACCTGTTAGACATGATTTCTAGAGGATTTATTATTCAACCACATCCGTGATTACTTCTATTAAAGGTAAAATACGTATTTTTTTTTATTGCTCTAATCTTCATAGATTTAAATGATTTTTTATATGTCTCTAGCAACACCCAATCGATCAATCAATGTCACTAGTTTTTTTTTATCAAAATTATTATTCTTTTGAAGTATTTTAGGCGAAAAGTAATAAAAAAATCGTATATTTTTTTAATTTGATTGCTCCAATCTTGATATAATGCAATGAATTTTATATATATTTTGTAGCGAGACCCAATCTATCGATGGGTGTCACCAGTTTTTTTTTTAATAAAAATAATCATTTATTTGACTTATATGAATCAAAAATTCATTAAAAATGAAAATTAGAGAGAAAATATAAAAATAATTAACACAATGCAGCAAATATAGATTTAAGAACTAAATTTAATTTATTAATTTCGTTATCTAATTATAATGTCATTTACATAATTAAATATTTAATTGTCAATCTAAATTAAAGTGATTAAACTATTAGAAATGGTATGACAACAATCAAATAATCAAAAATTAACAGAAAATAATAAAAATATTGTAATAAATTTGGAAAATAAGAAAAATGAACTTCAACATTTGGTGACTATATTTGACATTAAAATTGAGTATCAAATATACGAAATAATTAGAAAAATTGGAAAATCTTTAAAAACCTCACATTAAATTGCATATATGGCAAGAGAAATCTACATATTTTATAATTAGTAATACTAATCTAGTATTACTAATTAATAATTACAATATGTATTTAGATTAATTATAATATTATAAAAATGGGAATTAATATTACTTTAAATTTTAACTAATTAAGTTAAAAATTCATAAGAAAATGGAAAATTGTTGAAAAATACAAGTCATTGCAAAAAGTGAGGAAAATATAAAAGCTTTAAAATATATTTAAAAAATGTTAAAATATTAAAAATGCAAAAAAATTTATTAAATCTTTGGAAATTCGTAAATGATGTTTTGTAAATTATTTTGCATTGCATGAATTTTAAATAATGATTATGTTGATATTTTTGTTTTTAATGTGTTGCATTTTCCTATTTTTCTTGTTGTACAAGTCTTCATTAGTCTGGATGTGGATTGTTTGTGCCTTGTACGTGAATTGTTAGTACAGAGTCAGCAGACTAGCATATTCAGATTGTATGGTGTTACTTGTTAGCATTGCCATCAATTTTTTGAGTAGTATCGGGTAGCTAGCACTATCATTGTCTTAGTATGCCATTTGGTAGTGGCGCTGGGGCTGGTGCCCGTGGGGGGGACAAGCATTGTAGCAGGCAGGATATTGGTTGGAGCCATTGCACCAAATATGAGGAAGATATAAATAAGACTATGTACAACTATTGCCATCAGATGATAAAGGGTTGTGGAGTATCACAGCTAAAACAACACTTGGCACACAGCTATAAGTATGTGGCCAATTGTCCATGAATGCCTTCAAAGGTTAAGAGGCATATGAGAGAGCACTTGCAATATGAGGTTACAGGCAAGCAAGAGAGGAGGACTATACAAGATGAAATCAGGCGTAGATTAGAAAAGCCTGTACAACCACCCCCTAGGATCAAGGATTTAGATGATGACATCTTATACCTTGACGAAATTGTGAGTAAGTAGATGAGGAAGGTCGAGAGATTTTTTTTTTCACAAAAGTGGTATCCCCAGAGTAAATGTTGATGGTGGAGTATATGGGCATAGGGCTAAGCATTCTAATCAACCTAGGATCACTCGTTCATAGAGTAATAGGATGCAAGATTATCCAATGGAGCTATCATTGTTCCATTCATTAGGATCCAAGAAGAAGAGATTTAGAGACGTCTAGAGCAAGGGGAACGTTAGACAAAGGAATGGTAAATTAATTTCCAAATTCTTCATTTTTAATCTCATTCCAAAACATATAGCATCAATGCCACATGTGATTCAAGAGTCAGGTATTGGAGTTGTACCCCTACGTCTCGTGATATTATGGGTACTTACTTGGATGAGGAGAGAGAGATGAGAGACTTTGTCAGCACATTATGACCCCACTAAGAGCAGTTTGGCATAACCATTACGTGTGATGGATGGACAGATCCTATTAGACTATATATCAATTTCATTGTATATTGCAAAGGTAAACCTGTATTAAGAGATTAGTTGACGCATTAGATAAGATAAAGGATGCGAGATATATTGCAAGACTAGTTGAGGATGTTATAGAGGAGGTCAGCAATACGCCCCTATTGGACGTCATGTGCTGCACATTGCATCAACTTGATGTTAGAGTCGATTGCATAGAGAATCAGTATAATTAGTGTGCTACAAGATGCATGGGCACTCACCAAATTCGTATATAATCACAGTTATATACTTGCACAAATGAGAAAGGCATGTGATGGGGATATAGTTCGACCAAGGATTACCAGATTTGACATGAACTATATTCTCTAGAGACTATTTTGAAGCACAAGCAAGGATGGAGATCACTCTTCACTAGTACTAACTGGATGAGCTGGTCTTACAACCACACTAATAATTTGAGGAGAGTAAAGGATATTACACTATCCAACACATTTTGGGACAAAGTACGAGACTTGATGATATTACTAGAGTCGATAATACCCTGTATTAAAGATAATTGATACAAATGTCTATCCCATGATAGGATCTATATACTAGTTTATAAGAGTAATGAAATCCTAGCTCAAGGTCACAATACCCAAATCTTATAAATGGGTGCAAAATATTTATAAATGACAGATAGTTCAGGACTTCCGGTCATCCACTATATTCAACTGGTATGAATCTATTTCCATATTTTATTAAGAAGTTCAATAATGTTTCCACTTTAATCGTACATTAGTACTAATGCTTTTCTTGTAATCATCAATGCAACATATTATCTAAATCCTATGTACCATTATAAGGATGGCCTTGCCTCTTGAGCGGACTTGTGTGCTGCAATCCACGAGGTCTTTATGAAGTTCAACCCCCCTTCAAACGCAATTGGCCAATTCAGAAATGAGGTAGGGGCTAGGGAGTTGTTTCTATATAACAAGTCCACATGTTATTACTTTTTTCTTAATAGGTAATACTTAGTAAATATCCCTGTCAAAAATTGTCATCTGGCTTTTAGCATTAATACTATTTAGAGATACGTTAGGCTCATTTGGGTCGACCACGGCTACTACATCTAAGACAACAATGATGCCGCATAAGTGACATTTATTTGTAAATATTAAAATTGATTTTCCTCTATTCTAATTTCTCAAATGTTAATACTTAATATTTCATTTGTAATTCCATGTAAATGGTGGACAATGCATGTAATGAACGCCCCTACACTGATGAAGCTAGCATGCAAAGTCTTCGCTCAGATAGCATCGTCTCCTACTTGTGAGCATAATTGCAGTACGTTTACACTCATACACACGAAGCAAAGGAACCGACTATCTTATGAGAGGTTGTAGAAGTTAATCTTTTGCCATGACAATATGATGTTAAGGATGAGGCAACTGGAGATTGAACATCATAGCTCTATTGTGCAGACTGGGTCAAATGTGTTGAGTTGGATCAGTCAAATGGTCGTCCTAGCGCCAGTATTGCTCATGCTGTAGCTAAGATGGACATTGATGTCGATGCAATTATGGGGGAGGAAAAGGGGGAGGATAGTACAGACTTGTTTAATCAAGCGATGAGAGTTGTTCCTCCTATAGTTGCAGCAGCAACATCAGCCCCACCCCATGGACAGCAACATTTTGATTCATCATAGGAGGAGTAGGGTGATGCCAAAATGAGGATGAGTCTGGTTAGGATCAACCTCAGAATCATCAGACAACAATTATGATGGTGGCACTCAAGGTCGCGCTGGCATCAGCGCCCCAAGGTTGAGCCCTTTTATCGAAGAGGCAGGTTTAGATCATGGCACACAAGACTGAGACCACAGAGGTAAAGATGATGATGCTGACAATAGCAGCGGGAACTACACCTTTTAGAGGAGGGGGAAAGGAAAAGAGAGGAAGCATACTTCTTTCCATGATGACTCGTCCTCCATAGCACATAGTTTTGGATCATTAGATATTGGAGGATCATCCAATTCTTATAAAGAGCAGTATCCACAACAAGGCCAGGGAGAATATCCATTCTATTATCCTTAGCAGCTTGGCCTAGTAGCTATGGTTCATACGAATATCTTGGACCGCACATGCTGACATCCGATAATTATTTTTTTTGATAATTAATGAGAGAGATGATATAAATAGAGTAGAAAGAACAATACAGACAAAAGGACCCATAAGAAATGGGTCCTCAAAATACGAACTCAAAATGCATGAAGTGCATAAAATGCATAACAAACAGACCCCACATAAAACCCTGCTAAGAAGCCATAGGAGAGAGGCAGAAACTGTGCCAATCTCTCACAATCTCTGAAATAGATAATCCTCTGAACTCAATGCGAACGGAAACCCACGAGGCAATCGACGTCATAGAATTTTCCAAAACATGCTACACACTACCCCTTCTATCCTAGAAAAATTATGCGATTCCTCTCAAGCCAAATGTGCCACACAACTACGTGGAAAGCCAACCTGTACATGATGCGACCCCTCAACTCAAGACCCCTGAACCGCCACTGATCAAGCATCTGGGTGATAGAATTGGGCATAACCCACGATATCCCAACAAGATGTTAGACCACCAATTAGGTTCACATACAGCAAGAGAAATAAGAAAGAAGGCTCAGGGGTATAAGGGTCTTTCTCTAGTATAAGTGGTTAGAGAATAAAAAGGAAAAAGGGGGAATGTTGTAATTCATTCAGAGAGTAGATTTGTCGGAAATCATCTGGCGGGAGAGATTGGAGGCTCTCGAATTCCTCCGTAGCTTGTAATCGCATTCTTTGGTTCTTCTAATACTAGTTTCTGATCAGTGGATCTGTTACATTGACAAATCTACGTTCTTCTCTTCATATTTTTTTCTTCTTCTAATCTAGATCTGGAACAGAACCTTAACAAATTGGTATCAAAGCAGTGACGATCTATCTAGCAAGAAGTGGTAGATCTGAATCGACTGGGAATGATGACAAGAATGGAGTCTAGGATGGAACAAATGGAATCGTCACTGGCAGGAGTAACTTCGAAGTTACCAGTGGTGGATTCAGCGATATCGGAGTTAAAAACGCAAATACATTAAGTCGTGGAGAAGATGGAAGAGAGCAATACTACACATCTGCAACAGAAGTTTGAGGAAATGTTTAGGGCAATGATGCGAATCAATGTGAAAAGCAGCTTTCCACCGGCGATAACAGTGAAATGCGAGCTCAAGTCAGAGGAGCAGGGGATGTATCCACGTCAAACACGGTGGGAGCTTTACCTAATGAGAAAACATAACCAATATTAATACACAACAGTCATCGGAGGCTGGAACTACTTGTGTTCAACGGCATTGATCCAGATTCGTGGATTTTCCAAGCAGAGCAATATTTTTCCATGAATCAGATATATCATATATGATCCGGAGCCGCTAGTGTTTGTATGGAAGGGGTGGCTTTGTCATGGTTCCAACGGGAGGAATATCGCAATCCGTTTCGAAGTTGGGAGGTGTTGACGGCAACTCTTCGTCAACGGTTTGGAAATTCTCACGGTGGTTCTTTGCATGCGCGATTTTTGGCTATCAAACAGGAGGGATCCGTCAATGAATATAGGGAGCAATTTGAAATTTTATCAGCTCCACTAAGAAATTTGGATGCAGAGACATTAGAAGGAGTCTTCCTAAATGGTCTCAATGAGGACATTCAGGCAGAGGTTTTGATGATCAACCCGAAAGGATTGATCAAGATCATGGAAACAGCACAACGTGTAGAGAACAGAAACTTACTTTTGAAGAAGTTACTGGATCGAGATAAACAAAGACCACAATGGACTTCTCACTTACAACCATCTCGGCCAGAACAGAGAACCGTTTCTTGGTCTTCAAACAGGCCTGGGCAGGTTGCAAAAAAGAGTATGGGACCTAATTCATTCAAGTGGCTTACGGAGGCTGAATTACAGGCCAAACGGGAGAAGGGATTATGTTTTCGTTGCGACGAAAAGTATAGCATTGGATATGGATGCAAGAAGAAAGAATTACAGGTCTTGGTGGTGCAGGAAGAAGAGGAGGAAGATAAAGAAAATAACTATGTAGGGGAAGAAGAGAATACTTTCATTGATGACCAACAATTATTAGGAGTGGAGTTGTCATTGAATTCAGTAGTAGGACTAACTTCTCCTAAAACAATGAAGATAAAAGGAAATATATTGGAGCATGATGTGGTAGTCTTGATTGATTGTGGAGCTACACACAATTTTATTTCAGCTGACGTGGTGGATCGATTCGGTCTAAAGGTTACTGGAACAACAGGGTATGGAGTTCTCATGGGAACGGGAGTGGCAATTAAAGGAGAAGGAATATGTAAAGGGGTGGTGTTACAATTGCAATCTATTACGATTGTAGAGGATTACTTGTCAATTAAATTGGGCAGTTCAGATGTAATTTTGGGTATGCAGTAGTTGTCTTCTTTAGGGACTATGCAGATAAATTGGAAGAAGCTTACCATGAAGATTCAGATGAGGGACCAGATGGTTACATTGCAAGGAGATTCAAGTTTGAACAGATCATTAGTATCTCTTAAAACAATGGTGAAGACCATCAACCGAGAAGGAGAAGGGGTTTTAGTAGAACTGAATAGTATAGAAGGGAATTCTCCATAGACTACTCAACAACCTGCAGATGATATTCAAGCCTTGCTGAATCAGTTTGAACCCATATTTCAAACTCCAAAAGGGTTGCCTCCTCACGAGAGAAAGACCACTCAATAGTACTCAAGAACGGCACAGAACCAATTAATGTGAAGCCATACCGTTACCCTCATAGCCTCAAAAATGAAATAGATAGGTTGATCACTGAGATGCTGGAGGCAGGGATCATTCCACCAAGTTCCAGCCCGTTTTCTAGCCCCATACTTTTGGTCAAGAAGAAGGATGGGGGGTGGAGGTTTTGTACTATAGACTACCAAGCCCTTAATAAGGCGACGGTTCGGGATCGATTCCCTATTCCCACCATTGATGAGCTACTTGATGAACTGAATGGAGCAACTGTTTTTTCCAAACTGGATTTGAAATCTGGTTATCACCAAATACGAATGAAAGCGGAAGACGTGCCGAAAATTGCGTTTAGAACTCATGAGGGTCATTATGAGTTCCTTGTGATGCCGTTTGGTCTTTACCAACGCACCGGCAACGTTTCAATCTCTCATGAATACAATCTTCAAAGAGCTGCTGCGGAAGTGTGTGCTGGTTTTCTTCGATGATATCTTAGTTTATAGTCAAACACGGACAGACTACTTGTCTCATCTGAAATTGGTATTCAGCATCTTGGAAGAGAACGCTCTTTTTGTCAATAAGAAGAAATGTTCATTTGATCAAACAAGATTGGAATATCTTGGACATTTGATTTCGCGTGAGGGCATGGCAGCCGACCCATCTAAGATCGAAGCTATGATCAAATGGCCGGAACCTTCTACCCTAAAATCTTTACGGGGATTACTTGGATTGACAGGATACTATCGCCGATTTGTTGCAAACTATGGGAAGATCGCAGAACCTCTCACACAACAACTAAGGAAAGATAAATTCTGTTGGGGGGCAGATGCAAGTGAAGCATTCAGCAAACTCAAAGAGGCCATGACCACAATTCCAGTGCTAGCGCTACCGGATTTCTCCAAACCTTTCATCATTGAAACCGATACTTCAGGTGTGGGATTGGGAGCTGTGTTATCTCAAAACCAGCGTCCCATTGCTTTTTTAAGTCAATCTTTAGGGGAACGTGCTCGGATGAAGCCTGTATATGAACGAGAACTAAAGGCCATTGTTCTAGCCATTCAAAAATGGCGTCATTACTTGTTGGGACAACATTTCATTGTGAGGACAGATCAGAAAAGTTTGAAATTTCTTTTGGAACAGCGATTAGTCAGTGCTGAACATCAAAAATGGTTAACCAAACTGTTGGGTTTCAAGTTCGAAATTCAATATCATCCAGGTATTGAAAATAAAGCCGTAGATGCTTTATCAAGGATGCCTAGATACGGGGAAATGTCAGTATTAACAGTGCCTCAAGTGTTGGACCTTGCAGAATTAGCCAAAACAGATTTAGCAGCATGAAAAACTCAATCTGATCAAAGAGGCATTGCTGAAAAATCCACAATCAAATCCTAAATGGACTTTACTTAACGGACAACTCTTCTACAAAGGCAGGTTAGTCATCCCCCCAAAATCAAGTTTACTTCCTTCAATTTTACATGAATTTCATAACAGTGACATTGGAGGACATTCGGGTTTCCTGAAAACGTACAAACGCATTGCGGGAGAATTGTATTGGGAGGGCATGAAGCATGACATCAAGTCCTATATTGAAAAGTGTACAGTTGGTCGGCAGAACAAGCACCTCACCCTTTCTCCAGCTGGCTTACTACAACGGCTGCCAATACCTACAGCTATATGGGATGATATTACAATGGATTTTATCGAAGGACTTCCTAAATCTCCAGGGATCAACACTATTTTGGTTGTGGTCGATCGACTCAGCAAGTATGGCCATTTCAATCCACTCAAACACCCCTTCACGGCTAAGATAGTTGCTGAAGTATTTGTCCAGCATGTGGTGAAGTTACATGGTTTTCCCCGTTCAATAGTTTCTGATCGAGATAAGGTCTTCTTAAGCCATTTCTGGACCATGTTATTTAAGCTACAAGGCACGGCATTACAAAGAAGCACTGCTTATCATCCACAAACCGATGGGCAATCGGAGGTGGTAAACAGAAGTGTGGAAACTTATTTGCGCTGTTTTGCCAACCAACAACCAGCTTCTTGGGCACGATGGCTTCCATGGGCAGAATATTGGTACAACACTTCATATCATACTTCAACTCATACTTCTCCTTTTCGAGTGGTATATGGATGCGACCCTCCTCCATTGATCAGAATTGGAAATGGCTCATCCACCATGTCTGAAGTAGAGCAACAGTTGCAGAAACGCGATGCGGTTTTGGATGAATTGAAGCAACATTTGCTTCAGGCCCAGAATTACATGAAGAACTCTGTTGATAGACATCAGAGGGATGTTTCATTTCAGGTTGGAGACTTTGTTTATCTTAAATTGCGGCCTTATCGTCGTACTTCTTTGGCGGCACAAGCTAATGAAAAATTAGCTCCTCGGTTCTTTGGACCTTATCAGGTGATCCAAAAGATTGGAACTGTTGCATATAAGCTGGAATTGCCTTCCTCATGCTCCATCCACCCGGTATTCCATATCTCCCAACTGAAACAAGCCATTGGCTCTGGTACTCCAAGTTAGCCATTACCTCCTACTCTCGGTCCAGCCATGGAATGGGGAGTAGAACCGACAGCCGTATTGGGAATTCGTCCTAGCAGTGGAGACGATTCATCGAGCCCGGAAGTTTTGATCCAATGGAAGAATTTGCCTGCATATGAAGCATCATGGGAACCCTTTAATTTGGTGCAACAGAAATTTCCCGATTTTCACCTTGAGGACAAGGTGCTTCTGTTGGCAGGGGGTAATGTTAGACCACCAATTAGGTTCACATACAGCAAGAGAAATAAGAAAGAAGGCTCAAGGTTATAAGGGTCTTTCTCTAGTATAAGTGGTTAGAGAATAAAAAGGAAAAAGGGGGAATGTCGTAATTCATTCGGAGAGTAGATTTGTCGGAAATCATCTGGCGGGAGAGATTGGAGGCTCTCGAATTCCTCCGTAGCTTGTAATCGCATTCTTTGGTTCTTCTAATACTAGTTTCTGATCGGTGGATCTGTTACATTGACAAATCTACGTTCTTCTCTTCATATTTTTTCTTCTTCTAATCTAGATCTAAAACAAAACCTTAACACAAGACTAATGAGTCTCGTCCATATGTCCCAGGCAAACCGACACTCCAAGAAGATGTGGTCAATACTCTCTCCTGCCTCCATACACAACATGCAGATGTGAGGGGAAATAGCCATCCTTTTCCATCTCCTCTGAATTCAGTCGGCTGTGTTAATCTTGTAGAGAAGAGCCGTCCACAGAAATGCTTTAATCCGAGGAGGAACTTTAGGTTTCCAAAGCTTAGGCACCAAGAAGGGGGTAGAGGATCCGCCCCTCCCCCCCCAGGACGAAGGACATGGAAGAATGATCTACATGAGTAGGATCCCGAAGGGGATGCTGACCACTTAGGTTTGTCAGAGCTGGAATGGTCAATATGAATGTCTTTGAAGTTGTCAAGCAAAGAAGCAAGCTCCTCAACCTCGTCAGGCCTATGAAGGACAAGGTTCCAGGAGAGCCCGGAGGGAGACCAAGAAAGAATGTCAGACACTAGATCCTCCAGGTGACGGGCAAGGGAAAAGATGCGTGAGAAAACAAGCAATAAGGCCTCGTTTCCCCACCACTGGTCAAACCAAAACCGAATAGAAGAGCCGTCCCCCACAATGAGACAGAAATGAGGGTAAAAGGAGGGAGCAAATGCAACGACGGCCTTCCAAGGGCTACAAACCTTTGGATGCGCCCTCATATTAACGGACCATCTATTATTTCCCAGTCTATACTTACTAACAATCACTTGTTGCCATAGACTGTCTTGCTCTGTGCTGAATCGCCAAAGCCACTTAGCCAAAAGAGATGAATTGCGCAAAGCCACATTTCCAATATCAATGCATCCTTTCTCCCTTGCCTTACACACCTGATTCCATCTAACGAGATGAACCCTTTTCGCACCACCACCCTCCCACAGGAAGTCTCTCTAAGCCTTCTCAATAATGTCAACTACTCTCTTAGGCATGCGGAATAACGACATGAAGTAAACGAGAAGATTAGCTGGAGCAGATTTTATTAAGGTGATTCGTCCGCCAAAGGACAAATAGTTTCTCTTCCATGTAGCCAACCTTTTTTCCACTCTTTCAATCACAGGATCCCAGAAAGTAATGGACCTAGGGGATGAGCCTAATGGAAAACCTAGGTAAGACAACGGGCAGTGACCAACCTGACAACCCAGAATATGGCTGAACCTCATAGACTCCTCATCACTTATGTTCAAACCCACCAAGGTACTCTTGCTCCAATTTACTTTCATACCTAATACCATATGGAAGGTGTGCAGAATACTTTTTAACCAAAGGATTTGGTCCCTTTCTGCAACCAAGAAAACCAAGGTGTCATCGGCAAATTGTAGGTGGGGTACTCTAATAGCTTCTCGACCTACAGCGACCCCCTGGAGAAGGCCCAACTTGACTGCACACTCTATAAATTCATGCAGTGCTTTTGCCAACAAAGTGAATAGGAAAGGGGAAAGTGGATACCCCTGACGCAAACCTCTAGATAAAGGGAAAAATCCAACAACCGACCCGTTTAATAAGAATGAAAAGTTAACTTTGCCCACACAACCCATGATCCATTTTCTCCATTTGGTACCAAATCCCTTCCATTGTAAGATGGAATCTAGGAATTTCCACTCCACTCTATCAAATGCCTTTTCAATGTCAAGTTTACAAATGACACCAGAATTGTTTGGCCAGGACATGCTTTCAACACATTCATTAGCAACCAAAGCACAATCCAATATCTACCTACCTTCCACAAATGCACTTTGACTCGAGGAGATGATCATTGGGAGGACTTTTTTCAATCTAGAGGAAAGGGCCTTAGCAATGATTTTATACAAGCTAGTTACTAAATTGATGGGTCTGAAGTCCTTGATGCCTACCACCCCTACCTTTTTGGGATAAGAACAAGAAAGGTTGCATTGGATATCTTGTGAATGATACCAGACGAGTGAAATTCCTCAAAAACCTTTATTAGCTCCTGTTTGATAGAGTCCCATTTGCCTTAAAGAATGCAATAGTAAATCCATCAAGCCCCGGGGCCTTGTCCCCCTCCAAATTCATCACTGCTTCTTTTATTTCTTCCTCCTCAAACTTTCTTTCCATCCATACTCTCCATGATTCATCTAGGGTTTTTTGGCCCCTATCTTTCAATTGGAAATATGTCCCTTGCTCTGATTTATATAACTTAGAATGGAATTGAATCAAGCTTTCACCTATTTCCTCTGGGTCCACTATCTCTCTTCCGTCAACAACAAATTTTGTGATCGTGTTCCTGCACCTCCGACCATTTGCTATCATGTGGAAAAATGACGTGTTGCCATCCCCCTCTTTTAACCATGATATTCGAGACTTCTGTTTCCAGTGAATCTCTTCGAGTTTAAGCACTCTCTCCAAAGTGGACTTAATCTCCCCTCTCCTGATCTTAAGATCCGAAGACCATGCTCTGCCCCCTTCTAAACTATCTAACCGATCTAATTCTTCCATAGCAACCTTCTTTTGACAACCAAGCCTTCCGAATGTCTCCTTATTCCACTTTCCTACACACTTTTTAACTCCCGCCAAGCCTTTCATAAAGACAAAATCTGCCCATCCTGTAGAAACCTCCAGCCCTTCTTTCCACCAAATCTTTACTAACTCCGCGAAAGAGGGGTGCTCAAGCCACATGTTTTCGAAACGGAAGGGAGCCAAACCCCTCTGACAAGGCTCATTTGATAAAAGCAAGGGGAAATGGTCTAAGACGGGTCTAGGCAATAAATGCTGAGATATTGGGGCATAGTGACCATCCCATAAACCTGAAGATAGGCATCGATCCAGCCTTGAACAGAGAGGCTGGTCCTAAAGGTTAGACCAAGTGAAGAGACCATCTTGAAGGGGGTAATCGATAAGTTCATTGTGTTGGATCCAATTTGAGAAATTCCTCATGCTTCTAGTGACCCTAGGTCTCTCCCTATTGGATTCATGTGAATATCGAAAAACATTGAAATCCCCGACAACCAATCATGGGGTGGTGGACCCCGGATTTTCCCCATTGAGCTCGTTCCAAAATAAATTTCTACCCCTTGGACGACAAGGACCATAGACCGCGGAAAGTTTCCAATTGAAACCAATGAATTCTTATACGTATGGTTTTTATTTCACAGTACATGGAGTATTAGACCCTCCATATGGTTATGTTGGTTGTCCTCCTACACCACCACCTCCAAAGCTAGAGGTTGAGCCAGAAAGATTGATGACTAACTCTTACTATCCTGATTTTTCTCCAGTTGGCATCATGAGACACATGACTCAAGAGGAGTATGAGCATCGCAATAGTTTATACCATAGGTAGTATGGATGGAACCATTCCGGCCATTTTATCCGCAAGAGGCCAGGGTTCGAGCCTCAACACTCATATCAGTACTGAGTCTATTGACATGTAGCTTTATCAGTTTAGTTCATCACAAAACCACTACCATTGTATGTTTTCATATTATTGTTTGATAGTTTGTAATTTCTTATTTGTTACCATTAGAATTATATTTGCTATTTTGTTTTACATGTTTCATTTCATATTCTATCTATATCTATGTCGTATGACCTTATGAAGCCTATAACTGATAATTATTGTTAAATTCTTATGATTGTGACATATTTCAACACACATTCCTTTGTATATGCACTCTTTGTGTTATATAAATTGATCCACTAACTTTTGGCTTTTCCAGTAAATCGTTGTAGCCTAGATTAGATTAGAATTAATGGTGTAAATCCAATGTTTCATGGGAGACCATGTAACACCCTTCTAAGACAATCAAGACGTCTTTGAACAAGGTTATATCGGGAGGAAGGAAGTTTCAGTAACTCATCTCCATGTCTACATTGCAACATGATTTTTAAGGAGATTTCTTCTACACTTGGCATGTTTCTTCTTGATCCTCCTCTTCAATTCTAATTTTTCATTCTCTAATGGGAAAATTACACTTACACCAGCTGAGGTTTGTCACTTATGCACATATACCCCCTGAAACTTGGAAAAAGCCAAAAAAAAAACACCTCCCTTTACATGTGACAAATGGTCACAAAAAGCCCCATTCTATTAGTTAGCACATATGACTAGAATCAAGGGTAACTGATATTATTATTTTAAAAGAACTATAGATTAAAAGCACCTAAAAATTAGCATCACCCAACAGATATCCAACTCAAACTTAAAAGGCAATGCCAACAAACAGGGATTGCTCCAGTTCTTTATACTTGTATTAATATAATCTGCCTATTACTGATCAAAAAAAAATTCTGGTTTCTTTCAGGAACAGAACCTACATGTTATGATTAGCTTGTAGATCCCTTCCACACTTGTAACATGTATTCTTTCTTGGCTGCAAAACCAGGTTCAACTGCTTACTTGTTTTGTAGGTTTCTCTAACAATTACTCGGCCTTGGTGACTGCCATTAACAACCAGAAGTAGAACTATTTTCTCCCTTTATATCGTTACAGATTTTGGATGGCGTGAGTGCCGGTTAGCGTAGCATCGTCATCATTTAACCACTGTTTTCACCCTAGATCTTTTTCCAGAATGTCAGTTATTTGTCATTTTCTTTAGTTTAACTCCCCTTTTTTTTCTTTTTGTTCAAACAGAATAACACAAAGGCTCTGCTCTCCCTTTGTCATTCTTTGGTAGGTTGGTAGCAAATGGCTTGCAGAAACCAACTGCCTAATCTAAATATGCCTGCATACCATTACCAAGGATTTAAATGATCTAGAACCTGCATATAAGAAATACAAGTCTAAGGCTCCAGAGATGGCAACCACTTGACTTTTATCCGTCTATGACCTTCTCTTGTAGGCTTGAGTACATTCCGCACCATTTGATGATTCCTAGTCACCTTATTTGTTGACAACCACCACCCATCCACCAAGTACTTTCCAATTTGACCAGTTAATCCATATTGTTTGAATGTTTTTGGGGATTCATTCCCATATCATTTGAATGCTTTTGGGGATTCATTAATTTGGTAAGTATCACACCACAGAAGCTTAAGGTTATATTTGTCATTTTAAGGTATATATCCTTCTTATTGTAGCATTTTCTACCATTTATTTCCTCCCAAGCATAGCAGTAATTATGCTTTGTCAAAATATAAAGCAGGTTCCGAAAAAATACCCAGATTCCATATCATTACAGCAGGTCAAGGACAAATGAAAAAATTGCAAAATTGTGGGTATTCAGATGAAAAACATTCCTAGCTCTAGTATCATTAGACATCAACTTCAAGATACCCTCCATTTTTCATGTTAGGAGTAAAAATCATTACAATGACCATATAACCATCTAAAATTACATAAATATTACATTTAGTTTTTAATCATTTACACAATTCAATCATTAGGTGAAAGCTACCATTTCCAAAAGGAAAGGGGAGGGAAGAAGAGAGAGCATCAGTTGCAACATTGATTTCCTAGAGTCCTGTGTTATTCCGCTGACTAAACACAAGAGAGAGCATCAGTTTGTAACATTGATGTCCCTTTACATTGATCTTCCGGAGTCCTGTTTATTATACTCTGAACACAAGAAAGCGAGGGGGAGAAAGAGAGAGAGAGAGAGTGGGTATAAATAAGAGATGAGAAATAGAGAGGAGATACCATGAGTGTTGGGAGAGAACAAAGATGAAAAAGGCATGGTGGGGGTTGAAACTAAATAGAGGGAATGAGAGTCCCTGCAGGCTGAAAAGAAATAGTGCCGTGAGAAGGTATTCAGATGAGGGAAAGGTGAATCACTAGTTGCTGTTGCCACTAAAATAGCAGTAGTCACAAGCGAAAGAGAACAACAGATGTGAAAAATGTCAATAGAAGAGGATGAAGATAGAATGAAAAGAAGAATGGAGACTGTGCTAGGTATGAGGGCTGAGAACAGAGAAAGAAGAAGAAGGGACCTAAAATAGCAGAAAGTACAGAGAGACGGAACTTTTCTACAGCTTAAAGGGTATTTTGGGTATAAAAATATTTTTTTTAGGATGAAATAAGCAACATCTTTCTCTTCCCATGTCAGTCAACTCACAGAACAGGATTTTGTGACCCTTTTTCCTTGTGTGAAGAGAGGTTTTTGGCTTTTCCAAAATTTCAAGGGGTCTGTATACAAGTAACAAACCTCATGGGGTACAAGCATAATTCTCTCTTCACTAACTCTAGTTGTTATTAGGAACTAGTAAGTTATAGAATGTTCTAGATTTTGACTTCCAGAGAAATTTCACATCTTTGGATACAAGAAATTTTGATGGACTTCTGCATAAAAAAATTTCAAGAAAGAGGAAATATCTACACAAGGAAATTTTCAGCGTCCTTTGAAAAGGAAAATTTCGAGGAAACTTTTACTAAATCCTGGGAAAATTAAAACCACGAATTAGAGAAATCCAGTTTTAAATGAAGCAAAATTAGATCAAAAATATTGCATTTTAAAGTCAATGCCCAGGTCAAACTTTAATAAATATAAGCCTAATTACTTGATCTTGGCCATCTCTTTTAAATCAAGCCTTGAAGTTCAAAAATATCAAAAGTTGAAGTGTTGACTTCATATTGCCCATTGTTTAAAACATGTTACATTGAAATTAACAGTAAAACTGTCATTTTAAGCATAGTCAATCATTCACTATCCCATATTTAGAAGACAATATTCAAGCATCCACTAGGACTAATGGGAAAGGTGCCTGTTACTTAATATCTAAAGTACATTATTTCGAATATGCATGAGCTCAACCACAGGCATTGTATGTTTTAAGTGTTGCACCTGCAGGATGTGATTAACCACACATATAGAAGCAGTTTAGGAATCTTAGCAACAATGAAGCGATCTATAAATGTGGATAAATATGGAAATTAGGACAAGATAAATGTAAAGCATGACAAAATTCAGTCTCTAAAGTTGCAACTTTGCTCTCAAATTGAACATCTTCTGCTACTTTGTAAATTATAATAGGCTACGAAAAGCATCATGAAGAAATGACGATTCAAAGCTCATAAATGATTAGGTTTTGGAAAAATAATGCAATACCTCAAGTTCACTGTACGATTTTATTTGTTTCTGAAGTCGATCCTGAAAATCATTGACCTCTTTCAAGAGCTGCTCTTGCAGTGCTTGTTCACGACCCTTGGCAGCAGCAAGCTCTTGTTCTGCATAATAGAACTGATCTCGGAACTTCTGTCTCTCAGAATCTATAACAAATACAGTGAAGTGAATAATATATTGCAACAAATCGATGTCTTCTACAAATTTATCAAAAATAAAAATAACATGGCCCATGGGACAAAAACTAAACCCCTTTGAAACAGATTACCACCCACTTTAGAAACTCCTAAAATGCTACTGTCTGTGTGTGGACGAATAGGATACCAACATATTCATCTTTTCAGTACTGCCCATATTTCCAAGAGATGCCTAACCTGATAATGGATCATAACAATTCAATGTGATGTGTTGATACAAAAGAAGAACTAGCTTTCTGGGCATTGCATAATTAGGGGTTTCAACCCACATTTGATCACACAAAACACTACCCGATTTTCTCCTATCTGCAATGACTTTAGGTAGATTTCCCTTTTTCCCCTTTTTTGTATTGGGTGGGGGTGGGTAGTGGGAGGCATGTTGCACATACGTCTCATGCTACTCCATATTATTTTGGGGAGATTGCTATTTCAAATGTTTCTGTCAGATGCTTAACCTGATAAAAAAATCGGGCATCATATACAATATGCAGTAAATGACGAACTTCAGTCCACAAAAAATGCTATTAATTAGAGAGTTATGACCCAATGCATAACTACCTGGGTATCCTACTTCTAAGATTTTTGGGAGCACACTGATGAAATCCCTATGCCATATTCTTTATGAATTTCCAAGATGGGAAGAACGTTAAGGCTGTGATAGGGAATCAGGTTTAAGAAACAAGTTCAGGATATCTTCAACAAAATGTGTGGCTATTTTCAAGAAAACGCAAATCAAAGTGTATAAGAAGAGATTCATAAGTCAAATCAACAAACACAGCAATTGTGGCCACCCACCAGCTTTGCAGAGGTCATTGTTCAGTTCCTCCAATCTAGATTGGTAAATATGTACTTGCTTCTCTGCACTGCCCAATGCATCCAGAAACTCTGATTTCACCTATTAAAATGGTAATAAATATTTATCTAAGCAACAAAACAGGTAATGCATCTATCTAAAAAGTGAGAGTGTCAAACCAAAAATCCGTGAAAAAGATATAATCTTTTCTTATGTAATCTTTCTTTAAAGTAAAGTAGTAAACACACTAGCAGAGGGGATGAAAGAAAGTACTGATAAAGCAGCATAACAAAGTAGATATATTTGAATTAAATAGGAAGTGAAAGGGAAAGTTTCTTCTTCATCCCAAAACCCCCAGGTGTGATATAATTTAATTTTCTAGCATGTTTTCCATGACATGATTTAATATTTCAATACTTCAATTCAATCCTGTAATAAATCCCTTCTTAGAATAATCATACAATTTTTGACAATGATATTGCGGTTTCTGGTTTAAACCCAGGATGTTTCTTCTTCATCCCAAAACCCCACAGGTGTGATATAATTTAATTTGCTAGAATGTATTCCAATGACATGATTTAATATTTCAATACATCAATTCAATCCTGTAATAAATCCCTTCTTAGAATAATCATACAATTTTTTATAATGATATTGTGGTTTCTGGTTTAAACCCAGGATCACACACAGCCTGTGATTTTAATCCAGCAATTCCAATCCTATAAATAAATCCATTTTTAGAAGGACCATAAAATTTTTTGCATGGATATAATGATTCCTGATTTAAATCTAAAACCAAGCAATTCCTATAATTTTAGTTGAATACAGAACAGATGGAACGAACCAATCATTTAAAATGAGACACAGAAAATATTCTCTTACATACACAAGATTTTGTAATGAAAAATGGTGCCTGATGTACATACTAGTTAATATCATTGCACCTCCGTACAACTAAATGATGGAAGGCAAGGCTTTAAGACATAATATCAGAGCCTTTATCAGCTAAGGTTGACACATATACATATCAGAAATACCAACTGGGCCTAGACAATCCACTTTCAATACTAAATGCTTGATCCAAACTGAGTGAAAAAAAAAAATTCTAAGAGGTGAAAAACAGTGAACTGCCAGATTAGTTTTGCAAAAAGAAATGCTTAAATAAAAAAGAACTTAGTATAAGCTACAAATTATTAATTGCATAAGCAAGTTTGATATAAACGAATCTTAAAAGTTGTACTATAGATCCAAAGATACATAACAAGGACAAAGTATTCTAACTATTAAATAAATGAGGTATCAAATAGATGAGATTTAAACATTAACTCAACAATGCAATTCCAATGTCTTCCCATCATTGTTTGTTCACTCCACAATGTATTTAAAGTGTCATAAATACGTGCATGCATGCGCACAACATACATAACTACATACATATAACAAAACAACTTTTCTCAATCAACGTGTCTTGAATCAACAGAGTTGCATCAAACTTCATGAATTTGATGCACCACACGCATGTTGAATCTAGGTCATAAAACCCATACACGTTACAGCTAACTACTCTAATATTTAAGCACTCAAATCCAAAAGCAAATAAAACTAGTTCGATTCTTCATGGAACTACAGTTCGCCGACCGTCATGCCAATTCAGTAAAACAATGAGAACTGGAAGTCATGACCGCACATACAAACACATAGATGCGTAGGATTACCATCTGACGGCATTGATAGGTACAGAGCATCTGGTCGGAGGGATTATCAGTTGATTCAGGCAAGGGATCCTCGTAGATCACGAGACGGCGATCAGAAGCTGGGCTTTCGGGAGCTCTGGAATCGGCCCTTCTTTTCCTTGGAGGCGGAGTTCTGATAATCATCTTTCAGAATTCTAGGTTTTCTCTTTCTCTCCTCCGTTAATCAACCTCTGTGTTGGGTTGGTTTCAAGAGAACGACGAAGCTCACATTCGAAACTTGAAATTGAGGCGCCTTTTTTGGTTTCTGATCGAAGAGAAAATCGAAAATCCAACAAGCGGCTTCGACCTTTTACCCTTCCTCTGGACCTTCTGGTAATGGACACGTTCCGCTGAGATATGAAACGGGTCGGGTCTGTTGAGACAAGATCGCATTGTCTGCACCCATAAGCATAAGTCGATTCACTTGGAAAGAAACAATATTTATTAATCATAACACTTGACGCATGATTTCTATAAATAAAACTCTACTAAAAGAGAGTTCAGGTCGACTGTATCTCTCACATTTGGATAATTTTATGTCTGTTGGAGGTGTGTTTTTGCATCAAACACACTTCCTAACCATTAAAAACATAATAGCATTGCTCTGATAATACCCATGTAGATATACTTATCCTAAATAATCATTAAAAACACGTTTTAATGATTATTATTTATATATTTTAATATTAGAAATGTAACATTTTTATAATAAATGTTATACTAAACATAATATGAAGAAAGATGATAAGATACGCATAAAAATGCGCTACTCCAACATCCCATGCAATCATTCAGATCGGATCATCCGTGCGAACCCCACACGCACGTCAACCCATGTAGATATAATCAAAGAAATAAATAAAAATAAAATCATCCACGATGTGCGTGTGCATGTGCATGTATGAGCACATGTGTCATGCATGTGAGACCATCCATGGTGCATGTGTGTGTTTTTCCACATGTGGCATGTGAAGCCCAAGTGGTCCAACCGATAATTTAACTGGGTCGAGTCATCATTCCCTAGTGGAGTCATCAGACTATGCACACCCCCTCAGTTTGCATCGAGCAAGTGGGTTTAGTTTTAGCAGTTGCCACCACCTATTGGGTTTGGGGTGCAAGTGGGCCACTCGGTTTGATCCAGTCTCGTTCAAAGATTCAAGTAACTTCGCAGTTATGATTCAAGGAAGTCCATAAACACCTCGAGTCATCCTGCCAAGTAGCAGGTCCTATGAAATTTGATTGTATTGTGCTTTTTGGGCTTTGAAATTCAATTTGGATTAGGCCCATTGGAAGGCTCAACCCATGGTCCATTTTTTTATTGGCCCATCAAAAGACCCACCCCGTGGTTTGTGACACCTTGGATCTGGATTTCTAGTCCAAACCAGAAGTGCTAGTGTTTGTGGGCCAAAGCAAACTAAGAACTCGGGAATTTTTAAAACTTTAATTTCATCTCGGAGTTACAATGGCTAAGGCATGTAATAGGAATACATTTTTCTTTCAATTACACATTGAATCTCATGGTCAACTAACTTTCTCACAAATTAAATTACAAATCAAAAATACTAATTTCAATCCTTTATTTTAAATCTAGTTCAACACTATTTTCTATCCCTTTTGATGCACTACCCAAGTTTGGATGTCCTCTCCAAGAGTACTTGAAAAATGGGGAAAACTAGAATGAGATATAAATCTCAACAAGTAGCAATGTGCATACGAGAAAACAGTCCAATAGTTTATAAAATAGTCATGAGGTATAATGATAAACCAAATCAACTAAAACTAAATTCAAAGCATTCAGCAAACCTCTAACGCCCCGGATCCGAGTTACGTAATGAAACCGTAACTCATCTCCGAAGAGTTAGCTAATCCACAAGATCTATATATCAGAGTGAAGGAAAACATGAATAAACAATAAAATAAATAATTAGAGTCAACTATATCCCCAAACTCAATTATAAAATACCATATCTCAATCTGAACTCACATTATCCAAGCAACTACCCTTCGATATCGCCCTCACCAAGATCTGAAAACAAAACAAAACTGAATGAGATACGAATATCCCAACAAGTAGTACATGCATGCTCAAATACAATTTATACAGTTCTAAAACATGAATTTAGTTATAAAACATATAGCAGTGACGATAACACGAATAATCCAATGATAATCCATCAATCAATATGAGGTAAACCCAAGTAATCCAGCATGATAGTCAAATCTATAATATCAATAAGAAAACAATGAGTCACACTAGGACTCATGAAATAAGACTGCATTTAACTAGAGTAATATCAATGTCTACTATGCCACTTCCCGGCTTATGTGCAAAGTCGAGTACACGATCATCGTCTTATTGCGGGAGAACTCAACCAGTACAGCGAAAGGTTGGCATGTACTATCCAGTCATAGTCTGAGTACATGATAAAATAAGAAAAAGCCGCAGCCCACCAATACAGAGAAGGCCTCATCAAGTGCACGATGGAAACGCGTACGTGAACAAAGAATTACAACTAGCAAAGTACAATCCGTTTCACTATCTAGCTCCTAAATTAATCCATATCAAGCTACACCCACTAGACTCTAAAAAAACACAAAACCAAGTATGATGTCCAACAAGCACAACTCATGTCAATCTCAATCATCTCATCCCAAGTACACAGGGCATCTCTGAGTACACAGAGGTATCAATATTCCAAGTACATAGGGCATCCCCGAGTAC
The DNA here is from genome assembly GCA_947561395.2 of Buxus sempervirens. NCBI lineage: Eukaryota > Viridiplantae > Streptophyta > Magnoliopsida > Buxales > Buxaceae > Buxus > Buxus sempervirens. The sequence goes on along the minus strand of OX387184.1, from coordinate 34,062,166 downwards.
ATGGAGGTGTAGCATCCACCCAAGTACATGGGCATCTCGATCCATCTCTCCAAGTACATGGAGGAAAACCAATCCAAATCCAAATCTCAATCTTTTGCAATCATTTTAAAACTCGAATCCAGAGAAGTATCTCATAAAACCAAAATCAATGCAAGGTTTTCAAATAAGACTAACCAATCCAAAACATTACAAAATAATGCTCAAAAATGCTAAAATTCCAAATCTGTCCAGAATTACAATTTCAGAGGTTAAATTAACTAAAAAATGTTTAAATACACCTGTAACAAGAATACAAAATATTTTAGAAACTTTTGCAATTGTATTTATAGTATAGAGCTCAATTTCCAACCAAATAGGCTAAATACATGGAGTAGGAGACCCAAACTTAAATCTGAGTTCATGAAATAGTTGGGCTTTGAAATCACCTTAGAAATTATCTTAAATAAATGTCACAAGTAGCGGAATCAATAAAAACTAACCCCATTGCAATTTGGAACAAAAGTCTCTCAAAAAGCTATTTTAGTATAATGTGCCTAAACTCTGCATTATTTTGAGTTTTAGGATAAATCCAGTGTAAGCACATCCTAGACACTTCAATCTTATTTATATATAGGTTAGATTTGATAAAAACATCTTTTATTATTAAAATCTATTTAAATGGTCATTATTCCATTTTCTGAGTTGGGCGCTTGACCTAGGCACTCGAGCGCCCCTTTTTATTATGGCTTTTACATGGGTGCTAGACCTTGGTGCTTGAGCACCAGGGTTGGGCGCCCCCTATGTTAAATTACTTGCATGGGTGCTTGACCCTTGCGCTTGAGCGCAGGATCTAGCGGCCGAGATAAATTTTCCAGATCACAATCTCTTCTTGAATTTCTGAGTTCTTAAATCATGATCTATCGGTTCTAAATCTTTAAATTAATTTCTCTCTCATTAAAAATAACTCATATTGTAATTTATAACAACAATTTAGATCAATTTAAACTAAATTTACTATTTCTTCATAAAATCATTCGTAAACCCACAGTTTCTGTAATCAATAATTTAAACAACCAAAAATCTTATTCGATCAACTGGAAAACATGCAAAGCTGAGTTCAAAAGGTGCTACTTACCTCCTGAAACACCAATTCAACTTCAATCAACTTATGAATTTCTCGGATCTGAACTCCACGACAGAAATTCTAACACATCTAACAAAATATATCGAGATTAACTCAATTCACCCATATCTAAATTAGTCAGATCTAAACTCTTAAAAATTCACTTCAATTTAATTTAGACTTTGAATCCTTAATTCCTCTTACCTGAATTAAATCTGTGATGAATGAATTCATTGCATTCTCCACCCAATTTAGCTGTGCGACAATTGATCTCCACCTCTCCTTCTTATTAGCTAAATATAGCAACCTCCTACACTGATCGATTACCTCTAGATCTTCTTCTCCTTTCTAGTCCCAAATTTTCTTTCTAGATCCCTCTCAGTCTTCTTTACAGAACTAGAGCCAAATGACCAAATGAACTAACCCACTCTTGAGTCCTATTTATACTTACTGCCAACTCTTTAAAATCTCCATGCCTTGATGTGATGCCACACCACATAGTCTTCCTACACAACCATTAAATTCAAGTTTCATGATCAAATGTGTTGTCACACCACAAAAGTTACCTACTCAACCAATAATTAATTTTTACCTTAATTAACAGTAGCAAATGGTTTAGATTTGAGAAAAATCACAAAAATCGCGTAAGGGTTTGCGACTTTGCAAAATAGCCAGGGCGCTCAGCATGGCGCTCGAGCGCTATGCCAGGTGCCCATTTTGCCCAAAACCCATATTACCAGGCGTGCGAGGCCGCTCAATCGCAAGCGCCCCACCTATGTTTTTTTTAAACTCAGAAACCTGAGAGTTGGATTTTTGGTTAAGCCGAGTGCCCAACCCTGTGCTCAAACACGATGGCAGGCGCTAGGTCCAGTTTGTGTAATTTTGGGGATTTGAGGTGATTCCAACTACATATTGATTTTTATTTAAATCCAACCTATGTACAAATATGATTTAGGTGTCTAGGAAGTGTTCACACCAGAATTATCTAAAAATTCAAATTAACCAAGAGTTTGGGTACATTCTACTAAACTAGGTTCTGTAGAGAGTTTTGGTTCCAAATTACTATGGAAGTAATATATTTTAATTCCACTATTTGGAACACCTTCCAACCGATCCTTGGAAGTGGATAATCACAGTCAAAGGAACTTTATGAAGGTTTGTAATGATTTGGGGTCTAGTTGCTTAACTTAGCATGTATAATGCTTCAATTATTTCCATGATATGATCTTTATATGTGAGAATGAATTGTCCTTATTAATTGTTATGTAGCAGGTGATATGATATGAAGGGCATTGGTCCAATTATTTAACATGATATGAAGGGCATTGGCCCAGTTACTTGACATATATGGAGGGCAGTGGCCCGGTTTTATGAGATGATGAAAAAGGGCATTGGCCCAAGTGTATTTGGGTAAGGCTATGAAGCTACCCCTTTTATTGTTCATGCGTGAGTGGCATGAGATAATTTGGTTAAGTGTAAACATCATAATGAATTAAAGGATATTGCATAATGAACAAACCTTAAGTTATAGATCCATAAATCTTAAGTGGGTAGGTTTGTTTATAGTGACATAACCTTGTTACTGTTGTTCTTGTATCATCATGTTTTATTCCGACACCAAGCAACACCAATGGCCGATGCCCACAGCTACGGGGAATCAGCATGGATGCCCAACGTCAAGGTGAATCGGCATATGGATGCCTAACATCAAAGGGAATCGATGTTGGATGCCTAACTCACCACGTGGAATCAGTGGAGTTAAATGTGGTCATGAGCGCTATATATTAAATTGCCTAGATAAATTGATTGAACGAGACTTGTTGAATTAGTGTTTATTGATTGATTGACTTGTTCCTTTAAACATGGAATTATATCATTTTAATTGTTATTGAATTGTCGACGATTTAACTATCGTTTTAACTATCCGCATGTCATGGTTTATTCCGAATGATCTCAGCATGAATTGTGTTTTCACGAGCATGCATGTGTTGCTTACTAGGACCTTCGTCTCATAAGTTGTTTTACCGGTTTTGTTTTCAGAGCCGTCGACTTCTGGTGTAAAGGACCGGAGTGGGGAGAAAGGCAAGGATAAGGCACCCGGGTACAGAGAGGAGGACTATTATCGTCCTACCTAGGGTTTCATTTCATATGTATGGTAGTTGTATATTTTTGGATTTGTAGAACCTTGTAATTGAGATGTGTGGCTAGATTGCTCTATTTTGTAATAGCCAAGTAGTACATGTACTTAACCTTGTAGTCCACCACAGGACTTGTTTAACTTTATATACACCTTGATATGCACATGTATAAATTGTTCCACCACTATTACTTGTTTAGGAAAGTTTTTAATTTACTCGTGTTTTATTAGGTCCACAAGGCCTACCTGTAAGGACCAGGAACAGGTTAGTGCCTACAATGGGTAGACCTGGTTCTGGGTTGTTACACTTAGGCCCAAATGGACCTTAATTGGACTTCAATGTGCCCTCCAACAGGGTCCACCCTCTTTAGACTAACATCACTGGACTCAATTAAATTAAACAAGAAGGGGCTAAACGTAATGAAACCCTGAAATGACAGAAATGAGACATGCTGGATTAAGATTAAAGTGAGCTGAATCGACTCAAGCCAAACTAATCAGGGTTGCTTCGAGGGACCCATTTTTTACTGGTGGATCAGGATGTCTACAGACTTCTTCGGACAATAACTGGATGCTTAACCAGAAGCTCATAATGCAGACCAAGCCTTATACTAACTCTTAGGCACTAGGTGTGTAACGCCCTAGATCCGGTGTGTGTGTGTGTGTATTACGAATCAAGGCATTACTTTAAGTGATGACAATAAGATTTAGGTATTTTAAAAAGGTTTTCACTGGCCAAATAATTTTATATGAATTATAGAAGATTTTGGGTACGTTTTGGTGGAATAGATGGTTTAGGACTAGAGTAGTGGACTTGGGTGATTGAAAGTGGTTTTTATTGCTTCTCTTTTGTTTCTACAATTTTATAAATAGGTTTTAAGGATGTTTCGATCTCTAGAATTTTATAAATTAAATTGTAACAAAATTTGGGTAATTGATTGGAAATACATGGTTTACAAGATTATATTCTTCTTAAAGTAATAATGGTTTTATTTTAATGAAATAAGAATATTTTGGCTTCGACTTATATCTTGTGGATTTTCTTTACTTCCGTGTATCTCGGAGTAAGTTTGATGCCTTTCCATATGGTTTGGATTGAGAATTTGGGTTTTTCCATGTATCTTGGAGTGATTTCTATATTATGTTGGCATATTTGGATTGCTTGGAATTTATTTTAGATATTGGGGATTTTTGCCTTGTGTCTAGTTGTAATGCCCTGAATCCGGTTCTATGCAAAATATGCACCAAATCCGTACCCGAAGTGCTACTGCGGGCAAAGCAACTATATACCAGACATTCAATTTAAATCAATTCCAATTAATATCAGAGTGCGGAAGTAAAATTAAATTAATCAAATAACTATAGCGGGGTCTCCAAATAAAGTCAAACCATCCAAATAAAATAATATCCAAGTCTGGTAACAAATGGGTAAAACTAAACTCTCTTACTCTCAAAACAAATTCAAGAGTAAGTCCATCAAAAATAAAAACGTTTGATAATAACCTTAAGTAAAAGAAAATAACTAGTCAGGTTAATAATAATCCTCAGCTACAAAATCAAGAAACTCTCCTCCCTGATGATCAACCTCGGTTACGTCCTCACATGGGTCAGCTAAAAAAAAGCAAAATGTGGTGTGAGATACGAATATCTCAGTAAGCAGCACATGCATGTATAAACAGTTCATATAGAAAATTACATTCTTTCATGCTTAGCAAAATAAATGATTAATTAAACAATAAGAATCTTATCAGATAAACCAAACCATAGTCAATTTAAATCAATCTATAACATCTCAAGATAAATCAATACTGTGAAAGTAACCACATCGGCCAATCACGGCAATATCACTATGTCATTTTCAACATATAGGCAAGCTAAATCATTGTATGTAAATAATCAACCATATAATTCTCATTGTTCAAGTTCAATACCAAACCAGTTCATATCACAAACCAATGCAAAATAATAATATTAGTAAGACTCGTGAAGTAAATAAGTCTTTGAGTAACCACTTTGCATTTACTATGCTACCTTGTGACTTATGAGCGAATCCAGTAAATACTCACATACCAGCAACAAATCAATCTAGAAATACGGAGCCCTGGACACTAACTTATTGCGCAAGAACTCACATTCCAGCATGCTAAACTTGAAATATGGAGTTAGCATGTAATACCATGCATGCAGCAAAGATAAATCACATCATGGGGGTAGCCACTTATCACAACATATAGGGATAACCTCACTCACATGAGATTCACTAGCAAGCTAAATCTAAAATGAGTCCCTATTGTACATCAAGACCTCTCGATGCAAACTAACTTGCAAAGAAAACTCGATCATAAAGCAAAAGTAATCAATCAAAGGAAATAATCCTTCACTATCTAGCTTGACACTATATATCTATACTCAGCTATGCCCACTCAACACTTTCAATCGATACTTTACTAGCAACATAAAACCATGTAGTGCCTAGTTGCATACTAAAATATCTGATACTTTAAACCCAAAATATATGCTCAATATACCCAAATCTCATATAAAACAACTCCGGTCAATTCCTCAACTTAAAACACATATAAAACTAACTTTTACACTTACTGGAATCAATCAATTCATTTTAAAAGAAAGTTTGGAATCAAAACTCTCATTTAAACCAAAACAAGATCTATTTCAGTAGAACGTACCCAAAATCTTTATAAAATTATTTTTAAATAAACGGTCAGTGAAAACAACTCATAAACACATAATTCTTATTGGTACATGGGTTGAATTTTATTAAAAATCATTTTATAATGGAAAATTGCTCAAAATACCAGAAAATCAAATTCAGTGTTGACCGCTCAACCCTCGCACTCGAGGGGTCTTGTTGGGTGATCTTAAGGCTAATTTTTTGAATGGACGCTTAAGCGATCCTGTTGGGCGGTCTCTAAAGAACACAATTTGAATGGGCACTCAACCCTCATGCTCAAGCGATTGTGTTGTGCGGTCGTTTGAAACATAATTGCAGGCGAGGCGCTAGACATGAAGAGATGCAGGCTGCAGGGGACTTAGAGCAGTTCCGTACGGTGGATCCACCTACTTTCCGAGGTTTGCTTGATCCTATAGAGGCAGAGCGTTGGCTTATGTTTGTGGAGTGGATATTTGAGGCTATGGACTGTCTGGATGATAGGAGGACTAGGTTGGTCCAATTTCTGTTCGAGAGAGAGGCAGCTCATTGGTGGAGAGCTGTGAAGAGGCAAGACCCTCAAGTACCTTCATGACTTGAGCTTGATTTACTAAGAAGTTCTTTGAGCAGTACTTTTCTGATGAGGTTAGACTAAGGAAGGAGTAGGAGTTCCTGACCATATCATAGGGGAGTCAAATAGTAGCACAGTATGAGGCCAGATTTGCAAAATTATCGAGGTTTACACCTCATATGCTTCAGGATGAGAAGAAGAAGACTGAGCACTTCGAGCGAGGACTTAGGTCAGATATTAGGAGCTTGCTTGCCGTTCTCATAGGCTCGGAGTATAGTGACATTGTTCATAGAGCTACCAAGGCTGAGAGAGACATCGAGATGAGAGTAGGGGCGAGTAGGGCCAAATTTGCACCGAGGTCGGCAGAGCAGAGAGGTTTCCTTATTAGGAACAAACGGCCTAGGGAGATGATTAGAGGAAATTCATCTGGTGGTCAGGTTGCTAGACCAGCTACTCGGTTGTGTCAAATATAGGAGGCATCATGTACCTGGTCCATGTTACGCGCCTGTAGGAGCATGTTATAGATGTGGTTAGCATGTCCACCGTGTCCATGATTGCACTTATCCTCCAACATATCGAAACTTGCTTGTTAGGCGACCACAGCAGGTGGATGCACCCATAGCTCCTGCACTTCCTTAGAGACCCCAGTAGCAGCAGATAGGACATATAGCACCTGTTGGTCCGAGACCTCAGGGTCAAGGCAAAGCAAGACCCCAGGGTAGAGGAGCAGCTCAGAGGGGAGGCCAGAGGCAACCAGCACTAGCCCCGCAGATGCAGCAACTAGAGTTTCTGTTGTGGAGGCACAGGAGGAGGAGCCAGCGTAGGACATCGAGACTGAGACTCTAGAGCTGATTGGAGGTATGCCATTCATATGTGGTAGATCAGCATGTTGTTTATTTGATTCTGGTGCTTCACATTCTTTACACCTACATGTGCACATCGGATTAGATTGATACCTGTTGATTTGGATGTTATGATGACTGTGCACACACCACTGGGAGAGTCTACTAGAGTATAGAGTGTATATAGGGATTGTATGAACAGATTGGGTCGACTGGAGTTGCATGGAGATTTGATAGCCCTAGAGTGTGGGGAGTTTGATGTTATTCTGGGGATAAATTGGTTGTTTCACCATCATGTCACCCTGGTTTGCAATAAGAGAACAGTGATAGTCAGTGGCCCAGATGAGAGCACTCATTGTTTCGTATGCGAGGGGTTGAGATCTCGCATAGGGCTTGTAGCATCCATTCTAGCAAAGGAGCAGAGGGTTGACACACCCAGTATCTCAGTGGTAAAGGTAGTTCAGTATTATGCAAATGTATTTCCAGATGATTTACTTGGATTACCACCTGCTAGAGAGGTTAAGTTCAAGATCCAGCTATTGCTAGGGATGGCACCTGTTTCCAAGTAGCCCTACAGATTATCTAAGCCTGAGCAGGATAAATTGAAGAAGCAAATAGATGAGCTTCTGGAGAAGGGTTTTATTAGACTACGTGTGTCACCATGGGGTGCACTTGTTTTATTTGTTTAGAAGAGGCATGGTAGTATAAGTATGTGAATTGATTACTGCCAGCTTAACCAAGTCACGGTTAAGAACAAGTATCCATTGCCTAGGATCGATGACTTGTTTGATTAGTTGGGAGGCACATCTTGGTTTTCCAAGATTGATCTGAGATTAGGTTATCATCAGTTGAGAGTGGCAGAGGAAGATGTGGAGAAGATTGCACTTCGGACACGATACGGGCATTATGAGTTCTTGGTTATGCCTTTTGGGCTGACCAACACCCCAACAGTTTTCATGGATGTTATGAACAGGATTTTCCACAAATATTTGGATAGTTTTGTGGTGCTATTCATAGATGATATCTTGGTCTATTCTAAGACTAGAGAGGAGCATGCTGGGCACTTACTGTAATGCCCCAGATCCAGGTTTATTTTAAAACACAAACCCAAATCCAGTTCGTTAGAATAATGGCCCAAAACAACTAATATCAGACCTAAACAATTTCAATATTTATAGTCAGAGTGCGGAAATAAAAGATAAATTCTCCAGGAAGAGTGGAATAATAAAAATAAGTCATTCAATATTAAATCATCAATCAAAGTCTGGTTTCTGGTCAACTAAAATAAAATAGATCATCATCCACCAAAGTCATCTAATTAAAACAATCCAGCAATCCCTCAAAACACCAAGTCAAATTTATTATTAAAGGTTCCTAATCCTACACAGGAATAAAGTAATCCTCTTCCTGGTAGTCAGTATAATCCCTCGAAGTGTCTATCCCAGCAACGTCCTCACCAGGAGTATTTGAAAACAAAACCGATAAAACAATAATGTGAGAAACAACATCTCAGTAACTAGTCATGCAAATAGTTGGTAACAGTACAAATATGCAATGACTAATCAGAATAACCACAATAAAATACAGTTCAACCATAATTAAATGAAAATAAATCAAACACAATTATTTCACCTCATGGGACTCATGAAAAAGAAAACCAGAGAAAGAAAGTAGCCATGTGCCAATATGCTACATAAACGAATTACAGGTAGACCAGACGCAACTATTCAGATTGGCTATTAGACACCCAACGGAAGAACCCAACCGACGACCAGAATTCAAACCACTTTAGAATTCAAAGTAATTGCTAGCTATTTTCTATCCACTCTAGAAGACCGGAATGACTATGACAAAGAATTCAAACCACTCTAGAAGACTTTTCACTTGCTAACTATTCTATAGATCCAAGTAATTGCTAAGCCCACTCAACAGTGGAAAACCAAACCAGGGGATGGACATATTTCCCAATAACACCCACACACGCGGAACACAACTGTGTCAATAACCAAACCCGCAACTGCGGAATAAACAAACCAGGCACCTGCCTTGTCACAACCGTGACCCAAATATCCACACAAGTGGCACCAAGTCAATGTCCAAACTCCAGGTTTCAATAGGCAACTATGTCCCGGATATGTATTGAATCCCTCGATGCACAAAACACACTCAAATAAACCAAATACAGGTGTAGGAACTCTTAAAATCAAGTTTGGTTTAAAAGAGAATTGTTTGGAACAATGACACTAAGTTAAAAAGCCTATTTAGCAAAACGTACCCAAAATCTTTATAAAAATGAATTTTCAACACATGCCAATGCAAACTATCTCTAAATGCTCTAAACTTAGTGGTACATAGGTTTAAATTGAATAAAAACAATTTCGTGGCGAAAACTAGGCTAGTTGGCAAAATCCAAAAATTTGACACAAGGGTGCTCGAGCGGCAACAAGGGCGAAAAACAGGTTGTTTCAGGGTTGGTCGCTCGAGAAATCGCTCGAGCGATGCTTCGGGTGTTCGCCTTCTGGGTTTTGATCACGTTCGGGTTTTTCTGAAATTAAAAAGCACAGGCGAGGCGCCTGAAATTCTGCTCAAGCGGCTTTCGGGCGTCCTTGAACTGCTCTCGAGCCACATGTTAGCACCTCATTTTTGCACCCCAAAAAGTGCAGAAAATAAAATTTTAATTAAAAAGTCAAACCCTGAGGTGGCAAAAAATTGACTTTTTTATCAGGTGCAAATTGACCACCAAACTTCTTCTCATTGGATAGGAAATTCCGACACGGCTTCAATGCAACTGAGTTTGCTCAAATCGGAGTCTGGATGAAGAAGTTATGAATTGGTCAAACCTTATGGGGAGCAGAAATTGACTTTATGCTAAAAATAAGAATTTGCCGCCATAATTTAGCTCAGTGGATAGAGAATTTTGAGCTGATTCCAACAACACTAAGCTTGCTGAAATCGGATATCGGATGAAAGAGTTATGGCCAGTTGAAGTTTTGGAAAAGCTGCCTGTGTGGCAAAAGAACAGAAAAAATTGCAGCAGATAAATATCGGAATTTAAATAATCTTTTTTATAAAAGAATATCTTAATTTTTTATTAAAATAATCGGAATAAATCTTGCCTCAAAACCAAATTGGATAAAGGATTTCAAATCCAGCATTTAAAAAACGTGCGTGATCGCATTTCAAATGCGGTTTGGCCCAAACCGCACTTTAAATGTGGTTGAATCTTATCCATATCGATAGCTGGCAGATACGCGGAGATTTTGCACAAATGGGCAGTTCGACCGCATTTCAAATGCGGTCAAGGCATGACCGCACTTGAAATGCAGTCACAGAAATTTTGCCTATAAATAGGCATCCACCCCCCATTGTTTGCAAGGGCCTCTATGCCCTACTGACCTCCTGCCTCTCTGCAACCTCCACAGCCATCCTCAACCCATCCAACCCTTTTTTTAATTCCCAAAATACCCTTGGATCATCTTCTTTCTTCCCTTCATCTCGTTTCCACTCATAAAAGAACCAAGAAAGGGGATCTTAGGAGCGACAAGTGAACCTCAAGTTGCTGTTCGGACATCAAGGGGACTACTACTTATCTAGGAGGCAAGGTAATACCATGGTAATACGATGTGTTGTGTTTTCTTCTAAGATATATTGGAATAAAAGACTTTTTAAATAAGTTTTTTGTTATCTTTGAATTCGTCTTTCTTTCTTTTATAAGATCTCACCTCCATTCGTTACGCACAGGGAGTCCCCTTTACCACGGGGACTCCCTGTGCGTAACGAATGGAGGTGAGATCTTGTACAGAGTAAGAAAAGAGGGTCTATTGTAAAATCCCAGATTTTAGAAATAAATAAATAAATAGACTAATTGGGTAATAATATGTAGAAGATGAAATTTTGGTTCAACCCGAAGGAGTTTAAGAGGAACCGGAGGTGATGGGAGAGCCAATATAAGGTGAGTACATGATTATTTACCAAGTATAATTTTAATATAATAATTAGTTGTGCTATGGTTTATATTAGTAAGAACTAATTAGAAATAAAATAAAAGATAGACATTAGGGGAGTTGGTCGAACCCAAGGAGAGTGGGTTGACCCGGAATTAGTTGGGTTAAGGAGAAAGGCTTGTTTGTAAATTGGTTTAATGAAGAGAGGGCAAGTTAGTAAAAGGCTTTAAAATAATTAAATAACCTAGTAATGCATGGGCTATTCACGTTGAGTTTAAAACTGAAGATTAGAAGCAGCCGCACGTTCCTTCTTTTGTTGCCTCTATTCTTCTCCTAGCTTCTTATGATCAAAACCTAACCCTAAAACAACCTGTTGGAGCCGTCTTAGAGAAGGAAAAGAGAAGATTTTCATGCATAGAAACTCAGGTAAGAGCAAGTCAATAGAAAGTTCTGTTTTTGAGAGATTGAAGTGTTGTTGGGTTCCTAAGTGATTATTTTCTTAACCCAGACGTAATCGAGGCTTGTTGTGATCGTTTGGAAATCTTAGGAGTGATTTTCGTTGCTCTTAGAGAAGGTTTAAGTTCCTAGAAACAGGTAAGTAGTCCCTTTTAACTCTTGCACAAATATATATTCACGTTTAGACGTTATGCATGTTTAATTGGTGATTGATGAGTTGTAATCGTTATTTATGATGTTTTAATTGTTGGAAATTGTTCTAGCATGTTTATAAAGTGTTTTAGAATGGGTTTGATGCATTTAATATTGAGTTGAAGAATTTTTATGGATTTTCGTAAAGTCACAGATTTTTCACGTATCGGGCCTCTTGAGCAGTCGCTCGAGTGCCCTATGTGTTTATTCAAAACCCGAGAGCAATTTTCCCAGATTGAATTGCCGCTAGAACAGTCGCTCGAGCGATCCATCGAGTGACCAACCCTGAAACAACCTAATGTGTAAGGCCGTTCGAGCGCCCTGTCTGTAACGCCCCAGATCCAGGTTTATTTAAGAACATAAACCCGACCGAAGAACGTTAGGATAATAGTTCAAAATAACTAATCCAGACTTAAACAATTTCATTTAATATAATCAGAGTGCGGAAATAACAGATAATTTTTCTTTTTCTTTCAAGAAGTGCGGATACAAAAGGAAATCTTCGACACCAATTCCTCAACTAAGTCTGAAAAGGGTTAACTAGATTAAAATGAACATCACCCATGTCATCTAAATAAAAGTAATCTAAAACAATTCTTCCAATACCAAGTCAACTCTATTAATGTAAATCCTTAAACCTATATAGGAATTAAGTAATTTTCATCCTGGTACTCAGTATAATCCCTAGAAGTGTCTATCCCTGCAACGTCCTCACCAGGAATATCTGAAAACCAAACCGATAAAACGAAAATGTGAGAAACAACATCTTAGTAAGTAGTGATGCAAATAGTTGACAACAATAAAAGATATGCAGCGTTTAATCCGATTAATCACGATAAGCTCAAACATTGTGAAATATAAACACAACCATAGTAAAGTATCCAACCAGCTTCCCACCAAGTACACGGATCGAGGAAGTAAACAATAATGACCAGTAACCAGCTTCTCACCGAGTACACGGATCGAGGAAGTAAACAATAACGACCAGTAACCAGCTTCCCACCGAGTACATGGATCGAGGAAGTATCCCGCCGAGTACACGGACCGAGGATAACCAAAAGTAACCATCTTCCCACCGAGTACACGGATCGAGGAAGTATCCCACCGAGTACACGGACTGAGGATAAATAAATGCCAATAACCAAATCCGCCCCGCGGAAACAATGAACCAGGCACCTGCCTTGTCACAACTGTGACCCAAAAACCCACACAATTGGAGTTCAACACATATCTCAAAACCATGGTTTCAATGGGCAAAATAATCCAGGTATATATAAAATCCTTCAAAACTCAAAACATGTCCAGATAGACCAAATACAGGTATAGGAACTCTTAGAATCAAGTTTGGTTAAGAATAGAATAGTTCGGAACAAAGGTATTAAGTTGAAAAGCCTCTTTGGTAAAATCTACCCAAGGTAATTATATAAATGAATTTTCAACATCCGCCAATGCAAACAATCTCCAAATACTTTAAACTTGATGGTATATAGGTTAAAAATGGGTAAAAACAATTCCGTAGAGAAAACTAGGTTGAAAGACAAATTTCCAAAATTCTGACAGACAGGGCGCTCGAGCGACAGTCGGGCGCTCGAACGGCTAACAGTTTGGTCTTTTCAAGGTTGGTCGCTCAATAGGTCACTCGAGCGACTGTTCAGGCGACAGTTTAACCTGGAAAAATAACTCTCGGGTTCCATAAACAAACAAAGGGCGCTCGAACGACTGCTCGGGCGGCCCGATACGTTAAAAATTCGCAACTTTATGAAATTCAATAGAAATTCCATAAATCAATATCTCGTGCCTAAAATCCATTTTAAAACACTTTATAAACATGCTAGAACAATTTCTAACAAATAAAACATCATAAATAACAAAAACAAGTCATCAAATCTCCGAATAAACATGAATATCGATTAAGAACGAATTTCTTTTGTGCAAGAGTTAAAGGGATTACTTACCTGGTTTTGGGAACTAAAACCTTCTCTAAAAGCTCTAAGATATCACCCCAAATACACTCCAACAGATCTCAGAAGGCCTTGATCTCGTCTGGGTTAAGAAAAATCATTTTTAGAGATCTAACAAGAAGTTTAACTTCTCAAAACAGAGCTTCTCTTTAGTTTGATCTTACCTGGGTTTCTATGCACGAAATTCTCTCTTTTCCTTCTCTATGATGGCTCCAACAAATCTTGAATACTAGGGTTAGGTTTGATCTTCAGGAAAAAGAGAGAGAAGTGTAGAGGGAATAGAAATGGTTGTGCGGCTACTTCTATTTTGTGTTTCCTTCTTAATGTGGATTACTCCATGCATAACTAGGTCTAGTTAATTATTTAAGGTATTTTACCATAATACTCCCTTCTCTAATCCAAACCAATTAAACCATGAAGCCTCAAACCAAATAAACCTTTGGGTCAACCCACTCCCTTATTATTTTATTTTTAATTAGCTCTATACTATAATAATCTGAATAATAATATCTAAAAGTTCTCCCTAATTTAACTTAAAAATCTCACCTTAGATTAACTTTCCAAGTCCTCCTCCGGTTCACTTTGGTCTTCTCCGAGTTGAACCAAGTCCTCAACCATTGCATATTATTAATAACTTAGTTAGCTTATTTACTACGTATAATTATTTTATTACTAAAATCCGGGATTTTACACTGTTTGTCAGATTTTTGGAAACTTGCCTTTCAACCTAGTTTTTCACTACGAAAATGTTTTTATCAAATTTTAACCTATGTACCATCAAGATTGGGGTATTTGGGGATTGTTTGCACTGGCGGATGTTTAAAATTCAATTTTATAAAGATTTTGGGTAGATGTTTCTAAAGAGGCACATTTACTTGATTCAATTGTTCCAAAGGATTTTACTTTTAACCAAGGTTGGTTTTGTGAGTTCATACACATGTATTTGGGTGATATAAAGGTATTTTGTGCATCGATGGAGTCGATACACATTCGGAACATATTGGCCCGTTGAAACCTGGAGTTTTGGACATATGACTTGGTGCATTCTGTTTTGGTTTTGGGTCACTGGTGTGACAAGGTTGGTTCCTGATTTATTGTTTCTGCTTGGGCGGATTTGGTTATACAAATAAGGTTCTGTATTTGGTGGGTGTTATTGAGAAGTATGTCCAATTCCCTGGTTGTTTTCTCACTGTTGAGTGGGCTTAGCAGTTATATGGATCCATAGAATAGCTAGTAAGTGAAATGTGTATTAGAGGGGTTTGAATTCTATGTCTGAGGCATTCCATCATCTCGAGGATGGTACCGCTCCTGGATTGGTCGATCGCTACGTTACCCACTCCTGGATAGGTTGGGCTGTACGTGCTAACTCATGGTTGGGTTCTTCCGTTGGTGTTGAATAGCCAGACTGCGGGGCGGCTGGTCCATCGTGTGAAACCCCGTTTCAATATCCCTAGCACACCCTAACTAGTGAGTGTGATGTGTAGGTGAAGTTGGAGGAGCAAAGCTTGAAGCCAGGCAAAGTGGCAAGCCCCGGCTCGTCAGTGACCTGTGAAGGAGGTGGAAGGGCAAACTTGTAATTTCTAGTGGCTGGTGGGAGAAGTCACTTAAGTGGAGAAACCGCAAGGAGAACCCCATTCGACCAACACATCCGACCCCTCTCTCTTTTCTCTCTTCTTCATCTTCCTCTTTCTTTTCTATCTCTCTCATTCTTCTTTGCCTTCCCTTCATTTTCTCCCCATCGTGGTCCCCTTTGAAAAGAGATTCTTGCCAGCAAGGAAAGAGAGAAGAGAACCCATTTTCGTTTGGAGAAGAAGCTTGGGGATTGTGGTGAAACCAACCAAGAGGCACAAGAAAAGCTGTTCGTGGGTTGATTTGGAAGCAAGAAGACTTGTTTAAGTATTTGCAAGAGGTAAGCAACACCACCCCTCCCCACATTTCAAATTTCGGCCATTTTCGTGCATGAGATGTGAATGTTAGGGTTCGAGTATGAAAATGCTTATTTGTGTAAATAGAGAGGATTTTTCTTAGGGGTTTTGTTAGTAGGAGTTAACTACACATGTTCGGAGTAATTTAGAGCCCAAAAACACCCAAAACTAGTGAGATTTGAGAAAACCCCAAAATCCCAAAAGTTCAGATTTCGCGAACCGTCAAATGCCCAGCCGCCTGAGCAGTCGCTCGAGCGGGCATCGGGCGGTAGTTATAAGTAGTGTTATGAAGTGATTTAAGGCATGGCTGCTCGAGCGACTGTTCTAGCGATTGCCTTAACAGAGAGAACCCGAGAGAAATTTCTGGCCTCTTGAGGCAGGCTCAAGCGCCCTTACCTAATTCTCCAAATTTTGAGTTTTAATCCAGAATTAACTATCACTTGTTTTCATTCAAATCCAACCCATGTACAAGTGAGAGTTAGGTGTTTAGCCCAGAGTGAACCACCAAATGTTTTTATTCAAATCTGACCTATGTATAAGTGAGAATTACGCGTCTAGAAAGTGTCCCAACTGGAAGTATCATGAAATCCCAATTAACAAGGACTTTGGGTACGTGTTAGCAAGGGAGATCTTACCAAGAGTTTCTGTCACAGATTACTATAGAATTAGGATAACTTGTTTCCACCACTTCGAGCACCTTTCAATTAACCTTTAGAGATAGAAATCAAGAACCAAGACCAAGCTGTACAAGTACCAAAGACCTAAGGCATAGGTTGCCCAATTGAGTCCTGAAATGTGGAATTTCCAGTAAAGCCAATCCTTTTCCATTGACCTTCATGGTAAGTACCTCCATACGGGATATGATGGGCTTCGGCCTGGAGTTTGGCACAAGTCATGAAAGGTAGAGAATTCCTGAAAATTAAACCTTTACCATTGATTACCAACATGAGTACACCACCCATGACCAGATGGGCTTTGGCCTGGTATCATACACATAGTATGAAGGGCATTGGACCCGTGTTACACTTGACAAGAGTTGCCCGATAGTGAGGGCATAGGCCCGTACTACATATGCGTGACAACTAGGGCTTTGGCCTGTTACTAGCACCAGGAGATAAAAGGGGCAGCGGCCCGTTGTGGTGATATTGAATGAAGGGTAGAGGCCCCGATGGCATTGAGTATTATTGAACAGAGAGCTTTGGCCCCACCGTTGACCTGAACTGTATGGGAGGTAGTAGCCTAGAAGTTTATGAGAGATATTTAGGGCATTGGACCATTTGTTGGCATTCTATATGTGCAGTTCACCTCAATTGGGGGTAGTGAACTATTGTTCACCTCAATTTGGGGGTAGTGAACTGGTTTCTTCCCAAAGTGATATTGGCAAGTAATATGTATGGTTCACCTCAATTGGGGGTAGTGAACTAATGTTCACCTCAATTTGGGGTAGTGAACTGGCTCATTCTCCAAAGTGATATTGGCAAGTAATATGTATGGTTCACCTCAATTGGGGGTAGTGAACTAATGTTCACCTCAATTTGGGGTAGTGAACTGGCTCATTCTCCAAAGTGATATTGGCAAGTAATATGTATGGTTCACCTCAATTGGGGGTCGTGAACTAATGTTCACTTCAATTTGGGGGTAGTGAACTGGCTTCTTCTCAAGGTGATTATTGGTAAGTAAAATGTGCTGTTCACCTAAATTGGGGGTAGTGAACTAATGTTCACCTCAATTTGGGGGTAGTGAACTAGCTTCTTCATAAAAGTGGATATTGGTCGGTAATGTGTACTGTTCACCTCAATTGGGGGTAGTGAACTAGTGTTCACCTCAATTTGGGGGTAGTGAACTAGCTCCTTCACTAGAGTGAATATTGGTAAGTAACGTGTGTAGTTCACCTCAATTGGGGGTAGTAAACTATTGTTTACCTCAATTTGGGGGTAGTGAACTAGCCTCTCCACAAAGGTTGATATTGGTTAGTAGTATGTATGGTTCACCTCAATTTGGGGGTAGTGAACTAGCTTCTTCATAAAAGTGATTATTGGTAAGTAATATGTATTGTTCACCTCAATTTGGGGGTAGTGAACTAGCATCCCATGTACAAGCTTGGAAATCTGAGAGGTCATGTATAATGAACAAATGATATATGCTTATCATGAATAACTAACCTGTACACCTATGCACATGCATGCACTTGTTAAATGACACTATGCTGCCGTTGTTTCCGCAATATTTCAACTAGCTACATGTCATGGTTTTATCGAGAGATATTTGCATAAACTGTGTTTTCACCGAATCATGCATGTGTTGTTTACTGAGACATTTGTTTCACAATTGCTTCTTATCTTGTTTTTCAGATCCATCGTCGTCCGGTGGGAAGGACTGGGCTGGGAAATAGAGGCGAGGAGAAGGCCTTTGGGTGTTGAGAGGCAGATGTCTATAGGCCTTAGGTTTATTTCTTTTTTGTACATGTATAGATTATTTTGGATTGTACACCTTGTATTTTGAGAGGAGTGATGTAGTCACCCGTCATTTTGTAATCAAACCCGTGTCTTATTACATTTCTTTTATATATAGAAAACACTTTTGATATGCACAGCATGAATTATCTTATCACTTGCACTTGTTAGGAAAAAGTTTTAATTCCTTTGTATTTTATCAAGTAGAATGGTCCACTTGCCTCGGTCTGGGACGCGTCGTGCCTTGGAGGGGCAGAATTGGTTCCGGGGCGTGACACATTGTAATTCGGTTAGGTAGCATATTGGCACATGTCTACTCTCTTTCTCTGGTATTTTATTTCATGAGTCCCATGAGGTGGACAAATTGTATTTCATTGTTGTCTTGAATCTTGTTGTGATTATTCTGATCAAGCGTTGCATATTTTATTGTGGTCAACGATTTGCATGACTACTTACTGAAATGTTTCTCACTTATTGTTTTATCGGTTTTGTTTTCAGATATTCCTGGAGAGGACGTTGCTGGGGTAAAGACTCTGGAGGATTACTGTGATTACCAGGAAGAAGACTATTTCATTCCTGTGTAGGTCCAGGAGGACATGGAGAGATGATTAGATTTATTTTCTTAGGGATTGACTTTGGTATTTTTATTTGAGGATTTGGATGTTATTTGAGAGATTACTAGTTACTTAATTACACACCATTGGTGGATGTTTCTTATTTTATATAGTTGAACCCTTTCCAGACTTTATAGATCAAATATTAATGGATTATTTTGGTGGTTTAATTCCGCGCTTCTTGAAAGATGTCTTTTATTTCCGCACTCTGATATAATAAATGAAATTGTTTAAGTCTGGAATAGTTGTTTCGGGCCGTTTTCCCTAACGAACCAGATTTGGGTTTATGTGTTTAAATAAACCTGGATCCGAGGCGTTACATCTATGCTATCTTGAATGTTTTTTTTATATATTGATTTGTTTTCTTTTTGAAGAGGGATTTGTCCTCTTATTCTATCTTTTGTACCCCTAATCTTCCATCTTCCCTCTTTCCTTTCATGTAGCAAATGATTGTGGTTATCTTTTAGCGTGTTTGTTGGGTTTAGTTTCATGCATGTATAGTAGGAAATTTCGTGTACACACACACACACACACACACACACACACACACACACCTATATGTCAACAATCCGTGTGGGAAAAGGTGGATGTTTGTAGATCAAGAAGGGATGTCTAAGGTTCCTGACTGAAGGTTCCTTTGATTGTGTGAGAATCAAAATCCCTCTGTTACGAAAGCCCCTTGAAAGCGGCCATTCTTGGCCAAAACAGCAGATTTGAACCATGGTGGATGTGCTTGGAAACCCAACAGAAGTTGGTGGACATCAAGGAGGAGTCGGCGAGTAGCCATTTCGTGTTTCTGCTGCTCTGGGAAATCATTTCATGTTTCCCAAAATTTAGTAGAAACCATTTCGTGTTTCTGCTGCTCCGGGAAATCATTTCGTGTTTCCCAAAATTTAGTAGAAGCCATTTCGTGTATCTGCTGCTCTTGGAAATCATTTCATGTTTCTCAAAATTTAGTAGAAGCCATTTCGTGTTTCTGCTGCTCCGGGAAATCATTTCGTATTTCCCAAAACCTAGTGGAGATCACTTCGTATTTCCGCTGCTCCGGGAAATCACTTCGCGTTTCCCAAATCCCCAAACCCTCTGGAAATAAACGCTCTGAATTTCCGGAGCTCTGGAGATCAACTCTTCAAGTCTCCACACCCAAATCAAAAATTAGAAAATCAAATCTTTAAGTTTCCCTGTGGAAATCAACGCTTCATGTTTCCACAACCCCCAAATCTTTAATCAACTCTTTAAGCTCTCAAGCCAATTCTCTGGAAATCAATGCTTCGCGTTTCCAGGATCCAATCAAGTGGAAATCAACTCTTCAAGTTTCCACATTCCAATCAAATCTGAAAAATCATTAATAATATGCATTAGCATGCTTCAATATAAAATGAATTTTTTATACTGATTTGTTTTCTGCTTATTTTCTAAAAGGTTTCAAGATTGCGAATCGAAGCCCGTACTTTTTGCGCTCCGAAAGAGGACTTCAGATGTATCCTGTTGAGGAACAAGCACCACCTCCACCACCCCAGGGGCAAGAAAATCTGTAAGACCACCCAGAAATCACAGGGATTAACCAGCAGATGGCCAACATTACGACCATAATGGCGAATATGACGCAGCAAATGGAAAGGCTGCAAACGCCACCACAGTTTGTGCAGCCGCAGCAGCAGTTGCCAGAACCTCCACAACAGCCGCTACCTTCCCAGGAGCCACTAGTACCACCACCACAGCAGTTGGCTCCTCAGCCATTGCCAGTTATGCCAGAGCAGCCACCGACTTCCATTCCACAAATGAACTTGCAACAACCAGAGGAGCCAATTCCCCAACCATTGCCTGTCCCACCAGAGCAACGGTTGAGGATTTCGGTTCCCCCTGTCATGCCACAAGGAATGGGGCATGAAGAAGAAGAGTTGCACCGAGCATAGGAATTGGCCAATGTCACAGCCCAGATGCAGGCCGACTTATAGGCTCTAAAGGAACAAATGCAGAACATGAATCGAGGAACTGTGTTGAAAGAAGCCTTACTGGATAGGTTGGGTTTCTTCCGTGATTTGTAGCTTCTGCCAAAGTTTAATTGCCTGGATTTTGTAAAATTTGACAGAAGTTGGGAGCCGTTGTCGCATCTCAGAGCATACTATGGAGACATGTGCCAATATGCACATGATGAAAGAATCATGATCCAGTTCTTTTAGCGCTTATTGATAGGGTCAGCACAAAAATGGTTTGCCAGTCTAGACATAAGCCAAATCAGGACATGGGATGACTTGGCAAGCACCTTTATTGAACACTTCAAGTTCAACACTGAGGTCTTGCCCACACAGATGGAATTACAAAAGATGTCCAAGAAGAGCACCGAATCTATCCGTGAGTATGCCAAGAGGTGGCGAGAAATGGCTACCATGGTTCAACCTCCCATGCTGGAAAAAGAGATGGTAACCTTGTTCATCTTGACATTGGGATAGCCATACTACACACTGCTGCTGGGGCAGTTTGCTGCAAGTTTCGCAGACCTGTGGTTGTGATGGACAGAATAGACGACAGTGTTAAGTTTGGCAGAGTTGTAGGATTTTCTGAGTATAAAAGGAGCCCTGTTGGTGGAAGAGGTATGGAAAGGAAGAAAGAGGATGAGACCGTCAATTACGTCCAACAAAACAGGCCTTTCCACTTCTCGGCACCAGACAGAAGGGAGAATCAGAACACTGGTCAGGGAGAACAATCTGCAGGACGGCCAAGATGGTCCAAGGAAGAGTTCCAAGAAAGAATGAACAAGGTGTTTACACCCCTTCCTTACCCATTGTTAGAGTTGCTGCCAACCCTCTTAAAAAAGGGATATTTATATAAGAAGTAGCTAACCCAATTGCCATCCAACAGTCGCTCATTCAACCCTAATGAGTACTGTGAGTACCACATGGGAGCCCCCGGGCATCACACCAATCGCTGTTGCGATTTAAGGCACGATGTACAAGACTTGATCGACAGCAAACGCATCTCCGTCGATCCCCCAGCAACAGCTCCTGCTGCAGGTGTATCCACAATCCTCTCTTGGATCATTCCAAGGCATCCACCAGCAACTCAGTGAATCGGGTGGATGGCAGTAATGGTGATAAGGGGTAGCTTGATCTGTCAGTGTTTATTCGACGGCCAGGTCAAGTAGTGAGGGTATATCTTCAGGGGGAAACCAAACCACCGGCTGTGGTTGTTATCAGGAAAGGAGATGAGAAGGACATGCCACCTGCTCCCACTGAGGAATCTAGGGCTGAAAAGGGTCAGGATACCTACATCTGTGCACTTGAGGATGACCCTCAAAGCAGTGAAGAGGTCACAAGACTACAACGCTTGAACAATTGTGGATGGATCAACGATTCACCATCACCTCCAGCCAGAGAAGGAATGGGAAGCTCTATAGGGTTCTGGTATCAGGGCAAGTCATCTGTCCTAGATTCATTGGTGGATAGTTCGGAAGTACCCCCTCAGAGGTCTGTCGAATGGCCTCCTGATTGTATGTCCGCCAGATCAGGGCCAAATCTATATTCCCTTACTGATCTACTATCGCTTGTGTTGGGTGAAGATTCCCTCTCCCAAGGAATGCGTGAATGGCTCGGTTTCCCTGTTGTTTCAGTTGAAGGAGTGCCGCCATCCACCCCCGAACTTGTGAATTTGCCTGACCCATACGAAAGTCAGGATGATGACTCATAAAACACTTCATCAGACGAGGATGATCCAGATGAAGACCTTGAGGACGCAGCGTCAGATGAAAGTGATCCAGATGAGTCTGTCAGTATGAGCACGGCTAGTAGAATTGAACCGGAGGAGGTGGTTGAAGTTGTCAGAGGTAAGTCACCGCCAAGGAACTGGAGCTCGGTGCCTTTCACGACACGTAAAGCTGACATTTGAAGGGAGGTTTTATTTATTGCTTTTTGATGTAATTGCCTGTTAATTCTGCTTTCATATACAAAAAAAAAAAAAAAAAAAGAATTGCAAGTGTTTGGTCGATGATGACGTTGCTCTGAGACCACACCTTTTGGCAGGACCGTAATCATGGAAAGATGCCAAGTAGCTCAAAGGTGTCTTCAACTGGGTGAAAGATACTGTCCCATGAGAACCTTGACTGAGCCAAAGGCAACCCTTTCTTGATCTATGCCTTGTTTTTCTCCCATAACCATCTTGCACTGGGGCAGAACAACCCTAAAGAGGAAAAAGAAGAAGAAAAGAAAAAAAAAAGAGAGAAAATGTCTGAATCAGCTAAAGGCCGAGGCCGACTTCAACATCATGTCTTTAAGAAAGGAAGCGAGGCCATCCTTCAAACATCCTAAAGTTTTGAAACCACTAGTCAAAACACTTTGTGCCTTATCATATTATTCAGATACCCGTCTTGTGTCTAGCCACCCCACACTGGGGCAAAGCTGAAAAAGAAATAAAAGGATAACTAGATTCCCGAATGAGTTTGCATGAAACAATCCAACCAAGTTGCCACGGCTTTTGTAAAAGGATGAAAGACCATTTTTGCTTCACATCCCAAATTTCCAAAGTCATATCCTTAGTCAAACCCTTTCAGCCTAACGTTCTTCTTTCCAACCCACTGAATCAGAAGCTCTGAATGGGGTGCTTGGCAAATAACAAGAAAAGAAGGATGCGAGTTTGCAAAAGCAAAGAGAAAAAAAGAAGAAGAAAAGGAATCAGAAAGCATACTGGGGCACGCCCATCAAATCAAAAAGCAAAGGTAGAATCCAAAGGCAAAAGCAAAAATGCTAAAGAAGAAATGAAGGTCACAAAAGGCCTCAAAAAGAAGAAGAAAAGGAAAAAAAAGTAGAATTGACATTACCAAAGTCCAAGCAACTAAGAAAAGGGTAGAACATGACTCGACCTATCTACAAAAGACTTTGAGCTATATTCTCCTTTCTTTCATAAACCAAAACCTTAACCCTTGTTTTGTCGCATTAGAAAGTCATTTCTGATTCCAGAAGATGTGACAATCAGGTTCATGCAAATAAATGATGAAGGAATCTAAAAAGAAAGAATGAGCTTCGGCAAGACACAAAGTGAAACCTGAGAATGAAAAGATAAAAGCTTGAGCCTTATAACCTTTCATTTCTCAGACCTGAAACCAAGCCAACGTTTCATCCCAATTTTAAGACCTCTCAGATCTATGGGACATGATGTAAAAAAGCCGTCCAAAGACCCTCAAGCTGGGATAGACACTAACCTCAGGGAGGAACCCTTAATTGGCAATTCCTGAAACTACCCTTAAGAAGGAGAAAATGAGAGAAACCAAAACCGGGAAAAAGGGAAACATTCTTTGAAATACCCTTAAGCTTTTAAACTCTTGCTGGCATAAGTCAGGAATCTCATGGGAATATGTGTCAAGCACGCCATCCCAAAACACTTCGAGCTAGCAAGGCAATCTACAATGGTCATTGGTCCAGCATTTTCTTTTAAAATCACTTGCAAACAAAAAAAACCTATTTTGCTGCTTATTTCCTTAATTTCAGATACCTCATCGCTTTGAGAGAATTTTGCATGTTGGCACAAGGCAGAGAAGTCAAAGGACATCAAGAAATGCCTTGAAAACAAAAAGACTCCCCAATCCTCAGCGGAGCTCCCTGTAAGAACCCTGAACAACATAAAGTATCCCAAATCCTCAATGGAGTAATTTCAAGTCAGAAAACCTCTACCTCGTCATAAAAGAAGCTGACGGCTCTTCCCCAAGTCGAGAAGGCCATACCGTGAAGTGGTGAATCATTCAAGATATGAAGAAGAAAGCAGAATGAAGAAATGCTGGGCAAATTGGCCCTTTTGTAATTTTTGATATACCACTTCTGTAAATAGAATAGGATAGGTGTGCAAGGTCCCCTGGATAACGGACAGCAGCAAGAGAGCCTCTTCCCTGCTCCTTCATTCCTGAACCATCATCAACTCCTTCATTCCTGAACCATCATCAACCCCTATCTAGCCTCTGAAAAAAGAAAAAAAACCTCCAAGGCCTAAATCTTCAAAAGAATAAAGGAAAGTGATAAGTCATGAAAATACCACATTATAGCACATTAATTTCATGACTTATCTGGTTTTGTTTCATATTTAATTCCCAATTTTACTTAGAAATTGTCAAAGTCTTTTATCTTTGTATTTTATTTTCATTATCTAAATTGTGCCTAATTTGTTGATGTAGAGATACTCTTGGTGATTATAGAAGTCACGGTTCAAACGGCGTAACATTCGGAGTCAAATTGCAGAAGTTATGATCAACGTTCGCTGGCCGTTCGATGAACGTTCAAACAAGAAAAAAGGAAACAGTTGTTTGACTCGAATGTTCGACCCGCGTTCGACAGTCGTTCGAACGATCAAGTAGTAAAAACTGTTATAAAATTCCGAACTTTGCGGATTTGTTTCCTTCTTCTTGGGGATCTTCTTCTAGCTTTTAGGAGGATTTTAAGGGGTTTATAATTGAGGAGATTAGGTCGTTTTTGGACTTCTAAGTCGTGAATATACGAGAAAAGGAAGTTCTCTTTTCCTTAGGAGTTTTTGGGAAGGAAAGTTTCTATTTCTCTTCAAGGATTCTTTGGCAAGCTTATGGGATTCCTATAAAGGAGAGAGCTGGAACGTGAACAAGGAGGAGAGAGTTGATGCTGGGAAAGTGAGAAGGAAGCTAGAACATCAAGAGATCAGAGCTTGGATCATCATTAGTTTATTTCTTCTCTTTCTTTTATTATACTTTGTTTTTGATGGTTGTTCCTAGTTCAATCATGAACTAACTTTTATTACTAAGGCTTTGATGTAATCTAAACATGATGTTTTAATTCTGAATACTATTGCTAAAGGATTTATGATTCATTCTTTGAGTATTTTATTATTGTGCTTAACCCAATTGAGTACTTGATCACCATTCAATTGTATTTGGTAGTTGTATTGAGACTGAGAGGAGATATACAATTTTAGTTCCTATGATAAAATACCATATTCTACATGTTGATAGAGATATTGGCATGGTTTATGTAGCTTTGTGTTTTTGTACATGAAAGTCCACAGATCTTAATGTGCCTTTTTGCTTTTAAATTCATAGAGAGATATCGTGAGTTATCGTGGGGAGGTAAGTTCGTTGGTGCTCGAGAGAGACCATTGGATAGAATAGGGATTTTTGCTTTCAAATTGGATTATAAAATTCAGTAGCATGTGTATTCAAGAGTTAGTTCAGATTGGTTTATGATGAAATCAAATGCTTTAGTATTTTTAATCTCTTATTGAATCTTACTCTTATATTTTCTTAGTTAATAATTTTAATTGCTAGTTAAACACCCATCTCACTTTTTGATTATCCAAATAGAATTTAGGAGAGTAATTTCAGTATTTAGTAGCTACAATTCCGTGTGGGTTCGACACTCTATTTCATCACTTTATTACTTGTTACGAATTCGTGCACTTGCGAAAAAGTACATCAGAAAGCCAAAAACTGGAAATCACCTAAAAGCTTTAATGGAACAAGCATGAAGAAAATGAACATTGTTGAGCGTCTTGCATCAACGCCGAAACAGGTTGGTGAGCTTAAGCCCAATTCCATCTCTTATAATTTGAAATTAAAAACAAGGAGTTGCTCCAGAAAACCCAGGAAATAACGGGTGAGCAAGCTTCAAAACTTAGTGGAAACATGAAGCTATGGAGATTAATGCTTTGCATCTCCAACCCCCATTTTGTGGAAATCACTTCAAGTTTCCACATTTTGAGACATCAAAGGGACTTAGCATGTCAATCATGTTGACAGAAATGCAAGGCGAGAAAACGAGGTTCATTTTGTTCTTTGCCGTTCATCCCCAAGGTGACTCCGGCAAAGAGGGGCAGCTGTTAGTATCTCATTTTTGCACCCCCAAAGGTGCAAAAAATAAAATTTTAATTAAAAAGTCAAACCTTGAGGGGACCAAAAATTGACTTTTTGATCAGGTGCAAATTGACCACCAAACGTCTTCTCATTAGATAGGAAATTCTGACACGGCTTCAATGCAACTGAGTTTACTAAAATCGGAGTCCGGATGAAGAAGTTATGAACTGCTCAAACCTTATGGGAAGCAAAAATTGACTTTCTACTAAAAATAAGAATTTGCCGCCATACTCTAGCTCAGTGGATAGAAAATATTGAGCTAATTCCAACGACACTAAACTTGCTGAAATCGGACATCGGATGAAAGAGTTATGACCAGTTGAAGTTTTGGAAAAGCTGCCCGTGTGGCAAAAGAGCAAAAAAATTGTAGCAGATAAATATCGGAATTTAAATAATATTTTTTATAAAAGAATATCTTGTTTTTTTATTAAAATAATAAAAAAAATCGGAATAAATCTTGCCCCAAAACCAAATTGGATAAAGGATTTCAAATCCAGCATTTAAAAAACGTGCTTGACCTGGCCCAAACCGCTCTTAAAATGCGGTCGAATCTTATCCGTATCTACAGCTGGCAGATACGGGGAAATTTTGTGCACATGAGCGGCTCAACCGCATTTCAAATGCAGTCAAGGCATGACCGTATTTCAAATGCGGTTGAGGCATGACCGCACTTGAAATGCGGTCACGGAAATTTTGCATATAAATAGGCATCCACCCCCCATTGTTTGCAAGGGCCTCTATGCCCTACCGGCCCCCTGCCTTTCTGCAACCTCCACAGCCATCCTCAACCCATCCAACCCTTTTTTTATTCCCAAAATACCCTTAGATCATCTTCTTTCTTCCCTTCATCTCGTTTCCACTCATAAAAGAACCAAGAAAGGGGATCTTGGGAGCGACAGGTGAACCTCAAGTTGCTGTTTGGACATCGAGGGGACTACTACTTATCTAGGAGGCAAGGTAATACCAAGGTAATACGACATGTTGTGTTTTCTTCTAATATATATTGGAATAAAAGACTTTTTAAATAAGTTTTTTGTTATCTTTGAATTTGTCTTTCTTTCTCTTATACTAATCATCTTATTTTGTTTGTATGTGGTGGGAGTCCCCGTGGTAAGGGGGACTCCCTGTACGTAAAGAATGGAGGTGAGATCTTGTACAGAGTAAGAAAAGAGGGTCTATGCTGTCTTGAATGTTTTTTTTATATTGATTTGTTTTCTGTTTGAAGAGGGATCTGTCCTCTTAGTCTATCTTTTGTACCCCTAATCTTCCTTCTTCCCTCTTTCCTTTCATGTAGCAAATGATTGTGGTTATCTTTTCGCGTGTTTGTTGAGTTTAGTTTCATGCATGTATAGCAGGAAATTTCGTGTATATTCACACACACACACTTGTATGTTGGCATGAGTAGAAGGTTCATGTGATTTATTTATCTCACTCCCGAGGCAATCTATTTGTAGTCACACACACCACACTTCTGGAGGCATGTTAGATAGTACCTAGTGTTGACATCTCACACACCAGATCTGCAATTCTTCATGGTTATCATTTGCTTGTGTGGTGTATATCCTCATATGGATTGGTGGATCGATGCATGATGTGATGATCGAATAGAACTAAGTCGTAGTTGTATTGGCTCGTCTACAATCCGTGAGGGAAAAGGTGGATGTTTGTAGATCAAGTAGGGATATCTAAGGTTCCTGACTTAAGGTTCCTTTGATTGCGTGAGAGTCATAATCCCTCTGTTACGAAAGCCCTTTGAAAGCGGCCATTCTTGGCCAAAGCAGCAGATCTGAACCACGGTGGATGTGCTTGGAAACCCAACAGAGGTTGGTGGACATCAAGGAGGAGTCGGCGAGCAGCTTCCAGGCGAGATTTCAGCCGTTTTTGGAGTTTGGGCCCGAACCGCACATACAATGTGGTTTAGGCCAAATAAAAATCCATTTCTGGAACCCTGTTGGACCCGATCCGACCCAATTTGATGCAAAATGAACCAGTAGGGCTTTTGGGTCAGCCCAAGCCCATTTGAGACTTTGGGCCCATCAAGGCTTTGAGGGCCTTCCAACGGGGCCCACATTCAATCCGGCCCAAACCAAGGCCCATTTTCAATAAACGGGCCCAAGCCCATTGGGCCCTAAAAGCCTTAACACACTTAACTAACTTGCATATTTAATTAACTCTTAAACCAAAACAACCAAATCCAATAAGGTTTACCCAGTAACCCAGACTGGGATATAGGCTCTAGCCCAACTTGGACTCCCACGGGCCTTCCAACGGAGCCCGTACCCAACCCACATCATTTAAAGGGAAAAGATAAAAAGATAAAATCAAATAAAAAGGGGACCCACGCCATCAGTGGTCCCCACCAGACCAAACCAAATACATGCTGGGTTTGGGAATTGGGAGAGAATAAGTAGATTCAAACCAAGGAGACCTGAGGGACCAATCAAACCGACGGGGCGGGCTAGGGTGTCTTCGGACTTTCCTGGACGTAACCTAGAACTTAGCCAGAGTCTCTGAGAAGCTGCAAACCAATTAAAATTAGACAAAATAGGTACCTTGGGGTCTACCTGCTCCTCTCTAGCAGTGGCGACTCCGAATGTCCTGAGGCACGCACTCTCACGTGCGCCTCGACGTGCGAAAACAGGTGCGCACACCACACAGGGGCGCTCGAGCGACGGTTCGAGCGGCCTGTCGCAAATCAGTTTTCCTGATTTTTCCGAAAAGTTCCGTAATTCCTTCTAAAATCGAAAACTCAAAAACCAATGTATTATAATCATTCTAAATCATTCAAGAACACTTTATAAACATGTTAGAACAATTTAGAACAAATAAAACAACATATAACATGCAAACCAATCATCAAAACATGCGAATAACCACATTCCTCGAATAATATGAAATTCTGTTTATGAAAGTTTAAAGGGACTATTTACTTGTTTTTGGAACTTAAACCTCCTCTAAAAGCAATGCAATATCACCCCAAACTATTCCAAACAATCACAACAAGCCTTTATCACTTCTGGGTCAAAAATCATATCTTTAAGATCTCAAAAACACATCTAACTTCCAAAACAGAAACTTCTCTTTTAGTTTGATCTTACCTGGGTTTTACTGAACGAAAATCCTCTGGTTTCCTTCTGAGAAATCTGCTCTAACAGTTACTTGAGATTAGGGTTTGATCTTGGGAAAACAATGAGAAGAATAGGAGAGGTAGAAGAGGACGTGCGACTGTTCTCCCTTTTCCAAACGTGAACAGTTGCATGCAAGTCCTTGGTTATTTTATTATTAAACTTCTTTTTACTAAAATACCCCCATTCTTATTAAACCAAACTGACCCAATCAAACCTCAATTAAACTTGCTTTTTGGGTCAACCCACTCTCTATGGGTTCGACCAACTCCCTTTCACTCTTATATTTTTGCTTACTTAGCTCTACACTATAACAATATAAATAATAACAACTATAATTTCTCCTTAATTTAATTTGAAGAAAATCTCACCTTAGATTGGTTCCCCAAGTTCCTCCGGTTCATTTTGGACTTCTCCAGGTTAAACCAAATCCTCAACCACTGCACATTAATAACTTAATTAGCTTATTTATTAATATTAGTTATTTAATTAATAAAATCTTGGATTTTACATTCTCCCCTTCTAACAAAAAATTTCGTCGTCGATATTTACCTTGTGATTCCTCAAATAAAGATGGATATTTCTTCTTCATTTCAGATTCCAACTCCCATGTAGCTTCTTCCACTGTATGACTCTGCCATAGCACCTTAACAAGTGGAATCACTTTCGTACAGAGGATCTGCTCACGCCTGTCTAATATCTGCACTGGATGCTCCTCATAAGTCAAATCCTCACGTATGATCAAAGGTTCGTAGTCAATGATATGACTAGGGTCATGCACATAATGCCTTAGCATCGAGACATGAAACACATCATGAATTGCTCCAAATGAAGATGGCAATGCCAAGCGATATGCTACTGGACCCACTATACCAATAATCTCAAAAGGTCCTACAAACCTCGGGGAAAGCTTTCCTTTCTTACTGAACCTCCTAATACCACGGAAAGGAGATGCCTTAAGGAATACTTTATCACCAACCTCAAAACTCAAGTCTCGCCGCCTAGTATCTGCATAACTCTTCTGGTGACTCTGTGCTGCCAACAATCGCTGTTTAATCAGTTTTACCAAGTCAACACTGTCCTGCACATACTGAGGACCCAAATACTGTCTTTCACCAACTTCTTCCCAACAGACTGGTGATCTACATGCTCTACCGTACAATGCCTCATACGGTGCCATCTGAATACTCGCCTGATAACTGTTATTGTAGGTGAACTCCACCAAAGGTAGGTGCTTACTCCAATTACCTCCCTGATCAAGGACATAACATTGCAACATATCCTCAAGTGTTTGAATGGTCCTCTCTGACTGCCCAGCGGTCTGGGGATGGTAACTTGTATTGAATTTCAACTCTATACCCATGGCCTTCTGGAAAGATTCCTAGAACTGAGACGTGAAACAAGGATCACGATCGAAGACAATAGATACTGGCACTCCATGCAATCTCACGATCTCCTTCACATACAGCTCTACCAATGCATTAAGCGGTTGGTTCATTCTGATAGGCAAAAAGTGAACTGACTTAGTCAAACGGTCTACAATCACCCATATAGCGTCATGCCCTCTCGGAGAAAGGGGTAATCCACTCACAAAGTCCATGGTGATGTGCTCCCACTTCCACTCTGGAATAGGAAGGGGTTGAAGCAACCCTGCTGGTCTCATGTGATTTTCCTTGACCTGTTGGCACACTAGACACTTGGCAACATACTCTGCTATATCCTTCTTCATTCCTGACCACCAATATACTACCTCCAAATTTCTATACATCTTTGTGCTACCAGGATGCACTGCATGCTTTGATTTGTGAGCCTTTGCCATAATCACTGCCTTAATTTCATCATCTGCTGGTACACAAATCCAACCCTGAAATCTCAATAATCTATCTCTATTAGTAAAATCTCTGACAGTCTCAGAACCCTCACTCAACAATCTCCTGGTAGCAGTCATCTCAGGATCTGTCAACTGACTCACCCTGATCCTCTGAATCAAATCAAGCTCTACCTGAACTCTAGCCACTCAGAGTACTCCATCATGGGGTAAGTTGAACTCCCCCTGCAAATCACGAACTGCGTCTAGAAGGCTACACTGACTAGCCATGAAAGTGGCTAATGTGGCAATGGATGACTCGTCAGTGGTGCCCTTACGGCTCAAGGCATCTGCGACTACATTTGCCTTGTCGGGATGGTATTGGAGTGTAAATCTGAAATCCTTCAATATATCCATCCATCTCCTTTGCCTCATGTTGCGATCCTTTTGGGAAAATATGTATCTCAGACTTTTGTGATCTGAGAAGATCTCAAACTCAACCCCGTATAAGTAATGCCTCCATATCTTCAAGGCGAAGACTATGGCTGCCAACTCCAAGTCGTGTGTAGGGTAACTCTTCTCATGAGGGCTTAGCAAGCGGGAAGCATATGCCATAAACCAACCCTGCTGCATCAGCACACAACCCAACCAATCCTGGATGCATCACAATAGACAGAGAAAGGCTCATCCATGGATGGTACAATCAATACTGGGGTCGTGGTAAGTCTCTGCTTCAACTGCTGGAAACTCTGCTCACACTTGTCATCCCACTTAAACGGAACTGCCTTCTTAGTCAAATTGGACAACGGTGCTGCTATCTTGAAAAACCCTCAATAAATCAACGGTAATATCCAGCCATGCCAAGAAAACTGCGGATCTCTGTCACTATGGTAGGTCTAGGCCAATCTGCAATTGCCTGAACCTTGGCTGGGTCCACTGAAATACCCTCAACTGAGATGATGTGACCAAGGAAAGAGATCTGTCTCAACCAAAACTGGCATTTACTAAACTTGGCATATAACCGATGGTCTCTCAAAGTATGGAGTACTATTCTTAGATGTCCAACATGCTCCTCCTGAGTCCTGGAGTATACCAAAATATCATCAATGAAAACTAGCACAAAGTTATTCAGATATTGATGGAAGACTCGGTTCATGATATCCATGAAAACTGCTGGGGCATTAGTCAAACCAAATGGCATAACAAGAAACTCGTAGTGCCCATTTCTAGTTCGAAATGTTGTCTTCTCTATATCTTCCTCAGCCACTCTCATTAAGAGAGAGAATCCCATCAAATCAATCAAATCAAGGGGCAAATCTGGAAAAAATATTTTTTTTACTAAAATAATCGAAATTAAATTTCAGTTATACACAAAGGTGTATAACCGAAATTTAATTTCTGTTCTAGGGATAAGGTTCCAGATTTTTTGACCTTATCCCTGCAATTTCATGATTGTTGATTTGATATAGGTGTAACCGCAATTATATTTTGGTTACACATGAAACTAGTATAATCGAAATTGTATTTCGGTTATACTTGAAATAAGTGTAACCGAAATATAATTTCAGTTACAAATTTTTTGTCTATAAAAGAGCTCCAGCAGCTCATTTGCAAGGGTTGGTGATTTTTTCTTGTCTCTAACCTCTCTCCCCTGAACGAAACCCCTTTTAATCCTTCTCCCTCACACACTAAGGCTGCTAACCCATACCAAACCTCTCTCAACCCCATCCCAATCACTTCTTCTCCATCTTGAACCAAGGAAGACACCAAAGAAGTGATGTGGAATCCAAGGAGGTGTGCTCCAGCTGTTGTCCAGCCTTCAAGGAGTTTCAACACAATCCCAAGAGGGTGGTTAACCCCAAGGTAAGCTTCTTAAGCTCCATTTGTATAACATATGTGATTTTGAATTCAATATGAGCATGTTCTTTCTATTTGTTGTTTCCCTCCTTTTGTTTTGTTCTCTCTTCTCCTCTTCTTCACCTGTGTTCTATTCCCTTCATACAAGCGAAGTTCCATGGTGAAAAAGGGAGGAGGGGGGGGGGGGGGGGGTTAGGTTGGCCGAATGGGTGAGGTGAGAGCCACTTTTAGTGTAAAAAGCATATTTAAATCTTCACTTAATGCCTTGCCATGCTTTTTTTTTTGTGATTTAGGGGAGAGCATGTTCTCCCCCTCCTACTTATATGTCCAATGTACCCTTAAACCCCCAATCCCCTTCTTTTAGTTGCTTTCAAGTTCCCCCCCAAGCATGCTCTAGTTGCTATTATATCATGAGATGGGGGTTAGGTAAACTTATAGGATTGCATGTTAAGGCTTTATCCCTGTTTTTTTTTACTTTTTTTTACCATCTCTCAACCACACCATGGTGGCATATGCATGCCATTCACCACCTTCAAGCCATGCATGTTTAGTTCCCTTGTTATTAATATTGCCACCATGAACACCATGCACACTTGCACTGTGACATCCTGGCTGTCTGAGTGGGCGGGTGAATGGGTAATCTCACTGAGTGAGCTACCAGGCGAGGATGTGCATATGGTTGGGATCCCACAACGCTCGGGGATGCTAGTGTTACATGCACCACTTTTTTAGTATGGTCATCATGGCCCCTTCTTTGCATTTTTAGTATTGTGCCATGTATGTTAATGTGAGCATGTGTATAGTGTGGCTGGGGATGCTATCGGGTCTCCCCCTCTCTTCTCAGTATAAGGAGAGTGGGTAGCCAACGTCACTAGAAAATAGGCACTCTTTGGCCTCTTAGTTGCTGGTATTCTATCCCCATGAGGAAGGGAAGGCCCCTAGCCTTATTCCCTCCTCTTTCTTGGTTCAAAATCAACTCCCAACTAGCCAAGGATGGTCAAACCTCCAATAACATATCATTGTGGGCCCATCTAGGGGCCCCCAGAAACCCTACATACCCTAGAGAGCCTTTGAACCCAGTCTCCCTCTTAAAATCTATATATATATATATATATATTTTAATTTTGTAAGCTTGCCTGAAAACTCAATTCGGGCAAGCTGTTTTCTATACATAGTCGAAATTATATTTCGGCTATGTCTATTTAAAGCATGACTGAAATTTAATTTCGGTCATGCCTAAATAGTGTTTGACCAAAAAATGATTTCGGTCAAACCCCAGAAAACCCTAATAGGCAGTTTAACCCTTTGTCCATTTTTTCAACCCATTTTTAATCAAACCCAGTCATCTAGTAGGGTTTCTGGGTCAACCCGAGACCCAGAATGGACCTTGGACCCCATGGGTCCAACTTGATTATCCGTGGGCCTTCCAATGGGGCCAACCCAGTCCAACTAGCATGTTTTAACTAAAAATCAAACAAATAACCTAATCAAATGGGCCATACCATTTGAGGCCCGATAAAGGCCCAATCCGAATACATGTTGGCTAGACTAGGCCTAGTTTGGCCGAGACTTGGGTTTGGGTCTATTGGGCCCTACTTCCTCCTTTGAGGAAAGCCCGCTTACCAAATAAGGGAAGGGATCCAAAATCCTAACCCACTAAGTCTTGGGCTTTCAAGCCCAAGCCTAGGACATGGGCCCCAAGCCCATTCCTAGCCTAATTGGAGAAGAACTTAATCAAGATAAAACAAGTCTTAAGGCAACCCATGTGCGGCCCACCCAATGGGCCCACAAATCATCCAGGTCCACCAAATAAAACTTAAGCTATTTTTCTTTGTTAAACCCTAAATAAAAGCAATTAAACTAACCAAAACCCTAAAAGGCTTTTAGGATTAGGTCAAAGCCCACCAGAGGGACATGTGGGCTATGCTTAGCCCACCAAGGACCCCGCAGGCCTTCCAAACGGGGCCCACCCAATCAGACGGAGTTCACTTAAACAAAGAAGATAAAAATCAAGTAAAGGGCGATACCCCGGTATCTGCCTGCACCCCATTAGGTAGTGGCGACTCCAAATCCCGATTTCTCAAAAGGAGGCACGCACTCACGTGCACCTTGTAGTGCGCCCCATGGATCGGATGCACACACACACCAGTTACCAACAAAGTCTGAGGCCGCACCTGTGAAGCAGAAGCTCAGACGCACAAAGCCAGAATGGGCTCTGAAGATCAAAGAAGAGGTCACCAAACACTTGGATACTGGATTCCTGCAAGTGACGGATTACCTAGAGTGGTTAGCAAACATTGTGTCAGTTCTAAATTAGAGATCTGAACAAAGCAAGTCCAAAAGATGACTTCCCATTGTCGCACATTGATGTGTTAGTTGATAACACTGCGACGCACTCGATGTTCTCATTCATGGACGGATTCATTGGTTACAAC
The DNA here is from genome assembly GCA_947561395.2 of Buxus sempervirens. Lineage (NCBI taxonomy): Eukaryota > Viridiplantae > Streptophyta > Magnoliopsida > Buxales > Buxaceae > Buxus > Buxus sempervirens. The sequence goes on along the minus strand of OX387184.1, from coordinate 34,026,219 downwards.
CAAATAAGGATGGCACCTGAAGATTTGCAAAAGACATCCTTTATCACACACTGGGGCACCTACTGCTACCGTGTGATGATGTTCGGACTGAAAAATACGGGAGCTACATATCAGCGGGCAATGCCTTTGTTAGTCCATGAAATTATGCACAAAAAGATGGAAGTGTACGTAGATGACATGATTGCGAAGTCCAAAGAAGAAGAGAACCATTTGGTGAACCTCGAAAAGGTATTTGATAGACTCAGAAAGCATAAGCTCAGGCTCAATCCAAACAAGTGTGTGTTTGGAGTTACTTCAGGGAAACTACTCGGTTTCGTTGCGGAGAAATAGGGAATTGAAGTTGACCCTTTTAAGGCAAAGGCAATTTTGGAAATGCCTCCTTCGTCAATAGAAAATGAAGTGAGAGGTTTCCTTGGCAAACTACAGTACATTAGTCGATTTATCACACAGATGACTCTCGTGTGTGAACCGATATTCAAATTGCTAAAAAAGGACAATCCAGTGGTTTGGAATGAGGACTGTCAAGAAGCATTCGACAAAATCAAAGCGTATCTGATGAGCCTACCAACACTTAACCCACCAGTGCCCACGCGACCTTTGATTATGTATCTGACAGTCTTTGAAACGGTTGTAGGATGTGTGTAAGGGCAAATTGATGTGACAAGAAGAAAAGAACAGGAAATCTACTACTTGAGTAAGAAGTTTACTAATTTTGAAGTAAGGTATTCAGTGCTTGAAAAGACGTGTTGTGCCTTGGTTTGGGCAGCTCAGAAGCTTCGGCACTACTTGTTCAGCCACATAGTACTTTTAATCTCGAGTTGGGATCCATTGAAGTATATATTTGAGAAGCCGATCTCTATTGGAAGGGTAGTGAGGTGGCAAGCCCTTTTATCTGAATATGATATTATCTATACAACCAGGAAGGTGATAAAAGGACAAGCAGTGGCAGATCACCTGGTAGAGTATCCCTTGCTAGACTACCAACTGCTTCTGACAAACTTCCTAGACTTAGTGGAAAAGGAATCAGGGTTGTGCTAATCTCCCCAAAACATGTCCATCATCCAATAGCAGCGAAACTCTAGTTCAATTGCACTAACAACATGGCAGAGTATAAGGCATGTGTATTGGACTTGCGAGCAGCAATTGAAATGCATATACAAGAGTTAAAAGTGTTCGGCGATTCAAGTCTTATCATTTATCAAGTGATGGGAGACTGGAAGACAAGAGATTTGAAATTGGTGCCATACCAAGAACTGATTAAATAGCTTGAAGAGTAGATTGAGACCGTGACATTTAGCTATATGCCGCAAGATAAGAATCAGTTTGCGGATGCCTTAGCAACACTGGCATCCATGGCCACCATCACCAACAATACCTTTTTGCAACCTCTAGAGATAGAATTCCGACACCAACCCGTCTACTGTTTCAGCATTGAGAAGAGCATACCTGAAGAAGAACCGTGGTATGCAGACATGGAAAGATACCTAAAAGACAGAACTTTACCAGAAAGTGCCACGGCTGCGGAGAAGCGAACAGTCCAAAGGCTGGCAGGACAATACTTCTTTAGTGGAGGTAGAGTGTACAAGAAGTCGTACAACGATTCACTGTTACTGTGTGTGAAAGAAGATGAAGCACGGAAATTGATCAGTGAAGTACATGGAGGTTTGTGTGGTGCACACATGAATGGCCACATGTTGGCAAGGAAAATCTTGTGAATGGGCTACTATTGGATGACAATGGAAACAGACTGCTACATCTGTAAAACCCCGAATTTTCCTTAAATAATAAATTAAATTAGTAAATAATATTACCCAGAGTTATGATTGATAGAAACATTTTAATATTGTAGGGGGTGATCAACTTAGCGGAGATCCAGAATTAGACGCAGATCTGACCGTCCGATCGTGAGATATCGAGGTATGTATTCTGATTGGGTAAGGTGTATAGAAGAGTTGCATGGGAGATGCATAGGATCAGGGGGTATAAATGTGTATAAAGAATTAACCTAATTCTTATACATGTATTGTCGCGTGTATTGAAGAGCCGCAAGCGACGACTGTTCGAGCGACCAAGGGAAGAAGAAGGAGAAGAAGAAGGAAGGGCTGGGCGTGCATTCTTCGTCCAGAGGATTTCTCTGTGCAGGAGTTTCGCATTGTGCAGAATAGAGAAGGAGGAATCAGCGTATAGAGGTAGGTGACACCGTTTTGGTTTTAAATTTCGGATTTACCTCTGTTTAATCGCAATGCATGTTTCTATGATATGTATAGTTGTATTTAGTTAGCTAAGCATGTTATAAATACATTAGAATGAGTTTAGACGAGAAAAATCGTGATTTAGAACTGTTTCTGTTCGATCTGGTGAGACCGCCGACCTCGACTGTGCGAGGCGCTCATCGGCGATCTTAGGCGCTGGTTAAAGTTTTGAGGACGCCGTGGACCGCGGGACGACGGACCGTGGGCGCTTGAAATTGCACTACCGCCGACTGATGACCGCCCGGAGCGATCCCAGGCGCTCTCAGCAGAATTTCCAATTTTTCATAATTTCGAACCTAATTCAATTCTAAACTATTTTTAGACAATTTTAATGATTAATTAAGGTACTTTAAGACCAAAATAAACTACCTAAATCCCTGTTTTACAGAAAAACAAATTAGGGAGATATTTAGGACATTAGTTGCCAAGTTTTGAAGGTACATGAGAAATGTGATTTTGGAAAAGCCTAACTACCATTTGATTATCTAAACACTTCTAAATGATATTATAAATCATAAGACATTATAAAGAGAATTCAGAATCCGAATGATGTAATAATGAAGTGAATGTACAGATATAACCATTATATGCCGCTAGGCACCAAACCTTATAGAAATATGATACTTTAGGGAATTTTGGAGTCTAGTGGGCATAGCTGGTTGTGGATCCATAGTCGTAGCTAGATAGCTGAGGGATATGTCATTTGGGTTGAGTTACTCCTATATGCGACGTGCTTCCTTTGCAAGTTAGTTTGTCTGGGAAGGTCCTATGTCTGGAGGGACACCCCGGTGAGCCGCTGGTGATTCCCTGTACATGTGGATAAGCAACCACCTCCATGTATTGATTCTGGTGCTGCATGCTGGTGGTACATGCCAACTTTGATGGGTACGTGTGCAATAAGTCGGTGACTACGGCTCTTGTCTAAGCTGCGCTGCATGGGGCTTGAGTATCATTAGTAGCATCGCTCCTAAGTCGCACGGTGGTATAGCAATTGGTTGAGAATCATCTCAAAAGGTTTATCTTACTTTGTGAGTCCTACAATGACACTGAAAACACAACACTTGATACGATTACTATTGTGCACGTGCGGGATGCATGTGACTGGAATACTGGTTGGATGTGACTGCTTAGTACATCCTGGCAATGCTTGGATTATGTTATTGATTTGGCTATTGAGTTCTTATATTAAAACTTGCTGAAAATCATTTCTAGAACTGTTATCAAACTGTTTTGTGTTCATGAATGGTATAAATGATTATGCGAGCCTGATTTAGCGATGTTGCTTAATCGTGCATGAAATGTTACTTTGCTTATATTAACTGTTTAATCATGCATGTGTTACCTACTGAGATATTCGTATCTCACCCTACTTCTATTCCATTTTTTCAGCTGATACGCGAGAGGGGGATCTCTTAGACTTCCAGGGAGAGATAGCCGAGTATTCGCCAGAGGATTATTATTATCCAGATCTCATCTGAGGTGGATTGATGTTATAGACTTAGCATTTTTAATTGGTTTATTATCATTTATTGGATTTGATGTATGAGAGAGACAAGAGAGAGTTAGTAACCAGTTCATTCTACCAGACTTTGATACTATTGACTGATGGTCAAGCTTTATGCTTGTTTGAGGATTTTGATCTACACTTCCGCACATACTTGTTTCTGCACTCTGATAGTTTAATATATGGATTGGATTTACTTTCTTTGGTCTGGTATGTTATTGATGTTGTAATTGATATGGGCCAGTAACACCTCGGATTTGGTTGTTGAACTAAATTCGGGTTGTTACAGTAGCGAACCGGGTTCGGGTCGGGTGCCGGTTTGCACTGACCCGGGTTCGGGGCGTTACAACATCTATGTCAGAAAATTCCGTTTATACCAGATTTATGTAGACAACATCCATGCACTGCCAAACACATTATACTCCTTAGCTTCAGCTTGGCCATTTGCCATCTGGGGAACTGATATGATTGGTCAGGTTCATCCGAAAGCTTCAAATGGACATCGGTTCATCTTGGTCGCAGTTGACTATTTCACAAAGTGGGTAGAAGCCGTATCTTTGTGGATGTGAAGAAGTCTTATGTGCTAAACTTCATCAGAAATAATATTGTTTGCCGCTATGGTGTACCCGAAGCAATCATCACAAGTAATACGAAGAATCTGAACAATAAGGACATGGAAAAGATTTGTGAAGATCTAAAGATCAGACATCTAAACTCCACAACATACCGGCCTAAGATGAACGGAGCAATGGAGGCTACCAACAAAAACTTGAAGAAGATACTTGAAAAGATGGTAGTCACCTACAAGGACTAACACGAGAAGTTGTCTTATGCGTTGCATGCATATCGGACGTCGATCAAGACATCGACTGGGGCAACCCCCTTCTCTTTGGTATATGGAATGGAAGCAGTTATCCTTGTAGAAGTGCAGATCCCCTCACTCAGAATTCTGGCGGAAGCTAAGATAAATGACATTGAGAGGGAACAATCCAGGTTTGACCAGTTGCAGCTATTGGATAAGAAAAGAATCAAAGCATTGCGTCATGGCTAACTTTATTAACAGAGAGTGGCACGAGCCTACAATAGGAAAGTAAAGCCATGACACTTCAAGGTGGGTGAGCTTGTATTAAAAAGAATCCTTTCCCACCAGGAAGACAACAAGGTTCTGTCCAAAGGACCATTCGTAGTTTACAAGGTTCTATTTAGAGGAGCGCTAATCCTACAAGAAATGGACGGAGCTATTTTTCCTGAGCCGATAAATGCAAATGTAGTCAAATTGTACTATACTTAGGATCATTCTAATTGGGAAATGAAAAGGAGCCATGTGATTGCCAATTTGGACACTACCACAAGTATATGGGTCGTGAAAAGTAGAATAGGGCAAACAAGGTATTGTATCCACAAGGAGGAGATTCAAATACCAATTAATCAAATTTCCTATATTATTTAGACAACTCCAAATTTAAGTGACAAATTACCTAAATGTTAAACAAAAATGAATTACTAAATTCAAAAGTGATAAATCAAATATGAACGAGTTCTAGGATTTGGGTTTCATCAATTGGATTCTTTCAATGAATTTACATATGATTGCTTGCATCCATTCCTTGTTAATTAAAATGACCGAATTCCCATGTGCATGTGCTATCCTCTTTCAAGGCATAACAACCATACAAATATTAATCCTATGCCTACTTTCGTGATCACAGGAGTTAAAATAAGTTTATTAAGATCAGAGGAAATCTTAAATGAGAGTCACAAGAGTGTGTGATTATTTCTAAACTACACTACCCAGGTTTGATGAATTCACCAACTAATGTTGAATTTCCACTTTCGCTCCATCATTGAACATCTTAGAAATGCAAGTAATGGCCAATTAATTGCAAGAATAAAATCCGAATCCATCAAATTAATTAACAAAGAATGTATCACAATTTCATATGCAAAGTCAAATCTGAAATCCAATGATTACATCCAAACCCTAGAATAAGAAAACTAGCCACTCATGTCTAACAAAATAATCCAACAACCATTAAAATACGAATCCAACATCAAAGTTCTACAATCCAAATATCAAAACAATAAAAATAGAAGAATAAGAAAGAGATGAAGAACTCTTTTTGTAGAAGCCAATCCTTGCTGCAGAAATCGTCCTTCTTCTTCCTCCTCTTACAATTCCTTGTGCTCCAGTCTCTCCCTCTCCAAAGTCCAATCTCCTCAGCCAAAAACGTGCCTCCTCCCTTTTTACTTCTTTCCATAAGGCTAAATCCTCAAATCAAGGCACTTTCTATTTTTGAGATCTACTAAATTAGCAACTTTCTTCATGCAATTTGTAACTGAATTTAGAGCATATAAAAAGACTCAATTGAAGTGGGGTCCTTCATGAAAGTGTTAGGAAAACTTCTTAACTTTCCAAAGCACATAAGTTTACAATTTTTCGAGCTCTACAACTCCAGAAGCGGGTCAAATACCAAAACGGGTCTGGGTCGAAACCGTTTTCTGGACATATTCGAACTTCTCTGTTCTTGCTAATTTTCGGCACTCAAGATGGCAGAACTGGGTCTTGGGCTCTGCATGAAAGTTGTAGGTCTTTATCTTATCGTTCCAACAAGATAAAGAGCATCAGAAACCAAGGTCTGTAGCTCTAGTTATAGCGCAAACACTGAGCAGTACTCTATGTTGATTGGGTCAACCCAGCTGAGTTTTTGCTTATGGCACTAGCTCGAATTTACCCTTTTTCCTCAGCTCAAATTTAGCTTGAATCATTAGTTAAAGACCTGTAAAATACCAAGAATTCCCAGAAATTAAATAAATGTAAAAGACACACAAAATTCTAATTTAATGTCCTAATAAACCTACAAAATACTCTAAATTCACAAAATATGACTAAGAAGATGTGTTAAATAATTTCCCACATCACTATGCTTGGCTCTCCCTCAGACCATAAATCCCTTCAATCACCCAGAATTCTTTAACCCTAGTTAGGCACTTTTGAGCCTCATTGAATTCTTTCAACCCAGTGAATGTGTTCTACACAAATAAATTGGGCGTTCTTGGAGTTAAAAAAGCAAAAAGAAAAAAGAAAAAGAAAAGGGAAAAAGAGAAAGCAAAGCAAAAATTGGGGAAATGTTTACCTAGCAAAAACAAAAGAAAAAAATAAGCTAGGATGTAAGCCCTAAAAGCTATAAAAGGTAGAACACTGCATGAACCCAATAAATTAAGCCTTTTGAGCCACTAACCTTCTTTTCATAAACTGGAACCAAGCCTACATTTCATCCTATACTTAAGACCTCTCAAATCCCAAAAAGAATGATCTGGGCAAACAATCAAATCTGCTTTGATTGGTAATGACGGAATCCAGAGCTTCCAAAACAGACTGAACACGGTGAAAACCTGAAAAAAGGCACTGTATGCAAAAATGGTCGGTCGTGGCAAAATGAAAGAAAATAAAAAAAGAAAAAGCATACAAGTGGTCAAGTCAAGATTGAGCAGAGCAGAAAGCAGAATGAGCGGAAACAAAACTAAGCAGCAAACTGAAGGATTTTGAGAGATGATGAAGCTGAAGAGCTTAGATCGACAAGTTGTGTTTGAGTCAAAACCTTACGCTAGCCCATGATGACAATGCTATTGAAAATACCAAGCACACCAAGTCCCGTTTGATCTTGGGACCAACTTTTAATGTTGCAGACACGTGCACACACTGACATGTCTGTTTTTGCTATAATTACTATGCTTAACTATTTTTGAGTTAGTTCCATTTGTGCCACTAACCTTAGTTTACAAGGGTTCATATCCTGATGAAGGCCACCCCCTTGCTAAAGTGGGCAAAAGGCTTGAGAAAAAAAGGAAAATATTACGGCAAGCACTCCTCGATGAGTTGCAACTAAAGTTTTCCTTCTTTTCCCTTCTTCATAGGTATGGTCGGGATAAGGGAGAAGATCAACAAGGGCAAAAAGAAAGATTAGATCCCGTAGACGCCCTCTCCTCAATCCCCAGTGGAGTCTCACTAATATGGAGAGCGGTATCTAAAGAGTAATGGACAAAGAGGGATCTACCAAAGCAACATTGGAAAAGCTAAGGAATTATCAAAGAGAAAGTGACATTCTCTCACCAATCCCCAGCGGAACTCCATATCAGGAGAGAGTGTCATAAAACAAAAACCATTAGGCAGATGAAGAGGGTTCCCACAAATCCCCAGTGGAGTTTCCCTTACTCAATGGGAGCCCAACCAGTTGGCCAAGTCCCTGTCTAATCTGAAGAGATGACCCTTGCAAGAGAGAGGGTCATAAAATAAAAGGCACTTAGAAAGGACTCCCACAAAATCCCAAGTGGAGTTTTCCTTTTAAAAGAGTCCCAGTGTTTGTCTGATAAAGGCCCTGGCTCGGCAAAAGTCTCGTCCATCAAAGAAGACTCCCTCATAAAGGAAGACAAGAGGAAGGCTATCCCACAGATCCCCAGTGGAGTTACCTCAAACCAGGAGGGGCCTTACCTCAGAGAAGGGGGATCAAAAGGAGAACACTTCCCTAGCAATCTCCCATCTGGTCAGGAAGGACCCTCTTCTAGAAGAACTAGGGCAAAGAGCAAACTCCTTCCTGACAATTCCCAACGAAAAAAGTTTTCACTAAAAGGAGTCCGGCCTCAATCAAGGGGAAGGCCTTCCCTAAGCACCAATCCCTAGCGAGAGAGAGACAAGACAGATTCTTCAAGACACGAAGAAGAAAGAGCAGAATCAAGAACTCAAGGGCAAATTGGCCCCTTTTTGTAATTTTAGTTTCCCTCTTTCGTAAATATAATAGGACGGTGGGCGAGCTCCTTTGAAGTACCGGACAACAGCCAAAGCATCTCCTTCCTCCAAGAATCCAAGAAAATCCTTGAACTTCCCAAAATCCAAAGTCTGAAAGGGCAAAATAAAATTAAAGTTGAAATCACCTAAAAAGCTTTAATAAAACAAATAAGAAAAAGAGAACATTGTCAAGCACCTTGAATCAATGCTGAAACAGGTCAGCGAGCTTAAGTCCGATCCCATTTTTTAACTTAAACTAAAGGACGAGGAGTCATTCCAGACACCCGGAATAAGAGTAAGGAAGCTCCGAAGCCTGGAATTGAAGCCATACCGATTGGCGCTTCCCCTTCTCTGAAAACATCAAAGGACTTAGATCATTGATCATGTCGACACATCACTCCCTGGAGGTGGTGGAGGTAAGGGAACATCCTGTTGCTCCTCCTCAACTTCAGCTCTCTCAACAGGATCAGCTCTAGCACGTCTCGCTCTACCAGCCATCTGCAAAATACAAATTTCACTTGTTAGTATCCAATAATTCTAGGGGTTCTATCTAGCGTACTCACAATCCCATTCCCCTAAGGTTGGCTATCTAAGGTTAGGAACATTTGCTTTGATACCATCTCTGTAACGCCCCGAACCCGGGTCAGTGCAAACCGGCACCCGACCCAAACCCGGTTCGCTACCGTAACAACCTGAATTCAGTTCAACAACCAAATCCGAGGTGTTACTGGCCCATATCAAATAAATCATCAACAATATACCAGACTAAAGAAATATGTAATCCATTCAATTAAGTAACTATCAGAGTGCGGAACATGTATGTGCGGAAGTATAGTCTAAAATCCTCAAGAAACTAATATAGTTAACCATCAAAATCAATATTCAAGTCTGGTAAAATAAAAGGTCACTAATCTCTCATCTCTCTAATACATCAAACCCAAATGAAATATAATAATCTGATAAAGTAACCAAATCCATGACAATCCACAACCTCAGATCAAATCCGGGTAATAGTAATCCTCCGGTGAATAATCAGCTACCTCTCCTTGGAAATCAATATTATGATCCCCCTCTCGCGTATCAGCTGAAAAATGAAATAAAAGTAGGGTGAGATATGAATATCCCAGTAGGTAACACATGCATGTTTAAACAGTTAATATAAGTAAAATAACAGTTCATGCACGATTAAGCAATTTTGACTAAACAGGCTCGTATAACCATTTGTATCGATCATGAATACAAAACAATATGATAAACAGTTCTAAGTATACATTTCAGCAAGTTCTATTATAGGAATCCAATATTAGAAATCAATAGCATAATCCATACCTTACTAGGATGCACTAAACAGTCACATCCAACAAATATACCAATTACATGCCTCCAGCATGTATACAATAGTAATAACAAGTGTTTATGATTTTAGTGTCATTGTAGGACTCACAAAGATAGATAAACTTTTGAGATAACTCTCGACCAATCGCTATACCACCGTGCGTCTTAGGAGCAATGCTACTAATGGTACTCAAGTCCCATGCAGCGCAGCTTAGACAAGAGCCGTAGTCACTGACTTATTGCACATGTACTCATCAGAGTTGGCATGTACCACCAGCATGCAGAACTAGAATTAATACATGGAGATGGTCGCTTATCCACATGTACAAGGAATCACCAGCGGCTCACCGGGGTGTCCCTCCAGACATAGGACCTTCCCAAACAAACCAACTTGCAAAGGAAGCGCATCGCATAAGGGAGAAACTCAACCTAAATGACATATCCCTCAGCGATCTAGCCACAAATATGGATCCATAACCAGCAATGCCCACTAGACTCCAAAAATCCCTAAAATATAATATTTCTATAAGGGTTGGTGCCTAGCTGCATATAAAGGTTAAATCTGACATTTACTTCATTATTCAGGTTAACTGAGTTGAACTTATGATCTGAATTCTCTTTATGTAATTATCTGGTTTATAGTGTAATTTAGAGATGTTCTGGTAATCAAATACTAGTCAAGTTTTCCAAAGACTAGATTTCTCAATTACTTTCAAAGTTTGGCAACTAATGTCCTAAATATCTCCCTAATTTATTTTTTTGTAAAACAGGAAATTGAATAATTTATTTTGGTCTTAAAACATCTTAATTAATGATTAAAATTTACTAAAAATAGTTTGGAATTGAATCAGGGTTCGAAATTACGAAATTCTGCATTTTCTACACAGAGCGCCTAGGATCGCCCTAGCGGTCTAAGGTTAGCGGTAGTTGAAATTAGATCGCCGACATTAAGTCTTCTCGCGATCTCGGGTGGTCTCATATTTTGGTCTAGCGCTGAGGATCGCCGAGCACAGCCGAGGTCGGCGGTCACTCAAAAATGAACAGAAACAGTTTAAAAACGCGATTTTTCCTATTCTAAGCAATTCCACAATACTTATAACGATTATATCATGCATTATACATATATCTACATCATAAAAACATGGTTTGAAGATTAAACACACATAAATACAAAACAGTCGATCAAACGGTGTCACCTACCTCTGTTTACGTTTGTTTCTCCTTCTCTTCTCTAAACAACTATGATCACTATCACCCAGCAACGCTCTGGACGATGAAGAGCACAAGACCAAGTCCTCTCTTCCTCCTTCTTCTTCTTCTTCTCTTCCGGTCATTCTCGGTCATTCATGTTTTGTCTCTTGCGGCTGTAGAATACGTGCAAGTATTCTAAATGTATACAATTAGGTTATTTAACTTGTATATATACTCTCTGATCCCATGTAGCTCACTTACAAATTTTCCTATACACACGGCCCAATTAGAACACAATAACTTAAAAATATGAATCATACCTTGATAACTCATGATCGGACGGTCGAATCTGCGTCCAATTCTGGATCTCCACTATATATATCATCCCCTACATTAATAAAATATTTCCATCAGTTATAACTCTCAAGGATATTATTTATTAATTTATTATATTATTTAAGGAAAAATCGGGGTTTTACAGTAAAGTCACTTAGAAGGTCACTTTAGACCATTTCTATGTTCTCATTTTAAAGGGAGAGCATGTTTACCCATCTTCTTTGTCCAATGTACCCCTTTAAACCCCCCATCTCCCTTCTCTTTGCTCTTTATTTACATAAATACGCATTTGTTTATGAGTTGCATGAAGGTAAAAGTGTAGTTTGGTACCTAATATGTGTTTGTTTCTTGTCTTGATGTCAAGAATCGGAGGGAGAGGCCCCTAGCTTTTTTCCCTTCCCCTTTGATTCAAAAACACATAGAAATAGACTCATTATGCTAAAAATGGAATTGGAAAGCCACTGTGGGTCAACACTGTAACCCACAGACACCACCAGACTCACATGGGGTGGGCAACCCCATTTCCCTTCTGAAAAATCAAGTTTTGTTCATTTCTGTATGAATCGTATACTCAGACTAGTTTGGTCCCAACCGTATGGTATATATGGTTTTGACCAAACCATATGATCTATATGGTTTATTGACAGAGAGTTACAAATCTTGGTTTTTCTTGATTAAACGAGATTAAAAGCAATCTCTAATGTGTACCACTATACCAATAGGGTCCTTGATAATCAAGACCCACTTTGGGACTTGGGCCTTGTCTTAGGCCCAATAATGTACTCTTGTGGGCCTTCCAACGGGGCCCACACCCTTCTTGCTTAGCCCAAATCTACTCCAAATGTGGATTTCAAGCTACATGGACAATCCTTGGGCCATTAACAAGTTCAATACGCCCCTTTAAAATCTTTAAACCAACTTAAGGTTTTGCATCCCTAAAGACATATCCAAACTAAATAACTAAATCCTAAAGGTGTTATCTTTAACAAACCCCAATGGGACTTAGGCTTTCTTTAAGCCCAAACTGGCAAACCCGTGGGCCTTACAATGGGGCCCATGTATCAGACTCACATCATCTTTATCATAATAAGATAAAATCAAATAAAGGGTCTACACCACATAGACGATCCCCCTTTGACTTAAAAACGAAGAGTGCATACCGGCTTAGAAATGGGTGAGATAAAACAAGTTGACTCATAAGCAAGATGACGCATGGGACCCGTCACCCGACGGGGCGGATCAGAGTGTCTGCGGACTTCCCTGAACCGTAACCAAGAACTTAGCTGGAATCTCAAAATCGCAGACGACCTAATCAGACAACCTTTTAGGCAACCAATTGTCTGCCTCACCCCATTAGGCAGTGGCGACTCCTATTCTCCATTCCCTTTCCCAATCCTGAAAGCATACGATCCTTCGTGCTTTTACCGGATAACGCGCCAGGAAACCTCTTCCCCTAAAGGAGACCGCGGATTGGCACGAGCACACCAAGACTATGACAGAGTAGTTGTAGCGCCCCAGATCCGGGTCTGCCTTATCACAGCACCAACCCATACCCGAGACTTACTTATAGGCCTAAAAGAACCTGATAAACACAATTAACGTGGGCAATTGCAATGTAATCATCAGAGTGCATAAGATAAAGAAGCATGGAATTAAAAATTTCCATATAATAAAAGATCATCTGTGTAATAACTCCAAAATCATAATATCTGTGAATACAAAAAGGCAACTAAGATCTCTCCATCACTATCTCTCACATGAGCATTCATATACAAAGATGATAATCTAAAGTTACTCCAAGTCTACAAATCCCAAAAAGAATAATTACATCCCTTTTATAGTTTCTAATAACTAAATACAATAACACAAGGAGGACCCTACTATGGGTAGTAGAAGACCTCGGGCCTGTGCTCAAGCTCACCTTCAACATCTGCCCCAGTATGTGGCTCACCAAGCGGATCTGAAAACAAATCCGGTAAAACAAAACGCGTGAGACTTAAAGTCCCAGTAAGTAGCAAATATGCATGAATGGAAGCAGTTGATGCAATTCATATATCATTATGAATAGAAGCAGTTTAGGCAATTCATATAATATCATGAATAAAAGCAGTTTATGCAATTTATATTCTCAAGTCAAAGCATTTAAATAGTATATCACCTGAAATTGGTTAGATAGACCTAATCATTTACTATAAGCATATCTTGGTAGAACTCATAATGTAAAACAAACTTTTCACATTGGTTACTAGAACCAATGCCTCATTCCACAAACCAAGAGAGAGTACTCAATGCACAATCTATGCCAATACTAACACACATACTAGACTCACTGTGGACCCACACTAAGATCAACGTTCGCTTAGATGACTCATAATTCAAAACAAACCAATCAAATCAATGAGTAAAACTAGTGCTTAAACAAAAGCCAAGTGAGATCTACACCGTCACTGCCATTCAACCACGGCCAAGTGAGATCTACACCGTCACTTCAAATCACATAAAAATAGCTCATCATATCTTTACCAAAATCAAATCAATATCCACAATGCGTAAGAAATAACGAATAAGCGCTTCACATCCAAAGCCAATACATAGTAGAATACATATACCATAAAGTCCATAAATTACGTATTTGAGAAGTGGGATAGTCTTAGGATCCCCAATAAGGTCACTGTACCAAAAATCAACGGCTTTTCGGTGTATAATTTTTCTAGACAAATCTACAAGGAGTTTTGGGCTCAATTTCTGGTTATAGTCTAATTGAGGGTAAAAATCTCTTTTAGAATTTTATGGGCTTATGAATCACTCATATGGGTATCAAACTCAAAAAGTGGTCTTTGATGAAAATCGGGAAAACTGGAAATTTAGGCATAAATTGGAAAGTTGACTTTTTATTGGTTGGGAATTGGGCCTTGGGAGTATTTTTATTAGTTCCAAATGGGGGGTAAAACCTTATTTACATGTAAAGATTTAAATAAATTGAGCATTAAATACACAGGACATTTTTAACCAGAGTTACTCAACACAAGAGGGGGTACTTTAGTTATAGAAGGAGGTACCTTACTTATATGAGAGAGAGAGAGAGAGGGGGGGTACCTCTAGGTAATACAAGGGGTGTACCCTAGGTAATATAAGGGGTGTACCTTAGTAATATAAGAGGGGTACCTTAGTGTTTCAAGGGGGTTTGCGTTAGTTACTCAAGGGGGTATACTTTAGGTAAACTTGGGGTGCACCTTAGTCAACACAAGAGGGGGTACCTTACTAATATGAGAGGGGGTACCTCTAGGTAATACAAGGGGTATACCCTAGGTAATGTAAGGGGTGTACCTTAGTAATATAAGAGGGGTACTTTAGTTATACAAATGGGGTACCATAGTTATATAAGGGGGGTTACTCTAGTTATAAAAAAGGGGTACCCTAGTTATATAAGAGGGGTACCTTAGCTATATAAGGGGGTGTACCTTAAGTATTCAAGTGGGGTACCATAGGCAATATGATGGGGTACTTTAGGTATATAAGGGGGTACCTTGGGGAATACAAGTGGGGTACCTTAGATATACAAGTGGGGTATCTTAGGCAATACAAGTGGGTATCTTAGGTATATAAATGGGGTACCTTGGGGAATACTAGTGGGGTACCTTAGGTAAAACAATGGATTACCTTAGTGTAGACACCTGATTTTTGCACCCCCGAAATAAAAAAAAAATGAAAAGTCAAACCCTGAGGGGGTCAAAAAATGGACTTTTTGATTCAAGTAAATTTGGCCGTCAAACTTCATCTCATTGAAAAGAGCATTTCGACACGGTTCCAACGCAACTGAATTTTCTGGAATTGGAGTCCAGATGAGAAAGATATGAGCTGGTCAAACTTTTGGGGAGTAAAAAGTTGACTTTTTGCTCGACCCCAATTCAGCTGCCAAACTTGATCCCAATGGATAGGTGTTTCCGAGCCGGTTCCAACGACATTAAGTTTGCTGAAATCAGACACCGGACGAAGAAGTTATGAGCAGTTGAAGTTTCAGAAAAACTGCCCATGTGGCAAAAAAGCAGCAAAAAATGGAATAAACCAATAAAATAAATAAGATAAATGAGTTTAATAATATTTTAATAAAGGAATCTCGCTTTTCAATAAAATAATCTAAGAAATCGAATGAAAATCTTGCAAAAAACCGAATTGAATAAAGGTTTGAAATCCAGACATTTTAAAAACGTGTTGGATCGTATTTCAATTACGGGCAGGGCATGCCCGTATTTCAAATACGGGCAAGCTTCTGGAAGAAGACACGCATCACTGTACGGCGGGACACGCGTCCCGTACGGACGATTCTGCGAGATTTGCAAATGTGCGTTTTTCGCCCGTATTTGAATTACGGGCAAGGCACGCCCGTATTTGAAGTACGGGCAAGGCATGCTAGTGCTTCAAATACGGGCACGCCCCTTTTTGCCTATAAATAGAGAGGCCACCCCCCTCATTTCAACAAGCTGAGCCTCCAGGCCTCCACCCCTTCTCTCCCTTGCTATTACCACGGCCAAACTCTACCCAATTGCCACCACCACCACATCCAAACCCATTTAATACCCAAAATGCCCTTGTCACCCCAAAACCATGCCTAAACCCCCAACTACCTCCTTTTAAACCCAACCTCCTACCAAACCCCTTTCAAAATCAACCTAGAAAATCCAAGGAGACGCGAAAGCGCTGCCGAAATCTTCAGAGAGTCACTACATCACCAAATCAAAGGAGTAATAGTGTGGTAACTTTTCTATCAACTTCTTTTTCAATACATATGAATTGTCTCATTTAAGTTCCTTTTTATTCTATTACTTTACTACTAACTTATTGGCTTCACTGTTTGTTGGAGTACTCCCATGCAAATGAGCATCGTCTTATGGAATGAAAAGGGGATGGAACCATAAAACTAATAAAAGAAGGAGAAAATCTTGGTTAATTGGTTGAATTCATAAGTGTAAGAGGGATTTGTCCTCTTTAAATCCTCTTATGTAATCGCCTCCCCACTACCACTTCTTTTGTTACATTACCAGAAGATGACATGGTCCAAAAAATGGAGTTTAGTTCCATTCTAAAGCACCAACAAAAGAGGACTTGAAGATGGTGAATGAGGCACGTGTGCCATGACAGAAGGCACTAGAATCACCACCGAAGCTTCTGAAGATCCCAAGAAGACAGCCGGACTGATCCCAAGCTGAATCGGCACCGGAAATGCAAAACTGGCCGCGTCCGTAAACTCAGAACGGTCAGGGCATGCCCGTGTTTGTTTCACGGGCGAGCCCGAAGCGAATTTTATTCACGGGCAAGGGTGGCCCGTATAGCAAATACGGGCAGCTTAAAAATAATGTAAAAAACATAATTTTCCGACCCGGTTGGATCTGTTCCGACCCAAACCAACTTAACCCGATCTCATATGTTGTTTGGGCTATCTTTAGCCCATTTGTGGACTGTGGGCCTAGAAGGGCCCACCAAGACTCACTTTGGGCCCACCTAAGGGACCCACAGTTGGACTGGCCTATACCAGGCCTGTTTTCAATAAACAGGCCCAGGCCCCTTGACCTTTGGCTAATGGGCCAAATCCAAGCCCACCAAGCCCATTGCATGTGTAAATAGTTTAAATAAGTAACCAAATGGGTTACCCAATAACCCAACAAGGCCCAAGGCCCAACCATGGCAGTCCACGGGTCTTCCAACGGGACCCGGGTCCGACCCACTTCACCTAAATAAATAAAAAAGATAAAATCAAATAAAAAGGGACCCACACCTCCAGAGGGCCCCGCTAGACCTAACAAGGCAGCATGTTGGTCTAGGAAGGGTGAAACTGACTCAAAAACCAGGGAAACCCGAGGGACCCGTCGAACTGACGGGGTGGACCGGGGTGTCTTAGGGCTTCCCCGGACGTAACCGAGGACTTAGCTAGAACTCTGAAAAGCCGCAGACCAGACTTAGACCCCGATAGGGCAATCACCGTGTCTGCCTGCACCTCTCAGGCAGTGGCGACTCCGAATGTCCCGAGGCACGCACTGAAAGTGCGCCCGGTGTGCGATCTAGGCCAGGTTTAGGTGCGCACACTTAGGTAAAACAAGATGGTACCTTAGATAAAATAGTAGGGTACCTTGGGTAAAACAATGGTGTACCTTAGATAAAATAGTGGGGTACCTTAGGAAAACAATGGGGTACCTTGGGTAACACAAGGGGGTACCTTAAGTATTCAAGTGGAGTACCTTTGGTATACGAAGGGGGTACCTTAGGTAGTACTTGGGTGGTACCTCGGGTAATGCATGGGTGTACTCTAACTATACTTAGGTGGTACTTTGGGCAATACTTGGGGTGTACCCTAGGTATACTTGGGTGGTACTTTGGGTAGTACTTGGGTGTACCCTAGATATACTTGGTGGTACCTTGGGTGATGCATGGGTGTACTCTAGCTATACTAGGGTGGTACTTTGGACAATACTTGGGGTGTACCCTAGGTATACTTGGGTGGTACTTTGGGTAGTACTTGGGTGTACCCTAGATATATACTTGGTGGTACTTTGGGTAGTACTTGGGTGTACCCTAGGTATACTTGGGTGGTACTTTGGGTAGTACTTGGGTGTACCCTAGGTATACTTGGTGGTATTTTGGGTAATACTTGTGTGTACTTTGGATACACGTAGGAGATACTTTAGGTATACTTGAGAGGTACCTTGGGTACAATTAAATGGTTACTTTCTGTATTCTTATGGGGTACTTTAGGTACAATTAACTCTAATTTTTCAGAATTTGATTTCCAATTCACTAGATCTAATTGGAGGATACCTTGGCTAATTGTAATTAAGACATGACACTAACTAAACTTACCTTAATAATTTTAATAAAGTTTAATTTGATTTCCCTAAATCATTAACTATAATCCATATTTACCCTATCTTCATAACACAAGTACTTAATTAGTCTAATAATCCCACTTTAGATAATTAAGCTTAATAATTAAGGTATAATCTGAGACGGGTTATACATTCTACCCACCTACAAAATAAATTTCGTCCTCGAAATTTCACCTTGTAGTCCATCAAGATAGAGTAGGATACTTCTTCCTTAACTCTACCTCGGTCTCCTATGTATAGTGACAATTTGTTTCAAGAGTCAATCCATTCCAAGAATTTCCTCAAACTTCCCAAGAAGTTGCCACATCAAATCACTATGTAACTCTAGTTGGCCTAATTTGATCATGGCATCTATACACTATTTGGGGCCCTACTAGTCTTTCCTGGTGGGATACACGCTAATAGGATAAAGTCTAATAAGGAAGGTGCCACAATAGCATGCACACACAGGCTGACAAATCAAAAGTACATGATGCTTCAAAATCATAAAGTCAGATAACAGATTGACAACAATTAAGAATGATATCTTCTACTAAAACTGGGGATAATTCACATAACATTTAACAAACTCCAATAAAATGACTGAGACAATTAACAGATTGACCACAACTGAAAATGCTACCTCTCCAGTTGGGATATGCACCAACCAAACAAATTCCAATAAGGAAGGTACCAAACCAACACGCACAACATATGTAGAAGAAATCGAAGGAACGCGATGCTCCAAGATCATAGAGATATATAACAGATTTACCACAATTAAAAATCATACCTCTTCTGGTGGGATACGCACCAACAAAACAACTCCAATAAAGAATGTACCAAATCAACACACAATGTATGTAGAAGAAATCAAAAGAACATGATGATACGAAATCATAGAGACAGAAAGTAGATTGCCCCCAATTAAAATGATACCTCTTACTAAAATTAGGATGTCAGGCTCAGGTTCAGGGTCTTCATAAGCAACCATAGCAAAGGCTCTAGCTTGTGGTTGTAGTTGTGGAGTGACTGGCAGTGGCCTTTGAGGTCCACCTCTGCCTGCTGGCCTACCCTACTGCCTTGGGCCAACTAGTCCTCTCTGACCTGTCATCAGAGAAGACCAGTTGATTATGGTTTTGATTTGATTTGATTTTGGTTTTGGTAAAGATTGTGGATATTGATTTGATTTGATTTGATTTTGGATATTAATTGTGGATATTGATTTGACTTTGGTAAAGATATGATGAACTCTTTTTATGTGATTTGAAGTGACGGTGTAGATCTTACTTGGCCGTGGTTGACTGGCAGTGACGGTGTATATCTCACTTGCCCTTTTTTTTGAATGCCAGTTGTTAGCACCTCATTTTTGCACCCTGAAAAATGAAAGAATAAAACCCTAATTGAAAATGTCAAACCTAAGGGGTCAAAAATTTGACTTTTTGATCGGGGGCAAATTGACCACCAAACTTCATACCAATGGATAGAGGATTTCAATACCAGTCTAATGACACTGAGTTTGCTCAAATCGGAGTCCAAATAAAGAAGTTATGGGCTGGTCAAATATGAAAATACTAGAAATCGGCTTTCTGAAAAACTCCGAATTAGTTGCTCAATTTTATACCAGCAGAAAGAGTATCTCGACACGATTCCGACGCACCTAAGTTTGTTGGAATCGGAGTTCCGGATAAGGAGATATGAGCAAAACTGGCTCCAGGACGCGATTTTGCACTTCTGCTAAAAAAACCCGAATTTGCTGCTAACTTTAGCTTAGTGGATATGGAATCTCGAGCTGATTCCAACGCCACTAAGTTTGCTGAAATCAGATACCAGATGAAAGAGTTATGAGCAGTCAAAGTTTCGGAAAATTTGCACACGTGGCAAGAATTAAAGAAATGATAAAAGAATGAAAATCTAATAATAAAATAATAAAATAATATAAATATTTAAGTAATTAAATTAAATAAAAAATAAAAAGAAAATTAAAGACGCATGTGCGTCTAAATAAAAAAAATCAAGTGAATAAAATAATAATAAAATCTAATAATTAAAATAAACAAAAAAATAATAATAATAATAAAATAATTGGGCTTTTTGGGTCCGACCCAAACCCATATAATATGAACTAATTGGGCTTTTTGGGTCAACCCAAGCCCACTTTGAGACCTGGGTCCACTTAGACCCACCAAGGCATTATGGGCCCTCCAACGGGGCCCACATCTAGATTGACCCGCACCAAGGTCCACTTCTACAATGGGTCGAAGGCCATTTGATTAATTGCCTGTGGGCCAACTCCAAGCCCAACGGGCCTTTAAAAGCTTGAACCCATTAAATTTTGTAAATAAAATCAAATACAAATAACCTGATCCAATAAGGGTTACCCAATAACCCTAATTGAACCCTGGGCTTAATTTAAGTCCAACTTGGATTCCAATGGGCCTTCCAACGGGGCCCATATCGGACACACTTCACTAAGGGACTAAAAAGATAAAATCAAATTAAATAAAAGGGGACTTACACCCTCAGTGGTCCCCACCCAGATCAAATAAAGAAGCATGCTGGACTAGGAAATAGGGTGAAACCGAGTTGACTTGAACCAGGGAGACCCATGGGACCCGTTAAACCGACGGGGAGGGCCGGGGTGTCTTTGGACTTCCCTGGGCGTAATCGAGAACATACCCGAATCTCTTAAAAGCCGTAGACCAGGCAATATTAGACGGGTTAGGTACCATGTGTCTGCCTGCACCTCTCAGGCAGTGGCGACTCAGTATTCCCCAAGGCATGCACTCCCACGTGCGCCTTCGTGCGGCCATGCGCACAGCTTGGCGACTCCGCTAGGGACCCCTCAACCCAGTTGGACTCTGGTTCAAAGAGTTAACTCGGATGGGTATAGATTGGTTTAGGTATTACTTGTTGTCTCACCTTAGTGAGATGTGGAATACGCGTAATTGCGTGATCTTGGGGGTCCTGTCATAAAGGACGAGATAATAGCCTAAGGTTTGTGAATTTTAAATGGGACCGTTGTGACCCCTCCACTTACCTGGGGACTCACCTGGACATTGTATTGCGAGCCAATTCTACACTTCACTATAAAGAGATAGCAAGGAACCCTTTACTAGTCAAATATCCAAAAAACTCACTCGATTAAACAAAGCACTCTGCCCAACTACACATACGGGCACCCCACCACACTGTGGATGGTCTTATTTTTCAGTTCAAATAATAACTGCATTGGGTGACACGCACGAGGGAGATTGTGTGAATGATCCGATCTAAATGCTTTGTGAATGGAATGGAATGCTGCTCTTTTTCACCAAAACCTAGACCTTTCTAGTAGCCACAATACTGTTGCGATAAACTTATTTTTGGGATGATATTAGCCCCATGCTCCCGTGGCTTGCCGGGGAAAGCAGGGTAAACCCATCTCCATAGGTTTTTAAATTTCTTAGCGCCACAGGTTTCTTGCCGTGGTACGTGAGGGTCTAGTACTTGGCTCAGACTCTTGTAGGCAGATGCCTCGGGCTGGGTACCCTTTACCCACCTATTGTTTCTGAATAAGCCTCAATGCTATGAATGTGATGTGAATGATGGAAGTAAAGAAGAATAAAACCAACTTAAAACCCAAGACTCCATCAGGGGCAGCAACCTCCGCCCTTTTGCATCAAACTGAGTAAGCCCTAGATTATGGGCTACCTCAACCCTAATTTAGAAGCCAACCAAATCTTGATCAGGGGAGCTACCTCAGATTCATGCATCGAGTCCCGTGAGTCATGTGCCTCGACCCATTGAGTCCGTTGGGGGCACTCTGAGTCCAGATTGGCCTTGTGAGCAGATGAAAGCAGGCCATATCAGACAGTCAAGCAGAAGTAGGCTAGATCAGAACAGGGGCACAAAACCCTAAATTTAGGAATTCAGCCTACCTGTCTTGAAGCAAACTTGTACCCTTCTTTTGGGCTCACAACAGCCCTTAAGATGAATTCTTTTCAAATTTCTGTGAGTGTCATGTAATTTTCACCCTCGCTGGCAAGTTGTAAATTTTCTTTGGTCTGATATCTGAAATCAAAAGCAGGCAATGAACAAATGAAAGAAGGCCGATTGAGACTCAGATGTGCTTCCATACACAAGTACGTCTAGGAGTCGTGCCCTGTGGGCACCAACCCTTTTTTAGGACCCTGCACACACATTTTGATTGTGTCTTTTATCCTTCTGTTGACACAAATTTTCTGGATGGTAATATCCCTTAACTTTTGCTTTAATAATGTGTACAAATTCTCATGCATTGAGTGCACACACTTCATGATCATTTGCACAAGCATGCTTGATCAAATCATTTGCAAAGAAAAGAAAGCATAAAAAAAATTTCGAAATTGTTTACGAGTTTACATTAAACTCGCCTTGGGGCAATGAATGACCCTAAATCTCTGCATCTTAACCGATTTTAGTTTAATCAAGAACAAACAATTGAAAAATCATTTGGAAATCAACTCCTGTAGTTTCCAATTTCAGGGACTCTCCCCTTACCTCCGGATGGCAGTTAAAAAGAGATTAATTTTAGGGACTCTCCTCTTGCCTCCGAATGGCTGCTGAAAAGAGATCAATTTCAGGGACTCTCCCCTTGCCTCCGAATGGCGGCTAAAAAGAGATCAAATTATCCCCCTTGGTTGTTGAATGGTGATTAATTGAAGAAAGATTTCAAATCAAAGGAAAGGTCAATTTAGTAAAATCAAATCAAATCTAGTGGAAATCATTTTGTGTTTCCACTGCTCCGGGAAATCATTTCGTGATTCCCAAAATTTAGTAGAAATAATTTCGTGTTTCTGCTGCTTCGGGAAATCACTTCGTGTTTCCCTAATCTCTAAACCCGGTGGAAATCAACGCTTAGCGTTTCCATGTCTCAAAAAAAAAATCCTAAGATCAAAACTGCCTCCGGGTGTGCATAGAACTTGTTCCGGGGCAAGGAATGGTTCCGTTTCTTTGTATCCTAATTAGCTTCAAATTAATCAGAAAAAGTGTGAAATCAATTGGCTGTGACTCAACCCAAAATAATAAAGGGAATGAAGGACCAATTTGTTCCTTGCTGATGGCCATCGTTCAAACTGAGAAAAGAAGAAAGAATGGAAAAAGAAAAAGAAGAGAAGAAAAAGACAAGAGATCTCAAAGAAAGTTAATCAATCGGGAAATCAACTCTTGTAGTTTCCCAAATCTTAGTGGAAATCAACGCTCTGCGTTTCCGCTGCTCCGGGAAATCAACGCCCCGCATTTCCCAAATTCTCAAATCTTCTGGAAATCAATGCTCTGCGTTTCCAGAACTTCTAGTGGAAATCAACGCTCCGCATTTCCGCTGCTTCGGGAAATCAACGCCCCGCGTTTCCCAAATTCTCAAATCTTCTGGAAATCAATGCTCTACGTTTCCAAAACTTCTAGTGGAAATCAACGCCCCGCATTTCCCAAATTCTCAAATATTTTAGAAATCAACGCTTTGCGTTTCTAGAACTTCTAGTGGAAATCAACGCTCCGCGTTTCCACTGCTCCGGGAAATCAACGCCCCACGTTTCCCAAATTCTCAAATCTTTTGGAAATCCACGCTCTGCGTTTCCAGAACTTCTAGTGGAAATCAATGCTTTGCGTTTCCGCTGCTCCGGGAAATCAACACCTCGCGTTTCCCAAATTCTCAAATCTTCTTGAAATCAATTCTCTGCGTTTCCAGAACTTCTGGTGGAAATCAACGCTCTGCTCTTCTGCTGCTCCGGAAAATCAACGCCTTGCGTTTCCCAAATCTTCGATCCTTTGGATATCAACGCCCTGCGTTTCCAGAGCTCCGTGTGGAAATCAACGCTTCGCGTTTCCACAATCCCAAATGTTTAATCATCTCTAAGAATTTCCTAAATTAACCTTTTGGAAATCAACGCTTCGCATTTTCGCTGTTCTGGAGATCAACTCTTTGGGTCTCCACCCCAAAATCGAATAATCAATAAATCAACTTTTAAGTTCTCTTTTGGAAATCAACGCTTCGCGTTTCCACAAAACCCAAATCTTTAATTAATTTTATGAAATTCCTTAAACTAATTTTTTGGAAATCAACGCTTTGCGTCTCCAGAATCCAATCAAGTGGAAATAAACTCTTGTAGTTTCCACAACCCAATCAACTATAGAAATCAAAAAGATCATAAATAATCTTCATCAACATGCATCATGTTTCAATGCCATATGAATTCTTTATACTAATTTGGTCTTTTTGTTTCCCCAAGGTACCAAGATTACGAATCGCAGCCCGAACCTCTTGCACTCCGGAAGAAGACTACAAATGGATCCTGCCGAGGAACAAGAATAACCTTCACCTCCACTCCAAGGGCAAGAGAACTTAGAACACCATCCAGTGATCACCGGGATTAACCAGCAGATGGCCAACATGATGCAGCAAATGGAAAGGATGCAAACACCACAGCTGTTTGTGCTGCCACCAGCACTTCTGGTGCAGCCACCAGCACCACAACCATAGCCGCTAGCTCCTCATCCATTGCTAGTTTTTCCAGAGCATCTATTGCCGGCCGTTCTACAGATGAACCCACAACCTCCAGAATAGTTGATCCTACGACCTGTGCCGGTCCAACCAGAGAAGCCTGTACGAGTTCTAGCACCCATTGCCCCGCCACAACAAGCAGCACCACCTAGAATGGGGCATGAAGAAGAAGAAGGACATCAAGCACAGGAAGTGACTGGAGTCACAGCCCAGATGCAGGATGAACTACATGCTTTGAAGGAACAAGTGCAAAACGTGAGCCGAGGTCCTGTACCAAAGGAAGCTTCACTGTACAGGCCGGGATTTTTCCCAAATCTGCAACTTCCCCGAAAGTTCAAGTGTCCAGATTTTGTAAAATTCGATGGAAGTGGCTGTCCACTGTCACACCTAAGGGCGTACTACGGTGACATGTGCTAGTATACACATGATGAAAGAATTATGGTCCAGTTCTTCCAACGCTCACTGACAGGATCGGCACAAAGATGGTTCGCCAGTCTGGATAGGAATCAAATCAGGACTTGGGATGATTTGGCAAGCAAGTTCTTGGAGCACTTCAAGTTTAACACCGAGGTTTTGCCCATGAGAATGGAATTACAAAAAATGTCCAACAAGAGCACCGAGCCCATTCACGAGTATGCAAAGAGATGCGCGGGAAATGGCTGCAATGGTACAACCCCTATGCTGGAGAAGGAAATGGTAACGCTGTTCATTTCAACACTGGGATAGCCATACTACACATTGGTGTCGGGGCAATTTGCTGCAAGTTTTGTAGATTTGGTTGTCGTGGCAGATAGAATAGAGGACGGAGTTAAGTCTGGCAGAGTGACAGGATTTTCTGAGCAGAAAAGGAGCCCTGTTGGTAGAAGGGGTATGAAAATAAAGAAAGAGGACGAGACTGTCAACTACGTCCAGCAAAACAAGCCTTTCCACTTCTCGGCACCAGATAGGAGGGAAAATAAGAACAATGGTCAAGGAGGACAGTTTACAGGACAACCAAGGCGGTCCAAGGAAGAAAGGCAAGCGACGTGGAATAGGGTATTCACACCTCTCCCTTACCCGTTGGCAGAATTGCTTCCAACCCTGTTGAAGAAAGGGTATCTACAGAAGAAGCAACCAACTCATCAGCCGATCAACAGTCGTTCCTACAATGCTAATGAGTACTGTGAATACCACATGGGAGCTCCTGGACATCATACCAATTGTTGCTGGGACTTAAAGCACGATGTGCAAGACTTGATCGACAGTAGGCGTATCTCTGTTGATCCCCCAGTAACCCCTGCTTCAGCTACTGCCACCATCCACTCCTAATCTCATGAACATGCCTGACCCATACGAGAGCTAGGATGAGGCTACCAATACAGATGAGGATCCAAAAGACGGTGATCCGGAAGAAGGCTTGGAGGACACATCCTCAGACGAAAATGATCCGGAGGAGTCTGTCAATATGATCACGGTTAATGGAATGGAACCGGAAAAGGCGATTGAAGTCAATAAAGACAAGTCACCACTCAGAAACTGGAGCTTTGTGCCCTTCGTAACCCGCAAATTCGACATATAAAGGTAGGTTCTATTTAATTTAATGCTTTTGGATGTAACTGTCTTTCAATTTTGCTTCTGTGTACATACAAAAACCAAAAAAACAAAAAACAAAAAAAAATGCAAGTGTTTGGTCGGTGATGACATTGCTCTGAGACCACACATTTTGGCACGACCATGATCATGGAAAGATGCTGAGTTGCTCGAAGGTGTCTTCAGCTGGGTGCAGTACACTGTCCCATGAGAGCTTAGACTAAGCCAAAGGCAACATTTTTCCTGATCTATACCTTGTTTTTCTCCCATACCCATCCTTGCACTGGGGCAAAACAACCCTGGAGAGGAAAAACAGGAAAAGAAAAAGAGAGAACGTGCCTAAACTAGCTAAGGGTCGAGGTCGACTTAAAACATCATGTCTTTAAGAAAGGATGAGAGGCCATCCTTCATCCATCTTGAATTTTAAAAATTGCTAGTCAAACACTTTGAACCTGATCGTATTATTCAAATACCCGTGTTGTGTCTAGCCACCCCACACTGGGGCAAAGCTGAAAAAGAAATAAAAAGGATGAATGGATTCCTGAGTGAATTTGCATGAAACAATTCAACCAAGGTGTCACAATCTCTGTGAAAGGATGAAAGGCCATCCTTGCTTTACCTTCCCAATTTCCAAAGCCATATCCCTAGTCAAACCCCTTGAGCTTAATTTTCTTTCTTGTAACCCATTGAGACATGAACCTTAAATATGGTGTTCAGCAAAGAAGAAGAATAGAAGGGATGCGAGTGTGCAAAAACAAAGAAAAAAAGAGGAAAAAATCAGAAAGCACATCGGGGCATGCCAATAAAATTCAGAAGCAAAAGGTCGGCCCCGAAGGCAAAAGCAAGAGGAGGCAAAGATCACAAAAGGCCTCAGAAAGGAAAAGAAAAGGAAAAAAAAATGAAAAGGACACTGTCAAAGTTCAAGTTTTCAAGAAAAGGGACGTGACTCGACCCATTCACAAAAGATTTCGAGCCATAATCCCTTTCTTTCATAAACCAAAACCTTAGCCTTCGTTTCGTTCCATTAAAAAGTCCTTTCTGATTACAGAGAATATGACATTTAGATCCGTGCAAATTAAAGATGAAGGAATCTACAAAGAATAACGAGCTTCGGCAGAACACAAAGTGAAACCTGAGAAAGATAAGAAATTGAGCTTTATAACCATCATTTCTCAGACCTGGAACCTAGCCAATGTTTCGTCCCAATTTCAAGACCTCTCTGATCTTTGGGACATGATGTGCAAAAGTCGGCCAAAGACCCTCAAGGTGGAATAGACACTATCCCTAGGGAAGAATCCACAACCACAAGATCTTCAAACTACCCTAAAGGTTGGGTGAAAATGAGAGAATCCAAAACCAAGGAAGGGGAAAAATCGCTTGAAACACCCTTTTTAAACCTTTGTCGGGGCAAGTCAAGAATTTCATGGGAATGAGTGTCAGGCACACCATCCCAAAACATTTCGAGTAAGCAAGCAATTTACCATGGTCACTAGTCTAGCCTTTTCAATTAAAACACTTGCAAAAAACAAAAAAAACAAAAAAAACAAAAAAAAAGAGAGAAAGAACTTATTTTCTGAATGTTGGATATCTCACCGTTTTGGAAGAAATGTGCAAGCCTGCGCAAGGGCAAAAAGCCGAAAGATGTCAAGAAGTGCCTTGAACCCGGGAGAAAAGAAAAGGAAAAAAAGAAAAGCAAAGCCAATATATATAAGGGAGTAACAAAAGGCTCCCTTATCCCCTGTAGACTCTTTCCCCGGCGGAGTTTCCTTATTCAACAACGCGACAAGGCCATACCCAGTCTGAAGAGGTAGGCCTTGCAGAAAAGACTCTTTGGAATCAAGAAAAGCGGTAGAGGCTCCCACCAATCCCCAGTGGAGCTGTTCGAAATCGAGAATCTTCTACCTTGTCATAAAAGGAGCTGGCGAAAAAGCTTTCCCCTACCAAAGAAAGAAACGGTGAACTCATCAAGGCATGAAGAAGAAGATAAAAAGAAGAGATGCTGGGCGAATCGGCCCCTTTCGTAATTTTTGTTTCCCACTTTTGTAAATAGAATAGGATAGGCGGGCGAGCCCCCTTGAGGCATTAGACAGCACTGAGAGCACCTCCTCCTTCTCTCCTTTTTTTTCTTCATCCTTCCAACCCTTTGGCCAACCAAAAAACCAAAAAAACAAAAAACAAAAAAAAAACAACAAAAAAACAACAAAAAACCAAAAAAAAAAAAAACTAAAAAACACAAAAAAAAAGAAGAAAGAAAAAAAAAACTGTCATTGAAAATCTTGAATCAAAAAGCCTGAAATCACTTAAAAGTTTTAATGGAACAAACAAGAAGAAAAAGAACATTGTTGAATGTCTTGCATTAACGTCGAAATAGTTTTGTGAGCTTAAGTCCAATTCCATCTCTTTTTTAACTTGAATTAAAAAACAAGGAGTTGCCCTAGAAAACCCGAGAAATTAAGGGTAGGCAAGCTCCAAAACCCAATCCTTTGGAGATCAATGCCTCGCGTCTCCAATCCCATTTTATGGAAATCAACATTAAAAGGACTTAGCTCGTCAATCATGTCGACAGAAATGCAAGGCGCAAAAACGAGGTTCTTTTTTGTTCTTTGCCGTTCATCCCCAAGGTGATTCCAGCAAAGAGGGGCAGCTGTCAGCACCTCATTTTTGCACCCTGAAAAATAAAAGAATAAAACCTTAATTGAAAAAGTCAAACCTAAGGGGTCAAAATTTTGACTTTTTGATCGGGTACAAATTGACCACCAAACTTCATACCAATGGATAGAGGATTTCGATACGAGTCTAATGACACTGAGTTTGCTCAAATCGGAGTCCGGATAAAGAAGTTATAGGCTGGTCAAATATGGAAATAGCAGAAATCGGCTTTCTGCAAAACTCTGAATTAGTTGCTCAATTTTATACCAGCAGAAAGAGCATCTTGGCACGATCCCAACGCACCTAAGTTTGTTGGAATCGGAGTCCCGGATAAGGAGATATGAACAAAACTGGCTCCATGACGCGACTTTGCACTTATGCTAAAAAACTCGAATTTGCCGCTAAACTTTAGCTTAGTGGATAGAGAATCTCGAGCTGATTCCGACGCCACTAAGTTTACTGAAATCAGATACCAGATGAAAGAGTTATGAGCAGTCAAAGTTCCGGAAAATTTGCACACGTGGCAAGAATTAAAGAAAGGACAAAAGAATAAAAATATAATAATAAAATAATAATATAATATAAATATCTAAGTAATTAAATTAAATAAAAAATAAAAATAAGATTAAAGACGCATGTGCGTCTAAATAAAAAAATATCAAGTGAATAAAATAATAATAAAATCTAAAAAAATCTAATAATTAAAATAAACAAATAATAATAATAATAATAATAATAATAATAAAAAGTAAGGAGATATTGTCCAACACTTGCTTGGAGGATAAGAATTAAGCAAAAGTCATCATTGCTTTTAAAAAAAAATAGACATGGTATGTAAAGTATTTCCATTTCAGTCATAGATAGCACTTAAGGCCCTCATAAAAGGGCGGATTGATTTTTTTTGGGTGGACGGCTGGTCTCTCTCGAGTCTCCCCTTTCCCCTTACTTCACCCCATCTTCTTCTCCTTCCTACTTCTCTTCAAGGGTGGCTGGACCCCTCCACTCACTCCACTCTCTTTAGTCCGAACCCCTTCTCCACTTCTCCACCATTTCAAGTCTTAAACACCATCCAAATCTTGCTCAAACCATTTTCCATCCTTTTCTCTTCATCTCAAGCCAAAAGAAGGGTCTTCAAGGAGTTCTTGAAAGGAGGAAGGTGCTGTCCTAATACTATTTTGCTGTGAAAGGGAGCCAAGCTCACCTCCATTAAGGGTTTAAACCCTCAAGGTGAGCTCCTTTGTATATTTGATTTGACATACTTGAAGGTATATGAAATCTAAGTTATTTTATTTTTCTATATCTACTGTTTTTATTTATCATGATATGTTTGTTCATCTCTCTCTTACTTTCTCCTCTTTTATACATGCAAACAAGTGAACAACCCCTCCATGGCAAGGGAAAGTGTTCGGTAAGTTAAGGAGAGAAAGAGAGGTCTTTTTATGTAATTTCAAGTGTCTTTAAGCTGTTGTTTTTGCTATGATATTCTCTTCATTTAATAGGGGAGTATGTTCCCTTTTATCTCAATCTAATGTATCCCACGTATAACCCCATTTTATCCTTTCACTAGTTTTCTTTTTTTTAGTTTAAATAAGTGGCTTAGGTTGATGTGATGATGCTATAAATTGCATATAGCACATGCTGTGTTTCATTTTTTTATTTTACTCACATGTGGTATAGTTGTTCTTATATACATGCATGGAATCCTTCTATCATTCATCATCATTTGGAACATGCATATAGATCATGCATTAAGACCATAGGAGCATCTTTGGCTTACCTTTTCTTGTATGTTTTTACCATGATTTTGTCCTATTCAAGTTGCTGTTTTTTTTAATCATATAAATTAGTGCTGCCTTCCTTTGTATATATTCCACATGCATGCTTGTATCGTTGGGGATCTCATGTACATGTCAGTTGTTGCTTTTTTTAGATGCTTTATCTATTCCACTTTTTAGTCTAACTTTGAATGCATGTAGGTTTATTCTTCAGCTCCTAAACACAGAAAACACACACCCACACATTCTTAGAATAAAGTATGCTTCTTTGGGTCCGTTTGATGATGCTTATGTACTCATGTGTGGTTGCTGATTTTTTAAGGTAAAGAAGAAGCCAAAACAGGGACACTTAAGTCCCTGTTTCTTCAATGGAATTGATACAAAAGAAGGAAGAGGCAACCCCCAGTCTTCTTCCATTTTGTTGATTTTTAAATCCTTCAAAAGAAGTCTTTTCATCCATTTGAACCACTGTGAGCCCTCATAGGGGCCCACACTGACCTTGAAAATCCATTAAAACCCATTTTCTTGACCCGGATTTGTTTGGTCCGACCCAAAACCATATAATATGAACTAATTGGGCTTTTTGGGTCAACCCAAGCCCACTTTGAGACCTGGGTCCACTTAGACCCACCAAGGCATTGTGGGCCCTCCAACGGGGCCCACATCCAGATTGACCTGCACCAAGGTCCATTTCTACAATGGGTCGAAGGCCATTTGATTAATTGCCTGTGGGCCAACTCCAAGCCCAACGGGCCTTTAAAAGCTTAAACCCATTAACTTTTGTAAATAAAATCAAATACAAATAACCTGATCCAATAAGGGTTACCCAATAACCCTAATTGAACCTTGGGCTTAATTTAAGTCCAACTTGGATTCCAATGGGCCTTCCAACGAGGCCCATATCCGACCCACTTCACTAAGGGACTAAAAAGATAAAATCAAATTAAATAAAAGGGGACCTACACCCTCAGTGGTCCCCACCCAGATCAAATAAAGAAGCATGCTGGACTAGGAAATAGGGTAAAACCGAGTTGACTTGAACCAGGGAGACCCATGGGACCCGTTAAACCGACGGGGAGGGCTAGGGTGTCTTCGGACTTCCCCGGGCGTAATTGAGAACTTACCCGAATCTCTAAAAAGCCGTAGACCAGGCAATATTAGACTGGTTAGGTACCTTGTGTCTGCCTGCACCTCGCAAGCAGTGGCGACTGCGAATTCCCCGAGGCACGTACTCCCACGTGCGCCTCCGTGCGGCCATGCGCACACCAATGACGGTGTAGATCTCACTTGGCTTTGGTTTAAGCACTAGTTTTACTCATTGATTTGATTGGTTTGTTTTGAATTGTGAGTCGTCTAAGCGGACGTTGATCTTAGTGTGGGTCCACAGTGAGTCTAGTCTGTGTGTTATTGTTGGCATGGATTGTGCATTGAGTACTCTCTCTTGGTTTGCTGAATGAGGCATTGGTTTTGGTAACCGATATGAAAGGTTTGTTTTACATTATGAGTTTTACCAAGATATGATTGTAATAAATGATTAGCTCTATCTAGCCAATTTCAAGTGATATACTATTTAGATGCTTTGACTTGAGAATATTAATTGCATAAACTGCTTTTATTCATGATATTATATGAATTGCCTAAACTGCTTTTATTCATGATGATATATGAATTGCATCAACTGCTTCCATTTATGCATGTTTGCTACTTATTGGGAATTTAAGTCTTACGCGTTTTGTTTTATCGGATTTGTTTTCAGATCCGCTTGGTAAGCCACGTACTGGGGCAGATGTTGAGGGTGAGCTTGAGCGCAGGCCCAAGGGCTTCTACTACCCACGTAAAACCCCAGTTTTAGTAGAAATTAAAATAAAGAAATAATTAGTAGATTTAATTAAATTAAATTGTGTGGAGATTGGGGTCATTAGGTGGCAAGAAATAAGTAGAATTTTATTAAGAAAGTGAGTGTGGAATTTAGAATTTGTAGTGATTAGGAACTTAACAAATAAATATTTTATGTTAACTGCAACTTTAGGGAGGGATATATAGGGAATTTCGAAGGCTAAGTGAAGGCCAGAGATAAATTAGGTTAAGGAAAGAGGGTTTTTCAAGGCCTATAAATAGATTAGGTTAAAACTTTTGGGAGGGGGAAAAAGAAAGCGGAGGCCATTTGTTTTGGGTGGCCGCTGCTTGGAATCTGAGGGCATTGGCCGATAAGTTTCAATCTCCAGAGGAGTCTATCAAAAAGGGGATGGAAGCTAGAAGAAAATCCTCCATTTGGTGAGTAGCACTCGTTTTGATTTTATGATGGGTTTTGATCTCTATGATTTGCCGATAGCATGGTTTTTCTGAATAACATCTGTTCGAGCATGAGTATATTTGATGGTTTAGAAGTCGTGATTTTTAAGTTGTTTAGATTAAATCCGAAATAAGTTTAAAGGTGTTTTGGTAATGGTAGAAGCCTAGATGAGTGGTTACAGAGGTCAAAAATATGGCCAGTCATGGAGTTCTGAGATTAATAGAGAGTCGTCTGTCGGAGGTAGGGTCCGCTAACTTGGCGCCTACCTAGCGCCAAGTTATTTGAGTCAGCGCAATCAAAGTCGTAGTTCGCGCCTAGTTCACTCCTAGCTCGCGCCAGCCACGCGCGAAGAGTTTATTCGTCCCGCCGAGCTCACGCTTGGTTCATGCCTACTAATATGAGTTAGTGCGAGAGACCGTTTGAGTTATCGCCGACCTCGCGTCGAGCGCCAGAGGTCAGCGCACTTTATGGAAATGGCCGAAAGTTGGTTTTTGCCAATCCTAACCAATTTTTAATACTTTGAGACTACAAACTCATACCCAAAGACTAGATTAGGATATTAGAAACATTATATCCATTCAAAATAATTGGGAGAACCTTAAATTAAAATTTGGGAAATTCTATAAGTGTTCAAAGTGGGAATTGAAGGAGTGGGTAGGTTATTTGTTGTTCATGGCACTGCAAGATAATGAGTTAGTTTTATTTATGCATTATATTTGTTATCCGATCATGAAACTATTAATCTGGACTTGTTTTGATATCAAAGGGTTGAATAGTATTGAAATTGTTTTGTGTGAGTAAGAGGATTTTACTGCATGAGTTTTGTTGTTGAGAGGTTGGGATACCTTCTGAATTTATATGAGTTGATGTTCTGGTTGGAACAAATTGTGATGATTGTATTGGGATACACAGGATGGTAATCAGTGTGGGTTTATTGTTTGCAAATACGAAGTTTCTACGCAATGGTTTTCTGTTTTGGTTTAGCTAGTCCTAGATCCAGAAATTAAGCTTAGTAATGTGATGTCTTTTGTTTTATTGGTGTAATGGCATGGCCTTGGAGTGTTGCCATGACTGGTGTAGAGCAGCCAGAAACCCTGAGTAGGCCTGGTTGTCAATGCCGAAACCCTGAGTAGGGCCGGCATTGGATGACGATACCCTGAGTAGGCCGGAACTGTGTACATGGAGGTGTGGAAGTCGCTCTGGTGTGTTGATTAACCAATTTAAACAACTACATAACATTGACCAAGTGTTGGGTTTTATTTTATTTAACATGAGACATATTATTGGATTGTTGTAGAAAATTTGGTTTTCTCGAGACGTGGTTATAATGATATTGGTTCTTTTGCGATTATTCAGATTTGTTGACAACCGTATTCAGATTTAAATACATATTGGTTTTCATTAGCTATATCATTGTGTCTAGTGAATTACTGTGAGTTTAGTCGGATTTATCGAGTTATTGTCATTGTTACTCGTGGAATTATTCGATCCATATTTTGCAACTAGTGAATTGTATTTGTGCATGCATGTGCTGCTTGCTGAGATATTCGTATCTCATTCCTTTGTTGTTGTTTGTTTTTCAGATACGCCTGGAGAGTCCGATACTTGCGGGTAGTTTACTTGGTCATGTAAGTTATTACTTGGGGTTATTTTAGCGCACTTTGTTTCATAGTTTTTATTATATTCATGTTATTTCCTTCACTCTGATAGTGCGATCTTGCTTTACATAATAACCTCTGGAGACGAGTTTATGGGTTTTCTATGTAACTCGGATCCGGGGCGCTACATAGTAGGGTTCTCCTTGTGTAATTGTATTTAGTTATTAGAAAGTATAAAAGGGATGTAATTATTCTTTTTGGGATTTGTAGACTTGGAGTAACTTTAGATTATCATCTTTGTATATGAATGCTTATGTGAGAGATAGTGATGGAGAGATCTTAGTTGCCTTTTTGTATACACAGATATTATGATTTTGGAGTTATTACACAGATGATCTTTTATTATATGGAAAATTTTAATTCCATGCTTCTCTATCTTATGCACTCTTATGCACTCGATTGGAAACTATGCGGGTTCGACCCAACGTGGGGACGTGTTGTCCCATGGAGGGAAGTATGTGACATCCTGATTGTCTGAGTGGGCGGGTGAAGGAGTAGACTCACTGGCGAGCTACCAGGCAAGGATGTGCATATGGTTGGGATCCCATAACGCTCAGGGATGCTATAAGTAGTCTTGAGACCCCCTACTAAGCAAGCTGCCTTTTAAGGTATAACACGGGACTAAATCCCTTTGGAACCCTGAACTTAAGCGTGCTTGGGTGAGAGCAGTGCTAGTGTGCACACGTTGTGGGATGCGACGTGAGGGCGCACGTGATAAAAATGCGAGGAATAGGGGGTTTAGGAGTCGCCAC
Source organism: Buxus sempervirens (assembly GCA_947561395.2). NCBI lineage: Eukaryota > Viridiplantae > Streptophyta > Magnoliopsida > Buxales > Buxaceae > Buxus > Buxus sempervirens. Next base: position 33,990,745 of record OX387184.1, on the reverse strand, counting down.
TGCCTGATGGGGTGCAGGCAGACACTTGGGTGCCCTAAGGATGTCTACTTTGGTCTGCGGCTGGAGATTCCGGCTAAGGTTTCGATTACGGTCCAGGGAAGTCCGTAGACACCCTAGTCCGCACCGTCGGTTGACGGGTCCCATGGGTTTCCCTAGTTCGAGTCAATCTTGGTTCAACTCACCCTTATGTCCTAAACCAGCATGCTCACTTATTAAGTCTGAATGGGACCTTCAAAGGTGTGGGTCCATTTTATTTCAATTGATTTTATCTTTCTTTGTCTAGGTGATGTTGGTCTGATGTGGGCCCCGTTGGAAGGCCCATTGGATACCAAATAGGACTTAGGTCAAGCCCAATTCCCGTTTGGGGTTATGCCGGATAACCCCACTTATTGGATTTGGTTATGTGGTTTGGAGGTTAATGGAATGTACAAGATTGGTGGGTTTACTGGGCTTAACCGCAGAACAGGTGTGGTTTGGCTTCAACCGCACATGTAGTGCGGTCAGGGCCAAACTGCTCTGTGTGTGCGGTTTGGGCCCAGAAAACCCAAAAGGCAACTTTCATGGGGGTTTGGGTTACGAGGCCCCTTGTGGTATTCCAACAGCTGTGTGGGCCCCTGCGTGGGCCCACAGTGGTTCAGTGGAGGGGGAAGATCCCTCTTTGGTCTCTTTTTGGGCTTTAGGGTTCAAGCAAGAGGGGGAAGAAGAAATGGGTGATGGCCTTCTCCTATTTGAGCCACATGTGATAGGCAAACAGGGACCATGTGATCCCTGTTTCAGTCTCTCAACTCAGACAACACAGCAAGCATCAAAGTCAATAATAAATTCAATCAAACAAGAACCAAGGCATGCTTTGACTCATGGTACTAAAACATACATACTTTCATGCCAGCAAAAGGATGTTAATGTAAGCAAAAGAACCTAGCATGCTTCTGAAGTGGGTGGTGGGTGCAGATGAGCATGTGCACCAACAAGCCAGCAACATATACAAGTGTTGAGGAAAGAAACATATGCTGTGGAGAGGGGGGCAGCAACTATCAATGGGGAGAGATGGGATTAACATGCATGGAAGTAGCACAAACGGGTGTTGGGGAGGTAGTTTGCATACATAGGATTAGTGTTGGATTGGGGGAGGGTGTAGACACTTTAATAGACATGTTGGGGGGTGTTGTGTGGCAGCAAGGGAAAAAAGGGGGCTGCTACTGCTCCCAGCAGCAGCTCATGTGAGCCATTACAGTGGGCTTCTAGGTGAGGGGAGCATGCTTATGTATATACAAAAATAGCAAGTTAAAAGGGCAAAGGGGGATACTTATTGGTACCCAACAGCAATCAAAAACAGGGGCAAGCATGGAGACATTTCGACAATCTCAAGACAACAGCTGTTGAGAGGGAGGATCATGATATGAAGGCCTAAAGTGGTGAGGAAAAGGAGGGATCTGCTGCTGTCCCCAGCAGAGGGAAGCATGCTTATTAATCTACAAAAACAGTAAATTAAAGGGGCAACCAAGGAGGAACATTAACACTTTAAAATAGTAGCATGCTGGGGGGGGGGGGGGGGGGGGGGGGCATGTTAGAGCCTCAAAATAACAAATGATAAAGGATTGGGGGGAACATGCTAGTGCACCCCCCAATGGTCTGTTGGCTGGTAACACAACAGCGAAGCATGGGGTGGGGGGAGGTGTTGTTGCTGTCGTCCACAGCAGCTCCAAGATCCATGACAAGGGGAGTTACAGGGGAGACATACACCTAAAAAAAATAAAAGAAAAGAAACATCACCACAGCACGTGCATGCCTGGCCACCCACCAAATACCCAATCTATAACTCCAAGCATGCATTCACCATGGCACAGAAAAGGAAGAGGATACGACCAGCAAAAGAACACCCAGAAAACTTATGAAAAAGGTGAGAGAAGAGAAAAATCGAGAAGGGTAATGGGGGGTTATTTCAAGGGTACATTAGATGAGTCAATGGTGGGGAACAAGCTCCCTCAATAATGAGACCAACCAAACACAAACAACAGCCACACAAGTCTAAAGATATATGATAAAAACCTCTCACTCTCCCTAAAAAAAAAGTGTCCTTCCTCTCTTACCTTCGGACTACTTCCAGGTTACGAAATGGATGGTGAAGGCATGGAGATCCCATAGAAAAATTGGTTAAAAGTAGATGGAGACTGCACTTTAAAACATTATACAAAGAGACCCATTTTTATATATGTAATGTAAGAGATGATGAGGAACAATACCTTGGGGGTCTTGGACCCTCTTGAGGTATGTAGACTCCCCTTTAAGCTAAAACAGTAGCTGGACAGTCCCTTTCCAGCAGCAAAAGCAGCTCACCCCTCCTTCTTCAAGCTTGGTAATGGGTGGAGAAGAGTAGTGGAGGGCTTAGGAGGTCTTGGGAGTGGGTTTGGGAGGTGTAGGAGGCAAAAGAGGTGGGAGAGAGGGGATTCGGAGGTTCAATGGGCAAGGGAGAAGGAACAGTGGAAAACCAACCCTCCTCTGTCCCATGTTCAAATTTTCCTTTTATAGTATATAGAGACAAAACCGCTCTGTGTGTGCGGTTTGGCAGCGTCTTTTCAGCATTAAATAGGGGGACAAATTGGTCAAGCGTAGATTGACGCGAAATGTAACCGCACTGTAAGTGTGGTCACTTTTCCTGCACCGCTTGCCCTGATTGGCTTGCGCAAGCAGTGGCCAAAAAAGTCAACCGCACACAATATGCGGTCGCGAATTTTCTCCCCCTTTTTTGGTTGAGTTGTTTTGACTGATTTGCCCTTGGGACTGTTTTGCTCATATCTCTTCCATTCGGGCTCCGATTCCTGCAAACTTAATTGCGTTGGACAGTGTCGGGATTCTCTACCCATTGGGATATGGTATAGCAATCAATTTGGGCTCAGACAAAAAGTCATTAGTCATGTTTTGCTCTTAAGAGTTTAGACCTGTCTTTAGGGTTTTGCTTTCGGGCTTTTTAGAGGGGTGAAAAAATGAGGTGCTTACAGCTAGGATGGGTGACCACTGGGAAGTTTTCTCATGTTATCCCTTAAGAACAAATTCGTGAGGGCCCATTGGGCCCAAAGCGGACAATATCTTACTGAGTATGGGTCCGGGACGTTACAGTAGTAGCAGAGTTGGACTCAAATTGTTGTAGATAAAGTCCAATTAGGATTAATACATATAAGGGAGAATTGTGTAGGACTCTCATTGATAGAATCACAATTTATCTCAAACAGGAAATAAATGGTAGAGTTGGATTTATAGTCCAACTCAAATAAGGGAATTAGAATCTCTATTAAACAAGTAATCTCATTCAAAAAGTCTATAAATACCTGTCATTGATCTTAGTCTCATACTTATGCTTCTGCAATAAATTCAATAGAAGTAGGTAGAAATGTTTAAAAGAAGAGGTTATTTATTTCTTTAAGATTTTTTTCATCATTGTCAACACAACTTTATATATAAATCGCCCTAAATAATTCTAATTCTAATAATCATGACAATATAAAACTTTTTTGATCTGAAAGTTAGTGAGAAAATAAAGTATTATTTGTTATCAAAACGTGAATTATTAAAAAATTATTTGTCCTATTAGACCCCAGGTAAATAGAAAGAAATCTCCAACAAAGCAAAAAGAAAAAAAATAAATGACTTTTTATTATGATAAGACTTTTATTTTAGTTAGGTTCATATTTAAACATTTACAAAAACATTTTTTAAGAATACCAAGCACATAAAGTCCCTAACTAATTTTCTTAAATAAAAATAACTTTTAAAATGAAACATAACAATCCATTGGTAATGTCAGCAACCCTAATTTTTGCGCCTCGGAAAGTGCCAAAAACCCTGCTAGTCCCAAACCTTGAGTCTGAGCCAAAGAGTCCCAAAAGAGTAAGATATTTTCAAAAGTCTTATTTCATGAAAATTTTAAGTCCAAAAGATAGAGCTCAAAAAATGCAATCTGACAATATAAAATTGATCAAAATCGGACTTAAAATGAGAAAGTTATGGGCTTTTAAAGATGGGTCAATTAGAGAGTGACACATGGCACAAGCCTGACAAGAGAGAAGAAGATCATGTCTTCATGCATGGCAGAATCTTATGGAGACACATGGCAGCATATGAGTGCCATGTGGCAATCAAGGTGGGTCCCAACCAATTAGGTGTTGACATGTGGCACCTACGTGGCATGTCACATAACACATTGATGCCACATGTCACACAAACATTGATCCACATCATCCGGCACACGCCAAGCACATGCCATGCCACGTGTCATCATATAATTGAAGATCGGCATGTGTCATCATCATAAAGCGCCACGTGGTGCCCGACCGACAGTCTCTAATAGAATGACCATGTGGCATTCCCCGATTGGCTCCGTACCCTGTAGGCCGTTAGAGCGTAGAACGGTTGATCGTGTACGAAAAAGCAATCCAAACCGCTCTTGCGTAGTGTTTAGTGCAAATTTAACTCAAACCGCTTAAAAGTAGTGGTTGGGACAAAATTTACTCAAACCGCTCTTGAATCACGGTTTTTGAATAAATGCCTATAAAAACCAACTTTCTGGTCTTCATTGGGGACTTTTGGCCATTAAAAATGAACCTCAACCCTAGGATCCCCATTCCCCCATCCGAAAACCTTCAAAAAGCCTTGCTAAAACCCCTCTTTCACCCTCTTTTTTCTTCCTTTTCTCATCACCACTTGTCATACTTGAAGAAGGGAGGGAGTTGGGCACTTGGGGAGCTCTACCATCAAGCCAAAATCCAAGTTCTCACCTCAAGTAGGTATGTAACCTTGCTCCACTAATCAAAGCATGCTTAAATTCTTTCATCTTATGCTTCTTTCATGTCTTTCCATGCTTGTTTATCATTATTCTTCTCTCTTCACCACTCTTTGAGCTTGTGAATGCTTGGATAATCTAATAATGAGGCGTGGAATGGCGTATTGAAGGTTGTGAGAAGAGTCCAAGGATCATCCCATTTCAATAGTGAGCATCTTATGAGTTAGGGATCATATTTTAGAGATTGTTTTAATTGGACTATTTACTACTTGATATCTCCCCTCCCCCTTCCACCTTTGTATGATCTTGGAATAAGAATTTTACGTAGTATTGCTTTAATTGTACGTGTACAAGGAGAAGGAGAAGACCATCGGCTCATGTGCACAAATTGATGTGTACCATCCTCCACCATTTGAGAGACCCCCCTAGTGGCTTGAAAGTTGCTGTTGCAAGCATACTGTGCGAAACCGCTGAGCGGCAGTGGTTTGTAGAAACCCATAGGGAGCCGTTCGCGGCTGTAGACTGCCAGAACAATGGGCCGCCTAGGTCCATTGCTGAGTTTGGACTGGACCTGAATAGGCCCACCTTGGCCTGTTCATTGCCCTTTTGATCGTGGGCTATCCCATATAGCCCAGAGTGCAGAAAAAATAAAGAACAAAATAAATAAAGATAGGAAAGCCTGCAACCGCGACACCCTAGCGGCTATAACAAAATAATAGCCAACCGCGCCATCCTAGCGGTTTGACCTAATAAAATTAATAAACAAGGCCCAAAGGCCCATTTCCTTTTGACTTAGTTTTGCATGCTCAAACCCGAGGCCCACGGTAATGACCTAGGCCCATTTGGATCTTGGAATGAACTTGTGGGCCCAAACCACACTTAAGGGTCCTATATTAGATCAAGCACAATTTCACATGCCTAATTATGGTCCAAATAATCAAAGGGAACCCACCTTTGGTGGGGTAGTTTAGGGTGTTTATGGACTTCCTTAGATTACAATCAGGTCACTTAACCAGACTCTGTGTAGACCATTCTTCTTGGGTGAACCTATACCCCATCAACTCAATAAGTAGTGGCGGCTCCCATTTTCCCATCCAAAAGGTCACTACAGCTAATATAAAAGCTGATACAATAATGTTCATGCCCACTTGCATCTCATCTCGCTGGAATTGCAATCTCAGTTAGGAATTACTTCTCTCTGTCTCTCTCTCAGCGCTTGACTCTCAACTATCTCTCTCTCGTCGTCCGACTATATGCCTTTCTAGATTCAAAGGTGCAACAATGTCGCCTTCAACAAAAGCTTCACATTCCCTCCCTGTGATTCTCCAAAGAGACATAGAACTCCCTTGACTAGTGGTCTATGGTTTATGAATTCATCCGATTGCATCTGTCTCTCTATATTCAAAGGTGAAATCGTCTTCAACAAAGCTTCAAAGTCCCTTCACTATGATTTTCCAAATAGGTACATGACTCACTAAGGACATTGTTGTCCATAAACGCTAAAAAGACAATATTTTTCAAATATCTTGAAAAAGTTACTAATATCTAATTACCCAAAATTGAATGAAAAGGAAAAGGATATACGAGTTAACAACCATTTTCAAAAGCATGTTATGAGTAATCCATCCCTACCTGTAGTCCTTACATAGAATAATCTTAGTAAGAAGAGAAGGTGGACCAAGAGCAGAAAACATGGACGCCCACAAAGAGGGGTTAACAGGTCAGTGTTTAGCTAAGTAATGACTAATGACTAGAAAAACTTGGCTGATTAACAAGTAAATTCGTCCTTACTAGATAAACATAAGAAAAATCAATACCCTTCGTATACATTTGAATTTTTTTTTATTTTTAAATATTTTCCCTACTTTTTTCTTATTATTTAAAAATATTAGCATTATTTTTCTAATGACCAGCTGGTAACTTGCTCCATGTTACAGTTCTTAAACAATATGGTTACAAATGATAATGTTTCATGGTTCAAATTTCAAAGAAGTTTAAATATTTAAGACATGTTATTTGACATATCTTATACCAACTATACAGAAAAGTACTCTGCAACTGCAGGTTTATGTATAGATATATATATTCAGGTTACCAAGTAAGTTACTACAAGGATCTGTTAAGGGCTAAAATTTGAAGGAACCAGACTCTTTGTTAAGATTACCATGTAAAATGCATGAAATGTCTATGAAAACAAGGTAGGGTGTGCAATCAAAAACACTCTGCTGCAAGTGTCCATGCTACTACATCAAACAGGAAAGCTCACTCAAATGCTGGTGTTTAACAAAGGATATGTATAATCTTAGTGGGGTCATCAGTTGAAGTTCATGTGGTATTCTTTCTGTCCTGTTAGTCATGCTAGAACAATCAACATATCTGGTTCCAGTTATTTCTAATGATCATGGGAGTATATCCCCACTCGTTGCAACAACAAAGAAACAATGTGCCTATAAATGTGACTGAATTATGCACATATCCAGTCAACTTTAGTGCTGAGTCCTCGTTTGCAATCCTTGCTGCATCAGCAATTACAAGCAACATCATCTCCACAACATAAAGATGGTCCAAAGGATTCTGTCAGCATTGCATTACAGCAGAAACTAAAGGAACAGACAGAAGCAAAAGCCAGATCAATTCCCTCAAAACCTCTAGCCACATTTCCTTTCTTGGTACTCCAAAGATTAATGCACAAAGAAGTGTGAGATTAAAGGATATACCGTCTAGAAAAGATATGATGTGCTGAACACAAACATAGCCATCTGTAGAAAACTGGCAGAGGTCTTATAATGACAAATTATAATTATTGTTGATGAAAGGTTTCCATAAATGCTAACATAATTTTAAAGTGAATCAATTTTTTGTAGATACTTTGCCTTTTTGTACAATTTTTGCACTAATTAATGTTCACATAATTTCCCTACCAATTATGTATATTGAGACATGAAAAAATAAAGTGTATTAGAATCTAAAACAATGACCTTAGCATCCAAATGCTTGAAATAATTATACACAACATAAAATTACAAAAGAGATCAAATATAACTTGAATCCATAACCTTAGGAGATATAACCTTAGGAGGTAAGAGTGCAGAACCAGTCTGTTAATCTTACCATCAGCAGTGTGGCAATAATTTAGCCAGTTCACAGAGTATGTACTACTTTTGGTGCTTATAAATGCACTCCATATTTTCAAACACATGTAACTGAAAAAAAAGATGCTGATAGGTTATAATATGTAAAGTCATGATGCTTCTGAAAGCACTCCGCATATACTAGACAACAAATATACCCATAGCTAGGTGGATGTTATAATTTATAAATAAGTTGGTCAGTGCACTATATTATACTGATAATTTGATTATTTCACTTAGAAAAGCTGGAAAACTTGATCAAACCCATGCCAGTGCTCCCTATCAGTTTATATACAGTTTTATGCTAACTATGAAGTTAACAAAGAATTTATTACAAACAGAAAGCATGACGGAAATTCAACTCTTATCAGACATAAAAATCACCTATTGGTGATTAAATGCTCCAAATACCAAAATCTGTGGATAAGGAAAATACTGAAATTTATTTATTATTTATATGGATTTCCATATAAGAAACTACTGAAACTTCTAATCGTTAGTAAAATATAAGGATATATCACAACATTTTGCTTGGGAAAAAAAATGTAAGTGGAAGTGAAGTCAATTCCATTTTGGTGCTCTCTCAGATGTGAATTTCACAGGATTCTGAAAATCTAAAACAATAGAAGTTAGTTGAGTTTCCTATTTCAAGACTTTATTAGCGGGTGGAGTTTTATTTGACATTGCTGTCTTTATTTTAATAAAAATTGTGTATTTATTTTTCAATAAAATACTGTGAATTCATTCATCATATGAAGTGTCCCCTCTGAGTTGTATTCTTAAAGCTCTAGAATTGTTCTTTGGTAAGGTTCTACCAAATTAATTTCATTTTCCCTTTAAACAAAATCTTAGAAACTATGCCATTAGAGGGTCATTAAGAAGAGAACTACTAAAAAGGAAAAAAAAAACAATCTTTCAATATTCCATCAGGTTTCCTTCTTTCTTTTTCCCTTTTGATGAAAAAGGACAGCAATTTTATTAAGAGAAATAAGAAAATATTAACTTATAAAGGCACAGATGATTTTAAGAAATAAGCAACAAATTAAAAGAAACAGCAAAGTTATTAAAGCAACAACACAAATAAAAAAGCTAAGAAATACATAAAACACCATTGAGTCCCTAAAAACTCAATCTTTGCTAAAAGCTAGCCCAGTCCACGAGGGTCCCGCCACTGTGTGGGGTTGGGAAGGGTCTTATGGTCTATGATAGTATGTTGAATATGTAATTCTCCATGGTACCTAGTTCAGCATGCTACTTAAACCATCAAAAGGAGATGTGGGATGCTAACGATTCTGCTATGAAATGTTGGCAGATGAATTTTAATGCCTAACTTGTTTTCCACAATGTCCCACTTTACATAACAGATGTTAGTGCCAAACACATTTGCCATATGGACTTTAGTGGACCATATATGTATTATGGAAGACGGAATAGAAGAGAGGCTACAATCTACCCATGGGGGTGGTAAGACAGAAAAAAAAAATTTAGAAAGAAAAAAGGCCGCACAACATTATCCTTAACATCTCCATATTGCCAATCCAAGGGAGATTACAATCAGCCTGTGAGGGATGTTTACTAAGACCAGAAAAATCATACAATAGTAACCTTCACATCTCCATGCAACCAATCCCCCCAATCCAAAACAACAGGAAGATGATATCAGCATCCCCCCATTGCAAGTCCATCGCCACTGTTGGCCACAATCTCAGACTATCACCCTTTTTTTTTGGTAGGACTCAGACTATCACCCTTTCCCACCCCTTTAAACTCGTTCCTGGATGTTACCATGCAGCCACCAATGCCAATAAATGTCATGAGTGCTGGAAAATGGGGTATATGTGTCTTCAAATATACACTTATTCCTAGACTTCCAAACAAACCACAAAGTGGCACAAAAAACAGCATGGTACATAAATTTCCCTTTCTTGCCAAGGAAAGGAAAGCTCCAAACAAACCATAAAAAGCGGCACAAAAAAAAAGCATGTTACATAAATTTCCCTTTCTTGCCAAGGAAGGGAAAGCTCCAAACAAACCACAAAGCGGCACAAAAAACAGCATGATACATAACTTTCCCTTTCTTGCCAAGGAAGGGAAACCTCCACTGATTTTGATAATCACAAATGGGCATCATGGAATCGAAAGATTTTTAAAAGAAGCCAAGACCAAACATACAGAATGTAACTTTAATATAATTTATAAAGAGGCAAAGCAATGGTGAGAATTGAAAATTCCTAGTGACCAATTCCGTTACCTTGGACAAAGTTCTTATGAAAGATCCCCCTTTGATGGGTTGTTGTTAATAAACAAACTCATTATGAAAGGCCATTAAGGTTTGGACCTAATATCTGATTTAGGAGGTTGTAAGTATAGACCTGAATTCTATTTGGAAAAGAGAACGAAAACAAAGACAGGTTTTAGGATTTGGCTGTACCATCTGTAGCAAAAAGTTCAAACAAAATCATGCCCTATAGCAAGGATATGATTAGCCCATGAAAATTAAAAAAAATTCTATAACAAGTGGGATCCACAAGCATTGAATTATTTCTTGATCTTCATGAGCCAATCACATCCTGAAGAGTGTTTTAGGACCCTTTTTGCTGTGGATGATACAACCCCCTTTAGTATTATCCCACAAGGTGTCAAATCTGGCTGCACATCATCTACACGGTAACTCTGCAACAATATTTAAAATAGGATTGTGATGACCTGTTGCATTTTAAGAATAATTGAAAAAAAAAATAAACTATTAAGTTTTTTTTTAAAAATGAAAGTGGCCAATAACATGCCTGTTGCACTGAGGATTTCCATCCGCCCAAATCTAAACCATATAAGTGAGAGGTGGATGCCTTCAAGAATGTGATTGAAAAAGTACTTTATACAAAAAGAACCTATAGGCCATAATTGTGTCAAAAGGGCTGTGCTGCCCATGGGCCAGAAGAGGATGGCACATTTTTTTATAAGGACTCGCAGGCAATGAACGGCCGGGCATACTTAAGAGCCCAGTAAGGCATAGGCTTGTGCCCATGCACTGCAAGGCCCCTAAATAGCTATACAAGCTTGCTTTTGTCTTTTATGACCTTTGAAGGCCCCTATTTCCATTTTTTTCCCTTTTTATTTTCATTTGATTTAAAGCTACTCATAGACTTTATACATAAAGTAAATATCTATAGATGATAACAACATGAAATTCCCTCTTCACAAACACACAAATCTATATACATGTACACACACACACATAGATAATGATTTAAATGTTGGTTACTTCAGAGTGTTCTAATTCTCTACTTCTAAAACACAACATCTAGAGGATACTAATTGCTTATTCTTTCAGATTTTTTTATTCAAGTTTCAGGGAAGAAAGGGTAGCATCCTTATGGTATATCACTGCCAACGAACTCTAATCATTCCCACCATATGTCTAGTAAAACTATCACATCATCAAGGGAAAGATAAGCATCCAATAAAAGACTAAATTGTTTTAGTATCTGATATTTCATTTCTCAAAGCTTCTATATACCAAATTTCAGAAAAGCCATTCAATTTATTTTGGAGGTCCTCCTAGCTACTATTCCACGAATGATGCTACATATGCACAAACATGGTCTCATCTCATGTATCTTATGGATTACAATGGATCAATGACTTCCACCATGGAAGCTTACCTGCAGCTGTTACTTTCTCGAATAACCTTGACACTTTTGCTATCTTCTTTGCGGTATAACGTCTTTCTCTTTCCCTTTTTGCATCTGCCTTTTTCAGTGCCGTGCTTATCATCTTGTGCGCCTTCTTCAAGGCCTTTTCATGTTCCCTCTTCAACTTGTTCTGTTCAAAGGTATCATAGCATCAATAGACGAAAAACTATACGAATTATTTTAGCTGGTTGAAAAGTCCTTTTAATGTTCATTCTGATAACTGTTTAAGAATCAGTCCTAAATTCAGAAATCAAATTCCTGAATGTATGAGTATATTTTCCCTCAATAAAGTATCACAACATCGACAGTAAGAATAGCATCTCACCTCAGTTTCCTCTTGTTCACTACTAGCTTTTGTGGTCTCCTTGAATTCCCAGGCATTAACTGCAGCTTCCTTCTTTCTCAGACTGTATTCATTGGAGATGAGAATGTAAGAAACATAGTTATAGCTTAAAAATGTTAAGGGTATACTCACATCAATGAGTAAACATGTATGTGAGCCTAAGATGAATGGCAGGTCCATGTATATGAATGGCAATGAAGATCTGAAAGAAGTATCCATACTTGTCAATTAATTCACTCGACTTGGCCTCCCTCCACTCATCAAGTCTGACCTCAAAATTGCTCCTCCTGATTCCAGATATGAAATCACGGAAAGTTCTTTCACCCTGTTGAGCCGATTCCCAGGAATTTGAGTTTACAGTTCCATCCACCTGCGAATCCCCATATGTGCCAACAAGGCTGTCTGAATATAAACCATTTCATTGCCATTGCCATCGAAGTGGTGGCACATATTTATGATTCATTAGAAAAAAGAAAAAACAACAAAGCAAGTCAGACTTTAGCATTCCAATAAAATGCTAACCTGTTAATTAGAGTTACCAATATAATGGATTTAGAATCAGCACAAACCTGGTGATAGTAGGAATGCACTGAGCAGTGTATTCGAATGGCAATGTCTGTTACTTTCATCTTGTTCATTGTCAATATTCAGCATTTTACTAGCCCAAAAACTAGTTGCTTGGCTGCTGGAGACAGTCGGTTGTTCTTCGTTTGCGCTAGAACTAATCGTGGTCGGTTCGCATAGGAGAAGCTCTCGGAATGTTCTAATCGACTTCACCTTTTGTTTCAGCTTTTTGTCATAACCGGATGCTGGTTTAACACCGTCAAAACCTATTTTATCTTCTCCTTCGATTGACGTTGAAATCTTTCCCGCATTAATTAATCTCTGTAAACTCAAGGAAACACCATGGAGTTACAGGTAAAGAACAGAAAAAATTTCAGAAACAGAGGACAGTGAATTGGTGCTTTTTTCTCTTACAGTTTCTCAAATTTCACGAACAACATTCAAGAAGACAAGTATAAATTATGAAGATATTAATCATCCATGGAATGTGTAAAAGCAAGAATCCAAGGCTTACTTACCTTATTTACGGGAGTGAAAAACTCGCTGGAAATCTGAGAGAAGACGTCGGAGAATGATCCCAGACTGACAGGGCTGCAGACGGGAGAAGGAGAAGTCGGGGAAGAAAAACCGGTGGAAGAACTAGGGCGCTCCATTACATCTTGAAGACGGGGATCTTGAAACATTTTCAAATTTCAAGAAGAAGCGATTCAAGAGTAGAACTAATCTCTCATGGACATGGCGATGATATTGCAGGGTTTTTGGAGACGACAGCAACGTTCTTGGTTCTGGCTTGGGTTCTTGGACATCCTGCGCTTCCTCAACGTTTCTTTGCGACAAATGGTAACGTCTATGATCCAAACTGACAGATTATGTAGTAGTGTTAACGGAAGGGTGAGAAAAGAGTTTCATCGGCTTCTTCAGATCGGTGGCTTTTGTGGATGTCGCTAGGTGATTTCAAAAGCAATTTGTCCTTTGATCTGCTGATTGCTGGTTAGGTTCCTCTCCCTCCCTATCCTTCTGTGTTTTGCGTTTTATACAGAGGTTGCGTGCGGTTAGAATCCTCTTCCGTTGCTTTAGTGTGATCATCCATTCTGCTATTGAACTCATCTCCACTTCAATCCATTACCTAGCCCTCTCTCCGGTGCATTCCCTTTCATGCATTTTGCCATGCACGGATGCTAGATTTTTTACATTAGAAATGTCATTTCAATTGATATTGTGACATGTCACTTCAATTAACACGGTCACATTTCACATTTTTTAACATGGATTTAAGAGCATCTGTGAGATGCGATACATGACGGCATCCTACAAATGTTGCTGTCTGCTGCCGCAGGGTTTCATCCCAGATTTGCTCATCTGAACCTTTTCAAGGGTGCGTGTGTTCCTTTTCTAGGGTTTCACATTTTAACACATGTTTATGAACTAATTTTCTTTGATCATTGAAGGTGCAAGTGGCTTCTGCTTATCAACCCTGTATCCTCTTGTGATATGGACGACATTGAAGCAAAATTCCAGAACTCTCTTATTCTGGCCAGACCCAAGAGAGTATTGTCTTTACTTCAAGAGTAGAAAGAAATCGAATTGTGGATAGATGGAAAAACATTCCACTAGTGGAAATCTGTTTGCCGTCAATTTCCCTAAACACGATGAGAAACTTCACGGAAAGGGTTTGGAAATCCATGTCTATATTAGAGATCTCCGTTGTTTCTAATTCTAGGTTTTTAATCTCATTTGCAGACTTGAAGTATTTACAGGCGATTCTACTATCAAGACCATGGTTCATAAACAATGTTTTCACTTTTAGGCTCTGTTTGTTTCACCGGAAAATAGTTTCCGGATAAAAACTTTCAAGGAAAATTTTTTCTTTTCCCTGCATTTTCCTAGTGTTTGGAAGTAAAATGAAAAACTAGAAAATTTTTCTTCTTTTTATTTTTTATTTTCAGCATAAAAAGAGCATTTACCAAAATATATCTAATTTCCTTGAAATTTAAAAAAACTAAAAACAATTTTAAAAAAACTATAAACAATCTAAAAGATTTTGAACATGTTGTGGAGTTTATTAGTGTAGCGCCCCAAATCTGGGTCTGCCTTATCACGGCACCAACCCGTACCCGAGACCTACTTATGGGCCCATTAGAACCTGATTGACACAATTAACATGGGCATTTACATCGTAATCATCAGAGTGCATAAACTAAAGAAGTATGAAATAAAAAATTTTCATCTAACAAAAGGACATCTGTATAATAACTCTAAAAATGATATATGTGTGAACAAAATACAACTAAGGCAACTAAATGCTCACAAGTTTATAAGTCCAAAAATAATATATACATCTCATACACAATTTCCCAATACAAAATACTACGTCATAAAGAGAACCCTACTATAAATGGTAGTAGTCCTCTGGCCTGTACTCAAGCCCACCCTCACTATTTGCCCCGGCACGTGGCTCACCAAGCTGATCTGAAAACAAATCCGGTAAAACAAAACACGCGTGAGACTTAAAGTCCCAGTAAGCAGCAAACATGCATGGATAAAAACAGTTTATACAATTTTGTAACATCATGATAATATTCACAAGTATAAGGTACCAAATGTAGACCAAAACAATTCAATCAGATACAAATGTAATTCCAAGTCAAATATTTCAATCGGGTAAAACATGCAATCAAGATCCATAAATACAATCAAATGCTGCAAACATGTCTTGGTGAGACTTGTGGGTTAGCGTGTCTCTAAATTAGATTAGTGACCACTATCCAAGAACAAAGACAGATGGACAAGGACATTAATTGTAAGACCCCAGAGTTTTGATTATCCTAATATAAGGAATTTGTAAATATTATTAAAAATAAATAATGAGGGACAATTCATGTAGTTGTGTCGCAAGGGCAATATGGGATTTTCATAAAAGTTGGCTTATGTAAGTTAAGAGTAAGTAAGATTATATTATAAGTTTATAGTAAATAAATTTTATTTAGAAAAATATTATTAGAAATAAAATAAAGTGGGGGCAATCTTGTGTTAGGGTAGAAGCCATGCGAGGGCATTTTGGGGATTTAAGAAATTATTAATTATAGAAGCTAATAGTAAGTGGTGTTATATATATTAACTTCAATATGAAATAATATTATATTATGAGAAAAGTTTAGGGAGCTGGAAATGAATAATAATAATATCAATAATATATATATATGTGTGTGTGTGTGTGTGTGTGTGTGTGTGTGTGTGTGATGGTGAATAAATTAAACTACTAGGGGTCGATGGGCGGAAGATGTAGGAGATATGGTGGTGGAGCACTACACATGATCAAAAAGGAAATAAAAAGTTTTTGAAACGAAAGAAGGTGTTTCACCGGGTGTTACAAACAGTTGGTTCGTCAAGCGTTTCCAACTGTTTTGACCGCTCATATTCGGAGTAGTGCAAACAAATGAAAACGTTAGATCAGAGAGTTGAGAAGGAGTGGAGAGAGATTTGTTTGGAAGAAAGAAGAAGAGTTTGTTGCTGTTAGTGAGTACGTTTGTTTTGTTGGAGCAGAAGTCGTCCAAGTTCCAGTGGATTATCAGTTCGTTGAGGAAGGTCTGGGCGTGGAGAATATTCGATCTTCATCTTTGTTTCCGTTGAAATTGGATTCTAGCAATCAAGAGGCAAGTTAGCACCTTCGATAATAGCATGTTTTCTGTGTCTTCTTTTAAGATCTAATAAAGGATACGAATGTGTGGGGGATAATTTCCGGTTTTGTTAACAGTGCAGCGGATGATTTTTAATGGTGGTATAATCTGGTTTATATATTTTTGAAGGAGTTTTATGGGGCGGTTGGGACCCTATGTGCTGTGTGCGTGTGGTGGGGGGGGGGGGGGGGGTGGTTTCCCTTAAGGTCTAAATTGATTCAGAAGGGTAAAATAAGCAACTGCTGCAAGTTGGAGAATTACCGAGTTGAATTGGGACCTGGTGCCAACCTAATGGACCTGGCGCCAACCTCAAAGAGGTTAGCACCAGACCTGGAATTTGCCCAGCGCTAAGTGCAAAGAGCTGGTGCCAACCTCACCAGGTTAGCACCAGATGATGTTGGTTAGCGCCAGACCTAATTTCATATGCAGAGTTGCGGCTGTTGTGATTCTTTGGTTGGAACTGATTTTTAACACCTGCATCAAGTCTAAATGAGTGGATTAAAGTATTGTAATACATTGTTAATCTTAGGATTAATTTAGAGGGAGGAAATTAAATTCTCAATAGAGAATAAATCAAAGTTTTTGGAAGTCTTGGGGGATAATGTTATTGGTAAGCATGTAAAAAGGGTTCGGGAAAATACTGTTTGTAGAGACTTAAGATGTTTCTGAATTTTATTGTTATTAGCATATAGTCATCTATAGTGATTATCATGTATAGTAAGATTCTGGGCATAATTGATCTTAGAATTAAATTGGTTAAGTGTTGGAAAAATTGGAGTCCTAACCTAAGGGTGTAGTCATTGGAATTTTGGGATCTGAAATAATTTTTATTTGTTTTGCTTAACATTTAATTATAAATCTAATCTGTTTTTTATTATGGAATAACCAGGTGTTTATTTGTTTCTGGTTTGATGACATGGTGAATATTCCTAAATTATGTAT
Source organism: Buxus sempervirens (assembly GCA_947561395.2). NCBI lineage: Eukaryota > Viridiplantae > Streptophyta > Magnoliopsida > Buxales > Buxaceae > Buxus > Buxus sempervirens. The sequence continues at coordinate 33,973,619 of OX387184.1, read as the reverse complement.
CAAATGTTGTATTTTTCTGTTGGAAGGTTTTAGTGAGTAAATGAAACTGAATTTGATATTGTTCATGATAAATGTTTTCTTTTACTACAAGCATGATGTAAGTTACATTGCATTGTATATAAGAAATTTTCCCGACTTAATAGGGCGAGACTTAGTGTGGATCCACAGTCTAGTTGTAGGTGAAATTTGTATGTTTTGTTTGGATTTAAGTCTGGAGTTCCTTCATGCGTTTCCTCCACGATGGAGAGGCCTTCTATGAGGGAAGCGCTGCAGCAACTCCGTTTCCACCATGATGGTGAGGTCACTTGAGTATTTTTGCCATGAGGGCGACAATATTGGATGTTCGAGCTGTTGTAGTGTTAGACTAGATAGTCTGGAACTCTAGTGATTAGCCACACAAAGTAGAAAAACTTCACGAGTCCCAATACATAAGATTTCCGAATGTGATTGACGATGTATTTCGGAGATTAGACGGATTACCCGTGGTTGATCGTCGTGTATTTTTAATCGTGCATGTTTTAGTACTGTTATAACTATATTTTGTGCATGCATTGCTACTTGCTGAGATAGTCGTATCTCACTGTTTTGTTTTGTTTTCAGATTTCAGAGAGGTCGATACAGGCGGGTATATGCTTGGTTTAGGTGAGTTGGGGAAAATTTTAGTTGACTTTGACTATGTTTTTGCCATTTCATGTTTTCCTTACTCTGATATAGCGATCCTGTATAGAATAGTTAACTCTTCGGAAAAGAGTTACGGTTTCATTACGTAACCCGGTTCCGGGACGTTATATTAATACTAACAAGCCAACACCAACACACATACTAGACTCACAACTCACATCATACCATTCAAATCTATGAGTAGAACCAGTGATCAAACCAAGACCAAGCAGAGTAACCTCTACGCTGCCTGATGAACCAAGGCCAAGCGGAGTAATCTCTACGCTGCCCAATGAACCAAGGCCAAGCGGAGTAATCTCAACACTGCCCAATGAACCAAGGCCAAGTGGAGTAATAGCTACACTGCCTGATCATAACACATGCCAAGTGGAAGTTCTCATCCACCGCCAAACCATAAACCAAAAGCCTTTTTCAAATCACATATGAGTTTTTCAACCTCATTATCATCAATCCAATTAATCAAAACGAATGTCAGAAAATCCTCAAAATAGATTTTCGGTGAGTGGGATAGTCTTAGGATTCCTAATAAGGCCAATATACCAAAATCAATGGATTCCAAGACAAAAAGTTTTGGACCTTGAAAATATTCCAAGTCTGGTTAAAAACGTTGACTTTTCGGGGTATAGTTTTTCTAGACAAATCTACAAGGAGTTTCGGGCTCAAATTTTGGTTGTAGTCTATTGAAGGGTAAGCAAATCTTCTGGAATTTTATGGGCTTTTGAATAACTCATTTGAGTATCAAACTCAAAAGAGTGGCTTTTTATGAAATTGGGAAAACTGGAAATTTAGGCATGAACTAGAAAGTTGACTTTTTATTGGTTGGGAATTGGGCCTTGGGAGTATTTTTATTGGTTCCAAATGGAGGGTAAAACCTTATTTACATGTAAAGACTTAAGTAAATGGAGCAATAAATATACATGACATTTATTTAACTGTCTTTTATGTAATAAGGATGCTGTGTAGAAGGCTTGGGTTGTTTGGGAAAGGGTTGGAGAAGAAAGGGATGAAAAACTGTCAAAAACAGGGTCCATGATTAGCTCTTGGATTAATCGCCCAGGGGCGATTAGCTTTGACGTTCGGGCTTTAAGGGAATAAGCAAGGCAACGTTCACATGTTAAGGTGAAAGTCAGGGCCAACGTGCGCACGTCCAGGGCCAACGTTCGGGCGTTAAGGTGAAAACATGCCTGACATGGGCGCGTCCTCTTTAATGTTCGTACGTCCAGGCTCTAGATTAATCACCCAGGCTAATCCTGAGTTGCGATTAGAATAACAGAGGCAGGTTTTTGGGGTTTTGGCTAAAGATTAATTGCCAAGTTTCAGGATTAATCGCCAGGTCGATTTTTTGACATATTTTGACTATTTTCAACACCAAACTCATACAAATCATCCCTAACCTTTCCAACACTAAATCTGATGATCATACATCATCCCAACACACTTAAAACACCTTCCAAAACAAGAATTCAACCCAAATCCTCATGAACACAAATCCAACACATAAATTATCATTTAAAATACCAAACTCAAACCCTAATCTGAAATGTGGTCAATAGAGTTGAAAATCCATGGCAAATCAATAGAAAACAAAACAAGAGTGTTATACAACCAAAACCTACGAATTTTAGATATAAAAACCAACATGCAAGATCATTTCTTCAAATAAATTAAACCCTAGAGAGAGATAATACGAATTTTGTTAATACATTTTTTTTGGAAGGGTTTGCTACTTACCTATTAATGGAGATGCACAACTCCTCTTCAAGCTCTCCTCTCCTTCTCCTTCTTCTCCTTTCTCTTGAAGCTTTCAAGCAAGCTTCCCCAACTTTCTCTCTTGTTCTATACGTCAAAGACAAGAGGGAGTGTTCTCAAAAACACTTAGAATTGAAATTAGGGCATCCTTTTATATGCCAAAATTTTGGTCTTTCAAATCTACCCCCAAATAAAACTTTTATTCATCTAAAACCCTAGGATGTACCCAAGGTATACCAGGGGTACCTTGGTATTAAGTGGGGTGGTACTTTAGGGTTAAGTGGAGGTATCTTGGTGTTTCAAGGGGGGTTTGCCTTAGCCACTTCAAGAGATATGTTTTAGAGATGCTTGGGAGGTGTACCTTAGTTAACACAATGGGTACCTTAGTTATATGAGAAGGGGGGGGGGGGTACTTTAGTTATTTGAGGAGGTACTTTGATGTTTCAAGGGATTTACCTTAGTCATTCTTAGGGATAAACTTTAGATGAGCTTAGGGGGTGTACCTTAGTTATATTGAGGAGGGATACTTAGCTATAGAAGGGGTGTACCTTAGTTATATGAGAGGGTACCTTTAAATAATACAAGGAGCTAGGGTGTACCCTAGGTAATATAAAGGGTGTACCTTAGGTATATTGGAGGTACTTTAATTATATAAAGGGGGTACCTTAGCTATATAAAGGGGTGTACTTTAAGTAAAACAAGGGGGTACTTTAAGTAAAACAGTGGGGTACCTTAGTTAAAATAAAGGGGTAGCTTAGGCAATACAAGCGAGGTACCTTAAGCAATACATGGGGTACCTTAGGTATAATTAAGGGGTACTTTAGGTAAAACAGTGGGGTACCTTAGTTAAAATAAAGGGGTACTTTAGGTAAACACATGTGGGTACCTTAGGTAAATCAAGGGGGTACTTTAGGTAAAACAGTGGGGTACCTTAGGTATTCAAGTGTGGTTACCTTAGGCAACACAAGGGGGTACTTTAGGTTAAACAAGGTGGTACCTTAGGTAAATCAAAGGGATACCTTAGGTATAATTTGGGGGGGGGGGGTACTTTAGGTATACTTGGGAGATGCTTTGTGGTACACTTAACTTTAATTTTTCAAAATTTGATTTCCAATTCACTAGATCTAATTGAAGGATATCTTAGCCAATTGTAATTAAGACATAACACTAACTAAGCTTACCTTAATAACTTCAATAAAGTTCAATTTGATTTCCTTCAATCCTCAAGAATAATCCACATCTACCTCATCTTCATAACATAAGTACTTAATTAGTTTAATAATCACACTTTAGATAATTAATCTTAATAATTAAGATATAATCCGGGCTGGGGTTTTACAATTAGCATGCCGTTCATGTAAAAAAAAAGGTTTTTATTGATCAAATAAATATCTAGAAAAAGAAAAAAGAAAGAAACATTACCAACATAACACATTCAAGTACTCACATCAGATGAATGATTAAGAACTCGTGTTACTAGATATTGAATCTTGAGAGGCTGATAAGAGAATTATTCTCCTTATCATTTTTAATTTAATTTTGGCTTTTGATTACCTTTTCCCTTGATTTGACTCAATATAAATACGTTTGATTGGTCAAAGTCTACTCAAAATCCTTTGATACATATACGCCACTACACATTCCAAAGCAACTTAATCCATCAACACATGCACTTAGACAACATTAAAACAAATCAAGTGGTTCAGTCAAGATTAATTGTGTCGGTTTTGATGTTGTTTGTTAAAGGCCTATGTGTTGTTTCATCGGAATGCTGCTTGTCCCACTAGATTTTTCATACCATTACATCACTAAAATTCTAAAAAATCTAAAACTAAAATAAATCTAAAAAAAAAGCAAAATACACTAGTTATATATACTCACACATACTATATTTATACTAATATTTATTTATTTATCCTTACTTTTTTCTCATATTTAGAATAATTCTGAATTTTCAAAAGTAAATATTTATTTTTTTTATTTTTTAAAGTTTGATTAAGTAAACCTAATATTTTAAAAATAAATAAAAGATAAAATGTTTTTTTAATATTTTTTGCTTTCTATTTCTTTCATATTTTGAATATACAAGAATAAAAATAAAAATATAAGAATTTAAGTTAATTTAAAATACAAACATACATATAAAATGAATTTTTTAAAAATAAATTAAGTTAGAAACTCGGGAAGATTGATTTCAAGTGATACTTTTTTAAAATAATTCAGATTCAGTTTCCCAATTGATTTTATGTTTACGAAGTATTGCTTAAAATGAATTTCCCCGTTCTCTAGCTTCTTCTTCGGTTGACAAAAACAGGGAGAATGGAAGTCTCTCTTTTCTCCTCTCCAATCTCTCTCTCTCTCTCTCTCTCTCTCTCTCTCTCTCTCTCTCTCTCTCTCTTTCTCTCTCCCTCTTTTCTACCCTCTCCCCCTTCCTCTTTCCGTCTCCATCTATTCTACGTACCCACTCCCCTGGCAGCATGATGAAGGAGGTAGCACGGGCACCATCAGAATCTATCGGATCTATTTCAACCTACCGAATCGATGACTTTTGTCAAGAGAACAAGAGAGAGAGTATGAGCATGGAGAGAAGAGTAGAGAGGTGAGAGGTGAGAGAGGTGGCAGATCTATTAGTATCTAGTGTTTTATTTGTTCTTCTCCCTCCTATTCGTGCCTTCTGTTTTCAGCCCCGATAACCACCATTAAAAGGCTTCGAGATTGTTTCGTTTAGCTTCAGAAAGGAGTTGTGGTCAGGATCTGGCTCTGGTGTTCAATCAAAACGTCAGAAAATAACTTCTGCCAACCCGCCCTGTCTTAGGCGGGTTTGGGTTGACTGTTTCAACCCGTGGTTTGGGTTCGAGTCATGAATTCTCAACCCGATTATAAACGGGTCGGGTTAAGGTTTGACTCATCAACCCGAAATGACCCGATTACAACCTGATTTTTTTTTGGGTAATATAAGTTTGGAACATTATACTAAGAATAGTTGTGGCTATTCAAACTTTTCTCTTTTAATATAATTAATGAAAAAGAATAAAACTGAAGAAAGATTTTCTACATATAAATATTTCAAATTTTTTAGCCTCTACTAATATAAATTGAGGCCTTGACGACAAGTAAAGTCTTTTAAGGCTTTATTATTATGTTTTAGTCTTTTTCTTCATGTTAATTTAGTTCTATCTTAATGATTGTTGAGTTATTATGCTTGTTAGGTGTGCTTTGATATTAGAATGAATTAAAAAAATAGAATTTGCAAAGACTTTGATATTATAATGAATTAAAATTTTTAATATTTAGTATAATTTAAATTATTTAAACGGGTTGGTGGGTTAGAGCGGGTTGGGATATTCCAACCTGTTTATTAAACGGGTGGGTTCGGGTTGAGCATTGGATTGTTAACCCCCTACATCTGTAAAACCCCAAATTTCTGCATGTTTATTGTTATGAGAATTAATAAGTCTATATGGGTGAAATTGCAGAAATCTGTCAAGCAGGGGTGTATTTGTAATTTGAGACATTAGGTGAAGCCAGATGAATTAAGGAGAGTAAATGCCTCAATTTTTAATTAGAAGTATGTTGCTGTTTGAATTTAGTCGTTATGAACAAAATATTTATTTACATGGGTGTTTAGGTGGAGAGTCAAGTTGGTGAATCAATGGCTGGAAAGCTATGTATGTAGGGAAACTTTGTGGGCGAGCGTGCACTGAATCCCGAGTTTAAATTGGTCGAGCGGAAAAGCGTAGGGTGAGTATAAATACTCAATGTATTTAGGTGCGTAGGTTTTCACATACCTTGAGTTTGAAGAAGATTGCGGCTGGAGTCCTAGGGCGTGTGGAGAAAACAAGCATGGGGTTTTTCCTGTCGATCGGAGAGTGATCAGAAATCATCTTGCGATCAGGGAAGAGTTTGGATGGAGATCGATAAGTGAAATTTCGGTGTTAGAAGTTGTAGTGCAAGGATTTGAGCGTAAAATAGGTGAGTAGCATCGTTTTAATCTGCTGTTTTTGAGTTTTGTATTATGAGTTTAGCCGTAATGCATGATTTCGGGAAATATAGTTTCGAACATGGTTTTTGGAAGAATTTTAGAGGCGTAATATAAATGTTTGTAGATTAATTTCGAATCGTGTTTAATCATCTTTTGAAGGTGGTAGAAGTATAGGAAAATCGTTACAGAGGTGAGAAACCAGGACATTCATGGAGATTTTGCATTAACAGTGAGTCGTAAATATACAGGGTGTGTCCGCCGAGCTGCCGCCAACCTCTTTCCTCTCAGAGGCAGCTTAGCACAAGCAAGATTTTGGATCCACCGACCTGGTGCCCACTAAGCCGAGGTCAGCGCACCCACTAACTTCTCTAGTAAAGTGTGGCTGATCATTTTGAACACATTTTTGGTACTGTAAGGCTTAAACCTTTTAGCCAATGACTAGATTAGGATATTAGAAGCATTTTATCTGCTTAAAAACATCCGGAAATCATTGTGTCAAATTGTTGGTAGTATTATGAGTTACCGAAGTGAGAATTGAAGGACTATTGGTAGATTAACATGCTGTACCTGATACTATGAATTAATGTCTTAGTTTTACTTATGTTTTACCTTTGTTTTCCGATTGTGAATGTGTTTAACCTGGGTTTGCTTGATTTCAAAGTGCTGAATTGTACTTGTAAAACTATCTTGGTGTAAGTAAAATGGATGTTACTACCAGTTGGACCTGTGTTTTGGGTTGGATTATTTACTGAGATGTCATGAGTATTATTCTGGTCCAGAGTGACTTGTGATGCGTGGTATTGGGTTATACATGATGGTGACCAGTGTTGGTTTATTGTTTGCAAATGCTGAGTTTTATGTAATGGTTATTCTGTTTTGGTTTAGCTTCACCTAGATCCATGTCTGAGCTTAGTAATGTGATGGTATTGTTTGTTGGTGTAATTGCATGACCTTGTGTGTTGCCACGACCGCTGTAGAGCAGCCAGATACCTTGAGTAGGCCGGTATTGGATGGCGAAACCTTGAGTAGGCCGTCATTTCAGAGTGTCCGAAACCCTGAGTAGGCCGTCATTTCAGAGTGTCCGAAACCCTGAGTAGGCCAGAATTGTGTACATGGAGGTGTGGATGTCTCCTTGGCATGTCAATTAACCAATTTAAACAATAGGCATGACATTGACCATTCGATGTTTTATCGGTATTGTTATTGAACTATGATTTGGTACTATTATTGGGGTTTTGGATATCAACTATGGAATGATCTTCATTGACTTAATCGTGCTGGTTATTTACTGATGCATATTTCCAACTGTTGATAACTATTTCTGCATGCATATGCTATTCACTGAGATATTCGTATCTCACCTCGTTTGTTTTTGTTTTTGTTTTCAGATACTCGTGGTGAGACGACTACTGGGGTAGATCCGACTGAGACTTATATAGAGGAGGATTATTATTGCATTCATTAGAATAGTAGGTTATTTTTGGATTGGAGCTTTTGATTTTTTAATTTGGAAGTGTAATAAAGTAGTTTGATGTTGAATCGTTTGATTATAATTAAAGATTATTTGGATTTTTTAGTTGATAGTTGCTTGTGCACTCTGATATGGTAGAATTTCGATGATTATCCAGCGATCACATATTTATTGGATCCTTACCTAACACTCCGTAAGACGTGTTATATCTTAAATGAACAACACGGATCCGGTGCGTTACAACATCAACCCGACCGAACCCGACCCATTGCCACATCTACTTTTGCCAAAAAAATGCGGAAGTTATTTTCCTCCAAAATTTTAAAAGTCTAGAAAATAATTTCCTGTATTTTCAGTTTTTGTAAAACCCTGAATTTTCCTTAAATAATAAAATAAATTAATAAATAATATCCTTGGGAATTTTAATTGATGGAAATATTTTATTAATGTAGGAGACGATATAATTAGTGGAGATCCAGAGTTGGACGTAGATCCGACCGTCCGATCATGAGATATCAATGTATGATTAACACTTTAATTTTTAAGAGATGTAAAACCCCGAAATTTTCCCAAATATTAAAATAAAATAATAATTAATATTCTTGAGGATTATTATGGATGAAAATAATTTATTATTGTAGGGGATATCGTTGCAAGTGGAGATCCGGAGTTTGGCGCAGATCAGACCGTTGGATCGTGAGATATCGAGATAACAATTAAATTTTGATGTTGTTGTATTCTGATTGGGTGAGTGCATTGTGGGTGATACTTGTGTGTTGCGTCGGATCTTAAATATATAATTAGGGTTTATACCCTAGGAGAATACAAACCGTATTCTTCGTCATATAGGTTGTTTTGTATTCGGCGGCTATAGACCAACAAAGAGAGAATCGAGAGAAGAAGGAGGAAGAGTGTTTGATCTTGAGTTTCTCATCATCCCAAGAGCTTTATACGTATGTGAAGAGAACAAATTGTTGCTGTTCAGAGGAAGAAGAAAGGAACACACGATACAGGTAAGTAGCACCGATTTTTCGTTTCGTTTTGTGTTCTGGAGGTTAATCGATTGTGTTGCATGATTTTGGGTTGTATTTACATGTATTTAGCATAGTAGAGACGTTATATGTATGCTAGAACTGATTAGAACATGAAAATTTGAGTTTTGGTACACTGTATGGCCGATTTCGGGGGACCGCCGACCTCTCTGCACTCAGCCATCCTCAGCGATCTTAGGCGCTAGTATAACTTTTGAGACCGCCCAAGACCGCGAGAAAAGTTATCGTCGGCGCTTTGTTTTACACTACCGCTGACCTTTGACCCCCCAGGCGATCCTGAGCGATCCTAGGCGCTCTAACAAAAAAATGCAATTTTGAAAGTTTTTCATCCCCTTTTCTTCTCCAACCCTTTTCCAAATAACCCGAGCCTCCTACACAGCACCCTTATTTACCTAAAAGACATTTAAGTAAATGTCCTGTGTATTTATTGCTCCATTTAATTAAGTCTTTAAATGTAAATAAGGTTTTACCCTCCATTTGGAGCCAATAAAAATACTCACAAGGCCCAATTCCCAACCAATAAAAAGTCAACTTTTCAGTTTATGCCTAAATTTGCAGTTTTCCTGATTTTTATCAAAAATCCCGTTTTGAGTTTGGTACCCAGATGAGTGATTTAAAAGCCCATAAAATTTTAGAAGATTTGTTTACCCCTAACTAGAATATAACCAGAATTTGAGCCGAAAACTCCTTGTGGATTGGTCTAGAAAAATTATATACTCAAAAGTCAATGTTTTTAACCAGACTTGGAATATTTTTGGGGTTCGAAACTTTTTGTTTCAGAATCGATTGATTTTTGGTATGGTGACCTTATTGGGAATCCTAAGACTATTCCACTCATCCAAAAAGTATTTTGAGAACTTTATGACATTCTTACTCCCAAATCATTATAAAATAGGTTATTTGGATTTCCACCCCTTGTAACACTTCTCTAAGATTATTCTTAAGGTGTCTCTGAAGGCCAATTATACTTAAAAAGTTCACATTAGATATTTAACCACCTTGTTCTATTATTTAGTACAATTTGGGGTTTAAAGAGGATCAAAGTTACTTGAAATGATTACAAGGATTCTATATAGGTAATTTCCTTCTCAAAATATAATTGGACTGTGGACTGAATGCCATGATGGCTATAAGAGATTCGTACCATCTGCGGATGAGATATGTGACCACCTGCGGGTGAGATGAGACCTTCTGTTGGGGGAGATGTGATCCTGATTGGATTGCATCCCACAGGGGAGATATGCGATCACCTGCGGGTGAGATGAGACCTCCTGTTGGGGGAGATGTGATCCTGATTGGATTGCATCCCACAGGGGAGATATGTGATTACCTGCGGGTGAGATGAGACCTCCTGTTGGGGGAGATGTGATCCTGATTGGATTGCATCCCACAGGGGAGATATGTGACCTCCTGCGGGAGATATGTGACCTCTTGTGGGGGAGATGTAATTGTAAAACCTTGAATTTTCACATAATAAATAAATAAATAATAAATAAAGGAAATATGAGTTTAAACCCTAATTGAAATAAAAAGTGAAGATCTAGAGGATAAGTAATTCAAATAAGTAGTAAGTTGTAAATAAAGAAAGAATTTTAAGGAAATTAGCCTAAAAGGGTAAAAAAGGTATTTTGGTAATTTTCAGAAAAGGGTAATTAATAAATAAATCATTAAATAATAATTGGGATTAGAAAATAGAAGAAAATAATTTTTTTAGACAAGTTAGAAATTAAAAGGAATTAATAAAAGCCCAAATGTGGAAAAAAGGTAATTAGGAGATTTTAAGTCTTAATTTAGAGAAAATAAGGTTTTAGGTGATATTAAGGTTTAATTAATTATTATGCACGAAAATAGGTTGTAAATAGGAGTTTAGATGATAAGGGATTTAATTAGTAATGTTTTAGTAGAAAAATAGAAGGTGGAGAAAAAGTAGGAATTAATTAAAAGGATTTAGACTTTAATTAGACCTTGGTTGGGTTAGCCCAAATTAAAGGAGCCTATTAGGGTTGGTTTAGGACTTCTAAAGCCTAATATAAATAGGAGACTAAGGTTAGAGAAGAGGGAATTTTCGTGGGTTTAAAATTTAGAGAAAAGAGGGAGAGAAAGGAAGGAGGTGGCTAATGGAGCTATCTGACCAATCTTCATCAAATCGCGATCGGGGAAATTCTGTACGGTGGATCGCCTTCAAATTTGGAGATTTTGTTCATGACTGATGGAACTACAATGTGAACGGTGGAGATTTGAATTAAAGAACTCTAGCTTGGTGTGGTTGGGAGCAAAAGTCAGGTCCTGTGATTTAATATTGATTGAACGGATTAATCGGAACAGTATTTACATTGAATCAAATTGGTTATGTGTTAGTGATTGGTATTCTTGAAGGATTTGTTGAAATAAAGAAGAAAACTTGGTTTAATCATGAAATTAATTATATGATGGTATTTAATTAACAAGAATTAATTTAGAAGGCTTTAGGAATGTTTTAGAATGTTATTAGATTAATATAGACAAAAGAAACATATGGCAAAAGCATAAAAATCCAAACTTTGTAAATTTGGAAATTTTCTGTTTAATTTTGCACGAGCGCCTAGGATTGCCTATCCCTGTAGAGGTCGGCGCTCTATGTAAAATTTGCAGATTTTAGGGATTTTGTAGTACGAATAAATATCCAATAAATTTTCTGATTAGTTAAGCATATTAGCATCTTTATAAGGATCTAATTAAGGTATAAAAATTATAAAATTAAATTGGAAAGATTAACCAATAAATTGAAGGTTATAATGAAAGGTTTGACCATAAAAGAGTCAAATGGTATGGATATTGATATAAATAATACTGCTGGAATTTATAGGATAAAAACACTTTCTAAACTTTATTCTAGGTCTGTAGGACATGCTGGAGAAATAAAATACAGAAAATTTAAATAGAAAATATCTTAGGTATTAAGATGGGAACTTGGTTGATAAATAAGGGATTAATAAGGAAAACTCTAAGCAAGATTTGAATTAGTTTTATTTGAGCTTTAAATATGAATGCTGATTTTCTGGAAATTACATTAATTTTGATTTCAATGGAACTTATGTTCAGGAGTTTTATTTTGGACTGTGGATTAAATTCCATGATGGCAATAAGAGAATTGTACCATCTGCGGATGAGATATGTGACCACCTGCGGGTGAGATGTGTAACTCCTGCGGGAGAGACCTCCTGTTGGGGGAGATGTAATCCTGATTGGATTGCATCCCACAGGGGAGATATGTGACTACCTGCGGGTGAGATGAGACCTCCTGTTGGGGGAGATGTAATCCTGATTGGATTGCATCCCACAAGGAAGATATGTGACCACCTGCGGGTGAGATGAAACCTCCTGTTGGGGGAGATGTAATCTTGATTGGATTGCATCCCATAAGGGAGATATGTGAACTCCTGCGGGAGAAATGTGACCTCTTGTGGGGGAGATGTAATCATGATGTGATTGCATCCTACAAGAGAGATATGTGATTACCACATGCGGTGAGAAGTGTAACTCTTGCGGGAGAGACCTCTTGTGGGGGAGATGTAATCATGATGTGATTGCATCCCACAAGAGAGATTTGTGTGTTACCACCTGCGGGTGAGATGTGTTAGCTCCTGCGGGAGGAACCTCATGTAGGGGAGATGTGAATATTACGTGTTTGCATCCTACATGGGAGAATGTTACTATTGGATTTGTGAGATGGACTATTAATTATAAATACATGTTTTATCGCTAATCTTCGATTTTATCTATCGATAACATCTATTTACTGGTATTTACGTATGATTGCATATCCTATTGCTTTATTTGGAATTGGCCATGTTGATTTGAATTCATCGCCTTATCATTGATTAATCGTATAACTCATGACTATTTGCCTAAATGAGGCTGTTTACTTGCATGCACCTACTACTTGCTGAGATGTAAATCTCACTCCATTTTCCCCTATTTTTCAGGTTGCTTGGAGAGATTGCGAAGATGGGGTTTTAATTTGATGGGTAGAATTATAATTGGTATTAATGTCACATGTTGATTAGATAAACTTTATTGTAAACTGAATTGAATATATTGATTAAAGAATTGTTTTTATTGGCTACCATAACTCTGATGTAATTAATTAGTAAATTTTAAAATTATTGTGAATCTTGGTTTGTATCTGACCCCAGTTTCGTGGTAACACCTCGAGTTTGGTTGTTGAACCGGACTTGGGTTGTCACAATAGCGAACTGGGTTCGGGTGGGTGCCGGTTTGCACTGACCTGGGTTCGGGGCGTTATAGTAATCATGATGTGATTGCATCCCACAAGGGAGATATATGTGATTACCACCTGCGAGTGAGATGTGACCACCTGCGGGTGAGATATGATGACTTCTGCGGGAGAGACCTCATGTAGGGTAGATGTGATTACTACTTGATTGCATCCTACATGGGAGAATGTTGTTATCAGATTGAGATTTACTATTAATGATGAATGACATGATTTACATTTGAATAAGAAGAGTTTGATTAAACGGTTTAGCTGTGACTTGGTTTGAATGACTCTAAAATATAATATAAATGAGCCACGAATTAATTATAGAATTATTTTAGGAAAACAATACTGGCAGTGAATTGGAAAATCCTTTAGATGTGATTTATATTACATTGCCTTTCTAATTGAAAAGAATGTTACATAATATACTCTCTTTATTCCAAACACTGACTAGATGTTGGTTTTGTATGGTGATTACTCGTTCTTCTTATCGACCGTGACTACTCGATTATTTATCGTGCATAAATGATTACTTTTATATATAAAATGTTTCTAGCATGCATGTGTTACCTACTGAGATATTTGTATCTCACCCTACTTCTTTATCTTATTTTTCAGCTGTTCCACGTGAGAGCGTCCTTGGGGTTGACTCAAGGGGAAGTTGCAGATTATTGAGCTGAGGATCTTTCTTATTTAGTTTAGATCTTTCTATTAGAGGTTGATAGATGTACCTTGATAGATAGTTTATGATTTAATTGAATATGAGAGAAAGTGTGTTAGAAAACCCATTTACCAGATTTATGAATTTACATTGATGAGTTAGTTTGATGGTTATATTTATTCACACATATTGATGAAATTGATGTCTTTAATTCTCCACACTCTGATAATTAATGCGATTAGTTGAATTTAAATGTTCTGGTAATTAGTAGCTTTGGGCCAGTATCATTTCGGATTCGGGTTTGGTGCTTGGTTTGCATAGACCCGGGTTCGGGGCGTAACAAGATATGATTGGGCGTGTGTATGGAGTCTAATGCATGTGAGCTACTTGGGATCATGGGATATAAATAATAGATTAATACCCTAATCGTATAAGTTTGGTATTCTCATTGGTATTCGACAGCCACAAGGGACAAGTCGTGAGTGACTGAGGAAGAAGAGAAGAAGAAGAAGAAGTAAGGACGTTGGCTTGTGTTCTTCATCGTCCAGAGCATTGCTTGGTGTTAGAGTATTGCTGTTTAGTGAAGAGGAGAATAAACAATCGTAAACAGAGGTAGGTGACACTGTTTTACGTTTGTTTAATCACCAAAGCAAGTTTTTGTATGCTATATTCATGTATTTAGTTTGATAACAACACTATATGTATGTTAGAATGATCTTGAACATGAAAAATCACATTTTTAAACTGTTTCTGTTCGTTTTTTAGGGACCGCCGACATCGATTGTGCTCGGCGATCCTCGGCGCTAGTTAAAAATTTGAGACCACCTAAGATCGCGTGAAGACTTATCGTCGGCGATCTAATTTGCACTACCGCTGACCTTAGACCGCCGGGGCGATCCTAGGCACTTTGTGCAGAAATTTCAGAATTTCGTAATTTCGAACCTGATTCAATTCCAAACTATTTTTAGACAATTTTAATCATTGATTAAGATGTTTTAAGACCAAAATAAATTATTCAATTCCCTGTTTTACAGAAAAATAAATTAGGGAGATATTTAGGACATTAGTTGCCAAACTTTGAACGAAATTGAGAAATCTAGTCTTTGGAAAACTTGACTACTATTTGATTACCAGAACAACTTTAAATGACACTATAAACTAGATAATTACATAAGGAGAATTTAGAACTCAAATAACCCGAATATTGAAGTAATTGACAGATTTAACCTTTATATGCCGCTAGGCACCAACCCTTATAGAAATATTATATTTTAGGGAATTTTGGAGTCTAGTGGGCATAGCTGGTTATGGATCCATAGTTGTAGCTAGATAGTTGCTGGATATGTCATTTGGGTTGAATTTCTCCCTTGTGCGAACGCGCTTCCTTTGCAAGTTAGTTTATTTAGGAAGGTCCTATGTCTGGAGGGACACCCCGGTGAGCCGCTAGTGATTCCCGGTACATGTGGATAAGCAACCATCTCCATTTATTGATTCTGGTACTGCATGCTGGTGGTACATGCCAACTCTGATGGGTACGTGTGCAATAAGTCAGTGACTACGGCTCTTGTCTAACCTGCGCTGCATGGGACTTGAGTATCATTAGTAGCATTGCTCCTAAGACGCATGGTGGTATAGCGATTGGTCAAGAGTCATTTTAAAAGGTTTATCTATCTTTGTGAGTCCTACAATGACACTAAAATCACAAACACTTGTTATTACTATTGTATACATGCTGGAGGCATGTGATTGAGATATTGATCGGATGTGACTATTTAGTGCATCCTAGCAAAGTATGGATTATGTTATTGATTATGATATTGGATTCCTATAATAGAACTTGCTGAAAATCATATTTAGAACTATTTAACTATACTGTTTTGTATTCATGATCGATACGAATGATTATACGAGCCTGCTTAGTCGAGCTTGCTTAATCGTGCATGAACTGTTATTTTACTTATATGAATTGTTTAAACATGCATGTGTTACCTACTGGGATATTCGTATCTCACCCTACTTTTATTTCATTTTTCACCTGATACGCGAGAGGGGGGATCATAGTATTGATTTCCAGGGAGAGGTAGCTTATTATTCGCCGGAGGATTTCTATTATCCGGATATTGTCTGAGGTGGAGGATTGATATCGACGTAGTTATTTTGATTAGACTATTATTCATTTGGTTTGATGTATTAGAGAGATGAGAGAGAGATAGTAACCCTTTTATTTTACCAGACTTTCATATTGAGATTGATGGTTGATTATATTAGTTCTTGAGGATTTTAGACTATACTTCCGCACATACTTGTTCTGCACTCTGATAGTTAATTAATTGAATGGATTATTTAATTCTTTAGTCTGGTATATTCTTGATGTATATCTGATATGGGCCAGTAACACCTCGGATTTGGTTGATGAACTGAATTCGGGTTGTTACAGTAGTGAACCGGGTTTGGGTCGGGTGCCGGTTTTGCACTGACCCGAGTTCGGGGCGTTACAGAGATGGTATCAAAGAAAATGGTCCTAACCTTAGATAGCCAGCTTTAGGGGGAATGAATTGTGAGTACGCTAGATAGAACCCCTATAATTATTGGATACTAACAAGTAGAATTTGTATTTTGCAGATGGCTGGTGGAGCGAGACGTGCTAGAGCTGATCCTATTGAGAGAGCTGATGTTGAGGAGGAGCAGCAGGATGTTCCATTACCTCCACTACCTCCAGGGGGTGATGTGTGGGCAGTTGTTAGTAGCTTGGCAGAGCTTCTTGCCAAGGAAAGGGAGGAGAGACTGAACCAGCATGACAATGGTGGCAATGGTGGCAATGGTCTGGAGGATGCTCCTATATATGAGAGAGTGATACAGACAACCAAGGATCTAGAGCAATTCAGGAAGTTGGATCCACCTATCTTCAGTGGACTTCTAGATCTGATGGAGGCTGAGAGATGGCTGATGCGAGTGGAGTGGATTTTTGAGGCCATGGGATGCCCGATGGACAGGAGAGTGAGATTGGTAGCATTCTTATTTGAGGGTGAGGCAGTTCACTGGTGGATAGCCAGGAACAGTCAGGACCCACAGGCTACTTATATGATGTGGGATAGATTCAGAGAGGTCTTCTACGACCAGTATTTTTCCGAGGAGGTCCGGCTCAAGAAGGAGCGGGAATTCATGGAGATTACCCAGGGGAGCTAGACAGTGGCCCAGTATGAGGCTAGATTTGCAGCCTTATCTCGATTTGCACCCCACATGACACAGGATGAGAGGAGGCTGACTTCACATTTTGAGCGGGGTCTAAAGCCTGAGATTAAGAGTATGTTGATGGTACTCTTATGCACAGAACTGAAGGACGTGGTATGTAGAGCCACCAGGGCTGAGAGTGACATAGAGGCCAGAGTGAGCCAGAGCAGGGTTAGACCACCTATGAGGCCGGCAGACTAGAGTGGTTTCCTTAGTGGGAACAAGAGGCCTAGAGACTGGACTAGGGCGGAGCCTTCAGGAGGTCAGTATAGACCAGCCCAGAGGGGATGTGCCAGTTGTGGCAGGTATCATGTACCTGATCCGTGTGTCGCAGCACCGGGCACTTGTTACAGATGTGGAAAGGCGGGTCATAGGATCACTGATTGTTGATTCTCTCCAAGCTATCAGTCGTTAGTAGTGCCACGACCAACATTACCACAGCCAAAGATTGCGCCTGCTTTCCTACAGAGGCCACAGTTTCAGCATACAGCTCAGAGAGCACCAGTAGGATAGAGGTCCCAGGGCAGAGGATCGGTTCAGAGAGGAGGTCAGAGGCAGGCAGTACCTGCTCAGCAGCCGCAGCCAGCTAGAGTATATGCAATGGAGGCACATGAGGAGCATGAGCCTGAGCGTGTGGAGGATATCGAGGCTGACCATGAGGCACCTGAGATGATCGGAGGTATTATTTTCATTTGTAGTAGATCAGCATGTGTTCTATTTGATTCTGGTGCTTCACATTCATTAATATCGCTTGTTTGTGCACGACGGATTGGTTTGTCACCCACTGAATTGGATATTGCATTGTCTGTACACACACCTTTGGGAGAGTCTACTAGAGTCGAATATATGTATAGAGACTGCATGATTAGATTGGGTAGACTGGAGTTATATGGAGATTTGATTGCCTTAGACATTGGAGGTTTTGATGTAATATTGGGGATGGACTGGTTATGTAGACACCATGTGACTTTGGATTGCTATGCGGGGACAGTGATAGTTAGAGGGCCAGATCAAACCACTCATGGTTTCAAATGTGAGGGGTTGAAGTCGCAGATTGGTCTGGTAGCATCTGTGATAGCAGGGGAGCTCAGGAGTGACATCCTTGTCATCTTCGATGTACCTGTAGTGCAGGAGTTTGCGGATGTGTTTCCAGAGGATTTACCTAGATTATCACCTGCTAGAGGAGTAGAGTTCAGGATCCAGTTAATGCCTGGTACGGCTCCAGTTTTGAAGCCACCCTATCGACTTGCGAAACCAGAACAAGAGGAACTGAAGAAGCAGCTAGATGAGCTTCAGGAGAAGGGATTCATCAGACCGAGTGTGTCGCCATGGGGCGCACCAGTTCTGTTTGTGCAGAAGAAGGATGGTAGTATGAGGATGTGTATTGATTATAGGCAATTGAATCAAGTGACAGTGAAGAACAAGTATCCGTTACCTAGGATTGATGACCTGTTTGACCAGCTAGGAGGTGCATCTTGGTTCTCCAAGATAGACTTAAGGTCAGGATACCATCAGTTGAGAGTGGCAGAGGAGGACATAGAGAAGACAGCTTTCCGTACACGCTATGGGCATTACGAGTTCTTGGTTATGCCTTTTGGGTTGACCAATGCCCCAGCTGTTTTCATGGACCTCATGAACAGGATTTTTCATGCATATTTGGACAGTTTCGTAGTAGTGTTCATTGATGACATCCTAGTATATTCTAAGACCCGAGAGGCACATGTTGGGCATTTGAAGGCAGTATTGCACACTTTGAGAGACCACGGGCTTTATGGGAAATTCAGCAAGTGTCAGTTTTGGCTGAGACAGATTTCATTCTTAAGTCATGTTATCTCAGGTGAGGGTATATTTGTGGACCCTGAGAAGGTTAAGGCAGTGGCAGAATGGCCTAGACTCACTACAGTGATAGAGATAAGGAGTTTCCTTGGTATGGCAGGGTATTATAGGAGATTCATCACAGGATTTTCTCTTATAGCTGCACCTTTGTCGAACCTAACCAAGAAGGCAGTGAAATTCCAGTGGATGAGAAATGTGAGCAGAGTTTCCAGGAATTGAAGCAGAGGTTGACTACTGCCCCAGTTTTGATTATGCCATCCATGGACGAGGCATTTGCAGTATATTGTGATGCTTCTAGGATCGGCTTGGGATGTGTTTTGATGCAGCAGGGCAGAGTTGTAGCGTATGCTTCGAGATTGTTGAGGCCGCATGAGAAGAACTACCCTACTCACGATCTAGAGTTAGCAGCCATAGTCTTCGCACTGAAGCTATGGAGGCATTATCTTTATGAGGTAGAGTTTGAGATATTTTCTGATCATAAGAGCTTGAGATATCTGTTTTCACAGAGAGACTTGAATATGAGGTAGCGTCGGTGGATGGATCTGCTTAAGGATTTCAAGTTTACGTTGCAATACCACCCTGGTAAAGCAAACGTAGTGGTTGATGCTTTGAGCAGAAAAAGTGCAGTTGAGGATCAGGTAGTCACTTTAGCAGCTTTTATGATGAGCCAGTGTAGATTGGTTGATTCAGTCAGAGATTGGCAGGGAGAGTTTAGCATGCCACAGGATGGAGTTAGATTGAGCCAGATTTGGTTCAGAGATTGCTCGTGTTTAGATTGAGCTAGATTTGGTTCAGTTGATTTGGGAGAGACAGTTGACTGACCCATTGTTTGTAATGCCCCGGATCCGGGTTACGTAATGGAATCGTAACTCGTACCCGAGGGTTAGATAACAAAACTTTAGGATCTATATCAAAGTGTAAGAAACATGACATTTCATTTTATTATCATCAATCACAATATCAGAGTTCGCTAAAATATCCCAATCACCAAACCACAATGAATTGAAAGAATTACAATTCAAAAGTTACTCACTATCTCAAATGAAAACAACAACTAAAATGTATCTCAAAAGTCACTCAATAAAATAATCCTCTCCCCTATACTCGGGGTAATTCGCGTCTGGCTCAACCCCACGAATATCGTCATCACCAGGATCTGAAAACAAAACAAATCAAAACAGAATGAGATACGAATATCCCAGCAAGTAGCACATGCATGCACAAAACATTTATATTAGTTCTAAAACATGCTTCAATAGTAAAACATGCATCAGTAATGATAACCAACCTTTAAGAGTAATCCGAGTAATCCAAATACAACATATATACTGATAAAGGGCAATATCAACCATCAATGCATAACAGCTATTCATAAGTGTAATCATAGACATAAGTCCAAGGTGGACTCATGAAATAAGACTGCCTTTAACTAGGTAATGCCGAAAGTTCACTATGCCACCTCCCAGCTTAGGTGCGAAGCCGAGTACACGATCATCGTCTTATTGTGGGAGAACTCATCCAGTACAGTGATGAGTTGGCATGTACTAATCCAGTCACAGTCCAAGTACAGGATAAAATGAGGGATAGCCACAGCCAGCTGAGTACACGATCAAGCCTCACCGAGTACACGGTGGAAATGCGTGCGTGAACAACGCATTACAACTAGCAAAGGAAACAATCTATTCCACTACCTAGCTCTTAATTTGACAAATGTGGATCCACACCGAGCTATGCCATCTAGACTCGAGCTAAAGCCAAAACAGAAATCTTGATGATATCAACTTGTTCCAAATTCAAAACGTGCCATCCCAATGATACGGGTATCTCTGAGTACACAGAGGAAACACCATCCCAAGTACATGGGCATCCCCGAGTACACGGAGGTAAGGTAACCATCAAGCCATCACAACTCACAATAACATCCTCCAAGTGTATAAAAATTCCCAAAAGTCAGATTTGACCATAACAAATTAGTTTAAAAGGTCCTTTCCAAAATAGTGCTTAAAATCCCCTTTTACAGTCAAAATTTGGTAAAACTGCCAAAACTCGGTTAAACCGGCAAATCTGCATATAGATATCAAAATATAGTAGTATTGTTAAATTCAGACTTGAAATCTTGTTTTATACTTGAACAGTAATCTATATAAGTGTTACTCTTATTTCCTCTTCTTTAACATAAACCAATGACATCTTCTAATAACACATTTAACTCAAGCTTATGTAATCCCGAGCTTTCTACGCTTTGTTAACTTAAGATATAATGTTATTCTTTAATATGCTTCCAATAACTTAGATGTATTCTGAGCTTTAAGCAACCTTTACAATGATCTTTACTTTGAGTTTTAATGCCCAAAACTTACTTATACCAGAATCTGAAATACACCAAGCTTATTTGCCTTATTTCCCTCTTCCTACACTCATTTCAGCTTTCATTATTTCTCTCCTATACATTTATACTTCCTCAATTAATCATTTAGGTAACTTACCTAATTGAGCTTCACAAACCAAAATATATAATATCTTATCTCTAAGCCAAAAAGTATTAAGAGCTGGACAGAATTTAGCTTTTATAAGAACCCTCCACTTATCTCTAATAAAACTTTCTGGCTTTCAAAACCTAATACCTTAGTATAATCCCTAACTTACCACAATTTACTTCCCCAAGTAATCCATAATGTAGGGTTTAGCACTAAGCACAATTTACTTGAAAATAGGCTGAAATTTAAGTTGGGCGCCAACCTCTGGAGAGGTAGGCGATCCTCAGCAATCCTAGGCGCCCTCTCAATTTTCCATAGGTTCAGGTACAACTGTTGAGATTGGTCTAGGACTAACCTACTATTTAGTATTCAAACTATTTTTGGTAAAATTAGAACCCTCTAAACATACCTTTATCCCACAATTGGATTTTATTGAGTCATTAATATAAAGCCACTTACCATAGCCGCCCATACCATTCTTCAAACTCAGATTTTTCATAACCAAACATAGTTCACTCTACTTATAGATTCTCCCCTACGAACCTTGATTTACCCATGATTAAATCCCACAATTAATTCCTAGAAGTAACTCCTCAATAGAACTTAACAAAACCTCTTTTAAAGAACAAAATTATGCTGGGCGCTAACCTCTAGAAGAGGTAGGCGATCCTCAGCAATGTTCAGCGCCCAGGCCATATTCCCAGATTTAAATACGGCTAATGGATATAACATCAAATTGATCAAATTCCTTGCATTCGAATTATTTCTAAGATGAATTTAACACCATGTGCATACTTTAAAACATCAATACAACTAATTTGGTCACACATCAATACACTTACAGTAGGTGTTCATGCCAATTCCTAAATTCTGAAACTCAGTTACAGCAACAATGATCTTTGGTTCTAACATGAATCATAATATATTTTTCCTATGAATCCTCTTCATCATAACAGTACTAGTCCTACTAACTATAGATCTGATCTGGAAACTTTAGTTGAAACGATTATCATATATGATTAAGTCTGGCGACAAAATACAGCAAAACAGGGTCTGTTGCATGCTCATCCTAATACAAAATTTTTCCAGATTAAAACCATTCAAATCCAATGAGGTTGTGCTACTCACCTTTAGATGAAATTTCGAGTTGTTGAAGACTCAATTCTACAGATTTGAATTCTGTAGTGGAATTCCAACTCACGCTCACTGCTCCTCTGCAAATAATCTCAATTTGCTCAGACTTTTACAAATCTGAAACCTGATTTGAATCCTCAATAAAATTAAAACAAAAACCTCAGATTCAGTGCTAACTTACTCCGAATTGGTCTGAATTTGTAGAATTCACTTTGCTCTAGACGAATTTGAAGTTGCTGCTATAGCTCTCTTCTATGCTGATAAGCAGAGCTCACGACCAGATCACTTCTCTCGATGATCACCTCAGCAACCAGATTTAATCTCCTCAAACCCTAGCTTCTGATCTCTCTTCTCTCTGAGATTTCCAATTCAGTTCGATCAAAAGCTCAACCAAACCAGTGAGCTCCTTTCCACTTGGTTTTTATACTTGCCGCTCAAACCATATTAAATCATGACCCGCTGAAATGCCACACTACAGAATTTCCTATACCAGCAGATTATTTAATTTAATATTATTTATTTTGCCACATCATCCGAGCAGATAAATCAACTAATGAAATCCCAGAAATTTTCTCATACCTTTATAATTTTAAATAGCCTATCCGGCTCAAGCAACATTTCCGATTTAATCCCAAAATCCCCTTTCTCTGCAAAATTCACTAATTATCATTAATTTAATCACTACAATATAAGTTTTAATTTTTCAGAAAATTAGGGATTTTACACTATTGATTCAGACCAGGGAGATGATGACTAGAGGATCTGAGGTAGCTGCAGATTTTTCTGATAAAGATGGGCTATTGAGATTTAGAGGCCGTATTTGTGTTCCAGCTGACGAGGAAATTAAGGAGAACATATTGGCAGAGGGTCATAGATCAAGGTATGCAGTTCACCCAGGAAGTACAAAGATGTACAAGAATTTGAAAGAAATTTATTGATGGTCAGGAATGAAGAGGGAGATTGCAGAGTATGTGGCTAAGTGTTTGACATGCCAGCAAGTGAAGGTTGGACATCGGAAGCCACCTGGTTTACTTTAGTCACTTCCTATTCCAGAATGAAAGTGGGAACATGTGACCATGGATTTTGTATCTGGGTTACCATTGACGGCAAAGAAGGAAGATGCTATTTGGGTTGTTGTGGATAGACTGACTAAGTCAGCGCATTTCTTACCTATCAGCATTACATAGCAGTTGAAGTCTTTAGTTGAGTTATATGTCAAGGAGATAGTGAGACTTCATGGAGTGCCAATTTCCATAGTGTCTGACAGAGATGCATGATTCACGTCACGTTTTTGGCTTGCATTTCAGGCAGCCTTAGGTACTAAGCTTAATTTTAGCACCAGCTATCATCCTCAGACAGACGAATAGTCTGAGCGTACCATTCATACATTAGAAGATATGCTGAGATGTTGCGTTATGGATTGGGGAGGCAGTTGGAATTAGCACCTACCATTGGTGGAGTTTGCCTATAATAATAGCTATCAGGCGAGAGTATTTAGATGGCACCATTTGCAGCACTTTATGGCAGACCGTGTAGATTCCCAGTGTGCTGGGTGGAAGTTGGAGAAAGACAACTTATTGGGCCCCAGATTGTACAAGATAGCATTGAGAAGGTAAATCAGATTAGGCAGAACATGCTTACAGCCCAGAGTCGTCAGAAGAGCTATGCAGATACTAGAAGGAGAGATTTGCATTTCGAGGTTGGAGATTTTGTATTTCTAAATATATCTCCATCTCTTGAGATTAAGAGATTTGGGAAGAAAGGCAAGTTGGCTCCAAGATATATAGGTCCATTTGAGATTAAGAGTACAATGGGACCAGTGGCATACAAATTGGATTTGACTACACAGCTGGAAGGAGTTCATGACGTATTCCATGTTTCTATGTTGAGGAAGTACGTGCATGACCCTACCCATATCATTCAACATGAATCACTGGTAGTGCGAGAGGACTTGACTTATGAGGAACATCCAGTTGAGATTTTGGACAGGAAGGAGCAAGTTCTTCGTACTAAGGTAATTCCACTTGTGAAAGTACTTTGGCAGAATCACACAACTGAGGAAGCTACTTGAGAATTGGAGTCAGAGATGTAGAGAAAGTATCCTAACCTATTTCCAAAATCACAAGGTAAATTTCGAGGACGAAAATTTTCTTTTAGGAGGAGAGGATGTAAAACCCTAAATTTTCCATAAATAATAAAATAAATTAATTTCAAGGACGAAATTTTTCTTTTAGGAGGAGAGGATGTAAAACCCTGAATTTTCCATAAATAATAAAATAAATTAATAAATAATATTCTTGGGAATTTTAATTGATGGAAATATTTTATTAATGTAGGAGACGATATAATTAGTGGAGATCCAGAGTTGGACACAGATCCGACCGTCCGATCATGAGATATCAAGGTATGATTAACACTTTAATTTTTAAGAGATATGATTGTGTGTATGGAGTCTAATGCATGTGAGCTACGTGGGATCATGGGATATAAATAATAGATTAATATCCTAATCGTATACGTTTGGTATTCTCATTGGTATTCAACAGCTGCAAGCGACAAGCCGTGAGCAACTGAGGAAGAAGAGAAGAAGAAGAAGAAGGACGTTGGCTTGTGTTCTTCATCGTCCAGAGCATTGCTTGGTGTTAGAGTATTGCTGTTTAGTGAAGAGGAGAAGAAAAAATCGTAAACAGAGGTAGGTGACACTGTTTTGCGTTCGTTTTTGGATTTAAGTTCGTTTAATCGCCAAAGCATGTTTTTGTATGCTATATTCATGTATTTAGTTTGATAACAACACTATATGTATGTTAGAATGATCTTGAACGTAAAAAATCCCATTTTTAAACTGTTTCTGTTCTTTTTTGAGGGACCGTCGACCTCAACTGTGCTCGGCGATCCTCGGCGCTAGTTAAAAATTTGAGACTGCCCAAGATCGCGTGAAGACTTTTCGTCGGCGATCTAATTTGCACTACCACTGACCTTAGACGGCCGGGGCGATCCTAGGCGCTCTGTGCAGAAATTTCAGAATTTCGTAATTTCGAACCTGATTCAATTCTAAACTATTTTTAGACAATTTTAATCATTAATTAAGATGTTTTAAGACCAAAATAAATTATTCAATTCCCTATTTTACAGAAAAATAAATTAGGGAGATATTTAGGACATTAGTTGCAAAACTTTAAAAGAAATTGAGAAATCTAGTATTTGGAAAACTTGACTACTATTTGAATACCAGAACAACTTTAAATTACACTATAAACCAGATAATTACATAAAGAGAATTCATAACTCAGATAACCCGAATATTGAAGTAATTGACAGATTTAACCTTTATATGCCGCTAGGCACCAACCCTTATAGAAATATTATATTTTAGGGAATTTTGGAGTCTAGTGGGCATAGCTGGTTATGGATCCATAGTTGTAGCTAGATAGTTGAGGGATATGTCATTTGGGTTGAGTTTCTCCTTTGTGCGAACGCGCTTCCTTTGCAAGTTAGTTTGTTTGGGAAGGTCCTATGTTTGGAGGGACACCCCAGTGAGCCGCTGGTGATTCCCGATACATGTGGATAAGCGACTATCTCCATGTATTGATTCTGGTGCTGCATGCTGGTGGTACATGCCAACTCTGATGGGTACGTGTGCAATAAGTCAGTGACTACTGCTCTTGTCTAAGCTGCGCTGCATGGGACTTGAGTATCATTAGTAGCATTGCTCCTAAGACGCACGGTGGTATAGCGATTGGTCGAGAGTCATTTTAAAAGGTTTATCTATCTTTGTGAGTCCTACAATGACACTAAAATCACAAACACTTGTTATTACTATTGTATACATGCTGGAGGCATGTGATTGAGATATTGAACGGATGTGACTGTTTAGTGCATCCTAGCAAAGTATGGATTATGTTATTGATCTTGATATTGGATTCCTATAGAACTTGTTGAAAATCATATTTAGAACTGTTTAACTATACTGTTTTGTATTCATGATCGATACGAATGATTATACGAGCTTGCTTAGTCGAGATTGCTTAATCGTGCATGAACTGTTATTTTACTTATATTAATTGTTTAAACATGCATGTGTTACCTACTGGGATATTCGTATCTCACCTTACTTTTATTTCATTTTTCAGTTGATACGTGAGAGGGGGGGATCATAGTATTGATTTCCAGGGAGAGGTAGGTTATTATTCGCCGGAGGATTTCTATTATCCAGATATTATCTGACATGGAGGATTGATATCAACGTAGTTATTTTGATTAGACTATTATTCATTTGGTTTGATGTATTAGAGAGATGAGAGAGAGATAGTGACCCTTTTATTTTACCAGACTTTCATATTGAGATTGATGGTTGATTATATTAGTTCTTGAGGATTTTAGACTATACTTCCGCACATACTTGTTCCGCACTCTGATAGTTAATTAATTGAATGGATTATTTAATTCTCTTGTCTGGTATATTCTTGATGTATATTTGATATGGGCCCGTAACAACCCGAATTCAGTTCATCAACCAAATCCGAGGTGTTACGGGCCCATCTCCATCATATTTGGTTGATGAACTGAATTCGGGTTGTTACAGTAGCGAAGCGGGTTCGGGTCGGGTGCCGGTTTTGCACTGACCCGGGTTCGGGGCGTTATAGTTTTCATTTGAAACAAACAATTTGAAAATTTGAGAATTTTGGAAAAAAAAAATTTTTCCCTATTTTCCGGTGAAATAAACAAAGTCTTATGGAATAGATATGGTCCCCAAATGAAGATCTTTTACTTTCCTAGTGGTGTGGACCCATCTCCATCATATTTCGTGTGTGAGTTCAACTCTGTAAAAAATAATGGCATAAGTGGTTTCGAGGCGATCTTGAGGCGATTTAGGTGCGTGTTTTGAGGTGTCTTGGTTTAGCTCTTGGTTTCCTCCCTGGTTTCGGCGTTTGTCTCGTTTCCCTTTTCTGCTTCCCTCCTTTCCGTAGTGGTTTCGAGAAAGCGGTGCTAGTTTCATCTCTCCTTCCGGGTGGCTCTCCTGGTTTCTACTCCATCGCCTCTGGTCGTCTTCGGCTACTCTTCCGGTCTACTCCATTGCCTCCGCCCTCCGCTGCTGGGATCCCCTTTTCTGGCTGTGCTTAACCACTCCTTGTGGTGGTGTTCGTCCAGTTTCTTCCTCATTTGTCTCTCGGTTTGTCTGGTTCTCTTTTGTGTTTTCTAGGTGCTTCTCTCTTTCTGAGCGCCTTCCTTTTTCTGTGATGTTCTAATTTCCTTCTCCCTGTGTGGTCATCCATTCGATTTCGTTTCCTTGCTCATGGACGAGATTGTGAAGGAATTTCAAGAGCTCCTCATCCCCGTTAGACCTGCAAGGGTTTTCACTCTCAGGGAGGACGAAAAAGAGCAGCTCATCATTAAATGGAGGAACCTTCTGCTGGTTGAGATTTGCAACGCTTCGTCTACCCCTAATGCTATTAAAAACTTTGCAGAGCGGGTGTGGAAAAATATTTCTGTCTTGGACATCATGCCTATACATGCAAGCAGATACCTCCTTTCTTTGGGAGATGTTGCTGAGCTCCAGGTTATTTTGCAAAACCGACCTTGGTTTGTAAATGGTGCCTTCACATTAATGGCTCAAGTCAGTTCGCCGGAGGAAGCTATGCAGAAATCCTTCTCTAACTTTGTCATCTGGACCCAGCATCTTAACCTGCCTAGATCTCTGATGGATGCTGATATCATTGAGCGTTTGGGATGTGAGTTCTGTACAACGTTAGAAGTTGATATCCCAAAGTCTGCTGATCATTTCCTAGCAGCTCTAAGGTGGGAGCTGGAGATGTCGAAGGCTATTCCTCTAGGCATTTTTGTCGAGGATCTTGAGGGTCGGAAAATTTGGGACACCTTCGTCTTTGAGGGCATACCAGAGTTTTGCTTCTCATTTGGATTATTTGGTCACACTTTGAATGTTTTTGTAAATATCTCCTTAAAGTGCACGGTGTTTCAATCTCCGGACGCCATGCCAAGTTATTCTCTGATGAACCATGCTGACTGCCGCCAACGCAAGCCACCTATGTTACAATTTCTGGTAGAGAGAATGAGGAAGCACACGAGTTCTGAGATCAGCCAAAACTCGTCTGAGTTGAATTGGTCGAGTGAGGGCCTTACTAATCCATACTCTAGCCCATGGGCCTCCCCATGTAGCTCTCATGCCTTGCACTCAGCATTGGGCCAACGAGATGGGCCTAGGGAACACCTCATAGATGCGGAAGGTATTATAACATCCATTGGACCAAGGGCTTTGATGGGCCTTTCTCTCAACCTACGGACCATGGTCTGCAGAAACGGTTGAACCCCCAAGCTTCATTTACATTCTCAGCAACCTGTAACCCAACCCAATCAGGTAAAGGCCCTGCGTTTAACTTTCTCTTAACTGACCTTTTTTCCCAAACCATGGCAGGAGAAGGATGCTCTACGGAATATTAGCCTCTCCGCTTCTTCAAACCTCAGCATATCTGAGAAAACTGCAACTCCAAACCTTAAAAAACCGGGTCGTCGAGTTCTTGCGGTGAGAAAGAACCTCCCTTCTCAATTTGGTGACGCAATGGAAAAGGGCTCGGATGGACGTCCTCAATGGGATATTGGTACTCATCAAAAGAAACGGAAATTGTTTCTTGCAGAAATAACCACCCCTGATTCGGTGGAACTCTCCGAGCACCCACCATGAAAGTTCTATTCTGGAACAGTCATGGCATTGGTCGAGTTGTGACTCAACAGTACCTCAAGGACCAAATTTTGCTTCATGCGCCCAATCTTCTTTTTGTTTCTGAAACTTTTGAAAAGTTTAAACTTGCTGAGAAGATTGCCTATAAGAATTGGTTTGCTTTAAAGTTTTTTTGCTATACCTACTATTAATCGTAGGGAGGGATTTCTTATAATGTGGCGGACGGGTTTTGAAATTGATATCATCGATTCTATTGATTGGCTTGTAGCATTGTAGGTATCCCATAAAGGCAGAACATGGCACATGATTTTTTTGCACGCCAGTTCTATACAAGATGTTCAGATTGATCAATGGAGGTATATCAAAACATTATCTAGTTCCTTCGACACTCCTTGGATGATTTTTGGGGATTTCAACGCCATGTTGGATCAATCGGAGAAAAGAGGTGGTAATGGCTTAAGCAAAAGACAAAGCCTAAACTTTTAGACAATGTTAAACAACTGCAATCTCGCTGAAGTTAGTCAGAAAGGCCAAGATTTACCTGGTGCAATGGCCAACAGGGCATGAGGCATATCTCGGAGAAAATAGACAGGTGTTTCCTATCGATCAACTATTTCGATTTTTTTAACCACCCTTTGGTTTTCTCCCAACCGATTTTTGTGTCAGATCATGCTGCTATGATCATTGAACTTCTACATGAGAATAAGAAAGGTGCCCGACCTTTTCGGTTCGAGGCTTTCTGGATACAAGAACAAACATGCTATGAGACAATAGAAGCATCCTGGAACCATGACAGAAGGGGTGGTTCAACTCCAAATTTCAAATCCAAGTTATCACGCCTCTCCACTCTCCACTGATTTGCGCCGGTGGAATAGAGAGGAAGTTGGGAACATTTTCACAAAGAAGCAAGAGGTTTTTGCTGAGCTGAAAAGAATACAAGAGCACATTATCCTAAACCCATCACTTGTAAAACCCTGGATTTTCCTAAAAATAAAATAAATTAAATAAGCCTAAATATATAGATAAGTTAAGATTTAATTTAGGTAGTGGAGGAATAACAATATAATCCAAGAGATATTAGTAATTAAATGAATAAATAATAATTTTGAGTAATTAAGGAATTAAATAGTAATTCCAAATTAATTAAGAAAGAAAAGGGAAAGAGAAGGAGGATGATTTAGATAAATTGGGAGAGTAAATTAAATATAAAGGATTGGAGAAGATAGGTATTAATCAAAGTGCATTATATGGTTAAGATTGATGTGAGAAATAAAGAGGAGAATTTTTGGAAAAAAATTCAAAGGTTAAATATGGAATTACAAGGAAAGGGTATTTTAGTCATTTCCTACACCTGTATTTTGACTATCTGGATGTGTTTTGAGTGCCGAATGATTTTAAATACACTCGGAGCATTTTGCCCATTGAAACCGTGATTTTGAGATATGTATTTGATTCCACTTGTGTGGGTTTTTGGGTCACAGTTATGACAAGGCAGGTGCCTGGTTTATTATTTCCCAGGGCAGATTTGGTTATTTGTTTATTTATCCTCAGTTCGTATACTCGGCGGGATACTTCCTCAATCTGTGTATTCGGTGGGAAGCTGGTTACTTTTATTTATCCTCAGTCCGTGTACTCAGTGGGAAGCTTGTTGTTTTGTGGCTAATGCTTTTTATCCTCAGTCCGTGTACTCGGAGGGATATTTCTTGGTGTTTGTGATTATTTTTCATTGTGTGATGTTACAGGGTGGTTTGCTGTTTGCCGTGATTTCTATATTATTGTTTTCCTAGTTGTTGTTTTGGTTTAATTGTATACTTCATGACTTATTTTTATGAAAATTATGGACTAATTTCATGCATGCACCATGCTACTTGTTGAGATTTATTCTCACTCCAGTTTTTCCCAATTATGGACTGATTTCATGCATGCCCTTGCTACTTGTTGGCAAGGACGACGAGCTTGGGCTAGTATGAAAAGGGGTAATCAGTTTAGTTGTAAAATTAGTTTCATGAGAAGAAGAACATTGTAATTGTTAAAGATGAGTTGTTAGTGAATATTATTTCAGGTTTCCGCATATAACTCTGATGATGGAATTAATAAAGACTTAAATTGATTCAGATTTTTAGTTGCTTTTGTTACTTATCATAACACCTCGGGTCCGGAAAATTTGACCCGGATCTGGGGCATCACATCGCCTACCTTAGAAAGGGAGGAACAAAATTTGAGACAGAAGTACTCCACTCTCCTCCAACAATTGGAAACCATGTGGTTCCAGAAATCCTAAGTCAAGTGGCTTCAAGATGGCGACCAAAACACTTCCTTTTTCCACAAATCAACTCTCATCAGGAGACAAAATAACTATATTCAGTCTTTGCTCAAAGATGACGGAGTGGAAACTGAGACTAAGGGAGAACTTGAGCAAGTGGTCATTGACTATTTCAAGAAATTGTATACTTCTGAGCCTTTATTTACTGATATTGAATTGCCTGGTCTTGTTTCACAAGTTATTTTGAACGATCAAAATGAAGCTCTTGCAAGCATTCCTACTCCGGCGGAAATTTGGCAGGTGGTGAATGATATGGGGACCTTCAAAGCTCCAGGACCCAACAGCTACCAGGGGATCTTTTTTAGGAAATTTTGGCAAATCGTTGGTAACGATACTGTCCTCTTAGTCCAAAATTTTTTTTGATTTAGAGATTATGCCCCTTGATTTAAATCACACCTATATTTCCTTAATCCCTAAAATTTTGCAACCTCGTAGGATTTCTAATTTTCGGCCTATAAGTTTGTGCAATTTTGTGTATAAAATCATTTCCAAACTCATTGTCAATAGAATTAGGCCTTTTCTTGCGAATTGTATTGCACCTTCCCAGTATGCTTTCATCCCTGGTCGATCAATTCGGTATAATATTTTATTGAACCATGAGATTCTTCATTTTTTTGGAAAACAAAAAAAATTTTAAAAATCCAAAAAAAGAATGCTTCTGACAAAGGCATGCATGCTCTTAAGTTGGATTTCTCCAAAGCCTTTGATAAGATAAATTGGAAATTTTTGGAGTAGGTTTTAAAAAACTTTGGTTTCCAACATAAAACTCTCCGTCTGATAATGTGTTGTGTCACCTCTGTTTCTTATGCTATCCTGCTGAATGGTTCCCCTGTTGGTAACATTGCTTGTAACGCCCCGATTCTGGATCAATTGTCCAACCCTGAAGTGTTAGTGTAAGTGGGCCAAAGCAACTAAAAATCCAAAATAATTTAAAACTTCTATTCATGCCTTTATCAGAGTTATTATGCGGAATCATAAAATAAAATATATTTACAGACAACTTAACATTTACAAGTACTTTTGGACTCATAACTAGTTCACATCTATTGGCTACCCTTTACATGATACCCCAATGCTTGTCGACCTCACCAAGAATACCTAAAAAATAGGGAAAACAGGAGTGAGATATAAATCTTAACAAGTAGCAAGATGCATGAAATAAAATAGTCCAATTTATATATAAAATAAGGTCATGAGGTATAATGATAAAACCAAGTCTCGACAATAAAAAAACCAAAGCATTCATAAAACCAAACTAGTTTCCAAAACAATCAATCAAACAAACCAAATCCTCGCGATGATGTGACATCACAGGACTCATGAAAACAATACATCTTTGAAAAGCTAAAAGCCTGAATCAAGGGGTTGCCACCTCACGGCTTAGGTGCGAGTTGAGATACACAGAAATTGACTAATTGCAGATCACCCAACCGAGATACACGGAGGGTTGGCACGTACAATCCAATCAACTGAAACAACGGGGAATACCAGATCAAGATACATGATGGTAACCCAAAATAACCACATCGAGATACACGATGAGTGGGATTACTGCAGCACGACCAGATACAAGAAAGCCTCATCGAGATACACGACGGAAGCATATTATGAAACAGGTTTAACCAAACAAAGAAAATACCATTCTCACTCCTAGCTAAACTATGGATCCATACCAAGCTATGCCCATTAGACACACAAAACAAAATACTAAAATTATATAATATTTGATACTCAAAGACAATCCACAATAATTATAATTCATCTCAAATTATCCCCAAGATACATGGAGGAAAACAAAGCTCAAACTCAAGCTACATGAGTGGGAAATAACCGTCTTGAGATACACGGAGGAAAATATACGTAATACTGCCAAAACAACTTTGAAAAAAACTTTAGATAGTTCAAATACAAGTGTGGGAATCGATAAAATCACAATAAGTTGAAAAGAAAAGAATTTGGTGTCACGAACCGGAACCAGGTTTGCCCTTCCCAGGCACAAACCCGTCCCAGACCGTCACAGGTGGTTCATTGTACTTGATAAAATGCGAATGATTTAAAACTTTTTCCTAACAAGTGCAAGTGATAAACAATTTATTCTTGTGCATACCAAAAGTGTGTGTATATATATGAGAAATATAAACATGCTGACTATAAGTTGGTTACAAAAGACGGGTGACTAATCACTCCTCTCAGAGTATAGGTTTTACAATCCAAAACTATACATGTATGATAGAATAAAAATCCTAAGACCTATAATAGTCTTCCTTTCGGTACCCGATGGCCTTTTCCTTGCCTTTATCCCCAGCCCGGTCCTTCAAACCGGACGTCGATGGATCTGAAAAATAAGATAATAACAAGGAGTTGCCACTACCTGAAATAGTGCAGGTAGACACCTTGTTGATTTTTGGTCTGCACCAGTGATTCCGGATAAGTGACCCGATTACAACCCAGGGAAGTCCTTGAACACCCTGGGTTGCTCCACCGAAATGGGTTCCCTTAAATTAGTTGGATTTTTAATGAGCTCTCTTATTTATTATTTTTCTAATTTTTTATCATTTTAAGTGTACAACAAATATTAATCTATATGTACAAGGCCTCCACAAAATTACATTGAAAGTAAAACAATATGAACAAAACGAAACCATGCTAAAACAATTTTCAACCACAAGAAAGAATCATCACTTCAATGCTTGTTTCATTTGCTTTTTTCCTTTCTTATTATTTATTTTTGTTTTGTTTTGTTTTGTTTTCTATTGTTTTCGTCATGAAAGATTAACTAATTACTAATTTACAGGGTAAGAAAATGAGACCACCTGAACCACTTTTAACCATGGCCTAATTACTAATTTACAAAGGAAACAAAAAAAAATGAAACAACCTGAATTACTGCGCTATTTACATTCAAAGATTCATATCTCCTTCAATTCTTAACCAAATTGTGCGAAATTTGATTCCTTAGAATCATGACTTTAAACACTAAAATAACCTATAGCAGTTTTCAAAAATTCATTTTCATTTAAGAGATATGAAGCTCCAAAATTTACTGTTAGACATTTCCAATTGTAAATCTGAACTAAAGAAAATTAAAAATAAAATACCTACTCATAGTGTAAGGTCTCGAGCATATTTTTAGATTAAACTAAAATAAAAATACCACAAATCTCATGAGGACTCCAGACTTGAATCAAACTAGAACTAGGTGAAAAAAATTGGTTTATCTGGAAAACAGGTGCAAACCTAATGCGAGAAAAAAAATTCAGAACTTTACATCTTTGTCTTTTTTTTTTTTACATGATAAAATTACCCAAAGCCATCAAACATATATACATGTCTCTCATCAATCATACAATCTTATCTCAAAAATTGTAATGAAAGAGAGGTCTCATACAATGTATTAAACAAATGACTCACCTGTTATAGATTGATACTTCAAATAAGGTCTTGGAACCTTGGTGTGTCGTGAATAGCAGTTTTCCTTTCTCCCTCCTTGCTAGTAGACGTCCCTCTTCTTTTCTCCACTTCTTCTTACTTGCTGCTTTTTCTTTCAAAGAACTCTCTTATTGTTTCTCCTCTCCTCTTTTTGCTCCCAACTTCAAGCCTTTTTATAGAGGATTCTCACCCATTCAACTTCTTAACTTCTCCTCTTAAACACCTAAGCTCTTAACTCCTTTCTTAAACACCTAAACTCCTAACTCCTATCTTAAACACCTAAACTCCTAACTCCTCCTCTTCCTCTTCTAAACTCCTTACTCCTCCTCTTCCTCTCTTAAACCTCTCATTTTCTTAACTTCTCCTCTTAAACACCTAAACTCCTAACTCTTTCTATTCCTCTCTTAAACCCTTCATTCATTTAGGTTTGGTCAAAGTCTATATTGTCCCACATTTTTATTAGGCTTATATTTTTTAGGCTTAGTTTCAATATCTCAAGAGAATATGAGTTGGACCAATTCATCCAACTCATTTTTCTTTGTTTATTTTTATTATTTTATTATTTTCTTTTAACTTTATTATTAAATTTTTTTATTTATTTGCATAATAAACCCCATTAGGAAACTTACTTATTTACTAAAACAACCCCACAAAATTTTAATTTATCATTGGTTACATGGCAGCCACCATAGCGTACACATGGCTGTCATGTGGCATCAAATTTCGGTTTTGTAAAAATCCCCAAACTACCCTTTATTTCTTTTATTCATAACTTAGCCATTTGAGATCCGATTTGAGTACGGTTTAGTGCATTGGAATCGGCTCAGAATTCTCTTTATTATGAGCTTGTTATTTCAAAAAGACGGGTCCACTATAAAAACCTCGATTTACGTGCCCACATATATGCCGGTTTAAGATATGCTTCTTGGGCAATTTTATAATGCAAAAATGGGGTGCTGACAACGAGATCAAGACCTTCTGAGATCTGTTGGAGTGTATTTGGGGTGATATCTTAGAGCTTATTAATATCTTTATTCTACACCCTTGGTGGATGTTATTTATTTTATTTAGTTGAATCTTTTCAGACTTTATAGATGAAATATTAATGGATTATTTTGGTGGTTTAATTCCGCGCTTCTTGAAAGATGTTTTTATTTCCGCACTCTGAAATTTTTGGGCCATTTTCCCTAACGAACTAGATTTGGGTTTATGTGTTTAAATAAACCTGGATCCAGGGCGTTACAGGTCAGTAGGCCTAGATGGAGCTTTGCCCTTCATAAATTCAGATCTCCTCAATGCATTAGCTCTCTCAGAAGTCGAAGCTCTACGAATTGATTCATAGTACCTGGAACTCATAAATAACATGGCTTTTTCTTTAATGTCCACCCTAAGTCCTCTTTCAAAGTGCCTTGACTTTTTACTATCGGTGTCCACCAGATGTGGAGTAAAATGAGACAACTCGTTAAATCTAGCCTCGTACTAGGCTACAGTCTGACTACCCTGAGCTATCACCAAGAATTCCACTTCCTTCTGCATCCTTACTTCCTCTGGGAAGTATTGTCTATAGAACCTCTCAATGAAAAGGTTATATGTGATATCCAATCCAGTATCAATAACTTCCCTGCGAGTAGATTTCCACCAAAAATTTGCCTCTCCCTCCAAAACAAAAGTAGCGAGTCTCACCTTGCTGTCCTCTGGGCAATCAATAGCCTCAAAGATCTTCTCTATCCTCATTAGCCATCTCTCAGACTCCATAGGATCAGGTCGTCCATGGAATCGTGGTGAAATCATCTTCCTAAATTGCTCCATAGCATCTATAAGCACCTCATTTTTGTGCCCCCGGAAGCGCCAGAAATGCAAACCCTGGACAGAAAGTCAACCCCTAAGGGGTGAAAGTTGACTTTTTGATCAAGTGATAATTGGCCACCTTGCTTTATCTCAATGGATAGAGAATCCCGACAAGGTTCCAACGCAACTGAGTTTTCAGGAATCGGAGTCCGGATGAAGGTTCTGCAGGCCGGTCAAACTTGAGGGGAGCCGAAAGTTGACTTTCTGCTACACCCTGATCCAACTGCTTACCCCTATGCCATTGGATAGAGGACTTCGATATGGTTCTAACGCAACTGAGTTTGCCCCTAATCAAAGTCCGGATGAAGAAGATATAAGTTGTCGAAGTTTCCAAGCAGCAAAACTGGAAAACTACACACGTGGCAAAGAGCTGCACACGTGGCAAGTGGCGCAGGAAAATATCTCGGGGATCAAATCCGTGAATATCCAAACATACAAAATATCCCAGGGATTAAATCAAAAATATCCAGGGACCAAATATGTGAATATCCAAGAGTATCGGATTAAATCAAAAATATCTGGGGACTAGATCTGCAAATACCTGATTTCCCGACAAATTAGCAGCCGAATTAATTTTTTTGAATCATGATGTCTCGCTCGCGCTGGGCTCCGATGCTCGGTCCCAGCCCGGCACCAACTCGGCGGACATAGTTTTTTTCTCTATAAAAAGGGCGGACCCCCCTCTTGCACGAGGTTGGCTTTTTTTTGGGTTGCTGGCCTTGTTGATTTTCTCCACTTCCTCCCTTCACCTGCCGCCTCTCCTCTCAGCTTTCTTTGCCTCCCTAGCCTCCAAGCACCCCACCTTGCCCACTCACCCTCTCTTCTTCTTCTACTTCTTCTTCACCTTCGTACCAAGACAAGGGAAGAAGTGCTCGCGGCTGTTGGTGTAAAAGGAATGAAGCTCCAGCACTGGTGTCATCTCAAGGAAGAGCCTCCACCTTGCACAAGAAATTAAGGAACCTCAGGTATTGTTCCTCACCCATTTTTACTTTACATATATGAAATGGGAGTCGTCTAAGCATGTTACTGGATTTGGTCTTCTTTCCCTCCTTGCTATACATCTCTGCCAATGTCTATCTCCCATGCATGTTCTTCTATTTTTGTTAACATGGAGGTCTCCAAGGGTAAGGGAGACCCCATGCACGACCCTATGGGAGGATGAGAAGCTTTGTTGCTTCATTTTAGGCCGCCATAGTTGCTATTTTGGGGATTTCATGGTTATTCAGGAATGGGAGCATGTTCCCTCACGTTGAGCATGTCTAATGTACCCCTTGTAAACCCCCCTTCTACTTCCCTTCTCTGAGTGTTCAGTGTGTGAGCATGGAGGCTAGGTTCCGGTTCGGCTAGAAGCTATGGACATGGGAGGTGTGCGGCCTCACTCATCCTATGGGGTGTGGGAATGCAGTCCCACCCAGTCTCCTGCTTGGAAACTCTCCTGCTTGGAAGTGCTATCATGTTAGGTCAAAGGCATGTTTAGATTTAAGTCCAATTCCCCTTTTATGTATGTAATCTTTCTGTTTTGTTTTTTTTGTTACTGTCGTAGATGCCAAGCATGTTCCCTCTTCCCCTTAACCTCTTCTTTTGCTGTGTCCAACATGTTTTCTTCATCCTTGTAACCTGCTCACCATGGTGTAAGATTCTTCGAAGAGACTTTGAGATATGGTATGAAGGAGGTCAGATTAATTTCGAGTTGGGCTTGAGTGTCTTCTGAGAATGGTGGGAACACAGGGGAAGTGTTACAGAGACTAGAAACCCAGTCAGTCATGGAGTTTTCACAATAAAAGAGAGTCGTTTTTCGAAAAAGGGTGTCCGCCGAGTTGGCGCTGGCCTCGCGCCGAATGGTTTTCGCGTCCATCGAGTTGGTGTTGGCCTCGTGTCGAATGGTTTTCGTGTCCGCCGAGTTTGCGCTGGCCTCGCGTCGAATGGTTTTCGTGTCCACCGAGTTGGCGCTGACCTCGTGCTAAGAGCCTGAAGTCAGCGCAACCACTAAATGTTAAGTTGCTTGCGGCATGACCAATCCAGCCCCATTTTTGATGCTTTGAGGCTTCAACCTCTTAGCTCAAGACTGGATTAGGATGTTAAAATTATTTCATCTGCCCAAACCAATCGAAGATCGTTAAGTGAACCAATCTCCCCCGAAAAATGCCATTTTTGCATATTCTTTGATTTTTGCTGGATGTTGGTGACATTTTCAAACCGAACCAAGTGAACTAATAGGGTTTCCGGGTCGCCCGGAAACCCAACATGGGACTTGGGCCACCGGTCCAACTCGGAACATTAGTGGGCCTTCCAACGGGGCCCCCCCAGTCCGAACCATTCAATTATGCTTAAATAAGATAATTAAAAGAATTGAGTGGGCCAAACCCATTGGAGGCCCCCCAAAGCCTAGCTTGGGGCATGCATGTTTAGTTTAAGATTGTGGTTTGGCCGAGACCAAGGGTGAGGCTTGTCGGGCCCACCAAGCCCACTCACCAAATAAGATTAGTGTTTCCAAACCCTAACCCAGGAAGCCTTGGGCTTTCAAGCCCAAGCCTAGGTAAAGGGCCCCAAGCCCAAAGCCTGGCCCAGTTTGGCACAGCTAATTAAGATAATCCCCAAAATCACTTGGCAACCAATGGCGTGGCCCATTCAAGGGCCCACAAAGCAATCCCGGACCACTTGTGCATGTAAATCACTTAAACCTTCAATTTGAGCCATTAAATAAAATCAATTCATTTGAACCAAGCCCAAAGGGCCTCTCAGGATAGACCGAGGCCCACCAGGGGACACGTGGGCTTAACCAAGCCCACCAAGGGATCCGCAGGCCTTCCAACAGGGCCTGTCCAATCATACTCAGACCACCTTAAGCTAAAGAAGATAAAATCAAGTAAAGGGACCCACACCACTTTGGTGGTCCCGCAAGACTCAATTAAATGTGCATGCTGGAATAGGAATCGGGTGAGTAGACCTAAATTGACTCAAAACCAGGGTGGGACTTGACATTCGACGGGGCGGACCGAGGTGTCTACGGACTTCCCCGGACTGTAAATGAGACCTTGCTTAGAATCTCTAGCTGTAGACCACCTAATAGAAAAATCTAGGCACACAGGTGTCTGCCTGCACCCCATCAGGCAATGGCGACTCCAATTTCCCATTTTTACCCATGCAACCCCTACGCACATCATCCCTAGGATGATACTTCGGATTCCTCCTGTTATTTCCATTACTGTTCTTCTCGCCATATCTGTTTCCATTTCTATTGTTGTTCAGTGTTGCTTGGAAACAGTGCCCAATACTCTCCAAATCTCACCAACCTGCTCCATAGTAACTAGGGCTGGTGTAGGAACATCATCTGTCTATGCCAGAATCTCTTCAGCTTGTACTTGTTCAGCCTCCTCTATAGGTGCCTGCTCAGCCACCAGCTGTCTCCTGGTGTAATGCCCCGAATCCTGGTCTTTTTTTTTTCTACTCGGATCAAGGCATTAAATTTTGGTACATTACAATCAGCTCAAAAGATAAAGAAATAGAGAATTAAGATTTATCAGAGTGCAAGGAAGCTTAAATTATTCATTAGAACCTGAATCTTTCTATTACATCAATTAATCAAATGAAAAGCAACTATGATTTAACTAACTCTTAAATCCTACTAGATCATCTATTATGAATCCAAGGAAATAAATACAACTATATAAAATGTCCTACTCTTGTTATCTGGATTTTCTAAACTTCAAGCCCACTATCAGTTTAACCCATGGCGTCCGCTCCAATATGAACTAAAAAACAGAACATAAAGTAGGGGTGAGATACGAATATATCAATAGGTAATACTATGCATGCAAAAAAACAATTTATATAGATATGGAAAATAGCAGTGGTTTCATGCTCGGTAAAATGAACGAGTAATCACGATATTAAACCATTCCACAAATTAGTGCTCAAAATAAAGTGTTTATTATGTAAATTCATTTCCATATGGTTTCCAATTTATACCACATTTTATTTATGTTTCAATATTATTCCAATTTCTAGTCATTCTAATCAAATTACAGCTATACTGCTCGATCATGTCATTCATATTTAATTTATATGTAAACCTCACCATTCATTTGTTCAACTGTAGGGTGTCAATCGAATTCTTCTTATTCAAATGAAATCATATCATTCATACTTAATAATCTCACAATCTGATAGTAACATTCTCCCATGTAGGGTGCAATAACATAGTAATCACATCTCCCCTACATGAGGTCTCTCTCGCAGGAGTTAACCCATCTCACCCGCAGGTGGTAATACACACACATATCTCCCTTGTGGGTTGCAATCATTTCGTGGTTACATCTCCCCCATAAGAGGTCTCTCCCGCAGGAGTTACACATCTCACCCGTAGGTGGTAATCTCATATCTCCCATGTGGGATGCAATTCAATCTGGACTACATCTCCCCCATCAGGAAGTCATATCTCACCCGGCAGGTGGTCATCACATATCTCCCCTGTGGGATGCAATCCAATCTGGATTATATCTCCCCCAATAGGAGGTCTCATCTCACCCGCAGGTGGTCATCACATATCTCCCTTATAGGATGCAATCCAATCTGGATTACATCTCCCCCAACAGGAGGTCTCATCTCACCCGTAGGTGGTCATTACATATCTCCCCTGTGGGATACAATCCAATCTGGATTACATCTACCCCAACAGGAGGTCTCATCTCACCCGCAGGTGGTCATCACATATCTCCCCTGTGGGATGCAATCCAATCTGGATTACATCTCCCCCAACAGGAGGTCTCATTTCACCCATAGGTGGTCACATATCTCTCCCGCATGAGTTAATCAAATCTCATCCGCAGATGGTAACAATATTCCTTTTGGCTAACATGGCATTTAATCCACAATCCAAATTGTATTCATATTTATAACAATTTATTCTTACCCATCTGATGTTCCAAAATTAGGTCATTAGTTTATACTCATAATAATCGGGTCTAATTATGTGATAATTAAAGGTCGTGTAAGGTCATTAAGTAATTTAGGGATAAGGTTTAGGGGTAATAAGATACTTGCCATTTATAAGGTAGTTTATGTGAAATTTAGGAGTGGTCACTTAGAATAATAAGGTACTTGTTATTTTAGTTGTAAGAAATTAAAGTAAGTTAATTTAAGTAACTAATGAGGCCTAAGGTATATAGGGTTCTTTCTTTCTACCAAAAATATATATATATATATAGGGTTCTTTCTCCAAATTCTATATGGTAGTTCATGTTCAATTGTTAATCCAAAGTCCTAACCCAAAAATCAATTTCTTAGTTTATTTATCATAATATTTCGTTCAATATAGACAAGCATGCCTACGTGATACCCGATTCAGTGTTAAGCAAGTGTTTCATTTATATTGGAGATTGGACCCCTAGCACATGCTAAGGTGTGGGTCAATTAACGTATTAATCATATTAATATAAATTCGAAATGATTAATAGTGAGGTGGAATTGCCTTAAAGTAATAGGTGTTAATTAAGGTTTGTTTATAATGTCAAGAGTTATTAAGGTTTGAATTTAGTGGTAGAGGATTTACGTATATAAATTAATTTACTATGGATTAGGCATTAGGAATTATTATGGGTTGGCGATGGTCAAAAGACAATAGAGAGTTCTTAAGTTTTAGATTAGTGCAATAAAGTAAAAGTCAGTACAAAGAATTTCCCTAATAACCATCTCCGATCCCTAAACTTACTTTCGTTAATATCTTCCTCAAATTGATGTAAATTCTGGTTATCTCCTAAGCCCTACCCTTAATTAGTTCTTCCA
This sequence comes from Buxus sempervirens, assembly GCA_947561395.2. Classification (NCBI taxonomy): domain Eukaryota; kingdom Viridiplantae; phylum Streptophyta; class Magnoliopsida; order Buxales; family Buxaceae; genus Buxus; species Buxus sempervirens. The sequence goes on along the minus strand of OX387184.1, from coordinate 33,931,006 downwards.
TAGGTTTCTAACTGTGTTTGGATGCTAATTAAACTTAGTTTAACTTAGTTGAAGTCAAACAATAGGTTAAAATCCAAAAATACACTCGAAAAGGGCTTAGTCGCATGCTGCTGGGCAGGTGAGTGCTCCTGGGTGATCCTAAGCGCCCAGCAAAAGTTTCAATTATTTTTACACAAGTGCTTAACCTGGACAGGTGAGCGATCCTGAGCGCTCAGCCAAAAATTTTTAACAGAATGTGTGGCAACTTTAGTTTTCATTGTCTAACCCAATTTCCTTCACCTAGATTACTTCCAACTCATTACAAATCAACTATAAAAACCTTCTAAACACGATTGAAATTAATCGAACAAAATTAAATCAACATGTAGTTTAGACGCTCAGAAATCAAACTGAGATGTGATATTTTGTTCAAACAGAAATCATGCATTCGTTTGAGTAATCTCTAGCAAAAATCCGGTAAAACAATGATAGAAATTGTCGTGTCACCTACCTCTATACGTTTCAGATCACCTTCTTCCTCCAACCAGCGACTTCCTCTCCTCTTCGCAGGCAAGAGACGCTCTAGGAATGATGAGAAATCGGAGATCCGCCCTCTTTCTCTCTTCCTTCTTCTTCTTCTCTCGGCTTCTCTCTCTCTCTCGTCTTCTCTCGTTCGTTGCCTCCTTCTCCGCAGCCTCCAAACGCCAAGCCAAAAAAACACACACACGACTACTCTTGATATTATTTAACCCTATTTTATTCCCTACAATCCCATGCATCGCACCACCATCCTGTTCTATACCTATTCATCGATCAAACTTAATAATAACCTTTAATCCACTCTTACCTTGGTATCTCACGATCCAGCAGTCAGATCTGCATCTGCACCAAACTCTTGATCTCCGCTATCAATGGGATCATCTATAAAATAAATTCCTCATCTCCTCAACTTAAGGCTCCAAATCAAACATAATTACCAATATGCCATTGTGCACATAGGAAATCGCAAGGCGGGGCGCACGGATTCTCGTGCGTGCCTCCGGGAGCGTAAAACGGTAATTTGGAGTCGCCACCGCCTGATGGGGTGCAGGCAAACACCTAGGTGCCTAAGTTGGTCTAAAAATTGCTGGTCTGCGGCTTTTAGAGATTCCGGCTAAGCTCTCAGTTACGGTCCGAGGAAGTCCGAAGACACCCCGGTCCGCCCCGTCAGTTGATGGGTCCCTCGGGTCTTCTTAGTTATCAATTCAACTTTAAACTCACGCAGTCCTACTCCAGCATGTATTTTGATTAAGTCTAAATGGAGACCTTTCTGCAGGTGTAATCCCATTTATTTTATCTTTAATTATTTAAATGACCTGGGTCGGATTGGGTGGACCCTGTTGGAAGGTCCACGGATACCTTGGTGGACCGGGCTCGGCCCACATGTCCCTTGTTGGGCCTTGTCTAATCCTAAAAGGCCCTTTGGGCTTTGGTTAGTTTAATTATTTTTAACCTAGGGTTTAAATAATACTTAAGTTAAGTTTTATGTAATGTTGGTTTGAACTGATTTGATGGGCCCATTGGGCCTCACCATGGTTGCCAAATTACTTATTTTAATTTATCTTGTTTAAGTTTCAAAAGTGGGCTAGGTATTGGGCTTGGGGCCCATAATCCTAGACTTGGGTTGGTTGGCTCAAGATTTAAAGAATTAGGGCTTTGGAACCCTTTTATTTGGTTGATGGGCTTGGTGGGCCTGATAGGCCCTGGCCCGTGGTCTCGGCCAAACCATTCCTGAGCTAAGCTTGCATGTATCAGTTTTGGGCTTTTGATGGGCCTCATAGGGTTTGGCCCATTTAAATTATTTAAATTATCTTTATTTAAGTCCAGAAGTGATCTTGGGCTGGGTGGGCCACGTTGGAAGGCCCACCAATGAATCAAATTGGGCTTAGAAGCCCATGTCCCATTTTGGGTTTCCGGGTCACCCGGTTCATTAGAACTAAACCATGAATAAACTAAGAATTAAAAAAAAAAGATTTTGGACATTTTTTAATGTAGCTGAAAATATATTTCGGCTGCACCTAAAAACCCTCTTAGCCGACCTGAGTTCTCGGTTAAACAGAAAAAATTCATTTTTTTGTAATTTTTCTTAAAAAAAGCAAGTTCCAGAGGGTTATAGGCTTATCTGAGGCCTGTGTGGGCCCCTTTGTGGGCGCATAGTGATGGAGCTAATGGGTTCCTTTTGAAAGGGTTTGAAATCACAAGAATGAAGGAAGGTTTGAGATTTTCCATCCCCATTTTCTGAGCCAAATCAGCAAGTAAACAGGGACTTAAGTGTCCCTGTTTTGGTCTTCTTTGCTCTAAAAAGAATTAGTAATTAAATATACATAAAGAAGAATCATTAAAAGATTTTAAAGAACCAATTCTACACTAAAGTGTATGTGTGTGCACTTGCTATATTCAAAAGTTGGGGATATACTTGTATACATGCCAAAATAAATAACAAGATGTGACCTAGTCATGCTTCTATCATGTGAAAAGGTAAATATGTATGTGAAACCTATAAAGAGAAAAGATAGGGTTAGCCTCATGTAACAAGCAAACAGCAACCAAAATGGGGTAAAAAGTGACCAAAGAGCATGAAATAATAAGAAAGAGAAAAGGGAATATGCTCACCTTACTTGGTACACATGAACTCAAGATTTTATACACATACATGCTCTAAGAGCTCATGCATGAGGGTAAAGCTATGTACATGTCTAAAACAGCAGCCATAACATGCATCATATGTAATCTACAGCTTGATCAAGTCAACATAAACCATCCATTAGCTTAGAAAACAAGCATCTAAGGAAGAGGCTAAGGGGGTTACATATAGGGTACATAAGATCAAAGTAAAGGGGAACATGCTCCCTTGTTAAATACGGAGGAAGTAACAATAAAAGAAGAGAAAACAATGACAAAACAGCAGCTGTAGAATCCTTAAAACCAAACAAGAAAAGTCTCTCTTCCTCTCTTTATATTACCGGAGACTTTTTCTTCTTACCATGGGATTGTAGTAACCCTTAGAGGAATCTAAAAAGAGAGTATAAGAGAGAGGAACATGCACATATCATACAACAGAAACATCACCACACACACGAGATTTCATAAGCTTTAAATTAACTCATATTCACATATGTGTAATAAAAGAGTCCAAGGAACCTCACCCTGGGCTTGAAAGCTTGCTTACAAGTGTCTTACACTCTATTGGAGCCAAGAGAGCACTTGGACATCACCTATTCCCTTCAAGAGTACTTTCAATACCTCCTTTTGTGCTTGGAAGGAAGAGATGAAGGTGAAGAAAGGATTGATAATGGTTTTTGAGGGGTTTAAGAGCCTTGAAGTGGGATTATAGTAGGATGAAGGATTGGCGAATGGAGGAATTAAAGGGGGGCCAGCCGTGAGATGGAGGGGTGAGTGAGGGGAGAGAGGTGGGAGAGATAGGTTAGCCAAGAGGAAAAAAGGGAGAGAAGGAAGAGAAAACCATCCGTGGAGAAGTGGAGAGGGTGTAAGGCCTTTATGTGCTATCTATGACTGAAATGGAAATACTTTACATTTCATGTCTTTTTTTAAAAAAGAACAATGATTGCTTGGCTTAATTCTTAGCCTCCAAGCAAAGTTGAACTTAGCCTCCAAGTAAGGTTGAACGAATTCTCCACATGGGAGAATTCGTTCAATCTTATCTTACTACTATTTTATTATTATCTTTTCATTTTTCATTTTTATTTATTTAATTCATTAGATATTTTAATTTTATTATTATTTTATTAAGATTTTTGTTTTGGGTTTTGGACGCACATGCATCTTTTAATTTTTATTTTCTTTTTCTTTTATTTTAAATACTTTAATTAGATTTTTAGCAAAAATATTATTTTTTAATTCAAAACTTTTTACTTTGTTGCTCTTTCTTCACTATTTGTCACGTGTGCAAATTTTCAGAAACTTTAACTGCCTACAACTCACTCGTCTGATATCTGATTTTAGCAAACTTAGTGGCGTTGGAATCGGTGCGAGATTCCCTATCCACTGAACTTCAATTTAGCAGCAAATTCGGACTTTTATCAGAAGTGCAAAACTGCTCCCTCGAAGGTAGTTTTGCTCGTATATTTCAATCCGGGACTCCGATTCCAGCAAATTTAGTTGCGTTGGAATCGTGTCCAGATGCTCTTTCTGCTAACGTAAGTTTTGGTGGCTAATCTGGGATTTAGCAGAAAGCCGATTTCTGCTATTTCCAGGTTTGACCGGCCCATAACTCCTTCATCTGGACTCCGATTCCAGTAAATTCAGTTGCATTGGAACCGTGTCGGGATTCTCTATCCACTGAGATAAAGCAAAGTGGTCAATTAGCACTTGATCAAAAAGTCAACTTTTGCCCCTTTAGGCTTTGACTTTCCAGCTAGGGTTTGCATTTTCAGCACTTCTGGGGTGCAAAAATGAGGTGTTTACAGCCATTATTCTAATTATGAAGTTATAAATATCATTGTTAATAGACAATCTAAACCCCAACTTAAATCTATTATTATTTCTCAAGTCTAATAACAATTTTGATTAATGTATTTAATTATTTACTGATAATTAATGTTAATTGATCGAAATACCCTTCTCTTAATATTTTCATATATACGCATTCGATTTCCTTCAAAATTCCCAAATTTATTCTCTACTTTATTTTGACAAATTTATTGACATTCCAAATATTCATATTTCATTATTATTTATTTATTTGCTAAAAATTCGGGGTTTTACACCTGGGTCTACCACGTATAGAATGTGTCACCACCATGATTCAACTGGAAAATAACATTATTAAGTAAGTTAGGATCTCTTTTACTAATAAAATCAACTATGGGTACTATCTAGCGCATCACACATCCCCAAAACCATTCTAAGGCTTGCTACCTAATTAGGTCACTAATTATTTCTTTGATACCACCTCTGTAGTGCCCCGGATCCGAGTTGTTCATTAAAAATATAACTTGTCTCACGGTAACACTATGCATGAGCCCATAGCAAGCCAATGCCATAATATAATTTAAGATTATATCAATATCAGAGTGTGGAAACAAAAGGGAAATAAAACTGTGAAACCTCATTCCAATATCCCTAGCATACCCTAATCAGTGAGCTTGATGTGTAGGTGAAGCTGGAGAAGCTCAAGCCTAAAGCCAGTTAAAGTGGCTAAGCTCTGGGCTATCAGCAGCCTGTGAAGGTGAGCATCTGTTATTTGGGAAAATAATATTTCGTATGGTAAGACAAATGCTAAGTGTTGGTGTTATGTGCAAATAGGAGGAGGAATGGCAAAACTGTAATAATTTGTGTCCGGTGGAGAAGTCACTTATGTGGGAAGAATAGCCCAAAAGAGCCATACGACCAAACCCTTACCTAAAACCCTTTCCTCTTCTCTTGCTCTCCTACTCTCACATTTTCTCTTCACTTCTTCATCACCTTCTTTCCCATTTTCATCCCCATTCATTTCTAAACTCATTGGAAGAGGTTACTTGCCAGAATAGAAAGAAGAAACCCCCAAGAAAAGTGATTTTCGTTTGGGTTTGGAGCTTGGAGATTGGAGGAACGAGCATCTAAGTGAGCAAGGAGCTGTTCGTGGGTTGATTTAGGAGCTAAGAAACTTGCTTAAGAGTTTGCAAGAAGTAAGACACACCCCCCTTCCCCTTGTTTTTAATTTTCAGCCAAAAGCGCATGTTTAGAAGAATGTTTGGGTTGAGATGTGAAAACGAGTCCTAGGCCAAATAGGAGAGATTTCTTTGAGGGGCTTTGTTGGTAGTAGATTTTTACATATGCTAGGAGTGATTTCGAGCCCAAAAACACCTAGAACAAGTCAGATTTGAGAAAAATCAAAATCCCCAAAAGTTCGGATTTCGCGAATTGTCAAAAACCCAAGCCGCCCGAGCAATCGCTCGAGCGCGGCATCAGGCGGTGGTTTAGGTAGAGTTTTAAGGCATGGTCACTCGAGCGACTGTTCTAGCGATGTGTTTAACAGAAGAACCCGAGAGTTAATTATTGGCCGCTCGAAGCAGGCTCGAGCGAGCTATCGTGCGCCCTTACCAGAATTTCCAAAATTTACACTTTTAGCCCAGATTGAACTATCATTTGTTTTTATTCAAATCCAACCTATGTATAAGTGAGAGTTAGGTGTCTAGGAGGTGTTCCAACTGGAAGTAACTCAAAATTCCAAATAATAAAGATTTTGGGTACGTTTTGCCCAAGAAGGTCTTAGAATGAGTTTCTGTCCCATATTACTATAGGAATAGGATAATTTGGTTCCGTCACTTCAAACACTTTCCAATTAACCCTTAGAAGTGGAAATCAATAACCAAAACCAAGATATACAAGTATCAAAAGAGTTGAAGCATAGGTTGCCCAAATTGAGTCATGGAAGGTAGAGAATTTCCAGAAAACCTAACCCTTACCATTGGTTATCAATGTGAGTACACCACACCTGAAATTATGGGCTTCGGCCTATTACTTGACACGTAGTATGAAGGGCATTGACCCATAACACAATTGCATGACATCGAGGGCTTGGCCCGTTAATTGTACCATGAGAAAAAAAGGGCAGTGGCCCGTTGTATTGAGACCGAATGAGAGGGCAGTGGCCCCAATGACATTGAGTATTATTGAATTATGGGTTTCGGCCCCACATTTGACTTGAATGGTATGGAAGCCAGTAGCCTAGTAGTTCATGAGATTTATTTAGGGCATTGACCCATTTGTTTGGCATTTTACATGTACAGTTCACCTCAATTGGGGGTAGTGAACTATTGTTCACCTCAATTTGGGGGTAATGAACTAGCTCCTACACAAAGTGAATATTGGTAAGTACCATGTGCAGTTCACCTCAATTGGGGGTAGTGAACCATTGTTCACCTCAATTTGGGGGTAGTGAACTAGCTTCTTCACAAAAGTAAATATTGGCAGATAATGTATGCTGTTCACCTCAATTGGGGGTAGTTAACCATTGTTCACCTCAATTTGGGGGCAGTGAACAAGCTCTTCCACAGCAGTAAGCATTGGTGGGTAGATGGATGGGTTCATCTTGGTTGGGGGTAGTGGACCTTTGTTCACCCTGGCCTAGAGATAGAGAACTCGTATCCTCCACGCAAGCCTGGGATCCGTTACATTTATTATAATGTTTATTGATTGCAATTGATATAAATTGATGAACTGTACACTGAAGCACATGCATGCACTATTGTATGACACATGAGATGCTGTGGATTTTGTAGTATTAAAAACTACCCGCATGTCATGGTTTCATCGGATATTATTTGCATAAACTGTGTTTTCACCAATCATGCATGTGTTGCTTACTGAGACATTCGTCTTACAGTTGCTTTCTATCTTATTTTTCAGATCCATCGATGTTCGGTGTGAAGGACTGGGCTAGGGATAGAGGCAAGGAGAAAGCTATAGGGTATAGAGAGGAGGATTTCTATAGGCCCTAGATTATCTTTTGTATTGTTCATGTATAGTTTTGAATTGTAGAACCTTTACCTTTGAGAGGAGTGACTAGTCACCCATCTTTTTGTAACTAAACTCTCATGTCTTATTTCATTCCAAATACATATATGAACACAATTTTGATATGCACATGTATAAACTGTTGCACCTGCACTCGTTATGAAAAAGTTTTAAAATCCTTCGTGTTTTTGTTAAGTATAATGGCCCACTTGCCACGGTCGGGGATGGGTTGTGCCTTGGAGGGGCAGACTTGGTTCCGGGTTGCGACAAAAACCCACTAAACTGAATCATTATTACTTCATCAATTTTGAAAGAAGTCTTCAATTAGAATAATAAAACTCCTACTATAAAAAATCTAAACACAAATGTCTACTGCATCACTTACTCTCATCTCTCCAAATCAAAAAATGAAATCCCTAAGTATTGAAAATAAACTCCCTAAGACATCAATCAAGAATCCTACGTAAGACAAAAATAATTGTCTTCTAAGTAGTCGTCAGATGGATACTCCTCACTAGTATCCTGTGGCTCTACCCCATCAAAGTCGTCCTCTCTAGGATAGAAGTCTGAAAATAAATCAAAACAAAGCAAGAATGAGATATAAATCCCAACAAGTAACACATGCATGAATAAAACAATTTAGCACATAATTTTTCAAGATAGCATGTGTCACGCCCCCAAACCAGGTATGCCTTTCCAAGGCATCCCCCAGTTCCAAGCCATGACGGGTGGGTCATTGTACTTACTAAAATATGGAGGATTTAAAAACTTTCTCCTAACAAGCGCAAGTGATAACAATTTATACTTGTGCATATCAAAAGTGTGTATATATATGAGAAATATAAACATGCTGACTATAAGTTGGTTACAAAAGACGGGTGACTAATCACTCCTTTCAGAGTATAGGTTTTACAATCCAAACTATACATGTATGACAGAATAAAATTCCTAAGGTCTCTAATAGTCTTCTTCTTTGTACCCGATGGCCTTTTCCTTGCCTCTATCCCCAGCTCGGTCCTTACAGGACGACGATAGATCTGAAAAATAAGATAATAAACAACTGTGAGACGGGTGTCTCAATAAGCAACACATGCATGATCGACGAAACCACAGTTTATGCAAATAATATTCATTAAACCATGACATGCAGGTAGTTTCTGATACTACAAAATCCACGGCATCTTATTGTCATACAATTAGTGCATGCATGTGCCTCGGTGTACAGGTAATCCATTTAATAGCAAATCATATATTCAATCTTATCACTTGTTATCTAGGATGTTATACATAATATGCAAGGCCCATCTAGCTTCACCGATTACACATGGTGGCTAAGCATCTACGCCGATTACCCTTGACGTAGGAATCCATACGCCGATTACCCTTGATGTACAGGTATCCATTTCCGATTACCCGTGGCAAATGGGCATCGGTCACTGATGTTGCTGGTGCCGGGATGATACAACAATATAGAACCGAACAATAGTAACTTAGCCATGGCATATATATACAACAAACCTAGTTAAGTCTATGGATCCATACCTTAAGGGTTCATTATACTGATGTGTTCATTTATCAAATTCACAAAGTATAACAATAAAGAATAGAAATATAACATTTCAATTATCCAAGCTTGTGTGGAGGATGCTAGTTCTTTATCTCCAAGTTAGGATGGACAATGGTCCACTACTCCAACTGAGATGAACCGCTCACACTACCCACCAAGGCTTACTGGTTAGTTACTCATGTCAATACCACATGCACACTTGCATGGAAAATGCTCAAGGGTAGCCCATGGCCTTACCCGAGTCAATCTTGGTCCAAGCCCTCTTTCATTTCTCATGGAATCTGGGCCATTGCCCTCCATTAAATATTAGTAATCATGGGCCACTGCCCTTTCATTCATTGTATCAATATCACTGGGCCACTGCCCTTTCATCTCATGTTACAAGTAACGGGCCAAAGCCCTTGATGTCGTGCAAATTCAATATGGGACAATGCCCTTCACAATATGTGTCAAATACCATGCTGAAGCCCATCATATCAAGTGTGGTGTACTCACAATAAAAAGTCAATGATAAAGGATTGGTTTTCCCAGAAATCTCTACATTTCATGACTCATTTGGGCAACATATGCCTCAACTCTTTTGATACTTATACAACTTAGTTTTGGTTCTTGATTTCTACTTCTAAGGGTTATTTGGAAGGTGCATGAAGTGACGGAATCAATTTATCCTACTTCTATAGGAATCTGGGATAGAACCTCTCTGTGAGACCTTCTTTGGCAAGACGTACCCAAAATCCTTGTTATTTAGAATTTTGAGATATTTCCAGTTGGAACACCTCCTAAACACCTAACTCTCACTTATACATAGGTTGGATTTGAATAAAAACAATTAGTAGTTTAATTTAGGCTAAAAACTCAAAAATTGGAAAATCTGGTAAGGGCGCTCAATAGGTCGCTCGAGCTTGCTTTGAGCGGCCAGAAATTAGCTCTCGGGTTCTCTATTTTAGGCAGGTTGCTAGAGCAGTTGCTCTAGCGGCCATGCCTTGGGCCTTTACCTAAAATGGTTGCCCGATGCCGCGCTCGAGCGGTTGTTCAGGCAACTGGGTTTCTTTGACAGTTCACAAAATCCGAACTTTTGGGATTTGGGGGTTTTCTCAAATCTCACTTGTTTTTGGTGTTTTTGGGCTCTAAATCTCTCCTAGCATGTGGGGAAATCTATTTCCTACAAAACCCCTAAAAGAAATCACACCTATTGGTACGAATAGGCCATTTCATATATCAAACCCTAACTTTATCACATACATACGAAAATGGCCGAAATTCTAAAATAGAGGTGAGGGTGGTGTTGCTTACCTCTTACAATCACTGAAGCAAGTCTTCTTGATTCCTTTGCAACCCATGAACAACACCTTGTAGGCTTCTTGGAGATTTTTCCACAATCTCACCAAGCTTATGCTCCAAAAAAAAATCACCTTTTTGGGTTCTTCTTTCTCTTCTTGCAAGCAACACTTCAAATGGGTTTATAATGGAATGGGAATGTGATGGGGAGAAGGAAATGGGGAGAACATGAAGAAGAAATGAGAGTGGGAGAGAAAAGTGAAGAGGGAAAAGAGTTGGGAAAAGGGTTTGGTTGAATGGGGCTTTCCTTTTGGCTATTCTTTACTTAAGTAACTCTTCCACCAGACACAAGTATTACAAGTTTGCACTCTTCCTCCTATTTACATACAACACCAACACTCAGCTATTTTATTATTATTTTTTTTCCTCAACACAACCAATCTTATTTAAGGCTCGGGGGATTGTTTACCTTCCTAGGCTACTGACTAGCCGGGGCTTAGCCACTTTGACTGGCTTTAAGCTTGGGCCTCTCCAACTTCACCTACACACACACTCACTAGTTAGGGTGTCCTAGGGGTATTGGAACTAGGGTTTCACAGCATATTGTTAGCACCTAATTTTTGCACCCCCAAAATAAACAAAAATGAAAAGTCAAACAAAAAGTCAAACCCTGGAGGGGTCAAAAAATTGACTTTTTGATTTAAGTAAATTTGGCCATCAAACTTCATCTCATTGAAAAGAACATTTCGACACGATTCCAATGCAACTGGATTTGCTGGAATCGGAGTCCAAATGAAAAAGATATGAGCTGGTTAAACTTTTGGGGAGCAAAAAGTTGACTTTTTGCTCGACCCCAATTCAACTGCCAAACTTGATCCCAGTGGATAGGTGGTTCCGAGCCGGTTCCAACGACACTAAGTTTGATGAAATCGGACACCGGACGAAGAAGTTATGAGCAGTTGAAGTTTCAGAAAACTGCCCATGTGGCCCAAAAGGCAGCAAAAATGGACTAAACCAATAAAATAAATAAGATAAAGGTGTTTAATAATATTTTAATAAAGAGGATCTCGCTTTTTAATAAAATAATCGGAAAAATCGAATAAAAATCTTGCAAAAAACCAAATTGAATAAAGGTTTGAAATCCAAACATTTTAAAAACGTGCTGGACCGTATTTCAATTACGGGCAGGGCATGCCCGTATTTCAAATACGGGCAAGCTTTCGGAAGAAGACACGCGTCGTTGTACGGCGGGACACGCGTCCCGTACGGCTGATTCGCGAGATTTGCAAATGTGCATTTTTCGCCCGTATTTGAAGTACGGGCAAGGCACGCCCGTACTTAAAGTACGGGCAAGGCACGCCCGTACTTCAAATACGGGCACGCCCCTTTTTGCCTATAAATAGAGAGGCCACCCCCCTCATTTGAACAGGCCTTCCCCTTAGGCCGAACCCCTCTCCCTCTTTGCAATTAGCCACACCCAAGCCCTGCCCAATCACCATCACCCCAACACCTAACTCTATTTAATGTCCAAAATACCCCTGTCCCACCAAAATCATGTCTAAACTTCTCTTTTTCATCCTTTGAATATCAAGAACCCACCAAATCTCTGCCAAAACCATTCCAAGAAATTCCATAGGACGCGGAAGCGCTGCTCAAATTTTCGGAGGACCATAACACCAATCAAACAATTAATTACATTGTAAGTATGTTCTCCTTCTAAATTAAAGTGAATTTTGATTTCATTTTTCTCTTACTCACTACTTCTTGTCATTATATGTTATATCTAACATGTTTTGAGTGTTGTATGTAATGAGGAATTGCATACAAAAGTAATCCTTCTCATTCAAAAAGGGGAGGTGATAACAAGGGGTTATCAAAAATGTCTTAAAGAAGGAAAACTTGACCCCATTTCATCACTGTAAGCACCTCATTTTTGCGCTCCCAGAAAAAAACCAAAAATGCAAACCCTGGACAGAAAGTCAAACCCTAAGGGGTGAAAAGTTGACTTTTTGATCAAGTGAAAATTGGTCACCTCGCTTTATGCCATTGGATAGAGAATCTCGACACGATCCCACGCAACTGAGTTTGCAGGAATCGGGGTCCGGATGAAGGTTCTGCGGGCGGTCAAACCTGAGCAGAGCCAAAAGTTGACTTTCTGCTAAAATCCGATCCAGAGGCCTACCCCTAGGTTATTGGATAGAGAATCTCGACACGATTCCAACGCAACTGAGTTTGCAGGAATCGGGGTCCGGATGAAGGTTCTGCGGGCGGTCAAACCTGAGCAGAGCCAAAAGTTGACTTTTGCTAAAATCCAATCCAGAGACCTACCCCTAGGTCATTGGATAGAGAATCTCGACACGGTTCCAACGCAACCGAGTTTGCAGGAATCGGGGTCCGGATGAAGGTTCTGCGGGCGGTCAAACCTGAGCAGAGCCAAAAGTTGACTTTCTGCTAAAATCCAATCCGGAGGCCTACCCCTAGGTCATGGGATGGAGGGCTCCGATACGATTCTAATGAAACTAAGTTTGCCCAGATCGGAGTCCGGATGAAGAAAATATGAGCTGATGAAATTTCCGAGCAGCAAAACCGGCAATCTCCGCACGTGGCAAAAAGCTGCACACGTGGCGAGTTGCGCAGGAAAATATCTCGGGGATCAAATCCGTAAATATCGGAACATTCGAAATATCCCAGGGACTAAATCTGTAAAAATCCAAGAATATCGGATTTTACCAAAAATTGTAAGGGACTAAATCTGAATTTTTTAGATTTTTCGACCGGCGAGCGGCGGCATTAAATGATTTCTCATCATTGTGCCGCTTGCGTGGACGTGGCAGCAGGGTATGCACTCAGCTCAAGCTGAGCGGATACCATTTTTTCAGGTGAGCGGCCCTTTTTTTTTGAGGTGGGCGGATCCTCCTTTTTTTTCTTCTTGGTCTATATAAACCGCGCGAAAGCTCGCGCAAAGGGTTGGAAAATTTTGGTTTTAAAGAATTTCTGGTGCAGTGCCCAAGCTCCTTCCCCACCCGAACCCTACCTGTCTCAGTGGCTTCGGCCTCCCCAAGCTCCCCACCTTGATCCGACACTCCCCTGTTCTTGCTTCTTCTTCACTCCCACACAAACTAGCGGAGGCCGGTCGCTGTTGGAACACGAAGGAAGGGGCTCCAGCTCTTGCTTTGTTGCAGGGAGAAGCCCACACGCCTCAAGCAAGTTGTAGGATCCTCAGGTATCATTCTCTACTATGCCTGATATACATGTGTTGAAATGAGAAGTTCTTAATAATTTTGCCAAGCTTATTTTTGTCCTTGGGCACGATTCTGTTCCCATGGTAGCTTAGTATGCACTTGTTTTATTTCGACGTATGAAGGGTCTCTAAGTGAGGAAGAGACCCACCGGGAGCTTATGGTAGCTTGAGAGAGAGAGTCCCCCGCTCAGACTATCCGGGCATGCTTAATGCTATGGTCGGGCTCTTTTTCTATGCTTTAAAAGGGAGTTTGTTCCCTCATGTCAATTGATCCATTGTATCCCTGTAAACCCCCTCCTCGTTCCATTCTTCGGATGTTAGTGTGCCTTCGGATGTTTCGGATATTAGTGTGCCGGCTTGAAGGTCTAGTCGTGGATGGGAGTACATGTAATGTATGCATGTTGTTTCTTTTGTTTTTTTTACATTGCTGGGTTTGCTAACATGCTGCTTGTGCACCCTTGAGCATGCTCCCATCACCCCCCCTCCTTTTTTAAGCTGTTAATGCATCTGTACCAGTTTTTTTATCGGGTTTGTTTTCTTTTAAGAGATTTTGGGTTGTAGGATGAAGCATGAAGTATGTTTAGATTAATTTGAACGCAAGTCTAAGTGTCTTCTGGGGGGGTGGCCGAAGCCCTGGGAGGGCTTACAGAGCCTAAAAAATGAGTTACAGAGCTCAAAATCAGCTCATAAATGGAGTTTGAAAGAAAACCGAGAGCGTCGAGTATCTGCGAAGCTCGCGCGAATCTCGCGAAGCTCGCGCGAAGATCGCGCGAGGCTCACGCTCATCTCACGAGGCTCACGCTCATCTCGCGCGAGGCTCGCGCGAAGCTCGCGCGAACCTCGCGCCCACCTCTTTTTTTTTGTGTTTTTCGCTGTTTTCGGTCCGCCCGGCCCGCGCCGACCTCGCGCCTAGTGCCCGAGGTCGGCGCATACCCCTAAAACATGCCGAATTGAGCCGGTCTTTTTCTCTGACAGAGTGTCTATCTTGTGTTTTTTTGTGTGATTATTGCTAGATGTGAATGATACTTCCGAACTGAACCGGATAAACCAATAGGGTTTCTGAGTCACCCGGAAACCCGACATGGGACTTGGACTCCCGGTCCAACTTCACTTCCAGTGGCCCTTCCAACGGGGCCCACCAAGCCCAATAAACACCAAAGCATGCCATTAAATAACTGAAGTAAAATGAACAATTTGAACCGGGCGGGCCAAACCCAATGCGGCCAACCCGAGCCTTGTTATGTGAAATTGATGCATGAATTGCGTGGTTTGGCCGAGACCAAGGGCAAGGGCCTACCAGGCCCGCCAAAGCCCACCAACCGAACCAAGGAAGGGTACAAACCCTAACTTCCGGTAACTGGGGCTTACAAGCCCAGATTTGGACTGCGGGCCCCAAGCCCAGTGTCCAAATCACTTTGGCAAAATTAAAAAGATAAATCCAATAAAAAATACTTGGACACCATGTGGGCCCACCTTAGGGGCCCACAAACCGGCCCGCCACTTGCATGAAAGACACCTAAGTTTCAACTTACACCTTAATAAAACCAACTCATTATCCAAAAGCCCACAGGGCCTCTTAGGGTTAGACTAAGGCCCACCAAGGGTACACGGGCTTGCCAAAGCCCACCAAGGATACCGTGGGCCTTCCAACGGGGCCCACCCAACCAGACTCAGGTCACCTAAGTAATCAAGATAAAATCAACTAAAGGGACCCACACCACTCAGGTGGCCCCGCCAGACTTAACCAAATTGCATATCGGATTAGGAATCAGGTGAGACCAATGTAAGCTGACTCAAACCAGGGAACCCACGGGACCCGTCATCCGACGGGGTGGACCGGGGTGTCTACGGACTTCCCCGAACCACAATCGAGAACAGACTTAGAATCTCAAGCCGCAGACCAAAAAGCCCTAATAGGCAAGATTAGGCACCCAGGTGTCCGCCTGCACCCCATCAGGCGGTGGCGACTCTGAATTACCCCGTGCCGCGTTTCCCACGCGCGCACAATCACCATTATGTGAAGAAAATTGAAGTCCCTTTTGAATTTCTAATGTCCCTTGTAAATTACCCCTTTCCCATTCCTAAGAGTTGATGGTGGACAACCCATAAGGAGTTTGCTTACTCAAAGAACAAAAGAAGGGAAAAGGTGATCATTTGGACCAAGAGGAGAAAATGCAATGCATTGAAGGAGCCAGAACCATCTCAGTTATTATAGAAAGCTCCCAAAAGGTCACAGAATAGATCCCAAGCAGAATCGGCAGCAAACATGCAAAATAAGCCGCGCCCGTAAACTCAGAGCGGTCCGG
Organism: Buxus sempervirens; assembly: GCA_947561395.2. Classification (NCBI taxonomy): domain Eukaryota; kingdom Viridiplantae; phylum Streptophyta; class Magnoliopsida; order Buxales; family Buxaceae; genus Buxus; species Buxus sempervirens. The sequence goes on along the minus strand of OX387184.1, from coordinate 33,915,138 downwards.
TGAGGATCGTGTTTTCTTCACGGGCAGCCCAAACCGTATTCTATTCATGGGCAAAGGCAACCCGTATAACAAATACGGGCCAGTGTAACTATAACTTAAAAAACTTAATTTTTGGCCCGGTTGGACTTGATCCGACTTGAACCGGCTTGAACCGATCTCATATACATTTTGGGCCATTTTTTAGCCCATTAAGGAATTTGGGCCTAGATGGGCCCACCAAGATCACCTTGGGCCCACTTGTGGGGTCCACTTTTGACTGGCCTATACCAGGCCTGTTTTCAATAAACAGGCCCAGGCCCCTTGACCCTTGGCTAATGGGCCAAATCCAAGCCCACTAATCCCATGGCATGTGTAAATAGTTTAAGTAAATAACCAAATGGGTTACCTAATAACCCAACTGGGCCCAAGGCCCAACCATGGCCACCCACGGGTCTTCCAACGGGACCCGGGTCCAACCCACTTCACTTAAATAAATAAAATCAAATAAAAAGGGACCCACACCTCTAGAAGGCCCCGCCAGACCTAACAAGGTAGCATGCTGGTCTAGGAAAAGGGTGAAATTGACTCAAAAACCAGGGAGACCCGAGGGACTCGTCAAACCGACGGGGCGGGCCGGGGTGCCTTAAGGCTTCCCCGGACGTAACCGAGGACTTAGCTAGATCTCTAATAAGCCGCAGACCAGACTTATACCCGGTTAGGGCAAAACCGTGTCTGCCTGCACTTCTCAGGCAGTGGCGACTCCGAATGTCCCGAGGCACGCACGGAAGGTGCGCCCGGTGTGCGATATAGGATCCAGGTTTTAGGTGCGCACAGCTTGGCGACTCTGCTGGGGACAACCTCAACCCAGTCGGACCCTGGTTATCAAATGAGTCAACTAGCTGGATATAAGCAGATTTAGGAAGTACTTCTTACCCAACTTTAGTGGTTTATGGAACATACGCAATTACATGGTATTGGGGGATCCTATCACAAGGACGAGATAATTGCCTAAGGAAAGTGGAATTTAAGCGGTTCCCTGTGACCCTCCACTTACCTGGGGATCCACCCAAACTTTGTATTGCATACTGTTCTGTATTCTCACTATAAAAGCGACATTAAGGAACCCTTAATCAGCCCATTATCCGAGAATCACCCGAGCAGACACAGCACTTGGCTCCACTGTACATACAAGCACCTCACTACACCGTGAATGAATTTTTTAATTGTGTGGGGTAACATACACGAGGGAGTCTGCATGGATGATCCAAACTGAATGCTATCTGCACCATGTGAATGCTCTTCTTAACCAAAACCTAGATCTTTCTAGCAGCCACCCTTCTTCAATCGAGAAACTTACTTTTGGGATGGTATTAGCCCTACGCTCCCGTGGCTTGCTGGGGAAAGCAGGGTAAACCCATCTCCCCAGGTTTCTAGATTCTTCAAGCGCCATTGGTTTCTTGCCATGGTACGCGAAGGGTCTAGTACTTGGCTCAGACCCTTGAAGGCAGGCGCCTTGGGCTGGGTATCCTTCCCCACCTATTACTTCTGACAAACCTTGATGTGAGCATGAACATGAATGAACAAATAGGGGTAAAATCAATTTGGGGCATTAACCCCCGCCTTTGTTGGTCTTAACCCTAAATTAACTCAATTTAATCCATGCATCCAAGTCGGTCCTGGTTCAGTCAAAAGCCAGCCAGATCAGAAAGAAATGGGTCAGACCAGAGGCAGAAAAACCCTAGAGATAGGATTTCAGCCCACCTGCCGAATGGCAAACTTGTACCCTCCTTTTGGGTTCCCAACAACCCTAAAGGTGATTCTTTTTGCAGATTTATTCTTGTAAATTTTGCCCTTCAAGGCAAGTTGTAAATATTGCTTTTAGTCCGACACTAGGGGCAGATGAAAGAGCAGATGAAAGAGCAGATGAAAGAACAGATGAAAGAAAAGGCCGGCTAAAACCTGAATGCGTTTTCCAAACATTTAAAGGACATAACTCTTAAGACCCCATAACTTGAGTGCTTGGATTTGATTCCTGTGATTGATGATTGCATAAACTGCTTAGGCATTGATTTAATTTTTGCATATCCTGTTGCATGCCTTAGACTAATTTAGAGTTTTTGGTGGAAAACCCTAAATTGACTTGGAATTTCAATCGGATAGTCGGCATGGCATCTTCATCCTCGACTGAGAGAGTTCGCTTCCCCAGGATAGAGAAGTGTGCCTTTGATACCCCTTGGATCCGTTCTTGGACAAGGCAATTGCAAGGAGATGAACAAATTCAATGGGAACAGAAATACCATATGGGACAAACTCTGTCCCTGTTAAATGTGCCCATTAATTGGGACATGATTCAGGTGGCCCTACCTTTCTGGGATCCCCAACATTCACTCTTTAGCTTTGGAACTAATGAGTTGACTCCCACAATTGAGGAATTCGAACTATTCCTCCGATTCCGCGACCATGGAGAACCAGCCAGGCCAAACCTCAAAGATAGTTACAAGAATGAAGCTTGTACTTTCTTTGGCCTACCCAGAGGAGAATTCCAGACTTTAGGAGGTGACCAAGCATTCACGCGGGTCTCTAAAACCTTCCTTGCTGAAAAGATAAGGGATAAAAAGCAGGAAAGACCCCGTGTTTGGTGGGACACCTTCACCCTCGTGGTTCTGTCACAGCTCTTCTTTCCTACTGGGGGAGACACCATTAATTTGGCCCTCATGGAAATTGTAGACCAACTCCAGGTGAAATTTCGAATTGCACCATTAATCCTTGCTCAGCTGTATCATGCCTTGACCATGACCAAGAACGGAACTAGGAGGTTTCAAGGATGCGCTCCTCTTCTACACATTTGGCTTCAAGATCACCTGATGGTAGCTGAACCTGTCAGCCCACGTTATGGGTACGTCCGTGACAATGTCACATTGATGGCCCGAAGAGAGATTAGACCAGACTTACCCTCCAGAGAGGACTGGTTTGACCACTTTCTCCAACTAAAAGGAGAAACTGATATAAGATGGGGAGGCACATTTGACCAAACATATACTCCCATCATAGCTTTCAGAAAAAGACATTGCCTAGCCTTGATAGGCTTGACTCATGCCATGCCATACTATCCAGTTCGAATTCTGAGACAGTTTGGGAAGTCTCAAGGAATACCAATCAAGGATGGGGCGGAAGGATTAACTGGCCCACTTACATGGGAATTGAAGAAAAATTGGTGAAGGAATGGCAACACGTGCATATACTCCAAGAGGACATTTTCACTACATCCGACGTTCGTAATTACGAACAATGGATTGCTCGAGAAATTGGCCTAGACAGCCCACCTCCTCTCCATATCGTCACCTCTGACGATATCCCAGTTCCGCCCCCTTACATATACAGGGATAGGGTGGCCGAACTGCGGGAATCTCATTCTCGAATCCACTGTGCATACGTGGATTCCGAGCGTAAAAACAAGCAGGCCAATGAGGCCCTTCAACAGCAGCTTGACACCATGCACAGACGCGCAAAAGAGGACCGACGTCTGAGGAATAAACTTCTGCGTGCCTTGAAAAGGCGAGACGTGTCCTCTCATTATGATGATGACCAACCTAGCTAGACTCTGGGTTTGTTTTTTTTTTGTTTAATCTTGAAATTGCTTGTTCTGAATTTTGGCATTGTACTTCTTTTTCCATGAAGAATTTTGTGCTAGATTTAATAAAGTCAATTAAGACATCCCCCCAATTCCTTTTTCAATCAATCTGGCCCCAATCTATCAACTTCAAAACTTTCAGGCGATCTGAGTAAAGAACTCGCCAAATTGTTTGAATCTTTAAGCTAAAGGGTTCTAAATAAAGAACACCCCTTTTTTTTGCAATCAAACTTTCAGGCAATCTGAATAAAGAACTTGCCAAGAGAATCTTTAAACCCAAGGGGTTCTGAGTAAAGAACACCCCATCCTTGTTAACTCTCAAACTTTCAAGTTTCAAGTTTAAGTCTTAAAACCCCAGGGTTTTGAATAAAGAACACCCAATCCCTTGAGCTCAGATCACACCCGTCTGATTTATAAGATCACACGGACAGCCTATGGGGCACCAATGCCACTGGTGTTTAAACCAGAAAATTGGCAGAGGATCGTCCTGGCATAGCATACCCCGTTGTGTGGCACCAAGGTCAAGCAACTAAGCTAACGACTAAGGTACGCTTGGGTATCCCTAGCCGAACTCTTAGGGCACTGAAGCCACTAGTGTTTAAACCAGAAAATTGGTGGAAGATCGTCCTGGCATAGCCTTCCCCGTTGAGAGGCGTCAAAGTCAATGGTGATTAAACCAACGACTAGCTAAGACACGCCCGGGAACTACTAGCCGAAGTTAGGTGCTAAAACCATCAGAGATTAAACTGAAAATTGGTTAAGGTACACCTAGATGTTGTTGTTTAGCTCATCCCCTGCGGAGACTTAACATAGTCCAACCTCGTGATACTGAGCTCAAACCAACCTTTTAAACAGGGTTCTCTCCCCCAGCCGTTTGGCTAAAACAGACCAGTCTAAATCGGGTTCTCTCCCCCAGCCGTTTGGCTAAAACAGACCAGTCTAAATCGGGTTCTCTCTCCAAATCGTTTGGTTAAAACAGATCAATTCAGGGTTCTCTCCCCCAGCCGTTTGGCTAAAATAGACCAATTTAGGGTTCTCTCCCCAAGCCGTTTGGCGAAAACAGACCAGTTTAAACCGGGTTCTCTCTCCCAGCCGTTTGGCTAAAACAGACCAGTCTAAACCGGGTTCTCTTTCCCAGCCGTTCAGCTAAAACAGATCAAGCTTAAGAATCCCTATCATTTCCAGAATAATTCAAAATAAATTAATCTTTGATCCTTCTTTACAGGTAGAATACATCAAAAATCATGCATATGAGTTGCACTAATATCTGCTGGTTGCCCTTCCTAGGTACCAAAATTGCTTCTCGAAGCCCTTACTTGTTAAGATCCAGGAGAAGACTTGAGATGGAGCAGCCAAGGGAACAGACCTCGTCAGGACAGGACCAGGCAGAGTCCAGCCAGACACAGACGGTGACTGATCTACAATAGAGGATTGACAGTATGGGGACTATTATTCAAGAGTTAATGGCAGAACTAAGAGAACTCAGGATGGCTCCCCCTGCTGCACCAGAGACCCTACAGCAACCAATTGCTCTGCCGCAGATGGATGCTCCACCACCATACCCTGCGTACCCAGTTCCGTTGGTACCACCTCCAACTCCGCAAGCCGTGCCTCTTCCACAAATTATTGCACCTGCCCAACTGGGGCAAGAAGAGGAAGATTGGTATAGAACACAGCAGGCCCAGTTTGATGAAAAGATGGCAGCAACGAAGGCAGAGGTAGATGCTTTGCGTGAAGAACTGAAAAGCCTACGACCCAGTGCGATCCCCATGGAGGCTACTTTAGACAGTCTCTGCTTCTTCTCCGATGTTCAACTTCGACCAAAATTCAAGTGCTCTGACTTGCATCAATTTGATGGCATCGGGTGCCCGTTAAACCACCTCAGGTCATACTCTGGAGATATGTGTCAATATGCTAAAGATGAAAAAATTATGATACAGTTCTTTCAGAGATCGCTGACAGGAGCAGCATACACTTGGTTTTTGGGTCTGGATAAGACTAAGATCAAGAGTTGGAACGATTTAGCTGCCAAGTTCATCCAGCAATACCGATTGAACAGTCAGATAGTTCAAACCAGGGCAGAGTTACAAAGGCTCTCCAAGAAGAATCAAGAGTCAGTACGAGAATATGCCAAGAGGTGGAAAGAATTGGCAACCCTAGTCCAACCCCCACTACTTGAACAGGAGATGACCTCCTTGTTCATTGCATCACTTGGACAGCCATTCTTTTCCCTGCTGCTGGGGCAGAGTACTTCTAACTTCAATGACTTGATTCTGACGGCAGATAGAATTGAAGATGCAGTCAGGGCTGGAAAGATAGATGGCAGTGGCCAAGGCCCTACACAAAGAAGGGCAGCAACAGGACAGAGCGGTAGAAACCAGGGACAAGAGCCTAGGAGACAAGAAACCCAGGCAGTTAATTATGTACAGCCAACACAACCCTATCACATTGCCCAGAGGAATGAAAGTCAAGGGCAGCCTTTGAGAAGGACGAGAGAAGAGGCAAAGGCAAGGATGAAGAGGGTGTTCACCCCACTGCCTTATACGCCTGCAGAACTATTGGCTACACTGCTGAAGAAGGGGTACCTTCAAATCAAGCCTCCTAACCCCAGAATGATCAACTCACAAAGTTATAATACAACAGAGAGATGCGAGTATCATTCTGGAGCTCTCGGGCATTCAACAAATCGATGCTGGGATTTGAGGCATGACATACAGGATCTGATAGACAGTAAGAAGATCTCTGTAAATCCCCCAGCACCAGCAGCACCTACTCCTTCTACTGGTACAACCACTAACCCTCTCCCAGACCATAATAAGGCTTCTGGCAGTGGAACAGTACATTAGATCATCAGTGATCAAGGTAGTGAACTACAGGTTGACCCGTCCTTATTGATCGGACGACCGGGGCAAGTCGTCAGGATTCATCTCCAAGAAGGGGCAATCTATCAACAGATACATGTCATTAATGAAGAGGAGAATGAAGAAACCTTCATGGGGTTCCCTCTGGTGCATTTCAACTTTCCCGAACCAGAGCCTTTCTATCCTCCACCTGTCCCAAACTCACCCCCATTGAACATCTTCGACATGATGAACCCATTCAATGAACCTGTGGACTTCCTACTGGAACCACCCACCCTCAACTTACACCAACTTCACCTTGACCCAACCTACTCCGCTGTGCCTCCACCTTACCAATTCCTACCCATGTACCATGATTCTACCATCACTTCTACTGAAAGAGAAGTCGATCGGATTACCCGTTCTGGTCGATACATAAACCCTAACCCTCCACCTGCACCAGAGGGAGAGACTAGTGAAGAAAGAACAAGGAAAGAAAAAGGGAAGGATGTGGCCGCTGAAGTGCCACAGACCCATAAGAAGAAAGGGAAGGCCCTAGAAGAAGAGATTGAAAGACTCCACTATAGTGCCTTCACTCCGGAATATGATCTAGTGCAGCAGTTGAATAAGACACCAGCTTAGATATCCATTATGCGTCTCTTATTGGACTCAGACAAACATAAAGACGTACTCATGAAAATACTGGGTGATACTCATGTGCCTGACGACATCAGCCCTGAGCAGCTGGAGACAATAATGTCTATAATTGTTACGCCAGAAGCAATCTCTTTTTCCTCAGCAGACTTGCCCCCTGAAGGTCATAATCATACGGAGCCTCTATTTATCACTGTAAGGTGCTCCGACTTAATAGTGAGACAAGTCATGATCGATAACGGGTCAGCTCTGAATATCTGCCCAGTCAGGGCCTTCCACAGTCTACAGCTGAACGCTGATTTGATCAAGCCTAGCTCCAATAATGTCCGCGGATTTGACAATGCTAAGAAGGATTCCCTTGGGGAAGTTACTTTGGAAGTTACAATTGCTGAGAGGGCCTTCTTCATTACCTTTGAGTTGATGGACATCAATGCCTCCTTTAATTTGCTGATTGGAAGACCTTGGCTACATCAAGCAGGGGCAGTCGCGTCCACCTTACATCGAATGATTCGATTCATCTCGGGAAATCAATTGATCACGGTGCATGCAGAAAATCACAGAGAATTTGAACAAGGAGGGGTACCTGTGATTGATTATGAGCTGCCTACCTCCTTAAACTTTCAAGCCATTGAAATGGTGCAAGTAAACAGCATTCCTACTCCTCTGCAATCAGACTTGTCCCGCAGAAGGAAAAGGAAAAGCATGTTCGGTGCTGCTGAATGCGCCGACTGGGGCCTCCGAGTAGGAGATGGTTTGGGTAAATACAAGCAAGGTATCAAGTCTGCAATCCAGCCGTGTGACAAGTCTGTGGGCTTTGGATTGGGGTTTGTTCCTGAACCTGAAGACTATGCCAGGCTATTTGGCAGGAAAGCTGAACAAAAGAGAGCACGAGCAGAAGGAAGGGACCCACACTGGCCCATCTGTGTACATGGCCAATTATACCATCACTTTACCAATATGGAGAGGGAAGCCGCACAGGCCATTCTGAACATAGTCCCCCAGGGGTGGCGCGATGAATTCAATGATTCAGCCGAGCAAGCGGAAGTTAATTATCTGCAAAGGTTATGGGATGAACCTCCCTTGACCCAGGAGACAGTTACAGAAGAAAACTCAGAAGCTCTCAGTGGGTTGATGGAAGAACTGTCTACTCTATTCTCTTGGCAGTCAGTTAACACCGAAAAACCAGCTATCCCGGGAGAAGCATTTGCCTGCCCATCAGATGATGTCGAAACACCGCCAACTGAGACTGAAGAAGAAGAGCCAGCTCAGTACATCTACATGATGGAAAGCCAAGATAGTTCAGGAGAACCCACTCCCAGGCAAAGGTCTCCCCCACCTCCCATCTGCATTATACACCCAAGTACCAAGGATGGTCTGTGTCAAATGTTCCAGAATATGCCCCAAGTACTGGGACTGCCTACTGAGCTGGCTTATCATGAAACTTATGGTAACTGGGCTCCTGACGAACATTCTTCCAGCAAGAAGGAGGAATCATCAGTAAAATCTGTAACCAAGGCATTGCCTAAGGTGGAACCACCCAATGAAGTCACTGTTCGGGTACCAGGGACTATCATCCGCCGCAGGGTATGGATCAGTGTATCATCAGAAGATTCCAGTCAGAATCAACCAAAGAAGGGCACAGCTAATGACCCCATCTGCATCCCCTCTGACAGCAGCATCAGCATGATACAAACCGGGAAAGTGAATGCAGTGACTGCTGTAACCAAGGACAAGCACGCATTGCAGAACTGGAGTTCGACGCCACTTGCCACTCGCAAAGCTGAACTACCACAGGGAGTTTCTTCCACTTCTGAAATTCCCCCTATAGATATTGCTGCACTTTTTAATAAATGCGTGAAGTCTTTTGATTATTTTTCTTCTTCTGTGAATAATTCTGCAAGTAAGCAAACCCAAAATCGCAACCTTAATATCAATCTCGACGCACACCCGAAAAATTTGGAGCACGAGATAGATAATCAGGCTGCCAAAATCAAACAAAAATGTCAAAAAGAACAAAAAGAAATTCATAGTGTCGAACAGGAATTAGGTAACGACACTTGCTCATCACAATCCAATGATTCAGAAATTATCCCCAGTGATTCTTTTGAACTTGAGGATGATGATGAACCATGGGAGACCCCACCCGAAATCCAATTCGCCTTGGACAGGCACGAAAAGGGTCTCCAGGCTAACATTGAGGAAACAGAACCTATCAACATAGGTGACACAGCACAACCAAGGATTCTTCAAGTTGGTAAAAAGCTGACATTATTACAGAAAACACAGATAACTGATTTTCTGAAAACCTACACGGATGTGTTTGCATGGTCATATGAGGATATGCCTGGGTTAGACACTGATTTAGTTGTGCATCGGTTACCTATAAAGTCTGAGGCCACACCAGTGAAGCAAAAACTCAGACACATGAAACCAGAATGGGCCCTAAAGATCAAGGAAGAAGTTGCCAAGCAGTTAAAAGCTGGGTTCTTGAAAGTTACAGATTACCCAGAGTGGTTAGCAAACATTGTGCCAGTCCCCAAGAAAGATGGAAGGGTCAGGATGTGTGTTGATTACAGGGATCTGAACAAGGCAAGCCCAAAGGATGACTTCCCATTGCCACATATTGATATACTGGTTGACAATACTGCAACTCATTCCATGTTTTCCTTTATGGATGGATTCTCCAGGTACAATCAGATAAGGATGGCACCTGAAGACATGGAGAAGACTTCCTTCATCACACACTGGGGCACATACTGCTACAAAGTGATGCCATTCGGGTTAAAGAATGCAGGCGCCACATACCAGCGGGCAATGACTTTGTTATTCCACGATCTGATGCACAAGGAAATGGAAGTATACGTGGATGACATGATTGCAAAATCAAAAGAAGAGGAAAGTCATTTGGTGAACCTTGGAAAGGTGTTTGACAGACTCAGGGAATGCAAGCTCAGGCTGAACCCGAATAAGTGTGTATTCGGTGTTACATCAGGGAAGCTACTCGGATTCATCGTTGGAAAACGAGGAATTGAAGTTGGCCCAGTTAAAGTAAAGGCCATATTGGAGATGCCTCCCCCATCCACAGAGAAGGAAGTAAGAGGTTTCCTTGGCAGATTACAGTACATCAGTCGGTTCATAGCACAGATGACTCCTGTGTGCGAACCAATATTCAAACTGCTAAAAAAGGATAACCCAGTGGTCTGGAATGAAGATTGCCAAGAAGCGTTTGACAAAATCAAGGCCTATTTGATGAGTCCACCAACTTTGGTTCCCCCTATACCAGGACGACCTCTAATCATGTACTTATCAGTCACAGAAACAGCGACCGGATGTGTTTTAGGTCAGCATGATGACACAGGAAAAAAGGAACAAGCAATTTATTATCTGAGCAAGAAGTTTACCAATTATGAAGTAAGATACACATTGCTTGAGAAGACCTGTGGCGCGTTGGTATAGGCAACTCAGAAGCTCCGGCATTATCTGCTCAGTCATAATGTCCTCTTGATCTCAGATACGGATCCCCTGAAGTACATTTTTGAAAAGCCAATCTCCACTGGAAGGATAGCCAAGTGGCAGGTTATCTTATCTCAGTATGACATTGTCTACACCACGAGAAAGGCAATAAAGGGACAGGCAGTGGCAGATCACCTGGCAGAACACCCTGTGCCCAACTATCAACCACTTCTCACCGGGTTGCCGGATGATGAAATTATGTGTGCCGAATTAGTAGAAAAGGAAACCGGATGGCAAATGTTCTTCGATGGGGCCGTCAACATCAATGGGAAAGGGATTGGAGCAGTAATCATTTCCCCAGAGGGAGTCCATCATCCAATAGCAGCAAAACTCTTGTTCGATTGCACTAACAACATGACAGAATACGAAGCATGTGTGTTAGGCTTGCGAGCCGCAATTCAAATGAATATCCAAGAGTTAAAAGTCTATGGTGATTCCTGTCTAATCATCTACCAAGTAATGGGGGATTGGCGGACTAAGGATCCAAAGTTGGTGCCATATCAGGAACTGTAAGGACAATTCAAAAGCGTAACATTTGATTATATGCCACGAGACAGGAATCAGTTTGCAGATGCCCTGGCAACACTGGCATCTATGGCAACCATCACTGGTGATACTTGGGTACAACCGTTGGAGATAGAAGTGCGGCGTTCTCCTGTCTACTGTTTTAATGTTGAGAAGAGCACGCCAAAAGGGGAACCCTGGTATGCAGACATAATGAGGTACCTGAGAAACAGGACTTTGCCGGAGAATGCCACAGCATCTGAAAGGCGCACGATTCAGAAACTGGCAGGACAGTTCTTCCTCAATGGAGACAAGCTATACAAGAAGTCCTATAATGATTCACTGCTGCTATGTGTAACAGAAGAAGAGGCACAACAGCTGGTTGATGAAGTCCACGGGGGACAATGTGGCGCACATATGAACGGGCATATGCTAGCAAGGAAAATCTTGAGAATGGGTTATTACTGGTTAACTATGGAACATGATTGTCACATCCACGTAAGGAAGTGCCGGTTATGCCAAGTTTATGTTGACAACATTCATGCACCGCCCAACACTTTGTACTCAATGACTTCTCCTTGGCCCTTCGCCATCTGGGGAATTGACATGATTGGAGAAATCCATCCGAAGGCATCAAATGGGCATCGATTCATCTTGGTTGCAATAGATTATTTTACCAAGTGGGTAGAGGCCATGTCCTTTGCAGATGTCAAAGGGGCTCATGTGCTGAAATTCATCAGGAATAATATTGTCTGTCATTACGGTGTACCTGAAGCGCTTATCACAGACAATGCCAAGAATTTGAATAACAAGGACATGGACAATATGTGTGGCGATTTGAGAATTAGACATCTAAATTCCACAGCGTATTGGCCCAAGATGAATGGAGCAGTAGAGGCTGCCAACAAAAACCTGAAGAAGATACTTGAGAAGATGGTAGTTACCTACAGAGACTGGCATGAAAAGCTGCCCTATGCCCTACATGCATATCGAACCTCAATCCGAACTTCAACTTGAGCAACTCTTTTTTCTCTTGTATACGGAATGGAGGCAGTTCTTTCTGTGGAAGTGCAGATCCCCTCACTCAGAATTCTGAAAGAAACAAAGGTTGATGATATTGAATGGGAAGAATCAAGGTTTGACCAGTTGCAGTTGCTTGACGAAAAAAGAATTAAGGCTTTATGCCACGGGCAACTCTATCAGCAGAGAGCAGCCCGGACTTATAACAAGAAAGTAATACCACGACACTTCAAGGTGGGCAACATTGTTATAAAAAAGATATTCCCCCACCAGGAAGACAATAAAGGGAAATTCAAGCCAAACTATGAAGGACCATTCATAGTACATAAAGTTCTGTCCAGAGGAGCACTAATCCTACAAGAGATGGATGGAACCATTTTTCCTGAGCCAATAAATGCAGATGTAATCAAACTGTATTATCCTTGAGATCGTTCCAATTGGGAAATGAAGAGAGGCCATCCTTCACTCTTCCCCCAAGCCTGTAAATCCTCCCAAGCACCCTAAAAAGTTTCCCCTAGTTAGACACTTTTGGGCCTGAAAATTTCTTTTCTAACCTAGTACAGGTGTTCCTTCACACCAAAAAGGGCATTCCTGGCCCCGAAAAAAAAAAGCAATTGCGAAGAAAAAGAAGAAAAGAAAAGAGTTGTGAAAAACAAGTACAAAGTAAGATGGGGAAAATATAAACCCCACACCAAAGAAATAAGCCTGGATGTAAGCCCCAACAATAAAAGGAGCACTGTACAAACCCATAAAGTTACAGCCTTCTTGAGCCACTTGTCTTTCTTCCAAAACCCCAACCTAGCCTACATTTCGTCCTACCTTGAAGACCTTTCGGATCCCAAAGAGAATGATCTTGAGCAAGACAGTCAAATCTGCGTTTTCGGGTAATGACGGAATTGAATTCTCCCTGAAAGGACCAGACATAGTGAAAACCCAAAAAGGGCGCTATGTGCAAAAAGGGTCAGTCATGGTCAAAAAAAAAAAAAAAAAGAAGCTGGTCATGCCTTGATTAGAAAGGGAAATGCAGCAAAAACAGAAACAGGTTGGACAGTGCACTGAGTGGGGACAGCCAAGTGACCTGAAGGGCCCAGATTGGCAGACTGTGTTTGAGTCAACGCTCAAAGGCCTATGATGACAAGGCTTAAAATACCAAGCACTCTAATCAATGTCTGACTTAAGGATTGACTTTTATGATAATTGCAGGCACAAGCACACATTAACACGTCTGTGTTTTTCTGTAATTATTCTGCTTAACTACTCTTAGAATTTCCCCAGCTGTGCTGTTAACCCGTGACGAAGGGTTCATTGCCTTAATCAATAGCCACTTTTGATTGTGATGAATCAAAAGCTTAGAATAAACCAACCCTGCATATCCCCAATGGAGCAGAACAAGCACTGACATTTTGTTCCTTGTACAGGTTCAAAGAAGGAAGAAAGATGCAAAAATAAACATGAGGAGAATACTTTGATCCTTCATTCCCCAGCAGAGGTTTCTTTCCTTTCATCCCCAGCGGAGCTCAGAAGAAAGAAGATAGTCGAGATCCTCAGACCCTCCAACAAAACTTTAAGAGCAAAAAGAGACATCACAATAATCCCCAAGGAGTCGTCTTGGCAGATCATATTCCCACCAGACCCCCAATGGAGCAGCTCATGAGTGGGATAGAAGCTTTAAATGCCTCGACAAGAGAAAGAACCTGGCAAGGAGAAGCAACAAGGAAGAGCAATAATGGGCCAATTCGCCCCTTCATGTAAATTTTGAGTCTCACTTTTGTAAATAGTATAGGCTAGAATAGGTGTGTGGTCTCCGAGATGATGGACAGCAGCGCGAAAGCTTCCTCCCGTCCTCCCACCGGCACTCCCAAACCCATACCTTGGCCTATCATTAAAAAAAAAAAAACTCAAAGAATCAAGAAGAAATCAAAACTGAAGTCACTAAAAGCATTAAACGGAACAAACAAGAAGAAAAGAACATTGTTAAGTGCCTTGCATCAACGCCGAAACAGGCTGATGAGCTCAGATTTAATCCTATCTTTCTTTTTCAAAAACAAAGAACTAAGGAACAGCCCTATTCAAACCCGAGAGAGGGAATAGGGATTCCAATGTCAGGAAGTGATACCAGACATCTGACACTTCCCTTTCAGTAAAAACAAATTCAGTGATTGAGCTCGTCGAACATGTCGACAGAAATGCAAGGTGCAAAAATAAGGTTCTTTTTCTTTTTTGCCGTTCATCCCCTAAGGTGACTCCAGCAAAGAGGGGCAGCTGTTAGCACCTGATTTTTGCACACCAAAATAAACAAAAATGAAAAGTCAAACTAAAAGTCAAACCCTGAAGGGGTCAAAAAATTGACTTTTTGATTCAAGTAAATTTGGCCATCAAACTTCATCTCATTGAAAAGAACATTTCGACACGATTCCAACGCAACTGGATTTGCTGGAATCGGAGTCCAGATGAAAAAGATATGAGCTGGTCAAACTTTTGGGGAGCAAAAAGTTGACTTTTTGCTCGACCCCAATTCAACTGCCAAACTTGATCCCAGTGGATAGGTGGTTCCGAGCCGGTTCCAACGACACTAAGTTTGATGAAATCGGACACCGGACGAAGAAATTATGAGCAGTTGAAGTTTCAGAAAAACTGCCCATGTGGCCCAAAAGGCAGCAAAAATGGACTAAACCAATAAAATAAATAAGATAAAGGTGTTTAATAATATTTTAATAAAGAGGATCTCGCTTTTTAATAAAATAATCGGAAAAATCGAATAAAAATCTTGCAAAAAACCAAATTGAATAAAGGTTTGAAATCCAAACATTTTAAAAACGTGCTGGACCGTATTTCAATTACGGGCAGGGCATGCCCATATTTCAAATACGGGCAAGCTTCTGGAAGAAGACATGCGTCGTTGTACGGCGGGACACGTGTCCCGTACGGCCGATTCGCGAGATTTGCAAATGTGCGTTTTTCGCCCGTATTTGAAGTACGGGCAAGGCACGCCCGTACTTCAAATACGGGCACGCCCCTTTTTGCCTATAAAAAGAGAGGCCACCCCCCTCATTTGAACAAGCCTTCCCCTTAGGCCGAACCCCTCTCCCTCTTTGCAATTAGCCACGCCCAAGCCCTGCCCAATCACCATCATCCCAACACCTAACTCTATTTAATGTCCAAAATACCCCTGTCCCACCAAAATCATGTCTAAACTTCTCTTTTTCATCCTTTGAATATCAAGAACCCACCAAATCTCTGCCAAAACCATTCCAAGAAATTCCATAGGACGCGGAAGCGCTACTCAAATTTTCGGAGGACCATAACACCAATCAAACAATTAATTACATTGTAAGTATGTTCTCCTTCTAAATTAAAGTGAATTTTGATTTCATTTTTCTCTTACTCACTACTTCTTGTCATTATATGTTATATCTAACATGTTTTGAGTGTTGTATGTAATGAGGAATTGCATACAAAAGTAATCCTTCTCATGCAAAAAGGGGAGGTGATAACAAGGGGTTATCAAAAATGTCTCAAAGAAGGAAAACTTGACCCCATTTCATCACCATTATGTGAAGAAGATTGAAGTCCCTTTTGAATTTCTAATGTCCCTTGTAAATTACCCCTTTCCCATTCCTAAGAGTTGATGGTGGACAACCCATAAGGACTTTGCTTACTCAAAGAACAAAAGAAAGGAAAAGGTGATCATTTGGACCAAGAGGAGAAAATTCAATGCATTGAAGGAGCCAGAACCATCTCAGTTATTACAGAAAGCTCCCAAAAGGTCACGGAACAGATCCCAAGCAGAATCGGCAGCAAACATGCAAAATAAGCCGCGCCCGTAAACTCAGAGCGGTCCGGTGAGGACCGTGTTTTCTTCACGGGCAGCCCAAACAGTATTCTATTCACGGGCAAAGGCAACCCGTATAACAAATACAGGCCAGTGTAACTATAACTTAAAAAACTTAATTTTTGGCCCGGTTGGACTTGATCCGACTTGAACCGGCTTGAACCGATCTCATATACATTTTGGGCTATTTTTTAGCCCATTAAGGACTTTGGGCCTAGATTGGCCCACCAAGATCACCTTGGGCCCACTTGTGGGGTCCACTTTTGACTGGCCTATACTAGGCCTGTTTTCAATAAACAGGCCCAGGCCCCTTGACCCTTGGCAATGGGCCAAATCCAAGCCCACTAATCCCATGGCATGTGTAAATAGTTTAAGTAAATAACCAAATGGGTTACCCAATAACCCAACTGGGCCCAAGGCCCAACCATGGCCACCCATGGGTCTTCCAACGGGACCCGGGTCCGACCCACTTCACTTAAATAAATAAAATCAAATAAAAAGGGACCCACACCTCCAGAGGGCCCCGCCAGACCTAACAAGGTAGCATGCTGGTCTAGGAAAATGGTGAAATTGACTCAAAAACCAGGGAGACCCGAGGGACACGTCAAACCGACGTGGCGGGCCAGGGTGTCTTAAGGCTTCCCCGGACGTAACCGAGGACTTAGCTAAATCTCTAATAAGCCGCAGACCAGACTTATACCCGGTTAGGGCAAAACCGTGTCTGCCTGCACTTCTCAAGCAGTGGCGACTCCGAATGTCCTGAGGCACGCACTGAAGGTGCGCCCGGTGTGCGATCTAGGATCCAGGTTTTAGGTGCGCACACATGTGTTTCAAATACATAACATTGACGAATAATTCAGTTGAAATTAATTTCTGAATCACCATCAAATCCAGTTGCAATCAACAAACCAAATCCTCGCGACGATGTGACATCACAGGACTCATGAAGACAATACATCTTTGAAAAGCTAAATTCCTGAGTCAAGAGGTTGCCACCTCACGGCTTACGTGCGAGCTGAGATACATAGACATCAATTAATTGCGAATCACCCAACCGAGATACACGGAGGCTAACACGTACAATTCAATCAACTGCAACAACAGGGAATACCAGAGCAAGATACATGGTGGTAACACAAATAACCACATCGAGATACACAACGGTGGGATTGCTGTAGTACGACCAGATACAGGAAGGCCTCATCAAGACACACGATGGGAGCATAATGTGAAATAGGTTTAACCAAACAAAGAAAATACTATTCTCACTCCTAGCTAGACTATGGATCCATACCTAGCTATGCTCACTAGGCATACAAATCAAAACATTGAAATCATATCATCTTTGATACCCTAAAACAATTCACAACGTTCACAATTCATCTCAAATCATCCCCAAGATACATGGAGGAAAACAAAGCTCAAACTCAAGCTACATTAATGAGAAATAACCACCCCGAGGTACACAGAAGAAAATATAAGTAATTCTGTCAAAACATCTCTGAAAACATCTTTAGATAGGGCAAATACAAGTGTAGGAATCGATAAAATCACAATAAGTTGAAAAGAAAAGAGTTTGGAACGATAAACTTGAATAAAAGCTATTTCAGTGGAACATACCCAAAATCTTTATAAAAATTCAATTTAATCAACGGCCAGTGCAAAAAATCTCAAAACACTTAAATCTTATTGGTACATAAGTTGGAAATCAATAAAAACATTTTTATAGTGAAAAACTAGGCATTTTCTAAAATATAAAAAAATCTGACAAGGGCGCTCGAGCGCTGTCAGGCGCTCGTGCGGGTGCTCGTTTAAAAGTGAGTTTTGAAAGGTTGGTCGCTCAAGACAGCGCTCGAGCGGTTTACTGGAAATTGACAACTCTCGGGTTTTGAAAAATAAAAAAAACATAGGCGGGGCACTTCCAATAGTGCTCGAGCACTGTCGAGCGTCTTCGCAATCAGCTCAGTGCCTAATAGGGCGCTCGAGCGTGATCGCAGGTGACCGTTCAACTCGCAAAAACCTTATTTTTCCGAACTTTGTGAAATTTCAAACTAAAATCAAATAACACCAAACCAGTACTTCAAAACTCTTCAAAATCATTCTAAAACAACCTCTAGACATGTTCGATCAGGTTAAACAAAATTAAACTTCGTTTATAAATCAAATTGAATCAAAACCCATCAAATAAGCACACTTGAACAGTTTTTTAAAGAATTCTGAAACATCAATTTAAACCTACGAAATCAGGTATAAAACAACATGGTTTGCTTCGAAAATCCTCTCTTAATAAGTATCTAAATCAATAATAATAAATAAACAACAGCCACGCAACGATTAAACGAAAACGAAGGTGTTACTTGCTTCTTTTCGCAAGATTCCAACTCTAACTAGCAAAACCAACAACTCTTCTTCTTCTCCTTTGTTTCTGGGTGTGATTTCTCCCTCTTAAATCCTCAAGCACACGTTTAGAAGGTCTCCTTCAATACCACACGTCCAAAACAAGTGAATAAACCTTCTATTTTCTCAAAAGTTGCTTTTTATACTTAGAATAGAATAATGATTTTACCCTAATTAGGACTTTCTATTCTCTTAAAACAATTATTAGGAGTGTATGGACGTCCAGCCATGTCCATATAGGTAATTTGCTAGTATTTAATTACAATAAGATAGCCTACTTTGCCTATTTATCATACTCATGTACCTTCACCAATCAAAATTCCAATAAAAGCATAATTATGTACTTGATGATTTATCCCTTTTCTTCACATCCTTAGAAATCTTTAGGCTTGATCTTCATCTTCCCTTCCTATTCATATCAATAAAATTCTAATCAACCACTTAATCCAATATTTTCTGCAATAAATTAATTAAATTATTTAAAACGGAAAATTCGGGGGATTACAATAATACTTGGATTTTTATCATGAAATACTTCTTTACTCATGGAATGAAAATTGTTGATTATCTTACACGAGCTGTGTAAAACCCCGACCCGGATTATATCTTAATTATTAAGATTAATTATCTAAAGTGTGATTATTAGACTAATTAAGTACTTGTGTTATGAAGATGAGGTAGATGTAGATTATTCTTAAGGATTTAGGGAAATCAAATTGAACTTTATGAAGGTTATTAAGGTAAGCTTAATTAGTATTATGTATTAATTACAATTGGCTAAGGTATCTTTCAATTAGATCTAGTGAATTGGAAATCAAATTCTTAAAAATTAGAGTTAAACCTAAGTATTACCCAAGGTACACCCAAGTATTACCCACGGTACCACCAAAGTATACTTAAAGTACACCTATGTATTACCCAAGATACCATCCAAGTGTTACTTAAAGTACCCCCCAATTATACCTAAGGTATCCCACTTGTATCCCTAAGGTACCCCCTATGTTTGCCTAAGGTACTCCTCTGATATACCTAAGGCACCCCACTTGTATCCATAAGGTACCCCTTGTGTTTGCCTAAGGTACCCCTCTTGTAACGCCCCGGATCCAAGTTTATTAACACACATAAACCCAAATCTGGTTCGTTAGGGAAAATGACCTAAAACAACTATTCCAGACTTAAACAATTTCATTTATTATATCAAAGTGCGGAAATAAAAAAATCTTTCACAAAACGCATAATTAAACTACCAAAATAATCCTTTTATATTTCATCTATGAAGTCTGGAAATGGTTCAACTAAATAACATCTACCAAGGTGTGGAATAAAGATATCAATCATCCTTCAAATAACATCAAACTCCTCAATTAAAATACTAAAATTAATCCCTAAGAAAAATAAATCTAAGTGTCTCTCCATGTCCTCTTGGACATATACAGAAATGAAATAATCCTCTTCCTGGTACTCACAGTAATCCCCCGGAGTCCCTACCCCAGCAACATCCTCTCCAAGAATATCTAAAAACAAAACCGATAAAACAATAATGTGAGAAACAACATCTCAGTAAGCAGTCATGCAAATAGTTGACCACAATAAAATATGCATCGCTTAATCCGAATAATCACAATAAGAATCAAGACAACAATGAAATACAATTTGTCCACCTCATGGGACTCATGAAATAGTATACCGGAAAAAGAGAGTAGACATGTGCCAATATGCTACCTAACCGAATTACGATGGACCAGCCACCCTGCAGTCTGGCTATTCAACGCCAACGGAAAAACCCAACCATGAGTTAGCATGTACGGCTCAACCAATCCAGGAGTAGGTAACGTAGCGACCGACCAATCCAGGAGCGGTACCATCCTCGAGATGATGGAATGCCTCCAGACACAGAATTCAAACCCCTCTAATATACACTTCACTTATTAGCCATTCTATGGATCCATATGACTGCTAAGCCCACTTAACAGTGAGAAAAACCAACCAGGGTAATGGACATACTTCTCAATAACACCCACCAAAATACAGAACCATATCTGTAACCAAATCCGCCCATGTGAGAAACAATAAATCAGGCACCAGCCTTGTCACACCAGTGACCCAAAACCAAAACAGAATGCACCAAGTCATATGTCCAAAACTCCAGGTTTCAACGGTTCAATATGTCCCGAATGTATATCGACTTCATCGATGCACAATATACCTTCATATCACCCAAATACAAGTGTATGAACTCACAAAACCATCATTGGTTAAAAGTAAAATCTTTTGGAACAATGGAATCAAGTAAAAGTGTCTCTTTAGAAACATCTACCCAAAATCTTTATAAAATTGAATTTTAATCATCTGCCAATACAAACACTTCCCAAATACCCCAATCTTGATGGTACATAGGTTAAATTTGGATAAAAACACTTTCGTAGTGAAAACTAGGTTGAAAAGACAAGTTTTCCAAAATCTGACATACTGGTCGGTCGAGCGGCCAAGGGCGCTCGATCGGCCTTACATAATAGGTTAATTCAGGGTAGGTCGCTTGATAGGTCACTCGAGCGACTGTTCTAGTGGCAGTTCAATCTGGGTAAAATTGCTCTCGGGTTTTGGAATAATTACATAGGGCGCTTGAGCGACTGCTTAGGCGGCTCGATACGTGAAAAATCCGTAACTTTGCGAAATTCAATAAAAATTCCACAACTCAATATTCAATGCATCAAAACCATTCTAAATCATTCTAAAATACTTTATAAACATGCTAGAACAATTCCCAACAATTAAAACATCATAAATAACAAAAACAACGCATCAAAACACTGAATAACCATGTGTGCGGGCGTCAGAAACGCGGCACGGGAAAGTTCGGAGTTGCTACCGCCTGATGGGGTACAGGAGGACACCTGGGTGCCTAATCTTGTCTATTAAGGCTTGGGTCTGCGGTTTTTGAGATTCTAAGTAGGTTCTCGGTTGTAGTCCGGGGAAGTCCGTAGACACCCCGGTCCACCCCGTCGGGTGACGGGTCCCTTAGGTTTATCCTGGTTTGAGTCAGCTTACTTTGGTCTCACCCGATTCCTAATCCGATATGCAGTTTGGTTAAGTCTGGTGGGACCACCTGAGTGGTGTGGGTCCCTTTAATTGCTTTTATTTTGATTAATTAGGTAATCTGAGTCTGGTTAGGTGAGCCCCGTTGGAGGACCCACGGTGTCCTTGGTGGGCTTAGTCAAACCCATGTACCCTTGTTGCTTCAGTCTAGCTTGAGAGGCCCTTTGGGCTTTGGTTAGTTCAATTGATTTTACTTTTGGTTTCAAATTGGATTTAAGTGGTTTTCATGTAAAGGTGGGCCGGATTGGTTTGTGGGCCCACATGGTAGCCAAGTAATTTAGTGGATTTATCTTTTTGAGTTTCCAAAAATGGGTTGGACACTGGGCTTGGGGCTCGTAGTCCTGATTAGGGCTTGAAAGCCCAAGTTACGGGAAGTTAGGGTTTGCACCCTTCCTTGGTTCGGTTGGTGGGCTTTGGCGGGCCTGGTAGGCTCTTGCCCTTGGTCTCGGCCAAACCACACATTTATACATCAATTCACTAACAAGTTCGGGTGGGCCGCATTAGGTTTGGGCCGCCGGGTTTAATCAGTTAATTTTACTTATCTTGATTAAGTTACATGCATACATTCCATAGTGTTTATTGGGCTTGGTGGGCCCCGTTGGAAGGCCCACTAGAAATCAAGTTGGATCTGGGGTCCAAGTCCCATGTTGGGTTTCTAGGTGACCCGGAAACCCTATTAGTTTATTTGGTTCGGTTTGGAAAGGCCACCCATCCAGCAGCATAAGTCACAAAGAATATACATGCATCACAAAGAATATATAAAAAAAAGAAAGACATTTACCAGGGGAGACTGGCTCACTAATCTGGGTCCAAGGGGAGGGACCTGAAATCAAGTCCCAAATCCCAAATCTGAAATCTGAAAACACCTAAAAGCTTTAATGGAACAAATAAGAAAAAAGAAAATTGTTGAGTGCCTTACATCAATGTCGAAACAGGTTGGTGAGCTTAAGTCGAACCTCATCCTTTTAATTTGAATTAAAATCAGGAGTTTCTCCAAGAAGCCCGAAGTGGGCGAGCAAACTTCGGAATCTTAGTGGAAGCCATTTGGCGTTTCCCTTTCATGGAAAACATCAAAAGGACTAAGCTCATCAATCATGTCGGCAGAAATGCAGGGCGCCAAAACGAGGTTCTTTTTTATTCTTTGCCGTTCATCCCCAAGGTGACTCCGGCAAAGAGGGACTGCTGTAAGCACCTCATTTTTGCACCGCCCAAAATGAAAAAAATGAAATTTTAATTGAAAAGTAAAACTTGAGAGAGTCAAAAAGTTGACTTTTTTATCTAGTGCAAATCAGTCACCATACTTCCCACCATTGGAAAGAGGATTCCGATACGATTCTAATGGAATAGAGTTTGCTCAAATCGGAGTCCAAATGAAGAAGTTATGGACTAGTCAAATCTGAGAAAAGCAGAAATTGACTTTCTGCTAAACCCCAGATCATCTATCCCATTTGATACCAGCAGAAAGAGCATCTCGACACGATTCCAACGCAACTGAGTATGTTGGAATCGGAGTCCCGGATAAGGAAATATGAGCAAAATTGGCTCCAGGACGCGACCCGGCACTTCTGCTAAAAAACTCGAATTTGCTGCTACACTGAAGTTAAGTGGATAGGGAATCTCGCACTGATTCCAACGCCGCTAAGTTTGCTAAAATCGGATATCAGACGAGTGAGTTGTGGGCAGTTAAAGTTTCTGAAAATCTGCACACGTGGCAAACAATGAAGAAAGAGCAACAAAGTAAAAAGTTTTGAATTAAAAAATAATATTTTTGCTAAAAATCTAATCAAAATATTTAAAATAAAAGAAAAAGAAAATAAAAATTAAAAGATGCATGTGCGCCCAAAACCCAAAACAAAAATCTTAATAAAATAATAATAAAAGTAAAATATCTAATGAATTAAATAAAAAAAAAAAGAAAATGCAAAAAAAAATATAATTGAACGAATTTTCCCATGTGGAGAATTCGTTCAACCTTGCTTGGATGCTAAGTTTGCTTGGAGGCTAAGAATTAAGCCAAGCAATCATTGGTTTTTTTTAAAAAAAGGGCATGAAATGAAAAGATTAAGGTTTTGGTCATGAAGTGCAAAAGTAATTACATTTTGGTCATGGAATATAAAAGGCCTCATTAGCCCATTTTGAAGGGGGTCGGCTCATTTTTTTGAGATCTCTCCCACCTCTCTCACTTCCTCCTTTTCCTCTCCCATCTCTCCCAAGCTCTCCCATGGCTGCCCCCTCTTGTGCACCTTCATTGGTCACCTCCACTCACCCCAAAGCCCACTCAAATTGATCTCAAGGCCTCCTACCCTCTTCACCCTTGGTTCCCAACCCAAGAAACATACTTGAAGCTCCTTGGTGCTAGGAGAAGAAGAGCTTGAAGTGCTGCTCCAGCCAAAGAGGAGGTCCAGGATACCCCAAATAACTTTGCAAGCCCAAGGTGAGCTTTCTTGTACTCTTTTAATCATCATATATAAAGATGAACCGATTTAGAGCATGTAGGTTTTCATATATGCTGCAGAATTTTGTTTGTGTATAGTATGTTTGTTTCATCTCTAATTTAGTACCTCTGCATGTCCTCTATGGATTATTGCTCTTCCAAGGTAAGAGGGGTAAGCTTTTGGGGGGTTTAAAGGTAGAGAGGGGAGACCTTTTAGTTGATGAAAAGAGTTTAAAAGTCACTTGAAGTTGTTGTAATTTTTTTTGTTGGTGACAGTCTCTTTAGAAGAGGAGCATGTTCCTCTCACAATATGTCTCATGTACCCCCATGTTAATCCCCCTCTTTCCCTTATTTAAATAGGTTTGGTTGGATGGCTTTGTGTTTGTTTTTAGCGTGAGATTAATGATAGGGCTTGTTGGCATGTTTAGGGTAGATCATATGTATATGTGTTTTTTAGGTTCACACTCTTTGATGCTTTCATATTAATCCCTTCAAGCTACTTGTAAGTAATATGCATGCTTACCTTTCAACACATGCTCACACATGAAGCATGCTCACTCACACACACACTTTTGTCCCATGTATAAAAATCTGTCAAAATGCATGTAGTTTTCATGGTTTAAGAGCACGCATGCTAGGCTTTGTTGATGGATTTGTGTTATCCTTGTTTGATTATTGACATGTGGAGTATGAGGAACCAAGACAGGGACACTTAGGTCCCTGTCACAGTGCCGGAACACCCTAAGAGGCCTAGGAATCCAAGCCCAATGCAAAAATCCAAAAAAATCAAGTTTTTAGGTTGATCCGACAACTCAGGTCGGATCAACAGGGCCTTGTTTGTAGCCGGCTAGAGATGCCGAATACACTGGTCTTTACGAATATCCAGCATCTCAGGTCGGCTACATATGCTCCATTGAGTAACCGGCATCTCAGGCCGGCTACACTGCCAGAATGCCATTTCTGCTATTTTTTATGATCTTTGCTATTTTTGTGCTTTGTTGACCAATCCAAGCAAACCAGAAGGGTTTCTGGGTCAACCGGAGACCCAAGATGGGCCATGGACCGACCCGGCCCAATTTGATTTCCAGTGGGCCTTCCAATGGGGCCCACCAAGCCCGACCAACTTATTTTTGTTAAATAAAGGTAATTAAATTGATTGAGTGGGCCAAATCCATTGAGGCCCACCAAAGCCCAATTCGGGGCATGCATGCTTAAATTATGTTGTGGTTTGGCCGAGACCACGGGCAGGGCCTGTCGGGCCCACTAAGCCCACTGAACCAAGCTAATTTAGGGTTTCTAAACTCTAACTCAGGAAGTCTTGGGCTTTCAAGCCCAAGCCTAGGTAAAGGGCCCCAAGCCCCCAAGGCCTGGCCCATTTTGGCACAAATTAAGCAAGATAAACTTAAATCATTTGGCAACCAACTGTGTGACCCACTCAAGGGCCCACAAAGCAGCCGCGGCCCACTTGTGCATAGAAATCACTTAATTTCCAATTTGAACATTAAATAAAATCAATTCATTTGAACCAAGCCCAAAGGGCCTCTCTGGCTAGACCGAGGCCCACCAGGGGACACGTGGGCTCAACCAAGCCCACCAATGAATCCGCGGGCCTTCCAACGAGGTCCGCCCAATCCAACTTAGATCATCTTTAACTAAAAAGATAAAATCAAGTAAAGGGACCCACACCACTTTAGCGGTCCCACCAGACTTAATCGAATTGAATGCTGGATTAGGAATCGGGTGAGTGAGAGACCAAAAGTTGACTCAAACCAAGGAATCCTATGCGACCCGTTTTTTTGGCGGGGCGGACCGGGGTGTCTACGTACTTCCCTGGACCGTAACAGAGAACTTACTTAGAATCTCAAACTGCAGACCAAGCCCTAATAGAAAAACTTAGGCACCCAGGTGTCTGCCTGCACCCCATCAGGCAGTGGCGACTCCAAACAATCCCGAAGGCACGCATCATTTTGCATGCGCCTCGTCGTGCTACCGAAATCAGGCGCGCATAGCCTGGCGACTCCATTAGGGATATCTCAGCCCAATAGAACCCCTGGTTAGAATGAGTCAACCCAAGAGGGATTTAGTTGATTTTAGGGTTTTGCTATCTTGCTTAGTAAGGCGTGGAATACACGCAACTACGTATTCTGGGGAGTCCTATTACAAGGACGAGATAATTGCCTAAGGAAAGTGGAATTTAAGCGGTCCCCTGTGACCCTCCACTTACTTGGGGACTCTCCTGGAACCTCGTATTGCGTGCCAATTCTGCACCTTACTATATGAGACGGTGAAAATTCCTTTATCAACAAAATCCAGCCAAATCTCACCCGGTTAGACACCGCACTCAGCCCAAATGCACATACGGGCACACCACCACACCGTGGATGGATTTATTTTCCAGTTTTGTGATAAACTGCGTAGGGTGACACGCACGAGGGAGGATGCGTGAATGATCCAACCCTGAATGATTGAGTGAATGCGGATATTGCTTCTTCTTCTCCAAAACCTAGATCTATCTAGCAGCCTACCCTTCTGATTCCGATAAACTGACTCTTGGGATGGTATTAGCACCTACGCTCCCGTGGCTTGCCGGGGAAAGCAGGGTAAACCCATTCCCTCAGTTTTCTGGAGTCCATTAGCACCACAGGTTTCTTGCCGTGGCACGCGAGGATCCAGTACTGGTCTAGACCCTTGTAGGCGTATCTCTCGGGCTGGGTATCCTTCCCCACCTAAACGCTTCTGAATGAATCGCGTTTTGGGATTGCGAGGTATTGTGAATGATGAAATAAGAAGGGAAAAATCAAATTAAAATCTAAGAGTCTATCAGGGGCAGCAACCCCCGCTTTTTGCATCAAATTGAGTAAATCCTAGATAATGGGCTACCGTAGCCCTAATTTAGGAAACCCACCTAACTTTGATCAGGGGAACCACCCCAGATCCATGCTTGGAGTCCTGCGAGCTGTGGGCCTCGACCCATTGAGTCCGCTGGAAGCACCCTGAGTCCGGGTCGGCCTTTTGAGCAGATGAAAGCCGGCCAGATCAAACAATCAGATGAAAGTAGGCCAGATCAGAGCAAGGGCACAAAACCCTAGATTTTGAAATTTGGCCGATCCGCCTTGAAGCAAATTTGTACCCTTCCTTTTGGCTCCCAACAGCCTTAAAGATGAATTCTTTGTAGAATTTTGTGAATATCATGTAAATTTTCGCCCTCATTGGCAAATTGTAAATTCTTTTGGGTCTGGCACCTAAAGGCAAAGGCAGATGAAAGAAATCAGACCGGGACTCGGATGTGCTTCCATACACAAGTGTGTCTAGGAGTCGTGTCCCGCGGGGCACCAACCTTTTTAGGGCTATGCACACACCCTTTTTGATGTAATTTTCTTATATTCAATTTTGGATATAGGTTTTTGAATGCTAATACCATTTAGCCTTAGCTTTAATTTTGTGCAAGCATCTTCATGCATCAAGTGCACACACTTCGATATCATTTGCACAAACATTTTGATTAAATCATTTCCAAGGGAAAGTGTAAGCACCTCATTTTTGCACTCCCGAAAGAGTCGGAAATGCGAACCCTAAATAGAAAGTCAAACCTTGAGGGGTCGAAATTTGACCTTTTGATCAAGTGGTGATTGGCCACCTTGCTTTATCCCATTGGATAGAGCATCCCGACACGAGTCCAACGCAACTAAGTTTGGTGGAATCGGAGTCCGGATGAAGGTTCTGTGGGCCGGTCAAACTTGAGGATGAGCTGAAAGTTGACTTTTCCTCGAACCCCGTGCCAAGTGCTTAGCCCTATGTCATTGGATAGAGGGCTCCAATACGAGTCTAACGCAATTGAGTTTGCTCAAATCGGAGTTCGGATGAAGGAGATATGAGCTGTCGAAGTTTCCGAGTAGCAAAACCGGAAACTGCACACGTGGCGTAGGAACTACCCACGTGGCAGCCAACGCAGCAAAATATCTCAGGGACTAAATCTTAAATATCAAAAATTCATACGGGGCGATCCGTAGATATCCAAAAGTGTCGAATCGGTCAAGTCGAAGGGCAAATCCGTAATATTTCGATTTGTATCCGGCATTTAATACCGGATACACTTGCCCCTCTTCATGACCAGACTCAAAGGCCTGATACAAGAAGATTTTCGCGCGAGATTCACGCCGATCGCCCGACAAATTCGCGGCGGCATTTAATTTTCGAATGATCATGTTTTGTATCCGGCATTGAATGCCGGATACAAAGGAACCTCTGTGTAACCGGCCATAGCGACCGGATATGAAGGGTACTTAGTGTATCCGGCCTGAGTTGCCGGATACATTAAGTTTGTCTATAAATAGGAAACAGCAGCTCATTTCCGGGGGTTGGTTTTTTTTGTTGTTCTTCAGCTCCCTCCTCCCACCTGCCCCCCTCCGAACCTTGCTTCTTTCAACCCCATTAGCCCTCCACCATCTCTCCACACCATCCAAGCCACTCTTACCCTCCCTTTTCCCCTTCATCTCCCT
This sequence comes from Buxus sempervirens, assembly GCA_947561395.2. Lineage (NCBI taxonomy): Eukaryota > Viridiplantae > Streptophyta > Magnoliopsida > Buxales > Buxaceae > Buxus > Buxus sempervirens. The sequence continues at coordinate 33,886,739 of OX387184.1, read as the reverse complement.
CTACACTCCAACAAGAAAGAGAGGAAGCTGTTGTGGTGGCCAAAGGAGGAGCTCCAGCCCCTTTCCTTGCTGCAAGGAGGTGTCAACACATCCCAAAAAGGTTTTAAAACCTCAGGTAAGGCTCCTCATCACTTGTTATTGAACATATATTAAAGTAGGAATTTTCTGAAGTGTTTACCAAATTTGTCTTCACCTCTTTGCATGGGTTCATCTTCATGTCATCCTATGCATGCATTTGCTATTATTTTCGTGTCATGAGGTCTTGCACCGCTTAGGAGTCCACGTAGGTCTCTTTTAGTAAGCATGGGAGTCTCTTTTCACATTTCTTAGTAATTTGTTTAGTTGCTGTTGTGGGCTTTATCTCCAGAAATCATTAGAGGAGAATGTTCCTCTCTTCTTTGGTCTAATGTACCCCAGCAATAACCCCCAGATTCCTTTCTTGGGGCTTTTATTTTCTTTTAAGCTTTCTCACGAGTTGTGGATGTTTTTTTTATCTCTTCTTGTGTCGCTGTTGGTCGTACCCTTCCATGCATATTGTGCTTGGTTGTAATGTCAGCATGTTCCCTAACCCCCACAGCTATGCTTGTTTTTTTTATGGTCTCCATGGTAAAAGCACGCTTCCACCCATTTGTTTCCATTTATTGTTACTTGCTGTTTTAGTGACTTGAGAAGTATGCTCCCCCCACCGGTGGTCCCTTGCCATGATCCAAGCCACCTGCTGCTATGGACAACACCCAGCCCTCGTAGCATGTTTGAACCCCCAGGCCCACGTATGAAAATGGCCACCCTATGCGAACCCCTCGCATCTCTAGCCCCCCTTAACCATGCCCCAATCCCTACATGTTGATGGCTGTGCTTCTTTTCTTACTATTTTTATTGCTGCTGGCCTGTACCTTCACAGCATGTTGATGGTGTGGTCAAACCCACATAGCATGAAAGCCTAGCCCCTTGCCTTAGCTAGGAAATCTCTAAGGAAACCAAAGGGGGTGCACCCCAAAACCTGAGCCAGTGTGGGCCTTCCCAAGGGCCCACAGGACTTGTAGAAACCCCTAGGAACCCCCTAGAAACACCCCGAATGGCAGAACCTAAAAAAAGGGCCATTTCAGGGTGATCCGACAACTCAGGCCGAATCACCTAGGGTTTATGCATATCCGGCCATAAAGGCCGGATCACCTAGGGTTTGCTCGTGTCTGGCAACCAAGGCCGGACACATACAGAAATGTAAATTTTGTGTGTTTTGATGTTCCTTGCCGAATTTTGGGGGTGGTTTGAACCAAATCAAATAAACCAACAGGGTTTCCGGGCCACCCGGAAACCCAATTTGGGACCTGGACCACCGGTCCAACTTGGCACACTAGTGGGCCTTCCAACGGGGCCCACCAAGCCCGGTAAATCCGAAAGCATGCAACTTAAGCAAGTTTAAGTGAGATTAACCGATCTAATCGGATGGGCCAAACCCAATGCGGCCCACCCGTGCCTTATTTGTGGAATTAATGCCTAAATTGTATGGTTTGGCCGAGACCACGGGCCAGGGCCTATCGGGCCTGCCAAAGCCCACTAATCAACCCAAGTTGGGGTGCAAACCCCCAAACTTCAAGGAACCGGGCTTTCAAGCCCACAGCTGGATCACAGGCCCCAAGCCCAGTGACCAGCCCACTTTAGCGAATTAAGGAAAGATAAACAGAACTATCTGGCATCACCATGGGGGCCCACCTAGGGGCCTGCAAATCAAGGCAAACCCACCATTTGCATAAAAAACCACTTAAGCTTCAAACCTGAACCTTAATGTAAAACCAATTTACTTCTACCAAAGCCCGTAGGGTCTCCTAGGCTTAAACAGAGGCCCGCCAGGGGCACATGGGCTTACCCAAGCCCGCCAGGGACACCGTGGGCCTTCCAACGGAGCCCACCCAACCAGACTCAGACAATTTAAGTAAAACAAGATAAAATCAACTAAAGGGACCCACACCACTCAGGTGGTCCCGCCAAGACTTAACTAAATGGCATGCTGGATTAGGAATCGGGTGAAAACCAACTAGAAAGCTGACTTAAACCAGGGAACCCACGGGACCCGTCACCCGACCGGGTGGACTGGGGTGTCCACGGACTTCCCCAGACCACAACCGAGACCCCGACTTAGAATCTCAAGCCGCAGACCAAAGCTCAGAATAGACAAGGTTAGGCACCCAGGTGTCCGCCTGCACCCCATCAGGCGGTGGCGACTCCGAAATTCTCCCGTACCGCGTTTCCTACGCACGCACAGAAAGAATGCAAAATTTTCCAAAATCAAAGCTGCACCGGGACTTGCTCCAATTCCCTGTGCCTCAATCAGCTTTAGCTTAATCAGAAAAACTCATCGGCTGTAACTTAGCCCAAAAATAACAAGTCAAGGAAAATCAAGGAGAAGCCTGACCTTTGCTGATGGCCATCAGCCAAATTGAAAGGACCAAGAAAAAATGATGAAAAGAAGAAAGAAGAAATTTCAAATCCAAGTAAAGACCAAATATGGCAAAATGCCAATTGCTAATCTCAAATCTCAGTCAAAGCCATTTTGTGCTTCTGCACCAATAGGAAATCATCTAGTGTTTCCAAAAACCGGGACTTCTACCCAAACAGGGACTTCTTCCCAAACTGGGACTAGCTCAAATTTCCCGTGCCTTAATCAAATCCAAGTTAACCAGGAAAAGATCATGGAATCAGTCGGTTGTAACCCAGCCCAAAATAATGAATTGAAAGAATCAAGGATGAGTTTGGTCCTGGCTAATGGCCATCAAATCAAATTGAAAAGATAAAGAGAAAAAAAATAATAATAAAAAAGAAAAGAAGTTTCAAATCAAAAGAGAGATCAAATGTGTCGAAATTGCAATTGCTAATCTAAAATCTTGGTTACCACCATTTCTTGGCTCTGCAGCCCTAGGAAATTACTTGGTGTTCCCCAAAAGCTGGGACTCCCCCAAAAGCTGGGACTTCCCCAAAATTAGATATCAACCCTTGGAGTTTCCCAAATGAAAATCAACTCTTGCAGTTTCCAAAAATTTCAAAAAAAATCAACTCTTGCAGTTCCCAAAGTAAAACCAGGGACTCTCCCCTTACCTCCGAAGTGGCGGTTAAAAAGAGATCAAAATGAAAATCAACTCTTGCAGTTTCCAAAAATTTCAAAAAAAATCAACTCTTACAGTTCCCAAAATCAAAACAGGGACTCTCCCCTTACCTCCGAAGTGGCGGTTGAAAAAGATTCCATCTCTCCCTTTACCTCCGAAGTGACGGTCAAACAAAAACCTTCTTTCCTCTTACCTCCGAAGTGGCAGTTCAAAACCTTATTTCCTCACCTCCGAAGTGGTGGTTGAGGGAAAATCATTACCTCCGAAGTGGCGGTTAAAAGGAATCCAACCTCCAAAGTGGCGGTTAAAAGGAATCTTACCTCCGAAGTGGCGGTTCAAAACCTTATTTCCTCACCTTCGAAGTGGCAGTTGAAGGAAAATCATTACCTCTGAAGTGGCGGTTAAAAGGAATCCAACCTCCGAAGTGGCGGTTAAAAATCTTCTTCCTTTACCTCCGAAGTGACGGTTAAAAGGAATCTTACCTCCGAAGTAGCGGTCAACCTCCGAAGTGGCGGTAAAAAAGAATCATCTTCTTTATTTACCTCCGAAGTGGTGGTTAAAAGGAATCTTACCTCCGAAGTGGCGGTCAAAAAGAAATCCTCACCTCCGAAGTGGCGGTTGAGAGAAAATCATTACCTCCGAAGTGGCGGTTAAAAGAAATCTTCTTCCCTAACCTCCGAAGTGGCGGTTAAAAAAGGGAATCAAATAAAGAAAAATCATCACAGTTAATCTGCACAGACATGCATTATATTTTATTGTAATATGCATTCCTTATACTGACTTGTCTATTTTCAACCTAGGTACCAAGATTGCGTATCGCAGCCCATACCTCCTACGTTCAAGAAGAAGATTACGGATGGATCCTGCTGAAGGACTCGAGCAAGCGCCACCTCTCCCGCCTCATGGGCAAGAGGACTTGGAAGGCCACCCTGTGATCGCTGGCCTTAATCAGCAGATGGCCAACATGACCACCATGATGCAGCAAATGGAGAGAATGCAAGCACCACAGCAACTTGTACAGCCACCACTAGCGGTACCTCCGCCACAGCAGCCGGCACCTCTAGTGCAACAGCCACAACTAGAGCGGCCACCACCAGTTCTCCCACAGTTGAACCTATAGCCGCTAGAACCACAGATCCCGCATCGTTTGCCAGCTCAACCAGAACAGTCGTTACAAATTCCGGCACCCTTGGCCGTACCACCGCGGCAAGTAGTACCACAAGAAATGGGGCACGATGAAGAAGAGTGGTACCGAGCACGGGAAGCGGCAGGCATCACAGCCCAGATGCAAGCAGATTTGCAAGTCCTAAAAGAACAGATGCAGAATGTGAACCGAGGTCCTATGCCAAAGGAAGCTTCACTGGACAGACTGGGATTCTTCCCCAATTTGAAACTGCCGCCGAAGTTCAGGTGCCTAGACTTTGTGAAGTTCGATGGAAGTGGGTGCCCATTGTCTTACCTCAGGGCATACTACGGGGATATGTGCCAGTACGCATATGATGAAAGAATCATGATCCAGTTCTTTCAGCGCTCGTTGATAGGTTCAGCGCAAAAGTGGTTTGCCAGTCTGGACAGGAACCAGATCAGGACTTGGGATGACCTGGCAAGCATGTTCCTAGAACACTTCAAGTTCAACATGGAGGTCTTGCCCACTTGAATGGAATTGCAAAAAATGACAAAGAAGAGCACTGAGTCCATTCGTGAATATGCAAAGAGATGGCGAGAAGTGGCTGGTATGGTGCAACCACCCATGTTGGAGAAGGAAATGGTAACATTGTTCATCTCGATGCTGGGGCAGCCATACTACACTTTGCTGCTAGGGCAGTTCGCTGCAAGTTTTGCTGATCTCGTTGTAGTCGCGGACAGAATAGAAGATGGGGTGAAGTCTGGCAGAGTGGCTGGCTTTGCAACCGAACAGAGAAGGACCCCTGTCACTGGAAGGGGCATGCACAGAAAGAGAGAGGACGAGGCCGTCAACTACGTCCAACAGAATAGGCCCTTCCACTTTTCAGCACCCGACAGAAGAGAAAATCAGAATAGTGGTCAAGGGGCACAACCCGCATGGCAGCCAAGATGGACTAAGGAGGAATATCAAGCAAGGATGAACAGAGTGTTCACACCCCTACCTTATCCATTGTCAGAATTGCTGCCAACCCTACTGAAGAAGGGGTACTTACAGAAGAAGCAGCCCATTCAACAGCCATCCAACAGTCGCTCCTACAACCCCAATGAGTGCTGCGAGTATCATATAAGGGCTCCTGGACACCACACCAACCGTTGTTGGGATTTAAAGCACGATGTGTAAGATTTGATCGATAGCAAGCGCATCTCAGTCGATCCCCCAGTATCGACTCCTCCCGCTGCCATTATCACAAATCCTCTCCCTAACCATAATCAGGCGTCTTCAAGTGGCACCAGCTGAACAAGTTGGTAAAACCGCAAGGCTGAGAGCAATCCCGAAATCCAAAATCTTCAAGTCTACCATGACTAGGATAAGTTGAACTCTACTTTTTGCACCATGCATCCCTGGTAGGAGTGGTCGTTTTGTAAATATTTTAAATGCTTTTTACTTTCATGCAAGCTTTTGTAAATGACCTTTTGAAAAACACAAAAAGAAAAGAAAAACTTTTTTGAAAAAATACAAGTGAGTGGTCGGTGATGACACTGCTATGAGACCACACCCTTTTTGGCAATGACCATGATCATGGAAAAATGCCAAGTTGCTCAAAGGTGTCCTCAGCTGGGTGCAGTACGCTGTCCCATGAGAACCTTAACTGAGCCAAAGGCAATCATTTTCTGATCCAGACCATAATTTTCTTCCTAAAAACCTACCTTTGCAATAGGGCAAGGCGATCCTTGAGAGAAAAGAAAAGGCAAGAGAGAAAGTGCAAGAACCAGTTAAGGGTCTTTAGCCAGCTTTAACATCATGTCTCTAAGAAAGGATGAGAGGCCATCCTTCATGCATCCTGAATTTTAAGAATCGCTAGTCAAAACACTTTGGGCTTGATCATGTTGTTCAAATACCCGTGTTGTGTCTAGCCACCCCACACTGGGGCAAAGCTGAAAAAGAAAATAAAAAGGATGAATAAATTCTCGAAAAAATTTGCATGAACATTTCGAGTTGTCACAACTTCTGCAAAAGGATGAGAGGCCATCCTTGCTTTATTTCCCCAGCTTTCAAAGTCATATCTCTAGCTAAACCGTTTGGGCCTAATTTCCTTTCTTCTAACCCACTGAGTCATAAGCCCTAAACTTGGTGTTGGGTAAAGAAGAAAAGTCGTGAATGAGCAGAAACAAAGAAGAGAAAAAGAAAGCAGGAAATACACTGGGACTTTCTAATCAAGGCAAGATGATCCCAGAGCAAAGGACAGAAAAATAAAAAAAATGATAGAGCAAAAGCAAAAGAAAAAGGCGAAAGTCACAAAAGACCTCAAAAAGGAAAATGGAGGAAAGCAAAAGGTAATGGCAAAGCCCAACCAGCCAAGAAAATGGTGGAACATGACTCAACCCATTTACAAAGAAACTTTGAGCCATATTCCCTTTCTTTCATAAACTAAAAACCTCAGCCTTCGTTTCATCCCATCAAAAGTCCTTTCTGATTGCAGAAAATGTGACAAATGGAATTCATACAGGTTAATGATGAAGGAATCTAAAAAGGATAACGAGCTTTGGCAAGACGCAAAGTAAAACCTGAAAATGAAAAGATAAGAATTTGAGCCTTCTATCCCTTCATTTCTCAGATTTAAAACCAAGCCGATGTTTCGTCCTAATGTGAAGACCTCTCTAAAACCAAACCGAGACTGGCACTAACCCAAGGGAAGAGGAAAAGGAAAAACCTTCAATTGCAAAATCCTAAAACCACCCTGGAAAATTGGGTTGAGGTGAGAGAAAATCAAGACTGGGAAAGCATCCCTCGAGATGTCCTTTATCTTTTAATTCCCTGCCGGCACAAGTCGAGAATTTCATGGGAATCCGTGTCAAGCACATAGTCCCAAAGCCCTTTGAGTTGACAAGGCAACTTACCATGGTCATTGGTCGTGCCATTTCTCTTAAAATCACTTGTACAGACATTCAAAAAAAAAACTACTTTTGAAACAAAAAACTTCATTTCAGTCATGGGCACTTGCACACAATAAGTCATAAGTGTCTGCACTTTAAACTTTAGATACCTCACTACTCTGCAAGAATTTTGCGGACCCAGGTGAGGCAAAAGAATCAGAAAGAAGTCCAGAAGCACCTTGAAGTCGAGAGCAGGAGAAAGGCAAAGACAGAATGAAGCCAACGCAGTAATATACTAACATGGAAACGGCGAAGACTTCCTTTCCTTTCCTTTCCCTAGCAGAGCTTTCAAGAAACCTAAAGCATCATGTCAAGACCGTGCCCAGTCTGAAGAGGCTAGTTTTGCACAAGAGTGAAAAATCCAAGAGGGCTTCCACAAGCCCCCAATGAAGTAGTTACTTCCGAAGAAGTCCCAACACTAGCCTAAATGATGGCCTCCTCCCTGCAAGGACAAGAGCAAAAGTCAAAACCTCTGGAGAAAAGGACCTCGTAGAGAAAAGTCTGATCAAAATCAGACAGATGGTGTAAAACCCCGAATTTTCACTTAATAAATAAATAAATAATAAATAAAAAAAATATGAGTTAAGTGAAGATTTAGAGGTAAGTAATTCAAATAGGTCATAAATTGTAAATAAAGAAAGAATTTTAATGAAATTAACCTAAAAGAGTAAAAAGGGTATTTTGGTAATTTTCAGAAAAGGGTAATTAATAATTAGATCATTAAATAATAACTAGAATTAGAAAATAGAAGGAAATAATTTATTTTGACAATCTAGAAATTAAAAGAAATTAATAAAAAGCCTAAAAGTGGGAAAAAGGGTAATTAGGAAATTTCACGTCTTAATTTGGGGAAAATAAGGTTTTAGGTGATAATAATGTTTAACAAATTGTTTTGCACGAAAATAGGTTATAAATAGGAGTTTAGATAATAAGAAACTTAATTAGGATTGTTTAAGTAGAAAAATAGAAGGTGGAGAAAAAGTAGGAATTAAATTAGAAGGATTAGACTTTAACTAGACCATGGTTGGGTTAGCCCAAATTAAATTAGCCAATTAGGGTTGGTTTAGGATTTCTAAAGCTTAGTATAAATAGGAAACTAAGGTTAGACAAGAGGGAATTTTCGTGGGTTTCTTATGGAGAGAAAGGAGGGAGAGAAAGGAAGGAGGTTTCTAATGGAGGTGTCTGACCAGCCACTATCAAAATATGATCGGGGAAAATCCGTACGGTGGATCACCTTCAACTTTGGAGGTTTTGTTCATCATTGATGGAACTAGATTGTGTACGGTGGAGATTTGAATTGAAAGAGTTTAGCTTGGTGCGTTTGGGAGCAAAAGTCAGGTCCAGAATTAGAAGTTTCAATGGAAGAAGGATTTAGCGTATAAGGCAAGTAGCAACCCTTGGAAAACGTGAGGAATTGCATGATTTTGTTTTCTGTGATTAAATATTGATTGAACGGATTAGTCGAAACAGTATTTACATGGAATCAAATGGGTTATACGTTATTGATTGGTGTTCTTGAAGGATTTGTTGAAATAAAGAAGAAAACTTGGTTTTATCATGAAATTAATTTTAGGATGGTATTTAATTTATAAGGATTAATCTAGAAGGCTCTAGGTATGTTTCAGAAAGTTTGTAGATTTATTTAGACCAAGAAAACATAAAGCAAAAGCATAAAAATCCGAAATTGGAAGATCTGGAAAGTTCTGTTAAAAATTGCACGAGCGCCTAGGATCACCTAGGATCGCCTAGCCCTGTAGAGGTAGGCGCTCTAAGTAAAATTTGCAGATTTTGGGGATTTTGTAATTTGAATAAATATCCAATAATTCTTATGATTAGTTAAGCATGTTAGCATCTTTATAAGGATCTAATTAAGGTATAAAAATTATAAAATTAAATGGAAAAGATTATCCAATAAATTGAAGGTTTCAATGAAAGGGGTTGTTTATAAAACGGTCAAAGGGTATGGATATTGCAAGAAATAATATTACTGAAATTTATAGCTTATAAACATCTTTTAAACTTCATTCTAGGTCTGTAGAACATGCTAGAAAAATAAAATACTGAAAATTCAAATAGAAACTAGCTTAGGTGCTAAGGTAGGAAATTGGATTCTAATAAAAGGGATTAATAAAGAAAACTCTAAGTAAGATTGGATTTACTTTATTTTGAGCTTTAAATAAGAATATTGGCTACTGGAATTGCATAAACTCAGATTTTATCGGATTTATGATACTTGAGTTTTATTTTGAATATAATTGGAAGAATTGCATATGTTATTCTGAAAATGCCTATAATTGGATTTGTTATGATTGAATCATGATTTTCACATGGAATGGAACACTTGGGTATGGATTGGTATGTGGTATGATGTTGTTCTCTTTAATTTTACGGTTCGGTGATACGGCTTCTGTGGTTGAGTTGATACCAACTTTTACGGCAGAGATGGGTAATCCTCTGTGTAGAGTTGTGCAATCCTTTATGGGTAAAAGTGTGTATGCCTCCTACATTAGCGTGTCCTCCTGTATGTGGTTTTATCGTGGTTTGTGTCAGTGGGCTTAGCTGTATATGGATCCATAGTTTTGGCTGGTTAGCTAAGTGGTATTTAGCTTGGGTTGATTTACTCCTATATGCGAGCGCGCTTCCTTTTGCAAGTTAGTTTGCTCTGGGAGGGTCCTATGTCTGGAGGGACACCCCGGTGAGCCGCTGGTGATTCCCTGTACATGTGGATAAGCGACCACACTCCATGTATTGATTCTGGTGCTACATGCTGGTGGTACGTCTAACTCTGTGGGGTTCGTGTGCAATAAGTCGGTGACTACGGCTCTTGCCTAAGCTGCGCTACATGGGGCTTGAGTATCATTAAGTAGCACTGCCCCTAAGCCGCACGGTGGAATAGCATTTAGTCAAGTGTCATCTCAAATACTTATCATCTTTGTGAGTCCTGCAATGGCACGTGTTTTATCGCTTTTGTCGATTTTACCTCGTTAACATCAAGATTACTGGTATTTATACATGTTCATCTGTTTTATCGCTTTATTTGGAATTGCCATGGATAACTTGGGATTTCTCATCTTATCGTTGATTAATCGAATACCTCATGACTATTTGCTTACATTGGACTGTTTCAAATTGCACGCACCTGCTACTTGCTGAGATGTAAATCTCACTCCGTTTTCCCCTATTTTTCAAGTTACTTGGAGAGATCGCGAAGATGCGGTTTTAATTTGATGGGTAGAATTGTAATTGGTATTAATGTCACATGTTGATTAAATAAACTTTATTGTAAACTGAATTGATATTATTGAATAAAGAATTGTTTTTATTGGCCACTATAACTCTGATGTAATTAATTCATTAAAGTTTTAAAATTATTGTGAATCTTGGTTTGTATCTGACCCCAGCTTCGTGGTAACACTTCGAGTTTGGTTGTTGAACCGGACTTGGGTTGTTACAGTAGCGAACCGGGTTCGGGTTGGGTGCCGGTTTTGCACTGACCCGGGTTCGCGGCGTTACAGATGGCCCTGCCAAAAGAAGGAAACGGCAGAAGAAAGAAGAGCAGAATGAAGAACGTTTTGGGCAAGTTGGCCCCATTTGTAAATTTTTGATTTCCCACTTTTGTAAATAGAATAGGACAGGTGTGCAAGCTCCCTTGAGGCACCGGACAGCGCTGAGAGCACCTCCTCACCAAGGGCACCTCCTCCTTCTTCCTTCCAACCCCTAATCCAAGCTCTAAAATAAAAAAAATAAAAAAAACTGCCCTTAAAAGGTCCCAAGTCTAAAAGCTGAACCTGAAATCAAGTCCCAAATCCCAAATCTGAAATCTGAAAATGCCTAAAAGCTTTAATGGAACAAATAAGAAAAAAGAAAATTGTTGAGTGCCTTACATCAACGTCGAAACAGGTTGGTGAGCTTAAATCGAACCTCATCCTTTTAATTTGAATTAAAATCAGGAGTTGCTCCAAGAAGCCCGAAGTGGGCGAGCAAACTTCAGAATCTTAGTGGAAGCCATTTGGCGTTTCCCTTTCATGGAAAACATCAAAAGGACTAAGCTCATCAATCATGTCAGCAGAAATGCAGGGCGCAAAAACGAGGTTCTTTTTTATTCTTTGCCGTTCATCCCCAAGGTGACTCCGGCAAAGAGGGATTGCTGTAAGCACCTCATTTTTGCATCTCCCAAAATGCAAAAAATGAAATTTTAATTGAAAAGTCAAACTTGAGAGAGTCAAAAAGTTGACTTTTTTATCTGGTGCAAATCAGTCACCATACTTCTCACCATTGGAAAGAGGATTCTGATACGATTCTAATGGAATAGAGTTTGCTCAAATCGGAGTCCAAATGAAGAAGTTATGGACTGGTCAAATCTGAGAAAAGCAGAAATTGACTTTCTGCTAAACCCCAGATCATCTATCCCATTTGATACCAGCAGAAAGAGCATCTCGACACGATTCCAACGCAACTGAGTATGTTGGAATCGGAGTCCCGGATAAGGAAATATGAGCAAAATTGGCTCCAGGACGCGACCCGGCACTTCTGCTAAAAAACTCGAATTTGTTGTTACACTGAAGTTCAGTGGATAGGGAATCTTGCACTGATTCCAACGCCGCTAAGTTTGCTAAAATCGGATATCAGACGAGTGAGTTGTGGGCAGTTAAAGTTTCTGAAAATCTGCACACGTGGCAAACAGTGAAGAAAGAGCAACAAAGTAAAAAGTTTTAAATTAAAAAATAATATTTTTGCTAAAAATCTAATCAAAATATTTAAAATAAAAGAAAAAGAAAATAAAAATTAAAAGATGCATGTGCGTCCAAAACCCAAAACAAAAATCTTAATAAAATAATAATAAAAGTAAAATATCTAATGAATTAAATAAAAAAAATGAAAATGAAAAAAAATATAATTGAACGAATTCTCCCATGTGGAGAATTTGTTCAACCTTGCTTGGATGCTAAGTTTGCTTGGAGGCTAAGAATTAAGCCAAGCAATCATTGGTTTTTAAAAAAAAAGGGCATGAAATGAAAAGATTAAGGTTTTGGTCATGAAGTGCAAAAGTAATTGCATTTTGGTCATGGAATATAAAAGGCCTCATTAGCCCATTTTGAAGGGGGTCGGCTCATTTTTTTGAGATCTCTCCCACCTCTCTCACTTCCTCCTTTTCCTCTCCCATCTCTCCCAAGCTCTCCCATGGCTGCCCCCTCTTGTGCACCTCCATTGGTCACCTCCACTCACCCCAAAGCCCACTCAAATTGATCTCAAGGCCTCCTACCCTCTTCACCCTTGGTTCCCAACCCAAGAAACATACTTGAAGCTCCTTGGTGCTAGGAGAAGAAGAGCTTGAACTGCTGCTCCAGCCAAAGAGGAGGTCCAGGATACCCCAAATAACTTTGCAAGCCCAAGGTGAGCTTTCTTGTACTCTTTTATTCATCATATATAAAGATGAACCGATTTAGAGCATGTAGGTTTTCATATATGCTGCAGAATTTTGTTTGTGTATAGTATGTTTGTTTCATCTATAATTTAGTACCTCTGCATGTCCTCTATGGATTATTGCTCTTCCAAGGTAAGAGGGGTAAGCTTTTGGGGGTTTAAAGGTGGAGAGGGGAGACCTTTTAGTTGATGAAAAGAGTTTAAAAGTCACTTGAAGTTGCTGTAATTTTTCTTGTTGGTGACGGTCTCTTTAGAGGAGGAGCATGTTCCTCTCACAATATGTCTCATGTACCCCCATGTTAATCCCCCTCTTTCCCTTATTTAAATAGGTTTGGTTGGATGGCTTTGTGTTTGTTTTTAGCATGAGATTAATGATAGGGCTTGTTGGCATGTTTAGGGTAGATCATATGTATATGTGTTTTTTAGGTTCAAACTCTTTGATGCTTTCATATTAATCCCTTCAAGCTACTTGTTAGTAATATGCATGCTTACCTTTCAACACATGCTCACGCATGAAGCATGCTCACTCACACACACACTTTTGTCCCATGTATAAAAATCTGTCAAAATGCATGAAGTTTTCATGGTTTAAGAGCACGCATGCTAGGCTTTGTTGATGGATTTGTGTTATCCTTGTTTGATTATTGACATGTGGAGTATGAGGAACCAAGACAGGAACATAAGTGTCCCTGTCACAGTGCCGGAACACCCTAAGAGGCCTAGGAATCCAAGCCCAATGCAAAAATCCAAAAAAATCAAGTTTTTAGGTTGATCCGACAACTCAGGTCGGATCAACAGGGCCCTGTTTGTAGCCGGCTAGAGATGCCGCATACACTGGTCTTTATGTATATCCGGCATCTCAGGCCGGGTACATATGCTCCATTGAGTAACCGGCATCTCAAGCCGGCTACACTGCCAGAATGCCATTTCTGCTATTTTTTATGATCTTTGCTATTTTTGTGCTTTGTTGACCAATCCAAGCAAACCAGAAGGGTTTCTGGGTCAACCGGAGACCCAAGATGGGCCATGGACCGACCCGGCCCAATTTGATTTCCAGTGGGCCTTCCAACGGGGCCCACCAAGCCCGACCAACTTATTTTTGTTAAATAAAGGTAATTAAATTGATTGAGTGGGCCAAACCCATTGAGGCCTACCAAAGCCCAATTCGGGGCATGCATGCTTAAATTATGTTGTGGTTTGGCCGAGACCACGGGCAGGGCCTGTCGGGCCCACTAAGCCCATTGAACCAAGCTAATTTAGGGTTTCTAAACCCTAACTCAGGAAGTCTTGGCTTTCAAGCCCTAGCCCAAGGCCTGGCCCATTTTGGCACAAATTAAGCAAGATAAACTTAAATCATTTGGCAACCAACTATGTGGCACACTCAAGGGCCCACAAAGCAGTCCCGGCCCACTTGTGCATAGAAATCACTTAATTTCCAATTTGAACATTAAATAAAATCAATTCATTTGAACTAAGCCCAAAGGGCCTCTCAGGCTAGACCGAGGCCCACCAGGGGACACGTGGGCTCAACCAAGCCCACCAATGAATCCGCGGGCCTTCCAACAGGGCCTGCCCAATCCAACTCAGATCATCTTTAACTAAAAAGATAAAATCAAGTAAAGGGACCCACACCACTTTGGCGGTCCCACCAGACTTAACCGAATTGAATGCTGGATTAGGAATCGGGTGAGTGGGAGACCAAAAGTTGACTCAAACCAAGGAATCCTATGGGACCCGTTTTTTTGGCGGAGCGGACCGGGGTGTCTACGGACTTCCTTGGACCGTAACAAAGAACTTACTTAGAATCTCAAACCGTAGACCAAGCCCTAATAGAAAAACTTAGGCACCCAGGTGTCTGCCTGCACCCCATCAGGCAGTGGCGACTCCAAACAATCCCGAGGCACGCATCATTTTGCATGCGCCTCGTTGTGCGACCGAAATCAGGCGCGCACATCTAGCAAAAGATAAAACAAAAAGACAATAACAAACAGAGATCGCATTCGTATCCACGAGACCTGACTTGCTCCTACGCCTGGACGGGACTTCCGTATTCGCGTCAATAAACAGGCGGGGAAAGGAAGGAGAGGGGGGGGGGGGGTTTACAGGGGTACACAGGACATGCTCGAAGGAGGGAACAGACTCCCTTTACTTAATGATCCACAAAAAAAGAACTCTCCGAACAGTGGCCTTGGTGGTCTAAGGTGGGATGGCCAAGCTTCCTACCTTCTCATGGGGTCTCCCTTACCCTCGGAGACCTCGGTGTTACCAAAAATATAAGAACATGCATGTTACAGTAAGGAGAAAGAACAAGTCCGATAACATGCTTAGATAACTCCCATCTTGATACATGTGAAATAAAAGTAGGCGGGGAACAATACTTGAGGTTCCGTGAGCTCACGTGTAGGGTGGAGGCTCCTCCTTGAGATGAAAGTGCTGGAGCTCCCTTCCTTTGAACCTCCAACAGCAACCCTCATTTTCTTCGGACCTTGGTGCGATGGTGGAGAAGAAGAAGAGGAAAAGGGAACGAGGGCGTCGGGTGGGTTGTTCGGGGGCTAGGGAGTCAAGGCCGTAGCAACACAGGGTAGGTTCCCGAGAACTGAAAGCCAGCCAAAGAAAAGCTTTTCACCGAAAAAATTTCCGAACCCGAAAGGAGCCAACCCTTTGCAATGAAGGGTCGCGCGACTTTTATAGACGGGGAAACAAGGTCCGCCCGGTTGGTGCCTAGCGGGCGCCCCGCGCGTTTTGCGCTTGCCCCGTTCGCGCGAGCGGCCAAATGATTGAAAATCAATTAATGCGCCGCTCGATGGTTGGAAAATCCGATTTTTTCGGATTTAGTCCCTGGTCATTTTTGATTTAATCCGATATTCTCAGATTTTTACAAATTTAGTCCATAGGATATTTCGTATGTTTAGATATTTACGGATTTGATCCCCGAGATATTTTCCTGCGCAACTTGCCACGTGTGCAGCTTTTTGCCACGTGTGCAGTTTGCCGGTTTTGCTGCTCGGAAACTTCGTCAACTCATATTTTCTCCATCCGGACTCCGATCTGGGCAAACTCAGTTGCGTTAGAATCGTATCGGAGCCCTCTATCCAATAACCTAGGGGCAAGCACTTGGATCGGATTTTAGCAGAAAGTCAACTTTCGGCTCCCCTCAAGTTTGACCGCACGCAAACCCTTCATCTGAACTCCGATTCCTGCAAACTCAGTTGCGTTGGGCTCGTGTCGAGATTCTTTATCCAATGGTATAGGGGTAAGCATCTGGATCGGATTTTAGCAGAAAGTCAACTTTCGGCTCTCCTCAAGTTTGACCGCCCGCAGAACCTTCATCCGGACTCCGATTCCTGCAAACTCAGTTGCGTTGGAACCGTGTCGAGATTCTCTATCCAATGATATAAAGTGAGGTGGCCAACTTTCACTTGATCAAAAAGTCAACTTTTGACCCCTTAGGGTTTGACTTTTTGTCTCGGGTTTGCATTTCCGGCTTTTCCGGAAGCGCAAAAATGAGGTGCTTACACCATGCATATCATCTAAACATGAATTTGGATTTTATGCAAGCGCAAGGGACTACTTACCTGGTTTTAGGAACTTAAATCTTCTCTAAGAGCCACGAAATATCACCCCGAAGTTTGCCAAACGATCCCAACAAAACCTTGATCAGGTCTTGATTCAAAAATCACACTTTAAAGACTCTTAAACACACTCAAATCTCAAGAATAGAAACTTATATCTATTTGGCTCTTACCTGAGTTTTCTATGGTAAAAAAATACTCCTCCTTCTCTAAGACGGCTTCAACAGGTACTTTAGGGTTTGGTTTGATCACAAGGCAACTAGGAGAAGAAAATAGGAAGCAAGAGGAAACATCGCACGACTGTTTTTATTCTGAGTTTTTTAAACTCTACGTGCATAACTCCATGCACTACTAGGTTATTTTATTATTTAAAGTCTTTTATTAAATTGCCCTCTTCACTAAACCAACATAATCAAACCATCTAATTCTTAAACTAACTTAACCCTTGGGTCAACCCACTATCATTGGGTTCGACCAACCCCTTTTATTCTCCTTGTTTATTTCTTACTTTATTCTTACT
Organism: Buxus sempervirens; assembly: GCA_947561395.2. Taxonomy (NCBI): domain Eukaryota; kingdom Viridiplantae; phylum Streptophyta; class Magnoliopsida; order Buxales; family Buxaceae; genus Buxus; species Buxus sempervirens. The sequence goes on along the minus strand of OX387184.1, from coordinate 33,870,063 downwards.
AACATAAACCATAGCAACAATAATTATTATATTAAATTAATACTCAGCCAATAATCATGAACTCACCTTACATAGGCTCTCCTATCATCTCCGGTTCATCTTGAACTCCTCTGGGTTGAACCAAAATCTCATCTCCTGCATATTATTATCCAATTAGTCTATTTACTAAAATCTGGGATTTTACACCTCTGATTTACCTAAGGTACCCCATGTGTTTGCCCAAGGTACCCCTTGTATTATCTAAAGGTACCTCTTTGTTTTACCTAAGGTACCCCACTTGAATACCTAAAGTACTCCACTGTTTTGCCTAAGGTACCCCATTTGAATACCTAAAGTACCCCCTAATTATATCTAAGGTACCCTCTTATATTGCCCAAGGTACCTCACTGATATTGCCTAAGGTACCCCCCACATGAATACCTAAGGTAGCCCATTGTTTTACCTAAAGCATCCTCTTAATTTACCTAAGGTACCCCCATGTGTTTACTTAAGGTACCCCTTTTATTTTAACTAAGGCACCCCACTGTTTTGCCTAAAGTGCCCTCTTAATTTACCTAAGGTACCCCCATGTGTTTGCTTAAGGTACCCCTTTATTTTAATTAAGGTACCACACTGTTTTACCTAAGGTACATGTAACGCCCCGAACTCGGGTCAGTGCAAACCGGCACCCAACCCAAACCCGGTTCACTACTGTAACAACCCAAGTCCGGTTCAACAACCAAACTCGAGGTGTTACCACAAAGCTGGGGTCAGATACAAACCAAGATTCATAATAATTTTAAAACTTTAATGAATTAATTACATCAGAGTTATGGTGGCCAATAGAAACAATTCTGTATTCAATAATATCAATTCAGTTTACCATAAAGTTTATCTAATCAACATGTGCCATTAATACCAATTAAAATTCTACCCATCAAATCAAAACCCCATCTTCGCGATCTCTCCAAGCAACCTGAAAAATAGGGGAAAACGGAGTGAGATTTACATCTCAGCAAGTAGTAGGTGCATGCAAGTAAATAGTCTCATTTAGGCAAATAGTCATGAGGTATACGATTAATCAACGATAAGGCGATGAATTCAAATCAACATGGCCAATTCCAAATAAAGCAATAGGATATGCAATCATACGTAAATACCAGTAAAAAGATGTTATCGATAGATAAAACCGAAGATTAGCGATAAAACATGTATTCATAATTAACGGTCCATCTCACAAATCCGATAGTAACATTCTCCCATGTAGGATGCAAACACGTAGTATTCACATCTCCCCTACATGAGGTTCCTCTCGCAGGAGCTAACACATCTCACCCGCAGGTGGTAACACACACATCTCCCTTGTGGGATGCAATCATATCATGATTACATCTCCCCTACAAGAGGTCTCTCCCGCAGGAGTTACACATCTCACCCGCAGGTGGTCTCATATCTCCCTTGTAGGATGCAATCACATCGTGACTACATCTCCCCCACAAGAGGTCACATCTCCCCCACAAGAGGTCACATATCTCCCATGTGGGATGCAATCCAATCAGGATCACATCTCCCCCACAGGAGGTCTCATTACACCCGCAAGTGATCATCTCACCCGCAGGTGGTCACACATCTCCCCTGTGGGATGCAATCCAATCAGGATTACATCTCCCCTAATAGGAGGTCTCATTTCACCCACAGGTGGTCACATACATATCTCCCTTGTGGGATGCAATCACATCGTGACTACATCTCCCCCACAAGAGGTTTCTCCCGCAGGATTTACACTTTTCACCCGCAGGTGGTCATATATCTCATCCGCAGATGGTACAAATCTCTTATTGCCATCATGGCATTTAATCCACAGTTCAAAATAAAGCTCCTGAACATAAATTCCATTGAAATCAGAATTAAAGTAATTTCCAGAAAATCTGTATTCATATTTAAAGCACAAACCGAAGAAATTCAAGTCTTGCTTAGAGTTTTCCTTATTAATCCCTTTATTATAATCCAAGTTCCCATATTAGCACCTAAGATAGTATTTATTTCAATTTTCTGTATTTATAATTTCCAGCATATTCTACAGACCTAAATTATAGTTTAGAAGATGATTTTAATTCATAATTACCAGTTAGTATTTGTCCTATCATTATTCCCCATAATTTAGTCATTTACATACACTATCCTACCATTAAGACTTTAATTATTTGGATGTTTATCAAATTTAATTTTTATAATTTCCATACCTCAATTAGGCCTTTATAAAGATGTTGGAATAGTTAAGATACTAGAAAAATTATTAGAAATTTATTTGGATTACAAAAATACCATAAATCTGAATTTACTGCATAGAGCGCCTACCTCTACAGAGCTAGGCGATCCTAGGCGCTCGTGCAAAATTAAACAGAATTTTCCAGATTTGTAAAGTTCAGATTTTTAGGCCTTTTCTATATGTTTTCTTGGTCTAAATTAATCTACTAACATTCTAAAACATACCTAAAGCCTTCTAGACTAACTCCCATCAATTAAATACTATCCTATAATTAATTTCATGAGCAAACCAAGTTTTCTTCTTTATTTCAACAAATCCTTTCAAGAATACAAATCACTAAAATATAAACAATTTGATTCCATGTAAATACTGCTCCGACTAATTCATTCAATCCATATGAAATCACAGAAAATGAAATCATGCAATTCCTCACTTTTTTCAAGGGTTACTACTTGCCTTATACGCTAAATCCTTCTTCCATTGAAACTTCTAATTCTGGACCTGACTTTTGCTCCCAAACGCACCAAGCTAGACTCTTTCAATTCAAATCTCCACCGTACACAATGTAGTTCCATCAGTGATGAACAAAACCTCCAAATTTGAAGGCGATCCACCGTACGGAGTTTCCCCGATCATATTTTGATGGTGGCTGGTCAGACACCTCCATTAGAAACCTCCTTCCTTTCTCTCCCTCCTTTCTCTCCATAAGAAACCCACGAAAATTCCCTCTTGTGTAACCTTAGTTTCCTATTTATACTAAGCTTTAGAAATCTCAAACCAACCTTAATTGGCTAATTTAATTTGGGCTAACCCAACCATGGTCTAATTAATGTCTAACACCTTCTAATTTAATTCCTACTTTTTCTCCACCTTCTATTTTTCTACTTAACAATCCTAATTAAGTTTCTTATTATCTAAACTCCTAATTATAACCTATTTTCGTGCAAAATATTTAATTAAACATTATTATCACCTAAAACCTTATTTTCTTCAAATTAAGACGTGAAATCTCCTAATTACCCTTTTTCCCACTTTTAGGCTTTTATTAATTTCTAACTTGTCAAAATAATTTATTTTCTTCTATTTTCCAATTCTAATTATTATTTGATGATCTATTTACTAATTACCTTTTTCTGAAAATTACCAAAATACCCTTTTTACTCTTTTAGGTTAATTTTATTAAAATTCTTTCTTTATTTACAATTTATGACCTATTTGAATTACTTACCTCTAAATCTTCATTTAACTCATATTGTCTTTTAATTATTATTTATTTATTTATTAGGTGGAAATTCGGGGTTTTACAGTACACCCCCTTATATAGCTAAGGAACCCCCTTTATATAACTAAAGTACCTCCAATATACCTAAGGTACACCCTCCTTATATTACTTAAAAGTACCCCCTCATATAACTAAGGTACACCCCTTCTATAGCTAAGTACCCCTCCTCAATATAACTAAAGTACACCCCCTAAGCTTATCTCAAGTTTACCCCTTAAAATGACTAAGGTAAACCCCTTGAGACACCAAGGTACCCCCACTTAACACTAAGGTACCCCTACTTAATACCAAGGTACTCCCTTCGAATAACACTAAGGTACCCCAAAGCATCCCTAAGGTGTAGCGCCCCGGATCCAGGTTTACTTAATCACATAAACCCAAATCTGGTTCGTTAGGGAAAATGACCCAAAACACTATTCCAGACTTAAACAACTTCATCTATTATATTAGAGTGCGGAAATAAGAACATCTTTCAGAAAGCGCGGAATTAAACTACCAAAATAATCCATTTTCTATGAAGTCTGGAAAGGGTTCAACTAAATAACATCCACCAAGGTGTGGATTAAAGGTACCAATCATCTTTTAAGTGACATCAAACTCCTTAATCAAAATACTGAAGATAATCCATAAGAAAATAAATCAAAGTGTCTCTCCATGTCCTACACAGGAATGAAATAGTCTTCTTCCTGGTAATCATAATATTCCCTCGGTGTCTCTACCCCAGCAACGTCTTCTCCAGGAATATCTGAAAACAAAACCGATTAAACAATAATGTGAGAAACAAAATCTCAGTAAGCAGTCATGCAAATAGTTGACCACAATAAAATATGCAATGCTTAATCCGAATAATCTCAATAAGAATTCAAGACAACAAAGAAATACAATTTGTCCACCCCATGGGACTCATGAAATAGTATACCAGATAAAGAGAGTAGACATATGCCAATATGATACCTAACCGAATTACGATGGACCAGTCGCCGTACAGTCTGGCTATTTAACACCAACGGAAGAACCCAACCATGAGTTAGCATGTATGGCCCAACCAATTCAGGAGTGGGTAACATAGTGACCGACCAATCCAGGAGCGGTACCATCCTCAAGATGATGGAATGCCTCAGACACAGAATTCAAACCCCTCTAATACACATTTCACTTGCTAGCTAATCTATGGATCCATATAACTGCTAAGCCCACTCAACAGTAAGAAAACCAACCAGGGTAATGGACATACTTCTCAATAACACCCACCAAAATACAGAACCATATCTGTAACCAAATCCACCCATGCGGGATACAGTAAATCAGGCACCAGCCTTGTCACACCAGTGACCCAAAACCAAAATAGAATGTACCAAGTAATATGTCCAAAACTCCAGGTTTCAACGGGCCAATATGTCCTGAATGTGTATCGACTCCCTCGATGCACACAATACTTTCATATCACCTAAATACAGGTGTATGAACTCACAAAACCAACCTTGGTTAAAAGTAAAATCTTTTGGAACAATAGAATCAAGTAAATGTGCTTCTTTAGAAACATCTACCCAAAATCTTTATAAAATTGAATTTAAAACATCCGCCAATGCAAACACTTCCCAAATACCCCAATATTGATGGTACATAGGCTAAAATTGAATAAAACCACTTCCTTCGTGAAAACTAGGTTGAAAAGTCAAGTTTTCCAAAATCTAACAGACTGGTCGTTCGAGCGGCCAAGGGCGCTTGATCGGTGTGCGCACCCCAAATTTCAGGCCGCACGACGAGGTGCATACTGATGTGATGCTCGCCTCGGGATTGGTTTGGAGTCGCCACTGCCTGAGAGGTGCAGGCAGACACAAAAGGGGCACCTATCCGGGCCTAATTATTCTGGTCTGCGGCTTTATTAGAGTTCTGAGTAAGTTCTCGGTTACGTCTAGGGAAGCCCGAAGACACCCTAGCCCGCCCCGTCGATTGACAGGTCCCGTGGGTCTCCTTGGTCTTGAGTCAACTTAGTTTTCACCCAATTCCTAAGCCAGCATGCACACTTATTTGGTCTGGTGGGGACCGTTGATGGTGTGGGTCCCCTTTTTTATTTGATTTTATCTTTTTATTAAGTTAGTGAAGTGGGTCTGGTAGGGGCCCCGTTGGGAGGCCCGTGGGTTGCCACGATTGGGCCTGGGGCCCAGTTGGGTTATTGGGTAACCCATTTGGTTATTTAGATTTTATTTATTTACAATTTGTTTGGGCTTAATGGGCTTGGAATGGGCCCATCAGCCAAGGGTTAAGGGGCCTGGGCCTGTTTATTGAAAACAGGCCTGGTATAGGCCAGTCAAAATGTGGGCCACTCAAGTGGGCCCAAGGTGGATCTTGGTGGGCCCATTTAGGCCCATGGTCCATAGGGGGCTAAGAATAGCCCACTTAACCTTTTGGAGCGGGTCAGGTTAGCTCGGGTTGGAACAAATCCAACCAGGCCAAAAATTGTATTATTTTAAGTCATTTCACAATCGCCCGTATTTGCTATACGGGCTAGCCTTGCCCGTGGATGTAATTTGGTTCGGGCTTACCCGTGCAATAAATACGGGCATGCCCGAACCGTACTGAGTTTACGGGCGCTTCCCATTTTACATTTCTGTGATCCGATTCTGACTGGGATTACTCCGGCATGATCCTTGGGTACTCCGGCGACCTCTGTGGTTATTTACAGGATTCTCATTGTAATGCATTTACTCCATTTGCCTTGTTTGGCCTAAAAGGCCTTCTTTCTCCTTCTTTAGCATCTTTTAGAGAAGTATTCTTTTCTCCTAGTCATTCATGATTGTTGTCAAGAAGGGATGGAGAGGGAAATTACAGGGATCTTAAGTTCGTAGCTCTTCTTGTAATGGTAACCAAAAATCAATTCATAATCATTCCTATGGCGCCTTCGATGATCTTTGGTTACTTCCTCCTTTTTTTTTACATGGGAATGATCACTTTAGATCAAATCTCTCACCACATACAGCAGCCAACAAATATGTTAGAAATGACATGATGAGATCAAAACATAAGTGAACTTAAGAAAGTAGCAGGAATAACTGAAATTTACTTAAAATTGTAGGAATGCTTACAGTGTAATTCCTGCTTTACTTTGGTGTGCAGTTATTCTTCCGAATGAATTTGGCAGCGCTTCCGCGTCTCCTTGAATTTCCGAATTGGGTTTGAAAAAGGGATTCACTTAGCTTCAGGTTGAAAGAGTGGAAGAAAGAGAGATTCTGCAAGGTTTATTGACAATCTAAGGGTATTTTGGGTATTATTTCGGGCTGGTGAGATTCCGATAGAACTTGGGCAGAGGTTGGATGCAAAAAAGTCGAGGAAGGAGAGGGGGGAAGGCCAAAGGGACCAGCTTGTTGAAATGAGGGGGGTGGCCTCTCTATTTATAGGCAAAATTTTCGTGCCCGTATTTGAAGTATGGGCGAAAAACGCACATTTTCAAATCCCGCAAAATCGGCCATACGGGACGCGTGTCCCGCCGTACAGCGACACGCGTCCCTTTCTAGAAGCTTGCCCGTATTTGAAATACGGGCATGCCTCGCCCGTACTTCAAATACGGTCCAGCACGTTTTTTAAAATGCTGGATTTCAAATGCTTTATTAAATTTGACTTATTTAAAGATTTTTATCCGATTTTTTTGATTATTTTATTATAAAAACGAGATTCTTTTATTAAAATATTATTAAAAAATAAAGATATTTTTATTAAATGATTATTTTATTTATTTAACTCATTTATTCTGCTTTTTACTGCTGTTTTGCCACATGGGCAGCTTTCTTTGAAACTTCAACTGCCCATAACTTTTCCGTCCGATGTCCGATTTCAGCAAATTTGGTGTCGTTGGAATCAGCTCGGAACACACTATCCACTGGGATTAAGTTTGGCAGCTGAATTGGGGTCGAGCAAAAAGTCAACTTTTGCTTCCCCAAAAGTTTGACCAGCTCATAACTTCCTTATCCGGACCCCGATTCTGGCAAACTCAGTTGCGTTAGAACCGTGTCGAAATGCTCTTTTCAATGAAAGGAAGTTTGATGACCAATTTTCTTTGGATCAAAAAGTCAAATTTTGGCCCCCTCAGGGTTTGACTTTTTAATTGACATTTTTATTCTTTGCATTTTTGGGGGTGCAAAAATCAGGTGTCTACAGCTGCCCCTCTTTGCCGGAGTCACCTTGGGGATGAACGGCAAAGAAGAAAAAGAACCTTATTTTTGCACCTTGCATTTTGGTCGACATGATCAACAAGCTTAAGTCCTCTTGATTTTCAAAGCAGCGGAAACACGAAATGGTTTCCACTAAGTTTTTTTTTTTTTTTGGAGCTTGCTCACCCACACTTCGCGGGCTTCCTGGAGCAACTCCTGATTGGTTTCCACTTGGATCTCGAAGCTTGCTCACCCACACTTCGCAGGTTTCTTGGAGCAATTTCTTGATTTTAATTTAGATTAAAAGGGATGGGATTGGACTTAAGCTCACCAACCTGTTTTGACATCGATGCAAGATGCTTAACAATGTTCTTTTCTTGTTTGTTCCATTAAAGCTTTTAGGTGATTTCCAATTTGTGGTTTTCTTTTATCTTTCAGCAGATTTAGGGTTTTTTTTTTTTTAAAGGCTAGATGAGGGTTGATGATGATGGTTCAGGAATGAAGGAGTCGGGAGGAGGCTGCCTTGCTGTTGTTTGTCATCCGGAGAACCTCGTACACCTGACCTATTCTATTTACAAAAGTGGTAAATCAAAAATTACAAAATGGCCCATTTGCCCAAAACTTCTTTATTCTGCTTTCTTCTTCAAGTCTTGAGAACTTCACTGCTCTTTTTTCATGACATAGCCTTCTCAGCTTGGGGAAGAGTTCCTTTGTCTGCTTCTCTTGTGATAAGGTAGAGGTTTCCTGGTTTGGAATAACTCCACTGGGGATTGGTGGGAACCTCTATTGTCTTTTCTCTTTACACATTTTGCTTCTCACTTGGTTAGGAGCTTCTGTTGAGTATGGGTACTCTGTGGGGATTAAAGGAGCTTTGTTGGGGAATAGAATCTGCTGGGGACGAGAGATCTTTTTGCAATTCCCCTTGCCTCTGCTTGGCTTTCTACCTGGCCTTTTTCCGGCTTGGTATTTCATGATGGCCTGCAAAGATCTCACAAAGCGATGAGGTATCTGAAATCAAGAAGACAAGCAGAATAGGTCCCTCAAATTTTTTTTTTTTTTTTGCAAGTGATCTTAAAAGAAAAGGCGAGACCAGCGATCACGGTGATTTGCTTTGTTAGCTTGAAGTGTCTTGGGACAGTGTGCTTGACACGTATTCCCATGAAATTCTTGACTTAGGCCAGCAAGGGTTTAAAAGCTGAGAGGTATTTCAAGGAATGTCCCCCCCTTTCCCAGGTTTCGGTTTCTCTTATTTTTGGGGCAATTTAAAGATTTGGCAACTGAGGGTTCCTTCCCGAGTTAGTGTCTGTCCCAACTTGAGGGTTCTTGGCCAACTTTTTGCATATCACGCCCTTCAGATCAGAGAGGTCTTGAAATTAGGACGAAACGTCAGCTTGGTTTTAAGTCTGAGAAATGAAAGGTGGCAAGGCTCAAAATCTTTTCATTCTCAGGTTTTACTTTGTGTCTGGCCGAAGCTCGTTCTTCCTCTTTTGGATTCCTTCATCACAAATCTGCACAAATCTGATTGTCACTTCTTCTGTAATCAGAAAGGACTTTTTGTTGGGACAAAATGAAGGCCGAGGTTTTGGTTTATGAAAGAAAGGGACTGTGGCTCAAAGTTTTTTTTTATTGAATGGGTTGAGTCATATTCTACCCTTGGACTTTGACAATGTCTACTTCACTTTCTTTTCTTCTCTTTTTGAGGCCTTTTGCTTTTTCCTTTATTTTTCTTTTGCCTGGGGGCCGATTTTTGCTTTTTGATTTGCTTGGCACGCCCCAGTGTGCATTCTGATTTTTTTCTTTTCTTTGCTTTTGCATACTTGCCTCATTTCTTCTTTCCTTCTTCCTTGTCAAGCACCGTATTTAGGGTATCTTACTCAGTGGGTTAGGAAAGAAAATCATTAGGCTCAAAGGGTTTGACTAAGGATATGATTTTGGAAATTTGGGATGTAAAGCAAAGATGGCCTTTCATCCTTTTACAGAAGTTGTGACAATTTGATCGGATTATTTCATGCAAACTCATTCAGGAATTAATTCATTCTTTTTATTTCCTTTTCAGCTTTGCCCCACTGTGGGGTGGCTAGACACAATACAGGTATTTGAATAATACGATCAGGCTCAACGTGTTTTGACTAGCGATTCTTAAAATTCAGGATGGATAAAAGATGGCCTCTCATCCTTTCTCAAAGACATAATTGCTCAAGTCAGCCTCGGCCCTCAGCTGGTTTAAACACTCTCTCTCTTTTTTTTTTCTTTTCAGGGTTATTCTGCCCCAATGCGAGGATGTGTTTGGGAGAAAAATCAAAGTATAGATCAGGAAAGGACTGCCTTTGGCTCAGTCAAGGTTCTCATGGGACAGTATCTTGCACCCAGCTGAAAACACCTTTGAGCTACTCGGCATTTTTCCATGATCATGGTCCTGCCAAAAGGGTATGGTCTCAGAACAATGTCATCACCGACCAAACACTTGCACATTTTTTTATATTTATTATGCAGAATTAAAAGGTATTTACATCAAAAAGTATTAAAGTAAATTAAACCTCCCTTCAAAGGCTGGCCTTGCGGATTGCCATGGGCACAGCGCTCCAGTTCCTGAGTGGTGTCTTGACTTCAATCACCTCCTCCGGTTCAGTTTCACCAACCGTGATCATATTGACGGATTCATCTGGATCACTTTTGTCTGATGCCGCCGCATCTTCCATGTCTTCATCCGGATCCTCCTCCTCTGATGAAGTATCATCTGAATCCTCACCTTGGCTTTCATATGGGTTAGGCAGATTCCTGAGCTCAGGAGTAGATGGTGGCACTCCTTCTACTGTAACACAAGGGAGGCCAAGCCACAGACGCATTTCAGACGAGATAGATTCCGGTTCAGATTCGGGTGATAGTGGATCCGTAAGGGAATAGAGATTCGGTTCCAAGGTGGCAGACATACAGTCAGGAGGCCCTTCAGCATTCCTTTGAGGGGGTACCCTCGAGCTATCCACTGATGAATCTTGGGCAGGTGACCTGCCTTGATACCAGAATCCTGCAGAGCTACCCGCTCCTTCTTTGGCTGGAGGTGATGGAGAATCACTAATCCATCCACAGTTGTTTTGGCCTTGTGGTCCCGTGACCTCTTCACTACTTTGAGGATCGTCCTCAAGTGCACAGATGTAGGCATCTAGCCCCTTTTCAGTCTTAGACTCCTTAATGGGAGTAGGTGGCATGTCTCCAACCGCAGCCAATGATTTGGTTTCCTCCCGGAGATACACCCTTACTTTCTGACCTGGCTGTCCAATCAGCACTGACGGGTCAAATTGCCCCTGGCTTTTGTCACAATTGCTCACAAGGTTTACTGGCCCACTAGTAGATGCCTTGTTATGGTCCGGAAGAGGATTAGTCTGGACCCCTACTGGAGGAGTTGTTGTTGGGGGATCGACTGAAATTCGCTTACTGTCGATCAGGTCCTGGATATCGTGCCTCAAGTCCCAGCAATGGTTAGTATGGTGACCAGGAGCTCCCATATGATATTCGCAGCGCTCATTAGGATTGTAATTGCGACTATTGTTTGCCAGATGAGTTGGCTGCTTTTTCTGCAAATATCCCTTCTGTAGCAAGGTTGGCAGCAACTCTGACACCGAGTAAGGGAGGATAGTAAACACTCTATTCATTCTCACCAGGTGTTCTTCTCTGGTCAATCTTGGCCTTCTTGTAGCTTGTGTCTCCTGTCCAGGGTTCTGGTTATTAGGTGCTGAAAAGTGGTAAGATCTGTTTTGCTGGACGTAGTTAACACTCTCATCCTCTTTCTTCTTTTCCGGACCTCTCCCACTAATAGGGCCTCTTCTCTGCTCAGGGAATCCTGTAACTCTACCAGACTTAACTCCATCTTCTATCCTGTCTGCCACAACCACCAGGTCTACGAAACTCGCAGCAAACTGTCCCAGCAGCAGTGTATAGTATGGTTGCCCCAATGTTGAGATGAACAGGGTTACCATCTCTTTTTCCAGCATGGGTGGCTGAACCATCGCAGCCATCTCTCGCCATCTCTTAGCATACTCATGAATGGACTCCGTGCTTTTCTTGACCATCTTTTGTAGTTCCATCCGAGTGGGCAAGACTTTGGTGTTGAACTTGAAGTGCTCTAGGAAAGTACTTGCCAAGTCATCCCAAGTCCTGATTCGACTCCTGTCTAGACTGGCGAACCATTTTTGTGCTGATCCCGTCAGTGAGCGTTGGAAGAATTGGATCATGATCCTCTCATCATACGCATACTGGCACATGTCTCCATAGTACGCTCTGAGATGTAACAGCGGATCACCACTTCCATCAAATTTTACGAGATCTGGACATTTAAACTTTGGTGGAAGCTGTAAATCAAGGAAGAACCCTAGCCTATCCAGTGAGGCTTCCTTTGGCACAGAACTTCGGTTCGCATTCCGTACATGTTCTTTTAAGGCCTGCACATCAGCTTGCATCGATTCTTGTGCCCGATACCAATCTTCTGCTTCGTGCCCCATTCCCATCACTTGTTGTTGTGGAATAACAGGGGGTGCTGGAATCCTTAATTGTTCCGGCTGGACAGGTAGTGGTTGAGGAACTGGCTGCTCTGGCGGATGCAAGTTCATCTGTGGAATGGCAGGTGGTGGCTGCTCTGGCATCACTGGCAGTGGTCGAGGTGCCAATGGCTGTGGTGGTGGTACTGGCGGCTCCTGGGGAGGTACCGGCTGTTGTGGAGGTATCGGCAACTGCTGCTGTGGTTGTGCAAACTGGGGAGGTACGTACAGTTTTTCCATTCGCTGCATCATGTTCGCCATCATGGCCGTCATGTGAGCCATTTGTTGGTTGATTCCTGTGATTATTGGATGATCTTCCAGCTTTTCTTGCTCCTGAGGAGGTGGAGGGAGTGCTTGTTCAAGTCCTTCAGCAGGATCCATTTGGAGTTTTCTTCTTGAACGTAGGAGGTATAGGCTGCGATACGCAATCTTGGTACCTTTCTCCACAAAAAGACACAAATTAGTATAGAGAATTCATATTATATCAAAACATAATGCATGTTGATGCATGCCAATGACTTTTTGATTTGATTGATTTCCACTTAATTAATTTTTTTTTCTTTTGTTTTGAAACTTTTATTCAACAACCAAGGAGGATAATTTGATCTCTTTTAAGCCGCCATTTGGAGGCAAGGGGAGAGTCCCTGAGAATAATCTCCTTTTTATCGCCACTTCGGAGATAAGAAAAGAAGATTTCTGAAAATGATTTCCCTCAACCGCCACTTCGGAGGTTGACCGCCACTTCGGAGGTAAGGAAAGAAGATTTCTGAGAATGATTTCCTTCAACCGCCACTTCAGAGGTTGACCGCCACTTCGGAGGTAAGGAAAGAAGATTTCTGAGAATGATTTCCTTCAACCGCCACTTCAGAGGTTGACCGCCACTTCGGAGGTAAGGAAAAGGACCGCCACTTCGGAGGTTAGCCTCCACTTTGGAGGAAAAATCCCTTTTAACCGCCACTTCGGAGGTAAAGGGAGAGAAGATCCTTGGAAATTATTTCCTTCAACCGCCACTTCAGAGGTTGACCGCCACTTTGGAGGTAAGGAAATAATTCTTGGATAAGGTTTCCTTCAACCGCCACTTCGGAGGTTGACCGCCACTTCGGAGGTAAGGAAAGAAGATTTCTGAAAATGATTTCCCTCAACCACCACTTTGGAGGTTGACCGCCACTTCGGAGGTAAGGAAATAATCTCTGGGTTTGGAAACCACAGGAGCTGATTTTGATTTTGGAAATGGATCAGTTTGGAGAATTCCAAGGAATGATAAGGGGTTTGGAATGGTAGGAACACAAAGTATTGATTTCCATCAGGATCTGGGAAACTACAAGAGTTGATTTCCCAATTGGCTGACTCTTTTTTTTTGGTCCGATGGCCATCGGCAAAAATCAGACTTTTTCCTTGACTCTTTTTTTTACTTCCTTATTTTGGGCTGTTTCACAGCCAATTGAAACTTGGTTTAAGCACAGGGGATTGAAACCATTTTTCGCCCTAAGGCAAATTTAATGTACACTTAGAGGCAATTAAAATTTTTGAATTTTTTTTTTTTGAAATGAGTTAATCAGGCATGTTTATGCAGATGATCTTGAAGTGTGTGCACTTGATGCATGAAGATGCGTACACAAAATTAGAACCAACATTACCATTCTGCATAATTAAAAAGTGTGTGCATAGTCCTAAAAAGATTGGTGCCCCTCGAGGCACGACTTCTAGACATACTTGTGTATGGAAGCACATCTGAGTCCAGATCAACCTTCTTTCATCTGTTCTTTCTTCTACCTTCGCTTTCAGGTGCCAGACCAAAAGGAATTAATAATTTGCCAGCAAGGGCGGACATTACATGATATTCAAAATCTGCAAAATTTCATCTTAAGGGTTGTTGGGAGCCCAGAAGAAGGGTACAAATTTACTTCAAGGTAGGTAGGCTGAATTCCTAGATCTAGGGTTTTGCCCCTGTTTTGATCTAGCCTATTTATGCCTGATTTTCTGATCTGGCCGGCTTTCATCTGCTCGAAAGGCCGATCTGGACTTGGAGTGCTTCCAATGGGCTCGATGGGTCAAGGCCCATGGTTCACAGGACTCAAAGCATGGATCTGGGGTGGTTCCCCTGATCAAAATTTGGTTGGTTTCCTAAATTAGGGCTGAGGCAGCCCATGATATAGGGTTCACTCAATTCAATGCAAAAGAACGGGGGTACTGCCCCTGATGGACTCTTGGATTTTAAATAGATTTTATTTTCCGATATTCACATCCACATCCATATCCATGCTGTATTCACAAAGCTGTGGTTTATCAGAAACAGTAGGTGGGGAAAGGGTACCCAGCCCGAGACATTCGTCTACAAGGGTCTGAGCCAAGTACTAGACCCTTGTGTACCACAGCATGAAGCCAGTGGCGCTAAGGAATCCAGAAACCTGGGGAGATGGGTTTACCCTGCTTTCCCCGGCAAGCCACGGGAGCGTAGGGCTAATACCATCCCAAAAGTAAGTTCATCGTTTGAGAAGGGTGGCTACTAGAGAGATCTAGGTTTTGGTGAAGAAGAGCAGCATTTCATCAAATCATTCAAAGTGGATCATTCATGCAGACCCCCTCGTGCATGTCACCCCATGCAGTTAAAAAATCATTCACGGTGTAGTGAAGTGCTCGTGTGTGAAGTGGGGCAAAGTGCTGTGTCTATTTGGGTGATTCTCGGATAATGAGCTAATAAAGGGTTCCTTAATGTCACTTTTATAGTGAAAATATAGAACAGCATGCAATACGATGTCTGGGTGGATCCCCAGGTAAGTGGAGGGTCACAGGGAACCACTTAAATTCCACTTTCCTTAGGCAATTATCTCGTCCTTGTGACAGGATCCCCCAATATCACGTAATTGCAAGAGTTCCATGCCTCACTAAGGTTGGACAAAAAGTACTTCCTAAATTTGCTCATATCCCCCTATGTTGACTCATTTCCTAACCAAGGTCCAATTGGACTGAGAGGTCCCCAGCAGAGTCGCCAAGCTGTGCGCACCCCAAATTTCGGGCCGCACGACGAGGTGCATACTGATGTGATGCTCGCCTCGGGATTGGTTTGGAGTCGCCACTGCCTGAGAGGTGCAGGCAGACACAAAAGGGGCACCTATCCGGGCCTAATTATTCTGGTCTGCGGCTTTATTAGAGTTCTGAGTAAGTTCTCGGTTACGTCTAGGGAAGCCCGAAGACACCCTAGCCCGCCCCGTCGATTGACAGGTCCCGTGGGTCTCCTTGGTCTTGAGTCAACTTAGTTTTCACCCAATTCCTAAGCCAGCATGCACACTTATTTGGTCTGGTGGGGACCGTTGATGGTGTGGGTCCCCTTTTTTATTTGATTTTATCTTTTTATTAAGTTAGTGAAGTGGGTCTGGTAGGGGCCCCGTTGGGAGGCCCGTGGGTTGCCACGATTGGGCCTGGGGCCCAGTTGGGTTATTGGGTAACCCATTTGGTTATTTAGATTTTATTTATTTACAATTTGTTTGGGCTTAATGGGCTTGGAATGGGCCCATCAGCCAAGGGTTAAGGGGCCTGGGCCTGTTTATTGAAAACAGGCCTGGTATAGGCCAGTCAAAATGTGGGCCACTCAAGTGGGCCCAAGGTGGGTCTTGGTGGGCCCATTTAGGCCCATGGTCCATAGGGGGCTAAGAATAGCCCACTTAACCTTTTGGAGCGGGTCAGGTTAGCTCGGGTTGGAACAAATCCAACCAGGCCAAAAATTGTATTATTTTAAGTCATTTCACAATCGCCCGTATTTGCTATACGGGCTAGCCTTGCCCGTGGATGTAATTTGGTTCGGGCTTACCCGTGCAATAAATACGGGCATGCCCGAACCGTACTGAGTTTACGGGCGCTTCCCATTTTACATTTCTGTGATCCGATTCTGACTGGGATTACTCCGGCATGATCCTTGGGTACTCCGGCGACCTCTGTGGTTATTTACAGGATTCTCATTGTAATGCATTTACTCCATTTGCCTTGTTTGGCCTAAAAGGCCTTCTTTCTCCTTCTTTAGCATCTTTTAGAGAAGTATTCTTTTCTCCTAGTCATTCATGATTGTTGTCAAGAAGGGATGGAGAGGGAAATTACAGGGATCTTAAGTTCGTAGCTCTTCTTGTAATGGTAACCAAAAATCAATTCATAATCATTCCTATGGCGCCTTCGATGATCTTTGGTTACTTCCTCCTTTTTTTTTACATGGGAATGATCACTTTAGATCAAATCTCTCACCACATACAGCAGCCAACAAATATGTTAGAAATGACATGATGAGATCAAAACATAAGTGAACTTAAGAAAGTAGCAGGAATAACTGAAATTTACTTAAAATTGTAGGAATGCTTACAGTGTAATTCCTGCTTTACTTTGGTGTGCAGTTATTCTTCCGAATGAATTTGGCAGCGCTTCCGCGTCTCCTTGAATTTCCGAATTGGGTTTGAAAAAGGGATTCACTTAGCTTCAGGTTGAAAGAGTGGAAGAAAGAGAGATTCTGCAAGGTTTATTGACAATCTAAGGGTATTTTGGGTATTATTTCGGGCTGGTGAGATTCCGGCAGAACTTGGGCAGAGGTTGGATGCAAAAAAGTCGAGGAAGGAGAGGGAGGAAGGCCAAAGGGACCAGCTTGTTGAAATGAGGGGGGTGGCCTCTCTATTTATAGGCAAAATTTTCGTGCCCGTATTTGAAGTACGGGCGTGCCTTGCCCGTACTTCAAGTACGGGTGAAAAACGCACATTTTCAAATCCCGCAAAATCGGCCGTACGGGACGCGTGTCCTGCCGTACAGCGACACGCGTCCCTTTCTAGAAGCTTGCCCGTATTTGAAATACGGGCATGCCTCGCCCGTACTTCAAATACGGTCCAGCATGTTTTTTAAAATACTGGATTTCAAATGCTTTATTAAATTTGACTTATTTAAAGATTTTTATCCGATTTTTTGATTATTTTATTATAAAAACGAGATTCTTTTATTAAAATATTATTAAAAAATAAAGATATTTTTATTAAATGATTATTTTATTTATTTAACTCATTTATTCTGCTTTTTGCTGCTGTTTTGCCACATGGGTAGCTTTCTTTGAAACTTCAACTGCCCATAA
Source organism: Buxus sempervirens (assembly GCA_947561395.2). Lineage (NCBI taxonomy): Eukaryota > Viridiplantae > Streptophyta > Magnoliopsida > Buxales > Buxaceae > Buxus > Buxus sempervirens. The sequence goes on along the minus strand of OX387184.1, from coordinate 33,852,755 downwards.
CTTTTCCGTCCGATGTCCGATTTCAGCAAATTTGGTGTCGTTGGAATCAGCTCGGAACACACTATCCACTGGGATTAAGTTTGGCAGCTGAATTGGGGTCAAGCAAAAAGTCAACTTTTGCTTCCCCAAAAGTTTGACCAGCTCATAACTTCCTTATCCGGACCCCGATTCTGGCAAACTCAGTTGCGTTAGAACCGTGTCGAAATGCTCTTTTCAATGAAAGGAAGTTTGATGGCCAATTTTCTTTGGATCAAAAAGTCAAATTTTGGCCCCCTCAGGGTTTGACTTTTTAATTGACATTTTTATTCTTTGCATTTTTGGGGGTGCAAAAATCAGGTGTCTACAATCGGCCTTACAGAACAAGTTAATTCAAGGTAGGTCGCTCGAGCGACTGTTCTAGCGGTAGTAAAATCTGGGTAAAATTGCTTTCGGGTTTCAACTGTGTACATAGATCGCTTGAGCGACTGCTCAAGCGTTCTGATACGTGAAAAATCCATAACTTTGCGAAATTCAATAAAAATTCCACAACTCAATATTCAATGCATCAAAACCATTCTAAATCATTCTAAAATACATTATATACATACTAGAACAATTCCCAACACATAAAACATCATAAATAACGAAATCAATGCATCAAACATCGAATAACCAAGAATATTGTCTAAACACGAATTTAGATTTTATGCAAGCGTCAAGGGACTACTTACCTGGTTTTAGGAACTTAAATCTTCTCTAAGAGCCTCAAAATATCACCTCTAAAGTTTATCAAACGATCCCAACAAACCTTGATCACGCTTGGGTTAAAAATCACACTTTTAAGACTCTTTAACATATGAAAATCTCCAGAACAGAACTTGTATCTATTGGGCTCTTACCTGAGTTCTTTGTACACAAAAATCCTCTCTTTTCCTTCTCTAAGACGGCTCCAACAGTTGTTTAGGGTTTAGGTTTGATCACAAGGCAACTAGGAGAAGAAAATTAGGAAACAAGCGAAACTTACGGCTCCTATTTTTGTGTTTTTGTGCTCAACGTGTAACACCATCTCCATGCACAACTAGGTTTTATTATTTATTTAATGGCTTTTACTAATTTGCCCCTCTTTCATTAAACCCACTTAAATCAAACCATCTTATTCTTAAATCAACTCAATCCCTTGGGTCAACCCACTATCCTTGGGTTCGACAAATCCCTTTTATTCTCCTTGTTTATTTCTTACTAATTCTTACTAATATAATATAATTGCACAATAATTAATATATTAAAATTATATTTGATCAATAATTAGGAGCTCACCTTATATAGGCTCTCCTATCATATCCGGTTCATCTTGAATTCCTTCGGGTTGAACCAAGATCTCATCTCATGCATATTATTAACCAATTAGTCTAGTTACTAAAATCTAGGATTTTACATAAGGTATACCCCTTGAAATAGTTAAAGAAAAACCCTTGAACCACCAAAGTACCCCCATTTAATACCAAGGTACCCCCTCAAAATAACACTAAGGTACCCCCTGATATGCCTTAGGTACACCCTAGGGTTTTAGTTGAATAAAAGCTTTGTTTAGGGGCAGATTTGAAAGACCAAAAAACTTGGGCATATAAAAGGATGCCCTAATTTCAATTCTAAGTATTTTTGAGAACACTCCCTCTTGTCTTGGTCGTATAGAACAAGAGAGAAAGTTGTGGAAGCTTGCTTGAAAGCTTCAAGAGGAAGGAGAAGAAGGAGAAGGAGAGGAGAGCTTGAAAAGGAGTTGTACATCTCCATTACTAAGTAAGTAGCAAATTCTTCAAAATAAAATGTATTACAAAAATTCGTATTCTCTCTCTAGGGTTTGATTTATTCGAAGAAATGATCTTGCATGTTGGTTTTTGCTTCTAAAATTCGTAAGGTTTTTGTTGTATGATAATCTTGTTTAGTTTTCTATTGATTTGCCATGGATTTCCAACTCTATTGATTATATTTCAGGTTAGGGTTTGAGTTTTGTGTTTTGAATGAGGTTTCATGTGTTAGATTTGTGTTCATGTGGATTTGGGATGAATCTTTGTTTTGGAAAGTGTTTTAAAGCATGTTGGGATGTTTATGATCATCCTATTTGATGTTGGAAGTGTTGGAGATGATTTATATGAGTTTTGTGTTGAAAATAGCCAAAATATTTCAAAAACCCGACCTGGCGATTAATCCTGAAAATTGGCGATTAAGTAAATGTCCTGTGTATTTATTGTTCGATTTACTTAAGTCTTTACATATAAATAAGGTTTTACCCCCCATTTGGAACCAATAAAAATACTCTCTAGGCCCAATTCCCAACCAATAAAAAGTAAACTTTCCAGTCCATGCCTAAATTTCCAGTTTTCCCGATTTTCATAAAAGACCACTTTTTGTGTTTGACATCCAAATGAGTGATTCAGAAGCCCAAAAAATTTTAGAAGATTTTTTTTACCCTCCATTAGACTACAACCAGAAATTGAGCCCGAAATTCCTTGTAGATTTGTCTAGAAAAATTATACACTGAAAAGTCAACATTTTTAACCAGACTTGGAATATTTTTGAGGTCCAAAACTTTTCATCTCGGAATCCATTGATTTTTGGTAGGGTGACTTTATTAGGAATCCTAAGACTATCCCACTAATCCAAAATGTATTTTGAGGATTTTATGGTATTCATTTTGATTGATTTTAGATTTCATGAACCAGGGCAGTGTAGAAGTACTTCTCTTGGCCTTAATCTTGGACAGTGGCCATTAATCTGATTAGGATATTTGACTTGGAATTGTTGATTTGATTTCATGAATTACCCGATTGAGATATTTGACTTGGAATTACACTTTATATCTGTTTGAGATGTTTTGGTTTACATTTGGTACCTTATACTTGTGAATATTAACATGATGTTACAAAATTGCATAAACTGTTTCTCTGCATGCATGTTTGCTGCTTACTGGGACTTTAAGTCTCACCCGTGTTTTGTTTTATCGGATTTGTTTTTAGATCCACTTGGTGAGCCACGTACCGGGGCAGATATAGAGGGTGAGCTTTAGTACAGGCCAAAGGACTACTACCACCCATAGTAGGGCTCTCTTTATGATGTAGTGTTTTGTTTCGGAAAAATTGTACATGGGACGTAAATATTATTTTTGGGAGTTATAAACTTGTGAGCATTAGTTGCCTTCGTTGTATTTTATTCATACAGATACTATGTTTTGGAGATTATAATACATGTGAATATTTTGTTGGATGAAAATTTATTCCATGCCTCTTTAGCTTATGCACTCTGATGATTACTTTGTAATTGCCCAGGATTAATTGTGTTAATCAGGTTCTATTGGGCCCATAAGTAAGTCTCAGGGATGGGTTGGTGCTGTGATAGGGCAGACCCGGACCTGGGGCGCTACAAGCTGTATATGTAACGCCCCGGTTCTGGATCAATTATCCAACCCCGCAGTGTTAGTGTATGTGGGCCAAAGCAACTAAAATCCAGAATAATTTAAAACTTTTATTTATGTCTTTATTAGAGTTATTATAAGTAATAAAACTCATTTACAATTAATCTTAACATTTACAATTGCTTTTGAACTCATAACTGGTTCACAACTAACGGCTACCCCTTTACATAACACCCCAACACTTGTCGATCTCACAAAGAGTACCTAAAAAGTAGTGAAAACCGGAGTGAGATATAAATCTCAACAAGTAGCAAGATGCATGAATTAAAACAGTCTAATTTCTTTACAAAAATAAAGTCATGAGGTATAACAATAAAACCAAATCATGATAATAATATTCAAAGCAATCATCAAACCAAACCACGCATATGTTATGACATCACAGGACTCATGAATTGAAAATACTTCAACGAACTACTCCATGTTCCCAAGTCGCCACTGTAACGCCCCGAACCCGGGTCAGTGCAAACCAGAACCCGGTTCGATACTGTAACATCCCAAGTCCGGTTCAACAACCAAACTCGAGGTGTTACCACGAAGTTGGGGTCAGATACAAACCAAAATTCACGATAATTTTAAACTTTACTAATTAATTACATCAGAGTTATGGTGGCCAATAAAACAATTCTTTATTCAATAATATCAATTCAGTTTACAATAAAGTTTATTTAATCAACATGTGACATTAATACCAATTACAATTCTACCCATCAAATTAAAACCGCATCTTCGCGATCTCTCCAAGTAACTTGAAAAATAGGGGAAAACGGAGTGAGATTTACATCTCAGCAAGTAGCAGGTGCGTGCAATTTGAAACAATCCAATGTAAACAAATAGTCATGAGGTATTCGATTAATCAACGATAAGACGAGAAATCCAAGTTATTCATGGCAATTACAAATAAAGCGATAAAACAAATGATCATGTACAAATACCAGTAATTGGATGTTAACGGGGTAAAACCGACAAAAGCGATAAAACACGTGCCATTGCAGGACTCACAAAGATGATAAGTATTTGAGATGACACTCAACTAACTGCTATACCACCGTGTGGCTTAGGGGTAGTGCTACTTAATGATACTCAAGCCCCATGCAACGCAGCTTAGACAAGAGCCGTAGTCACCGACTTATTGCGCACGAACCCCGCAGAGTTGGCATGTACCACCAGCATGCAGCACCAGAATCAATATATGGAGTGTGGTCGCTTATCCACATGTACAAGGAATCACCAGCGGCTCACCGGGGTGTCCCTCCAGACATAGGACCTTCTCAGAGCAAACTAACTTGCAATGGAAGCGTGCTCGCATATAGGAGTAAATCAACCCAAACTAAATACCACTTAGCTAATCAGCCAAAACTATGGATCCATATACAGCTAAGCCCACTGACACAAACCACGATAAAACCACATACAGGAGGACACGCTAATATAGGAGGCATACACACTTTTACCTGTAAAGGATTACACATCTCTATACAGAGGATTACCCATCTCTGCCGTAAAAGATAGTATCAAACTCTATCACTGAAGCCGTACCACTCAACCGTAAAAGAAAAGCTAATAACTTCATACCACATACCAATCCATATCTGAATATTCAATTCCAAGTGAAAACCATGATTCAATCCTTAATAATCCAGATGAAGCCTTTTTCAGAAATTCATATGCAATTTCCCAATTATATTCAAAGTAAAGCTCATGTATCATAAATTCGATAGAAATCAATGTTTCTCCAATTCCATAAACCAGTATTCATATTAAAGCTCAAAATAAAGGAAATCAAATCCTACTTAGAGTTTTCCTTATTAATCCCTTTATTAGAATCCAATTTCCTATCTTAACACCTAAAGTAGTTTCTATTTAACTTTTTTGTATTTTTTATTCTCCAACATGTCCTATAGACCTAGAATGAAGTTTAGAAAGTGTTTTTATCCTATAAATTCCAGTAGTATTGTTTATCTCAATATCCATACCATTTGACCCTTTTACGGACAAACCTTTCATTATAACCTTCAATTTATGGCTTAATCTTTCCAAATTAATTTTATAATTTTTATACCTTAATTAGGTCCTTATAAAAACGCTAACATGCTTAACTAATCAGAAAAATTATTGGATATTTATTCGTATTTCAAAATCCCCAAAATCTACAAATTCTGCATAGAGCACCGACCTCTACAGGGCTAGGCGATCCTGGGCGATCCCAGGCGCTCGTGCAAAATTAAACAGAATTTTCTAGATTTTTAAAGTTCGGATTTTTAGGCCTTTGCTATATGTTTTCTTGGTCTAAATTAATTTACAAACCTTCTGAAACATACCTAGAGCCTTCTAGAGTAATTTTTATAAATTAAATACCCTCCTACGTTTATTTGCACAATCCAACTAAGCTTTCTTCTTTAATTTGATAAATCCATCAAGAATACCAATCATGAAAATATAAGCAACTTGATTCCATGTAAATACAGTTCCGTCTAATCCATTCTAACCATATGAAATCACAGAAAACAAAATCATGTAGTTCCTCACGTTTTCCAAGGTTACTACTTGCCTTATACGCTAAATCCTTCTTCCATTGAAACTTCTAATTCTGGACCTTACTTTTGCTCCCAAACGCACCAAGCTAGACTCTTCCAATTCAAATCTCCACCATACACAATGTAGTTCCATCAGTGATGAACAAAACCTCCAAATTTGAAGGCGATCAACCGTACGGATTTTCCTCAATCATGTTTTGATGATGGCTAGTCAGACACCTCCATTAGCCACCTTCTTCCTTTCTCTCCCTCTTTTCTCTCAATAATTAAACCCACTAGTCTCCTATTTATATTAGGCTTTAGAAATCCTAAACCAACCCTAATTGGCTACTTTAATTTTGGGCTAACCCAACCATGGTCTAATTAAAGTCTAATCCTTCTAATTTAATTCCTACTTTTTCTCCACCTTCTATTTTTCTACTTAACCAATACTAATTAAGTTTCTTATTATCTAAACTCCTATTTATATCCTATTTTCGTGCAAAATATTTAATTAAACATTATTATCACCTAAAACCTTATTTTCTCTAAATTAAGACGTGAAATCTCCTAATTACCCTTTTTCCCACTTTTAGGCTTTTATTAATTTCTTTTAATTTCTAAATTGTCAAAATAAATTATTTCCTTCTTTTTTCTCATTCTAGTTATTATTTGATGATCTAATTATTAATTACCCTTTTCTGAAAATTACCAAAATACCCTTTTTATTCTTTTAGGCTAATCTCATTAAAATTCTTTCTTTATTTCCAACTTATGACTTATTCGAATTACTTACCCTCTAAATCTTCACTTAACTCATATTTTCTTTTATTTATTATTTATTTATTTATTAGGTGAAAATTCATGGTTTTACGGCCTTACGAATTTACATGATATGGAGCTGAGATACACAGACCCCATCCTCCATCAACCATCAATGCAGATCACCCAGTTGAGTACACAAGGGGTTGGCGGGTGCAATCCAATCAAGTACAACTATCCAACAAATGGGAATACCGGTCCGATCAAATATATATATGGATCCTTGACAATACACGGCTAATACCAGTACATGTGTACGAGTGAACTACAAGCATGGCCAAAATATAGCTCTCAGGTGCGAGTTACACGTAAACTATAAGCATGACCAATAAAAACACACATGTAAGCCAATGTCTCATTAAATCGCACGATGGTAACCCAAATAAACCACGTTGAGTACACAATGGGGGAAATACCAGACCAAGATACATGGTGGGTAATCCAATAAATTCCGATGCCGAGTACATGGCTAATGACCAGAATGAGATAAACGACTTTCAGGATTGCTTAAAGTGGGTGTGCGCACCCGATTTTTGGTCACACGACGAGGCGCACGCAAAACGATGCGTGCCTCGGGGTTTGTTTGGAGTCGCCACTGCCTGATGGGGTGCAGGCAGACACCTGGGTGCCTAAGTTCTTCTACTAAGGCTTGGTCTGCGGCTTTGAGATTCTAAGTAGGTTCTCGGTTGCGGTCTGGGGAAGTCCGTAGACACCCCAGTCCACCCCGTCAAGTGACGGGTCCCATAAGTTTCCCTGGTTTGAGTCAACTCTGGTCTCTCACTCACCTGATTCCTATTCCAGCATACAATTTTGATTAAGTCTGGCGGGACCGCCAAAGTGGTGTGGGTCCCTTTACTTGATTTTATCTTTTTAATTAAGATGATCTGGGCCTGGTGGGGTGGGCCCCGTTGGAAGGCCCACGGTATCCCTTGGTGGGCCAAGTGTGACCTGTTGGACTTTGGTTCGATTTGAATTGATTTTATTTTGGAGTTCAAGTTGGATTAGTTAAGTGGATTTCATGCCAAAAGTGGGCCTGGATTGCTTTGTGGGCCCTTGAGTGGGCCCCACAGTTGTTTGCCAAGTGATTTTGATTATCTTGATTAATTATACCAAAATGGGCCAGATATTGGATTTGGGGCCCTTTACCTAGGCTTGGGCTTGAAAGCCGAAGACTTCCTAAGTTAGGGTTCTGAAACCCTAAGTTGGTTGGGTTCATGGGCTTAGTGGGCCCGATAGGCCCTGCCCGTGGTCTCGGCCAAACCACATTGTACTTTAATCATGCATGGCCCAATTAGGGCTTGGGTGGGCCTCAAGTGGTCTGGCCCACTCAAGTCTTTTATTTATCTTAGTTAAGCAAAAATGAATTTGTCGGGCTTGGTGGGCCCCGTTGGAAGGCCCACCGGAAATCAATTTGGACCGAGGGTCCAAGTCCCATGTTGGGTTTCCGGGTGACTCGGAAACCCTATTGGTTCATTTGGCTCGATTCGGAAATGCCATCCATATCTAGCAAAAGTTACAGCATATAAGTCACAGGAACATATCAAAGTCAACATTTATCAAGGAGAGACTAGCTCATTATGCTGGGTCCAAGGGGAGGTACCCAGGGCCCAAGGAACTAGTTGGACGCGTAGCGAACAAAGGGGGTGGGGGGTGCGAGGGGCGAAGCCCCCCGCGGTACAGTAAAGGGTATTTTCGGAATTTTTAAAAAATACAGCAATTCGGCCTGTTTTAGGGGTATGCGCTCACTTCCTGAAGTGAGCGCCAGGTGAGTGCCACTAGGCGCTAAGAACCCGGCAAAATTTTGGACCTGGCGCTCACTCGATACTAAGTGAACGCGAGCTGGGCGGGAAGTGAGCGCGAGCTGGGTGTGAGATGGGCGCCAGAATTACACATGGTTTTAAGTGAGCGCGAGCTGAGCGCCAAGTGGGCGCCAGCTCGGCAGGTAGTGAGATAAAAGGGGCGCCTACTTCCTAAGTGAGCGCAAGTGAGCGCCAAGTGGGCGGCTACTCACTGCGATTTTCAACTCTCTGTTTTTTCTCTCCAAACTCCATTTCCGACTGGTTTTAAGCTCTGTAATTGTTTTTTAAGCTTTTTAAGCTCTGTAAGAGCTCTCTGGGGGTCCATAGAACCCCAGCAGACCTCTAAACACAAATGGAAGTTAATCTAACCTAACAGGTCCTCACCGTTCATCACTCAAATCTCTCTGGAAACCTATAAATCCGAAACAAAACATTAACAGAACATGAATAAACTTCCGAAATCAAAACCCTAACTAACATAACATGATTATGAAGACGGGAACAGGGGGTTTTATGGGGTTACAACAACAAGGATGGAGAACTCATGGGGGAACATGCTCCCCCTTCGAATCAAGCAAGCAATATCAATGAACAGACAATGAACAGAATGACAGAGGGGAAAACATCGTGACATGTCATGCTTGAGCGCATTCTTATTTGTATTGAACAGGGAACATTACCTTGGTTTTAATCCTTGGCAGGGTGTGCGTGAGACTTCCTAGGAGTGCACGAGCAGTTGCCGGAGCCTCCTTCTTCTTACACCAAGAGCACGACCTCCTTCGGGTTCGTCGAGGAAGGAGAGGAAGGGAGAGGCCAAGTGTCTGGTTTTTTTTCCTTTGGGGAAGATGGTAGCCAAGACCACCTTTGAATGCTGAAAACCCCAAAAAAATGCCGAACCCCCTGCAATGAAGACTCGCGTGGCTTATATAGGCAAGGGAAAAAGGGGTGCCGCTCACTTTGGCGCCCAGCTCAAGGTGAGCGCACGCCGCTCGCCACGTCCGCTCGAGCGGCATAATCATGACAAAAAATTAATGTCGCCGCTCGTTTGTTTTAAAAATCTGAAAATTAGGATATGGTCCCTGGGATATTTAGGTTTAATATTATTTTATTCAAATACTTTCAGATTGGTCCTTGGGATATTTTGAATGTTTGGATATTTACGGATTTGATCCCCGAGATATTTTCCTGCGCAACTCGCCACGTGTGCAGCTTTTTGCCACGTGCGCAGTTCGCCGATTTTGCTGCTCGGGAATTTCGTCAGCTCATATTTTCTTCATCCGGGCTCCGATCTGGGTAAACTCAGTGGCGTTAGAATCATATCGGAGCCCTCTATCCCATGACCTAGAGGTAAGCACCTGGATCGGATTTTAGCAGAAAGTCAACTTTTGGCTTCGCCCAAGTTTGACCGCCCGCAGAACCTTCATCCGGACTCCGATTCCTGCAAACTCAGTTGCGTTGGAATCGTGTCGAGATTCTCCATCCATTGATATAAAGCAAGGTGGCCAAATTTCTCTTGATCAAAAAGTCAACTTTTTGTCCCTTCGGGGTTTGACTTTCTGCCAGGGTTTTCATTTTCAGCAATTCCAGGGGTGCAAAAATAAGGTGCTTACAGTGGGGGATAGGTTTTACTTGCTAAAGATAATTCCATTTCACTTCCTAGCTATGCTATGGATCTATACTTGTAAAGCTCCAAATCTGGGTCATTTCATTTTTTTTTTAATTTGGATCAAGGCATTAACTTGTGGTACATTACAATTAGCTCAAAAGATAAAGAAATAAAGAACTAAGATTTATTAGAGTGCTAGGAAGCTTAAATTATTCATTAGAACCTAAATCTTCCTATTACATCAATTACTCAAATGAAATGCAACTACAAGTTAACTAACTCATAAATCCTACTAGATCATCTACTATTAGTCCAAGAAAATAAATACATCTATATAAATGTCCTACTCTTGTCTTCTAGATTTTCTAGCTTACAAACTCACTATCAGTCTAACCCGAGGCGTCCTCTCCAAGATGTCCTGAAAACAAAACATTTAAAAGCAGGGGCGAGATACGAATATCTCAACAGGTAACACATGCATGCTAGAAACAGTTTATATATAAAAGTAATCATTTATGCATGATAAAATAATCGAGTAATCACGATCGATAATAGGAACAATTAATCACCATACAAAACCAACATTTAATCAGTGCTCGAAATCAAGAGAGTTTATTATGTAAACTTCATTTCAATTATAAGGACAATGTAATATAAATCACATCTAAAGGGTTTTCCAATTCACTGCCAGTATTGTCTTCCTAAAATAATTCTAATTCATGTTTCAATAATATTCTATTTTAGAGTCATTCTAATCAAGTGACAGCTAAACTGTTTAATCCAACTCTTTTTATTCAAATGAAATCATGTCATTCATAATTAGTAGTCAATCTCACAATCTGATAGTAACATTCTCCCATGTAGGATGCAATTACGCAGTAATCACATCTCCCCTACATGAGGTTTCTCCCGCAAGAGTTAACCCATCTCACCTTCAGGTGGTAACACACACATCTCCCTTGTGGGATGCAATCACATTGTGATTACATTTCCCCCACAAGAGGTCATTCCCGCAGGAATTACACATCTCACCCGTAGGTGGTAATCTCATATCTCCCCTGTGGGATGCAATCCAATCTGGACTACATCTCCCCCATCAGGAAGTCATATCTCACCCAGCAGGTGGTTATCACATATCTCCCCTGTGGGATGCAATCCAATCTGAATTATATCTCCTCCAACAGGAGGTCTCATCTCATCCACACGTGGTCATCACATATCTCCCTTGTAGGATGCAATCCAATCTGGATTACATCTCCCCCAATAGGAGGTATCATCTCACCCGTAGGTGGTCATTACATATCTCTCCTGTGGGATACATTCCAATCTGGATTACATCTCCCCCAACAGGAGGTCTCATCTCACCCGCAGGTGGTCACATATCTCTCCTATGGGATGCAATCCAATCAGGATTACATCTCCCCCAACAGGAGGTCTCATCTCACATGCAAGTGGTTATATATCTCCCCTGTGGGATGCAATCTAATCGGTATTACATCTCCCCCAACAAGAGGTCTCATCTCACCCGCAGGTGGTCACATATCTCCCCTATGGGATGCAATCCAATCGGGATTACATCTCCCCCAACAGGAGGTTTCATCTCTCCCTTATGAGGTAATCAAATCTCATCCACAGATGGTACGAATCTTTTATTGCATCATGGCATTTAATCCACAATCCAAATTATATTTTAAGTATACATAACAACTTGATCCTAATCAGTCTATAATCCAAACCTTATTCCAAAATTAGTTCATTAGTTTGTAATCACAATAACTGGGTCTAATTATGTGATAATTAAAGTATTAGATGACTCAAATGATTAAAGGTAGTGGTGGGGTCGATTGAAGTAATTTCAAGGTTATGTAAAGTTTGAAGGTGACATATAAAGTAAACAAAGTACTTACTATTTATTAGAGAGAACTTAGAGTAATCCCATTTAATTAAGTTATCAAGCCTAAAGGTATTCAAGGGGCTCTTTCTTCAAGATTGAATCTATAAAGTGGTTTCTGGTGTGAAGTTTTTCCAGTGAAGTTAAGTAGTCGTGATACTTAAAATTTCTCAAAGTTATATTAACCGGATTGGGCTTCTGATATAAAGTTTCTATCTATGGAAATCTGATTTATAGTATGTATAATAATGTCTCTTGGTTAATTATCCCCCACTTATAAAGTTTATTTGTATAAAAACTTAGAATATCTTATTAAGTTCAAATTTAGGCAACTAATAATTTAAAATAACACCCTATTTATTTTTCTGCAAAACAGGGTGTTTTGGTAATTTATTTTGACCTAAAACATCTTATTTAATTGATTAAATTTATTAAAAATTATTTAGTATTGAATTAAGAATTAAATCCTAAAAATTTTAGAAATTTTTGTTAAGGGCACTCTAGGTTAGCGCTAGTTCAAATATTAGATGCCTACCTCCTGTCTTTTCGCAGTGGTTGGCAATCAAACTTTTGACACGGACGCTAACCAGCGCTTAGAGGCGTTGAGCACAGGAAGGTTAGCGCCCTCCCAAAAAGGGCAAACCGATTGTGTAAAATCCAATTTTTTGTGTTCTACATGATTCTAACATACATATAAGACCAATATCAAACTAAATACATACTTTTACATCATAAAAACATGCAGCACGAATTAAACAAGTCAAAAAAACGAAATCGAGCGATTAAACCAATGCTACCTACCTGATTCAAGCAAGTTCTTCTTTCTCCTCTAACCAACAACTTCTTCTCCTCTTCACCGATGCAAAACACTCTTGGGATGCTGAGAACCGAGAGATCAAGCTCTCCTCTCCCTCCTTCTTCGTCTTCTCCTCCTGGCCTTCCTTTCTCTCTCTCGTTCTTCTTCTTTTTTAGCCGCCAGACACACTAACAATACGATCATAATACAGTTTTGTATTCTCATAGGGTATAAAACCTTATTTTATTCCCCATGATCCTGTGCATATCACCCATATCATCTACCATACCTCTCACCAATCAAATCAAATAATAATCTTATTTTAACTTCTTACCTCGATATGTCACAATCCAACGGTCAGACCTATGCCAAACTCCTGATCTCCGCTATCAATGTGATCATCTATAATTATAATTAAAATCCCTCAATAAAACCCTCATCTCCTCAACTTAAGGCTCCTAGTCAACTATAATTACCATTATGCTCTTATTCCACTTATTAAGCAATAATTGTCATTGTTAATAGGCAATCTACACCCAACTTAAGCCTATCATCATTTCTCAAATCTAATAATAATTTAATTAATGTATTTAATTATTTATCAATAATTAATATGAATTGACCAAAATACCCCTCTATTTATAATTTCATATCTACCCGTTGGATTTCTTCTAAAATTTCCAAATATATTATCTGTAGTATTCTTGGCTATAATACATACTGTAATTAATTTTTTATTCCTTAATTCTTCTTAGGTTTATCTAACTTATTTTTCCAATAATTATATTTTTATTTTTTATATTATTATATTAAAAAATTCGGGGTTTTACAATACTATGCATTGCCCACTAGACACAACTCGCAAACAAAAAACATTTAATAATAACTTGTCTCAAAAGTAAGATATGCTTAACAATAAAATCAGTTCTCAATCGACCATAAACATTTCATCCTAAGATACATGAGAGAGGAATTCAACCATTCCGAGATACATGGAGGAAAACAATGATTCTGCCCACTTATTGATAAAACCATATGAAAATATCCAGAAATAAAATATTGAAAGTAAGAAATCGCTCAAATCTAAAGATAAATAGAAAACACATCTAAACCTTAAAAACCATGTCATCTTTACCAAAATATGCCCAATTCTTTGATTAATTGTCTAAACAGTAATTTATTAATGTGAATACTCTTAATTTACTCATATTAAAGTGTTAGATAGCTTACCAAATCAGTATAATAAGATTTATTAAAATTCATCCCCTAGTTGGTTGTTATTCTTAATATTTACTCAATAATGCCTAAATCTCCTCTTTAAAGAACCTAAGGTGTCAAACGTTATTAACTTTGATATTTAGTACATCCAAAGGGTATTTTAGATCTATAGTGAAGTTTAGGAATAGAGTATATTAACCAAAACCAATTCTAAATTGGTTAAGTCCACTTATTACTTCATAATACCTCTTTATAGTCCATATTTACATTCATCGTTCCAAATTAATATTCTTTGGTTCAAAATTAATTCTGCCACTTCCTACATCTCAAATTAACCTAATTATAGGTGTTACAACTTTAGAATTCCAAGAAAAATCATTAAAAATAGATTTGGGCACAGAATCCCAAAATTTGAAGAATCTGACAAAGGTCGCTTGACATTGCGCTCGAGTGGCCTATCAAGCGCCCTTTTTTGGGTGAAGTTTTTCTTAGACGCTCGGGATCGCGCTCGAGCGTCCTCCCAGGCGTTGAGTTTCGATGTTTTGTTATTCTGTTTTTAAAATACATAGGTGAGGCGCCTGCGATTGCACTCAAGCGGCCTGTTGGGCTTGGCCAAATTTCATTATATTTTTTGGGTTTTCTAATTTCCAAAATATAAAATACTTTTTATAGTTTTAATTGTTTCTAATCATCCTATTTTCATTCTAAATTACTTCTAAAATAACCCTAAACTATTCTCAGTAATTGTAAGTTGATCTAAAATTTCCTACTTAATTAATTCTCTTAAGATCATCACTTTTCTTGATTTTTTAAATGTGTATGAAAGCAAAACTATCTTTTAAAACTCTCAACTTTTCAAACCAAGATCTGAATTAAAACAAACCATGATAAAACATCTAAACCATACGGAAATTATGCAATTTCTCCAATTTTCAAAGTGTTTGTTACTTGCCTCAACATGTGAAATCATTCTTCCAAGAAACCTGAATGTCTACCAAAATTTTGAGATTGTTCGAACCACTCTAGGCATCTCCAAATCAAATCTCCACTGTTCAGATTGAAGTCCTACAAGTCAAGAACATAACCTCCAAATTTGAGACCAATCCAATGGCTGGATCTCTCTATATCTTAATTCGAACATGGTTGGTTGGAATTCTTTAGCACTCTTTCTTCTTCATAAAACACATTTTTCTTCTCTCTATCTCGCTTTCTGTCTTTCTTCAGCCCTATGAACGAATCTTCCCTCTTCTTTTCTCCTCATGATTGACTTAATGGAAACCAAAACCTTCCCTAAAGCTATAAAACCCCGAATTTTCACATAATAAATAAATAAATAAATAATAAATAAAGGAAATATGAGTTTAAGTCCTAGTTGAAATAAAAAGTGAAGATTAGAGGATAAGTAATTCAAATAAGTAGTAAGTTGTAAATAAAGAAGGAATCTTGAGGAAATTAGCCAAAAAGGGTAAAAAGGGTATTTTGGTAATTTTCAGAAACGTGTAATTTATGAAACAAATCATTAAAGGATAATTAAGATTAGGAAATAGAAGAAAATAATTTATTTAGACAAGTTAGAAATTAAAAAGAAGTAATAAAAGCCTAAAAGAGGAAAAAGGGTAATTAGGAGATTTCAAGTCTTAATTTGGAGAAAAAGTAACATAATAAGGTTTTAGGTGATATTTAGTATTTAAGTAATTATTAGGCACGAAAATATGTTGTAAAAAGTGTTTAGATAATAAGAGAATTGATTAATATTGTTTTAGTAGAAAAATAGAAGGTGGAGAAAAAGTAGGAATTAATTAGAATGAGTTAGACTTTAATTAGACCTTGATTGGGTTAACCCAAATTAAAGGGACCTATTAGGGTTGGTTTAGGACTTCTAAAACCAAATATAAATAGGAGATTAAGGTGAGACAAGAGAGGATTTCGTGGATTTTATAATGAGAGAAAAGAGGGAGAGAAAGAAAGAAGGCTGTTAATGGAGTTGTCCGACCAGTCTCCATCAAATCGAGATCGGGGAAAACCCGTATGGTGGATCGACTTCCAATTTGGAGGTTTTGATCTTCACTGATGGAACTACAATGTGAATGGTGGAGATGGGAATTGGGGAACTCTAGCTTGGTGAGTTTGGGAGCAAAACTCAGGTCCAGAATTAGAGACTCCAAAGGAAGATGGATTTTGGCATATAAGGCAAGTAGTACCCCTTAAAAACTGGAGGAATTGCATGATTTCGTTTTCTGTGATTCAATATGGTTTGAATGGATTAGTCGGAACTGTTTTTACATGGAATCAAAGTGTTTGTATTTTGGTGATTGGTATTCTTGAAGGATTTGTTAAAATAATAAAGAAAATTTGGTTTGATCATGCAAATAATTGTAGGATGGTATTTAATTGATGAGAATTAGTCTAGATGGCGTTAGGTATGTTTTAGAATGTTAATAGATTAATTTAGACCAAGGAAACATATAGCAAAAGCCTAAAAATCCGAACTTTGTAAATCTGGAAATTTCTGTTAAAATTTGCACGAGCGCCTAGGATCGCCCAAGACCGCCTAGCCCTGTAGAGGTAGGCGCTCTATGCAGAATTTGTAGATTTGGGGATTTTGTAAATGCGAATAAATTATCCAATAAATTTCCTGATTAGTTAAGCAAACTAGCATCTTTATAAAGAGCTAATTAAGGTATAAAAATTTATAAAATTAAATTGAAAAAATTAACCAATTAATTGAAGGTTATAATGTAAGGTTTGTGCATAAAAGGGGCAAATGGTATGGGATATTGATAGAAATAATACTACTAGGAATTTATAGGATAAAACACCTTCTAAACTATATTTTAGGTCTGTAGGATGTGCTAGAGAATAAAAATACAGAAAACTTAAAAAGAAACTCTCCTAAGTATTAAGAGGGGAACTTGGTTTATAATAAAGGGATTAATAAGGAAAACTCTAAGCAAGATTTGATTTACTTTTAATTGAGCTTTAAATATGAATATTGGCTACTGGAATTGCATAAACTTTGAGTTTCATTGAACTTATGATTCATGGGTTTTATTTTGAATATAATTAAAGAATTGCATAAGTTATCATGCAAAGGCTGTATTTGGGGTTTTAAGGAATGAATCATGGTTTTACTCTTAGAATTGAATACTTTGGTATGGATTGGTATGTAGTATGATGTTATTAGCTTTTCTTTTACGGTTGGGTGATACGGCTTCTGTGGTTGAGTTGATACTAGCTTTTACGGCAGAGATGGGTAATCCTCTATGTAAAGATGTGTAATCCTTTAAGGGTAAAAGTGTGTATGCCTCCTACAGCAACGTGTCCTCCCGTATGTGGTTTAATCGTGGTTTGTGTTAGTGGGCTTAGCTGTATATGGATCCATAGTTTTGGCTGGTTAGCTAAGTGGTAATTAGTTTGGGTTGAGTTACTCCTATGTGCGAGCGCGCTTCCCTTGCAAGTTAGTTTGCTCTGGGAAGGTCCTATGTCTGGAGGGACACCCTGGTGAGCCGCTGGTCATTCCCTGTACATGTGGATAAACGACCATCTCCATGTATTAATTCCGGTGCTGCATGCTGGTGCTATATGCCAACTCTGTTGAGTTCATGTGCAATAAGTCGGTGACTACGGCTCTTGTCTAAAGCTGCGCTGCATAGGGCTTGAGTATCATTAGTAGCACTGCCCCTAAGCCGCACGATGGTATAGCATTTAGTTGAGTGTCATCTCAAATACTTATCATCTTTGTGAGTCCTGCAATGACACGTGTTTTATCACTTTTGTTGGTTTTACCCCGTTAACATCCAATTGTTGGTATTTATACATGATTATCTGTTTTATTGCTTATTTTGGAATTACCATCGATAACTTGTGTTCATCGCTTAATCGTGGATTAATCGCATACCTCATGACTATTTGCTTACATTAGACTGTTTCTAAATGCATGCACCTGTTAATTTCTGAGATGTAAATCTCACTCCGTTTTCCCCTATTTTTCAAGTTGCTTGGAGAGATCGCTAAGATGGGGTTTTAATTTGATGGGTAGAATAGTAATTAGTATTAATGTCACATGGTTATTGTAAATTGAATAGATTAAATGGAATAAAGAATTGTTTTATTGTCTACCATAACTCTGATGTAATTAATTAATTTTAATATTTATTGTGAATCTTAGTTCGTATCTGACCCCAGCTTCGTGGTAACATCTTGGGTTTGGTTGTTGAATCAGACTTAGGTTATTACAGTAGCGAGGTTCGGGGCGTTATAAAAGCCTTCCTGTAAAACCCCGAATTTTCACATAATAAATAAATAAATAATAAATAAAAGAAAATATAAGTTCAAGTCCTAGTTACAAATAAAAGAGATGATTTAGAGGATAAGTAATTCAAATAAGTAATAAGTTGTAAATAAAGAAAGAATTTTAAGGATATTAGCCTCAAAGGGTAAAAAGGGTATTTTGGGAATTTTCAGAAATGGGTAATTAATAAATAGATTATTGAATAATAACTAAGATTAAAAAATAGAAGAAAATAATTTATTTAGACAAGTTAGAAATTAAAAGGAAGTAATAAAAGCCTAAATGAGGAAAAAGGGTAATTAGGAGATTTCAAGTTTTAATTTGGAGAAAAAGTAACTAATTTGGGTTTTAGGTGATATTTAGTGTTTAAGTAATTATTATGCACGAAATTAGGTGTAAGGAGGAGTTTAAATAATAAGATATTTTATCAATATTGTTTTAGTAGAAAAATAGAAGGTGGAGAAAAAGTAGGAATTAATTAGAAGGAGTTAGACTTTAACTAGACCACCATAGGGTTGGGTTAGCCCAATTAAATGAACCTATTAGGGTTGGTTTAGGACTCTTATAGCCTAGTATAAATAGAAAAGAAAGAGGAGAAAAGAAAGAATTTTCGTTGGTTTTATAATGAGAGAAAAGAGGAGGAAAAAGAGAAGAAAAATGTTGCTGGAGCTGTCCGACCAGTCTCCATCAAATCGCGATTGAGGAAAATCCGTACGGTGGATCGACTTCAAATTGGAGGTTTTGATTTTCACTGATGGATCTACAATGTGAACAGTGCAGATTGGAATTGGAGAACTCTAGGTTGGTGCATTTGGGAGCAGAAGTTGGGTCCAGAATTAGAAACTTCAAAGGAAGATGGATTTTTAGCGTATAAGGCAAGTAGTAACTGCTGAAAACTGGAGGAACTGCATGGTTACGTTTTCTATGTTTTAATATGGTTTTATTGGATTAGTTGGAATTGGATTTACATGGAATCAAATGTTTTATACTATAGGATTTTGTATTCTTGAAGGATTTGTTAAAGTAATGAAGAAAACTTAGTTTGATCATGCAAATAATCGTGGGATGGTATTTAATTGAAACAAATTAATCTAGAGGGCTTTAGATATGATTTAGAATGTTAGTAGATTAATTTAGACCAATGAAACAGAAAGCAAGAGCATAAAAATCCGAACTTGGTAAATCTGGAAATTATAGTAGAAATTTGCATGAGCGCCTAGGTCGCCTAGCCTGCAGAGGTAGGCGCTCTCTTCAGAAAATTCAGAATTTTGGGATTTTTGTGATACGATTAAATAACTAGTAATTTTTCTAGTAAGATAATTATTTTATCGACTTATTAAGGACCTAATTGAGCTATAGAAATTTATAAAATTATATTTTGTAAATAACCAAGTAATTGGAAGTTCTAAGGATAGGATAGAATATGAAAGTGACTAAATTGAAGGTAACAACAATGGGAATGATACTAGCTTGTATATATGGATTAAAAGCATCTTCTAAACTATATTTTAGGTTTGTAAAGTATGCTGGAAATTGTAAATATAGAAAATTGAAATAAATACTATCTTAGGTATTAAGATGAGAACTTGGATATAATAAAGGGATTAATAAGGAAAACTTTAAGCAAGACTTGGATTACTTTTGGTTTGTACTTTAAATATGAATATTGGTTTCTGGAATTGCATAAACTCTGATTTTATTGGATTTATGATACATGAGTTTTATTTTGAATATAATTGGGAAATTGCATATGTTATTCTGAAAAAGGTTTTATTTGGATTTTTAAGGATTGAATCATGGGTTTTCTTTTGGAATTGAATATTTGGGTATGGATTGGTATGTGGTATGATGTTCTTCGCTTTTCTTTTACGGTTGGGTGATACGGCTTCTGTGGTTGAGTTGATACTAGCTTTTATGGCAGAGATGGGTAATCCTCTGTGTAGAGATGTGTAATCCTTTACAGGTAAAAGTGTATATGCCTCCCACAGTAGTGTGTCCTCCTGTATGCTGTTTTATCGTGGTTTGTGTCAGTGGGCTTAGCTGTATATGGATCCATAGTTTGGCTGGTTAGCTAAGTGGTATGTCGTTTGGGTTGAGTTACTTCTATGTGCGAGCGCGCTTCCTTTGCAAGTTAGTTTGCTCTGGAAGGCCCTATGTCTGGAGGGACACCACGGTGCTCTGCTGGTGATTCCCTGTACATATGGATAAGCAACATCTCCATGTATTTATTCTGGGTGCTGCATGTTGGTGGTACATGCCAACTCTGTTGCGTTCGTGCGTAATAAGTCGATGACTACGGCTTCTATCTAAGGTTATCTTCACAGGTTTGAGTGTCTTAGTAGCTTCGCCCTTAAGTCGCACGGTGATATAGCATTTAGTCGAGTGTCATCTCAAATACTTATCATCTTTGTAAGTCCTGCAATGGCACGTGTTTTATCGTTTTGGTTGGTTTTACCTCGATAACATCTAATTGCTGGTATTTATATGTGAATATCTATTTTATCGCTTTATTTGGATTGCCATCGATAATTTGAATTCATTGTCTTATCGTTGATTAGTCGCATACCTCATGACTATTTGCTTACATTAGACTGCTTCTAATTACACTCACCTGCTACTTGATGAGATGTAAATCTCACTCCGTTTTCCCATATTTTTCAGGTTGCTTGGAGAGATGGCGAAGATGGGGTTTTAATTTGATGAGTAGAATTGTAATTGGTATTAATGTCACATGTTGATTAGACAAATATTATTGTAAATTGAAATGATTAAATTGAATAAAGAATTGTTTTATTTTCCACCAGAACTCTGATGTAATTAATTAGTTTTAAAATTTATTGTGATCCTTAGTTTGTATCTGACCCCAGCTTTGTGGTAACACCTCGGGTTTGGTTGTTGAACCGGACTTGGGTTGTTACAGTAGCGAACCGGGTTCGGGTTGGGTGCCAGTTTGCACTGACCTGGGTTCGAGGCGTTACAGTTCCTTTATAGGCTCACCTAATTAGAAATCCTAATAGGTTTAGGAGACTTTCCAACTAAGATTCCCAATTCTATTTGGAAACCTTTCCTATCTTATTTGTCCTTCTAATTATTTTCCCTTAAACCTAACTCATAAAGAACTTCTAATTTAATTAATTTTCATGCTAATTCTCATCCCTATTTTAAATATTAGCTAAACACTTAATGATCTCCCATATTGCTCACATTAAGGTTCCTAAATAAGCATAATTACAATTAGGTCCTTTTTCCTTCTTTTAAACTTTAAATTCATTATTTAAATCTCTCTAGACTATATTTGGTCTAATTAAGTTTCTTAACTTAACAATTAATTATTTTATTCTTTTCATGGATTTGACTAATTAGGAATGACCAAAATGCCCTTTCTTTAATTTCCACCCTTAATCATTGAATTTCTCCACAATTCTCCAAATTCTATTCTTCTTATTATTTCTCTTCCTAATTTGAAATTTAAATCCTAAATATTAATTCTAATAAATCTCACTTATGATATAAATTAGATTACTATACTTAATTCCTGTTTTTCCTTTCTAAATTTATTTATACTTCCAAATTTCTTTGGTTTACTTATTATTTATTTATTTATATTATATTAGGAATGTAAAACCCCGAATTTTCCTTAAATAATATAATAAATTAATAAATAAAATCCTGGAGAGTTATAACTGATGGAAATATTTTATTAATGTAGGGGATGATATAAATAGTGGAGATCCAGAATTGGACGCAGATCCGACCGTCCGATCATGAGATATCAAGGTATGATTAACACTTTAATTTTAAGAGATATGATTGGGCGTGTGTATGGAGTCTTCTGCATGTGAGATGCATGGGACAGAGAGTATATATACTAGTTTAATAACCTAATTCTATACGTTCAGAATACTCGTTCGTATTCTACAGCCGCAAGAGACAAACTGTGAGTGAGTGACTTGCGACCGGAAGAGAAGAAGAAGGAGGAAGAGAGGACTTGGTTTTGTGCTCTTCATCGTCCAGAGCATTGCTGGGTGACAGTGATCGTAGTTGTTTAGAGAATAGAAGGAGAAACAAACGTAAACAGAGGTAGGTGACACCGTTTGATTGACTGTTTTGTATTTACGTGTGTTTAATCTTCAAACCATGTTTTTTATGATGTAGATATATGTATGAAGCATGATATAATCGTTATAAGTATTGTGGAATTGCCTAGAATAGGAAAAATCACGTTTTGAAACTGTTTCTGTTCGTTTTCGGGGGACCGCCGACCTCGACTGTGCTCGGCGATCCTCGGTGCTCTTAGGCGCTAGACCAAAATCTGAGACCGCATGAGATCGCGAGACGACTTATCGTCGGCGATCAAAAATCAACTACCACCGGGGCGATCCTAGGCGCTTTATGCAGAAAATGCAGATTTCCGTAATTTCAAACCCTGATTCAATTCCAAACTATTTTTAGACAATTTTAATCATTAATTAAGATGTTTTAAGACCAAAATAAATTATTCAATTTCCTGTTTTACAAAAAAATAAATTAGGGAGATATTTAGGACATTAGTTGCCAAACTTTGAACGTAATTGAGAAATCTAGCTTTTGGAAAACTTGACTATTAATTGATTACTAGAACATCTCTAAATTAGCCTATAAACCAGATAATTTCATAAAGAGAATTCAGATCATAAGTTCAACTCAGTTAACCCGAATATTGAAGTAATGTCAGATTTAACCTTTATATGCCGCTAGGCACCAACCCTTATAGAAATATTATATTTTAGGGAATTTTGGAGTCTAATGGGCATAGCTGGTTATGGATCCATAGTTGTAGCTAGATAGCTGAGGGATATGTCATTTGGGTTGAGTTTCTCCCTTGTACGAACGTGCTTCCTTTTCAAGTTAGTTTGTTGGGAAGGTCCTATGTCTGGAGGGACACCCTGGTGAGCCGCTGGTGATTCCCTGTACATGTGGATAAGCGACCATCTCCATGTATTGATTCTGGTGCTACATGATGGTGGTACATGCCAATTCTTATGGGTACGTGTGCAATAAGTCAGTGACTACGGCTCCTGTCTAAGCTGCGCTGCATGGGACTTGAGTATCATTAGTAGCATTGCTCCTAAGCCGCACGGTGGTATAGCGATTGGTCGAGAGTCATCTCAAAAGGTTTATCTATCTTTGTGAGTTCTATAATGGCACTAAAAATACAAACACTTGTTATTACTATTGTATACATACTGGAGGCATGTAATTAGTAAATTGGTTGGATGTGACTATTTAGTGCATCCTAGCAAAGTATGGATTATGTTATTGACTCTGATATTGGATTCCTATAATATAACTTGCTGAAATTCATATTTAGAGCTGTTTGACTATACTGTTTTGTATTCATGATCGATACGAATTATTATATGAGCCTGCTTAGTCGAGATTGCTTAATCGTGAATGAACTGTTATTTTATTTATATGAACTGTTTAAACATGCATGTGTTACCTATAGGGATATTCGTATCTCACCCTACTTTTATTTCATTTTTCAGCTTATATGCGAAAGGGGGATCCTAGTATTGATTTCCAGGGAGAGATAGCCGATTATTCTCCGGAGGAGTACTATTATCGAGATATTGTTTGAGGTTGTGGATTGTCATAGACTTAGTCATTTTTATCAGATTATTATTAATTTTGGTTTGATGTACTAGAGAGTTGAGAGATTAGTGACCTTTTATTTTTACCAGACTTTAATATTAATGTTGATGGTTAACTATATTGGTTGCTGAGGATTTTAGACTACACTTCCGCACATACTTGTTCCGCACTCTAATAGTTAATTAATTGAATGGATTCTTTATTTCTTTAGTCTGGTATATTTCTTGATGATGTATTTGATATGGGCCAGTAACACCTCGGATTTGGTTGATGAACTGAATTCGGGTTGTTACAGTAGTGAACCGGGTTCGGGTTGGGTGCCGGTTTTCATTGACCTTGGTTCGGTGCGTTGCAAGGAAATTCCAAGGTTTTACAGTATACTTGAGACGTAATCATGCACTTGAACTATAGCGTGTGAAATAACTATTTTGTAAATGCTAATGTATCATGTGGAATGTCTTGAAGGGCAATGGCCTAACTATGTGAAATGTCATGTGAGATGATATGAAGGGCGTTGGCTGAGTTATATTGGGTAAGACTATGAGGCTACCCTTCGTACATGCATGAGTGGCATGAGATATGATTTTTCTGTTTAAGTGTAACCAACTTGATGTGTAAGACCCTGAATTTTTCCTAACTAATAAAATAAATTAATAAATAATATTCTGGAGGATTTTAATTGATGGAAATAATTTATTATTGTAGGCGATATTAGTAGTAATGGAGATTAGGAGTTTGGAGCAGATTAGACCGGTTGATCATAAGTTATTGTGGTAAGATTTATATTTTAACTCAGATGTGTTTTTATTGGGCGAGTGTGTGGAGTCTGATGCATGTGCGTTGCGTGGGATTAGAGGGTATATAAATAACTTAAATACCCTAGTAGTATACGGTTGGAATACTTTGCTCATACTCGTTTCGTATTCATCAGCCGCAAGAGAGAAAACGCACACTAAGAGCAACCGTGAGCGTCTGGGAGAAGAAGAAGAAGAGAAAAAGAAGAAAGGAGAGGTTGTTCTGACTTTCTTCATCCTAAGATGTAACGCCCCGGATCCGTGTTGTTCAATAAAGATATAACACGTCTCACGGAGGTTAGGCAAGGATCGATAATTAAATATGATCGCTGGATAATCATCTAACTATAGCCTGTCAGAGTGCACAATTTGATTCATCCAAGAAATGTAACGTTTAGACTTAACTAGAAACATATGGTTCAACCCCCAAATAGACTTTAATACACCTCAAATATTCAAGTACTCAAATTCGAAACAAGATAACCTACAAGTCTAAGGAAGGTAATAGTAATCTTCCTCCCTATAAGCCTCAGCAGGATCTACCCCAGTAGTCGCCTCACCACGAGTATCTGAAAATCACAACAAAACAACAGAGTGAGATACGAATATCTCAGCGAGTAGCACATGCATGCAGAAATAGTTAATCACAGTTCAAAGCTATGCATCGATAAACGTTCCGTACGATTAAACAACTCATATCAATATCAAGTTCAAACCAAAACCCATCTTATCGGTCAAATCACATCTCAGTTAAGTACGACAACACATCGATCGGTCAATGTCATGACTATCGTTTAGTTGATAAATTAAACATGCCAAGTAGACACTCCACACCTCCATGTACACAGTTCCGCCCTACTCAGGGTTTCGGAAACTCTGAAATGACGGCCTACTCAGGGTTTCGTCATCCAATGCAGGCCTACTCCCCGGGTTTCTGCATTGACAACCAGGCCTACTCAGGGTTTCTGGCTGCTCTACACCAGTCGTGGCAACACACAAGGCCATGCAATTCCAACAACCAACAAATAACATTACATTACTAAGCTTAGACTCTGGATCCAGGACAAGCTAGACCAAAACAGTAAAACATCGTATAATCTCAATTCCAACATTTAAGTAAAAACCATTCATTCCACATCATGTATATCTCATCATAGTTCATCACCTGTCCCTCTGGACCAAACAGTATCTCAATACTTTCAGTATTTCTCATTTCCACAAAACCATGCCATTTGAATACAAACACAGTTATTTATAACAAGACAATACATTTCAGCATTTCCCAAAACAAATGAAACCAGAAGTCAATAATTTCTCAATTAGAACAGTGTATAAGTTCGAGGAGAAAACGACTAAGAACTCCTAGAGTTTTGGTATCCAGCACAACATATATAAAATAACCCACACTCATCCTTAGGAATCTTTAAGAATTTGCCACTAGCATTCTCCAAGGAATTAAATAAGAAATGCAGGTTCCAAGGTTACCAACAAGTGATTGGTGAAGTGATATAAACCCCAAGACATCAAAATCCCCCTTGGTTCAGTCGGAAATCAAATTTGGTAAGTTAAATTGGGTATGCGCTCACTTCCTGAAGTGAGCGCCAGTCGGCGGATAGAAAATAGGCAAAAATGGACTATGCGCTCACTCAACGCTAAGTGAGCGCGAGCTGAGCGGGAGAAAGGCGCGAGAAGAGCGCGGGATAGGCGCGAGAAAAGCGCATCGGTTTTAAGTAGGCGCGAGCTGAGCGCCAGGTAGGCGCGAGCTCGACGCCGGATCAAATTTCTTAGGCGCCTACTTCCCGAAGTGGGCGCAAGTGGGCGGATACCCACTGCGAATTTCGAGTCTCTGTTATTTCGAGATCTCCAACTCTGGCTGGTTTGTTTAGGTCTGTTATTGCTCCATTTCACTCCTAATGCTCCCAGAAGACTTCCCAACCCATTTTGGATTTAATCTAAACATCTTTAATTTCACATTAATTTTCAATCTTCGTTCGTAACTCGCGGTATTCCAGAAAAACCCAGAACTCACAATACGACCATGCATTTCAAAATACATCACGAATAAACTAAAACCTCGGTTTTAAATCAGTGCTACTCACCAGTATACGCTTAATCCCAGAACAACAGCTTCTTCCACAATCGACCGAGCACGACTCCGGCTGCGCACAAAGATGAAATGGTAGCCAAACAATTCCTCTGCTCGCGAGAGAGATAACCCGCAGAAATCCGACTCCAATAAACTCCTAGCAGTCCTTCCGATTCTTGTTCTTCACGGGAATAACCCTAATCGCCATTTCAGCCGCAATCGCCAAATCGCCCAGCTCTCTCCAGATAACGAGACTAATGAAAATTATTTCCGTAAGTATGATACGAGTATTCCTACAAACCCAAAACCCTACTTTCCCTTTTTGGTATCCTTACCTCGCGAGACATACGCCGCTTGATAACTTTTCAATTCCTTGATCCTATGCGCGCTCGCCCACTAGAAACCCTACATGTTCCGGCCACTTAGGTTAACAAGCTCCCAAGCTATATTTTAATAATAATAATAATAAATAAACAAAAACAAAAAAATAAAACTCACCAAAAATCAGGGTCTTACATAAGAGTTGTGTTTCCCGTTGGTGTTAGTCTCTGTTCGGAAGAGGAAGAGAGGAAACGATCGTAACAAGTAGGTAGCACAGGTTTATGTTTGATTTTGTTTTCTACGACTGGTTTGATTCGTTTGCATGATTTATTGATGTATAAGTACGTAAATAGTTTGATTATAAGCAAATATATGTGTTACAATGGTTAGAATAGCAAAAATAAGATTTTTATACACGGTTTGTCGCTTTTCTATGTGTGCTAACCTCCCTGTGCTCAGCGCTCCTGAGCACTGGTAAGTGCCTGTATTAAAAATTGGAATGCCAATCACCGCTAAGGACAGGAGGTAGGCGTTTAATATTTGAACTAGCGCTAACCCCTAAGTGCCTGGGCGTCCCTGAGCGCCCTAAGTAGAAAATTTTGATTTTCCATATTTTAATTCCTAATTCAATACCAAACAATTTTTAAGGAATTTTAACAATTAAATAAGATGTTTTTACGTCAAATTAAATTACCAATTACCCTGTTTTGCAGAAAAATAAAATAGGGAGTTATTTAGGGTATTAGTTGCCGAGATTTGTAATTAATGAGAAAATCCAAGTTTTATAATAAATAGAATTATAAATTGGGTTAATTAAATTATGAGACATTAAATTACATATTATTAACTAGATTTCCAAATATTGAACATCCAGATCAGAATTCCGACCCAGGTAACCCGATATTGAGCAAAATTTCAGTATTTACCCTTCATATGCCGCTAGGCACTACCATTTACATATTATTAGTCGTTAGGGATTTTTGGTGTCTAGTGGGCATAGCTGGTTATAGATCCATAGTTTTGGCTAGATAACTAAGGGATATTTGTGAGACACGGGAAAAAAATCAATTCAATTCAATGACTTCCTCAATCATCACACGGGATTGGTTAAAAACAAAGAGTCGCCGCCATTCAATTTAGGTGTGAATGGACACCAAAATATCAAATAAGCTCAAAAAGGCAAATTTTAGGGTAAAAATAACCCTCCTAAAAAAAAAACAACCAGAGATGGGTAAGGGGATTAGGTTATGAATAGGGGAAGGTATTAGGCACCCCTATTCATCCACACAAGGTGGTTGCCAGGTATTGTTCATGTTAAATTAAAGGAAAAAGGGCTTGCTATAAAATCACAAAAATGCACAAAAAAGACAAAACTGTATGGTTTTTTCATACGAATAGCCTGATTGATCCAGAACTTTCAAATATGATCATACCATTCCTAGGGTTTCATGATCAAAAAAAATTGTGATAAAATCAAATAAAATCAATTTAAAGGGAAATCTTCAAAAATCTGGCTTCAAGTTAAATTCTAGAAATCTAGAAAAATATGATTTTTATAAAATATTTCAAAATTGAACTTGAATAATCCAGGACATAGATATAGCCCAAATTTCACATTAAATCAAAAAATCAAAACCAAAAATACCCATGTTGATGAAGAACATCAAAAGGGGAGAACTTAGACCATAGGGTCTTCTCTCAAACATGAAAAACGATTCAAAAACCATATCATGAAACCCTAAAATTTACTTTCAGGCTTCTGGATCTAGATCTATCATACTGATCATGATAAATCTAGGATCTTAGCCTAAAATCACGAAAACAGTGCTGTAGGTGCAAATATGTGAAAAATCCAAATTTTATAAAAAATTGGGGATTTCATGCTATAAACATCATGGATTCATATGATTGATTCAGATTCAATATAAAAACCATTAAAACATGATCAGGATATTCAAAGCAGCCACATCTCACAAATTAGAGTACATGGGGGGTCTACCCTACGGATCCACCTGTTCTATTTTCCCCTAGCTTTCTCTTCACGTTTTACGGCTAGAGAGGATTCTTGAGGTACTTGGAGATAGGTTTGGGTACACAAACACAATCAGAGGCTTTATTCTAGAAGAAAAGATAAAAACAGATATGGAGTTCTATTCTAGGGATCCACCTGTTTTCTTTTCCCCTAGCTCTGTCTTCACGTTTTGCGGCTAGAGAGACTCTTGAGGTACTTAGAGACAAGTTTAGGAATACGAGATAAAAGATGGCCTTATTCTACAAAAATAAAGAAGATCCTATTACTTCTAGAATTGAAGACAGAAAATAGAAGGGGAAAAGGGACTTACCTGGATTGAGCAAGTAGAGCAGCAGGGGTTCCTCTCTTCTCTTGGAGCTTCTTAGACTTCAAATTTTCGTGGCCTTTTGCTTGAGGAAAGGCCCTCTATTTATAGGCAAACACAGGGGTATGGTTGGTCCAAGGTTTGGCAAGATAGAGTTTCAGTTTGAGTTAAACACAAGATCATGCCAATCCTTTATCCACAAAGATATTTTGAACGAATAAAAGATATAATTCGCTCATTTAAAGGGATATTGGACTAAATATAAGGCTCAGAAATCGAGAGAAGAATAAAACTCGCACGAGTTTAGTGTGCCCGTAAATGATTTACCATCCAATGGTGTCCGTATATGTATTACGGGCGCTGCGTGCCCGTATATAAAATTCGGGCGTGCTTAGCCTGTAGATACAATACGGGCAAGGCTCAAGTTATTGAATTTCATGCATTTTTGGCCTGTTTTAAATCCCAATTAATGTTTTCATTATTTTCTCATTTTGTAGCGTAATTTGGGGTGTCTACAACTGCCCCCTCTTTGCTGGTAAATGGAACCAATTACAAGCAGAGAGCAAAAAGACCCACCAATTGCAGTTTTTGAGATCTTTGTCTTACTAATTGCATTTTGCAAGGATTAAATGGATGAAAAAGGATTTATTGCGGAAGATTTGCTAAAAGTCCCTCAGCTTAAGGGGCAAATCCTCCTCTCTCCTCTCACTAAGCACTCGTGGCTATGAAGTGAGATTTGAGACAAAATTTTTAAACAAAAGAGGGTAAGGTGGCAATCTTTGCAACTTACAACTAATATAAACATTAATCTCCTAAAAAGTGTGGAGAAAATAATAAAATATGCAATTTTCTGCTTCGCCCGTATTTGTATTACGGACAGATGTTGCCCGTAGTTTAAACACGGACGAAGCGGACCGTATTACCTTTACGGGTGCCTGTAGCCCGTACTACTTTTACGGATTTTGGGGTTTTACTTAACCGTGACCGCGAACTCCTTTCCTTCATGCTCGCATTTCTACCCTATTTTCCTTTGCCCGTATCTTCTTCTCCGGTCTTCTTCTCCAATAGTGCCCGACTTCTCTTATCTTCTCCGGTGACACCAACTATTTCCGGCAACGTCTTTTGTTCTCCGACGACCCCTTGCTTCTCCGGTGACCACTGTTCCTTCGGCGACTGTTGCTCTTCTCCCACTACCGCGACCATTGCTTGCTTCCTTGGGTGATCATTCGAAACAGTAACCGACCGTGGACGACTTCTGTGGGTGAGCAAACTTCTTGCTCGGGTGAGACCAAGCTCACATTTTCTTTTCGAAATTCAGATAAACAGGTATGTCTTTTCTCAGATTTTTCTTGCAAACAATTCGTCCATGAGCTATTCAATCTCCTGTTTTAATTATCTGTCCTTGATTCCGATTTGTTTCATTGGTTCAACATCTGATTTTTATGCCAATGTTACATCCGAAAATTGTTGTAGGGATGCCCTAAATGCTTGTATGATCTTCATGAGTAAATCCTCAATTTTTATATTCGACCAAATGATTTTCTGCTCTTGAGCTAACAGATTTGGCTTTTGAGTGAGCAAATTCCTGAATTTCTGAGTTTGCTCCCTGCTGACTGAACTGATGTTTGCAATTTTTTTGATTGAGACTGAATTTCTGCTTTATTTGCAGTATGCTTTCAATTGAAATTTGTATTCCCTTTTGACATTGATCATCATGAAGCAATTTGCCACTGTCATTGGCTCATCCTTACTTAGCATGTTGTTTACATCTGTTCATGCTTTCATTTCAGTGTTCTGATTGTAAACTAATGCCTGAATTTTGCTTTGAAAACCTTAGCTTGAGTTAACCACTCGTGGGTTTGATATGAAATGATTCTTGATCCATGGGATGTTAGATCATCCTATCCAAATGTTCCGACGTGATCATAATACATTTATGAATTTTCACCTGAACAAACCCAAATCACAATAGACTTGAACTCCTGTTCACAACTTCCTGTTAGTTTGAACATGCTTTGATTATCCTGAAACCAAGTAAAATCCATGGTCAGACATCTTTAGGAAATACAAAGAAAAAAATTAAAACACACACACACACATTTTTTTTTTCATATAAAGAGAACCTACAAGAAGCATGTACTTCTTATATAGTTTCTCTATATAATTTTTAAAGCAAAGACAAATAAAATATTTCTAGAAAAAAATAAACTCCTTCAGTTAATTCTAGATTTGATCGGGAGTTTTTGAAGCATTTTATTCTATTTTCCATCTTTCTTTTTCCTGCAAATCAATTAAACTTGGTTAAAATGGAAATCAAGCAAATAAAAAATTTTAAATGAATAATTAACCATCTCCTTGATTTGACCCGTAGATGGCCCGCCTTCGATCAGCTTCCTGCAGATGAGCCTTCCTCCTCGAGGGTTAGGCGGGATCATGCTGATGTGGCCTCGTCTTCGAGGGCCGAGAGGGATTCTGATTCGGATGTTCCAGATCTCCCTTCTGGGGATTCGCGTGAGGCGACCCCAGAGGTATACCCTAACCTTTCTAAATTCAATATTCTTTCACGAAGTGCATCACCCTGATTCCTTCTTCCTTCAATTGTTTCTTTAGCCGGCAGTTGAGGCTTCAGGCCGAGATAGGAGCCGTAGAGGGCGCCGCAGCGGAGGCAGAGATGGAGGCCATGATGAGGGCCGTAGGGGAGGCCGCAGAGGAGGCCGTGTCAGAGATGAGGCCCGGACCAGAGTTGAGATCCCTGAGGCGGTTGCTGCCCAGATTAGGGATACCGATCTTTTGCATGGCTTGAGGACTCATCCCTCAGCGTATATTAGGGCAGATATCCCTTTGGAGTATCCCATGTCTCATTATCGTGGGAGATGGGCTAGCTTTATTAGATTTATCGGGGACTGCAGTTCAGCTTTCCGCCGAGAGTTAGGCTTGTATGGTTTTGGCCTCTTCATCACTATTTCGGATGTACGCCTGGATCGGGCCCTTATTGCAGCGCTGCTCGAGAGGTTCTTCCCTGAGACATTGAGCTTCCATTTTCCAGATATCGAGATTGGGATCCGGCCGTCTGACTTCACGCTTATCACCGGGATTAGGATGATCGGTGATATTATTCTCGAGATGGTGATGCCAGATGCCGATGAGATCGCCGCTTATTTTGGCTATATTGTGCTGCCTTTGGAGGCATGGGATAGAGGGAGAGCGAGATTGTCTCTGACTTGGTTGAGAGAGACTTTCCGGATGAGGCAGTTTGGCCAGCTTGCTGCCGGTGATCCAGCTTTTTCGTATGCCTTCCGATTCATTTTTCTATACATGATGGGCTCTTGCTTCTTCCCAGAGGACACGACTTCCATCAGTCCTCATTTTTTGAGCCTATTGGGAGATCTTCAGCGGGCGAGGAGGTATGCATGGGGCCCGCTCATTTTTGGTACCATTCTGGCTGGCCTGCGCCGATCAGTGAGCGGCCTCTCTACTTCCAGAGGAGCTGGAGTTGGGTGCAGATTCTTCTGGCCCTTCTTGCAGGTGAAATATCTATTTTTCTTCTCTTTCCTTCTCTTTCTTTCTCTTATCTCCTTTTCTATTCTTTTTGACCCTTTTTCTTCTTTTTGCAGTTCTTTGCTAGGGTTTATATCCCCTATTTTCGCCCTACCTCTACGATGCCAGAGGAGACATATCCCATGGCTCGTAGATGGTGTCATGTGGAGCACGACTCTGAAAAGAGTCGTCCTAGGTCTGCCCGGGCCCACCTGGATAGGCTATATCGATTTGAGGTAAACTGCTTTTTTAATTCTTCTTCTCTTTTTTTTCCTTTTTCTTCTGGATCACATGTCTAATATCCCTTTCTGTTTTCCAGCTGTTCGTCCCCAAGATGGAGGACATTCACGAGGTGCTGGCCCTGCATGCGGCCAGAGATGATGCTTTTGCCCCTGACCAGAGACGTCAGAGATATCAGTTCTTTATTGGTCAGATGGGGAGCATCTGGTATTGCGGCGAGCGCTTCTTCTATCAGCATGTTGGAGAGCCTTGGATTCCTGCCATCCCTCCAGATACTACCCCCTCCTTTCCTCCTATGCCTGTTGATCCTGACCAGTTCCTGGATTAGACTGAGGCAGATACTTTATTGGAGGAGGGTGACTATGTTGCCTGGTTCAGGCGAGCTTCAGTTGGGTGCCTTATGCCACCTATGCCTGTCCGTGGCGGAGTCACGGAGATAGGAGGGGTAGTGATTAGGGCATATGATACGACGGTATGCCTTCTCCCTTTTCATCTTCCATTCTTATACTTTATTTGAACTTGGCATTTTTTGACACCTTCTTTTCTATTTTAGGAGGCTCAGTTGGCAGAGATCCGTTCTCGGTATGCTGATATAGAGCACCAGCGAGATGCTGCTATCGCCGAGCGGGACGCCCTCTACATTAATATCTCTGATCTCCGGGGACAGCTTGCCAGGGCACAGGGCTAGGCGGGCCCTTCTGGTGCACAGGACCAGGCGGGTCCATCTCATACCCAGGTTAATTCTTTCACCTCTTTCCATCTCTGCTTTTATCTCTGTTTATCCTGTTCTGATTAAAATTTCCTTTCTTATTTTCAGGATGACACAGCCGGCCCTTCTTCACCTGCTTCACCTGTGCCTATGCATCTTCGTGGTGAGGTATTTTCTGTGGCACGGGTGGAGTTCGTGACTTCTCCCAGATCGGTAGAGGCTCCTGCAGCAGAGCCTGAGGTTGAGGCTGAGGTTGCTCCTGCTGTTGTAGATGTGCCAGAGTCTGCTCCAGCACCTGAGACTGCTCCTGATGCTTCTGTAGATATGGATATGGAGCCGGCCAGGGATGCCACTGTGGTGGAGCCTACCGAGGAGACTGTGGTGATGGAGGAGGCTGCTGTTGATCCTGGGGAGCCTGGTCCTGATATTGATATTGATGCTACTGGGCCGTCCATTCTTGTTGATCCTGCTTCTGCTGATTCTGAGTCTGTTTATACGGATTCTGATACCGAGTCTACGGGATATGTAGATACTTCGGGGTACGTTCCTCCTGATCATCCCACTGCTGGCCTTGTGCCTTTATATATGTGGCATGATATTCAGTTTGTGTTGAGCAGGATGACTCGTAGTACAGCCCGTAACATAGTGCGATATGTTTTTGAGCCGTGGTCGAGGCAGAGGACGTGGCTGTGGCCGTAAGGGTGGACCTGCGTAGACAGTAGATTAGGATTCTTCATGTACATTTGTATTTGACAAACTGATGTATCCATTCATATATATAAAAGAAATTTGACTCATTTTTATTCATTTGTGCTCTCTTTTCTTTTATTTCTAGCTTTTCTTGCATGATATGTGTTAAAGCAGGGACAGGTGGAACTTAGGAAACCAATGAAATTAAAATTTCCCACTTTTTGGCATTTTCCCGAAGGAACCGTAATTAGGTTAGGAGCAAGTCGTGCCCGTAATATTAATACGAGCGCACTCTGCTCATAAATTTTTCACGGTCATAGTGTGTCCGTATTCTTTATACGGGCATGCCATGCTCGTATTCTAATTACGGATTTTACTGCCTTTTCGAATTTTTCTATATAAACTCAAGGGGGACGTCATTGTGACACTTTTAAAAGTTAGAAAACTCCCTGAGCCTTCCGTTTTCTGCTTTCCTTGTCTTCTTTGGTGCTTCCATGGTTTCCCTCGCCCCTTTCTCTTCTGTCGATGAATCTCCTCCTACAAGACAACTTGTTAAATCAAAACTTCCTAATCTCACCAGGTACAATGTTGTTGACTCCTTCTATGATAGGTGGGTTAACTCTATGACCCTTGACGGGGAAATTCGCTGGGATTCTATCCACTTAGGGCATATCCTATACATCCCTAAAATTCCCTTTAAGTGGGAAATCATTGAAGCTTTGATTGGACACTGGGTTCCTGAATTGAATCTCTTTCGCTTTGATGACAAAGAGATGACTCCTACCGTAGAAGAAATTGAAACCATCCTTGGCCTAAGATTTTCTGAAAAAGTTGTGAACCCTCCCCTAAAGCCTAGCTACAAAAATGAGGCCTCTACATTCTTGGGTATAGGGAAGAAAGACGTAGGAAATTCTGATACCCTATTGACCTTGTCCAAGACCTTTTTGACTGAAAAACTTCTAAGGAGTGGGGACAAGGATTCTAGGTTTAATGCTTTGACTTTGATAGTGGTCAACCAGTTCCTTTTTCCACGGGGTGACGACCAGGTTGACTTGGCTCTCATCTCAGTTATCTGCCAGGTTAGGGAACGTGAGAGATTGGCTCCTATGATCTTGGCAGAGATATACCAGGCTTTGACTGACTGCTATTTCAGAAAGAAGAAATGCTTCCTTGCCTGCACCCCTATCCTATAGGTAAGAAATAAATTTTTTTTTCTTTTTTCTTCTTCTTCTTCTCTTTTTCTTTTCCTTCTTCTTTTTTTTTCTTTTCTTTTTTTTTTCTTTTTTTTTCTTTTTTTGAAATAAATTGAAATTCTCCCCTTTTCTGCAGCTTTGGTTGCTTGACCACCTGAGTCAAGTTGAAGAGATAACTCGCCACTTCTTTCCAAGATTGAAAGTTCCTGTTCTGATGAGCCACATGGGTTATCCTAATATCCAAGGCGGCAAGCAGGGCTGGTTCACTTTCCTGGGTACTCTCCAGGATGATCAAGTGAGATGGCTTGGCACTTATCAGCCTAATCCAGAGGTAGTGATCAGCTTCAGAGATATGAACTTTCTGGTCCTGGCAGGCTTGAAATCTGCTGTTCTCTATCTTCCTTTGAGGGTTCTTCAACAGTTTGGAGCGACCCAGGGAATTATGATCCCAACTGGCTATGAGAGCCTTGTAGGGCCACTTACATCAGCCACCATGGGGCTAAATGCTCAATTAATGAATGAGTGGTCCTATGTTCGCTTTCTGCGGGGTCCAGTCTTTTCTGAGTCCCATGTGAAGGACTATCACTTCTGGATCAAAGAGCAGGTACAGAGTCATGCCCCAGTACCAGAGGATCCTCTTGCAGTTCTTCCCCTACTTATGAGGACATTCTGGAGTCTGAAAGGGCAACCCACAAGCGGCTTCAACAAATTTGGGTACGAGAGGCACAAGAGCTCAGGATAAAGGGTAATGATTTGGAGAGGCAACTTGAAGAGCAGAGGTCTTGCCGCATTGCCATGGAGAAGAAACTTGAAGAACAAAGGCAGGCTCGTCGCTTAGAAGTCCGAGCGATGCGGAAGAAATATCAGGATTCCTTGGCTAACCTTAGGGCGTTGAAGATCAAGCATTCTTTTTCAGATGAGATCATCTCCTTTTTTAGCGATCCTGATGCAGAGGGAGCTTCTGGAATCATTGCAACTCAGGCAGCTAGGATTAGGGAGCTTGAGGAGTAGTTGGGGAGTAGGGATTAGATTCTTTTATCTTTTTTTTTTCTTTTTTCTTTTCTTTTTTTTCATACTTTTATACAAAAGCAAACTCCATTAGTGGAAAGACAGTAGATTTAATTCAAAAATAGGTTTTATATTATTGGCCTCAGAATTCTCAGATGCTTGTAAAAACAAAAGTTTTATAAAAAAAAGTATTTGATTTCTCATCACTGGCCAAAAGTATAGTTTTTTTTTGAAAGCTGATCCACGACACTTAATCACATATAATCAAAGGAATTAAAATCAGGTTGAATAATGAAAAGGGTAATCCAAGAAATAGGGAGGGACCAAACCTGTCTACCCTGTGGCCTTTAGAATCATCCCCTAATGGCTTTTTCTTCATGACTGACCCTGCTAATCTGCTCAATTTCCAGTACTCATGATCAACTCAACCTTTGATTCCTTTTTTCTTTTTTCTTTTTTTCTTTTTTTTATTTCTTTTTATTTCTTTTGCCTCTATTGCCCCTAGCGCCAATTACGGTTTTTACTAGGGCCGGCTTCTACATTCCGTCATCACCAATCTTACTCTGAAAGTTGAATGAATATAATAAAATCACCGAGGGCTTAATAATAGGACGAAACAAAGGCTAAGCTCGGTTTATGAAAGAAAAGGTATTAAAGGCTCAAAATTTTCTAAGTGTGAAAATAGGTCAACCAAACTTACAGTCATGATGAATTCAATCCCATTCCCCTTCTTTTGTATTTTGGTTTTCATTTGCCCCTATTTTTTCCTCTTTTTCTTTTTTCTTTTTTTCTCTTTTTGCCCCTATTGGCTTTGCCCCTATTGGCCCTGCCTCAGTATAAGACTGTAAGTCCGATTTAGGTTTATCAAAGAAGATGAACAGGCTCAAATTGGCTTGACTAGGGATGAAAATTTTGGGAAATATAGAAATATGGCCCCAGATCATTTCCTAGTAATATTCATTCAAGGAAAATATCTCTTTACTGCATCAGAGTTAATTGGCTCAGGAAAATCTTTTCCATCCATTTCTATTAAGATGAGAGCATCCCCTGACAGGACCTTTTTGACAGCATAAGGCCCTTCCCAATTTGGTTTGAATTTTCCACGAGGGTCTTCCAAAAAGGGTAAAATTTCCTTCAATATCAAATTTCCTTCTTGGAAAGTTCTGGGCTTCACCTTCTTATTGTAAGTCCTGGCCATTCTCTTCTGATACAATTGGCCATGACAAAGCGCCTTCAAACACTTTTCCTCTATTAGATTGAGTTGCTCATGTCTTGACTGTATCCATTCAGTTTCTTCTAATTTAGCTTCCATTAGCACTCTTAATGAAGGTATTTCTACTTCCACTGGTAAAACCGCTTCCATTCCATATACTAAAGAATATGGGGTTGCCCCTGTAGAAGTCCGAATTGAGGTTCTGTAAGCATGTAGAGCAAGTGGCAGCATTTCATGCCAATCTTTGAAACTCACTACCATCTTCTGAATGATCTTCTTTATGTTCTTATTTGCTGCTTCCACTACCCCATTCATCTTTGGTCTGTACGGAGCTGACTTGTGGTGGGTGATCTGAAACTGTTCACACATCTTCCTCATGTCTTTGTTCTTAAGGTTTGAAGCATTGTCTGATACTATGGCATTTGGCAAACCGTAGCGACAAATGATATTGTGCTTCAAGAATTTCAGAACGTGGCTACTTGTAATGTTTGCATAAGAAGCTGCTTCTACCCACTTGGTGAGGTAATAAATTGCTACAAGTATAAACCTGTGTCCATTTGATGCCTTTGGAGAGATCATTCCAATGACGTCTATTGTAAAACCCCAGTTTTGAGTAGAAAACAAAATATAATAATAATACTAGAATAAAATAAATTAACAGTCATAGTAAGGAAAATAAACAAATAATAACAGTAGATGAAAATATATATATATATATATATGCACATATAGATGTAGGTGCTGGTTAAATCAAGTTTTATTATTTCTGGGAACTTGTGGTCATCAGGGTTCACAAAAAAATAAAAATAAAATAAAAAAATATAATAAGGTGGAAATA
The DNA here is from genome assembly GCA_947561395.2 of Buxus sempervirens. Taxonomy (NCBI): domain Eukaryota; kingdom Viridiplantae; phylum Streptophyta; class Magnoliopsida; order Buxales; family Buxaceae; genus Buxus; species Buxus sempervirens. Next base: position 33,813,769 of record OX387184.1, on the reverse strand, counting down.
TTCGGCCCGGGGAATAAATAGAAATGGGCCAATATTTGTAAATCCGGAAAACCCTGCACTAGTGAGGGGTAGAACGGGGATTCTTAAAGAAAAGGGTGAATTAGGTTAAATCCGGGTGGTGTCTATATAAATAGCTAACTCATACAACTTTTCGGGGATTTGGGGAAAGGTTGCGGCTCTGGAGAGAGTTAGGGTTTCCGTCCAGCGGGTTATGTCTCGAAGTCAAAAATCTCCAGGATGGCCGGAAGCTTGAAGAAGGTCTTACTAATGTGAGTAGCACTGATTTACAACTGGGTTTTGTATTGGATGTTTTCGTGAGCTTATTCTGATGCATGGTTTGTATATTAAGTGATAGTATGAGTTTTCTGTTTTTCTGGTTTTCGGGAAATGACATGAACAGAGTCTCCGGACTGAATTTTATCTTTAAAAATAAAAGTGTTTAGATTAATTCCACATATGGTTGGGAAGTCTTCTGGGAGTATTAGGAGTGTATTGGAGCAATTACAGACGTAAACAAACCGGCCAGTCTTGTAGATCTTGGAATAACAGAGAAACAAAAATCACAGGGGGTATCCGCCCACCTCGCGCTCACCGGCGCTCACCTCAGAGGTAGGCGCCCCGTTAAACACGACCCACCGCCGAGCTCGCGCCCGGCTGCCGCTCAGCTCGCGCTCAGCAGAAAACTATCCGCCCATCTCGCGCCCACCTCACGCTCGTCTCGCGCTCACCTAGCGTCGAGTGAGCGGTAGGTCGATTTTACCCCAATTCTTCACCGCCGACCGGCGCTCACCTCGCGCCCACCTCAGGAGGTGAGCGGCAGACCCTATTTTGCTTATTGAATTGGAGATTTGAATTAACTAAGGGTATTTGGGTTACTTGAGGATTAAACCACTTCACTATTCACTTGTTTGGGAACCCTGGGAATCTATTTTGCCTAGGAAACTATTAGAGGAAAATTTAGTGAACTTCTTAAAAGCTTTCAAGTTGAGTTTAGGTTGTTCATAAATGTTATGCCGGATACCAAACTACTAAGAGTTACTAGTTACATTTCCTCTGTTTTATACACTGTTTTGATTGAGGAGTTATTCCATTCTGGTTTCACTGGTTTGGAAACTTTAAGTGTATTGTAAAGATTTCCTTGGTATGAATGAATTGAGTTTTACTTTCATATGACTTGTGTTACGGAAACGAGAAAATACTGAATGTACTTGAGGTACTGCTTGGTCCAGAGGGACAGGTGATGAATTGTGATGAGTTTTACATGATATGAAATGAATGGTTTTTTTCTTTGATATTGGTATTGAGATTATACGATGTTTTACTGTTTTGGTCTAGCTTGTCCTGGATCCAGATGTTTAAGCTTACTAATGTGATGCTTTTATTTTATTGGTGTGATGGCATGGCCATGGAGTGTTGCCACGATTGGTGTAGAGCAGCCAGAAACCCTGAGTAGGCCTGGTTGTCAATGCCGAAACCCTGAGTAGGCCGGCATTGGATGACGAAACCCTGAGTAGGCCGTCATTTCAGAGTATCCGAAACCCTGAGTAGGCCGGAACTGTGTACATGGAGGTGTGGAGGTTGCTCTGGCATGTTGATTTCCCAATCAAATATTTGTATGACATTGACCATGTGGTTTTGTTGTTTATTTATCAGTTGGATACTATGGGATAAGTAGTGGAGTGTACTTTTGAAGCATGGATTACAATGATAAGGTTTTCTGGAACTGATCTGGTTTTTGTTGGCCAAGGTGTTACAATATTAACTACTTCTAGTTTAAATGGTTTCCTATGCTCTTGGGCCAACATCACTGTTAACAGAGTACGTAGACTTCACCGGTTATTCTTGGTTTTCTCGTCTGATTATCCGATCATAGAATTTTTAAATTTTGAAGATGTGTATTCCTGCATGCATGTGCTACTTGCTGAGATATTTGTATCTCACTCTTTTATTTCTGTTGTTTTTCAGATACGTATGGAGAGCCGATAATTGCGGGTAGTGAAATTTGGTCATGTGAGTTTTTACGTTGGGATTTGTTTAGCGCACTCTATTGCATAGAAGTATTTAGTTTCAGTTTCTCTTTACTCTGGTAGTTTGATCCTGTTAATTTTAATAACCTCTGGATACGAGTTACGGGTTCTCCATGTGACTCGGATCCGGGGCGTTACATCTATACCCCACATGGAGAAGGGCCAAGGAGATGTCATGTTGTGCAATTCACTTGGGGGCGCATTTTTGTTATCAGCATACACTTGGCATAAATGACACCTTTTGACATGTATATAGCAATCGTGCTCCATTGTCGACCAGTAATATCCCAATCGCAGAATCTTATTGGCAAGCATGTGCCCGTTCATATGGGGTCCACACACTCCTCCATGTACAGTTTCAACTAATCTTTCTGACTCAGTCTTGGCAACACATCTAAGTAGGATATCGTTGTGTGATCTTTTGTACAACTGCCCCCCACTTAGTAAGAACTGTCCTACCAACCTCTGTATTGTTCTTTTCTCTGTAGAAGTGACCTTTTCTGGCAAACTCCGATCATTTAGGAAGTTCTTAATATCTTGAAACCATGGTACTTCTTCTTCTGGGGTTTCTTCTAGAACAAGGCAATAAGCTGGTTCATCTCTGGCTTCAATTTCCAGTGGTTTAATATCAACACCTTCTGGCATACTGACCATTGAAGCCAATGTTGCTAGAGTATCCGCAAACTGATTTTTGGCCCTTGGCATATAATTGAAGGAAATTCGAGTGAATTTGGTGCTTATTTCTTCCAAATACTGGTGATAGGGGATCAGTTTGTGATCCTTGGTTTTCCATTCACCAGTTTTTTGGAAGATGATAAGACTCAAATCTCCATATAAGTCAAGTTCCTCTACTTTATGGTCTAAGGCAGCTTGCAACCCAATTATGCATGCTTCATACTCTGCTATATTGTTTGTGCATTGGAACCTTAACTTCACTGCGATTGGGATGTGTGCCCCATCTGGCTTGATCAAAACAGCCCCTATTCCATTTCCATTCATATTGGCGGCCCCATCAAAAAACATTTGCCAAGAACTTTCACCTTCTTCTTCTTCAGTAAACAGAATTGCCTCATAAGGGAAATTAGTCTTCAAAGATTGGTATTCTGGTAAAGGGTGTGCAGCTAAGTGATCAGCAATGGCTTGACCCTTAATGGCTTTCTGTGTGATATAGGTGAGGTCAAATTCAGAGAGTAACAACTGCCACTTTGCTGTCTTGCCAGTTAAAGCTGGTTTTTCAAATAGATACTTCAAAGGGTCCATTCGGGATATCAATAAGGTGGAATGACTAAGGAAATAATGTCTCAGTCTCTGAGTTGCCCACACTAAAGCACAACAAGTTTTTTCCAAAGGAGAGTACTTTGCTTCATATTCCGTAAATTTCTTGCTTAGGTAGTAAACCGCCCTTTCCTTTCTGCCTGTATCGTCATGCTATCCCAAGACACACCCCATTGACGTCTCCAAAACTGACAAATATAAGATCAATGGTCTTCCTGGAGTTGGTGATACTAGCACAGGTGGGTTCAATAAATACTCCTTTATTGTGTCAAAGGCTTCTTGGCAATCGTCATTCCAGACTGTCGGGTTATTCTTTCTTAGAAACTTGAAAATTAGTTCACAGATAGCGGTGAGCTGTGCTATGAACCGGCTTATGTACTGAATCCTTCCAAGAAAACCACGAACTTCCTTCTCCATTCTAGGTGATGGCATTTCAATGATTGCTTTAGCTTTAGCTGGGTCAATCTCAATTCCCTTCCTGCTTACTATAAAGCACAATAATTTTCCTGATGTAGCCCCGAAGACACATTTTGCAGGGTTAAGCCTTAGACTGTATTTCCGGAGCCAGTCAAACACCTTCTTCAAGTTGATCAGGTGGTCTTCTTCTTCACATGATTTGGCTATCATATCATCCACATAGACCTCCATCTCCTTATGGATCATATCATGGAATAAGGCTGTCATGGCCCGTTGGTAGGTTGCCCTGGCGTTTTTGAGCCCGAATGGCATGACAGTGTAGTGGAAGGTACCCCAAGGTGTAATGAAGGCTGTTTTTTCTTGATCCTCCTTAGCCATCTTAATTTGATTGTACCCAGAAAACCCATCCATGAATGAGAACAGGCTATGTACAGCAGTGTTGTCCACCAAGATGTCGATGTGTGGAAGTAGAAAATCATCCTTTGGGCTTGCCTTATTCAAGTCTTTGTAGTCTACGCACATTCGGACCTTTCCATCCTTCCTTGGCACTGGTACTATATTTGCAAGCCATTCAGGGTACGTGGAGACCGCCAAGAATCCAGCTTGGAATTGCTTAACCACTTCATCTTTGACCTTCAATGTCCATTCTGGTTTTAACCTTCTCAGTTTCTGCTTAACTGGCTTGACATCTGGTAGAATGGGTAGCCTATGCACAACCATGTCCGTGTCTAACCTTGGTATATCCCGATACAACCATGCAAATACATCTTCATAATCAGCCAAAAATCGTATCATTTCATCACGCTGTACCTCAGATAGGCATACCCCAATCTTTACTATTTTTGGGTCATCTTCGGTCCCTAGGTTTATTGATATGGTCTCTTCAATATTGGGTTGGACCCCCTTTTCATGACGCTCCAATTGATATGTGATTTCTTTTGGAGGTGTAAGCACCTCATTTTTGCACTCCCAGAAAAACCAAAAATGCAAACCCTGGACAGAAAGTCAAACCCTAAGGGGTGAAAAGTTGACTTTTTTGATCAAATGAAAATTGGCCACCTCGCTTTATGCCATTGGATAGAGAATCTCGACATGGTTCCAACGCAACTGAGTTTGTAAGAATCGGGGTCCGGATAAAGGTTCTGCGGGCGGTCAAACTTGAGCAGAGCCAAAAGTTGACTTTCTGCTAAAATCCGATCCAGAGGCCTACCCCTAGGTCATTAAATAGAGAATCTCGACACGGTTCCAACGCAACTGAGTTTGTAGGAATCGGGGTCCGGATGAGGGTTCTGCGGGCGGTCAAACTTGAGCAGAGCCAAAAGTTGACTTTCTGCTAAAATCCGATCCAGAGGCCTACCCCTAGGTCATTGGATAAAGAATCTCGACACGGTTCCAACGCAACTGAGTTTGCAGGAATCGGGGTCCGGATAAGGGTTCTGCGGGCGGTCAAAATTGAGCAGAGCCAAAAGTTGACTTTCTGCTAAAATCCGATCCAGAGGCCTACCCCAAGGTCATTGGATAGAGAATCTCGACATGGTTCCAATGCAACTGAGTTTGCAGGAATCGAGGTCCGGATGAAGGTTCTGCGGGCGGTCAAACCTGAGCAGAGCCAAAAGTGGACTTTCTGCTAAAATCCGATCCAGAGGCCTACCCCTAGGTCATTGGATAGAGAATCTCGACACGGTTCCAACGCAACTGAGTTTGCAGGAATCGGGGTCCGGATGAGGGTTCTGCGGGCGGTCAAAATTGAGCAGAGCCAAAACTTGACTTTCTGCTAAAATCCAATCCAGAGGCCTACCCCTAGGTCATTGGATATATAATCTCGACACGGTTCCAATGCAACTGAGTTTGCAGGAATCGGGGTCCAGATGAAGGTTCTGCGGGCGGTCAAACCTGAGCAGAGCCAAAAGTTGACTTTCTGCTAAAATCCGATCCAGAGGCCTACCCCTGGGTCATGGGATAGAGGGCTCCGATAGGATTCTAACGCCACTGAGTTTGCCCAGATCGGAGCCCGGATGAAGAAAATATGAGCTGACAAAATTCCCGAGCAGCAAAACCGGCAATCTGCGAGCGTGGCAAAAAGTTGCACACGTGGCGAGTTGCGCAGGAAAATATCTCAGGGATCAAATCCGTAAATATCCAAATATACGAAATATCCCAGGGACTAAATCTGTAAAAATCCAAGAATATCGGATTGAATTGAAAATTACCAGGGATTAAATCTTAATTTCCGGATTTTTTAGACAAACGAGCGGCCGCATTTAATGATTTTTCATCATGCGGTCGCTCGAGCGGACGTGGCAAGCAAGTGGGCGCCCCCTTTTTTTTTCCCTTATATAAGCCGCGCGACTTTTCGCTCAGAGGGTTGGAAGATTTCTAGAAAAAAGTTTAAGGTTGGATTTTCGGGGGGGAAGATTTTTTGGTTGGAACTTCTTCTTCCTCCACCCGAGGCCCTCTCTGCTCATCCCTCCCTGCCTCCGAAAAAAAAACCCAAGCACTTCACTCCCGATCGTTGGGACTCTCTTCCCTTCTCTTGTTCTTCCCCATTTCCACTCAAGCAAGGGAAGGCATGCTGCTGTCGGCGCTGTAAAAGTGGACGCTCCCGCCGCTGTCCACCCTGCTCCAAGAACCATCAGGTGAGGCTCCTGTTTACATCAGATTGCACATATATTGAAATGAAATTTTTCTAAAGGGTTTCATAGCTTATGTAACGCCCCGGATCCGTGTTGTTCATTAAAGATATAACACGTCTCACGGAGGTTAGGCAAGGATCGTTAATCAATTTATGATCGCTGGATAATCATACATCTATAACCTAACAGAGTGCACATTCCCATTTATGCAAAATTTCAACATTTAAACTGAACTGAAATCATATGGTTCATTCCCAATTACTTTAATACATCTCAATTAATTCAAGTTCTCAAATTCGGAACAGATAACCTACAAGTCTAAGGAAGGTAATAGTAGTCTTCCTCCCTATATGCCTCAGCAGGATCTACCCCAGTAATCGCCTCACCACGAGTATCTGAAAAAATAGAACAACAACATAGTGAGATACGAATATCTCAGCGAGTAGCACATGCATGCAGAAATAGTTGAATCACATTTTAAAACTATGCATCGACAACACTACAATACGTTTAAACAGCCAACATCAATTTCCCAAGTTCAATTCAAACAAATCACATCTCAGTTAAATACAATAACGCATCGATTGGTCAATGTCATGACTATCGTTTGGTTGATAAATTAAACATGCCAAGTAGACACTCCACACCTCCATGTACACAGTTCCGGCCTACTCAGGGTTTCGGATACTCTGAAATGACGGCCTACTCAGGGTTTCGTCATCCAATGCAGGCCTACTCCCCGGGTTTCTGCATTGACAACCAGGCCTACTCAGGGTTTCTGGCTGCTCTACACCGGTCGTGGCAACACACAAGGCCATGCAATTCCAACAACCAACAATAATATCACATTACTAAGCTTAAACATCTGGATCCAGGACAAGCTAGACCAAAACAGTAAACATCGTATAATCTCGATTTCAATATCAAAACAAACCATTCATTTCAACATCATGTAAATTTCTCATCACAATTCATCACCTGTCCCTCTGGACCACGCAATACCCCAAGTACATTCAGTACTTTCTCATTTCCATAACACAAGTCATATGAAAGTAAAACTCAATCCATTCATACCAAAGAAAAACATTCAATACGCATAAAGTTTCCAACAAGTGAAACCAGAAATACAAGAACTTCTCAATTCAAAGCAGTGTATAGAATAAGGAAAAGTAACTGGTAACTCTTACTAGTTCGGTGTCCGGCACAATACTCATAAGTAACCTAAACCCAACTTGAAACTCATAAGATGTTCACAAAATTTTCCTCTATTAATTTCATAGGCAAAATGGTTTCCCAGGTTCCTAACCAAGTGAATAGTGAAGTGGTTTGACCCCTAAGAAGTGCAAATACTCTTGGTCAAGTCAGAAATTCCATTTCGGTAAGCAAAATAGGTCTGCCGCTCACCTATTGAGGTGGGCGCGAGGTGAGCGCCGGTCGGCGGTGAAGAAAATGGGTAAAAACGACCTGCCGCTCACCCGACGCTAGGTGAGCGCGAGATGGGCGTGAGGTGGGCGTGAGGTGGGCGCGGGATTCGCGCGAGATGAGCGCCTTGTTTTCTACTTCGCGCGAGATGAGCGCGAGGTGAGCGCGAGATCGGCGGTAAGTCATTTTTAACAGGGCGCCTACCTCCGAGGTGAACGCCGGTGAGCGCGAGGTGGGCGGATAGCCCCTGTGATTTTTGTTTCTCTGTTATTCCAAGATCTACAAGTCTGGCCGGTTGGTTTAGGTCTGTAATTGCTCCAATACACTCCTAATACTCCCAGAACACTTCCCAACCATATTTGAAATTAATCTAAACACTTTCATTTTCAATTAAAACTTCAATCCGGAGACTCTGTTCATGCAACTTTCCGAAAAACCAGCAAAACAGAAAACCTCATACTCTCACTAAATATTCAAAACATGCATCCGAATAAGCTCGAGAAAACCCAAAACACAAACCCAGTGATAAAACAGTGCTACTCACCTGTGCTTATTCCCGAACGAGAAAACCTCCGGCCGATCACTTCTCGGCCACGCGCGCGAATGAAAAAACTATCGAACTAAACTTCTCGAGCAGAGGGAAATAACCCAAGTAAAATCAGCTCCGAAATCCTTCTTCCAGCACTTGCGATAGATGGTTCTTCCCGAACGAAAGCCCTAGTCGCCCTCCAGCCGAAATCGCCAATTCCCTTATGTCCAGAGTTAACGAAAATATTGCCGAAATTATGCTAAGCGCATTCTCATAAACCCGAACCCTACTTTCCATTTTCGTCTACTTACCTATTACATGCTCGCTCGAATACTCTCCCATTTCTTGATCCTATGCATGCTCGCCTACGGAAGACACTACTTGTTCAGCATCTATTCGCGTTTGAAATCACATAACTACACCTTAAGAATACCAATGATAATACTACTATTTTTCGGAAAAATGGCTATATAACGCCTGTACATATGAGTATGGGCTAAGCCCTCAAACCACAAAATAACCTGATAAACACAGTTTATACATCAGAATAAATAACTAAATAAATAAATAAATACTCACAAAATTCAGGGTCTTACAGCTTACCTTCTTCCTTTTGCACGAGCTCATTCCCATGATGCTCCAAGCCCGTATCTGTTCCCATCTCACCCCACGAAGGCCTCCAAGTAAAGGAGAGGCATGCATGTGCACTTCCGAGAGAGAGTGAGAGGTTTTCTTGCCATGTCCTTTGGCCATTTCTGCTGCTGACATTATGCCTGTTTTGTTTATGTTAACCAGGGAGCATGTTCCTTCCGGTTCCCTCCATCTCTTGTACCCCATGTAAACCCCCTTCTCTTCCCCTTCTTTGAATGTTCGTATGGTTTTCTTCAGTTCCAGAAGCACACACACGCACCCTGAGTCTGAAATAATCTTATCAGAGTGTATTTAGCTTGGTCTGCCAGCATGCTTAGGTTTGTTTTAGGTTAATTTCAGGTATGTTCAGGTGTCTCTTGGGAGTCTGGGGAACACCTGGGGGGGCTTACAGAGTTTAAAAAACAATCAGAAATGGAGTTTGAGAAAAAAAACCAGAATATCGGGTTTTTTAAGGGGTATGCGCCGAGCTCTGCGAGGTCAGCGCACCCAAAAAAAGGGTGAGCGGATCATTTTTTTAGCATCCGCGCTCACTTAAATTTGGATGCGCTCAGCTCGCGCTCACTTAAATTTGGATGCGCTCAGTTCGCGCTCACCTCGCGCTCACTTAAATTTGGATGCGCTCAGCTCGCGCTCACCTCGTGCTCACTTAAATTTGGATGCGCTCAGCTCGCGCTCACTTGATTTTTGGGTGCGCCCACTTCGCCTTTACCTTGAAAAATCCCGAAAATACCCTTTGCCTTAAAAAAAATCCTGAAAATGCCCTTTACCCTTAAAAAATCCCGAAAATGCCCTTTGCCTTAAAAAATCCCGAAAATACCCTTTGCCTTAAAAAAATCCCGAAAATGCCCTTTACCCTAAAAAATCCCGAAAATGCTTTTTACCCTTAAAAAATCCCGAAAATGCCCTTTGCCTTAAAAAATCCCGAAAATGCCCTTTGCCTTAAAAAATCCAGAAAATACACGTTACCCTGAAAAATCCCGAAAATGCCCTTTACCCTTAAAAAAAATCCCGAAAATGCCCTATGCCTTAAAAAATCCCGAAAATACCCTTTACCTTGAAAAATCCCGAAAATGCCCTTTACCCTAAAAAATCCCGAAAATGCTCTTTACCCTGAAAAATCTCGAAAATGCCCTTTACCCTTAAAAAATCCCGAAAATGCCCTTTGCCTTAAAAAATCCCAAAAATACCCTTTACCCTGGAAAATCCCGAAAATGCCCTTTACCCTTAAAAAAATCCCGAAAATGCCCTTTGCCTTAAAAAATCCCGAAAATACCCTTTACCTTGAAAAATCCCGAAAATGCCCTTTACCCTTAAAAAATCCCGAAAATACCCTTTACCCTGAAAAATCACGAAAATGCCCTTTACCTTGATAAATCCCTCCCCTTGGACCCAGTATAATGAACCAGTCTCTCCTTGATAAATGTCAATTTTGATATGTTTCTGTGATGTATATTTTGTAACTTTTGCTAGACATGGGTGGCATTCCTAAATCAAGCCAAATGAGCCAAAAAGGGTTTCCGGGTGACCCGGAAACCCAATATGGGACTTGGACCCCCGGTCCAACTTGATTTCCAGTGGGCCTTCCAACGGGGCCCACCCAGCCCAATAAACACAGTGAAGGGTATGCATGCAACTTAATCAAGATAAGTAAAATTAACTGATTAAACCGAGCGGGCCAAACCTAAGGCGGTCCACCCGAACCAGATTAGTGAATTGATGCATGAAATGCGTGGTTTGGCCGAGACCAAGGGCAAGGGCCTACCGGGCCCACCAAAGCCCACCAACTGAACCAAGGAAGGGTCCAAACCCTAACTTCTGGTAACTTGGGCTTACAAGCCCAGATTTGGACCACGGGCCCCAAGCCTAGTGCCCAACTCACTTTGGCAGATTAAAAAGATAAATCCAATAAAACTACTCTGCCATCAGGTGGGCCCACCTAAGGGGCCCACAAACCAATCCGGCCCACCTTTGCATGGAAAACACTTAAACTTCAAATCTGAACCTAAAGCAAAATCAATTGAACCAACCAAAGCCCAAAGGGCCTCCTAGGATAGGCCGAGGCCCACAAGGGCACACGGGCTTGACTAAGCCCACCAAGGATACCGTGGGCCTTCCAACGGGGCCCACCCAACCAAACTCAGATCACCTAAGTAATCAAGATAAAAGCAATTAACGGGACCCACACCACTCAGGTGGTCCCGCCAGACTTAACCAAACTGCATATCGGATTAGGAATCGGGTGAGACCAATGTAAGCTGACTCTAACCAGGGAACCCACGGGACCCGTCATCCGACGGGGTGGACCAGGGTGTCTACGGACTTCCCCGAACCACAACCGAGACCCTACTTAGAATCTCAAAGCCGCAGACCAAAAAGCCCTAATAGACAAGATTAGGCACCCAGGTGTCCGCCTGCACCCCATCAGGCGGTGGCGACTCCGAATTACCCCGTGCCGCGTTTCCGACGCGCGCACAGGAGGGTCGTCTTCTTCGTCCGCGGTCTCTTCCTCAACCCCCATTAGGTCAAAGTCAAGCTCGAGGTCGAAGTCATACTCAACCTGATCCAATTCCGTTTGCTTATATGGTTCATAAGTAGTTTGGACCTTTTTGAAAAATTTATCTTTTCTATAAAAAAATTGAAAAATCTTTGTGTTTTTTGAGAACCTTCTACAAAATCTTTTCCTGAAGACAAAGGCTCATTAAAACCTTCAGGAAAAGGGCATTCCACTAATGGAGTTTTTTTTTGGAAGCCATGTCTGTTTGCCAAACAAACGCGGCTTCAAAAGTAAGGGGAGTTTCCTCCCAATTGTTCAGAATAAAAGAATCTGGGACAGGGATACAAGCCTGCTCCTCAAGCTCAGGGTCCGCATCCAAAATCACCAGTATTGGGTGAGTTGCATCGCTTGTTTCTTCTGTAGGGCTAGTCCCAGATGGAACTTCTACTGTAGCCCAATAAATAAAAGGTAGCTCCTCTGCTACTTCTTCTTGGTTGCCTTCTGTCATGGCAAAAAAGGTTCCAACGTCCTCATAGAAATCATGGTCCTGCTTTGCCCGTGGCCCAGGCCCACCCAATGCTTGTGGAGGTCAAGGTGGAACATATGGTTGCACGGTTGAGGACTTGGGTTTCTAGAATGGATTGATGTTATAGTATGGGGTTTGGACTGATCCTGGGGAGGAAACAGCTGAATCCTGTGAGAAAGCTTTGGAAAAGTTTCCCTGATGTGCGGGAATTTCATGTCTTCCATTTCTTTCTGTCTTCTCCAGTTCCTTGGCTTGGACCCCAATCCTACTCTATGGACTATCTTCTTAACTTTTACCGGTTCTATCCTTCCTTGCAGGTTAACCCCCAGACCTTTTCCAGGGTGAAAGTTGTACTTTTCCAGCACATTCTTGACCATTTTCTCAGCACAGGTCAACTTTCCTTCCTTTTCCTGATACTCCCCAAGTATAAAATTCACAGTTTCAAACTGGAAAGAGTGAAATGCCATCTTGTCAGCAGTCACTTCCATGTTTATGTAGGGTACATCAGGGGACCACATGGGAGGAACCAAATTTTCAACTAGGACAGTAATCACCTTTTGCCCTCTAATATATTTGACTCTTTGGTGGAGGGTAGATGGTATAGCCCTAGCTGTATGAATCCGCGGCCTTCCTAGGAGTAAGTTGAAGGCTGCAGGTATATCCATCACTTCAAATGTAATGTTAAAAATATACGGTCCAATTGTGACCGGCAATTCAACCTCCCTTAGGGAGTGTGTTTTAGAGCTGTCAAATACTCTTATGATTCTTCCATTTTGTTTTATTTTATTTTGCTACAGATCGAGCTTAACAAAGGTAATTAAAGGGCAGACATTCAGAGCCGACCCATTATCAATCAAGACCCGAGATATCATGCAACCCTTACTGAGCACAGCTATGTGCAAAGGATCCACATGATGGTACCCTGCTGGGCTAATTTCAGTCTCAGAAAAAGTTATGACATTGTGGGATAAAATCTACCCAACCATCTTGCCTAGTTGGTCTGGTTCAATGTTTTTAGGCACATGGGCCCCCTGAAGTATCCTTAACAAGGAGTCCCTATGTTTTTCAGAGTTTAACAATAATCCCAGAATTGAGATATGGGTAGGGACTTTGTTCAACTGCTCGACAACATTGAATTCACTCTTTTTTATGATCTTAATGAGATCAGCTGCTTCACTGCTAGTTACCTGAGGGGCATCTTCCCCTACCTTAGTCTTTCCCTTGTTTTTCTCTTCTTCCTTTTCCTTTTCTGTCTCCTTTTGCTTTTCTTTCACCCCTACACATTTTCCTTACCTCATCATGAGGTTCACTTCTTTCTTGCTTTTTGCCTCAGCTGCAGGGAATGTAGTGGTGTAGCCTTCACTGTAGTTCCATGGTACAGCCAATTCAGAGTAGGAAGGCTTAGGGACATTTATCACAAAGGGAGGAAGTTTGGACTTGGATGATGAAATTTGAGTAAGAGGAATATCAACAACCAATGGTGGGCATTGTTTTGGTTGAGAGGTTGCAGAAGTGATTGATGCATTGAGATGGTCACAGTTTATGACCAATGGTGGTTTTGATAAAGTGGGTGAAAATGGGTGGATGGATTGCAATTGATAACCAAAGGCGGTTTGGCTATATTCATTTGGGCCATGAGAGATGAGACCCGGTCCAGAGAGGAGCTAATGCTCTCAGCAGCACTCTCATTTCCCTTTGAAATCACATTTATTTCTTTATCCTCATTTCTTCTGTCAAAATACACTTTGACCGTTGTCCCTATAGGAGCAATTAACTGGGATGGGTCAAAGGTTATTTTATCAGAAGAGATGACCCCTATGACATTAGATGGGCCTGCCCCATGATGTTGAGGCAGAGGGTTCTGTCCAATATCTGTTTTGGGAGGATTGGGAGCCCCTGTATTGAAAGACAGGGTATTCTGGTCCAGTAAATCCTGAATGGCATGTTTGAAAGGCCAGCACTTGTCAGTAGGGTGCCCAGGTACACCCATGTGGAAATCACAAGTGGTGGAGGGGTCATAATTTTTCCCCTTGGATGCATTCGGATTGGGTTCTCTTAAAGTAATATACCCTGCTTGCAATAAAGTAGGAAGCAACTGAAAGGGAGTCATTGGAATAGGGGTGAAAACCCTATTTCTCCTTGCTGCGAAATAAGCATCCTTTTCCTCTTTAGTAAAAGCCCTCTTTTGGTCTGAGGGTGCTGCTGGAACATTAACCCTCATGGGGGCCTGGGTAGATGGAGCAGATGGAGTAGGAAAATGAGCAGGTATATTAATCTGTATGGGCTTGTTAGGGCCCGACGGTGGCTGTACCATGTTTACCTTCCCTTCTTTTTTGTTCCCATTCTTTTTCAACCCACTTCCTTTCTTTAGATTTGGGTCCTGCTGACTAACCATAGCAGAGTGGTCAATTATTTTACCCGACCTGATTCCGTCCTCGATTTGGTCGGCCACTTGTACCAAAGCTGCAAAATTAGTGGTGGTCTGACCCACCAGGTGGCTGTAGAATGGTTGACCCAGTGTACTGATGAAAGTGGAAATCATTTCCTGCTCCAGCATAGGTGGCCTAACTTGGGAGGCCGTCTCCCTCCATCTTTTGGCATACTGTCTCACGGATTCATCCTTTCCCTTACTCATCCTCATTACATCGTACCTGTCTGGCACGATTTCTGAATTAAACCGGTACTGAGCTAGGAAAGCATCTGCTAGGTCCTTCCATCCTTTGATCTTTCCATGGTCTAAAGTGGTGAACCATCTCAACGCAGTTCCAGTTAGGCTCCTTTGAAAGAGCTGAATTAAGACGCCCTCATCCCGCCCGAACCGGCATAGGGCACCGCAGTACAATTTCAGATGGCTCATGGGGTAGCTCGTGCCATCATATTTGTCTAGGTCTGGGCATTTGAACTTAGTTGGCAGGTTAACGTTGGGGTATAGGCACAAGTCTTCAAAATTGGTACCCCCAAAGTTGTTCACGCCTTTAACCTCCCTCAGTTCGTCTTGGATCATTTCGAGTCTGTGCATGAACTTCCTTTCAACTTCTTCCCTCATCCTTTCTTTTTCCTTAGCTTTGTCTGACTCAACTGTCTCATCCCTGATCAGTATAGGTTCAGGGGTGGGTTCATAGATGGGTTCAGGAATAGGTTGAACTGGAGGTGGAATATTGATTTGTGGTGGAGGTGCTAGGTTGGAAGTGGATGCTTGGTTCTGGGCTTGCACTTGTTGGGCTTGCACCGACAGTATGTTTTCTAGCATTCGGGCTAGTCTTGCCACCTGCTCCTGAAGCAAGACAATATCTGGGTGAGGAGCATCAGCTTCAGTCTCAATGGGATTCATGGCGCGAGCTCTTGATCTGGTTACAGGAGCTATGATTGCAAGTGTATTGGTACCTGGCAAAAAGATAAAGGAAAAATATCAGTGTCCATTTAATCTCATTCACATGCCTAGGAATGCCTATGTGCAAGTTGGGTGAACACGAGTTTGGATTTTGTTTCTTTATTTGCTTCTTTTTTTTTTTTAGAATTGTTGGAATATTCTAGGGCTTCCAACAGGTCCCACAAAAAGAGAAAATGATCTGAAATTCAAAGGCTTTCAGAGGCCCAGGGGTATTTTTGGAAATCTGAAATTCAAAGGCTTGCAGAGGCCCAAGGAAAAAGACCTGAAATTCAAAGGCTTTCAGAGGCCCGAGGAAAAATATCTGAAATTCAAAGGCTTTCAGAGGCCCAAAGGAAAAAGATCTGAAATTCAAAGGCTTTCAGAGGCCCGAGGAAAAAGATCTGAAATTCAAAGGCTTTCAGAAGCTCAACAGAAAAAGATCTGAAATTCAAAGGCTTTCAGAGGCCCAAAGGAAAAAGATCTGAAATTCAAAGGCTTTCAGAGGCCGGGGGATTTTTGAAAAATGTCTGAAATTCAAAGGCTTTCAGAGGCCCAGAGATTTTTGATAAAGGTATGAAATTCAAAGGCTTTCAGAGGCCCAAGGAGTTCTGAGAAAAAGTCTGAAATTCAAAGGCTTCCAGAGGCCCAAAGAGTTCCGAGAAAAAGTCTGAAATTCAAAGGCTTTCAGAGGCCCAAAGAGTTTTGAGAAAAAGTCTGAAATTCAAAGGCTTTTAGAGGCCCAAGGAGTTTTGAGAAAAAGTCTGAAATTCAAAGGCTTTCAGAGGCCCAAGGAGTTTTGAGAAAAAGTCTGAAATTCAAAGGCTTTCAGAGGCCCAAAGAGTTCTGAGAAAAAGTCTGAAATTCAAAGGCTTCCAGAGGCCCAAGGAGTTCTGAGAAAAAAGTCTGAAATTCAAAGGCTTTCAGAGGCCCAAAGAGTTTTGAGAAAAAGTCTGAAATTCAAAGGCTTTTAGAGGCCCAAAGGATTTTTGAGGAAAAGTCTGAAATTCAAAGGCTTTCAGAGGCCCAAAGGATTTTCTCTCACATTTTTTTTGAAGCATTTTATTCAAACTCATTTCCCTTTATCATTATTTAAAGGTTAAAGGAACAAGATTTAGTGGGAAAAACTGATTAAAATTGAATTTTCCGCCAAGACCGCATACACAGTACGGTCCAGCCCTGCCCATATTCAAATTACGAGCAAGCCGTGACCGTATGGAAAACACGAGCGAGCCCAGCCCATATAACCAATACGGGTGAGCCCAGCCCGTGTACTAAATGCGGTTTTACGAAGCTCCTTTATGTTTTCCCAGTTTTTACATGATTTGATCACTTTGATTGCTCATCCAAACATACGGTTCAACCATTGCAAAGCTTCTAAACTGTCCCATAGTGGACCTTGGCCTATTTGCAAAAACACTTGTTTAGGAGGGCACATGTACCCTCCAAATTGACACCATATTCAAGGGTATGGTACCCTTGGGTTGCCTCTTGTATGAACATTGGGTGGGCTTGATCCTGAATAGAGTTAGAAACTCTTCTTATGGGCTACACCAATTTTAGGAAACATGCCTATTTGGGACCAATTTTATCCCAAATTGATGGACACCATGACACCCCTATAACATGAAAATAATGCAAAAATTAAGGTTAACTTGTTACCTTGTTTACCTTCAATATGGCATCCGCATTATGCCTTGGCTTGCGAACCATGCAAACGGCCTTCCCACAATTACAAACCCATATCCCCACGTAATTGTGTACTTTAGCCAAAAACGTGTAACTCCACCTTCAAGCGTAGGGGTTTTGGGTTTTGGCTTAATGGAAACTTATCACTCTAGCCCAATGATGACCAGAATCGAATCACAGATCCACGTTATCATCACATCATTGGCCTAAAGTTCTAAGGTGAAAGTTTTCACTTTCGCTTTCCGAAGTATCGACCTCGTTGCGCCAAGCTACACACATTCGGGTTTAACTTCCTATAGGTTATAGGTGGGCTATGTAAAAAAATAAAATGTGCACAGTGCATTGTAAAAATTGGGTACATTCACAACATCCCAAACCCTTGCCACTCTTTTCGTAGCCATGCATATACAAACCAAGGCATAATAGGAAAGCATATATAAAGTAAACAAATACACAAAGCAGTCCCTATAGCACCTAAAACATGCTCATAAAAATCATCCAATCATGCAAACATCTGATCATGTTATACACCAAAAAATCATCATGGAGATCATGCTGAAAATTAAAACATACTATTACAAAAATACAGCAAGAAATCAGCATGGTTTAGCAAAACGAACCTCCCCTACGCATGCATCTAGAAACAATCCTATAAATCAAAATTAAGCATGTTTCTACCCCCATAAATTCTTAAGCAATAATTCAGATTTAAAACATATCCAACATGCTTAAGATCACAAAATAGTAAGCAAATCCAAAAATATCAAAAACATGACCAACACCAAAAGGCTGAAATCCTCAAGTCCCCAGCGGAGTTGCCAGTTGTGAGACACGGGAAAAAAAATCAATTCAATTCAATGACTTCCTCAATCATCACACGGGATTGGTTAAAAACAAAGAGTCGCCACTGTAAGCACCTCATTTTTGCGCTCCCAGAAAACCAGAAATGCAAACCCTGGACAGAAAGTCAAACCCTAAGGGGTGAAAAGTTGACTTTTTGATCAAGTGAAATTTGGCCACCTCGCTTTATACCATTGGAGGCATGTAATTAGTAAATTGGTTGGATGTGACTGTTTAGTGCATCCTAGCAAAGTATGGATTATGTTATTGATTCTGATATTGGATTCCTATAATAGAACTTGCTGAAATTCATATTTAGAACTGTTTAACTATACTGTTTTGTATTCATGATCGAAACGAATTATTATACGAGCCTGCTTAGTCGAGATTGCTTAATCGTGCATGAACTGTTATTTTATTTATATGAACTGTTTAAACATGCATGTGTTACCTACAGGGATATTCTTATCTCACCCTACTTTTATTTCATTTTTCAACTGATACGCGAAAGGGGGATCCTAGTATTGATTTCTAGGGAGAGATAGCTGATTATTCTCCGAAGGAGTACTATTATCGGGATATTGTTTGAGGTTGTGGATTGTCATAGACTTAGTCATTTTTTATCAGATTATTATTAATTTTGGTTTGATGTACTAGAGAGTTGAGAGATTAGTGACCTTTTATTTTTACCAGACTTTAATATTAATGTTGATGGTTAACTATATTGGTTGCTGAGGAGTTTAGACTACACTTCCGCACATACTTGTTCCGCACTCTAATAGTTAATTAATTGAATGGATTCTTTATTTCTTTAGTCTGGTATATTTCTTGATGATGTATTTGATATGGGCCAGTAACACCTCAGATTTGGTTGATGAACTGAATTCGGGTTGTTACAGTAGTGAACCGGGTTCGGGTTGGGTGCCGGTTTGCATTGACCTTGGTTCGGGGCGTTGCAAGGAAATTCCAAGGTTTTACAGTATACTTGAGACGTAATCATGCACTTGAACTATAGCGTGTGAAATAACTATTTTGTAAATGCTAATGTATCATGTGGAATGTCTTGAAGGGCAATGGCCTAACTATGTGAAATGTCATGTGAGATGATATGAAGGGCGTTGGCTGAGTTATATTGGGTAAGACTATGAGGCTACCCTTTGTACATGCATGAGTGGCATGAGATATGATTTTTCTGTTTAAGTGTAACCAACTTGATGTGTAAGACCCCGAATTTTTCCTAACTAATAAAATAAATTAATAAATAATATTCTGGAGGGTTTTAATTGATGGAAATAATTTATTATTGTAGGCGATATTAGTAGTAGTGGAGATTAGGAGTTTGGAGCAGATTAGACCGGTTGATCGTAAGTTATTGTGGTAAGATTTATATTTTAACTCAGATGTGTTTTAATTGGGCGAGTGTGTGGAGTTTGATGCATGTGCGTTGCGTGGGATTAGAGGGTATATAAATAACTTAAATACCCTAGTAGTATACGGTTGGAATACTTTGCTCATACTCGTTTCGTATTCATCAGCCGCAAGAGAGAAAACGCACACTGAGAGCAACCGTGAGCGTCTGGGAGAAGAAGAAGAAGAGAAAAAGAAGAAAGGAGAGGGTTGTTCTGACTTTCTTCATCCTAAGAGTTGTGTTTCCCGTTGGTGTTAGTCTCTGTTCGGAAGAGGAAGAGAGGAAACAATCGTAACAGGTAGGTAGCACAGGTTTATGTTTGATTTTGTTTTCTACGACTGGTTTGATTCGTTTGCATGATTTATTGATGTATAAGTACGTAAATAGTTTGATTATAAGCAAATATATGTGTTACAATGGTTAGAATAGCAAAAATAAGATTTTTATACACGGTTTGTCGCTTTTCTATGTGTGCTAACCTCCCTGTGCTCAGCGCTCCTGAGCACTGGTAAATGCCTGTATTAAAAATTGGAATGCCAATCACCGCTAAGAGACAGGAGGTAGGCGTTTAATATTTGAATAAGCGCTAACCCCTAAGTGCCTGGGCGTCCTTGAGCGCCCTAAGTAGAAAATTTCGATTTTCCATATTTTAATTCCTAATTCAATACCAAACAATTTTTAAGGAATTTTAACAATTAAATAAGATGTTTTTACGTCAAATTAAATTACCAAGTACCCTGTTTTGCAGAAAAATAAAATAGGGAGTTATTTAGGGTATTAGTTGCCGAGATTTGTAATTAATGAGAAAATCCAAGTTTTATAATAAATAGAATTATAAATTGGGTTAATTAAATTATGAGACATTAAATTACATATTATTAACTAGATTTCCAAATATTGAACATCCAGATCAGAATTCCGACCCAGGTAACCCAATATTGAGCAAAATTTCAGTATTTACCCTTCATATGTCGCCAGGCACTACCATTTACATATTATTAGTCGTTAGGGATTTTTGGTGTCTAGTGGGCATAGCTGGTTATGGATCCATAGTTTTGGCTAGATAACTAAGGGATATTTGTGAAACACGGGAAAAAAATCAATTCAATTAAATGACTTCCTCAATCATCACACGGGATTGGTTAAAAACAAAGAGTCGCCACCATTCAATTTAGGTGTGAATGGACACCAAAATATCAAATAAGCTCAAAAAGGCAAATTTTAGGGTAAAAATAACCCTCCTAAAAAAAACAACCAGAGATGGGTAAGGGGATTAGGTTATGAACAGGGGAAGGTATTAGGCACCCCTATTCATCCACACAAGGTGGTTGCCAGGTATTGTTCATGTTAAATTAAAGGAAAAAGGGCTTGCTATAAAATCACAAAAATTCACAAAAAAGACAAAACTATATGGTTTTTTCATACGAATAGCCTGATTGATCCAGAACTTTCAAATATGATCATACCATTCCTAGGGTTTCATGATCAAAACAAAATTGAGATAAAATCAAATAAAATCAATTTAAAGGGAAATCTTCAAAAATCTGGCTTCAAGTTAAATTCTAGAAATCTAGAAAAATATGATTTTTATAAAATATTTCAAAATTGAACTTGAATAATCCAGGACATAGATATAGCCCAAATTTCACATTAAATCAAAAAATCAAAACCAAAAATACACATGTTGATGAAGAACATCAAAAGGGGAGAACTTAGACCATAGGGTCTTCTCTCAAACATGAAAAACGATTCAAAAACCATATCATGAAACCCTAAAATTTATTTTCAGGCTTCTGGATCCAGATCTATCATACTGATCATGATAAATCTAGGATCTTGGCCTAAAATCACAAAAATCACGAAAACAGTGCTGTAGGTGCAAATATGTGAAAATCCAAATTTTATAAAAAATTGGGGATCTCATGCTATAAACATCATGGATTCATATGATTGATTCAGATTCAACATAAAAACCATTAAAACATGATCAGGATATTCAAAGCAGCCACATCTCACAAATTAGAGCACATGGGGGTCTACCCTACGGATCCACCTGTTCTATTTTCCCCTAGCTCTCTCTTCACGTTTTACGGCTAGAGAGGATTCTGGAGGTACTTGGAGATAGGTTGGGGTACACAAACACAATCAGAGGCTTTATTCTAGAAGAAAAGAGAAAAACATATATGGGGTCCTATTCTAGGGATCCACCTGTTCTCTTTTCCCCTAGCTCTCTGAAAGAGTAGGAGACTACTCTAAAGGTCCACGATCTACAACAATTATGATCTTAACAATGCGGAAACATACACACAGAAATTATACGAGGAAACCTGAATCCAGATCCAGGAAAAACCTCGAGTCTATATGAGGCGACTAACCCTTAGAAACTCCACTATTGAATGAAAAGCAATTACAAAGGAAAACACACTTGACCTTTACAATTGAACTCACTCAACAGCAATCTACAGCTCGAATCCACGAACTGTAGCACAACTTGAATCCACAAGCTGCAATTCACGATCTATCCAAATCCACAGCTCGAATCCACGAACTGCAACACAACTTGAATCCACAAGTTGCAAATCACGATCAATCCAGATCCACAGCTCGAATCCACGAACTGCAACACAACTTGAATCCACAAGTTGCAATTCACGATCAGTCCAGATCGTAACAATCACCTCAGAGTCCACTGAGATGATCCAATGCAATAGGAATCCACCTATGCATCCAACAAACTCGATCACCAATCCAGGAGATCATACGATCAAGTGAAGTTCCGAACTGAAGAAGAATCCTCAAACTCCAATTCCAGGTGATCTCTCTCAGATCTCCCCCTCACTCGATCACCGACTCTCTAAAGATGAATTGATTGAATCTCGAACACCTCAAGATCCAAATCAAATTGATCAAAAGAAAAAATTCGCTTCAAAAAGAATACAGCTCGTCTATTTAAAGAAGAAATCTCAGATCGCATCGAGCGCTGGTGGCATCGTCTTGCGATCGGGGTAGACGGCTGGAAGCAAACTCAAATCTCGCTCAAATCCAAAAGACTCAGTTAAGGGCGCGCTGCCAGCGCGCTGCTAGCGGGAGGGAACGCGCATGTGCACAGCTGATTTGTAGATCTTCAATCTTGCTCTGCACTACCAGCGGCGTGTCGGCGTCGCCTTACGAAGCCGGTATGCGTGCTTTACTTTCAAAGTGCTATTTCACTTATGCGCTGCCAGTGGAGTGGTAGCGGCGTTGATCCTGTCAAGTGCCTTTACGAAATGTTCTTTCTTTAGAAATCTTTATATTTCCTTGAGCTACCAGCGACGTGGTAGCTGTGTGGCAGCCTCACCTTCCTCTTTACTAAATTCACAGAATTTATATTTTGATTCTGCACATCTTGAAATTTATTAGAGGATATAATTTGTCAAACATTTGCCATATAAGGAGTGTGAGTTTTCACACTTACAATCTCCCCCTTGGCAAATGCCTGACAACAAACTTACAACAGTGCTTATTATCAAATTCAGATATTGAATTCCATTTAAACATTCAAAACACCATGAGAAGGGAGAATTCAGAATTTCATTCATGTTCAGAGAAAATATACAGTATTTAGAAGAAATATACATTGTTCAGCAAATATATACACATCCAACCAAACAAAAACTCCCCCGTAAACCTACTTCCAGAACCCTAAAAACCAACAGAACAAACAAAAACAAAAACTTGATATATCAACCAGCAACTATCAACTAGCAACCAGCATCAACCAACAACCAGCAGCAACATCATCAAAATGACTCCCCCTTTCTGGAAGGAGGTTTCGGATCCCAAGTTCTGGAGTAATGCCGGTACGCATCTTGGGACCGGGAGTGCAGCCAACATAGTTTGTGATCCATCTCCAATTGAGTCCTTCGAATGCTACTCAGAAAATGATCAGCTTCATTTTGCATTCGTTGCTGAGCAGCAACATCCCTTTGTACCTTGCCACAAGCAAAGTCAACATCCTTTGCAAGCTTATCCAGCTTCTCCTTGGGTCTCTGATTTGAACATGCTCATCATGAGCATGTGAGCCCTTACCTTAGAATTGAAAGCCTCCTGGGAGGCTTGCAAGGAATTCAACTTGTCCAGGATTGCCATAGCATCAGAACTGGACAAGGAGGAGTGAGAAGAAGAAGGCTCCAAAGAAGCCAACCGAAAAGGATTAGCTCTTTTACTTCTGGTCAGGGTGGAGGCATCAATGAGAGGTTTGGGGTGAAGGATCATTTCAACAGGATCAGGGAGGACCCCCTGGTGAATGCACAAGTAGGTGATGAAGATCCCAAAAGGAAGAGCAGCAGTCTTTGATTTTAAATTTCGAGACTGAAGGATCTGATTGAATATGATGGAGGGGAGGCAGACACTGTCTCTGTTCCAGAGAGCATGAAGGAGTCTTGCTCTAGAGTGAGAAATCTCAGAATGATGATCTGAGGGAACAAGAGAAGCACAAACAAATAGATTCAAGATCCTGAGAAGATCTTGGAGAGAGCCATGAGGAAGATAGTTTGGCTTATTTTTTATGGAGGTGGGAGCAACCTGAACAATCAGAGAAGAAATGATTGACTCCATGGGAGAATCAGAGTGAGAATCAAGAAAGTCAAAGGAAGGAGAATCAACAAGGGGCAGTTCGAGAAGAGAGGAGATAAGATCTTTCGAGAAGTCGAAAGAGATGCCCCTGACATAGGCTTTGACAAAGCCTTGATTGGCAAGATGAAGATGGTGGAGGTTCGAATAGAATTCTCGAACCAGGTCAGGATATGCAAAACCACTTATCAAATCAAATTTCTTCCAACCATTGTCCGAAAACAATGAGAAGAGAGGAGATTCAGAAAAGGAATCAAGCTTAATGGCCCTTTCCAAAAGGAGTGGCCTGTGCTTGAAGAACTCATTAAAATCAGACAAACCATTTCCAATGAATGGTTCAGAGGAATGTGAAGGGGATGGGGGTCTCACCGGTGGAGAAGAGACAACCGGAGAGGTTCTTACTAGTGGAGAAAAGGTGGAAGGAGAATCAGTTCTAGACTTCTTCTTGGGAGGCATGATGAAAAAACAGAAAAAAATAGACGAGAGAGAAGAACACAAGCAAAGCACGACAAAGCCCTAATGGCAGAACAATCTACCAAACCCTAACTTAGAAGAACGAGAGAAGAACACTGTAATAGGAAGAAGAAAATGAAGAAGCAAGACGAAGACAGTAAAAAAATTTTACCTAAACAGTGGACGTGGTGAAGGGAGGTAAGCACGAAGGCAAAGAATGACCACGACGCGAGGAGCGAGGAGAACCGCAGATAAGAAAAAAAAAACAGAGGTAAAAAGTGAAATAGATTTCACCTTTTTATAGACAAAAAGAACACGTTGCCAGCATGCATCCGGCGACGCTTAATAGGGCAGGTGCCAAAGCATGAAGAAGGGAGAAGGCTACCGGCACGCTTCCCGCGACGTAGAAGGTGCACAAGCACAAACAAGAAAAACACACTCACAAGGCAAAAATTTATAAAAAGAGTTTGAACTATTCTTCATGAAAAACTCATACATCTAAATACAAAGCTAAGATTTTAACTAAACTAAAAATCATCCAGATAATCAACTTTTATTCAATCTAAGAAGTACTTATCACAAAATTGATCTTGAAGAACCTATCAAGGTTAATTCAGATGTGACACATTTCATATCTATGACCAAAATTTCCTTCATGGTTTCTCATACTATAAATTTTCTTCAAGATATTGAGCACACATGCATATTAATGAAACAATGCTTGTGTAGTGTGTGAAATATTTTTGACTTTTACACTTTATGCATATGGAAGGCTATTTTAGTGTAATCATACTTGGAAAGTATAGACATACCCCAAACTTCATTTTGGTGGCTTTCGCACATCAGAGATAGGTAGCCTTTTCTGATCTCTTTTTCTTTTCTTTTTGTAGAAGGCATTGACCCTTAAAAAATCTGAGTTTACAGTTCATTCCAAGAATATACCTTCTTTCTCTTTTTATTTTTGAGAATTACAGTGGCTTTCACTTTAATCTTTATGGCAGCCATTTCCAAAACTTTTCTTTTCATAAAGGTGATAGCCTATAGATCCCAAGCTTCAACACACAATAAACTTCAATACACAAAGGTGTTTAAGACAAAATTGATAGTTGAGAACAAGACATTTCTGTCAATATGCATAGACTCAAGCTTCCTGAATTAAGATTTTAGTATCAAGAACACATAAATTCATTTTGAACAGACATGTAAATCATTTTACATCTAAATTAACTCAAAACAGAACCTGATTTTCAGTTTTGAGAGCATACTCCTAGGGATTTCCTAAGAGTTTCAAATCTGTTCTGATTTAAAGGTTTAGTGAAAATATCAGCTAACTGTTTTTCAGTAGATATATATTCAATCATAACAGTTTGGTCTTCAATTAACTCTCTTATAAAGTGATGCCTGATGTCTATATGTTTAGTCCTTGAGTGTTGAACAGGATTTTTAGAAATATTTATGGCACTTTGATTGTCACAGAATAGAATCATTTGATCCTGATCTAAACCATAATCAGATAGCATTTGTTTCATCCAAATTAGTTGAGTACAACTGGTTCCTGCAGCAATGTACTCTGCTTCAGCTGTACTCAGTGAAACTGAGTTTTGCTTTTTGCTTAACCAAGCAATGAGGTTATTACCCATATAAAATCAACCACCAGAGGTGCTTTTTCTATCATCCATACACCCAGCCCAATCAGCATCAGTGTATCCAGTAAGATATGGGTTTGTTTCTTTGGAGAACCAAATTCCCAGATCAACAGTTCCATTTACATACTTTATAATCCTTTTCACAGCATTTAGATGAGATTCTTTAGGATTAGCCTGATATCTTGCACAAACTCCAACACTAAAACTTATATCAGGTCTACTTGCTGTTAAGTACAGAAGACTTCCAATCATCCCTTTGTACAAGGTAGGGTCTATATCCTTCCCAGATTCATCTTTTCCAAGCTTTAAGCTAGTACTCATAGGAGTCCTAGCATGTTTTGCATGAATTAAACTGAATCTCTTGATTAGATTTCTAGCATATTTTGCTTGAGAGAAAAAAATCCCTTGTTGAGATTGATAAATCTGAAGTCCTAAGAAAAAATTCAGTTCACCCATCATACTCATCTCAAATTCACTCTTCATTAAGTCTCCAAAGGAATGAGCATGATTTTCAGAAGTAGATCCAAACACTATGTCATCAACATAGATTTGAGCAATCAAAATATGCTTGGACTGTCTTTGAATAAAAAGAGTTTTATCCACATTTCCTCTCATAAATCCAGATTCAAGTAAGAAAGAGGTGAGTCTCTCATACCAAGCTCTAGGAGCTTGTTTGAGTCCATACAAGGCCTTGTTCAGCTTATAAACATGTTTAGGATGATTTGTGTCCTCAAATCCTTTAGGTTGCTCTACATAAACCTCTTCATTCAGATATCCATTCAAGAATGCACTCTTAACATCCATTTGAAACAGTTTAAACTTCAAATAGCATGCAATAGACAAAAGTAATCTGATTGATTCTAACCTAGCTACAGGAGCAAAGGTTTCATCAAAATCTATTCCTTCTACTTGGGTGTATCCCTGAGCAACAAGCCTAGCTTTATTTCTGGTTACAATCCCATTCTCATCAGATTTGTTCTTAAAAATCCATTTGGTTCCTATCACATTCAGATTAGAGGGTCTTTCAACCAATTCCCATACATTATTTCTAGTAAATTGGTTTAGTTCTTCATGCATAGCATATAACCAAGATTCATCCAACAAGGTATCTTTATAAGATTTTGGCTCAAATTGAGATAAATAAGAAGAAAATCTTACCTCATTATGTAATTGATGTCTTGTTCTTACTCCATCTGAAATATTTCCAACAATTTGCTCAGTTGGGTGGTCTTTGAGAGTTTTTGTCAGAGGAACAATTTCATTGCTTGAGGAAGCATCTCTGATTTCATCCTCTTCATCTACAACCTGCAAAAATTCACAGTCAATTCCTTCATCATCTATTAACACATTAATAAACTCCATTACAACAGATTTTTGCAAGTTTAAAACTCTGTATGCTCTACTTGAAGAAGAATATCCTAGAAAAATTCCTTCATCACTTCTAGAATCAAATTTTCCTAGATTTTCTCTGTCCCTTAGGATATAACATTTACTTCCAAAGACTCTAAAATATTTCAAGTTTGGCTATTTTCCTTTCCAAATTTCGTAAGGAGTTTGTTTCCACCCAGATCTGACATATACTCTGTTACTTATATAACAGGCAGTATTTATTGCTTCAGCCCAGAATTTTGTTGACACTTTCTTGGCTATCATCATGGTTCTAGCCATTTCTTGCAAAACTCTATTCTTCCTTTCCACAACTCCATTTTGTTGTGGAGTCTTAGGAGCAAAAAATTCATGTTTAATTCCTTGTTCTTCACAAAATTTGAAAAATATCTGATTTTCAAATTCTGTCCCATGATCAGATCTTATTCTAACAATCCTCCCTATTTGCAAGTTCTTTTCAACTTAAATTTGACAGCACAATTGTTTAAAGCAATCAAAACATTTAGATTTTTCTCTTAGAAAATTTACCCAGGTGTATCTACTGTAGTCATCTACAGCAACAAAGATATACCTCTTTCCTCCAAGACTTTCAGTCTTTGTAGGTCCCATCAAGTCCATATGAATCAGTTCTAATGGTCTAGAGGTTCCTACAATGTTTGTTTTCTTGTGTGTGGCTTTGATTTGCTTTCCTTGATTGCAAGGACCACACAATCCTTTCTTTTTATTGTTCCCAAACTTGGAATTCCTCTAACCAATTCAGACTTAGAGATTTTTGACAAATCTCTATAGTTAATATGACTAAGTCTTCTATGCCACAAATCAATTTCATTGTATACAGAAGATTTTAAAGAGCTTTCATTGTTTCCAATGATTCCATAACAATTGTCACTTGTTCTTACACCTATAAGAACAGTTCTACCAGAATTATCCAAATTTTTACATTCTTTTCTGGTAAAGTTGACAAACAATCTTGAATCACATAACTGGCTAATACTAATTAAGTTTGCCTTCAAACCAGATACAAATAACACATTCTTTAGACAAACTCCATTAGGACCAGTTACTGTTCCTTTACCTTTGACTTGAGAAGTGCTTCCATCACCAAATGTTACACTTCCACCAAAATATTCTTCAAAGGTACTAAACATAGACTTATGTCCACACATATGTCTTGAACAACCACTATCCAAGTACCACATGTTGACATCATGAACTTTCAAAGCTATATGAACCACATTTACAACTAAGCAGTCTTTTCTAACCCAAATCTGTTTTTCATGTGTTTTCTGAGAAGTACCTTCATCAACAACTTGGGGTTTTGAAGGAAGTTTCTTTGACAAATTTGTAACTTCCTTATTTAATGATTCAGTCAATTTTAACAAGGAATCAAATCTGTTATATAAATCCAAGGACTGACTTTGATTTACTTTCCTCTTACTGTCAAAATATCCCTTGGGAAAACCATGCAAAACATGACACTTTGGTCTTATATGACATCTTTTATTACAATGATGGCACACAGGTATGAACCTATATTCAGAAGAATCAAAATTTCCAGATTTGACAGTATTTCTAACCTGTACAGATTTAGATTTTTCAGATTTTGAAGATTTACCTGTTGAGCTTACTTCTCCAGCAGAAATTTTCTGTGAAAATTCCTTATTTTGATTACTTACACTCATTCTCTTTTTAGCAGAATTTGAGCTTTCAGGAACTTCCTTTGAAGTTGATTCCTCATCAATTTGATGATTTCCTGCAGAAACATTTGAAACATTAGATTGAATTGAATTTGAAAATTTCTCAAGTTCAATAACTTTACCTTGAAGTGCAAAATCTGAGCTTCCTTTTCTTTTAATTTTTCAGTTTTTTCAGTCAAAGAAGTTACCAGAAAATTTTCTTTGACATGTCTTTCAAGTAACTTCTTGTTTATTGAATCTATTTCTGCACAAGCTTTATTTTTCTCTGTTTCTGACTCCTTCAATTTTTTACTCAGTTTCTTGACTTTCTTCTGAGCTCTATTGAATTCCTTATATAGCTGATTGTAGGCTTCTTGTAATTCTTCTTCATCATCTGATAAACTTTCTTTATTATCTCCTGCAATGTCAGAGATTGAACTACCAGAAGAAGATGAGTAAAAAGAATTGAAAGCATTAAAATTAGCAGAAATATCCTCATCTGATTGTGAAGAATTATCAGTATTACTGTCATCCCAAGTAACCTGATAATTTGTCTTTTTCTTTTTATCCTTTGAGGGACAGTCAGAAGCAACATGTCCAAATCCTCTACATTTATAACATTAAACTTCATCATTTTGAGAAAATTTCTTCTCCTTTCTTAGATCAGAAATTTTCTTATCAGATCTTCTATTAGATCTGTCCATGGATGACAGAGGATTAGATTGTCTCTTTTTAAACATTCTCTTGAATTTTTTAGCTAAGAGAACTAACTCATCTAGATCTACTTCAGAATTATCTGATTCTTCATTATTTACAGATTTTAGAGCTATTCCTTTACTCCTTTTAGGAATATTCAGATCTAGCTCATAAGTCTGTAAAGATCCTACCAGATCTTCAATTCTCATGGTATCCACATCTTTTGCCTCTTGAATGGCAGTAACGTTTGGTCTGAATTTTTCAAGCAAAGATCTCACGATCTTTCTAACAACCTTGGATGTAGAGATCTTTTCTCCAAGGTTAAAGCTCGAATTAACAATATCCAAAAGTCTAGCATAAAATTCATCAAAGGACTCATCAACTTTCATGTATAGAGTTTCGAAAGATGTTGTAAGTCTTTGAAGTCTAGACAGCTTGACAGATGAGGTTCCTTCATGAGTGACATCAAGAATGTCCCAAGCTTCCTTACCTACTTCACATGAGGAAATTCTCCTAAATTCCTCAACACTTACAGCACAAAATAAGGCATTCATTGCCTTGTTGTTCCATCCACATAGATCAGATTCAGCTTTACTCCACTGATAATGAGGTTTAGGCATCACAACACCTCCTTCTGTTGTGATTTCAGGTGGATGATAACCATTACATACCGAGAGCCAGACACGCTCATCGATAGATTTCAGGTAAGCTCTCATCCTTGCTTTCCAGTAAGAATAATTGTTACCTTCAAATAATGGAGGTCTAGAGGCAGATCCTCCTTCTTTTCCAAAGTCCATGCTATAGATCTAGATCACACTTTGTATAACAATTCAAAGTGAATAGGCTTTGATACCAATTGAAAGAGTAGGAGACTACTCTAAAGGTCCACGATCTACAACAATTATGATCCTAATAATACGGAAACATACACACAGAAATTATACGAGGAAACCTGAATCCAGATCCAGGAAAAACCTCGAGTCTATATGAGGCGACTAACCCTTAGAAACTCCACTATTGAATGAAAAGCAATTACAAAGGAAAACACACTTGACCTTTACAATTGAACTCACTCAACAGCAATCTACAGCTCGAATCCACGAACTGTAGCACAACTTGAATCCACAAGCTGCAATTCACGATCTATCCAAATCCACAGCTCGAATCCACGAACTGCAACACAACTTGAATCCACAAGTTGCAAATCACGATCAATCCAGATCCACAGCTCGAATCCACGAACTGCAACACAACTTGAATCCACAAGTTGCAATTCACGATCAGTCCAGATCGTAACAATCACCTCAGAGTCCACTGAGATGATCCAATGCAATAGGAATCCACCTATGCATCCAACAAACTCGATCACCAATCCAGGAGATCATACGATCAAGTGAAGTTCCGAACTGAAGAAGAATCCTCAAACTCCAATTCCAGGTGATCTCTCTCAGATCTCCCCCTCACTCGATCACCGACTCTCTAAAGATGAATTGATTGAATCTCGAACACCTCAAGATCCAAATCAAATTGATCAAAAGAAAAAAGTCGCTTCAAAAAGAATACAGCTCGTCTATTTAAAGAAGAAATCTCAGATCGCATCAAGCTCTGGTGGCGTCGTCTTGCGATCGGGGTAGACGGCTGGAAGCGAACTCAAATCCCGCTCAAATCCAAAAGACTCAGTTAAGGGCGCGCTGCCAGCGCGCTGTTAGCGGGAGGGAACGCGCATGTGCACAGCTGATTTGTAGATCTTCAATCTTGCTCTGCGCTACCAGCGGCGTGTCGGCGTCGCCTTATGAAGCCGGTACGCGTGCTTTACTTTCAAAGTGCTATTTCACTTATGCGCTGCCAGCGGAGTGGTAGCGGCGTTGATCCTTACAAGTGCCTTTACGAAATGTTCTTTCTTTAGAAATCTTTACATTTCCTTGAGCTACCAGCGGCGTGGTAGCTGTGTGGCAGCCTCACCTTCCTCTTTACTAAATTCACAGAATTTATATTTTGATTCTGCACATCTTGAAATTTATTAGAGGATATAATTTGTCAAACATTTGCCATATAAGGAGTGTGAGTTTTCACACTTACACTCTCTCTTCACGTTTTACGGCTAGAGAGACTCTTGAGGTACTTAGAGACAAGTTTAGGAATACGAGATAAAAGATGGCCTTATTCTACAAAAATAGAGAAGATCCTATTACTTCTAGAATTGAAGACAGAAAATAGAAGGGGAAAAGGGACTTACCTAGATTGAGCAAGTAGAGCAGCAGGGGTTCCTCTCTTCTCTTGGAGCTTCTTAGACTTCAAATTTTCTTGGCCTTTTGCTTGAGGAAAGGCCCTCTATTTATAGGCAAACACAGGGGTATGGTTGGTCCAAGGTTTGGCAAGATAGAGTTTCAGTTTGAGTTAAACACAAGATCATGCCAATCCTTTATCCACAAAGATATTTTGAATGAATAAAAGATATAATTCGCTCATTTAAAGGGATATTGGACTAAAGATAAGGCTCAGAAATCAAGAGACGAATAAAACTCGCACGAGTCTAGTGTGCCCGTAAATGATTTATGGTCCAATGGTGTCCGTATATGTATTACGGGTGCTGCGTGCCCGTATATTAAATTCGGGCGTGCTTAGCTCGTAGATACAATACGGGCAAGGCTCAAGTTATTGAATTTCATGCATTTTTGGCCTATTTTAAATCCCAATTAATGTTTTCATTATTTTCTCATTTTGTAGTGCAATTTGGGGTGTCTACAATATTTCATTTGGGTTGAGTTAGTCCCTTATGTGAGTGCGCTTCCTTTGCAAGTTAGTTTGCACTTGAGCGTCCTATGTCTGGAGGGACACCCTGATGTGTCCCTGGTGATTCCCTATACATGTGGATCAGCGGCCATCTCCATATATAGATTTCAGTGCTGCATTCTAGTGGTTCATGCTAACTCAGTTGAATCGTGCGCAATAAGTCGATGACTACGGCTCTTATCTAAGGAGATGTCTCAGGTTTGGGTATCATTAGTAGCGTCGCCTTTAAGCCACACGGTGGTATAGCATATGGTCGAGAGTCATCTCAAAAGGTGTATCTTTTCTTTGTGAGTCCTACAATGACATTGAAATCATGATCACTGGTTCTTATTATCTTGTCACATGCTGGAAGCATGTAATTGATATATTATGTTTGGATGCAACTGTTTAGTACATCCTAGTTTTATTTGGATTATGCTGTTGAATTTGGGATCTTGATTCTTGATATAAATGCTACTGTTCTCTGACTCTTAAAATTGTTTATATGCTATTTTGTATTTAATATTCCTTACGAATGTTTATACGAGCTTGCTACTCGTAACTGCTTAATCGTGCATGAATATCTATTTTCATCTATATGAACTGTTTATAGCATGCATGTGTTGCCTATTGAGATATTCGTATCTCACTGTAAGCACCTCATTTTTGCACCTCCCAAAATGCAGAAAGTGACATTTTAATTGAAAAGTCAAACTTGAGAAAGTCAAAAAGTTGACTTTTTATCTGGTGCAAATCAGTCGCCATGCTTCCCGCCATTGGAAAGAGGATTCCGATACGATTCTAATGGAACAGAGTTTGCTCAAATCGGAGTCCAGATGAAGGAGTTATGGACTGGTCAAATCTGAGAAAAGCAAAAATTGACTTTCTGCTAAACCCCAGATCAGCTACCTCATTTGATACCAGCAGAAAAGAGCATCTCGACACGATTCCAACGCAACTGAGTTTACTGGAATTGGAGTCCCGGATAAGGAAATATGAGCAAAATCGGCTCCCGGACGCGGCCCGGCACTTCTGCTAAAAAACTTGAATTTGCTGCTAAACTGAAATTCAGTGGATAGGGAATGTCGCACTAATTCCAACGCCACTAAGTTTGCTAAAATTGGATATCAGACGAGTGAGTTGTGGGCAGTTGAAGTTTCTGAAAAATCTGCAAACGTGGCAAACAGTGAAGAAAGAGCAGCAAAATGAAAAGTTTTGAATTAAAAAATAATATTTTTGCTAAAAATCTAATTAAAGTATTTAAAATAAAAGAAAAAGAAAAAAAATTAAAAGATCCATGTGCATCAAAAAGTTGGCCTCCAAGTAAAACTTGGAGGCTAAGTCTTGAAACACTCATTAACAATCATTGCTTATATTTAAAAAGGGGCACAAGTGGAAAATGGTTAGGTTTTTGGTGATAAAGTAGGAAAGTAATTGAATTTTGGTCATTCCTTATAAAAAGAATACCCTAGCACAAACAAAGGGTCGGCTGATACTTTTTGGGGATCTCTCCCATCTCTCCCACAAGCTCCATTCTCTCTCCCACTCTCCTCCATCTCTTCTTGCCCCCCTTTGGCTCCCCAAACCCTAAAACATCACCTCAAGGCTCTCCTACCCTCTCTTCTCTTCTTCCTCTCCACTTTCACTCAAGCAAAGGGGGAAGGCTTGCTATTGGTGGTGCCAAGAGAGGCTCCAGCCTTGGTCCTAGCTCCAAGGAGGCTCCACGCATCTTCTACAAGGGTTCAAAACCCAAGGTGAGACTTTTTGTACCATTTTATTTCATATATGTGAATATGGGATGATTTGAGCATATGAGGTTTTGTGTATGTTATATACTTTCTGTTGTGGATGTTCTTGTGTTTTTAGTTTATTTTCCATCACCCATTCACATCATCACAAGAAGGTTATTCTCCTAGGGTGAGATAAATGTTTCTCTAGTTTAAAGGTGAAGAGGGGAGACCTTTTAGTTGATAAAAAAGAGTCTAAAAGTCACTTGAAGTTGCTGTAATTTTTCTTGTTGGTAATGGTCCCTTTAGAAGAGGAGCATGTTCCTCTTACAATATGTCTCATGTATCCTGTAAGCACCCAAATTTTGATCAAACCAAATAAAAGAGAAAAAATGTGATAAAAGACAGCAGAAAAGTCAAACCCTGAGGGATTAAAAATTGACCTTTTGATCAAGAGAAAATTGGCCACCATGCTTCATCTCGATGGATAGAGAATTTCGACACGGTTCCAACGCAATTGAGTTTGCTGGAATCGGAGTCCGGATGAGGGTTCTGCGGGCGGTCAAACTTGAGGATGAGCCGAAAGTTGACTTTTCCTCGTACCCCGTGCCAAGTGCTTAACCCCATGTCATCAAATAGAGGGCTCCGATATGAGTTCAACGCAATTGAGTTTGCTCAAATCGGAGATCAGATGAAAGAGATATGAGCTGTCGAAGTTTCCGGACAGCAAAAGCCGGAGACTGCACACGTGGCGCAGGAACTGCACACGTGGCAGCCAACGCAGCAAAATATCTCGGGGCTAAATCTTAAATATCCAAAAATCTCAAGGACTAAACAAAAATTCGTACGGGGCAATCCGTAGATATCCAAAAGTGTCAAATCGGTCAAATCGGTCGAATCGGTCAAGTCGAAGGGCAAATCCGTAATTTTTCGATTTGTATCCGGTCATGTATACCGGATGCACAGCCTCTCCTTCATATCCGGACATGAAGACCGGATGTATGAAGATATTTCTGCAGGATTCACGCCACTTGACCGACAAGCTCGCAGCGGCATTTAATTTTCAAATGATTGTGTTTGTATCCGGACTTGAAGACCGGATACAAAGGAGCCTTAGTGTATCCGGACTTGAAGTCCGGATACAAAGGAGCCTTAGTGTATCCGGACTTGAAGTCCGGATACATTAAGTTTGCTTATAAATAGCAAACAGCAGCCTGATTTCCGGGTTGGCCTCTTTTTGCTTGCTTCCACCTTTCTTCTCCTCTGTTCCAGCTCCGAAACACCCTCTTCTTACCCCTCTTTGGCTCCCCAAAACACTCCAAGCTCAACCTCAAGGCTCTCCCCTTCTCTTCTTCTTTCTTCTTCTCCCTTTTTCACCCAAGCCAAGGGAGGACTGTTTGCGGGTGGTGCCAAAAGGAGGAGCTCCGGCGGTTTCCTCCACTCCAAGAAGGCTCAACACACCTCATTCCAAGGATCTAACCCCAAGGTAATGTTTTCTATGGCATTTTGTTCAACATAAATAAAAAGAGGTTTATTTCAAGCATGTTGTGATATTCCCTCTCTTAGCATGTAGTCTTTATTTCTTTCTTAGCATGTCATCACCTCTTGAGCATACTTTTTTCCTCTTTTATATGATATGTAAAACCTCCTAGAAAGGGGAGAGGCGCATGGTTGATTTTAAAAGGGGAGAAAGTAAGCTTTGTCTAGGGATTTTCATCCCTTAAGGCCACTGTTTTGGCATGTGTGCATCTGATTTAAGAGGAAGTATGTTTCCTCATGCTTAGTAATCCAATGTACCCCATGATAAGCCCCCCTCCTCTCTCCTTTCTTCAAAATTTTACTTGTCCGATGCATGACTCATTCTAATATCTTACTGCTGTTTTTTTTGTGTGCAAGCATGCTCCTTCACCCCCAAACCCCCCATTGGTTTTTGCTAGAAGAGATCCAAAAGGAGAAGCCAAGTGTGGCTTCTCCCAAACCTGAACATACGTGGGCTCATCCAGGAGCCCACAAGACTCTTAAAATGTCCCTGGAACCCCCCTGGAACCAACCCCGAAAGGCCAAAGCCCAAAAAGGCCATTCCAGGGTGATCCGGCAACTCAGGCCGGATCACCTGGGGCCCTAGGCGTATCCGGTAGCTAAGGCCGGATAACATAGGGCCTCTGTGTATCCGGCTACTCTAGCCGGATCACCTGCAGACCCTGTGTATCCGGCCTGAGTTGCCGGATACACACAGAAGCCTGGATTTTTGCATGTTGCTGATCCCCTACCGAATTAGGGTTGATTTGTGTCAAAACCAGTAAACCAGCAGGGTTTCCGGGCCACCCGGAAACCCAAGATGGGACTCGGACGATCGGTCCAACTTGGTACAATAGTGGACCTTCCAACGGGGTCCACCAAGCCCAATGAACTCCAAAGTATGTTAATTAAATAACCTAAGTAAAAAGAACCAATCTAATCGGATGGGCCAAACCCAATGCGGCCCACCCAAGTCTTGCCTTATACATGCATGCTTAGATCTAGGATTGGTTTGGCCGAGACCACGGGCTGGGCCTGTCGGGCCCACTAAGCCCATGAACCCTAACCAACTTAGGGTCTCAGGACCCTAATTCAGGAAGTCTTGGGCTTTCAAGCCCAAGCCCAGGTAAAGGGCCCCAAGCCCAAGGCCTGGCCCACTTTTGGAACTTAATCAAGATAAAGATCAATGAATCACTTGGCTGCCATTGTGTGGTCCACTCAGGGGCCCGCAAAGCAATCCGGCCCACTTTGCATGGAAATCACTAAATAATCAAACTTGAACCCTAAAGTAAAATCCATTCATTTGCACCAAAACCCAAAGGGCCTCTTAGGCTAGACTAAGGCCCACAAGGGACACGTGGGCTCAACCAAGCCCACCAAGGGATCCGCGGGCCTTCCAACGGGGCCCGCCCAATCAGACTCACTTCATTCAATAATAAGAAGATAAAATCAAGTAAAGGGACCCACACCACTTTGGCGGTCCCGCCAGACTTAAACCAATTTGAATACTGGATTAGGAATCGGGTGAGTGAGAGACCAGAGTTGACTCAAACCAGGGAAACCT
Source organism: Buxus sempervirens (assembly GCA_947561395.2). Lineage (NCBI taxonomy): Eukaryota > Viridiplantae > Streptophyta > Magnoliopsida > Buxales > Buxaceae > Buxus > Buxus sempervirens. The sequence continues at coordinate 33,776,442 of OX387184.1, read as the reverse complement.
ATGGGACCCGTCACTTGACGGGGTGGACTGGGGTGTCTACGGACTTCCCCAGACCGCAACCGAGAACCTACTTAGAATCTCAAGCCGCAGACCAATTTAATAGAAAATCTAGGCACCCAGGTGTCCGCCTGCACCCCATCAGGCGGTGGCGACTCCAAACCCCCACTTTCACCCAGTGCAACCCGGAAAGGGGTGCGCACATATCCCATATGTAAGCCCCCTGCCTCTTCCCTTCTTTGTATGTTATTTTATTAAGTTTGGTAAGGTAATATTAGCATGATCAAATACATGAAGTGCACGCATGGTTTCTCATCATCCTTTAGTCCCTACTTGTAGTCATGAGTAGATGATCCCTCTTGTATGTACATCCCATAGGTTTATATGTGTTAGTACCGATTGAGAGCATGTTTAAGAAGCTTGATATTAACATGGCTAAATTGTTTATTTGCATTTGAATTTGAAGCATGCTTATTGTAGTCATGTGGCTTGACTTTTATCCATATGCAAGCATGATGTTCTGTTGGTAGGATAAGGTGAACCAAACTAGGGATATCTAGATCTTTGGTTGGTCTTTATGCATGATTTTAAGGAGGGAAGGGATCCCCCACCTATCCCTTTGTGTTTGAATTTGAAAGCCCCAAGAAGAAGGCCAAAGGGCCTCATTCGAACCATTGTGGGCCCACGCAGGGGCCCATATAATTGCTGTAAACATCCTAAAGGCCTAAGAATCCAACCCCAAGGCAAAAATCCGAAAAATTGGCTTTTGTAGGTTGATCCGGCAACTCAGGCCGGATCAACAGAGGCCCACTTGTAGCCAGCAAAAGATGCCGGATACACTAAGGCTTATGTGTAACCGGCATCTTAGGCCGGCTACACAGCCAGATTGTTATTTTTGCTGTTTCGTGATCTTGTGTTGTTTTTTTTGGTTCATTTGATCAAACCAGTCGAACCAGAAGGGTTTCCGGGTCACCCGGAAACCCAAGATGGGCCTTGGACACCCGGTCCAAATTGATTCCCGGTGGGCCTTCCAACGGGGCCCACCAAGCCCGACAAACTCCTTTTGTTAAATAAAGATAAAATCAATCCATTTGAGTGGGCCACACCATTGGAGGCCCACCCAAGCCCAATTTTGAAGCATGTTTGTAAGACCCTGAATTTTGTGAGTATTTATTTATTTATTTAGTTATTTATTCTGATGTATAAACTGTGTTTATCAGGTTATTTTGTGGTTTGAGGGCTTAGCCCATACTCATATGTACAGGCGTTATATAGCCATTTTTCCGAAAAATCGTAGTATTATCATTGGTATTATTAAGGTGTAGTTATGTGATCATTAACGCGAATAGATGCTGAACATGTAGTGTCTTCGGTGGGCGAGCATGCATGGGATCAAGGGGTTAAAAGGGTTGATCCACCGGCGTATACATCTCGCAAGGTAAGTGTTAAATGAGCAAATAAGGGAAAGTAGGGTTTTTAGTTTTAAACGAAATACGAGTGTACTTACGGAAATATTTTCGTTAAGTCTGGAGATCAGGCGATTTCGGCTGGAGCGGCGACTAGGGCTTCTGTTCGTGAAGAACCATAAATCGCAAGTGCTGGAAGGAGTTCGGAGCTGAAATTCATTGGGTTATTTCTCTCTGCTCGAGAAGATTAGTTTCGGTAGACTTTTCATTCGCGTGCGTGGCCGGAGAAGTGATCGGCCGAAGTTTTACCATTCGAGAATAAGCACACTCACACTCAGGTGAGTAGCACTGTTTTACAACTGGGATTGTGTTTTTCTGTTTCTCTCGAGATTATTCTGATGCATGAGTATATATAAAGTGATTGTGTGAGTTTCTGGGTTTTTTTCTGGTTTTCGGAAAGTTGCATGAACAGAGTCTCCGGATTGAAATTATAATTGAAAATGAAAGTGTTTAGATTAATTTCAAATATGGTTGGGAAGTCTTCTGGGAGTATTAGGAGTGTACTAGAGTAGTTACAGACCTTCACAAACCGGCCAGTCATGTACATCTCAAAATAACAGAGAAATGAAAACCACAGGGGGTATCCGCTCACCTCGCGCTCACCGGCGTTCACCTCGGAGGTAGGCGCCCCGTTAATAATGACCTACCGCCGATCCCGCGCCCACCTCGCGCTCATCTCGCGCGAAGTAGAAAACAAGGCGCCCATCTCGCGCGAATCTCGCGCCCATCTCACGCCCATCTCGCGCCCATCTCGCGCTCACCTAGCGTCGGGTGAGCGGCAGGTCGATTTTGCCCTTTTTCTTCACCGCCGACCGGCGCTCACCTCGCGCCCACCTCGATAGGTGAGCGGCAGACCTATTTTGCTTACCGAAATGGAATTTCTGATTTGACCAAGAGTATTTGCACTTCTTAGGGGTTAAACCACTTCACTATTCACTTGCTTAGGATCCTGGGAAACCATTTTGCCTATGAAATTAATAGAGGAAAATTTGTGAACATCTTATGAGTTTTAAGTTGAGTTTAGGTTGCTTATGAGTATTGTGCCGGACACCAAACTAGTAAGAGTTACCAGTTACTTTTCCTTGTTCTATACACTGTTTTGATTGAGAAGTTCTTGTATTTCTGGTTTCACTTGTTGGAAACTTTATACGTATTAAAAGGTTTTCTTTGGTATGAATGGATTGAGTTTTACTTTCATATGACTTGTGTTATGGAAATGAGAAAAATACTGAATGTACTTGAGGTACTGCTTGGTCCAGAGGGACAGGTGATGAATTGTGATGAGTAATTACATGATGTGGAATGAATGGTTTTGTTTTGATATTGAAATCGAGATTATACGATGTTTACTGTTTTGGTCTAGCTTGTCCTGGATCCAGATGTTTAAGCTTAGTAATGTGATGTTATTGTTGGTTGTTGGAATTGCATGGCCTTGTGTGTTGCCATGACCGGTGTAGAGCAGCCAGAAACCCTGAGTAGGCCTGGTTGTCAATGCAGAAACTCGGGGAGTAGGCCTGCATTGGATGACGAAACCCTGAGTAGGCCGTCATTTCAGAGTATCCGAAACCCTGAGTAGGCCGGAACTGTGTACATGGAGGTGTGGAGTGTCTACTTGGCATGTTTAATTTATCAACCAAACGATAGTCATGACATTGACCAATCGATGTGTTATTGTATTTAACTGAGATGTGATTTGTTTGATTTGAACTTGGGAAATTGATGTTGGTTGTTTAAACGTATTGTAGTGTTGTCGATGCATAGTTTTAAAAGATGATTCAACTATTTCTGCATGCATGTGCTACTCGCTGAGATATTCGTATCTCACTCTGTTGTTGTTCTATTTTTTTCAGATACTCGTGGTGAGGCGATTATTGGGGTAGATCCTGCTGAGGCATATAGGGAGGAAGACTACTATTACCTTCCTTAGACTTGTAGGTTATCTGTTCCGAATTTGAGAACTTGAATTAATTGAGATGTATTAAAGTAATTGGGGATGCACCATATGATTTCAGTTCAGTTTAAATGTTACAATTTTGCATAAATGGAAATGTGCACTCTGTTAGATTATAGATGTATGATTATCCAGCGATCATAAATTGATTAACGATCCTTGCCTAACCTCCGTGAGACGTGTTATATCTTTAATGAACAACACGGATCCGGGGCGTTACAATGTTTATCTAGACTTAGATATGGTTTGGCCGAGGCAAAGGACAAGGCCTATCGGGCCCACCAAGCCCATTAACCAACCAAGGTTAGGGTTTCAAAACCCTAACTCAAGAAGCCTTGGGCTTTCAAGCCCAAGCCCAGGTAAAGGGTCCTAAGCCCCAAGCCTGGCCCATTTTGGCAAAGATTAACCCAAATAAACTCAAAACACTTGGCAACCAGGCCGAGGCCCACTCAGGGGCCCGCAAGTCAATCCAGACTCACCTTTTGCATGGAACTAAATTTAATCTTCAAACTTGGAATTTAAATAAAATCAATTCACTAAACCAAAGCTCAAAGGGCCTCTCAGGTTTAGACTGAGGCCCACCAAGGGGACATATGGGCCACACTTGGCCTACCAAGGGATCCGTGGGCCTTCCAACGGGGCCCACCCAATCAGACTCACTTCATTCAATAATAAAAAAGATAAAATCAAGTAAAGGGACCCACACCACTTTGGCGGTCCCGCCAAACTTAAACCAAAACTGAATGCTGGATTAGGAATCGGGTGAGTGAGAGACCAACTGAGTTGACTCAAACCAGGGAATCCTATGGGACCCGTCACTTGACGGGGTGGACTGGGGTGTCTACGGACTTCCCCAGACCGCAACCGAGAACCTACTTAGAATCTCAAGCCGCAGACCAAGCCTTAGTAGAAGGACTTAGGCACCAAGGTGTCTGCCTGTACCCCATCAGGCAGTGGCAACTCCAAACAAATCCTGAGGCACGCATCGTTTTGCGTGCGCCTCGTCGTGCGACCGAAATCGGGTGCGCACACTCACCTTACCTTTTTATCTTATTTTTCAGTTGATACGTAAGAGGGGGATCATATTGGGGATTTCCAGGCAGATTTGACTGATTTTTCGCCAGAGGAGTAATATTACCCAGACTTGATCTAAGGTTGAGGAGAGATGATTCTATGAGACTTTTGATAGTTTTAATTATTTATATGGCTTCGATGTATATGAGAGATTGAGAGTTCTAGTACCCATTGATACCAGACTTGATTTTATTGGAATTGGATGGTTTTATTTTATTCCATATTTATAATGATATTAGGTTACACTTCCGCACATTGATGTTTCCGCACTCTGATAGTTATTGATAAATGGATTATTTAATTCTTCAGTCTAGTTTATTATGATGATATTTTGATATGGGCCTAGTAGCATCTCGGATTCGGTTGTTGAACTGGATTCAGGTTGTTACAGTAGCGAACCGGATTCGGGTTAGGTGCTAGTTTGCATTGACCCGGGTTTGGGGCGTTACAGGATGAAATAAAGGAAATTAAATAAATAACAAACCTTAAGTTATGGATCCATAAATCTCATGTGGGAAAGTTTGTATATAAGGCCATGACCGTTGCTACAATTGTTTCATGTATCATCTTGTATTATTTTCGGCACCATGCAACATCGGTGGCTGATGCCTACCACTATGGGGAATTAGCATGTGGATACCAAACATCAAGGGGAATCAACGTATGGATGCCTAATGCCAAGGGGAATCGGTGTTGGATGCCTAACCCACCATGTTGAATTGGTGGAGTTAGATGTGGTCATGTGTAATATGTACTAAACTGCCTAGATAATTAATTGATGAAACTTCGTGTAATATTGTCCATTAAATTCTTGACTTTACATTTAAGTATGGAATTATTTAACTTGATTGCCGTTGAATGGTCTATGATTTGATTTGATATGCAACTGTCTAAAAATCATGGTTTGACTCAAGTGATATTATAACATGAACTATGTTTTCAAAGCCATGCATGTGTTGCTTACTGTGTGACATCCTGCCTGTTTGAGTGAGCAACTGTGATGCGGGCGGGGCGAGGGACCTGGGTGAGCTACCACAGTGGCAAGCTACCAGGCGAGTGTGCGCATGGTCGCACGGCGGGGGAGCACGGGAAAGGTACGTGCCTCCTAAAGGGTAAAACGGGAAAAGGGAGTCGCCACTGCCTGATGGGGTGCAGGCAGACACCTGGATTCCCTAAGGATGTCTATTTTGGTCTGCCGTTTGAGATTCTGAGAAAGGGCTCAGTTACGGTCTAGGGAAGTCCGTAGACACTCCGGTTCGCCCCGTCGAGTGACGGGTCCCATTGGTTTCCCTGGTTTGAGTCAACTTGGTTTTCACTCACCCGATTCCTAAGCTAGTATGCACACTCATTTCAGGTCTAGGTGGGGACCACCAAAGTGGTGTGGGTCCCCTTCTTTTTATTTGATTTTTTATCTTTCTATCCCGATGATGTGGGTCTGATATGGGCCCTGTTGGAAGGCCCATGGGGTGCCAAGTAGGGCTTAGGCTCAAAAGAAACAGAAATGAGGGCTTACTGGGCCTAACCGCAGAACAGGTGCGGTTTGGGTCGAACTGCACATACTGTGCTGTCAGGGTCGAACTGCTTTGTGTTTGTGGTTTCGGCCCGAAAAGCCCAAAATGCATTTTTTCATGTGGGCTTTGGGTTACTAGGCTCCTTGTGATGTTCCGGCAGCTGTGTGGGCCCCTGTATGGGTCCACGGTGGTTCAATGGAGGGGGGAGACCCATCTTTGGTCTCTTTTTGGGTGTATGGAGTTAAGCAAGGGAAAAGGGGGGAATGCCAGGGTTTTGCTGGGTTTTGCCTCCTCCCATTCTTGGGACATTTCCAGCTGCTGAGTAGGGACCTAAGTGTCCCTATTTGGTTCTTCCAATTTCACATAATCAGCAAACAAACAAGTCAGACAGAAATGAAGCAATTAAACCTAGAATGCATGCCTTTGAACCATGGTGAATAAATATGCCATTTTACAGGTTATGTGCATGAAAAGTGGAATGTAGGTGTGTGCTCATGTGTATAGACATCCAAGGATAAACATCTAGTGGGACAACTTAGCATGATTCTATGCGGGAAGGTGAATGTACATGAAGACATGTTCAATGCATGAGCAAGTGCTACAGATAGAGGAACGTGCTTATTACCTGTATTACGTAACTAGCTAGTATTAACATGAAGACATTGGGAAGTATATATCCCCAAGAACCTGCACACATGACCTAACCTAAACATACCAGCAAACCTTACCATTACCTTCATGCTCAAAACATGCATAAGATCATCCAAGCAAAATTATTTAAAGAAGGGAAAGAGGGGGGTTAAATGGGGTACATTAGATGAATGACAAAAGGGAAAATACCCTCCCCCATTTGAATTAGAAGTAAAGGATGGCAAGATGGCAACCCAATGATTATGAAAATCATATATAGATGGACTCTCAACCCTCCCCCCTTTTTAGCCATACATATTCCTCTTACCATAGGAGACGTTTATGTGAGGAAAAAGATAAGAGAACATGCAAAGATTATGTTGAATAATGGATTGCAGCAAAGATCTACAAAGCCTCTAGAACATTCATGAAATCATCCCATTTTCACATATACGTAATAAAATATGGTGGGAAACACTACCTTGGTGTATACAATCTCTGGAGTGAAGTGTTGGACCTCCTTGCAGCAAGAGTAGCTGCTGGAGTAGCACGTCCTCACACCAACAATGGCTTCTCCTCCCTTTTTTTTTGGTGAGAATGAAGAAGAAGAGAGAAAAAGGAGGTTGGATGGTCTTAAGATGGTGTTTTTAGGGAGCAAGAAAGGGCTAAATGGGAGGTTTTCGGAGCAGGAACCCATGGGGAGAAGGGGTGGAGAACAGCCAAAAGGGAGCCAACCCTTGTCTACTGTTCGGATTTTCTATTTATAGAACACAGGTTGGAAACTGCACATAGTATGCGGTTTGGTCAAAACCGCACATACTGTGCGATTTGGTTTGAACCGCATGTTATGTGCGGTTCGGCCACATCTTTTCAACAATGATTAGGAGACAAATTGGCGCAGGCGTAGACTGACGAAAATTCAACCGCACTGTAAGTGTGGTTGCTTTTCGTCCACCGCGCGCTGCGATTGGCTTACGCAGACGGTTGCTTTTCTCCCCCTTTTTTGATTGAGTTGACGACTGAGGTGACTCAACTGCCCACTCGGGTGAATCAAGCTCTTCCAATTTTATTATTTATTATTTGTTTTGATTAACTTAAATAAGACGTTTTAAGTTTTGACTAATTTGCCCTTGGGATTGTTTTGCTCATATCCTTTTCATTTGGGCTCCAATTCCTATAAACTTAATTGCGTTGGAACCTTATCGGGATTCTCTACCCATTGGGATAGGGTATAGCAATCAATTTGGGCTCAGCCATAAAGTCACATTTTGCTCCTTAAGGTTTCAGCCTGTCTTTTAGGGTCTTTCTTTCTTTCTGCCTTTTAAGAGGGGTGCAAAAATGAGGTGCTTACAATGAGGATGTGCATATGGTTGGGATCCCACATTGCTTGGGGATGCTATAAGTAGTCTTGTGATCCCTTACTTAGCAAGAGGCCTTTTAAGGTATAACACAAGACTAAATCCCCTTGGAACCCTCAAGTTACCTCAAGTTAAGCGTGCTCAGGTGAGAGCGGCGCTAGGATGTGTGACCATTGGGAAGTTTTCTCATGTTATCCCTCAAGAACAAATCCGTGAGGGCCCATTGGGCTCAGAGCGGACAACATCTTGTTGGATATGGGTCTGGGGCGTTACAAATTTATGTGACATCCTGGCTGTCTGAGTGGGCGGCTGTGATATGGGCGGTGTGAGAGACCTAGGCGAGCTACCAGGTGAGGATGTGCATATGGTTGGGATCCCATATCGCTTGAGGATGCTATTAGTAGTCTTGTGATCCCTTATTTAACAAGAGGCATTTTAAGGCATAACATGGGACTAAATCCCCTTGGAACCCTCAAGTTAAGCGTGCTTGGGTGAGAGCAGTACTAGGATGGGCCACCACTGAGAAGTTTTCTTGTGTTATCCCTTGAGAACATGTGACGCCCCGGACCTGGACATGTTCATTAAAGATATATGCCAATTCCGTGACATCAGGTAAGGTCCCAGTAGCACTTCTAAAACCTAATTGACTAGTTTATATTAGGGTGCGCTAATATTTAAAACAACATAAAATAAGAAAAGGTGGCTGTGAGTGTTGACAAATTCTAAACCTGTATATACATTTCCATAACAAATGTCTACAACTATAGTTCCACTAAGTTTCACACACTCTCTCACTATACACAATATACATGATCCAAAAATATGACAACCACCAATAGAATGCCCACCACTCCTCGCCAAGATAATAAATATCCTCTGGCCTATGCTCTGAATCATCCTGAAACTTTGCCCCAACACTCATCTCACCAACGAAATCTTAAACAAAACCGATAAAACAAAACACGTGAGACTAACGTCCCAGTAAGTAGCACAAATGCATGATAAAACAGTTTATGTAGCTTTCCGATAATGAAATAACATGCTCATAAATAATCAGTCATTCATCCTTATGTAAATAATAATCAAACTAGTCAAGAGTCATAAATAAGGAGCCGATAAAATCCGATTAATCTAAAACACAATATCAGCACAACCACGTCTACTGACGACGTTCAAAGCACATCCAATCATGGTAAGGAGTAGTCAATGTATCATAATAAGATTCATAATGTAAAACCAACCTTGCGCATCGGTTACTCGAACCAATGCCTCATGCCACAAACTAAAGGAATATACTCAATGCAAAACCACTTTCCCAATGTATAAACCAAGTGGAACTTCCATCCACTACCATTCAACTAAGGGCAAGTGAGATCTACACCATCATTGCTAGTCAACCACGGCAAAGTGAGATCTACACCGTCACTGGCATTCAACCAAAAGGGCAAGTGAGATCTACACCGTCACCACCATTCAAAATCCATATTTGTGGTGGATGCAGGTTTACTGCCTTTACCCTTAGCTAGGGTGAACAACAGTCCACAACCACAGCCGAGGTGAACCACAATCCATTACACACAGAACATCAAACCATAGGCCCTTGGCCCTTTTTAAAGTAACCGGAAGCCTCAGCTTCATCATTCAAATCACAAATCAATCAACACGAATGTCATAAAATTCTCAAAACACATTTTGGATGAGTGGAATAGTCTTAGGATCTCCAATAAGGTCACCATACCAAAAATCAATCGATTCTGAGACAAAAAGTTTTGGACCTCAAGAATATTCTAAGTCTGGTTAAAAACGTTGACTTTTCGGTGTATAATTTTTCTAAACAAATCTACAAGGAGTTTCAGGCTCAAATTCTGGTTGTAGTCTAATGGAGGGTAAAAATCTCTTCTAAAATTTTATGGGTTTCTGAATCTCTCATTTGGGTATCAAACTCAAAAAGTGGCCTTTAATGAAAATCGGGAAAACTGGAAATTTAGGCATGAACATGAAAGTTGAATTTTTATTGGTTGGGAATTGGGCCTTGGGAGTATTTTTATTGGATCCAAATGGAGGGTAAAACCTTATTTACATGTAAAGACTTAAGTAAATGGAGCAATAAATACACATGACATTTACTTAAATGTCTTTCATGTAATAAGGGTGCTTCGTAGAAGACTCGGGTTATTTGGGAGAAGGCTGGGGAAGAAAAGGGTGAAAAATTGTCAAAATGGCATTTTCTGGGTTAGGCGCTTGAACAGTCGCTCGAGCAGCCTATCAGGCGTTCATTTTGTTTGAATTTTGAACTTTCGGGTTAAAGTGACACAGGCTGGGCGCTCGAACAGTCGCTCGAGCGGCACTTCAGGCGCCAAGCTTTGAGTCCTAAATTTGGCTGGCCGCTTGAGCCACGCTTCAGGCGCTAGGCCAAAACTCAGGGTTTCTACAAGTTACCAAAAGTTAGGGCTTCTACAGGTTACGAAACAGTCGCGATTTTCTGGGTTTTCTTTCACTTTTCACTACCAAATCTTAATCCAATGACTCTAAAAATTTAGGAATAGCCTCATAGACATTAGGGAATACTTTCTAAAGATTCCTACAACAATTTATCCTAAAATCACCATAGATTTGTGATTGCTCTTCAAAAGAACCCTAAAATGCCCAAATGTGCAAACTAGCTCTAAGGTTCGATTTCACTAAAATTTTAAGCTCAAAACTCATCAATAAACATCCAAGAATAATAATCCAACCATTTACAACCCGATTACACAAAGTATCGACAAAACCCAAATCATATGAAACCAAACGAACAGAAATATTTCGTTTAAACTGCAATTCTTTGCAACCAATAAGTAGGAAGGGTGCTACTTACCTGGTGAGGCGCAAATCCAAGCTAGAATCTCCCCTTCTTCTCCTTCTTCCTCTCCTTCTCCTCCTTCTCTCTCTTGTTTCTCTCTAACCCTTGAAGAACAGAAGAAAGAACTCTTGGTTTCTTTCTTCAAACAACACCTATATATATATATATATTTAAAGTTTTCTATTAAACCATTTAATATTAAACCGGTTTTACTTGAACCGAACCAAACTCAACTAAACCAACTAAACCGAACCCAACTAAAATAGTTCAATTGAATCAATTACACCTACTATACCGGTTCTACTAAAATGAACCGATCCAACCAAACCTAACCCAAATCAACTAAACCCAAACCGAACCAAACCACCTATTTCTTTTAAAATTTAGATTTAATTACTCTAATTAAATTCTCTAATCCCCTATTTACCCTTAATTAGAATATTCACTCTTAATTACAATTTCTTAAGAATCCAGGGTCTTACAGAACAAATCCGTGAGGGCCCATTAGGCCCAGAACGAACAATATCTTGTTGGGTATGGGTCTGAAGCGTTACATACTGGGACTTTCGTCTCATAAGTTGTTTTATCGGTTTTGTTTTTAGAGCCATCGACTTCTGGTGTGAAGGACAGGCTTCGAGAAAAAGGAAAAGGGAAGGTACCTGGGTATAGAGAGGAGGACTATTATCGTCCCACCTAGGGTCTTTTATTTGCTATGTTTGGTTTAGTTATATTTTTTGACTTATAGTATTTTGTAACTGAGAGGTGTGATTAGATGTCCCATTTTGTAGTATTCATATGGTGCTTGCACATAAACTTGTTGTGAAACCCCGTTCCAATACCCTTAGCACACTATAATCAGTGAGCTTGATGTGTAGGTGAAGCTGGAGGAGCCCAAGCCTAAAGCCAGTCAAAGTGGCTAAGCCCCGGCTCGACAGTGGCCTATGAAGGTGAGCAATCTCTAGCTTGTTGAATAAGGTTGGACACTAAGTGAGAAAGTAGCTAAGTGTTGGTATTGTGCAATGTAGAAAGAGAGAATGGCAAACTTGTAAATATGTTGTGTCTTGTGGGAAGCCATTTAAGTGAAGAAAACCCAAGGGAGAGCCCCATACACGACCAAAACCCTTTCTCTCTTCATCTTCTCTTCTTCCCCTCTCATTTCTCCTTCATCTTCCCTTCATCTTCTCCCCATTTCGTCCCCTTTCATTATTGAAACCCATTGGAGGAGTTTGTTTGCAAGAAAAGAGAAAGAAGAAACCAAAGAGGGCATTTTCATTTGGAGCATTGGTTGGAGATTGAGGAGGAATCAACCAAGAAGCCTACAAGGTGCTGTTCGTGGGTTGATTAAGAGGCTAAAAAACTTGCTTTAGTGATTGTAAGAGGTAAGCAACACCACCCCAACCCTTATTTCAATTTTCAGCCATTTTCGTAGGTAAATGTGGAAGTTAGGTTTGGAGATGTGAAAACGAGTATTAGGACAAATGGGAAGGATTTCTTTGAGGGGTTTTGTTGGGGGTAGATAACTATACATTCTAGGAGTAATTTAGAGCCCAAAAACACCCAGAACAAGTGAGATTTGAGAAAATCCTCAAATCCCACAAGTTTAGATTTCGTGAATTGTCGAGAAACACAGTCACCTGAAAAGCCGCTCGAGCGCGGCATCGGGCGATAGTTTTTGGTAGAGACCCAAGTCATGGCCGCTCGAGCGACTGCTCTAGCGACCTGCCTGAAACAGAGAACCCCGAGAGCTATTTCTTAGCCGTTTGAAGTAGTTCTAGCGACCTATCGAGCGCCCTTACCAGATTTTCCAAATTTTGTGTTTTTAGCCCAGATTGAAGTACCAATTGTTTTTATTCAAATACAACCTATGTATAAGTGAGAGTTAGGTGTCTAGGAAGTGTTCCAACTGGAAGTATCTCAAAATTCCAAATAACAAGGATTTTGGGTACGTTTTGCCAAAGAAGGCCTTATATAGAGTTTCTATCCCAGATTCCTATAGAAGTAGGATAATTTAATTCCGTCACTTCGAGCACCTTCCAAATAACCCTTAGAAATAGAAATTAAGAACCAAAATCAAGTTATACAAGTATCAAAAGAGTTGAGGCATATGTTGCCCAAATGAGTCATGAAAGGCAAAAATTTCTAGAAAACCAAACCTTTACCATTGACTTTCATTGTGAGTACACCATACATGATATGATGGGCTTCGACCTGGTATTTAACACATAGTATGAAGGGCATTGGTCCATATTACATCTGCATGAAATCAAGGGCTTTGGCCCATTATTTGTAATAAGAGATGAAAGGGGCAGTGGCCCAGGGATATTGACACTATGAATGAAAGGGCAATGACCTTGATGACATTGAGATATATTTAATAGAGGGCTTGGCCCAAGATTGACTCAGGTAAGGCCATGGCTACCCTTGAGCACTTTCCATGCAAGTGAGCATGTGGTATAGTTATGAACAACTGACCAGTAAGTCTTGGTGGTAGTGTGAGCGGTTCATCTCAGTTGGGGTAGCGGACCATTGTCCATCCTAACTTGGAGATAGAGAACTAGCATCCTCCACTCAAGCTTGGAATGTTTGAAGTGTTATTATTTCGTTCTTTGTTGCTATACTTGTTGTGAGTTTGATAAATGAACACATCAGCATAATGAACCCTTAAGATATGGACCCATAGACTTAACTAGGTTTGTTGTATATATATGCCATGGCTAAGTTACTATTGTTATGTTCTATATTGTTGCATCATCCCGGCACCAGCATCATCGGTGGCCGATGCCCATTCGCCATGGGTAATCGGGAATGGATACCTGTACTTCAAGGGTAATCGGCATATGGATGCCTATGTCAAGGGTAATCGGCGTAGATGCCTAGCCACCATGTGTAATCGGTAAAGCTAGATGGGGCCATGCGTATTATATATAACATCCTAGATAACAAGTAATAAGATTGAATACATGATTTGCTATTAAATGGATTACCTGTACACTGAGGCCCATGCATACACTATTGTATGACACTAAGATGCCATGGATTTTGTAGTATTAGAACTAACCGCATGCCATGGTTTTATTGAAAGATATTTGCATCAACTGTGTTTCCACCGATTCATGCATGTGTTGCTTATTGAGACACTCGTCTCACAGTTATTTATTATCTTATTTTTCAGATCCATCGACGTCCAGTGTGAAGGACTGGGCTGGGGATAGAAGCAAGGAAAAGGCCATTAGGTACAGAGAGGAAGACTATTATAGGCCTTAGGATTTGATTCTGTCATACATGTATAGTTTTGGGTTGTAAAACCTATACTTTTAGAGGAGTGATTAGTCACCCGTCTTTTGTAACCAACTTATAGTCAGCAAGTTTATATTCTCATATATATACACTTTTGATATGCACAAGTATAAATTGTTTATCACTTGCACTCATTAGGAAAAAGTTTTTAAATCCTTCGTATTTTATCAAGTGCAATGGACCACTTGTCACGTTCTGGGACGGGGTTGTGCCTTGTAGGGGCAGACCTGGTTCCGGGTTGTGACACTTGTTGCCCATCATTGGACTTTTATTATCTCTATATACGTTTTTTGATACGCACATGTATGGACTGGGGACACATTGGTGCCTTGGATGGGCAAATCTGGTTCTTGGTCATTACAATAAATATCATTATATTGCTTAAAATTCATAGATGATTTATCAATGATTTTTTTGGAATATTTAGATTGCGTTGTTATGATTGTTTACTTGTCATGTTTGGTTGGTTATTTGAATATATAGATCGATAGGTTAATGTTTTTCAAAGAACAATGCAAGATTGGATGTAAAAAATCGAGAAAACGTATGAGAATATTCCAGCTCATGATTTTATGGTAGGTTGTAATGTAAAAACTAGAGAGAAACCACTAGAAATTGGTGCACATGTGTGATATACTGTATTTTTAGTAAATATTAAAAGGAATTATATCTGAATATTTTGTGGAGTTAATAAATAATCTTAAAATAAATTTGGAGATCAAACTTAAAATATGGAGATTTGGGGATGTAAGCATTAATCTGAATGCATATTAGGATAAAGAATAATAGGGAGAGTAAATCTAGAAATTTTGAAGGAAATCGAACGGTTAGATATGCATAATGAAAGAAAAGGATAATCTAGGAATTTTAATAAATCTCATTGGTTGGTATGAAGAACTACGGTAGTGCGGTGATCCATGGGATCACGAACTTAAGATGGATTCTAAAATTTCATACATATGAGATTTGAAAGAGAGAGTGAGAGTTTGGTGGAAGTTGTTAATTGAAGGGAAGTGCGAGAAAGGGTTTGTTTCCTAATTTAACAAGACTCCTCAATCTAATTAGATGTTGGAGCATGATTTTTGACTTTGGCATGGGATGGCAGAAGAGGAAATTGAAAGTTTCAAAATCCAACAAAGTCTCTATTTAGAATTAGAGTTTTTGGTTGGTATCCCACGGCTGTAGAAAGGGACAAAAAAAGAGAGAAAGAAATAAAGGCTAAAGCAAAGTAATGAAGATAAGTAGCTGATCTATTTTTCGGAAGGTCTTGGTGTTGAAGGAATCAACTAGAAGAAAATATCCTTGGTTCCAGCAAGTTTAGAGGCAAGTAGTAACCCTTCTATAAGTGAAAACCTGCATTTATTTCTCTGATTAGTCAATCAACTGAGAGCCTTTAGATTGTATTATAGATTGTTTTAAATCAAGCGATGAAGTTTTGAATGCTTAACATCTGATCTATAAGTTTTAGAATTGTTATGAATGTATATACATGCTATTTTTCTGAAATGTTCTCAAACACTAGAGGTTTAAATCCATAGGTTATTATGATTTGTATGTTCTTATCAGTTTAGAATTTATTTAACATTTAGAGATGTTTGTACATATGTCAGAAGGGTCTTAGTATGTCAATTTGTTATTGAATGATTGAAAAAATCAGAAAACTCAGAGAAGACTTTCAAACCCAAATTTTCCTTGACGCTTGAGCCAAGCTCGAGTGCCAGCTAGAGCGTGAAGGCCTAATAAAGCAACTCTCAACCCAGCCCGAGTGCGAGCTCAAGCAAAACATGCACCAGACTGATGCTTGTTAAGCATTAGTGCAACTTAGCGCACCCAATCCCTCGCTTGAGTGCATCTCAACGTATAAAGAAATTTCTCATGTATTCCACCACCCAAGCCACACCCGACCCCAGGCTTGAGTAGCATAACCATGATTTGGAAACCTTGATTTAAATTGGTTGTTTTTGTAAAACCCTGGATTTTTACTGAAATAAAATAAATAAATAATTAATTAACGAATAAATTAGAGAGAATACTAAGAAAAATAATAGTTGAAGAATTGGGAAGAAATTTAAAGGTTAAGTAAGGAAATTAAGGAGAAGGGTAATTTGGTCATTTACAATTAGTTAAATTCATGAAAGGAATAAGATAATTAATTATTAAGTTAATAACTTAAACTAGACCAAATTTTAGTTTAGTTAAATGTAAGATAAGAAATTTAAGGTTTAAGAGAAGGATTAAGGGCCTAATGGAAATTATATTATTTAGAGTCCTTAATTTTGGCAATATGGAAGGATGATAAGTGTCTAACAAGAATTGAAAATTTAGGATGAGAATTAGCATGAAATTAATTAAAAAGCTGTAAGACCCTGAATTTTTAAGAAATTTTAATTAAGGGTAAATAGGGATTAAAGGATTTAATGAGGTTACTTAAATCCAATTTTATAGAAAAGGCTTAATTGGGTGGGTTTGCTTCAAGTAAACAGGTTAAATTGTTTGGGTCAGGTTTTGATGGATTGGTTTAGTCAAGTGAACCAGCTTAAGTGTTAGAGTCCGATTTAGTTGGTTTGGCTGTAATGGGTTTAAACTGAGTTACTTCACTTGAGGGAAGGAATTATTTTATTTGGGTTTGGTTTAATTAACTTGAATTGTTGGTGGCATGGTTTAATTGATAAGTTGATTGAGTGGTTTAGCTGGGTTCGGTTTATTCAAATCGGTTTAAAATGGTTTAAGTAAGAATTATATATAAATATATCATTTGAAAGAAAGAACCGATGGTTCTTTCTATTCGACGAAAATGGGAGAAAAGGGGCAGATTGAAGGGGAGAAGAAGGAGAAGAAGGGAAGAAGAGGGAGACAGAGCTTTGGGCGTTGGATTGCGCGTCTTCAGGTAAGTAGAACACCCTTTTGACGATTGATTTGTCGTGTGGTTTATCCGTTAGGATCTGAGCCTGTTCTTCGCAAATCACTCCTAAATTATTATAACAGTAGCTAGTGGTTAGCCTCATGATTGTCGCAAGTTTGTTTTAGCTAAATCTAATCGTGCATAAGAAATTGAAAGGACGAATTGATATGTGTGTTTGCTTTTGCTGAATACTTTGTTTGAGATAACCATGGGTGGCTAATTTATTAGGGGAAGATTTCATGATTCAATTAAATTCAAATATACATATATGAGTGGTTTAGAGGGATAGAATTATGGTGGAAGGGGTTTAGAGTGGAAGGGAATGGTAAAAAATGGTGGAATCTGCCTTGCCGTAATCACACTGTTCGTTTTTGGTATGGGCGCTCAGGAGAGCTCAGGGGCCTACCTTCCCTGGGTTGGCGCCCATTGCAAAATACATGCTTTTGAGCTGGGTGCTCAAGGCAGCCTAGGCCCTGGGGTTGGCGCCCATTGCAAAATACATGCTTTTGAGCTGGGTGCTCAGGGCATCCTAGGCCCTGGGGTTGGCGCCCAACATATACTCCTTTTATTTGGTTGTTTGTTGGTTAAACTCAATTAGGGATTTACATTTAAGTAAATGTCCTGTGTATTTATTGCTCCATTTACTTAAGTCTTTACGTGTAAATAAAGTTTTACCCCCAATTTGGAACCAATAAAATTACTCCTAAGGTCCAATTCCCAACCAATAAAAATCCAACTTTCCAGTTCATGCCTAAATTTCCAGTTTTCCTGATTTTTTTTTATCAAAAATCCCGTTTTGAGTTTGATACCCAAATGAGTGATTCAGAAGCCCATAAAATTCCAAAAGATTTGTTTACCCTTCATTAGACTATAACGAGAATTTTAGCCCGAAACTCCCCGTGGATTTGTCTAGAAAAATGATATACCCAAAAATCAACGTTTTTAACCAGACTTGGAATATTTTTGAGGTCCAAAACTTTTTGTCTTTGAATTGATTGATTTTTGGTATGGTGACCTTATTGGGGATCCTGAGACTATTCCTCTCATCCAAAATATGTTTCGAGAATCTTATGACATGATTTTGGAAAGATTTACATTGAATTTGGTTTTCTTGCGGATTTTATGAATGAGATTTTAAACCGAATATGAAAAGGATTTGGATTTTGGATTTAATTTGTTTTCAAAAAGAAAATAAAAAATCAATGAGCACATGGGATAAGCTCAATTGCTTGGCAGAGAAGAATGCTCAAAAGCCATCATTAGTTCTTTTAAAAAAGGAGGCACAGTTTGAAAGTATTGACATTTTGGTCATTTATGTAAAACCCCGAATTTTCACTAAATAAATAAATAAAAGTGTCAATGAATTTGTCAAAATAAATTGGGGATTTAATATAAAGGAATGATTTGCGGTACTTATAATTCATTCGGGATGTATAACGGACTAATAATGACAAAGAGAATAAACTTGGAAATTTCGGAAGAAATTGAATGGGTAGATGTGAAAATATTAAGAGAAGGGTATTTCGGTCAATTCACATTAATTATCGGTAAAATAATTAAATACATTAATTAAAATTTGTTATTAGACTTGAGAAATACTAATAGATTTAAATTGGGGTTTAGATTGTCTATTAACAATGATATTTAAAGCTTAGTAATTGGAATAATGGCATATTGGTAATTATGTTTGATTTGAAGCCTGAAGTCGAGGAGATGAGAATTTTATTGAAGGATATTAATCATAATTATAGATGATCACACTGATAGGGGAGATCTGGAGTTTGACGCAGATCTGACCGTTGGATCGCGAGATATCGAGTTAAGTATGGATTAACGGTCCTTATTAAGTCTAATGGGTGGATGAGTATGGAACCTGATCCTAGGGAGATGCGTGGGATCAGGGAAGAATATAATAGGGTTGAATAGTTTTAGTTGTATTCGTAGGATGTCTTGTGCGTTGAAGTTGGAGGCTGCGGCGGAAGAGAAGAAGAACGAGAGAGAGAAAGGGAGACCGAGAAGAAGGAGGAAGAGGGCATATCTCTGGTTTCTCACCGTTCCTGGAACATCTCTTGCCTGCGAAGAGGAGAGGAAGTCTCTGGTTGGAAGAAGAAAGGATCGTGAGCGGACGGAGGTAGGTAGCACCGTTTTCTCGTTTGTTTTGATTTCCTGCAGTTTATTCGATTCGATTGCATGATCTATGGTTATATAAGTATGTAGATAGATTGATTGTATGCTTATATGAATGTTAGAAGCAATTTGAATATAAAAAAATTAGTTTTTGAAACTCCGTTCGTCGTTTTGGTTAGAGCGCCGAGCTCGCCTGCACTCAGCGCTCCTAGGCGATGTTCAGCGTTAGTTAAAAATTTTGAGCGCCCCTGATCGCTTAGTGACGGTCGCTCGGCGCTCGTGTTAGGTCGCTCGGCGCTCGTGTTATTTAAACAAATAACGCGTTTCCGAAAACGCACGACCGCTGAAAGCGATGTTGGGCGGTCGTTGGAAAAAAAAAATGAATTCAATGGGTGTAATGATTACAAGCCTAAACCTTAAATATTTTTATATACTTTAATGAATTAAAACCCAAACGTAAATACTTCCATCTTACTTTATTGAATTAAACTAAACTCTAAATACTTTCATATGCCTTTTTGACCCTCACCAAAATTTAAATAAATTGAAAAACTTAACCTAAACATACTTAGATTTGTTTACGTACATGACTCTTTCACTAAACCTAAACTTTAACAATTTTTGATAATTTAACCGTATATTAATTAAATCTTAATACTTTAAAAACGAACCACATATATTATTAAACAGTTGAATATTAATTAATACATGATTAGAACCGCACTTTAGCGTGCGTGTTACGCGTTCAACTTTTGATATAATTAAATACCTGTTTAACACTAAATCAGGATGTCACGTTAAACTTATTTTTATATACTGAACAAAATATTATGATTAATAAACTGGGGAACTGTTTAGAACCAGACCTTGAACATGAACCTAATATGTTATAAATAATAATGGAATTGAGAACTATCTGTGATGGCTTGGTGGCCAGTTTTATAAATAACCTGCTTGGTGGCAGAGATACCCGCTTGGTGGCGGAGACCCTAACCCGCTTGGTGGCGGAGGCCCTAACCTGCTTGGTGGCAGAGATACCTGCTTGGTGGCGGAGACCCTAACCTGCTTGGTGGCAGAGATACCCGCTTGGTGGCGGAGACCCTAACCTGCTTGGTGGCAGAGATACCCGCTTGGTGGCGGAGACCCTAACCTGCTTGGTGGCAGAGATACCCGCTTGGTGGCGGAGACCCTAACCCGCTTGGTGGCGGAGACCCTAACCTGCTTGGTGGCAGAGATACCCGCTTGGTGGCGGAGACCCTAACCCGCTTGGTGGCGGAGACCCTAACCTGCTTGGTGGCAGAGATACCCGCTTGGTGGCGGAGACCCTATCCCGCTTGGTGGCGGAGACCCTAACCTGCTTGGTGGCAGAGATACCCGCTTGGTGGCAGAGACCCTAACCTGCTTGGTGGCAGAGATACCCGCTTGGTGGCGGAGACCCTAACCCGCTTGGTGGCGGAGACCCTAACCTGCTTGGTGGCAGAGATACCCGCTTGGTGGCGGAGACCCTAACCCGCTTGGTGGCGGAGACCCAACCCGCTTGGTGGCGGAGACATTACCTCCTGTGGGGCAGATGTATTTCCGATGGATTGCATCCTACAGGAGAGATACCTCATGTGGGGGAGATGTGATTATGCGTGATTGCATCCCACATGGAGGATGGGTGTGTGAGTTACCACTGGAAGGTGAGGAAGCTATCTCCTACGGTAGAGGTAGATGCTAGGTGTTCACATCCTGCGGTAGAGTTATGCTGTCTCCTGCAGGGGGTACCTGTAGTCTTAGAGATGTGCATTCTCTTGCGGAGCTTGTGTGGATACTAAGTGTTTGCGTTCTATGGTAGAGATAGGCTACTACCTGAAGGTTGGCTTTTATTACTGATATGATGATTGATTCTCAGGATGATGGATTGTTTATTTAAAAAAGGAAATATTGAAATGTCATAACTGAATAGAATTGCTATGATTTAATGAGAACTGTTAAAATGGAATATTATGGAATCACGAATAAAATGTGGAACTGCTCTTAAGAAGACACTAAAGAAAATAAACTAGAAACCATGGGAATGTGAAATATAATACATTGTCTTTTAAATTGAACGGAAATGCACAGGATTAACTTATTTTATTTCGGGCACTGAGTAAATGTTTGTTTTATATTGAGATTATTCGTTTATCTTATTGACCGTAATTAGTCGTCTATTTTACCGAGCATGAAACCACTGTTATTTTCTATATGTATAAACTGTTTCCTCATGCATGTGTTACCTACTGAGATAGTTGTATCTCACCCCTACTTCATATCCTACTTTTCAGGTTATCTTGGAGAGGACGCCACGGGTTAGACAGATAGTGGGTTGAAGTCTAGAAATTCCATATGAAAAGAGTAGGGTGATTTTATATAGCTGTATTTATTTTATTGGAATCATAATATATGATTTGGTAGGATATTAAGAGTTAGTTAATTTGTAGTTGCCTTCCATTTGATTAGTGAATGTAATCGGATGATTCAGCTTCTAATAAATGATTTAAGCTTCCTAGTACTCTGATAAATCTTAGTTCTTTATTTCCTTATATTTGAACTGACTGTAATGTACCACAAGTTAATGCCTTGATCCGAGTCAAAATGAAAAAAAAAAGTGACCCGGATTCGGGGCGTTACAATTTAGTATAAGAAGGCTTCATTGACTCTCATTTGGGGGGGTCGGCCATTAGATTTTTCTCTAAAACTTTTCTTCCAAGTTTCTTTGCCATTCCCTTCGTCTCCACAGGTCCTACCACAACCAGTAAACCTCTCCATCCTCTTTCACCACCTAAAACCATCTTTTATCCCCATTTCACCCCTCTAAGACATCATTTTCACCCTCTTATTCTCTTGTGAACCAATGACTGCTTGAAAGAGGCCATTTTTCTTCACCAAAGAAGGTTCCTAAAGTGCTGTTCAAACCGCTTGGAGGATCACCACACAACTAAGAGGAAAGGTAAAAACTAGGGTAAGTTTCTTATTAACCCTTTGTTTAATACATGTTTGTATCAATTTAATATAAGAGAATCTTTTTATCCATGATATTGTTTATTTGTCAATGTTTATTTCTCACCATATTGGCCTTGCTTGTACATGATATGAGGTCCTTTTGGTAAGAAAGAAGGGTCTCCATATGAAGGAATGGGAGGAGGAGAGAGAGAGTCTTGGTTTCATAAAGAAAGTTTCATTTAGATCATTTCATATTGTTCTCACTGATGATTTGTCTTTATATTTCTAAGAGGGGATTGTCCTCTATGTGTTCATATTGTACCCCTAAGTTCTCATTCCTTCTCTCCTTTCGATGAGTCATTTATTTCTTTGAATGCTTGGTAGTTTTTTTTGTATTCCTTTTATATACATAACCATATGTAGTGGTAGGACTAGTGAACCATGCATCTCCATACATCATGTGTGCATTAAATCTTCTTTTCTTTTATGAATATAGCACCGTACACACACAAATGGTAATTGGATCTTCCCTTAATCATTTATCTTTTATTTATTGTAAGTAATATTAAGGATCATCTCATTTAACGGGTGTTCATTAGTGATTTTGTGTACAATCATCCTATTTACTAACTATTTTCATAAAAATCCAACTTCAATGAAATTTCCTTTTTACTTGTGATAAAATTCGTCTCTTTTGAAGTCCATCTCTTTTGTATGTTTCTTTCAATTATTTTAATTCATAATACATGACAGCTGTGTTTAAAATTTACCCTGACTTGTTTTATAAGCATTAGCATGAAAGACTTTTACTCATTGATATATACTTTTTCACTCTTTGTATTCTCAATTCAATCTCAAAAATGCATTTGATGTTCTAATTAATTTTTTTATTTATTATTGTCATGTGTCTTGTATGAAGCCTTCCATACATAGATCCCACTATTTAGTTTAATTCATGAAGTGGTTTATGATTGGATAAACATATGTATGAGGAAGCAAAGGGAAAGAATGTGATTTGGATCAAAATATTAGTGTCCAAATCATTGTGAGAGTATTCTGAAAGGGCTTGCAGGTCGCGAACCATCCTGGGAGGCGGGCGAATCGAATCAGGTGGCCATTTTGGCCATTTCTTAATTTCCGGGTCTGAACTGCACTGGGTCTGCGGTTATGACCTGACTGCAAGGTATATGCGGTCGGTTGCTTTAATTCCTTAAAAATCAATTCTTGTGGGCTCGGGTCGACTCGGTCTGACCCAAACCTAATCTACTTGAACCATGTTGGGCTTTTGGATAATTCCAAGCCCATCTTTGTGACTTGAGCTCAAGTGAGCCCACCCAGACCTTGTGGGCCTTCCAATGGGGCCTACATCCAAACTGACCCACACTAGGATCCATTTCGTAAATGGGCCTTGGGTCACTTGATTAAAAACCCATGGGCCAAGTCCAAGCCCAATGGGCATTAAAAACTTAAACCCACTCAATTAAATTGCATGTTTAATTAACTTGAAAATTAAATGACCAAATCCAATAAGGGTTACCCAATAACCCTAATGGACCATTTGTAAGACCCCGAATTTTCTTTAAACAATATAATAAATTAATAAATAATATCCTTGGGAGTTATAATTGATGGAAATTTGTTGACATAGGTGAGCGTGATATCAGTGGAGATCAAGTGTTGGACGCAGATCCGACCGTCTGATCGAGCGATATCAAGGTATGATTAATATTTAAACTTGATGTGATATTATTGGGCGATGTGCATTGAGTTTTATTTAAGTGAGTTGCGTGGAATAGGAGGTATATAAATACGTTAAATTAACCTAGTGGAATACGAAGGGTATTCTAATCGTATTGTATTCGCTCAGACACAAGAGAGAAACCGAGAGCAACTGGCGACTGGAAGGTGAAGAAAATAAGAAGAAGAAGAAGGAAAAGTGAGAGAGTACATTGATGTTGGTCTTCTGAACACTGCTTGGTGATAGTGTTCGTCTTTGTTCAGAAGAGAAGGGAAGAAAACGACTGCAGGAGGTAGGCAACACCGTTTTATGTTCGTTTTTGGAATTCACAATTGATTAATCTCCAGTGCATGTTTTTATACGATATAATCATGTATTTAGTTTGATAACAATATTATATGTATGTTAGAATAATCTTGGACGTGAAAAATCAAGTTTTTAAATTGTTTCTGTTCGTTTTTGAGTGACCGCCAACTTTACTATACTCGGCGATCCTCAGCGCTCTTAGGCGCTAGTGCAAAATTCGAGACCGCCCGAGACCGCTTGACGACTTATCGTCGGCGACCTAAATTGAACTATCGCCTACCTTAGACTGCCGGAGCAATCTTAGGCGATTCTGGGCGCTCTGTGCAGAAATTCGTATTTTCAAACCCTGATTCAATTCCAAACTATTTTTAGTCAATTTTAATCATTAATTAAGATGTTTTAAGACCAAAATAATTTATTAAATTTCCTGTTTTACAGAAAAATAAATTAGGGAGATATTTAGGACACTAGTTGCCAAACTTTGAACGTAAATGTGAAATTTAGTTTTGGGGAAAACTTGACCTATCATTTGATTACAGAACATCTTTAAATTACACTATTAACCAGATAATTACATAAAGAGATTTCAGATCATAAGTCCAACTTAGTTAACCCGAATATTGAAGGAAATGTCAGATTTACCCTTTATATGCCGCTAGGCACCAACCCTTATAGAATTATTAGACTTAAGGGATTTTTGGAGTCTAGTGGGCATAGCTGGCTATGGATCCATAGTTGTGGCTAGATAGCTAAGGGATATTTCATTTGGGTTGAGTTTCTCCCTTATGTGAGCGCGCTTCCTTTGCAAGTTGGTTTGTTTGGGAAGGTCCTATGTCTGGAGGGACACCCTGGTGAGCCGCTGGTGATTCCCTGTACATGTGGATAAGCGACCATCTCCATGTATTGATTTTGGTGCTGCATGTTGGTGGTATATGCCAACTCTGATGAGTACGTGTGCAATAAGTCAATGACTACGGCTCTTGTCTAAGCTGCGCTGCATGGGGCTTGAGTATCATTAGTAGCACTGCTCCTAAGCTACACGATGGTATAGCATTTGTTCGAGAGTCATCTCAAAAGGTTTATCTGTCTTTGTGAGTCCTACAATGACACTAAAATCACAAACACATGTTGTTACTATTGCATACATGCTGGAGGCATGTAATTGGTATATTGGTTGGATGTGACTGTTTAGTACATCCTAGTAATATATGGTTTATGCTATTGATTTATGATATTGGATTCCTATAATAGAACTTGCTGAAATTTATATTTAGAACTGTTTATATACTATTTTGTATTCCATGATCGATACGAATGGTTATACGAGCTTGCTTAGTCGAGATTGTTTAATCGTGCATGAACTGTTATTTTTATGTATATGAACTGTTTAAACATGCATATGTTACCTACTGGGATATTCGTATCTCATCCTACCTTTATCTCATTTTTTAGCTGATACGTGAGAGGGGGATCATAGTAGTGATTTCCAGGGAGAGCTAGCTGATTATTCACCGGAGGAGTACTATTATCCGGATTTTGTCTGAGGTTGTGGATTGATATGGATTAGTTATTTTGATCAGATTATTATTCATATGTTGGTTTGATGTATTAAAGAGATGAGAGAGTAGTGACCCGGTTATTTTACCAGACTTTAATATTGATTTTGATGGTTAACTATATCTTAGTTTCTTGAGGATTTTAGACCATACTTCCCCACACACATGTTCCGCACTCTGATAATTAATTAATGAATGATCATTTATTTCTTAGTCTGGTATATTCTTGATGTTTATTTGATATGGGCCAGTAACATCTCGGATTTGGTTGATGAACTGAATTCAGGTTGTTACAGTAGCGAATCGGGTTCGGGTCAGATGTTGGTTTGCATTGACCCGGGTTCAAGGCTGTAAAACCCCGAATTTTCCCAAATATTAAAATAAAATAATAATTAATATTCTTGAGGATTATTATGGATGGAAATAATTTATTATTGTAGGGGATATCGTTACAAGGGGAGATCCGGAGTTTGGCGTAGATCAGACCGTTGGATCGTGAGATATCGAGATAACAATTAAATTTTGATGTTGCTGTATTCTGATTGGATGAGTGCATTGTGGGTGATACTTGTGTGTTGCGTTGGATCTTAAATATATAATTAGGGTTTATACCCTAGGAGAATACAAACTGTATTCTTCGTCGTATTGGTTGTTTTGTATTTGGCGGCTATAGACCAACGAAGAGAGAACTGAGAGAAGAAGGAGAAGAAGAAGGAGGAAGAGTGTTTGATCTTGAGTTTCTCATCATCCCAAGAGCTTTATACGTATGTGAAGAGAACAAATTTTTGCTATTCAGAGGAAGAAGAAAGGAACACACGATACAGGTAGGTAGCACCGATTTTTCATTTCGTTTTGTGTTCTAGAGGTTGATCAATTGTGTTGCATGATTTTGGGTTGTATTTACATGTATATAGCATAGTAGAGATGTTATATGTATGCTAGAACTGATTAGAATATGAAAAATTGAGTTTTGGTACACTGTATGGCCGATTTCGGGGGGACCGCCGACGTCTCTGCGCTCGGCGATCCTTAGCGATCTTAGGCGCTAGTATAACTTTTGAGACCGCCCAAGACCACGAGAAGAGTTATCGTCGGCGCTTTGTTTTACACTACCGCCGACCTTTGACCCCCCAGGCGATCCTGAGCGATCCTGGGCGCTCTAATAAAAAAATGCAATTTTGAAAGTTTTTCATCCCATTTTCTTCTCCAACCCTTTTCCAAATAACCCGAGCCTCCTACACAGCACCCTTATTTACTTGAAAGACAGTAAATGTCTTGTGTATTTATTGCTCCATTTACTTAAGTCTTTATATGTAAATAAGGTTTTACCCCCCATTTGGAGCCAATAAAAATGCTCCCAAGGCCCAATTCCCAACCAATAAAAAGTCAACTTTTTCAGTTTATGCCCAAATTTCCAGTTTTCCCGATTTTTATCAAAACTCCCGTTTTGAGTTTGGTACCTAGATGAGTGATTTAAAAGCCCATAAAATTCTAGAAGATTTATTTAACCCTAACTAAAATATAACCAGAATTTTAGCCGAAAACTCGTCGTGTATTGGTTTAGAAAAATTATATACCCAAAAGGCAACATTTTTAATCAGACTTGGAATATTTTTGGGGTCCGAAATTTTTTGTTTCAGAATTGATTGATTTTTGGTATGGTGACCTTATTGGAAATCATAAGACTATTCCACTCATCCAAAATGTATTTTGAGAATTTTATGACATTCTTAGTCCCAAATCATTATAAAATAGGGTATTTGGATTTCCACCACTTGTAACACTTCTCTAAGATTATTCTTAAGGTGTCTCTGAAGGCCAATTATACTAAAAAGTTCATATTAGATATTTAACCACCTTGTTCTATGATTTAGTACAATTTGGGGTTTAAAGAAGATCAAATTCACTTGAAATGATTACAAGGATTCTATATAGGAAATTTCCTTCTCAAAATATAATTGGACTGTGGACTGAATGCCATGATGGCTATAAGAGATTCGTACCATCTGTGGATGAGATATATGACCACCTGCGGGTGAGATGAGACCTCCTATTGGGGGAGATGTGATCCTTATTGGATTGCATCCCACAGGGGAGATATGTGACCATCTGCGGGTGAGATGAGACCTCCTGTTGGGGGAGATGTGATCCTGATTGAATTGCATCCCACAGGGGAGATATGTGACCTCTTGTGGGGGAGATGTAATCATGATTTGATTGCATCCCACAAAGGAGATATATGTGATTACCACCTGCGGGTGAGATGTGACCACCTGCGGGTGAGATATGATGACTCCTGCGGGAGAGACCTCATGTAGGGTAGATGTGATTACTACGTGATTACATTCTACATGGGAGAATGTTGTTATCAGATTGAGATTCACTATTAATTATGAATGACATGATTTACATTTGAATAAGAAGAGTTTGATTAAACGGTTTAGCTGTGACTTGATTTGAGCCATGAATTAATTATAGAATTATTTTAGGAAAACAATACTGGCAGTGAATTGAAAAATCCTTTAGATGAGATTTATATTACATTGCCTTTCTAATTGAAACGAAGGTTACATGATAAACTCCCTTTATTCCAAACACAGATTAGATGTTGGTTTCGTATGGTGATTACTCGTTCTTCTTATCGACCGTGACTACTCGATTATTTTATCGTGCATGAATGATTACTTTTATATATAAACTGTTTCTAGCATGCATTTGTTACCTACTGAGATAGTTGTATCTCACCCTACTTCTTTATCTTATTTTTCAGTTGTTCTACGTGAGAGCGTCCTTGGGGTTGACTCGAGGGGAAGTTGCAGATTACTGAGCTGAGGATCTTTCTTATTTAGTTTAGATCTTTCTATTAGAAGTTGATATAGATGTACCTTGATAGATAGTTTACGATTTAATTGAATATGAAAGAAAATGTGTTAGAAAACCCATTTACCAGATTTATGAATTTAAATTGATGAGTTAGTTTGATGGTTATATTTAGCCACGCATATTGATGAAATTAATGTCTTTAATTCTCCGCACTCTAATAATTAATACGATTAGTTGAATTTAAATGTTCTGGTAATTAGTAGCTTTGGGCCAGTATCACTACGGATTCGGGTTTGGTGCTTGTTTTGCATAGACCCGGGTTCGGG
Source organism: Buxus sempervirens (assembly GCA_947561395.2). Classification (NCBI taxonomy): domain Eukaryota; kingdom Viridiplantae; phylum Streptophyta; class Magnoliopsida; order Buxales; family Buxaceae; genus Buxus; species Buxus sempervirens. Next base: position 33,747,571 of record OX387184.1, on the reverse strand, counting down.
GCGTTACACCATGGGCTTGACTTAAAGTCCAACTTGGCAACCAATGGGCCTTCCAACGGGGCCCACATCCGATCCACTTCAATTAAATGGCTAAGAAGATAAAAATGAATAAAAGGGATTTACACCTGGAAAGGTCCCTACCAGACTTAATCTGATAGATGCTGGGCTAGGATTAGGGTGAGACTGAGTTGACTTGTGCCAGGAAGACCCGAGGGACCCGTTAGATCGACGAGGCGAGCCAGGGTGTCTTTGAACTTCCTCAGACATAACTGAGAACTTGCCTAGGATCTCTAGAAAGCCACAGACCAAGCAAGATTAGACCGGTTAGGTACCTTGTGTCTGCCTGCACTATAAGCAACTCATTTTTGCGCTCCCAGAAAAACCGGAAATGCAAACCCTGGACAGAAAGTCAAACCCTAAGGGGGGAAAAGTTGACTTTTTGATCAAGTGAAATTTGGCTACCTTGATTTATACCATTAGATAGAGAATCTCGACACGGTTCCAACGCAACTGAGTTTGCAGGAATCGAAATCCGGATGAAGGTTCTGCGGGCGGTCAAACTTGAGCAGAGCCAAAAGTTGACTTTCTGCTAAAATCCGATCCAGATACCTACCCCTAGGTCATTGGATAGAGAATCTCGATACGGTTCCAACGCAACTGAGTTTGCAGGAATCGGGGTTCGGATGAAGGTTCTGCGGACGGTCAAACTTGAGCAGAGCCAAAAGTTGACTTTCTGCTAAAATCCGATCCAGAGGCATACCCCTAGGTCATTGGACAGAGAATCTCGACACGATTCCAACGCAACTGAGTTTGCAAGAATCGGGGTCCGGATGAAGGTTCTGCGGACGGTCAAACTTGAGCAGAGCCAAAAGTTGACGTTCTGCTAAAATCCGATCCAGAGGTCTACCCCTAGGTCATTGGATAGAGAATCTCGACACGGTTCCAACGCAACTGAGTTTGCAGGAATCAGAGTCCGGATCAAGGTTCTGCGGGTGGTCAAACTTGAACGGAGCCAAAAGTTGACTTTTTGCTAAAACCCGATCCGGAGGCCCACCCCTAGGTCATGGGATAGAGGGCTCCGATACAATTCTAATGCAACTGAGTTTGCCCAGATCGGAGTCCGGATAAGGAAAATATGAGTTGACAAAATTCCCGAGCAGCAAAACCGGCAAACTGCGCACGTAGCAAAAGCTGCACACGTGACGAGTTGCGCAGGAAAATATCTCGGGGATCCAATCCGTAAATATCCAAATGTACGAAATATCCCAGGGACTAAATCTGTAAAAATCCAAGAATATCGGATTAAATTGAAAATGGCCAGGGACTAAATCTGAAAAATTCAGATTTTCCGACCAATGAGCGGCCGCATTAAATGATTTCTCATCATTTTGCCACTCGCGCAGACGTGGCAAGTGAGTATGCGCTTAGCGCAAGCTGAGCGGATCCCCTTTTTTCTCGCCTATATAAGCCGCGCGAGGTTTCATTGCCAGGGGTTCGACATTTTTTGGTTCGGCATTTTTTTTTGGGGTTCGGGATTTTCGGTGCCGGCTTTCTTCTCTGGCGAAATTCTTTTCAGGGCAGAGAGTTCTCACTCTCTGGTTCTCTCCAGGGTTGGGTCTTCCCACGGAGAACTAGTCCTCCTTGCTTGGCCTGAGTTAAAAGAACCCTCCCTTCTTCCTCTCCGATTACCTCACAACCGAGAAGACGACCAGTTGGTGAGGAGAGGTGGTGCTCCAGCAATTGCTCGTGCGCTCCAAGGGACCCTCCGGCATATCCTGCAAGGGATTAAAACAAGGTAATGTTCCCTGTTTAATAAATGAGCTCATTTCAAGCTTTCAAGCATGACTAGGGTGTTTCCTGGGTGTGCCAATTTATTTGTTGTTCGTGCTTGATTGATTCGAAGGGGGAGCATGTTCCCCCATGAGTTCTCCATCTCTGTTGTATCCCGATAAAGCCCCCGGTTCCCTTCTTGATTATTCATGTTATGTTAATTTAGGTTCTGTTAGTGTTTCGTTTTCGGATTTGTAGGTTTGCAGAGAGATTTAAGTGATGAGTGGTGAGGATATGTTAGGTTAGATTAATTTGAATGCATGTTTAAGTGTCTCTGGGGAGTTTGGGGAACACCAGGGAGGGCTTACAGACCCTAAAAACCAGTTGAAAATGGAGTTTGAGCAAAAAACCAGAATATCGGGTTTCGTAGGGGTATGCGCCGAGCTCTGCGAGCTCAGCGCACCCAAAAAAAGGTGAGCGGATCGTTTTTTTAGCATCCGCCGAGCTCGTGCCCACTTCTTTTTTTGGATGCGCTCAGCTCCCGCTCACTTAATTTATGATGCGCTCAGCTCGCGCTCACTTAATTTTGGATGCGCTCAGCTTGTGCTCAGCTCGCGCTCACTTAATTTTGGATGCGCTCAGCTCGCGCTCACTTGATTTTTGGGTGCGCCGAGCTCGCGCCCACTTGATTTTTGGGTGCGCTCAGCTCGCGCCCACTTCGCCCGCGGATCGTTTCTTTGGTTTTTTCAGTCCGCCCACCTCGCTGACCTTGCGCCTTGTGCTTGAGGTCGGCGCATACCCCTAAACAAGGGCCCCGGGTACCTCCCCTTGGACCAAGTATAATGAGCCAGTTTTTCCTTGACAAAGTGTCAATCTTGTATATTTTTTGTGATTATTGCTGGATGTGAGTGCCATTTCCGAACCGAACCGAATAAACCAACAGGGTTTCCAGGTCACCCGGAAACCCAACATAGGACTTGGACCCCGGTCCAACTTGAATTCCAGTGGGCCTTCCAACGGGGCCCACCCCGCCCAATAAACATGTATGCATGCAACTTAATCAAGATAAGAAAAATTAACTGATTAAACCAGGCGGGCCAAACCTAAGGCGGTCCACCAGAACCAGACTTGTGAAATTGTTGCATGAATTGCGTGGTTTGGCCGAGACTAAGGGCAATGGCCTATCGGGCCCGCCAAAGCCCACGAACCAACCCAGTAAGGGTTCAAAACCCTAACCTCACATAACCTGGCCTTTCAAGCCCTAATCAGGACTACGGGCCCCAAGCCCAGTGTCCCACCCACTTTTTTGGAAACTTAAGTAAGATAAATCCAATAAATTACCAGGCCACCATGTGCGGCTCACCAAATGGGCCCACAAACCAAACCGGCCCACTTTGCATATAAATCACTTAATAATCCAACTTGAACTCCAAAATAAAATCAACTCATTTAACCAAAAATCCTAAATGTAAGTGTGAAAACTCACACTCCTTATATGGCAAATGTTTGACAAATTATATCCTCTAATAATCTTCAAGATGTGCAGAATCAAAATATAAATTCTGTGAATTTAGTAAAGAGGAAGGTGAGGCTGCCACACAGCTACCACGCCGCTGGTAGCTCAAGGAAATGTAAAGATTTCTAAAGAAAAAAACATTTCATAAAGGCACTTGCAAGGAACAACGCCGCTACCACTCCGCTGGCAGCGCATGTAAAACCCCGAATTTTCCCAAATATTAAAATAAAATAACAATTAATATTCTTTAGGATTATTATGGATGGAAATAATTTATTATTGTAGAGAATATCATTATTAGTGAAGATCGGGAGTTTGGCGCAGATCGGAGCGTCTGATCGTGAGTTATCGCGGTAAGATTAATATTTTAAAGCTAAAGTATTTTGATTGGGCGATGTGCATTGAGTTTGTTGTGTGTGCGTTGCGTGGGATAGAAGGTATATATATATATGCTAAAATAACCTAAACGAATAAGTTGGGAAGGCTTGCTCGTATTCGTTAGCCGCACGACGGAGAGCGGCGATAAGAGCGACCAAAGAAGAAGGAGGAAGAGGTTGCTCTGGTTTTCTTCATCCCAAAGGAGTGCTTTTGAGTCTGAGAGTTGCTGTTTAGAGAGTTGCTGTTTAGAGAAGGAAGAGGAGAGCACACGTTCAAGATGTAGGTAGCACCGATTTCCGTTTCGTTTTGTGTTTTGGAGGTTAATCGATCGTATTGCATGTTTTAGTGTTATATATACATGTATTTAGCTTGATATCATTCATATAATTATGTTAGAATCATCCTGGACATGAAAAATCAGATTTCTAAACATTTTATGTTCGTTTTTGGGAGACCGCCTACCTCTCTGCGCTCGACGATCCTCAGCGATCCTGGGCGCTAGTGTAAAATTTAAGACCGCCGAATATCGCTTGAAGACGGACCGCGGGCGACCTATTTTGTACTACCGCCGACCTTTGACCGCCTAGGCGATCCTGAGCGATCCTAGGCGCTCTAGCAAAAAAATGCAATTTTGACAGTTTTTCATCCCTTTTCTTCTCCAACCCTTTCCCAGACAACCCAAGCCTCTCACATAGCACCCTTATTACATGAAAGACGTTTAAGTAAATGTCCTGTGTATTTATTGCTCCATTTACTTAAGTCTTTACATGTAAATAAGGTTTTACCCCCCATTTGGAATCAATAAAAATACTTCCAAGGTCTAATTCCCAGCCAATAAAAAGTCAACTTTCCAGTTCATGCCTAAATCCCGGTTTTTATCAAAAAGCCCGGTTTGGGTTTAATACCCAGATGAGTGATTCAGGAGCCCATAAAATTGTAGGAGATGTGTTTACCCTTCAATAGACTACAACCAAAATTTGAGCTCGAAACTCCTTGTCGATTTGTCTAGAAAAATTATATACCAAAAGTCAGCGTTTTTAACTAGACTTAGAATATTTTTGGGGTTCGAAACTTTTTGTCTTAGAATTGATTGATTATTGGTATGGTGACCTTATTAGGGACCCTAAGACTATTTCACTAATCCAAAATGTATTTTGAGAACTTTATGACATTCTTAGTCCCAAATCATTATAAAATAGGATATTTGGATTTCCACCCCTTGTAACACTTCTCTAAGATTATTCTTAAGGTGTCCCTGAAGTCCAATTACACTAAAAAGTTTATACTAGATATTTAACTACCTTGTTTTATGATTTAGTACAATTTGGGGTTTAAAGAGGATCAAATTCACTTGAAATGGTTACAAGGATTCTATATAGGTAATTTCCTTCTGAAAATATAATTGGACCGTTGACCGAATGCCATGATGGCTATAAGAGATTGTACCATCTGCGGATGAGATATGTGACCACCTGCGGGTGAGATGACCTCCTGCGGGAGAGATGAGACCTCCTGTTGGGGGAGATGTGATCCTGATTGGATTGCATCCCACAGGGGAGAGACCTCCTGCGGGAGAGATGAGACCTCCTGTTGGGGGAGATGTGATCCTGATTGGATTGCATCCCACAGGGGAGAGACCACCTGCGGGTGAGATGACCTCCTGCGGGAGAGATGAGACCTCCTATTGGGGGAGATGTGATCCTGATTGGATTGCATCCCACAGGGGAGAGACCACCTGCGGGTGAGATGAGACCTCCTGTTGGGGGAGATGTGATCCTGATTGGATTGCATCCCACAAGGGAGATATGTGACCTCCTGCGGGAGAGATGTGACCTCTTGTGGGGGAGATGTAATCACGATGTGATTGCATCCCACAAGGGAGATGTATGTGATTACCACCTGCGGGTGAGATGTGACCACCTGCGGGTGAGATATGATGACTCCTGCGGGAGAGACCTCATGTAGGGTAGATGTGATTACTGTGTGATTGCATCCTACATGGGAGAATGTTGTTATTAGATTGAGACTTACTATTAATTATGAATGACATGATCTACATTTGAATCAGAAGAGTTTGATTTATATTACATTTCTAATTGAAACGAAGGTTACATAATAAACTCTCTTTATTCCAAACACTGATTAGATGTTGGTTTCCTGTGGTGATTAATCGTTCTTATTATCGACCGTGACTACCTGATTATTTTATCGTGCATGAATGATTACTTTTATATATAAACTGTTTCTAGCATGCATGTGTTACCTACTGAGATAGTTGTATCTCACCCCTACTTCATATTCTACTTTTTCAGGTTATCTTGGAGAGGATGCCACGGGTTAGACAGATAGTGGGTTGAAGTCTAGAAATTTCATATGAAAAGAGTAGGATGATTTTATATAGTTGTATTTATTTTATTGGAATCGTAATAGATGATTGTGTAGGATATTAAGAGTTAGTTAAATTTGTAGTTGCCTTTCATTTGATTAGTGAATGTAATTGGATGATTCAGCTTCTAATAAGTGATGTAAGCTTCCTAGTACTCTGATAAATCTTAGCTCTTTATTTCCTTATATTTGAACTGATTGTAATGTACCACAATTTAATGCCTTGATCCGAGTCAAAATGAGAAAAAAAATGACCTGGATTCGGGGCGTTACAGCGCATAAGTGAAATAGCACTTTGAAAGTAAAGCACGCGTACCGGCTTCGTAAGGCGACGCCGACACGCCGCTGGTAGCGCAGAGCAAGATTGAAGAATCTACAAATCAGCTGTGCACATGCCGCGTTCCCTCTCGCTAGCAGGGTGCTAGCAGAGCGTCCTTAACTGAGTCTTTTGGATTTGAGCGGGACTTGAGTTCGCTTGCAGCCGTCTACCTCGATCGCAAGGCGACGCCACCAGTGCTCAATGCGATCTGAGTTTTCTTCTTTAAATAGACGAGCTGTATTCTTTTTGAAAAGACTTTTTTCTTTTGACCAATTCGATTTGAATCTTGAGGTGTTCGAGATTCAATCAATTCGTCTTTAGAGAGTGTAAGTGTGAAAACTCACACTCCTTTTATGACAAATGTTTGACAAATTATGTCTTCTAATAAATCTTCAAGATGTGCAGATTAAATAATGAAAATTCAGTAAATTTAGAAAAGAAGAAGAAGACGATGCTGCCACACAGCTACCACGCCGCTGGTAGCCCAATGAAATGAAAGATTTTCTACACAGAGCATTTTATTGTAAAGGCACTTGCGAAGATTAACGCCGCTGCCACCCCACTGGCAGCGCATAAGTGAATTAGTGTTTTGAAAGAAAGGTCCGTGCACATGCCGCGTACTCTCCCGCTAGCAGCTCGCTGGCAGCGCGCTTTTAACTGATTCATCTTGTTTTGAGCGGGACTTGAGTTCGCTTCCAGCCGTCTACACCGATCGCTTCACGACGCCACCAGCGCTTTACGCGATCTGAGTTTTATTCTTTAAATAGACGTGTTGTAATTTTTAATTGTGACTTTTTTCTTTGGATCATTTTTGATTTCGAATCTTGAGGTGTTTGAGATTCGATCAAATCTTCTTTAGAGAGTCGGCGATCGAGTGAGGGGGAGATCTGAGATAGATCACCTGGAATTGAAGGTAGAGGATTCTTCTTCAATCCGAAACTTCATCTGATCGTGTGATCGCCTGGACTGGTGATCGGCTTTGATTGATGCGTAGGTGGATTCCTACTGCATTGGATCGTCTCAGTGGATTCTGAGGTGATTGTTGCGATCTGGATTGATCGTGTTCTGCAGCTTGTGGATTCAAGTTGTGTTGCAGTTCGTGGATTCGAACTGTGGATCACTGGTGAGTGATTGTCTGCGATCTAGACTGATCGTGTTCTGCAGCTTGTGGATTCAAGCTGTGTTGCAGTTTGTGGATTCGAACTGTGGATTGCTGTTGAGTGAGTTCAATTGTAAAGGTTAAGTGTGTACTCCTTTGTAATTGTCGTTTCATTCAATAGTGGATTTTCGAAGGGTTAGTCGCCTCATATAGACTCGAGGTTTTTTCTGGATCTGGATCCAGGTTTCCTCGTATAATTCTCTTTGTATTGTTTCCGCATTGTTAAATTCTGAATTGTTGTAGATCGTGGACCTATAGAGTAGTCCTTTACTCTTTCAGAGAGTCGGTGATCGAGTGAGGAGGAAATCTGAGAGAGATCGCCTGGAATTGAAGTTTGAGGATTCTTCTTCAATTCGGAACTTCACTTGATCGTATGATCTCCTGGATTGGAGATCAAGCTTGATGGATGCATAGGTGAATTCTTATTGCATTGGATCATCTCAGTGGACTCTGAGGTGATTGTTACGATCTGGATTGATCGTGAATTGCAGCTTGTGGATTCAAGTTGTGTTGCAGTTCGTGGATTCGAGCTGTGGATCTGGATTGATCGTGCCTTGCAGCTTGTGGATTCAAGTTGTGTTGCAGTTCGTGGATTCGAGCTGTGGATCTGGATAGATCGTGCCTTGCAGCTTGTGGATTCAAGTTGTGCTACAGTTCGTGGATTCGAGCTGTAGATTGCTGTTGAGTGAGTTCAATTGTAAAGGTTAAGTGTGTTTTCCTTTGTAATTGACTTTCATTTAATAGTGGAGATTCTAAGGGTTAGTCGCCTCATATAGACTCGAGGTTTTTCCTGGATCTGGATTCAGGTTTCCTCGTATAATTTCTGTGTGTATGGTTCCGCATTGTTAAGATCATAATTGTTGTAGATCGTGGACCTGTAGAGTAGTCTCCTACTCTTTCAATTAGTATCAGAGCCTATTCACTTTGAATTGTTATACAAAGTGAGATCTAGATCTATAGCATGGACTTTGGAAAAGAAGGAGGATCTGCCTCTAGACCTCCATTATTCGAAGGTAACAATTATTCTTACTGGAAAGCAAGGATGAAAGCTTACCTGAAATCTATCGATGAGCGTGTCTGGCTCTCGGTTTGTAATGGTTATCATCCACCAAAAATCACAACAGAAGGAGGTGTTGTGATGCCTAAACCTCATGATCAGTGGAGTAAAGCTGAATCTGATCTATGTGGATGGAACAACAAGGCAATGAATGCCTTATTTTGTGCTGTAAGTGTTGAGGAATTTAGGAGAATTTCCTCATGTGAAGTAGGTAAGGAAGCTTGGGACATTCTTGAGGTCACTCATGAAGGAACCTCAGCTGTCAAGCTGTCTAGACTTCAAAGACTTACAACATCTTTCGAAACTCTATACATGAAAGATGATGAGTCCTTTGATGAATTTTATGCTAGACTTTCGGATATTGTTAATTCGAGTTTTAACCTTGGAGAAAAGATCTCTACATCTAAGGTTGTTAGAAAGATCTTGAGATCTTTGCCTGAAAAATTCAGACCAAAAGTTACTGCCATTCAAGAGGCAAAAGATGTGGATACCATGAGAATTGAAGATCTGGTAGGATCTTTACAGACTTATGAGCTAGATCTGAATATTCCTAAAAGGAGTAAAGGAATACCTCTAAAATCTGTAAATAATGAAGAATCAGATAATTCTGAAGTAGATCTGGATGAATTAGTTCTCTTAGCTAAAAAGTTTAAGAAAATGTTTAAAAAGAGACAATCTAATCCTTTGTCATCCATGGACAGATCTAATAGAAGATCTGATAAGAAAATTTCTGATCTAAGAAAGGAGAAGAAATTTTCTCAGAACGATGAAGTTCAATGTTATAAATGTAGAGGATTTGGACATGTTGCTTTTGATTGTCCCTCAAAGGATAAAAAGAAAAAGACAAATTATCAGGTTACTTGGGATGACAGTAATACTGATAATTCTTCACAATCAGATGATGATATTTCTGCTAATTTTACTGCTTTCAATTCCTTTTACTCATCTTCTTCTGGTAGTTCAATCTCTGACATTGCAGGAGATAATAAAGAAAGTTTGTCAGATGATGAAGAAGAATTACAAGAAGCCTACAATCAGCTATACAAGGAATTCAATAGAGCTCAGAAGAAAGTCAAGAAACTGAGTAAAAAATTGAAGGAGTCAGAATCAGAGAAAAATAAAGCTTTTGCATAAATACATTCAATAAACAAGAAGTTACTTGAAAGACATGTCAAAGAAAATTTTCTGGTAACTTCTTTGACTGAAAAAACTGAAAAATTAAAAGAAAAAGAAGCTCAGATTTCTGCACTTCAAGGTAAAGTTATTGAACTTGAGAAATTGTCAAATTCAATTAAATCTAATGCTTCAAATTTTTCTGCAGGAAATCATCAAATTGATGAGGAATCAACTTCAAAGGAAGTTCCTGAAAGCTCAAATTCTGCTGAAAAGAGAATGATTGTAAGTAATCAAAATAAGGAATTTTCACAGAAAATTTCTGCTGGAGAAGTAAGCTCAACAGGTAAATCTTCAAAATCTGAAAAATCTAAATCTGTACAGTTTAGAAATACTGTCAAATCTGGAAATTTTGATTCTTCTGAATATAGGTTCATACCTGTGTGCCATCATTGTAATAAAAGAGGTCATATAAGACCAAAGTGTCATGTTTTGCATGGTTTTCCCAAGGGATATTTTGACAGTAAGAGGAAAGTAAATCAAAGTCAGTCCTTGGATTTGGACATGTCAGATTTGATTCTTTGTTAAAATTGACTGAATCATTAAATAAGGAAGTTACAAATCTGTCAAAGAAACTTCCTTCAAAATCCCAAGTTGTTGATGAAGGTAACACATGAAAAACAGATTTGGGTTAGAAAAGACTGCTTAGTTGCAAATGTGGTTCATATAGCTTTGAAAGTTCATGATGTCAACATGTGGTACTTGGATAGTGGTTGTTCAAGACATATGTGTGGACATAAGTCTATGTTTAGTACCTTTGAAGAATATTTTGGTGGAAGTGTAACATTTGGTGATGGAAGCACTTCTCAAGTCAAAGGTAAAGGAACTGTAACTGGTCCTAATGGAGTTTGTCTAAAGAATGTGTTATTTGTATCTGGTTTGAAGGCAAACTTAATTAGTATTAGCCAGTTATGTGATTCAAGATTGTTGGTCAACTTTACCAGAAAAGAATGTAAAATTTTGGATAATTCTGGTAGAACTATTCTTATAGGTGTAAGAACAAGTGACAATTGTTATGGAATCATTGGAAACAATGAAAGCTCTTTAAAATCTTCTATATGCAATGAAATTGATTTGTGCCATAGAAGACTTGGTCACATTAACTATAGAGATTTGTCAAAAATCTCTAAGTCTGAATTGGTTAGAGGAATTCCCAAGTTTTGGAGCAATAAAAAGAAAGGAATGTGTGGTCCTTGCAATCAAGGCAAGCAAATCAAAGCCACACACAAGAAAACCAACATTGTAGGAACCTCTAGACCATTAGAACTGACTCATATGGACTTGATGGGACCTACAAAGACTGAAAGTCTTGGAGGAAAGAGTTATATCTTTGTTGCTGTAGATGACTACAGTAGATACACCTGGGTAAATTTTCTAAGAGAAAAATCTGAATGTTTTGATTGCTTTAAACAATTGTGCTGTCAAATTCAAGTTGAAAAGAACTTGCAAATAGGGAGGATTGTTAGAATCAGATCTGATCATGGGACAGAATTTGAAAATCAGATGTTTTCCAAGTTTTGTGAAAGACAAGGAATTAAACATGAATTTTCTGCTCCTAAAACTCCACAACAAAATGGAGTTGTGGAAAGGAAGAATAGAGTTTTGCAAGAAATGGCTAGAACCATGATGATAGCAAAGAAAGTGTCAACAAAATTCTGGGCTGAAGCAATAAATACTGCCTGTTATATAAGTAATAGAGTATATGTCAGATCTGGGTTGAAACAAACTCCTTATGAAATTTGGAAAGGAAAACAGCCAAACTTGAAATATTTTAGAGTTTTTGGAAGCAAATGTTATATCCTAAGGGACAGAGAAAATCTAGGAAAATTTGATTCTAGAAGTGATGAAGGAATTTTTCTAGGATATTCCTCTTCAAGTAGAGCATACAGAGTTTTTAACTTGCAAAAGTCTGTTGTCATGGAGTCTATTAATGTGTTAATAGATGATGAAGGAATTGACTGTGAATTCTTGCAGGTTGTAGATGAAGAGGATGAAATCAGAGATGCTTCCTCAAGCAATGAAGTTGTTCCTCTGACAAAAACTCTCAAAGACCACCCAACTGAGCAAATTGTTGGAAATATTTCAGATGGAGTAAGAACAAGACATCAATTACATAATGAGGTAAGATTTTCTTCTTATTTATCTCAATTTGAGCCAAAATCTTATAAATATGCCTTGTTGGATGAATCTTGGTTAAATGCTATGCATGAAGAACTAAACCAATTTACTAGAAATAATGTATGGGAATTGGTTGAAAGACCCTCTAATCTGAATGATATCTGATGAGAATGGGATTGTAACCAGAAATAAAGCTAGGCTTGTTGCTCAGGGATACACCCAAGTAGAAGGAATAGATTTTGATGAAACCTTTGCTCCTGCAGCTAGGTTAGAATCAATCAGATTGCTTTTGTCTATTGCATGCTATTTGAAGTTTAAACTGTTTCAAATGGATGTTAAGAGTGTTTTCTTGAATGGATATCTGAATGAAGAGGTTTATGTAAAGCAACCTAAAGGATTTGAGGACACAAATCATCCTAAACATGTTTATAAGCTGAACAAGGCCTTGTATGGACTCAAACAAGCTCCTAGAGCTTGGTATGAGAGACTCACCTCTTTCTTACTTGAATCTGGGTTTATGAGAGGAAATGTGGATAAAACTCTCTTTATTCAAAGAGAGTCCAAGCATATTTTGATTGCTCAAATCTATGTTGATGATATAGTGTTTGGATCTACTTCTGAAAATCATGCTCATTCCTTTGGACACTTAATGAAGAGTGAATTTGAGATGAGTATGATGGGTAAACTGAATTTTTTCTTAGGACTTTAGATTTATCAATCTCAACAAGGGATTTTTTTCTCTCAAGCAAAATATGCAAGAAATCTAATCAAGAGATTCAGTTTAATTCATGCAAAACATGCTAGGACTCCTATGAGTACTAGCTTAAAGCTTGGAAAAGATGAATCTGGGAAGGATATAGACCCTACCTTGTACAGAGGGATGATTGGAAGTCTTCTGTACTTAACAGCAAGTAGACCTGATATAAGTTTTAGTGTTGGAGTTTGTGCAAGATATCAGGCTAATCCTGAAGAATCTCATCTAAATGCTGTGAAAAGGATTATAAAGTATGTAAATGGAGCTGTTGATCTGGGAATTTGGTTCTCCAAAGAAACAAACCCATATCTTACTGGATACACTGATGCTGATTGGGCTGGGTGTATGGATGATAGAAAAAGTACCTTTGGTGGTTGCTTTTATATGGGTAATAACCTCATTGCTTGGTTAAGCAAAAAGCAAAACTCAGTTTCACTGAGTACAGCTGAAGCAGAGTACATTGCTGCAGGCAGCAGTTGTACTCAACTAATTTGGATGAAACAAATGCTATCTGATTATGGTTTAGATCAGGATCAAATGATTCTCTTCTGTGACAATCAAAGTGCCATAAATATTTCCAAAAATCCCGTTCAACACTCAAGGACTAAACATATAGACATCAGGCATCACTTTATAAGAGAATTAATTGAAGACAAAACTGTTATGATTAAATATATATCTACTGAAAAACAGTTGGCTGATATTTTCACTAAACCTTTAGATCAGAACAGATTTGAAACTCTTAGGAAATCCCTAGGAGTATGCTCTCAAAACTGAAAATCAGGTTCTGTTTTGAGTTAATTTAGATGTAAAATGATTTACATGTCTGTTCAAAATGAATTTATGTTTTCTTGATACTAAAATCTTAATTCAGGAAGCTTGAGTCTATGCATATTGACAGAAATGTCTTGTTCTCAACTATCAATTTTGTCTTAAACACCTTTGTGTATTGAAGTTTATTGTGTGTTGAAGCTTGGGATCTATAGGCTATCACCTTTATGAAAAGAAAAGTTTTGGAAATGGCTGCCATAGAGATTAGAGTGAAAGCCACTGTAATTCTCAAAAAGAAAAAGAGAAAGAAGGTATATTCTTGGAATGAACTGTAAACTCAGGTTTTTCAAGGGTCAATGCCTTCTACAAAAAGAAAAGAAAAAGAGATCAGAAAAGGCTACCTATCTCTGATGTGCGAAAGCCACCAAAATGAAGTTTGGGGTATGTCTATACTTTCCAAGTATGATTACACTAAAATAGCCTTCCAGATGCATAAAGTGTAAAAGTCAAAAATATTTCACACACTACACAAGCATTGATTCATTAATATGCATGTGTGCTCAATATCTTAAAGAAAATTTATAGTATGAGAAACCATGAAGGAAATTTTGGTCATAGATATGAAATGTATCACATCTGAATTAACCTTGATAGGTTCTTCAAGATCAGTTTTGTGATAAGTACTTCTTGGATTGAATAAAAGTTGATTATCTGGATGATTTTTAGTTCAGTTAAAATCTTAGCCTTGTGTTTAGATGTATGAGTTTTTCATGAATAATAGTTCAAACTCTTTTTATAAATTTTTGTCTTGTGATTGTGTTTTTTCTTGATTGTGCATGTGCGCCTTCTACGTCGCTAGAAGCGTGTCGGTAGCCTTCTCCCTTCTTTCATACTTTGGCACCTGCCCTGTTAAGCGTCGCCGGATGCACGCTGGCAGCGTGTTCTTTTTGTCTATAAAAAGGTGAAATCTGTTTCACTTTTTACCTCTATTTTTTTTTCTTGTCTGCGGTTCTCCTTGCTCCTCGCGTCGTGGTCATTCTTTGCCTTCGTGCTTACCTTCCTTCACCTTGTCCACTGTTCATGTAAAAATTTTTTTTACTGTCTTCGTCTTGCTTCTTCATTTTCTTCTTCCTATTACAGTGTTCTTCTCTCGTTCTTCTAAGTTAGGGTTTGGTAGATTGTTCTGCCATTAGGGCTTTGTCGTGCTTTGCTTGTGTTCTTTTCTCTCTTCAATTTTTTTTCTGTATTTTCATCATGCCTCCCAAGAAAAAGTCTAGGACTGATTCTCCTTCCACCTCTTCTCCACCAGTGAGAACCTCTCCGGTTGTCTCTTCTCCACCGGTGAGACCCCCATCCCCTTCACATTCCTCTGAACCATTCATTGGAAATGGTTTGTCCGATTTTAATGAGTTCTTCAAGCACAGGCCACTCCTCTTGGAAAGGGCCATTAAGCTTGATTCCTTTTCTGACTCTCCGCTCTTCTCATTGTTTTAGGACAATGGTTGGAAGAAATTTGCTTTGATAAGTGGTTTTGCTTATCCTGACCTGGTTCGAGAATTCTATTCGAACCTCCACCATCTTCATCTTGCAAATCAAGGCTTTGTCAAAGCCTATGTCAGGGGCATCTCTTTCGACTTCTCGAAAGATCTTATCTCCTCTCTTCTAGAACTGCCCATTGTTGATTCTCCTTCCTTTGACTTTCTTGCTTCTCACTCTGATCCTCCCATGGAGTCAATCATTTCTTCTCTGATTGTTCAGGGTGCTCCCACCTCCATAAAAAATAAGCCAAACTATCTTCCTCATGGCTCTCTCCAAGATCTTCTCAGGATCTTGAATCTGTTTATTTGTGCTTCTCTTGTTCCCTCAGATCATCATTCTGAGATTTCTCACTCTCGAGCAAGACTCCTTCATGCTCTCTAGAACAAAGACAGTGTCTGTCTCCCTTCCATCATATTCAATCAGATCCTTCAGTCTCGGAATTTAAAATCCAAGATTACTGCTCTTCCCTTTGGGATCTTCATCACTTGTGCATTCACCAGGGGGTCCTCCCTGATCCTGTTGAAATGATCATTCACCCCAAGCCTCCCATTGATGCCTCCACCCTTACCAGAAGCAAAAGAGCTAATCCTTTTCGGTTGGCTTCTTCGGAGCCTTCTTCTTCTCAATCCTCCTTGTCCAGTTCTGATGCTATGGCAATCCTGGACAAGTTGAATTCCATGCAAGCCTCCCAGGAGGCTTTCAATTCTGAGGTAAGGGCTCACATGCTCATGATGAGCATGTTCAAATCAGAGACCCAATAGAAGCTGGATAAGCTTGCAAAGGATGTTGATTTTGCCTGTGGCGAGGTGCAAAGGGATGTTGCTGCTCAGAAACGCATGCAAAATGAAGCTGATCATTTTCTGAGTAGCATTCGAAGAACTCAGTTGGAGATGGATCACAAGTTATGTTGGCTGCACTCCCGGTCCCAAGATGCGTACCGGCATTATTCCAGAACTTGGGATCCGAAACCTCCTTCCAGAAAGGGGGAGTCTTTTTGATGATGTTGCTGCTGGTTGATGCTGCTGGTTGCTGGTTGATGGTTGCTGGTTGATGATCATCAAGTTTTTGTTTGTTCGATCATCAAGTTTTTGTTTTTGTTTGTTCTGTTGGTTTTTGGGTTTTCTGGAAGTAGGTTTACGGGGGAGATTTTTTTTTTTGGTTGAATGTGTATATATTTGCTGAACACTGTATATTTCTTCTAAACACTGTATATTTTCTCTGAAAATGAATGAAATTCTGTGTTCTTCCTTATCATTGTGATTTGAATGCTTAAATGGAAATCAATATTTGAATTTGATATTAAGCACTGTTTGAAGTTTGTTGTCAGGCATTTGCCAAGGGGGAGATTGTAAGTGTGAAAACTCACACTCCTTATATGGCAAATGTTTGACAAATTATATCCTCTAATAATCTTCAAGATATGCAGAATCAAAATATAAATTCTGTGAATTTAGTAAAGAGGAAGGTGAGGCTGCCACACAGCTACCACGCCGCTGTTAGCTCAAGGAAATGTAAAGATTTCTAAAGAAAGAACATTTCGTAAAGGCACTTGCAAGGATCAATGCCGCTACCACTCCGCTGGCAGCGCATAAGTGAAATAGCACTTTGAAAGTAAAGCACGCGTACCGGCTTCGTAAGGCGACGCCGACACGCCGCTGGTACCGCAGAGCAAGATTGAAGAATCTACAAATCAGCTGTGCACATGCCGCATTCCCTCCCGCTAGCAGCGCGCTGGCAGCGCGTCCTTAACTGAGTCTTTTGGATTTGAGCGGGACTTGAGTTCGCTTCCAGCCGTCTACCCCGATCGCAAGGCGACGCCACCAGCGCTCGATGCGATCTGAGTTTTCTTCTTTAAATAGACAAGCTGTATTATTTTTGAAAAGACTTTTTTCTTTTGATCAATTCGATTTGAATCTTGAGGTGTTCGAGATTCAATCAATTCGTCTTTAGAGAGTCGGTGATCGAGTGAGGGGGAGATCTGAGAGAGATCGCCTGGAATTGAAGTTTGAGGATTCTTCTTCAATTCGGAACTTCACTTGATCGTATGATCTCCTGGATTGGAGATCAAGCTTGATGGATGCATAGGTGGATTCCTATTGCATTGGATCATCTCAGTGGACTCTAAGGTGATTGTTACGATCTGGATTGATCTCCTGGATTGATCGTGAATTGCAGCTTGTGGATTCAAGTTGTGTTGCAGTTCGTGGATTCGAGCTGTGGATCTGGATTGATCGTGCCTTGCAGCTTGTGGATTCAAGTTGTGTTGCAGTTCGTGGATTCGAGCTGTTGATCTGGATAGATCGTGCCTTGCAACTTGTGGATTCAAGTTGTGCTACAGTTCATGGATTCGAGCTGTAGATTGTTGTTGAGTGAGTTTAATTGTAAAGGTTAAGTGTGTTTTCCTTTGTAATTGACTTTCATTTAATAGTGGAGATTCTAAGGGTTAGTCGCCTCATATAGACTCGAGGTTTTTCCTGGATATGGATTCAGGTTTCCTCGTATAATTTCTGTGTGTATGTTTCCGCATTGTTAAGATCATAATTGTTGTAGATTGTGGACCTGTAGAGTAGTCTCCTACTCTTTCACTAAAGGCCTTTGAGGCTTAAAGTGAGGCCTACTAGGGTACATGGGCTTGACCAAAGCCCACCAAGGACACCGTGGGCCTTCCAACGGGGCCCACCCCAACCAGACTCAGATTACCTAATTAATCAAGATAAAAGCAATTAAAGGGACCCACACCACTCAGGTGGTCCCGCCAGACTTAACCAAACTGCATATCGGATTAGGAATCGGGTGAGACCAAAGTAAGTTGATTCAAACCAGGACAAACCTAAGGGACCCGTCACTCGACGGGGTGGACCGGGGTGTCTACGGACTTCCCTGGACCGCAACCGAGACCCTACTTAGAATCTCAAAGCCGCAGACCAAAAGCCCTAATAGACAAGATTAGGCACCCAGGTGTCCGCCTGCACCCCATCAGGCGGTGGCGACTCCGAATTTTCCCATGCCGCATTTCCGACGCGCGCACATGCACCTCTCAGGCAATGGCGACTCCCGAAGTCCCTGAGGCACGCACTCCCACGTGCGCCTCTGTGCAGCTATACGCACAGCTTGGCGACTCCGCTTGGGACTCCTCAACCTAGTCGAACCCTGGTTCAGAGAGTCAACTTAGGTGGATATAGATGGATTTAGAAACTACTTGTTGTCTCACCTTAGTGAGATGCAGAATACACGCAACTGTGGGATCTGGGGAGTCTTGTCATAAAGGACGAGATAATAGCCTAAGGTTTGTGGATTTTAAGCGGGATCGCTGTGACCCTTCCAGTTACCTGGGGACTCACTCGGACATCGTATTGTGTTCCAATTCTGCATTCTTACTATAAACAAGACAGTAGGAACCCTTTATCAATCAAATATCCATTCCAAACTCACCCGATTAGACATAGCACTCAGCCCAACTACACACACAGGCACTCACCACACTATCGATGGTTTCCTTTCCAGTTTGATAATAACTGCGGTGATACGCACGAGGGAGACTGCGTGAATGATCCGGTCTAAATGCTTTTGAAAATATGAATGGAACACAGCTCTTCTTCACCAAAACCTAGACCTCCTTAGTAGCCACCCTTCTGTTTCAATAAACTTATTTTTGGGATGGTATTAGCCCTACGCTCCTGTGGCTTGCCGGGGAAAGCAGGGTAAACCCATCTCCCCAGGTTTCTGGATTCCTTAGCGCCATTGGTTTCTTGCCATGGTATGCGAGGGTCTAATACTTCGCTCAGACCCTTGTAGGCAGATGCCTCGGGTTGGGTATCCTTCCCCACCTATTGTTTCTAAATAAACCCTGATGCTATGAATGTGAATGTGAATGTGAATGTGAATGTAAATAGCGAGATAAAGAAAAGATAAAATCAATTTAAAACCCAAGAGTCCATCAGGGGCAGCAACCCCATTTTTTGCATCGAATTGAGTTAACCCTAGATCATGGGGTGTCTTAACCGTAATTTAGAAAGCCAACCAAATATTGATAAGGGGTGTCACCCTAGATTCATGCATTGAGTCCCGTGAGCCGTGGGCCTTGACCCATTGAGTCCGTTGGGAGCACTCTGAGTCCAAATTGGCCTTTTGAGCAGATAGAAGCAGGCTAGATTAGAACAGGGGCACAAAACCCTAGATCTGGGAATTCAGCTTACTTGCCTTGAAGCAAATTTGTACCCTTCTTTTGGGCTCTCAACAGCCCTTAAGATGAATTCTTTTCAAACTTTTGTGAGTGTCATGGAATTTTCGCCCTTGCTAGCAAGTTGTAAATTTTCTTTGGTCTGACACTTGAATTCAAAGGCAGATGAAAGAAGGTCAATCGCGACTTGGATGTGCTTCCATGCACAAGTACGTCTAGGAGTCGTATCCTACAGGACACCAACCCTTTTAATTGTACAAATTTTTGTTTGAATGGTAATATTATTTAACCTTGGCTTTAATTTTGTGTAAGAATTTTCATGCATCAAGTGCACACACTTCAAGATCATCTGCATAAGCATGTGTGATCAAATCATTTAAAAAGAAAAAAAAAGATGAAGAAAAACTTTTTAAAATTCCCATGATTAAAATTGCTTTTGAGTGTGCATCGGGGCAATGAATGGCCCCAATTCTCTATGCCTTAACTGAGTTCAGTCTAATTAAAAACAAACAATTTTAAAATCATATGGAAATCAACTCTTGTAGTTTCCGATCCAGGGACTCTCCCTTTGTCTCCGAATGGCAACTAAAAGAGATCTTCTTCAGGGACTCTCCCCTTGTCGTGACAAAAAAGAGATCATTTCCAGGGACTCCCCCCTTTGCCCCCGGATGGCAGTTAAAAAGAGATCAGTCTCAGGGACTCTGCCCTTTGCCCCCGAACGGCGGCTAAAAAGAGATCATTTCTAGGGACTCTCCCCTTTGCCAGCCGGCAAAAATGAGATCACTTCCAGGGACTCTCCTCATACCTCCGAATGGTGGTTAAAAAGAGATCTTTCTCAGTGACTCTCCCTTTGTCACGACTAAAAAAAGAGATCATTCTCAGGGACTCTTCCCTTGGCCCCGAATGGCGGCTAAAAAGAGATCAATTATCTGAGCAAAAAATTAAATCCCCTTTGTTTGTCAAATGGCGATTAGTAGAAATCATTTCACATTTGTGTTGCTTCGGGAAATCATTTCGTGTTTCCAAAAATTTTAGTAGAAATCATTTCATATTTCTGTTGCTCCGGGAAATCATTTCGTGTTTCCCAAAAATTTTAGTAGAAATCATTTCATATTTCTGTTGCTCCGGGAAATCATTTCGTGTTTCCCAAAAATTTAGTAGAAATCACTTCATGTTTCTGCTGCTTTGGAAAATCATTTCGCATTTCCCAAATTCCCCAATTCTCTGGAAATCAACACTTTGTGTTACCAAAATCCAATCAAGTGAAAATCAAAATTTTGAATTTCCACATCTCAATTAAATAAAAAAGATCATGAATAATCTGTATTGGCATGCATCAACATGCTTTATGTTTCAATAATATGAATTCTTTGTATTAATTTGTGTCTTTCTTTTTGTTTCCCCAAAGGTATCAAGATTGCGAATTGAAGCCCATACCTTTTGCGCTCCGAAAGAAAACTCCAAATGGATCCTCCCGAGGAACAAGCGCCACTCCCACCGCCTCAAGGGCAAGAGAACTTAGAAGATCATCCCGTGATCACTGGAATAAACCAGAAAATGGCCAATATTTCAGCCATGATGGACCAAATGGAGAGGCTGTAAGCACCGCAGTTTGTGCAGCCGCAGCACCAATTACCAGGACCTCAGCCGCAGCAGCAACCAGCTCCTCAACCATTGCTAGTATTGCCAGAGCAACCGCAACTAGCCCTCCTGCAGATGAACCCACCATTTATAGAACAACTAATCCTACAACCTGTGCCAGTCCAACCAAAGCAGCCTCAGTAGATGCTGGTACCTATTGCTCCCCCACAACAAGCAGCACCGCCTAGAATGGGGCATGAAGGGGAAGAAGGGCATCGCGAACAAGAATTGGCCAATGTCATAGCCCAGATGCAAGCCGATTTACAGGTCTTAAAGGAATAGATGCAGAATGTGAACCGAGGTCCTGTGCCAAAGGAAGCCTCACTGGATAGATTGGGATTTTTCCCTAACTTGCAGCTTCCACCAAAGTTCAAATGTCTGGACTTTGTAAAATTTGATGGAAGCGGGGATCCACTGTCACACCTAAGGGCTTACTATGGAGACATGTGCTAGTTCACCCATGATGAGAGAATAATGATCCAATTCTTTCAGCGCTCATTGACAAGGTCAGCACAAAAATGGTTCGCTAGTCTGGACAGGAGTCAAATTAGGACATGGGATGATTTGGCAAGTACATTCCTCGAGCACTTTAAGTTTAACACCGAAGTCTTGGCCACTCGGATGGAATTACAGAAAATGTCCAAGAGAAGCACTGAGTCCATCTGTGAGTACGCCAAGAGGTGGCAGGAAATGGCTGCAATGGTTCAACCTCCCATGTTTGAGAAAGAGATGGTGACACTGTTCATCTCAACACTGGGATAGCCATAATACACACTCCTACAGGGGTAGCTTGTTGCAAGTTTCACAGATCTGGTTGTAGTAGCTGACAGGATAGAGGACGAAGTCAAGTCTAGTAGAGTGGCAGGTTTTTCTGAGTTGAAAAGCAGCCCCATTGGTGGGAGAAGTACGGAAAGGAGGAAAGAGGACGAGACGGTCAGTTACGTCCAACAGAGTCAGCCTTTCCGTTTCTCAGCTCCTGAGGGAAGGGAAAACCAAAACACTGGCTAGGAAGCACAGTTTGCAAGACGGCCAAGGTCGTCCAGGGAAGAAAGGCAAGCAAGGATGAATAGGGTGTTCACACCCCTTCCCTACTCTTTAGTAGAGTTGCTTCCAACCTTACTGAAGAAATGATATTTACAGAAGAAGTAGCCGACCCAACAGCCATCTAAAAGCCGCTCCTACAATCCCAATGAGTACTGTGAGTACCATATGGGAGCTCTTGGACATCACACTAATCATTGCTGGGATTTGAAGCACGATGTGCAAGACTTAATTGAAAGTAAGCACATCTCGGTTGATTCCCTAGTAACTCCTGCCATAGGTACTTTCACCAATCCTCTTCCGGATCATTCCAAGGCATCCACCAGTAAGTCTGTGAACCAAGTGGACAGTAGTAATGGCAATAAAGGGCAGTTTGACCCGTCAATGTTAATTGGACGGCCAGGGCAAGTAGTGAGGGTATACCTCCAAGTAGAGACCAAGCCGCCAACTGTGATTGTTGTCGGAGAAGGAGATGAAAAGAATACTCTGTTTGCTCTCGTTAAGGAAACCAAAGTTGAAGAGAATACGGATGCCTATATTTGTGCGCTCGAGGATGATCCATAGAGCAGCGAAGAGGTGACAGGCCCCCAACACCCGAACAATTGTTGATGGATCAGTGATTCTCCATCACATCTAGATAGAGAAGGAAATGGCAGTTCAGGAGGACTATGGTTCCAAAGCAGGCCCCGTATATCCAGTCCATCAATTGACAACACTGAAGTCCTCCTTTCAAGATCTGCTAAATGGCCTCCTGATTTCATGTCTGCAACATCAAAGCCGGACTCATATCCATTATCCCTTATGTAACGCCCCGGATCCGTGTTGTTCAATAAAGATATAACACATCTCACGGAGGGTTATGTATGGGCCCACATTTCCAATTATCAACTCCACATGATACATGAGACATACATCAGAGTGCGTAAAATAAGAGTTCATTTATTAAGCGTGGAATCAATCAACATGAAGGTTAATAGTTCTACGCAAAACTGAATATCAACTAGGTTTAAACCATTACAACTTTCACAGTTCAAAATCAGGAATAGAACCTACAATCTCTAAGGAAAGTAGTAATCCTTTCCCCTATAGTAATCAGTCGGCTCTACCCCAACAGATGGGTCCTCACCGAGAGTATCTTAAAACAAAACGTAATGAGATACAAATATCTCAGCAAGTAGTACATGCATGGAGAAAACAATTTATATTAGTTCTAAAACATGCCACAAATAATACAAAATCCCAAATAATAATATGAGTTGACATAAACTCCGAAAACACAAGTTCTCAATAGTAGGATAAAGCACAAATCCAAACAGAAATAATAAACCATACACACTTGGCCAATGCCATGAAGTTCACTTGTATTCTGTAATTTACATGCCGGAGTGACATCCAGGCCTCTTGGAACACAGTCCGGTCAACATAGACTCAGAACTCTGAAATGACTGCCTACCAAGGAACTCTGTCATCCAATGCCGGCCTACTTCGGGTTTCGGCATTGACAATCCGGCCTACCAAGGAACACGGGCTGCTCTACCCTGGTCATGGAAACACTCATGGCCATGCAATTAGCACAATAAAGATAACTCATTACATTACTAAGCTTAGTCTAGGATTGTAGACACCCCAAATTGCACTACAGAATGAGAAAATAGTAAAAACATGTAATTAAAGCTTAAAACAGGTCAAAAATGCATAAAAAATGACAAGGCATGTGTAAGCACCTCATTTTTGCGCTCCCCGAAAAAACCAAAAAATGTAAACCCTGGACAGAAAGTCAAACCCTAAGGGGTGAGAAGTTGACTTTTTGATCAAGTGAAAATTGGCCACCTCGCTTTATGCCATTGGATAGAGAATCTCGACACGAGTCCAACGCAACTGAGTTTGCAGGAATCGGGTTCCGGATGAAGGTTCGGCGGGCGGTCAAACTTAAGGAAAAGCCAAGAGTTGACTTTTCCTCGAATTCCGTGCCAAGTACCTAGCTTTATACCATTGGATAGAGAATCTCGACGCGGTTCCAATGCAACTGGGTTTGCAGGAATCGGGGTTCGGATGAAGGTTCTGCGGGCGGTCAAACTTGAGCAGAGCCAAAAGTTGACTTTCTGTAAAATCCGATCCAGAGGCCTACCCCTAGGTCATTGGATAGAGAATCTCGACATGGTTCCAACGCAACTGGGTTTGCAGGAATCGGGGTTCGGATGAAGGTTCTGCGGGCGGTCAAACCTGAGCAGAGCCAAAAGTTGACTTTCTGCTAAAATCCGATCCGGAGGCCTACCCCTAGGTCGTTGGATAGAAAATCTCGACACGGTTCCAACGCAACTGAGTTTGCAGGAATCGGGGTCCGGATGAAGGTTCTGCGGGCGATCAAACCTGAGCAGAGCCAAAAGTTGACTTTCTGCTAAAATCCGATCCGGAGGCCTACCCCTAGGTCGTTGGATAGAAAATCTCGACACGGTTCCAACGCAACTGAGTTTGCAGGAATCGGGGTCCGGATGAAGGTTCTGCGGGCGGTCAAACCTGAGCAGAGCCAAAAGTTGACTTTCTGCTCAAATCCGATCCGGAGGCCTACCCCTAGGTCATTGGATAGAGAATCTCGACACGGTTCCAACGCAACTGAGTTTGCAGGAATCGGGGTCCGGATGAAGGTTCTGCGGGCGGTCGAACCTGAGCAGAGCCAAAAGTTGACTTTCTGCTAAAATCCGATCCAAAGGCCTACCCCTAGGTCATGGGATGGAGGGCTCCGATATGATTCTAATGAAACTAAGTTTGCCCAGATCGGAGTCCGGATGAAGAAAATATGAGCTGATGAAATTTCCGAGCAGCAAAACCGGCAATCTGCGCACGTGGCAAAAAGCTGCACACGTGGCGAGTTGCGCAGGAAAATATCTCGGGGATCAAATCCGTAAATATCCAAACATTCGAAATATCCCAGGGACTAAATCTGTAAAAATCCGAGAATATCGGATTAAATTGAAATTTGCCAG
This sequence comes from Buxus sempervirens, assembly GCA_947561395.2. NCBI lineage: Eukaryota > Viridiplantae > Streptophyta > Magnoliopsida > Buxales > Buxaceae > Buxus > Buxus sempervirens. The sequence goes on along the minus strand of OX387184.1, from coordinate 33,722,786 downwards.
GGACTAAATCCGAAAATTCGGATTTTCCGACCAAACGCGCGGCGGCATTTAATGATTTTTCATCATTATGCCGCTCGTGCAAACGTGGCGAGCGGCATGCGCTCACCTTGAGCTGGGCGCCAAGGTGAGCGGCACCCCCTTTTTTTTTGGCCTATATAAGGCCGCGCGAAGTTCGCGCAGGGGGTTGGGGGGATTTTTTGGTTCTCGGGTTGGGGTTTTTTTTTTTTAGGGAAGGTTTTATTCTGGTTGGCTCTGGGTTTTCAAAAGCTTCCCTTCCCGTGGCCTGACTTCCCTCTCTAGATCCCCAAGCACCCGACCGTGCCTTCTTACCCCTTCTTTTCTCCTTCTTCTTCATCCTTCTACCAAAGACCGGAGGAGCTACTCGCGGTGGCTGTTGGAGAGGAAGCTCGCAGCGGCGTTTCGCTTCGAGGAGGTCACACACTTCCACGAAAGAGTTTAGAACTTTCAGGTATTGTACCCCTCTAGCTCCTATACCACATATATGAAAACTGGCTTTCTTGCATGACTTTTCTTGTGTAAGTATGGTATCCACCACGTTTGCTTCCACATGGGATCTCCCAGGCTACAGTTCTGGGCAATATGGGATTTGGCGTAAAAGGGAGTGTGTTCCCAGCTAAGTGAGTCTTTTGTATCCCTGTAAACCCCCCCTCTCCTTCCTTTCCCTGACGGTTACCGGACATGCTCGAAGGTCCGGTCTAGTCCAGGCGTAGGTGAGAGTTTTGTATCTTTTTCTTGCCCATGCAATCTCTGTCTTTTATGGTCACTATTTAATTTTGTTAGACATGCCAACATGCTCCCCAACCCCCTGCCTGTGCGCTTGCTAACATGCCCCATCATCCTCATTACCCCTGTGAAGTCATCGGGTTTGGTTTTATGTATCATCGGGCTCGGTTTTGCTTGAAAAGAAATTTGGGGTCGTGTGATGAAGTAGTTCAGATTAATTTAAATGCATGTTTAAGGGTCTCTTGGGAGTCTGGGGAACACCTGGGAGGTTTTACAGAGCTCAAAATCAGCTAAAAAATTGAGTTTGAAAAGAAACCGAGAGCATCGAGTGTCCGCCGAGTTCGCGCGAGGCTCGCGCGAAGCTCGTGCCCACCTCATTTTTTGTGTTTTCGCTGTTTTCGGTCCACCCGGCCCGCGCCGACCTCGCGCCTAGTGCCCGAGGTCGGCGCATACCCCTAAAACATGCCGAATTGATATATTTTTGAAAAATTCCAAAAATGCCCTTTACTGTACCCCCCACCCCCTTTGTTCGTTGCGCATCCAACTCGTACCTTGGTACGGGGAGGTACCCCACCCCGTGGGCTCCGCTTCGCTTCGCCCACAGGGCCCCCGGGTACCTCCCCTTGGACCCAGCACAATGAGCCAGCTTTTTTCTCTGACAGAGTGTCTATCTTGTGTTTTTTTCTGTGATTGTTGCTAGATGTGAATGATATTTCCGAACCGAACCGGATAAACCAATAGGGTTTCTGGGTCACCCGGAAACCCAATGTGGGACTTGGACTCCCGGTCCAACTTGACTTCCAGTGGGCCTTCCAACGGGGCCCACCCAGCCCAATAAACACCAAAGCATGCCATTAAATAACTTAAGTAAAATGAACAATTTGAACCGGGCGGGCCAAACCCAATGCGGCCCACCCGAGCCTTGTTATGCGAAATTGATGCATGAATTGCGTGGTTTGGCCGAGACCAAGGGCAAGGGCCTACCGGGCCCGCCAAAGCCCACCAACCGAACCAAGGAAGGGTACAAACCCTAACTTCCGGTAACTTGGGCTTACAAAGCCCAGATTTGGACTGCGGGCCCCAAGCCCAGTGTCCAAATCACTTTGGCAAAATTAAAAAGATAAATCCAATAAAAAATACTTGGACACCATGTGGGCCCACCCTAGGGGCCCACAAACCGGTATGGCCCACTTGTGCATGAAAAACACTTAATCTTCAAACCTGAACTTAAAGTAAAATCAATTAAACTAACCAAAAGCCCAAAGGACCTCTCAGGCTAGACTGAGGTCCACAAGGGTACACGGGCTTGACTAAGCCCACCAAGGATACCGTGGGCCTTCCAACGGGGCCCACCCAACCAGACTCAGATCACCTAAGTAATCAAGATAAAAGCAACTAAAGGGACCCACACCACTCAGGTGGTCCCGCCAGACTTAACCAAATTGCATATCGGATTAGGAATCAGGTGAGACCAATGTAAGCTGACTCAAACCAGGGAACCCACGGGACCCGTCATCCGACGGGGTGGACCGGGGTGTCTACGGACTTCCCCGAACCACAACTGAGAACTGACCTTAGAATCTCAAGCCGCAGACCAAAAGCCCTAATAGACAGGATTAGGCACCCAGGTGTCCGCCTGCACCCCATCAGGCGGTGGCGACTCCGAATTTTCCCGTGCCGCGTTTCCCACGCGCGCACAGCATGCTTTGCCCATATTTTATTCACGGGCCAGTCGTGCCCGAAATCTCTCTACGGTCAGGCGCGCTCGTATTGGTAATACGGGCACCAGTGGACCGTAACTCATTTACGGTCACTAAAGACTCGTGCGAGATTTATTCTTCTCTCGATTTCCGAGCTTTATCTTTAGTCCAATATCCCTTTTTACGAGCGAATTATGTCTTTTATTCGCTGAAGCCACCTTGGTTGGCTATGGATGGGCATTATCTATGTTTTTCACTCTATCTTGAGGATCAGGATATATCCTTCTGGACCAGCCTTGCCCCTGGGTTTGCCTATAAAAAGAGGGCCTTTCCTCAAGCAAAAGACCACGAAAATTTGAAGTCTAAGGAGCTCCAAGAGAAGAAGAGGAACCCCTGTTGCTTTGCTTGCTCAATCCAGGTAAGTCCCTTTTCCCTTTTATTTTCTGTCTTCAATTCTAGATGTAATAGGATCATCTCTATTGCTGTAGAATAAGGCCATCTTTTTTATCTAGTATTCCTAAACTTGTCTCTAAGTACCTCAAGAGTCTCTCTAGCCGTAAAACGTGAAGAGAGAGCTAGGGGAAAATAGAACAGGTGGATCCCTAGAATAGAACCCCATATCTGTTTTTCTCCTTTTTTATAGAATAAAGCCTTTGATTGTGTTTGTATAACCAAACCTATCTCCAAGTACCTCAAGAATACTCTCTAGCCGTAAAACGTGAAGAGAGAGCTAAGGGAAAAGAGAACAAGTGGATTCGTAGGGTAGACCCCCATGTGCTCAAATCTGTGAGATGTGGCTGCTTTGGATATCATGATCATGTTTTAATGCTTTTTATGATGAATCTGAATGAACAACATGAATCCATGATGTTTATAGCATGAGATCCCCACTATTTTATAAAATTTGGATTTTTCCCACTTTTGCACCTACAGCACTGTTTTCGTGATTTTTGTGGTTTTAGGCTAAGATCTTGGATTTATCATGATCAATATGATAGATCTGGATCCAGAAGCCTGAAATTAAATTCTAGGGTTTCATGATGTTGTTTTTAAATCGTTTTTCATTTTTGAGAGAAGACCCTACGGTCTAAGTTCTCCCCTTTTAATGTTCTTCATCACGTGGGTATTTTTGGTTTTTATTTCTTGATTTAATGTGAAATTTGGGCTATATCTATATCCTGGACTATTCAAGTTCAATTTTGAAATATTTTATAAAAATCATATTTTTCCAGATTTCTAGAATTTGACTTGAAGCCAGATTTTTGGGTTTTTCACTTTAAATTGATTTTATCTCAATTTTATTTTAATCATGAAACCCTAGGAATGGTATGATCATATTTGAAAGTTCTGGATCAATCAGACCATTCATATGAAAAAACCATACAATTTTTGTCTTTTTTTTATTTTTCATGAATTTTATAGCAAGCTTTTTTCCTTTAATTTAACATGAACAATACCTGGCAACCACCTTGTGTGGATGAATAGGGGTGCCTAACACCTTCCCCTGTTCATAACCTAATCCCCTTACCTATCTCTGGTTGTTTTTTTAGGAGGGTTATTTTTACCCTAAAATTGCCTTTTGTGTTTATTTAATATTTTGGTGTCCATTCACACCTAAATTGAATGGTGGCGACTCTTTGTTTTATTTAATCCCGTGTGATGATTGAGGAAGTCAATGAATTTTGATTTTTTCCCATGTCTCACAAGGATCCATGACAAGCTAGACCAAAACGAAACAACTCACCCACAAACCAATCTTTAGTAGCATGATATACCAACCTCTGGTATTACCATCAATCACAAACCAAACTCATAACGGGTCGCTCAAGTCCAGAATAGTAACACCATGAAATTCAGTCAGAAATCTAACCCAAAACACAAGACCAAAATAGTTATACACTTCCTTACTTACACAAATACCTTTTCATAAAAACTGCTCAGTACCTTGTAATGCGATAAAAACTTAGGTTGACAATTCACAAGCTAGAAAACAACAGTAAAACATAAATAAAGCAAAGCCACTACCACATGGAATTCAGACCTGAATTTAACTAGTCACTGGCCCCTCAAAACTGACTTTTAGCACTAATAATTCCTCCCCCTAAATTACGGAATGATCTCTGTGGGTCTTGACCATCTTATAATACTTCTAGCATCTTAATCTAACTTCTAGAGAGGTGTTTAAAGTGTTAGAGTGGAAAAATCAACTCAAAAATGGTCAGCCGTACATCACCTGGAAATTTGGTGGGTGTGCTGACCTCAAGTCAGTAGGCGCCAAACGGCGGCAAGTCAGCGCATCCAACTTTTGTATAACTGCTAAGTACCGCTGAGCCTTGTCAGTAGGCAGCACCCAGCGGATACCCCCCTGATTTCCCGATACTTGTTTAGCTCACTATTAATTCAAATTCGACATGACTGACCTAATTTCGAACCTATACAATCACTGATCCATACTCATACTACCTCCCACAACCCTTTAGAACCAATTCGAATTTAATTCCACTAAGATACTGATTCGATTAAACAATTTTTTTGTAAATTAGTTTCCCACAGATTTTCTTAACTTGCAGCAAATAGAACCAAATCAATTTATGCAATTAGTTGCAAAACTAAGTAGAAATCCGATGCTACTTACTTGATTTGACAAACAGTTCTTCTAGCTTCCAATTTCTTTGATCCACGCACCTTCGAAATGGTAATTTACGCTGCTAATGGCCTCTGTTTCATAGCCACGATCAGATCGGATTAGATTTGAGTTTGATCTTCCTTAATAACTCAATTACAACCTAAATCCCCAAATATATTCACTTACCTGATCTCCTTAATATCTGCCACGAGAATTTGATCGCACCTCCCACTTGTGCAATCGAACAATCTGATCTACAATGAGCAACCAACTCAAAAATTTCTCCAGCACTAATCTCCTCTCCTTCTTCTTCCTCAAACCCTAGCTATTTGCCTTCTGTTTCTCTGATCTACAGACTCTCACTCGAGCAACCGACTGTAACGCCCCAGATCCGTGTTGATCATTAAAGATATAACACGTCTCATAGAGGGTTAGGTAAGAATCCAAAATAAGTGTGATCGCTGGATAATCACACAATTAATACCATATCAGAGTGCACAATTAAATTCTTATCTAAGAAGTCCAAAATAATCTTTAATTAAAATCAAACGATTCCACATCAACTACTTTATTACATTTCCCAAAATCAAATGAGTCAAAGTTCCAATCTAAAATAAACCCACTAGTCTATGGATTGTAGTAATAATCTTTCTCCCTATATGTGTCAGTCGGATCTACCCCAGTAGGAGCCTCACCATGAGTATCTGAAAACAAAACAAAAGCAAAGGATTGAGATACGAATATCTCAGCGAGTAGCATATGCATGCAAAAATAGTTGTCATCAGTTATAAACATGCCTTGATAATAACCAACACCAATACGTTCAATAGAGATAAATACGAAATGGAAATCAAGAATTCTAGTAATAATTCCCATCAAGAATCAACTATGATACCGATAAAACAATGAAAGGTCAATGTCATGCATATTGCTTAAATTGGTTAATTCACATGCCAAGGAGACACTCCACACCTCCATGTACACAATTCCAGTCTACTCAGGGTGTCGGACACTCTGAAATGACAGCCTACTCAGGGTATCATCATCCAATGCCGGCCTACTCCGGGTATCGGCATTGACAACCAGGCCTACTAAGGGTATCTGGCTACTCTAAACCGGTTGTGGCAACACACAAGGCCATGCAATTACCCCAACAAACAATACCATCACATTACTAAGCTTAACATGGATCCAAGGGAAGTTAAACCAAAACCAAAATAACAATTTCATAAAACTTGGTATTTGTAAAACAATAAACCCACACCAATTACCATCATGTGTATCCCAATACACTCATCACAAGTCATTCCAACCAGAACAGCAACTCATGTAATTTCAGTAGGTATCCCAACCCCAAAAACAACAAACCTCATTAGTAGTAAAATCCTTTTACTCGCACAAGAAAATTTACAATACTATTCAGCCCTTTGATATCAAACAAATCTAGATTAAATAGATTCATAATCAGAAAACAAATATAATACATAAAGAAGACTAACTCATTATCTTATAGTGTTATGAACAGTAAACCTACCCAGATTCCTTCAAATCACACTTCGGAAACCTATAGAAATACCAAGAATTTGATTTAATGCTCTCCCAATTGTTTTGAACAAATATAATATTTCTAATATCCTCATCTAGTCTTTGGGTAAAGAGGTTGAAGTTTGAAAGTATCAAAAAGTGGCTTGGATTGGTCAGAACCAACCTTCGGCAGATTTTAGTGGGTGCGCTGACCTTTGGCGCCTGGTGCGAGGTCGGCGAGAACTCGGCGGTAACCCAAATGCCTCTCGCGCTAACTAAAAGTACTTGGTTTGAGATAAGTGCGAACTCGGCGAGACTAAAAATCGATCTCGCGCTGAGCTGCCGCTGGGTAAAGAAGTTGGCTGCAACTCGGCGGATTCGACCTTCGAAACACGACTCTCTGTTAATCTCAGAACTCCATGACTGACCATATTTTTTACCTCTATAACTACTTATCTATGCTTCTACCATCCCCAAAACACATTTAGACATGATTCGAATTTAATCCAAACAACTTTATATCATGACTCTAAACCCATCGAATAACTCACGCTCGAAAAATATCTTATTCAGAAACCATGCTTTCGACTAAACTTAGAGATCAAAACCAACTATAAATCAAAACGATGCTACTCACAGTTATACGCTCCAAAGCCTTGCAACGGCAACTCCTAGTAGAGCAAATCCAACAAGTCGATCGCCACCCAGTTTCCCTCTGTTCGTAAGAGGTTTTCTTCTAAACACCTTGATTCTGAACACTTAATCGGTAGGAAACACATGGTCTGCTTCTCTCCAAAACCCTAGATCACAAGCAAAAGTCTCCTTCAACACAAAGTATGCGAGTAATCGAAACCTACGAATCTAACTACCTTAAGTATTTATACTTACCCTATATACTTTGCCGCTCGACGAAATTTAAAACACATGATACGGTGCAACGCTCACCCACCAAGTTTCCTACATACACAGCTTATTAATTTTCAAAAATAATAATCATATAGAAAATTGGGGTTTTACACCGACTAACCGAACCAAGGGCTTATTTGCTGGCTTAAATAGTTGCCGCCAGAGCTGTTTTACAACCACTCCGATGCTTGCCACTCCAGTAAAAACCTACACTAACACCCAAACCAACCCAATTTAATTTCTGAAATGTAAGTACCTATTAAATTAAATTGTAGCCATCACGTACCTTAAGTTATAACCTTGCTCCCCCATTATCTGAAATTCCACAATTAACTACAATTAGCATTTTTTTACTTAATTCTCGATATTAATATTAACCAATATTCGGGGTCTTACACCTTACTGGCTCATCGTCATCTGAGTATGATCCGGATTCCCTCTCGCATGAAATGCTTGAGTGGCCCAACCTCCCTCATGTCTCAGTTGAAGAAATACCACCATCCACTCCAGACTTCATCAATATATCTGACTCGGAGGATAATCAGTATGAGACTGCTCTCGCAGAGGAGGAACTTGAAGACTTATCATCGGATGAGAGTGACTCGGAGAACTCCATCAATATGGTCATGACTAATGGAACTGATCCAGAGGAGGTGGATGAAGTCGACGAATACAAGTCACCACCAAAGAACTGAAGTTCTGTGCCCTTTGCAACCTAAGGGAGGTTTTCTTTTCATGTTTTTTGAACCTTTTAATTTTGTTATTTACACATGCTTTCATGTACATAGAAAAAATGCAAGTGTTTGGTCGGCGATGACATTTCTCTGAGACCACACCTTTTGGCACGACCACGATCATGGAAAGAGGCCTAATAGCTCAAAGGTGTCTTTGGCTGGGTGCAGGATACTGTCCCATGAGAACCTTGATTGAGCCAAAGGCAACCATTTCCTGATCCATGCCTTGTTTTTCTCCTCCAACCCATCCTTCCATTGGGGCAGAATAACCCTGGAGAGGAAAAAGATGAAAAGAAAAGAGAGAAAATGTCTAAACCAGCTGAGGGTTAAGGGCGGCCCCATATCATGTCTCTAAGAAAGGATGAGAGGCCATCCTTCGCACATCCTTAACCATGAAAATCGCTAGTCAAAACACTTTGAGCTTGATCGTGTCATTCAAATACATGTGTTGTGTCTTGCCACCCCACTGTAAGCACCTCATTTTTGCGCTCCCGGAAAAGCCAGAAATGCAAACCCTGGACAGAAAGTCAAACCCTAAGGGGTGAAAATTTGACTTTTTGATCAAGTAAAAATTGGCCACCTCGCTTTATATCATTGGATAGAGAATCCCTACACGGTTCCAACGCAACTGAGTTTGCAGGAATCGGAGTCCGGATGAAGGTTCTGCGGATGGTCAAACTTGAGCAGAGCCGAAAGTTGACTTTCTGCTAAAATCCGATCCAGATGCCTAGCCCTATGTCATTGGGTAGAGGGCTCCGATACGATTCTAACGCAACTGAGTTTGCCAAGATCGGAGTCCGGATGGAGAAAATATGAGTTGTCGAAGTTTCCGAGCAGTAAAACCAGCAAGCTACACACGTGGCAAAAAGCTGCACACGTGGTAAGTTGCATAGGAAAATATCTCGGGGATCAAATCCGTAAATATCCAAACATACGAAATATCCCAGGGACTAAATTTGTAAAAATCCAAGAGTATCGGATTAAATCGAAAATCTCCAGGGACTATATCTGTAAATTTCGGATTTTTTAGACAAATTCGTGGCGCATTAATGGTTTTTTAATCATTGTGTCGCTCGCGCCGAGCGACAGCTGCTCGGTGCGAGCTCAACACCAAACTCGGCAGATACCTCGTTCCTCCTCTATAAATACCGCGGCCCCCTTTTTGCGAAGGGGTTCGGCTTTTTTTGGGTGTGCTAGTTTGGCTTCTTCTCGGGTGTTGGCTCCCCCCACAGAGAACCCTTCTTCTCGACTCTGGCTGGTTCGCAAACCCCCTCCGTATACCCCCCTTTGCCTCCACAAACAGCCGCCCCACAACACTTGAAGCCCTTTTGACCCCCGTTTTCTCGTTTCTTCTTCTACCTCATCGGATCCGAAGGAGAACCGGCTGTTGGTGCAAGAAGAAGGAGGCTCCGGTGGCTGCTCGCGCACTCCAAGGAGGCCTCACGCATACTCTACCAAGGCTCGAAACCAAGGTGAGCTATCCTTGTTTATTTACATGATATATATAAATCAGGGCTCCTCGTTCTTTTCTAGCATTTTTGTTTGCTATTATCGTTGGTTTGATTCGGAGGGGGAGTATGTTCCCCCCATGACCTCCTCTCATGTATCCCAATGTAAACCCCCCATTTCCTTTCTTTGTTGGTCACATTCCTGCTTGGTTTTCGAATTTGGGTGTCTCTGAAAAGAATTTGTTTTGGATTATAGAGTAGGTTGGATTAACTTCAAAGTGAGTTTAAAGGTCTCTTGGGAGTTTGGGGAACACCGGGAAGGTGTTACAAAGCTCCAAAACCCAGCCAGTCTTTGAGTTTAAGAAGAATCAAAAGATCGGGTTTCGTAGTGGGTATGCGCAGAGCTCGCGCGAAGCTCGCACGGAGCATTTTGCATCCGCCGAGCTCGTGCCTAGCTTGCGCCGAGCTCGCACGGAGCATTTTTGCATCCGCCGAGCTCGCGCTAAGCTCACGTCGAGCGCGTGCGCGGACGCCTTTTTTCACTGTTTTCGGTTCGCCCAGCTTGCGCTGACCTCCGCTTCGCTCTACCCACAAGGGCTCCAGGTCCCTCCCCTTGGACCCAGATTATGTGATTTTTGTATATTTTGTGTATTTCGTGATTTCTGTATATTCTGTGATTTTGCTGGATATGGGTGACTTCTTCAAACCAAACCAAATGAACCAATAGGGTTTCCGGGTCACCTGGAAACCCAACATGGGACTTGGACCCCCGGTCCAACTTGATTTCCAGTGGGCCTTCCAACGGGGCCCACCAAGCCCAAAAACACAATGGAATTTATGCATGTAACTTAATCAAGATAAGTAAAATTAAATGATTAAACCGGGCGAGCCAAACCTAATGCGGCCCACCCGAACTTGTTAGTGAATTGATGTATGAAATGTGTGGTTTGGCCGAGACTAAGGGTAAGGGCCTACCGGGCCCGCCAAAGCCCACCAACCGAACCAAGGAAGGGTGCAAACCCTAACTTCCCGTAACTTGGGCTTTCAAGCCCTAATCAGGACTACGGGCCCCAAGCCCAGTGTCCAACCCATTTTTGGAAATTTGAAAAGATAAATCTACTAAATTACTTGGCTAACATGTGGGCCCACCTAAGGGGCCCACAAACCAATCTGGCCCACCTTTACATGAAAACCACTTAAATCCAATTTGAAACCAAAAGTAAAATCGATTGAACTAACCAAAGCCCAAAGGGCCTCTTAAGCTAGACTGAGGCCTACAAGGGTACATGGGCTTGACTAAAGCCCACCAAGGACACAGTGGGCCTTCCAACGAGGCCCACCCAACCAGACTCAGATTACCTAATTAATTAAGATAAAAGCAATTAAAGGGACCCACACCACTTAGGTGGTCCCACCAGACTTAACCAAGCTGCATATCGGATTAGGAATCGGGTGAGACCAAAGTAAGCTGACTCAAACCAGATAAACCTAAGGGACCCGTCACCCGACGGGGTGGACCGGGGTGTCTACGGACTTCCCCGGACCACAACCGAGACCCTACTTAGAATCTCAAAGCCGCAGACCAAAGCCTTAATAGACAAGATTAGGCACCCTGGTGTCCGCCTGCACCCCATCAGGCGGTGGCGACTCCGAATTTTCCCGTGCCGCGTTTCCGACGCGCGCACACCCACACTGGGGCAAAAGCTGAAAAAGAAGTAAAAAAGGATGACTAGATTCCCGAATGAGTTTGCATGAAACACTCCAACCAAATTGTCACAACTTCTGTAAAAGGATAAAAGGCCATTTTTGCTTCACATCCCAAATTTCCAAAGTCATATCCTTAGTCAAACCCTTTGAACCTAATGTTCTTCTTTCCAACCCACTGAATCAGAAGCTCTAAATGGGGTGCTTGGCAAAGAACAAGAAAAGAAGAAAGGATGCTAGTGTGCCGAAGCAAAGAAAAAAGAAAGAAAAGGAATCAAAAAGCATACTGGGGCATGCCCAGCAAATCAAAAGGCAAAGGTATACCACAAAGGCAAAAACAAAAATGCTAAAAAAGAAATGAAGGTCACAAAAGGCCTCAAAAAAGAAAAGAGAAGAAAGTAGAATTGACATTGTCAAAGTCCAAGCAGTCAAGAAAAGGGTAGAACATGATTCGATCCATTCACAAAAAAAAAAAAAGACTTTGAGCCGTATTCCCTTTCTTTCATAAACCAAAACCGCGGCCTTCATTTCGTCCCATCATAAAGTCTTTTTTGATTACAAAAAATGTGACATTTAGATCCGGGCAAATTAATGATGAAGGAATCTACAAAGGAAGAATGAGCTTCGGCAGGACACAAATTGAAACCTGAGAATGAAAAGATAAGAGCTTGAGCCTTATAACCCATCATTTCTCAGAACTTAAAACTAAGTCGATGTTTCATCCTAAGTTTCAAGACCTCTCTGATCTCTGGACATGGTATGCAAAAGTCGGCCAAAGACCCTCAAGCTGGGATAGACACTAACTCCAGGAAAGAACCCTCAATTGCAAAAACCTAAAACCATCCTCCAAGCGGAAAAATGAGAGAAATTAAGACCGGGGAAGGGGAAACACTCCTTGAAATGCCCCTCAACTGCTAAACCCTTGCTAGCACAAGTCAGCGATCTCGTGGGAATGCATGTGTTAGCACCTGATTTTTGCACCCCTAAAATGAAGAAAAATGAAAAGTAAAACCCTGAGGGGGTAAAAAAATTGACTTTTTGATTCAAGTAAATTTGGCCATCAAACTTTATCTCATTGAAAAGAGCACTTCGATACGGTTCTAACGCAATTAAATTTGTTGAAATCGGGGTCCGGATGAGAAAGTTATGAACCGATCAAACTTTTGGGGAGCAATTTGATCCCAATGAAAAGGTGGTTCCAAGCTGATTCTAACGACACTAAGTTTGCTGAAATCAGACACTAGACGAAGAAGTTATGGGTAGTTGAAATTTCAAGAAAACTATCCGTTGGCAAAAAAAGCAGCAAAAAATATAATAAATCAATAAAATAAATAAAATAGATGTTTATTAAAAATATCCTAAATATTTTTAAATATTTTAAATAAAGAATCTCATTTTTATAATAAAATAATCAAAAAATCGGATAAAAATCTTTAAATAAATCAAATTTAATAAAGCATTTGAAATCCAGCATTTTAAAAACGTGCTCGCCTGCATTTGAAATGCAGACAAGGCATGTCCACACTTCAAATGTGGGCAAACCTTCTAGAAGCAAGACACGCGTCCCGTACGGCGACAGCTGGCCGATTCGCATGAAGATTTAAGCACATGGTGATTCGCCCACATTTGAAATACAGGCAAGGCATGCCCGCATTTGAAATATGGGCAAGGCATGCCTGCATTTGAAATACGGGCAAGGCACACTTGCATTTCAAATACGAGCACAAAAATTTTGCCTATAAATAAGGGGCCAACCCCCACATTTGTGTAAGTTGGTCCCTTAGGCTAGTCCCCTTCTCCTTCTCTGCTTTTTCCACGTTCGACCCCTACCCAAACTCTGTCACTATCAACCTAAGTCCCAAAATACCCAAATTGCCCCTAGACTATGCCTATTTGGCTGCTCCTTTCATTCTTTTCAATATGAAGATAAGGAGACCCTTTTCAAGCCCATTTCAAAAATCAATAGGAGTGCGGAAGCGTTGCCAAAATCATCCGGAGAACCATCACACATCAAAGTAGAAAGGTAACGGCAGAGAAGTACTTCTGGTAACATTGTGTACAATATTCATTAAATTTGATTCTATCTAAGTTGGTTTTACTTACTGTTTATTTTCCTTATTACTTCTCACCCACTTGTTCTTGTTTTGCATGATTTTGGAGCCCCATGATAAGGGGGAAACTTTATTCGAAGGGAAGAGAGTAACTTTAAGTTAAAAAAGGGCATCTAAACTTACTTTAAGCTAATTTGGTCAATTTATTTTGTTTACTTATTACGGAGGGAGTTGTCCTCCTTGGGAATTTGTTGTAACCCATAGACTTCCCTCCCTCTATCCCTTCTAAAAGTCCCCATGCATGCAGATTTACAAGCAATGAGGCGTTAAAGAGGAAAAATGAAGATTTGAAGTCAAATGAAGACATTTGCAAAATAAAAGAGATGCTGGAAAATCACAACAGAGATCGCCGGATGTCCCAAGAAGACCACAGAACTAATTCCGGCCGAAATCGGCTTAAAAAATGCAAATCCGGATGAAAACCGTATTTGAAGTACGATTCAAACTTGCCCGTATTTAATATGCGAGCAGGCCTGAACCGCAATACATTTACGGTTCAGCCCAGTTCGTATAGCAAATACGGTCAGCTTTAAAAAAAAAACTTAAAAGTGAAATTTTTGGCCCGGTTGGACCCGAACCGGCTTGACCTGACCTTGCAAAGTTTCTTGGGCTATCTTGAGCCCATTTGTAGACCATGGGTCTTATTGGGCCCATCAAGACCTCCTGGGCCCAACTATGGTGCCCACATTCCGACCGGCCAAAACCAGGCCCGTTTTCAACAAACGGGCCCAAGGCCTTTGCTTAAGTGCTATTGGGCCAAATCCAAGCCCTCCAAGCCTTTAAGATGCTTGATTAATTTAATAAACAAATCTTGGCATCCTACAAGCCTTCCAACAGGGCCCGTATCCGACCCACATAACCTAAATAAAAAGATAAAAATAAGATGAAAAGGGGGCCCACACCTTCAGCGGACCCCATCAAACCCAAAAATAGGCATGCTAGTCCAGGAATGGTGAATTTGACTCAAAAACCAGGGAGACCCGAGGGACCCGTCAAACCTACGGGCGGGCCGGGGTGTCTTCGGACTTCCCCGGACGTAACCGAGGACTTAGCTAGATCTCTAATAAGCAGCAGACCATATGTAACGCCCCAGTTCCGGGTCCATTCCCAAACCCGAGGTGTTATGGTAATCAAACAAAGCAACTAAAGAAACTGGACAATTTAAAACTTTTTCTAACTTTATAATCAGAGTAAATGCAGAAACTTAAATTTAATATTCTCTTTATTAATCAACAACCATGATATACAAGGATTTCAATTACATGAGCAATCCTACATCTATATAGACTACCCAACTACAATTAGCCAACAACTTGACGTCCTCGCCGAGAGTACCTGAAAAATGGGGTGAAACCGAAGTGAGAATAAATCTCAACAAGTAACAAAGTGTATGCTGTAAAACAGTCCATAATTTTACAATACTAGTCATGAGGTGAAAGAATAATACAATAATAACAAAAAAACCAATCCAAAACAAACACGTGTGACCAATAGGACTCATGAATTGAAACCACTTAGTAAGAATATTCTTGCCCTCATAGTTCGCTACATCATGACTTACATGATAGATGGAGCCCGCACCTGCAGTCACTACCATCTCGTCCGTCAACCATCAATGCGGACCACCCCCGAGATACATGGATAGGTTGGCGAGTACAATCTAGTCCAAATAAAATCCCATCATGGGCACCGCTTCCGCGGAGGCCATACCAATCTGATCAAAGATTAATGGACTCACAACAAACACGTCTAATACCAGTGCAAGTGCAAGTCACAAGTGATTCTCAAGCACGGCCAAATCATAGCTCTCATGTGTGAGTCACAGGTAACCTACCATCATGACCAATATAAAGCTCGTGAAAGTCAGTCTCATACTCATTAAAGCATGCGGATGGTAACCTGAAAATAAAACAAAACCATTTACCGATAGCAATCTCGGCTTATGACTAGGTTGCACCTGCAGTGGTCTCGGATTGCTGCCTACGTCGCCCACGCCTGCTAGTACGATGGACTACATACTGTGGAGTTCCGATCAAGAATAACTTACCAGCCAATTCCCTTTCACTTCCTAGCTAAGCTATGGATCCATACTAAGCATTGCCCACTAGACACAACTCACAATCAAAAACCTTGAATAACTCGATAACATATCAATGTAATTGTGAAACCCACATGACAGTGGAAAACCAAACCAGGGAATGGACATACTTCTCAATAACACCCACCAAAAATACAGAACCATATTTGTATACCAAATCCGCCCATGCGGGATAAAACAGGCACCATGCCTTGTCACACCATGTGACCCAAGAACCAATACTAGATGTACCAAGTCCTATGTCCAAACACCAGGTTTCAACGGCACAAAAATCCAAAAACCACGGTGTTCAACCAAAATATATTCAAAATAACCATTGAACAGTTCTTAAGCAGAGTTCCATGTCATTCAATAAGATAAGTACGAGAGTATACACAATTCTAAATAAAAGGTTTAGATTTGAGTCGTGTTAGTGTGAGCATACTTAGTTTATTGTTCTAATTCAGTATTTAGGTTATTCTTTGTTTCTTACAAAGTTTACTCCAAATCCTACACTTTGGTTTATCCTAAAATCTTTACTTTTAATTTCAACTAATACCCTAAATCTCCAAAACCTTTTGGGTTATGTTATTGATTCTTTTCAGAAGTTAATTTAAGTCTATTATAACTTGTTAGACTAGGCTTCATACCTAGAACCCTAATGAAAGTGGATTGAGTACATATGGTTTACCTTAACTAGTCTACTTTGATTCTTATTACCTTCATTGTTCCAAATAGTTACCCTTTTATCCGAATTTAATTCTGTCACTTCCTACATCTCAAATTACCCTATTTACAAGTGTTACAACATTAAGACTCCAAGAAAAATCATTAGAAATTGAATCAGGGCACGAATCCCAAGTTTAGAAATTTCTGACAGTCAGTCGCTCGATAGGTCGCTCGATAGGTCGCTCGGGCGACTGTTCTAGCAGTGAAGTTTCAGATTCTGTTATTTTTCAAAGGCTTGTCACCTAAGGAAACGCTCGAGCGGTGTATCGAGCACTCCAACTAATAACACTAGATTTCTTAGTTGCGGAAATTTCCTAAATTTTTAATCCACATATTAATTCATTTTGATTCTAAACATCTCTTTTCCATCTTAAATTAGTTATGAGACAACCCTAAACTAATCCCATCATCTTTCTACATATCTTAAAGTTTCTTTCTAAGTTTAACTCATCATGATCAACATTTTCTTGATTGTCAAAGGAAAGATAAAGCACCAAAACAATACTTAATAAACACATAACTTTTCCCATGAAATCCAACTTCAAAAACATCACGATCAAACATCAAAATCACGAGAAAACATGCAGTTCCTCCAGTTTCTAGTGTTTGCTACTTGCCTTATGATGAACCCAAATTTTCTTTAGAAACTTCGCTTGTGCCCGACTTTGGAGCTCTACCGCACCCCTGTAGACTTCTCCAATTAAAATCTCTACCGTTCAGTTTGAAGTCTTCCATGAGTAGAACAAAACCCTAAAATTTCAGCCCATTCCAATAGGTGGATCTTCCTATCTCTCCTCTCGAAGTTGGCTGGTCGACCATCTCTGTAACTTCTCTTCTTTCTAATTCCCTCTTTCTTTTCTCTCTTCTCTCCTTTTATTTTTGGCTCCTATCACTCATGCACGAATTTCCCTCTCCTTCTAACTTATTTTCAAAACCTAAAACACTCTTTAAACCTCTCTTTTATAGCCTCCCTACTAGTCCAACTCTAATTAGATTTAGCTTATTCTAATATACTTAGTGTATTCCCTCTTCTACCCTTTTCCTTAATTTAACTCCTTTAATTCTCTTTCAAAGGATCTCCTAATTAATTTTCGTGCTCAACTTTATTTCTAATTTTAAATTGAACTTAGGCTTTTATTATTCACTCAAATTACCTATATCTCAGACCCTAAATAGTATAATTACCATTATGCCCTGTTTCCACCCTTAAAGCCTTAAATTTCATTATTTTGCATCCAACTAAGCTGAGATTTTGTCTAGTTGAATTTATTGAATTAATAACCAATTATCTTATTTTCTTTCATGAATTTAACAAATTAAAATGACCAAATTACTCTTCCTCTTTAAATTCCTATTTTAACCTTTATATCATATCTTTAATTCCCCTACTATTATATTCTTTAGTATTTTCCTCTATAATTTATCTTTAATTATTTATTTTATTCTTAGGAAAATCCAGGGTTTTACACCAGACTTAGACCCGATTAGGTCACCCAGTGTCTGCTTGCACCTCTCAGGCAAGGGTGACTCCAAAAGTCTCGAGGCACGCACGAACCCGCGTGCGCCCCGTGTACGATCTAGGATTTTTTAGGTACGCACAGCGTGACAAGCACACTGTCCTAAAACACTTCGAGCTGATAAGGCAAATCTCTGTGGTCATTGGTCTTGCCCTTTCTATAACGCCCCGAACCCGGGTCAGTGAAAACCAGCACCTAACCCGAACCTGGTTCGCTACTGTAACAACCCAAGTCTGATTCAACAACCAAACTCGAGGTGTTACCACGAAGCTGGGGTCAAATACGAACTAAGATTCACAATAATTTTAAAACTAATTAATTACATCAGAGTTCTGGTGGAAAATAAAACAATTCTTTATTCAATTTAATCAATTCAGTTTACAATAACATTTGTCTAATCAACATGTGAACATTAATATCAATTACAATTCAACCCATCAAATAAAACCCCATCTTTGCGATCTCTCCAAGCAAACCTGAAAAATAGGGGAAAACGGAGTGAGATTTACATCTTAGCAAGTAGCAGGTGCATGCAATTAGAAACAGTCTAATGTAAGCAAATAGTCATGAGGTATGCGATTAATCAATGATAAGACGATGAGTTCAATTTATCGATAGCAATCCAGATAAAGCGATAAAACTGATAATCCTGCATAAATAGTAGCAATTAGATGTTATCAAGGTAAAACAGACAAAAGCGATAAAACACGTGCCATTGCAGGACTCACAAAAATGATAAGCATTTGAGATGACACTCGACTAAATGCTATACCACCGTGTGACTTAAGGGCGAAGCTACTAAGACCACTAAAAATCGTGAAGATCACCTTAGATAGGAGCCGTAGTCATCGACTTATTGCGCACGAACTCAATAAAGTTGGCATGTACCACTAGCATGCAGCACCCGGAATCAATACATGGAGGTGATCGCTTATCCACATGTACAGGGAATCACCAGCGGAGCACTGGGGTGTCCCTCCAGACATAGGACCTTCCAAAGCAAACTAACTTGCAAAGGAAGCGCGCTCACACATAGGAATAACTCAACCCAAACAAAATACCACTTAGCTAACCAGCCAAAACTATGGATCCATATACAGCTAAGCCCACTAACACAAACCATGATAAAACAACATACGGGAGGACACGCTACTGTAGGAGTCATACACACTTTTACCTGTAAAGGATTACACATCTCTACACAGATAGATTACCCATCTCTGCCGTAAAAGCTAGTATCAACTCAACCACAGAAGCCGTATCACCCAACCGTAAAAGAAAAGCGAATATCATACCACATACCAATCCATACCCAAGTACTCAATTCCGAGAGAAAACCATGATTCAATCCTTAAAAATCCAATAAAGCCTTTTTCAGAATAACATATGCAATTTCCTAATTATATTCAAAATAAAACTCACGTATCATAAATTTGATAGAAATCAGAGTTTATGCAATTCCAGAAACCAATATTCATATTTAAAGTACAAACCAAAAGTAATCCAAGTCTTGCTTAGAGTTTTCCTTATTAATCCCTTTATTATATCCAAGTTCTCATATTAATACCTAAGATGGTATTTATTTCAATTCTTCTGTATTTTTAATTTCCAGCATGTTCTACAGACCTAAAATATAGTTTAGAAGGTAATTTTAATCCATAAATACAAGCTAGTATTATTCCCATTGTTGTTACCTTCAATTTAGTCCCTTCCATATTCTAACCTATCTTTAGAACTTCCAATTACTTGGTTATTTACAAAATATAATTTTTATAAATTTCTATACCTCAATTAGGTCCTTAATAAGTTGATAAAATAATTATCTTACAAGATAAATTACTAGGTATTTAATCGTATCACAAAAATCCCACAATTCTGAATTTTCTGAAGAGAGCGCCTACCTCTGTAGGCTAAGCGGTCCTAGGCGCTCGTGCAAATTTCTGCTATAAATTTCCAGATTTTCCAATTTTGGATTTCTAGGACTTTGCTTTGAGTTTCATTGGTCTAAATTAATTTACTAACATTCTAAATCATACCTAAAGCCTTCTAGATTAATTTGCACCAATTAACTTTCAACCTATATCCACATGATCATACTTATGATTATTTAATACTTTTCATATTTCTTCAAGTTTTGATTTTTGTGCTTAGCCTTTGGGTTTAGTTAGTCTAAAATAATTCCCTCACATTCTAAATCATACCTACAGCACTCTAGATTAATTTGGGTCCATTAAATACCATCCCATAAATATTTACATGATCAAACGAAGATTTCTTCATTACTTTAGCAAATCCTTCAAGACTACAAAATCATATAATATAAAACATTTGATTCCATATAAATCCAGTTCTAATTAATCCATTCAAACCATGCAGTTCCTCTAGTTTTCAAGGGTTACTACTTGCCTCATACGCTAAAAATCCATCTTCCTTTGAAGTTTCTAATCCTGGACCCAAATTTTGCTCCCAAACACACCAACCTAGAGTTCTCCAATTCCAATCTCCACCTTTTACATTGTAGTTCCATCAGTCAAGATCAAAAAATCCAAATTTGAACTCGATCCACCGTACGCATTTTTCCCGATCTCGATTTGATAGAGACTGGTCGACAACTTCATTAACAGCCTGCTTCCTTTCTCTCCCTCTTTTCTCTCAATATTTAACCCACGAAAATTCTTTCTTTTCTATTTATAATAGGCTATAAGAGTCCTAAACCAACCCTAATAGGTTCCTTTAATTGGGCTAACCCAACCCCATGATGGTCTAGTTAAAGTCTAACACCTTATAATTACTTCCTACTTTTTCTCCACCTTCTATTTTTCTATTAAAACAATACTAATCAAATCTCTTATTATCTAAACACTCTTTACAGCCTAATTTCATGCCTAATACTCTCTTAAATCCTAAATATCACCTAAAACCCAAATTAGTTACTTTTATCCCAATTAAGACTTGAAATCTCCTAATTACCCTTTTTCCTCATTTGGGCTTTTATTACTTCCTTTTAATTTCTAACTTGTCTAAATAAATTATTTTCTTCTATTTTCTAATCCTAGTTATTATTTAATGATCTATTTATTAATTACCCTTTTCTGAAAATTACCAAAATACCCTTTTACCCTTTTAGGCTAATTTTCCTTAAAATTCTTTCTTTATTTACAACTTGCTACTTATTTGAATTATTTATCCTCTAAATCTACACTTTTTATTTTAACTAGGACTTAAACTCATATTTCCTTTTATTTATTATTTATTATGTGAAAATTTGGCGTTTTACATTTTCTTTTAAGATCACTTGCAAAAAAAAAATACATTTTGCTGCTTATCTTCTTAATTTCAGATATCTCACCGCTCAGGGAGGATTTTGTAGGTCAGCACAAGGCAAAAAAGCCGAAGGACGTCAAGAAATCCCTTGAAGCCAAAAATACTGTAATGCCCCGAACCCGGGTAAGTGCAAACCGGCACTCGACCCGAACCCGGTTCGCTACTGTGACAACCCGAATTTAGTTCAACCACCAAATCCGAGGTGTCACTGGCCCATATCAAATAATCATCAAGAATATAACAGACTAAAGAATTTAAAAATCCATTCACTTTATTATACTATCAGAGTTGTGGAAACAAGTATGTGCGGAAGTGTAGTCTAAAATCCTTAAATAAACATTTAAGTTGATCATCAATCATTAATATCAAAGTCTGGTAAAATAAAATGGTTACTATCTCTCTCATCTCTCTAGTACATCAAATCCAAATGAAATATAGTCTATCAAATATGACTAAGTCTAAATCAATCATCCACCTCAAACAAGATCCGGATAAAAGTAATCTTCCGGTGTATACTCAGCTATCTCTCCCTGGAAATCACTAGGATCCCCCTCTCGCGTATCAGCTGAAAAATGAAATAAAAGTAGGGTGAGATACGAATATCCCAGTAGGTAACACATGCATGATTAAACAGTTCATATAAGTAAAATAACAGTTCATACACGATTAAGCAATATCGACTAAGCAGGCTCGTATAATCATTCGTATCATTCATGAATACAAAACAGTATGATAAACAGTTCTAGAGATGAATTTTAACAAGTTCTATTATAAGAATCCAATATCCAAATCAATAACATAATTCATACTTTGCTAGGATGCACTAAACAGTCACATCCGGCCAATATCTCAATCACATGCCTCCAGAATGTATACAATAATAATAACAAGTGCTTGTGATTTCAGTGTCATTGTAGGACTCACAAAGATAGATAAACCTTTGAGATGATTCTCAACCAATCGCTATACCACCGTGCGGCTTAGGAGCAATGCTACTAATGATATTCAAGTCCCATGCAGCGCAGCTTAGACAAGAGCCGTAGTCACTGACTTATTGCACACGTACCCATCAGAGTTGGCATGTACCACTAGCATGCAGCACCAGAATCAATACATGGAGATAGTCGCTTATCCACATGTACAGGGAATCACCAGCGGCTCACCGGGGTGTCCCTCCAGACATAGGACCTTCCCAGACAAACTAACTTGCAAAGGAAGCGCGTCGCATATAGGAGTAACTCAACCCAAATAACATATCACTCAGCTATCTAGCAACAACTATGGATCCATAACCAGCTATGCCCACTAGACTCCAAAATTCCCTAAAATATAATATTTCTATAAGGGTTGGTGCCTAGCAGCATATAAAGGTTAAATCTGTCAATTACTTCGATATTCGGGTTAACTGAGTTGGACTTATGATCTGAAATCTCTTTATGTAATTATCTGGTTGATAGTGTAATTTAAAGATGTTCTATAATCAAATGATAGGTCAAGTTTTCCCCAAAAATAAATTTCAAAATTACGTTCAAAGTTTGGCAACTAGTGTCCTAAATATCTCCCTAATTTATTTTTCTGTAAAACAGGAAATTTAATAAATTATTTTGGTCTTAAAACATCTTAATTAATGATTAAAATTGACTAAAAACATTTTGGAATTGAATTAGGGTTTGAAAAGACGAATTTCTGCATTTTTTGCACAGAGCGCCCAGGATCGCTCTGACGGTCTAGGGTAGGCGGTCGTTCAATTTCGGTCGCCGACGATAAATCGTCAAGCGGTCTTGGGCGGTCTCAAATTTTGCACTAGCGCCTAAAAGCGCTGAGGATCGCTGAGTACAGTAAAGTTGATGGTCACTAAAAAACGATCAGAAAGTGTTTTTAAATGAGATTTTTCCTATTCTAAGTATTCCAACAATACATATAACGATTATATCATGCTTTATACATATATCTACATCACAAAAACATGTTTTGGAGATTAAACACATGTAAATACAAACACGGACAATAAAACGGTGCGTTCGCATGGTTTCTCCTTCTCCTCTTGAACAACAACGAACTCTAACACCAAGCAACATTCAGAATGCCAAACTCAACATTCTCTCTCTCCCTTTTTCTTCTTCTCCTTCTTCCAGTCGCCAGTGGTTGCAGTTTGTATTGCGGCCGCTGAATACAAAGGATACGTTGATAGGTATTCCAAGCGTATAAAATTAGGGTATTAAACAAGTACTTATACCCCCTGATCCCACGTAGCTCACTCACTAACGTTCTATGCACACTGCCTAATCAGAACACAACAAACTTAAAATATGAATCATACCTTGATAACTCATGATTGGACCGTCGGATCTGCATCCAACACTTGATCTCCACTGATATCACGCTCACCTACATCAATAAATTATTTCCCTCAATTATAACTCCCAAAGATATTATTTATTAATTTATTATATTATTTAAGGAAAATTCAGGGTCTTGCACCAATCCCCAGTGGAGTCATTCCAAATCGGAATTGAACGACTGGTGGAAGAGCTTCCCCCGAATTGAAACAGCCATGTCATGAAGCGGTAAATCTCTCAAAAATATAAAGAAGAAAGCAAAATGAAGAACTACTAGGCGAGTTGGCCCTCTTGTAATTTTTGATTTCCCACTTTTGTAAATAGAGTAGAATAGGTGTGTGAGGTCCCCCGGATGACGGACAACAGCGATAGAGCCTCCTTCCATCTTCTTTCCCCATCCTATCCTGTTCCTTCTACCCTTTTCCATCACCAACCCTCGTCTGGCCCTAAAAATAAAAAATAAAAAAACAAAACAAAACAAAACAAAAAAAAATAAAAACAAAACAAAAAAAAATTAAAAAACAAAAAAAAAACTGTCCTTGAAAATCTTGAATCAAAAAGCCTGAAAACACCTAAAAGCTTTAATGGAACAAACAAGAAGAAAAGAACATTGTTGAGTGTCATGCATTTACATCGAAACAAGTTGTCGAGCTTAAGTCCAATTCCATATTTTTCTCAATATGAATTAAAAAGGAGTTGCTCAAGATACTCGAGAAATTAAGGGTGAGCAAGCTCCAGAAACTTAGTAGAAACCATTTCGCGTTTCTACTGCTTTGGAGATCAACGCTTTGCATCTCCAACCCCATAAAAAATCAAAGGGACTAAGCTCGTTGATCATGTTGATAGAAATGCAAGGTGCAAAAATAATGTTCTTTTTCTTCTTTGCCGTTCATCCCCAAGGTAACTCCGGCAAAGAGGGGCAGCCGTCAGCACCTGATTTTTGCACCCCAAAAAGTTCTGAAAATGAAATTCTGATTTGAAAAGTCAAACCCTGAGGGGGCAAAAATTTGACTTTTTGATTGAGTGCAAATTGACCACCAGACTTCATACCATTAGAAAGAGGACTTCGATACAGTTCTAACGCAACTAAGTTTGCTCAAATCGGAGTGCAGATTAAGAATTTATGGGCCGGTCAAACCTGGAAATATCAGAAATCGGCTTTCTGCTAAACCCCAAATCAGCTGCTCAATTCTATACCAGCAGAAAGAGCATCTTGACACGATCTCGACGCAACTAAGTTTGCCAAAATCGGAGTCTTGGATAAGGAGATATAAGCAAAACTGGCTCCGGGACGCAACTTTGCACTTCTACTAAAAAATCCGAATTTGCTGCTAAACTTTGGCTCAGTGGATAGAGGATCCCAACCTGATTCCAACGCAATTAATTTTGTTGAAATCGGATACCAGATGAGGAAGATATGAGTAGTTAAAATTTCGAATAATTTGCACATGTGGCAAAAATTGAAAAAAGGACAAAAAATAAAAATCTAATAATAAAATATTAATATTTTGTAAATATCTACTAATTAAATTAAATAAAAAATAAAAAGAAAACTAAAAGAGGACATGTGCCTAGAAAACAAAAAAATCTCAATAAAATATTAATATAGATTAATTATCTAACAATTAAAATAATTCAAAAAGAAAATAAAAAATCAATGAGCACATGGGATAAACTCAATTGCTTGGCGGAGAAGAATGCTCAAAAGCCATCATTAGTTCTTTTAAAAAAGGAGGCACAGTTTGAAAGTATTGACATTTTGGTCATTTAGTATAAGAAGGCTTCATTGACTCTCATTTTGGGGGGGGGGGGGGGGGGGGGGGGGGGGGGGTGGTCGGCCATTAGATTTTTCTTTAAAACTTTTCTTCCAAGTTTTTTGCCACTCCCTTCGTCTCCACAGGTCCTACCACAACCAGTAAACCTCTCCATCTTCTTTCACCACCTAAAACCATCTTTTATCCCCTTTCACCCCTCTAAGACATCATTTTCACCCTCTTATTCTCTTGTGAACCATTGACTGCTTGAAAGAGGCCATTTTTCTTCACCAAAGAAGGTTCCTAAAGTGCTGTTCACACCACTTGGAGGATCACCACACGACTAAGAGGAAAGGTAAAAACTAGGGTAAGTTTATTATTAACCCTTTGTTTAATACATGTTTGTATGAATTTAATATAAGAGAATCTTTTTATCCATGATATTGTTTATTTGTCAATGTTTATTTCTCACCATATTGGCCTTGCTTTTATATGATATGAGGTACTTTTGGTAAGAAAGAAGGGTCTCCATATGAAGGAATGGGAGGAGGAGAGAGAGAGTCTTGGTTTCATAAAGAAAGTTTTCATATTGTTCTCACTGATGATTTGCCTTTATATTTTTAAGAGGGGATTGTCCCCTATGTGTTCATATTGTACCCCTAAGTTCTCATTCCGTCTCTCCTTTCGATGAGTCATTTATTTCTTTGAATGTTTGGTAGTTGTAAAACCCCGAATTTTCCCAAATATTAAAATAAAATGATAATTAATATTCTTGAGGATTATTATTGATGGAAATAATTTATTATTGTAGGGGATATCGTTATTAGTGGAGATCAGGAGTTTGGCGTAGATCAGACTGTCTGACTGTGAGTTATCGCAGTAAGATTAATATTTTAAAGCTGATGTATTTTAATTGGACGAGTGTGTGGTGTTTAATGCAAGAGTGTTGCGTGGGATCGTATGTATATAAATAGGTATAGTATTAACCTTAGCACATACGGTGGTCAAACCTATTCGTGTATTACTCTGTATTCATCAGCCGTAAGAGAGAACCCACGACTGAGAGCGACCAAGGGAGAAGAAGAGAAGAAGAAGAAGGAGGGAGGGAGAACCAAGTTCCTCCTTGTTCTAAGGCCTGTCCTGCAACCGTGAAGAGGTGTGGGTGTTGCTGTTTAGAGAAGGAAGAGGAGAACGCACGATCAAAGGCAGGTAGCATAAGTTTTTATGTTCGTTTTGTGTTCTTGAGATTGATCAAATCGTTCGCATGTTTTTATGATGTATCTATATATCTTTAGGTTGTTAATCACCTTATATGTATGTTAGAATCACTTTGATTTGGAAAAGTTAGGTTTTGGAACACTTTTTGGACATTTTTGGGAGATTGCCGAGCTCAACTATCTTTGGCGCTCCCTGGTGCTTGTTGAAAAACTTTGACCGCTGTTAGGCGCTAACTAATTAGTCGTCGGCGATCGATTTTGAACTACCGCTGACCCTAGACCGCCCAGGCAATCCTGAGCGTTCTAACCAGAAATTGCAATTTTTCGTATATTAAATCCCTGATTCAATTTTAAACTATTCTTAATCAATTATAATCAATAATTAAGAAGTTTTAAGACCAAAATAAATTATCAAATACCTTGTTTTGGCAGAAAAATAAATAGGGAATTATTTTAGGTAATTAGTTGCCTAACTTGATCTTAAATAAGAAATTCTAAGTTTAATGCAGATAAATCTCTATAAATTAGAGTAAATAATTAAGAGACATTAAATTATTATCAGTAACCAGATTTCTACAAATAGAGACTTTATATCAAAAACTCAACCCAGTTGAACTACCTTTGATAAATAGCAAGAACCATATTATCCCTAAACGTAAGTAAATAGCAAATATCTTATTACCCCTAAACTTCACCTCTAAATTACTTTATAACTTTACATAACCTCGAAGATACTTCAATTGACCCTACCACTACCTCTAATCACTCGAATGATCTAATGCTTTAATTATCCCATAATTAGACCCAGTTATTGTAATTATAGACGAATTGGGATCAAGTTGTTATGAATACTCAAAATATAATTTGGATAGTGGATTGGATTCCATGATGGCTATAAGAGATTTGTACCATCTACGGATGAGATTTGATACCTCCTGCGGAAGAGATGAGACCTCCTGTTGGGGAAGACGTAATCCGGTTTGGATTGCATCCCACAGGGGAGATATGTGATCACTTGCGGGTGAGATGAGACCTCTTGTGGGAGAGATATAATCCAGATGTGATTGCATCCCACAAGGGAGATATGTGACCACTTGCGGGTGAGATGAGACCTTTTGTTGGGGGAGATGTAATCCGGTTTGGATTGCATCCCACAGGGGAGATATGTGACAACCTGCAAATGAGATGAGACCTCTTGTTGGGGGAGATGTAATCTGGTTTGGATTGCATCCCACAGAGGAGATATGTGACCACCTGCGGGTTAGATGAGACCTCTTGTGGGGGAGATTTAATCACGATGTGATTGCATCCCACAAGGGAGAGATATGTAATTACCATTTGCGGGTGAAATGTGACCACCTGCTGGTGAGATGTGTTGACTCCTGTGGGAGAGACCTCATGTAGGGTAGATGTGATTACTGCGTGATTGCATCCTACATGGGAGAATGTTGTTATCAGATTGTGAGGTTCACCATTAATTATGAATGACATGATTTACATTTGAATAAGAAGAGTTTGATTAAACGGTTTAGCTGTGACTTGATTTGAATGACACTAAAATAGAATATAAATGAGCCATGAATAAAATATAGAATTATTTTATGAAGACGATACTGGTAGTGAATTGGAAAACCCTTTAGATGTGATTTATATTACATTGCCCTTCTAATTGAAATGAAGTTTACATAATAAACTCTTTTTATTTCAAGCACTGAATAAATGTTGGTTTCGTATGATGATTATTCGTTCTTATTATCTACCGTGACTACCCGATTATTTTATCGTGCATGAATGATTACTTTCATGTATAAACTGTTTCTAGCATGCATGTGTTACTTACTGAGATATTCGTTTCTCACCCTACTTCTTTATCTTATTTTCAGTTGTTCCACGTGAGAGCATCCTTGGGGTTGACACGAGGGGGAGTTGCAGATTACTGAGCAGAGGATCTTTCTTATTTCGTTTAGATCTTCCTATTAGAGGTTGATATAGATGTACCTTGATACATAGTTTATGATTTAATTGAATATGAGAGAAAGTGTGTTAGAAAACCCATTTACCAGATTTATGAATTTATATTGATGAGTTAGTTTGATGGTTATATTTAGCCACGCATATTGATGAAATTAATGTTTTTAATTCTCCGCACTCTGATAATTAATGCAATTAGTTGAATTTAAATGTCTGGTAATTAGTAGCTTTGGGCCCAGTATCACTTCGGATTCAGGTTTGGTGCTTGTTTTACATAGACCTGGGTTCGGGGTGCTACAGTAGTTTTTTTTGTATTCCTTTTATATACATAACCATATGTAGTGGTAGGACTAGTGAACCATGCATCCCCATACATCATCTGTGCATTAAATCTTCTTTTCTTTTATGAATATAGCACCGTACACACACAAATGGTAATTGGATCTCCCCTTAATTATTTATCTTTTATTTATTGTAAGTAATATTAAGGATCATCTCATTTAACGAGTGTTCATTAGTGATTTTGTGTACAATCATCCTATTTACTAACTATTTTCATAAAAATCCAACTTCAAAGAAATTTCCTTTTTACTTCTAAGAAAATTCGTCTCTTTTGAAGTCCATCTCTTTTGTATGTTTCTTTCAATTATTTTAATTCATAATACATGAGAGGCGTGTTTAAAATTTACCTTGACTTGTTTTATAAGCATTAGCATGAAAGATTTTTACTCATTGATATATACTTTTTCACTCTTGGTATTCTCAATTCAATCTCAAAAATGCAGTTGATGTTCTAATTAATTTTTTTATTTATTATTGTCATGTGTCTTGTATGAAGCCTTCCATACATAGATCCCACTATTTAGTTTAATTCATGAAGTGGTTTATGATTGGATAAACATATGTATGAGGAAGCAAAGTGAAAGAATGTGATTTGGATCAAAATATTAGTGTCCAGATCATTGTGAGAGTATTCTAAAAGGGCTTGCAGGTCGCGAACTATCCTGGGAGGCGGGCGAATCGAATCAGGTGGCCATTTTGGCCATTTCTTAATTTCCGGGTCTGAACCGCACTGGGTCTCCGGTTATGACCTGACCGCAGGGTATATGCGGTCGGTTGCTTTAATTACTTAAAAATAAATTCTTGTGGGCTTGGGCCGACCCGATTTGACCCAACCCTAATCTACTTGAACCATGTTGGGCTTTTGGATTATTCCAAGCCCATCTTTGTGACTTGAGCTCAAGTAAACCCACCCAGACCTTGTGGGCCTTCCAATGGGGCCCACATCCAGACTGACCCACACTAGGATCTGTTTCATAAATGGGTCTCGGGTCACTTGATTAAAAACCCATGGGCTAAGTCCAAGCCCAATGGGCCTTAAAACTTAAACCCACTCAATTAAATTGCATGTTTAATTAACTTCAAAATTAAATGACCAAATCCAATAAGGGTTACCAATAACCTTAATGGGCCATGGGCTTTACTTAAAACCCAACTTGGCAACCAATGGACCTTCCAACGGGGCCCGCATCCAACCCACTTCACCTAAATAGCTAAAAAGATAAAAATGAATAAAAGGGACTTACACCTGCAAAAGTCCCTACTAGACTTAATCTGATACATGCTGGGCTAGGATTAGGGTGAGACTGAGTTGACTCGAGCCAGGGAGACTCGAGGGACCCGTCAGACCGACGAGGCGGGCCAGGGTGTCTTCGAACTTCCCCGAACGTAACTGAGAACTTGCCTAGGATCTCTAGAAAGCCACAGACCAAGCAAGATTAGACCGGTTAGGTGCCCTGTGTTTGCTTACACCTCTCAGGCAGTGGCGACTCCCGAATTCCCCAAGGCACACACTCCCACGTGCGCCTCCATGCGGCCATGCGCACACTAGGCGCTAGTACTTAATTTTTGAGCGCCGTCGACCCCTTACTGATAGAAGGTTGGCGATCGATTTTGAACTACCGCTAACCCTAGAACGGGCGACCGTGAGCGATCCTGAGTGCTCTAAACAGAAAATCCAAATTTTACATATTTTAACTCCTGATTCAATTTCAAACCATTTTTAATCAATTTTAACAATTGAATAAATGTTTTTAAGTCAAATTAAATTATCAAATACCTTGTTTTGGCAGAAAAATAAATAGGCAATTATTTTAGGTAATTAGTTGCCTAAACTTGATCTTAAATAAGAAATTCTAAGTTTAATACAGATAAACTGTTATAAATTAGAATAATTAATTAAGTGACATTAATTTATGCAACCAGATTTCTACAGATAGAGACTTTATATCAAAAACCCAACCCAGTTGAACTACCTTTGATAAATTTTAAGTATCAGGACTATTAAGTTTCACTGGTAAAACTTTAAACCAGAAATTATCTTATAGAATTCGGAGAAAGAACCCTATATACGTTTAGGCCTCATTAGTTAATTTTAATCAGTCTACCCTGATTTTCCTCCACTAAATAACAAGTACCCTATTACTTTATGTGACTACCTCTAAACTTTAAATAACCTTTAAATGACCTCAATCGACCTCACCACTACCATTAACTACTTGAGTATTCTGTTACTATAATAATCACATAACAAGACCCTGTCATTATGAGTACACACTAATGAATTGATTTTGGAACAAGACTTTGGATTATCGATTGAACATAAAAGAACTATGATTGTAAACAATATTGGAATGTGGAGGATTTGTACAAAGGCTTGGTGGCTAGTTTTATTAATAAAGCTGCTCGGTGGTAGAGATGTATTGAATATAACCTGCTTGGTGGCAGAGATTATTACCTTCTTGGTGGTAGAGATTATTACCCGCTTGGTGGCGGAGACCCTAACCCGCTTGGTGGCGGAGACCTTAACCTGCTTGGTGGTGGAGACCTTAACCTGCTTGGTGGCGGAGACCCTAACCCGCTTGGTGGTAAAGACCTTACGTACTTGGTGGTGGAGACTTTACCCGCTTGGTGACGGAAATATTACCTCCTGAGGGAGAGATTTATTACCTCCTGTGGGGGAGATGTAGATCTGATGGGATTGAATCCTATAGGAGAGGTACCTCATGTGGGGAAGATGTGATTATACGTGATTGCATCCCACGTGGAGGATGGGTGTGTGAGTTACCACTGGAAGGTGAGGAAGCTATCTCTTACGGTAGAGGTAGATGCTATGTGTTTACATCCTGCGATAGAGTTATGTTGTCTCCTACAGAGGTACCTGTAGTCTTAGAGATGTCCATTCTTCTGTAGAGCATGTGTAGATACTATGTGTTTACATCCCGCGGTAGAGGTACTAATATAATGATTGATTCTCCGATTAATGGATTGTTTTAGACGTATCTGATAAGATTGTTTATTTAAAATGAAATATTGAAATGTCATAATTGAACAGAACTGTTATGGTTTAATGTGAATTGTTAAAATGGATTATTATGGAATCATGAATAAAATGTAGAATTGTTCTTAAGAAGACACTAATTGAAATAAATTAGAAACCATGGGGATGTGAATTATAATACATTGTCCTTTAAATTGAAATGAAATGCACATGATTGACTTCCTTTAATTCGGGCACTGATTCAATGTTTGTTTTGTAGCATGATTATTCATTTATCTTATTGACCGTAATTACTCATTTATTTTACCGAGCATGAAACCACTGTTATTTTCCATATATATATAAACTGTTTCTCCTCATGCATGTGTTACCTACTGAGATATTTGTATCTCACCCCTACTTTATATTTTGTTTTTCAGGTCATCTTGGAGAGGACGCCTCGGGTTAGTTTGATAGTGTGCTTGTAGTATAGAAAATTTAGAAAACAAAAGTAGGAAATTTTACATAGATGTATTTATTTTCTTGGATTAATAGCAAGTGATCTAGTAAGATTTATGAGTTAGTTAAGCTTGTAGTTGCCTTTCATTTGATTAATTGATATAATAGAAAGATCTAGTTTCTAAGGAATAATTTAAGCTTCCTAGCACTTTGATAAATCTTAGTTCTCTATTTCTCTATCTTTGAGCTGATTGTAATGTACCACAAGTTAATGCCTTGATCCGAATAAAGAAAAAAAAAAAAAAAACAAAGACCCAGATTTGGGGTGTTACACTAACAATATATGGCATGCTAAACAAGTGGGCCAATGCCCTAAAACAAATTGCATGCTTACAAGGAAGATCAATAACAACAAAATACCTTTTCAACAGTAATTCCTACATTTCATGGCTTACTTGGGCAACCTAGGCCCCAACTCTTGGAAAAGATGTGCAACTTGGTTTTGGTTCTTGCTTCCTACTTCCAAGGGTCATTTGAAAGGTGTTCCAAGTGGTAGAATTAATTTCTCCCCTTTCTATAAGAATCTGGAACGCAAACTCTCTATAAATCCTAGTTTAGGGAAAAAGTACCCAAAATCTTTGTCATTTGGAATTTTGAGATAATTCTAGTTGGTACACTTCCTAAATACCTAAATCCTACTTGTACGTTGGTTGGATTCCAATAAAAACCATCCGTGGTTTAATTTGGGCTGAAATCCGAAATTTTGGAAAATCTGTTCAGGTCGCTCGAAGAGGCTCTCGATCAACGCTTCGGGCACTCGGCATACTTGGAAAACTAGCTCTCGAGTTCTAAAATTTTTAAAAAGCACAGGTGGGGTGCTCGAATTTGTGCTCGAGCGGCAACGAGTGGGCTCGCCTACTAATTAGTTCCTATGCGGATGCTTGAGAGTCGCCTGGAACGGTTTGCTCTAGAGCGACTGATAGGTGGAAGGATGCGGGAACTTGTGTATCCTATGACTGTGTTGCCCACAACGGTAGCAAGCTCCCACCGAGGCAAAACATGGCCTTGGCATATGTAGTCTAGCGCATCTCTGGCAACTGGCGCTAACAACCCTCTGGCTCGGTCCTCCACCGGCATGGACCCCTCCACTGGGTCTCCTTTGATCTCAGGCACATATCTCTGCTTGCTATCCTTGCCGGGGTACCTCCTCTGTCCCTGTACTAGCCTAGGCGGCACCCTCTATGCTCTCGCCTCCTCAGCTCCCCGGGACTGCGTCCTTTCGACTACCGTAGCTCTCCTCACAGACTTGGAGAAACTACTTCTCAGGAACATCTCCACTTTGTCCCTAATGTCTCGTCTAAGGCCTCTCTCATAGTGTTGAGTCTTCTTGCCTTCCGTGTCGACAATGTGCAAAGAGAAGCTCAACAACTCCGCGAATCTTGCTACATACTGAGCCACCGACTGGCTCCCCTGGGATATATGGAGGAACTCTGCCTCCTTCTGTATCCTGACCTACTCAGGAAAATATTGGTCGTAGATCCTATCCTTGAACTCTACCCACGTAAGCGAGATCCCCTCTGCAGTCATCTCTGCCATCACTGACCTCCACCAGAAGTCAGCCTCGCCCTCTAGGACATAGGTAGCCAAGCCTACCTTGTCCTCCTCTTTGCATCCTGTGGCCATGAAGATCTTCTCGATCCTCAACAACCACCTCTCCGCCTCCATGGGATCAGGATGCCCATGGAAGGGAGGAGGAGACCGTTTATAGAGATTGTATGATTAGATTAGGCAAGATGGAGTTGCCTAGAGACTTGATTAGTCTGAACTTTAGTGGATATGATGTGATCTTGGGTATGGACTAGTTGTCAAGACACCATGTGATTATTGACTGTCATAACAAGTCAATCACACTCAGCAAACCGGATAGTCTAATCCATTGCTTCACGAGTCAAGGGTTGAATACCCGCATCAATTTGGTTGCTTCAGTTGAAGTACAACCAGTAAAGGGCAAGGAATTGAGTATTGAAGAAGTGCTAGTAGTCCGTGAGTTCGCAAAGGTATTTCTGGATGATCTACATGGGTTCCCACCCCAGAGGGAGTTGGAATTCAAAATCCAACTTGTGCCTGGCACACATCCTGTTTCCAAACAACCCTATAGGATGTCTAGACCGGAGTATGATGAATTGAAGGTACAGATTGATGACTTATTGGCTAAGGGATTTATTAGACACAGTGCATCACCTTGGGGTGCACCGGTGTTATTTGTATAGAAGAAGGATGGCAGTATAAGGTTGTGTAGAGACTACCGACAGTTGAATCAAGTGACTGTAAAAAACAAGTACTCATTGCCAAGGATAGATGATCTTTTTGATTAGTTGAAGGGGGCCTCCTGGTTTTCTAAGATAAACCTGAGATTAGTTTATCACCAGTTTAGAGTATCTCCAGATGATGTAGAGAAGACGGCATTTCGTACGAAATACGGCCACTTTGAGTTTTTGGTGATGCTGTTTGGATTGACAAATGCCCCAGTGGTCTTTATGCACTTGATGAATCGGATCTTCCACGAGTACTTGGACCACTTTGTGGTTGTCTTTATGGATGATATTTTGGTCTATTCAGGGATAAGGGAAGAGCACGAAGGTCATCTTAAGGTGGTATTGCACACCTTACGCAGCCACCAGTTGTATGCCAAGTTTAGTAAGTGCCAATTCTGGTTGAAGAGAATTTCCTTTCTTGGGCACATCATATCTGGAGAAGGCATATCAATGGATCCATCCAAGGTGAAGGTAGTAGCAGACTGGCCTAGACCCACCAATGTTTCAGAGATCCGCAGCTTCTTAGGAACGGCTAAGTATTACCGTAGATTCATCGATGGGTTTTCTAAGATTGCTGCCCCATTATCCAACTTGACCAAGAAGACTGTGATTTTTCAGTGGGATCAGAAGTGTGAGGATAGTTTCCAAGAGATGAAAAGCAGGTTGACATCAGCTTCAGTTTTGATTATTCCATCTGTGAATGAAGGTTTCACAGTATATTGTGATGCGTCTGGCATCGGACTAGGCTGTGTATTGATGCAGAGTGGTAGGGTAGTGGCATATGCTTCATGACTATTGAGGCCACATGAGCGTAATTACCCTACGCACGACCTTGAGCTTGCAGCCATCATGTTTGCCTTGAAGATTTGGCGACACTACCTCTTTGACGCACAATTTGTGATATACTCAGATCACAAAAGCTTAAGGTACCTCTTCTCCCAGAGAGACTTGAACATGAGGTAGAGAAGATGGTTATACCTATTGAAAGATTACATATTTGATATTCAGTATCACCCGAGGAAAGTTAACATGGTAGCTGATGCACTAAGTTGCAGTGGAGTCTCGGATGAGTCCATTGCCACCCTAGCATGATTTATGGCTAGCTAGTGCAGTCTTGTAGCTACAATTAGAGATTGGCCTGGAGAGTTTCGACTCTTTAGTTAGAGGGGTGAATATGGCTAGTATGCAGATAGAGCTAGATCTAGTGCAGAGGATCAGAGAGAGATAGTTATCAGATCCTGAATTGTAGAAAACAAGAGAGTTGATGAGCAGAGGTTCAGAGAAGGCCAAGGACTTCAGTTTTAGTAACAGCATGTTGAGATTCAGAGGTAGAATCTGTGTACCCAATGATGATGATATCAAGAGGGTGATTCTAGAAGATGGGCATAGATCACGATATGTAGTACACCCCGGAAGCACCAAAATGTACAGGAACCTTAGAGATATCTATTGGTGGTCTGGAATGAAGAGGGAAGTTGTTGAGTTTGTATCGAAGTGTTTGGTGTGCCAGCAGGTGAAGGCTGAGCACATGAGGCCACCTGGATTATTGCAACCGCTTCCTATCCCCGAATGTAAGTGGGAGCATATAACCATGGATTTCGTTTTGGGTTTGCCTAGGACAGTAAAATATCAAAATTCCATTTGGGTTATTGTAGACAGACTAACTAAGTCTGCTCACTTCCTACCTGTTCAGAAGGATCAGCCCCTACGATCACTTGCTGAGTTGTATGTACGTAAGATCGTCAGATTGCACGGAGTCCCAGTATCTATCGTATCTGACGACGATCCACGATTTACTTCCAAGTTTTGGGAGAGTCTACATAAGGCTTTAGGAACCTGATTAAAATTCAATACCAATTTCCATCCACAAACTGATGGGCAGTTCGAGCGTACTATTCAAACCTTAGAAGACATGCTGAGATGTTGTGTATTGGATTTTGGAGGTCATTGGAGTAAACACTTAGACTTGGTGGAATTTGCCTATAATAACAGCTACCAAGCGAGCATTGGCTCCATTTGAAGCCTTGTACGGGAGGACTTGTAGATCCGCGTTATGTTGGGAAGAAGTGGGTGAAAGATAGTACTTGGGACCACAGACTGTTCAAGACAGTGTGGATAAGGTGAACTTGATTAGAAAACGTCTTAGAACAGCCCAAAGTCATCAAAAGAGCTACACCGATGTAAATATGCGAGACTTGAAATTCGAAGTAGGGGATATGGTGTTCTTGAAGGTATCTCTTTACTGTGGCATATTGAGGTTTAGTAAGCAAGGGAAGCTGTCACCTAGATTCATTGGTCCATTCCGCATTATTGGGACAATTGGACCTGTAGCTTACAGATTGGAGTTACCACATCAGCTAGCCTGTGTACATGACGTATTCCACGTCTCCATGCTTCGTCGTTATGTACCGGATCCTAGCCACATCATTGATCTTGAGCCACTAGAGGTACGCGAGGATGCGACGTTTGAAGAGCGTCCCATTGAAATCTTAGACAGAAGAAAGCAAGTTCTCTGCACCAAGATAGTTCCGTTGGTAAAAGTCTTGTGGCAGCATCACAACATAGAGGAAGCTACATGGGAGAACGAAGCCGAGATGAGGAAGAAGTACCCTACATTTTTTGGTGAATCATAAGGTAAATTTTGAGGACGAAGTTTTCTTTTTAGGAGGGTAGAATGTGAAACCCCAGACTTCCATACCAACAGCACACCCTAAACAGAGTAATTTCTTGTGTAGGTGAAGCTAGAGAAGCCTAGACTTGAAGTCAGCCAAGTGGCTAATTCCAGGCTCGTTAGTAATGGATGAAGGTAAACCTTCCTTCATTTGAATAATTTCTAGTATTTCCAGATTAATTTATTAATGTAGGAGGGAATGGCTAAGTGTTTTGTTGTGTGCAACTAGGAGGAGAATGGCAAGTTGAAATAAGCTTGGTATTTGAAGGAGAAGGGCAAAGTTGGAAATGCCTTAGAGAGTTTGGGAGGATTTGTTTAAGTGTGAGAAAGCCCACCTTGCCCCATTCGTATGAACCTAACCCCATTCCCATTCCCCTCTCTTCATTCCACTCTCTACTTCTCATTCTTTGCTCTCTTCACTTCTTCACTTCCCTTCCATCTACTATTGGGCCACTTGAAGGAAGAGCATTGATAAAGAAGAAGAGGAACACAAAGAAGGATTTTCGTTTGGGAGTTTTAGCTTGGAGATTTGAGGAGTAGCAACCAAAGAGGCAAGGAGGTGCTGCTTGTGGCTTGGACTAGGAGCAAGAAGGCTTGCCTGATTGATTAGAAGAGGTAAGCAACACCACCCTAACCTAGATTTCGTTTTCTTCCCATTTTCGTATAGAATATGAACATCTTGGGGTTTGAGTACAAATCCATTTATCTTTGCAAATAGGAGAGATTTTTGTTGGGGGTTTTGTAGGAAATAGGTAACCACACATGCTAGAGACAATTTAGAGGCAAAAAATCATGGAAAAGAGTGAGATTTGACAAAACCTAGAAATGGAGAAAAATCAGATTTTCGCGGACTTGAGAAATGGAGAGGGCGCCCGAACCGCCGCTCGAGCGGCAACGAGCGGCCTTGCCTGCTAACTAGTTCGTATGGGTGCCGGTTTTGCACTGACCCGAGTTTGGGGTGTTACATTTAATTAATCCCCTAAAGTAAATTCCTAATTGAAATTAACCAACAAATAAAAATTGAGTTGATTCATATATTGGTTAATACCTTGAACATCTCTAATTAGCCTCAACATAATTGTTGCACATGATTAAACAGCTAAAACATTGCCTTTGTATTCCCGAATTACCTAAGCCTAATTATGAGTTATTGAGCACATTCAAATACCTCCTTTTTATATTAATTTATTCCAATATAATACCTGAAATAAATAACACTCACTCACTCTAATTTCCCTTAATTATCTTAACTAAAACCATTAAAACAAATCCTAATTGGAACATATCAATTTAATACTACATATGTGCTGTTTAGAACATCTGAGCGCCAACCACCAGGGCCTAGGCTGCCTTGAGTGATAGCTTAAATTGCTGAATTTGGCAATGGGTGCCAACCCTGGGAAGGTAGGCGCCCCTGAGCCCTCCTGAGCGCCTAGTCAAATTTGTCTAAACTGAATTCCGGAAACTAAAATTTCACCTGGACTGATCTTATGATTCTTTTTCAAACCTCTTCCTAATCATTCATACACCGCTAACCATTGTTTTTGTGCAGGTTTGGATTTAATACCAATGAGAAATGAACCTCAACAAATCTAGGTGCCATTTTCATTCTAAAAACATAAATTCAGCAATTCATTCGTACAAAACAATTAACTCTTCGATTAAATCCTTCCAAATGAAAACCAGAGGTGCTACTTACCTCTCAATGCTGATTTCGAGTGATTGAAGTCCTCAAATCCTCAAGTGGAGTTCATCAATATCAATTCTAGATCTGATCGCACAAGACTCCATTGTAGAATTTTTGACTTCTAGATCAGATCTCTATAGATCTAAATTTCTCTTCGATTAATGCTAAAATTAAACGAATTAAATCCTAATCAAGGCTAATCTCACCTGAATTGAGTGGAACTAACTGAGATTATTGCTCCTGGACGAATAGAAGGTTGCTGCCGTAGCCCCTCTGCAAATCACTTGAACAGAGATCAATGACCAGATTGAATTCTCTCTGATCACCACTGAATTTCTAGATTTGATCCTATACAAACCCTAGCACCTTCCTCAATTTTCTGATCTCCCGTAAGTTCGCTCAACCTCCAAACGAAACAAATGAACAAATCAACTGCTGCCAATTGAAAGCAACTTCCTTTTATAGCTGCCGCCAGATTTGTGTTTAAAACTTGCTCCTATACTTGTCACTCCAGTAATTCTCTGCATGAGCACCACTTAAATAACTCAATCCCATGCTTGAAACACAACAGAACTACCATAAACCAACCAAAATAAGAAATTCCTATAATATCTCTTACTTGATTAATAGAATTGACCAATCTGATACACCCAAGAACTCCGGTTTGACCCCTTTTTCTCCATTTCTGAGATTTTCCATCCATTAAATAAATTAATCAACCATAAAATCCAAATTTACACGGTCTAAACCTATTAATGCCTCTCAGAGAGATTTACCCTTCAAGGTCTTATATCACTTGGTAGCCACATCTTACAAGCTAGATGTTGGACTCCGTGGAAAAGTCATCAATGCAACATGTAAGCATATCATTCATATGAACAAAGATTATTGGTGACTATTGGTAGACCCACACACCTTACCTGTTCCAATATCAGTGTCAAAAGTATACTAGACTCATGCATGAAACACAAACAAACTTATCTAATGTTCAAGCAACTCATTCATGGTTTCACACATGGTCTTCACCAACAACCATGACAAATATTCCAATAAGCATGTCAAATTTTGATTCGATATGCATCAATGGTTAATAACCAATCTAGAAGTTCATAATCATGTATTTAGACATGTATCGAGGCATATATATTATTAAAATTATTCAAATCATCAAAAAATACACAAAAACAAAATTCTGGGTTGGTCGCTTGACCTATTGGTCGAGCTCTGTCTCGAGTGCCCAGTTATTTCACATAAACAAGCCTAACACTCGTTTTGTCATTCAACTCGGTGCTCGAGCTTTGATGCAGGTGTTCAACCTTCGTAACCAACTCTCAATCCGGCGCTCGAGCGTTGGATCGAGCGTTCATGTAAAATCCCGAATTTTTATGTTATAAAAATTGGATTTTATTAAATTATAATTAATCATGTAACGCCCCGAATCCGTGTTATTCAATAAATATATAACACGTCTCACGGAGGGTTATGTGTAACGCCCCGGATCTGAGTTACGTAGCATAACCATAACTCATATCCAAGGGTTATCTTTTTCAACCAAGATTGATATATTAGAATGAAAGAAAACATGAAATGAACAACACTCGACCACACCAAAAACAACTGCATCACTAAACTGAATACAAAATACATTACATTAACCCAACTCTCAAATCAAGACAAATGTAAACCTAAGTTAATATAATCCTAGAATTTTCGGAAAAACGGCTATATAATGCCTGTATTTACAATAATGGGCTAAGCCCCCAAACCAATACCTGATAAACACGAACATGGATATGCAATATATCAACATTAACTACAACTAAACAAAACAACTATACCTCGATCTCACACCCTTTAACTATATACAATGTACAACATCCACAACAAATTTTACAACTATACAGAGAAAATATTTGTCTTCTCTATCTTTAGCCAAGATAATGATCCTTCGGCCGATACTCCAGATCCCCCTGACACTCTGCCCGGTACGCGGCTCACCAGCAGGATCTAAAACAAAACCGATAAATCCAAAACACGAGTGAGACTAACGTCCCAGTAAGCAGAACAATGCATGATAAGAACATGTTATGTAGTTTCAAACATTAAAGGAACATGCTAAATCAATCTCTGGAAAAAACCGACAAAGAGGCAGTTCATTTTCAGGTAAACAATACTTGATCTTTATAGAGTCATAATTCATAAACAGATAAACTCAAATTAATCCAAATTTGCAATACCAATCAAATCTCAATAACAACCAATAACCACAGTTTAACACACGTGTCCAATCGCCACCTCACGACTTACAATGGAAAGATATAGTTAGGATCGCTCTTCCAAAGCGGAGCACTCAAGCATGAGACATGCAGGAGTTGGCAAGTACAACCCATTCCAACCATAGCAAGTTAGTGATCCTCTTTCAGACCATCGAGTTAGTGATCCTCTTTCAGACCATCGAGTTAGTGATCTCACTAAGACCATCTAGTTGACTTTACGGGTTGCTGTGGAACATTCTGAGGAGGATGCAAGTTCACAATCCCCAG
This sequence comes from Buxus sempervirens, assembly GCA_947561395.2. NCBI lineage: Eukaryota > Viridiplantae > Streptophyta > Magnoliopsida > Buxales > Buxaceae > Buxus > Buxus sempervirens. The sequence goes on along the minus strand of OX387184.1, from coordinate 33,681,367 downwards.
CCCCTCATGAGCTAGGGTGAACGGCCGTCCTCAACCCCCAGAACCGTGTATCACATGTTGGACAAGATGGTAAATTACGCAAGTAGTACCCGATGAGGGAGCCACATTGGGCCTCTGTTACCTCATCCCAATACAATACCTGATGAGGGAGCCACACTGGCCTATGTTACCTCATCCCAACATAATACCCATAAGAAATCAACTACCAAGGTACAACTAAAACCACTTCTTGAACACAAGTTGGAAGTAGATCAATTTCATGTTTAGAGAAGACCAATACAAAATATCCACGGTTGGTTTGCAATCATTGGTTACTCTGCAGAACTCATTTTAACTAGTTAATTGAATGTTAAACCTGATCTAATATATAATGAATTGGTATGTGTGCCATACATTGTTGGAAATATCTACGAATCTAGTTTCCAACACAACAAACGGTTCGTAATTCGGAGTTTCCTACAGGAAGTTATGGTTGTTTTGCTACAGGTGGTTCAAAACAGCCGTGAAACCTACTGGACGGAAATCATCCATCTTTCCGGATTTTTCTTGCAATACCACGAGTTCCGATTGGTCCCAAACCAATTCCATTCAACTACAATTACCCTAAGGCCCCGATTGGTTCAATGAATTGGAATTGGAATTCAGAATTATAATTCAAATTCTAATTCATCAAGAATTGGAATTCGGTAGAATTGAAATTATTGTGATTGGATGGCAAGAGAATTGAAATTTGGAATTACAATTCCATGAAGAATTGATTTAAAATCCAATACCACTGATTGGATGAATTTATGAAGAATTGATTTGTATCATTCCTATGTTAATAATAACACAAATGACTGATTATCATGACATATGAATTCCAATAATCCATTCTCTGCAACCAAAACCAAAACAACACTACTGGGTTTTAATAATATTTTTGTCTTAATCACCTCCATGTAAGACCAGACAATTATGATCAACTCGATAGGTCAAAGCAAGTGGAAACAGAAGAGAAAGAAATATAAAATAAGGAGAGAGGAAACAAAAGAGATAGAGAGAGAGAGAGAAGAAGAAGAAGAAGAAGGGAGAAGATACGTACTAGTCCTTGTAGCACTAGCGAGGAAGAGGAGAACGAGATTTGGTAGCTTCGTAACACCAGCAAGGAAGAGGAGAATGAGATTTGGTAGTTTCTTTATCGGTAGAGCTAGCAAAGGGTCTGTTTGGGTCAGGTCATAATCAGGTTGGGGTTAATTGGGTCAGGTTCGGGTTAAACTAAATTAAGGCGGGTTGGAAAACCCCCCAACCAGCCAATAAACGGGTTCAATCTGCCAACCCATTTATTAATTTTTTTATTTTTATTTTTCAAAAAATATGATTAAAATAGGGTTGGGGGTTAATTGGATCGGGTTGTACCATGTTTGGGTCAGGTTGGGGGTTAATCGGGTCGGGCCGGGTCATAATCGGGTTGACCCGATTACTAGCGGGTTGGGGAAACCCCAACCCAATTAATAAACGGGTCAACCCAAACCTGTTTAACTCGTGTTGGGTCGGGTCGTATTTTGCTAGCTCTATTTGTCGGGCATATGTCGTGCTTCTAATTCTCTACCTCGTATCCCCAATTCTTCTCGATTTAGTAGAGAATTATGTAACTTCAAAAATAGCCTATAAGCTAATTCTATGGAATTGGGCTTTAATTCCAATTCTAAATTCCAAATATTTAACCAATCAAAAGAATTGGAATTGGGAACCCAATTCCAATTCTTACCCCAATTCCAACCCCTGATTCAACGAACCAATCGGGCCCTAAACTAAATTTTAGAATGCTAATATGAATTTTTATGTGAATATTCTTAGCCTTCGCAAGCTACTGAAATCTTACACAGGTTTAATATAGCCTAACAAGGTGACTTCTCTATGTTATCTTTCAATTGTTGGTTTTCGGTTTTCCTCGACTAATTTGTTCTTCCTCGTATAGTTTCCTTGCCTAATAGCAACCTATTAAACTGTATTTTGTTTTTCTTGCAAATCATACTCTAATAAATTGTTAACCAACAAAACTAGTTTAATTCTAGATATCTGGTGTGGCTACTGGGATTCGAGCCCAGGTCTCTACATTAAATTTGGAACCCAATAGTAACTCAACCTTAATAAAGACTTCAATCATCATCTTGTTCTTAGGCCAACTAAACCCTACATCTTATTCCAAGCCCAAAATTTGAAATCTGAAGGTCTTTAATACGAAGAGATTTGTCTTACAAAGATAACAAATGAGGATGTACAATTAATCCCAAATCAAAGGAAACCCCTTTTCCTATTTTCGTCTAACCCTAACTCAATTCCCAAATGCAAGAATCGTTGATGGCTTTTGGTATTCTTTTTTTTTTTTTTTTTTAAACCATGGAACCAATGAGCCGGTTCATTAACTTGAACCAACCCCATTGAACCACTAAACTAAACAAACCCTTTTAACCCACTAAACTAAATGAACCCATTCAACCAAATGATTGTTTTTTTTCCTCCATTTGTTCTTATTTAATAATTTTAAATCTTAATTCCAATTTCTAAAAATTCCGGGGTTTGACATTATGTATGGGTCCACGTTTCAATCATCAATTCCATTTATCACATGGGACAAACATCAGAGTACGAAAAGTAAGGATTCATTTATTAAAGCATGGGAATCTAATCAACATGAAGGTTAATAGTTCTAAACAAATCTGAATATCAACTAAGATTATTCCATTACAACTTCTACAATTCAAAACTAGAAATAGAACCTACAAATCTCTAAGGAAAGTAGTAATCCTCTTCCCTATAGTAATCAGCTGGCTCTACCCCCACAAACGGGTCCTCACCGAGAGTATCTGTAAAACAAAACAAAACAAAAGTAATGAGATACGAATATCCCAGCAAGTAGCACATGCATGAATAAAACAATTTATATCAGTTCTAAAACGTGCCTCGAATAATATTCGATCACGAGTAAACAATAAGAGTTGTAATAAATTCCGAAATCCCAAGTTCTCAATAATCGGGTAATAAAAATATCAAAATAGCAATAATAAACCATACACAAGTGGCCAATGCCATGAAGTTCACATCCAAGCCTCCTGGAACACAGTTCGGTCAACATAGACGCAGAACTCTGAAATGACTGCCTACCAAGGAACTTTGTCATCCAATGTTGGCCTACGTAGGGTTTCAGCATTGACAACTCAACCTACCAAGGAACACGGGTTGCTCTACCCTGGTCATGGCAACACTCATGGCCATGTAATTACCACAATAAAGCCAACTCATTACATTACTAACATTAGTCTAGGATCCAGGACAAGCTAGACCAAAACAAAACAACTCACACATAAACCAACCTCTGATAGCAAAATATACCAACCTCTGGTATTACCATTAACAAAACAAATCAAACTCATCACTGGTCACTCAGAACCAGAACAATAACTCATGAAACTTCAAATAAGATTCTAAAACCAAGAACAATAATCAAATCCTTTTTGTATAATCATTTACTCAAGAAAAGTGACTTTTATAAAAACTGCCCAGCACATTATAATCTGATAAAACTCCTTCTAAAAAGGTATCACAAACTGAAATTTAATAGTAAAACATGAACTAAACCAAATCATGAACTCATGGTATCAAACCAGAACCTAACTCACTAACAAGCTCCTTAAATCCTAACTTTTATTCATCATAAATTCTCCCAATAATTTATAGAATAATTTCAGTAGGTTAAATTCACTTAGGAATGATTCTAATATATTAATCCAACTTCTAGATAAGTTTTTGAACCATTAGATTTGAGAAAATCAATTAAAAACACTCAGCCGAACTAAAACTGGAAATTTGGGTAGGTGAGCTGAGCTCAAGTCACTAGGCGGCAGTAGGCGCACCTCAGTGCACCATAAATTTTAACATCCACTGAGTACCGCTTAGCAAAAATCAGTGGGTGGCACTCAGCGCATACCCCCTGATTTCTCCGACAGAGATTTTTAGTCTCTGTTAGCTCAATTCCACCATGACTGACCGGAATTTAAGCGTCTTCAATGGCAAATTCAAACTCCTAACACCTCTAATAGTCATTTAAACCCAATTTGAAATTATTCCTACTAAGATCATGCTTTGATTTGAAATTTCTCTCGATAATCAGTTTCCTAACGAAGATCTCGATTTGCATCATATATATTCAAATCGATTTGTGCAATCGGTTGCAAATCCAAGTAGAAATCCAGTGCTACTTAGTTAGCTAACTTAGTCTTCTAGCTTCCAATTCCTCCGATCTAACACCTGCGAGTGAACACTTCTACTGCCAATGGTTTCTGTTCCACGCAAAAATCCAGATCTAGTTAGATCTGAGATTGATCTCTCTTTACTAACCCAAATTTATCCTAACTTACTACTAACTCACCTACAATTGGTCTTCTCTTGATATCAGCAACCAGATCTGATCACACCTCCAGATTGTGCAATCATTGAGCACCTCCAATCAACGAAATCCTCCTCCAACGAGCTCCAGCCACTACCACTCAAACGAATACTCCAGCACTTATCTCCTCTTCTTCTTCTTCCTCAAACCCTAGCTATTTCCCTTTTGTTTCTTTGCTCTCCTGAACCCTCACTCGAGCAACCAACTAACCGAACCACAAGATTCAACCGCTGCCTTAAATAGTTGCCGCCACTCCATGTTTAAAAACCAATCCGATACTTGCCACTCCAGCAAAAACCTACACTGACATTTCTCCATTTAAACTAAATTTACCATATAATTATTAATCATTCAAAAATTAATATCATAAACCACTTACCATAACTTACGCTCCATCTTCACTTCATTTCCAGAAATACCAACCTTGCCCTTGCTCCTCAATTATCTGGAAATTCCATAATTAACTATAATTAGAATTATTTAATTAATTCTTGAAATTAATATTAACCAAAATTCGAGGTCTTACAAATCATGTGATAAATTATTGTAGCAATTAGAGTATAGAAGTGGGTTAGTAAATGTTGCAAAAAAAATATAATAATAATAATATATCTTAATTCTAATTATTGGGGAGAATATATATATACATTAGGATTAATTTAATATGGTTGAGGATGATATTGTAGGAAGCTTTTGTGGGTGAGCGCTTAGCTGATCATGAATTAAGTTGAGCACTTGAGCGCCAACGGAGGCTTATAAATTGGAGCTGTGTTCGATGTTCTCTGTTTTTGCTCGAATTGGTCGGAGGAGATTGTTGCTGCTGGAGTTCAATCAAATTGTGGAGAAGAGAAGGAGGAGAGTTGAGGATCAGAAATTGAAGTGAGGGGAGAGCCATCTGAGGTATGATTTGACCTGCGGCTGAGTTTTGGTAGCTGTAGGAGCAGATTCAAGTCGACCTCAGACTAGAGAGTGCTCTGGTAAGCTAAATCCAGACTCAAAAGGTAGCTAATCTCTGGAGGAACTAGATTAGTGTTCAGATCTAACTAGATCTGAAATTTTGGTTGAGCAGAAGTTGAACGACATTCACAAATCAGAAGTTGAATTGCTACCGTTTGAGATCAAGAAAAGAATTCGGAGTTGCTAAGCTAGGGAGTTTCAGATATGTGAGTAGCACCCTTTTCCCTTTGATTTTGCGCATGGAATTGATTTAAAATCTGGATTACAAGCTATTTCGTATGATCTCTTTGTCCATGACCTGTTAGTGAAGAACGATCGATTCACATTTAATTTTCATTTGGATTAAATCCAATTGTTGTTAATTTGCATGTTGGGAGGTAAAGGAAGATATTGAAGTTGATTTTAGCATTAAATTTGTGTTCAGACCTGTTGAGAATCACCATGGTAGTATTTAGAAATTCTCCATGTTATAAAATCATTCGGCGCCAACTGTGGCTAATCTGGTGCTAACCACTAATAGGTTAGCACCAGTTCAAAATTTAGGTGATTCTAACCGGCGCCAACCCCTATGGGTTAGCGCCAAACTCACACCACTTCAGCCAAGTGCGGTGTAATGCCCAGAATCTGGGTCATTTTTTTTTTGACTCGGATCAAGGCATTAACTTGTGGTACATTACAATCAACTCAAAAGATAAAGAAATAAAGAACTAAGATTTATCAGAGTACTAGGAAGCTTAAATTATTCATTTGAACCTGGATCTTCCTATTATATCAATTAAATTAAATGAAAGGCAACTACAAATTAACTAACTCTTAATATCCTACCAAATCATCTATTAAGATTCCAATAAAATAAATACAACTATATAAAATGTCCTACACTTGTCTTTAGGATTTTCTAGACTTTAAGCCCACTATCAGTCTAACCCGTGGCGTCCTCTCCAAGGACCTAAAAAACAGAATATAAAGTAGGGGTGAGATACGAATATCTCAATAGGTAACACATGCATGAGGAAGAACCATTTATATATATATGGAAAATAACAGTGGTTTCATGCTTGGTAAAATAAACGAGTAATTGCGGTTAATAAGATAAAAAAATAATCTCGATACAAAACAAACATTGAATCAGTGCCCAAATTAAAGGAAGTTAATTATGTGCATTTTATTTCAATTTAAAGGACAATGTATTATAATTCACATCACCATGGTTTTTGATTTATTTCAATTAGTGTCTTCCTAAGAACAATTCTACATTTTATTCATAATTCCATAATATTCCATTTCAACAGTTCACCTTAAATCATAGCAGTTTTGTTCAATTATGACATTTGAATATTTCCTTTTAAATAAACAATCTTATCAGATACGTCTAAAACAATCCATCAATCAGAGAATCAATCATTATATCAGTAATAAAAGCCAACCTTCAAGTAGTAGCCTACCTCTACCGCAAGACGTAAACATATAGTATCCACACATGCTCCGCAGGAGAATGCACATCTCTAAGACTACATGTAAGACCCCTAATTTTCACATAATAAATAAATAAATGTATAAATAAAAGAAAATCTGAGTTAAGTTATAATTAAAATAAAAAGTGAAGATTTAGAGGACAAGTAATTCAAATAAGTAATAAGTTATAAATAAAGGACTTTTAAGGAAATTAGCCTAAAAGGGTAAAAGGGTATTTTGATAATTTTCAAAAAGGGTAATTTATAAATAAATCATTAAATAATAATTAATATTAGAAAATAGAAGAAAATAAATTATTTAGGCAAGTTGGAAATTAAGAAGAACTCATAAAAGCCTAAAAGAGGAAAAAGGGAAATTAGGAGATTTTGAGTCTTAATTGAGAGGAAAAGTAACTAATTTTGTTTTAGGTAATATTTAGGATTTAAGAGAGTGTTAGGCATGAAATTAGGCTGTAAGGAGTGTTTTTAACGCCCCGGTTTCAGGTCCATTCCCAAATCCGAGGTGTTATGGTAAATAAACAAAGCAACTAAAGAAACTGGATAATTTAAAACTTTTTCTAACTTTATAATCAGAGTAAATGCGGAAATTTAAATTTAAATTCTTTTTATTAATCAACAACCATGATATACAAGGATTTCAATTCCTTGAACAACTTACAACTATATAAACTACCCATCTACAAATAACCCAAATTTTGACGTCCTCGCCAAGAGTACCTGAAAAATGGGGAGAAACCGGAGTGAGAATAAATCTCAACAAGTAGCAAGGTGCATGATGTAAAACAGTCTATAATTTTACAATACTAGTCATGAGGTGAACGATAAAACCAAGCTACAATAATACGATGATACAACAATAACAAATTCCAATCCAAAACAAACATGTAGCGCCCCAGATCCGGGTCTGCCCTATCACAGCACCAACCCGTACCCGAGACCTACTAATGGGCCCAATAGAACCGGATTAACACAATTAATCCTGGGAAATTACAAAGTAATCATCAGAGTGCATGACTAAAGAAGCATGGAATAAAAATTTCCATCTAATCAAAATGTCATCTGTACTATAATCTCCAAAACATGATATATATGTGAATAAAATACAACTAAGGCAACTAACCATTTACAATGATCTCTCCAAAATATATAGACATGTACAAAAGATATCTCCCAAGAGTATAGGTCCAAAAATAATATTTACATCCCATATACAATCCCCAAGACAAAATACATCATTCTAAAAAGAACCCTACTATGGTTGGTAGAAATCCTCTGGCCTGAACTAAAGCTCACCCTCAATGCCTGCTCCAATACGCGGCTCACCAAGCGAATCTGAAAACAAATCCGGTAAAACAAAACACGTGTGAGACTTAAAGTCCCAGTAAGCAGCAAACATGCATGCCGAGAAACAGTTTATGCAATTTTGTAACATCATGATAATATTCCCAAGTATAAGATACCAAATGTAAACCAAAACATCTTAAACAGATATAAAGTGTAATTCCAAGTCAAATATCTCAATCGGGTAATTCATGAAATCAAATCAACCATTCCAAGTCAAATGTCTCAATCGAGTAATTGATGAAATCAAATCAACAATTCCAAGTTAAATGTCCAAATCAAATTACAATCGCTGTCCAAGATTAAGGCCAAGCGGAGTATTTCAACACTGCCGACGAATCAAGGCCCAGTGGAGTACTTCTACACTGCCGACGGAATCAAGGCCAAGTGGAGTACTTCTACACCGTCGACGCATCAAAGCCAAGTGGAATACTTCTTCACTGCCCGATGGATTAAGGCCTAGTGGAGTACTTCTACGCTGCCCGATGAATCAAGGCCAAGCGGAGTACTTCTACACTGCCCCGGTTCATGAAATTCAAAATCAATCAAAACGAGTACCATGGAATCCTCAAAATACATTTTGGATGATTGGGATAGTCTTAGGATTCCTAAATAAGTCATCCTACCAAAAATCAATGGATTCCGAGACAAAAAGTTTTGGACCTCGAAAATATTGTAAGTCTGGATAAAAACGTTGACTTTTCGGTGTAGAATTTTTCTAGACAAATCTACAAGGAGTTTGGGGCTCAAATTCTGGTTGTAGTCTATTGGAGGGTATACAAATCTTCTAGAATTTTCTGGGATTCTGAATCGCTCGTTTGGGTATCAAACTCAAAAAGTGGCCCTTTTTGAAAATCGGGAAAACTGGAAAATTAGGCACAAACTGGAAAGTTGACTTTTTATTGGTTTCAAATGGGGGGTAAAACCTTATTTACATGTAAAGACTTAAGTAAATTGAGGGTAAAACCTTATTTACATGTAAAGACTTAAATGTTTTTTATATAATAAGGGTGCTATGCGAGAAGCCTAGGTTGTTTGGGAAAGGGTTGGAGAGGTTAGAACAAAGGCAGCGCGCGCGCGCACTGAGAGCTGACGCTCGCGCGTCCGCGCGCTAAGGCAATGGACGTGCACGCGCTGAGGTTTAGAGTGCGCGCGCTAAGGCTCTGGATTAATCGCCCAAGTTAATCCTGAGCCGCGATTTAAAATAACAGAGACTAGTTTTTAGGGTTTTGGCTCAGGATTAATCGCCAAATCTCAGGATTATTTGCCAGGTCGGGATTTTGAATTATTTTGACTATTTTCAACACCAAACTCATGGGAATCATTTCCAACATTTCCAACATCAAATAGGATTATCATAAAACATCCCAACATGCTTTAAAACACTTTCCAACCCAAAGATTCATCCCAAATCTCAAACCCTAATCTGAAATATAATCAATAGAGTTAGAAATCCATGGCAAATCAATAGAAGACTAAACAAGAGTATTATACAATCAAAACCCACGAATTTTAGAAGCAAATAGCAACATGCAAGATCATTTCTTCAATAAATCAAACCCTAGAGAGAAAATACGAATTTTAGTAATTCATTTTGTTTTGAAGGGTTTGCTACTTACTTGCTAATAGAGAAGTAACCTCCTCTCCTAGCTCTCCTCTTCTTCTCCTTCTTCTTGAAGCTTTGAAGCAAGCTCCCACAACTCTCTCTTGTTCTATACGATCAAGACAAGAGGAAGTGTTCTCAAACACTTAATTAGAAATTAGGGCATCCTTTTATATGCCCAAGTTTTGGGTCTTTCAAATCTGCCCCCAAACCAAGCTTTTATTCAACTAAAATCTTAGGGTGTACCTAAGGCATACCAGGGGTACCTTAGTGTTATTCGAGTGGGGTACCTTGGTATTAAGTGGGGTACCTTACTGTTAAGTGGGGTGTTTGCCTTAGCCACTTCAAAAGGCATGCTTTAGGAGTGCTTGGGAGGTGTACCTCAGTTAACACAAGGGGTACTTTAGTTATATGAGGGTACTTGGTTATTTGAGGAGGTACCTTGATATTTCAAGGGATTTACCTTAGTCATTCTAAGGGAGTAAACTTTGAATAAGCTTAGGGGGGTGTACCTCAGTTATATTGAGGAGGGGTACTTAGCTATAGAAGAGGTGTACCTTAGTTATATGAGGAGGTACATTTAAGTAATACAAGGAGGGTGTACCTTAGGTAATATAAGGGATGTACCTTAGGTATGTTGGAGGTACTTTAGTGATATAAAGGGGGTACCTTAGCTGTATAAGGGGTTATACCTGAGGCAAAACAGTGGGGGGTTACTTTACTTATATAAGGGTTACTTTAGTTAGACAAAAAGGGGGTACTTTAGCTATATAGGGGGTGTACCCTAAGTAAAACAGTGGGGGGTACCTTACTTATATGAGAGGAGTGCCTCTAGGAAATACAAGGGTGTACCCTAAGTAATGTAAAGGATGTACCTTAGAAATGTAAGGGGATACTCTAGCTATACAAAGGGGGTACCCTAGCTATATAAGGGAATGTACCTTAGGTAAACAAGGGTACTTCAAGTATGATAGTAGGGTACCTTAGTTAAAATAAAGAGATACCTTAGGCAATACAAATGAGGTATCTTAGGTATAATTAGGGGGTACTTTAGGTATTCATGTGGGGATACCTTAGGCAAACACAAGGGTACCTTAGGCAAACACAAGGGGATACCTTAGGTAAACCCAGGGGTACCTTAGGCAATTAAAGTAGGGTACCTTAGGGATACAAGTGGGGTACCTTAGGTAACACTTGGGTGGTACCTTGGGTAATACTTGAGCATACCTTGGGCACACAATGGGGGTACTTTAGGAAATACTTGGGTGTACCTTGGGTATAGAAGTAGGGTACCTGGGGTATACTTGAGAGGTTATTTGGGTATTCTTGGGAGATACTTAAGGTACACTTGAGAGGTACCTGGGGCATTCTTAAGAGTTACTTTGAGTATTCTTAGGGGATAATTTGGGTACACTTGGGAATTACTCTAGGTACACATAAGTCTAACTTTTCAGAATTTGATTTCCAATTCATTTAAGCTAATTGGAGAGTATCTTAGACAATTGGAATTGAGAAATAACATTGATTAAATTTTCCTTAATAACCTTCATACAGTTCAATTGATTTCTCTAAATCCTCAAGAATAATCTACATTTACCTCATCTTCATAATACAATTACTTAATTAGTCTAATAATCACAGCTTAGATAATTAATTTTAATAATTAAGATATAATCCGGGTCGGGGTTTTACAAAACATGTGTGCCATAATAGGACTCATGAACTAAAACCACTTAATAAGAATATTCTTGTTCCCATAGTTCGCCACATCACGACTTACATGATAGATGGAGCCCGCACCTATAGTCACTACCATCTCCTTCGTCAACCATCAACGCGGACCACCCACGCATGGGTTGGCGAGTACAATACACAGTCCAAATAAAATCCCATAAAGGGTACCGCTTCCGCGGAAGCCATACCAATTCGATTAAAGATTAATGGACCCGCGACAACACGTCTAATACCAGTGCATGTGCAAGTCATGAGTGATCCTCAAGCACGGCCAAATCATAGCTCCAAAGTGCGAGCCACAAGTAACCTACCAATCATGACCAATATAAAGCTCGTGAAATTTGATGTCTCATTGAAGCATGTGGATGGTAACCTGAATAATAAAATAAAAACCATTTACCGATAGCAACCTTGGCTAAGACCAGGCCGCACCTGTAGCGGTCGAGGATTGCTGCCTAAGTCACCAGCACCTGCTAGTACGACGGACCGCATACTGGGGAGTTCTGAATAAGAATAACTTACCAGCCAATTCCCTTTCACTTCCTAGCTAAGCTATGGATCCATACTAAGCATTGCCCACTAGACACAACTCACAATCAAAACCTTGAATAACTCAAAACTCAAAATTCAGCGCTAAACCTTGTACCAATAATCACAACCATGTCCCAAATGCTGTGTCCAGCAATAATTTCCAAAACCACGGTGTTCAACCGAAAGATGTTCAAAATAACCATTAAACAGTTTTTAAATAGAGTTCCAAATCATAAAATAAGAAAAGTACGAGAGTATACACAAGTTCTAAATAAAAGGTTCAAATTTGAGTCGTGTTAGTGTGAGCATACTTAGTTTATCTTTCTAATTCAGTATTCGTGTTATTCTTTATTTCCTACAACTTTTACTCCAATCCTACACTTTGGTTCATCCTAAAATCCTTAGTTTTTAAATCCTTATTTAACAACTAATACCCTAAATCTCTAAAAACCTTTGGGTTATGCTATTGATTCTTTCCAGAAGTTAATTTAGGTTTATTATGACTTGTTAGACTAGGTTTCATACTTAGAATCCTAATGAAAATAGTCTGAGTGTATAAGTATTCCTTACTAGTCTTCTTTGATTCTTATTACATTCATTGTCCTAAATAATTACCTTTTTATCCGAATTTAATTCCGTCACTTCCTACATCTCAAATTACCCTATTTACAGGTGTTACAACATTAAAATTCCAAGGAAAATCATTAAAAATTGAATTTGGGCACAAATCCCAAGTTTAGAAATTTCTAACAGTTGGTCGCTTGAAGGGTCGCTTGGGTGACTGCTCTAGCGGTTAGGTTTTCTGGTTCTGTTATTTTTCAAAGGCCTATCACTTGAGGTAATGCTCGAGCGGTGTATCGAGCGCTCCAGTTATAACACTGGTTTTCTTCAATTTACAGAAATTTTAGAACTTTCTATACATACTATTAACTTTATTTGATTCCAAACATCTGATTTCCATCCTAAACTAGTTTTTAGACAAACCTAAACTAATCATATCACCTTTCTCCTTATCTTGAGTTTCTTTTTAAGTTCAAACTCACCATGATCAACCTTTTCTTGATTTCTAAAAGAAAGTTAAATCACCAAACAATTCCTTGTGAACAAATAAGCTTTTTCCCATGAAATCCAACTTTAAAACAATACGATTAAACATCAAAATCACGACAAAACATGCAGTTCCTCCAGTTTCAAGGATTTCCTACTTGCTCTATGATGAACCCAGATTTTTCAAAAACTTCGCCTGTGCTTGTTTTTGACGCTTGACCACACCCCTTTAGACTTCTTTAATTTAGATCTCCACCGTTCAGTTTGAAGTCTTCCATGAGTATAACAAAACCCTAAAATTGCTGCCCATTCCAACGGTTGGATATTCCTAGCTAGCCATTCAAAGTTGGCTGGTCGGCCATTTCTGCAACTTCTCTTCTTTCTAATTCCTCATTTTTTTCTCTTCTCTCCTATTTTTGGCTCCTATCACTTATGCATGAATTTCCCTCTCCTTCTAAATTATTTTCAAAACCTAAAACACTCTTTAAACCTCTCTTTTATAGCCTCCCTACTAGTCCAACTCTAATTAGGTTTAGCTTATTCTAATATACTTAGTGTATTCCCTCTTCTACCATTCTCCTTAATTTAACTCCTTTAGCTCTCTTTTAAAGGATCTCCTAATTAATTTTCATGCTTAATCTTATTCCTAATTTTAAATTAAACTTAGACTTTTATTATTCACTCAAATTACCTATATTTTGGACCCTAAATAGTATAATTACCATTAGGCCCTTTTCCACCCTTTAAGCCTTAATTTCATTATTTTACATCCAACTAAGCTAAGATTTTGTCTAATTGAATTTGTTGACTTAATAACTAATTATCATATTTTCTTTCATGAATTTAACAAATTAAAATGACCAAATTACCGTTCCTCTTTAAATTTCTATTTTAACCTTTATATCTCTCTTTAATTCTCCTACTATTTTCTTTCTAAGTATTTCCTCCATAATTTATTCCTTAATTATTTATTTTATTTTTTTTAGGAAAATCCAGGGTTTTACATTCTACCCCCCTCAATAAAAATTTCGTCCTCGAAATTTAAAACAATAATACCTCATGCAATTCCAACACATACAAAATATTTTTCTGAAAATATTTATAATCATTCTATGAACTTTATAAGGACCTAATTGAGGTATAGAAATTTATAAAATTATATTTTGTAAATAACCAAGTAATTAGAAGTTCTAAGGATAGGTTAGAGTATGAAAAGGTTGAAATTGAAGGTAACAACAATAGGAATAATACTAGCTTGTATTTATGGATTAAAATTACCTTCTAAACTATATTTTAGGTCTATAGAATGTGCTGGAAATTAAAAATATAGAAAATTGAATTAAATGCTATACTAGGTATTAATAAGGAAACTTGGATTATAATAAGGGGATTAATAAGGAAAACTCTAAGCAAGATTTGAATTACTTTTGTTTGTGTTTTAAATTTGAATATTGGGTTCTGGAATTGTATAAACCCTGATTTTCATCGAACTTATGATTCATGAGTTTTATTTTGAATATAATTGGGAAATTACATATGTTATTCTGAAAAAGGCTTTATTTTGGGTTTTTAAGGATTGAATCATGGTTTTCTCTTGGGATTGAATATTTTGGTATGTATTGGTATGTGGTATGATGTTATTCACTTTTCTTTTACTGTTGGATGATACGAATCCTGTGGTTGAGTTGAAACTAGCCTTTACGGCAGAGATGGGTAATCCTCTGTTGTAGAGATGTGTAAACCTTTACGGTTAAAAGTGTATATACCTCATACAGTAGCGTGTCCTCCCATATGTTGTTTTATATCGTGTTTTGTGTCAATGGGCTTAGCTGGTTATGGATCCATAGTTTTGGCTAGTTACCTAAGTGGTATTTCGTTTGGGTTGAGTTACTCCTTGTGCGAGTGCGCTTCCTTTGCAAGTTAGTTTGCATTGGGGGGTCATGTGTCTGTAGGGTCATTTTGAGCCTCACTGGTGATTCCTGTACATGTGGATCAGCGGCCATATCCATGTATTGGTTTTAGTGCTGTATGCTGATGGTACATACCAACTCTGCTGAGTTCGTGTACAATAAGTCAATGACTACGGCTCCTATCTAAGGTGATGTTCACGGGTTTGAATGTCTTAGTAGCATTGCTATCAGTCGTACAGTGGTATAGCATTTGTTTGAGTGTCATGTCAAAAACTTATCATCTTTGTGAGTCCTGCAGTGACACTTGTTTTATCACTATTTGTCAGTTTTATTTATCGATAACATCTTTTGCTGGTATTTTACGTATGAATACATGTTTTATCACTTGGAATTGCCATTGATAACTTGGATTTATTGCCTTATGTGGATTAATCATAGACCTCATGACTATTTGCTTAATTTAGATTGTTTTACTTGCATGCATCTGCTACTTGCTGAGATATAAATCTCACTCCGTTTTCACCTCTTTTTCAGGTTTGCTTGGAGAGATCGCGAAGATGGCGTTTATTTCATGGGTAGAATTGTAATTGATATTATTGTCCACATTTTGATTAGAAAAATTTTATTGTAAACTGATTTGATTAAATTGAATAAAGAATGGTTTTATTTCCCACCAGAACTTTGATGTAATTAACTAACTTTAAAATTTATTGTGAATCTTAGTTTGTATCTGACCCCAGCTTCATGGTAACACCTCGGGTTTGGTTGTTGAACCGGACTTGGGTTGTTACAGTAGCGAACCGGGTTCAGGTTGGGTGCCAATTTTGCACTGACCCGGGTTCGAGGCGTTACACTACAGGTACCCCCTGCAGGAGACAACATAACTTTACCCCAGGATGTGAACACATAGCATCTACCCCTACTGTTGGAGATAGCTTCCTTACCTTCTAGTGGTAACTCACACATCCATCCTCCATGTGGGATGCAATCACGTATAATCACATCTTCCCCACATGAGGTACTTTTTCTGTATGATGCAATCCATTGGAAATACATCTGCCCCACAGGAGGAAATATGTCTCTCCCGCAGGAGGTAATGTCTCTACCACCAAGTGGGTAAAGTCTCCGCCACCAAGCAGGTTAAGGTCTCCACCACCAAGCGGGTTAGGTTCTCTGCCACTAAGCAGGTAATATAAATGTATCTCTGCCACCAAGTAGGTATCAATAAAGCTAACCACCAAGCCATTATATCAAAAATCTGTATTTCATTGTTGTTTATAACGTTTGTTGATTCATGTTTCAATCATTAATCCAAAGTCTTGTTCCAAATTCAGTTCATTATTTGCAATCACAATGACCGGGTCTAGTTATGTGATTATTATTGTAATGGAAGACTCAAGTTGTTAATGGTAGTGGTGAGATCGATTAAGGTAATTTAGAGATATAGTTTAGAGGTAATAAGATACTTGCTATTTACATAAATTTAGGGATAATATGGTTCTTGCTATTTATAAAATAGTTCAGGTAAAATTTAGGGGTGGTGACATAGTATAATAAGGTACTTGTTATTTTAGTAGAGAAAATTAGAGTAGACCAATTCAATTAACTAATGAGGCCTAAATGTATATAGTGTCCTTTCTCCAATATCTGTAAGGTAGTTTCTGGTTTAAAGTTTCTACCTGTAGAAATCTAGTTGCTGATATATAAATTAATGTCTCTTAATTAATTATTCAAATTTATAAAGGTTTATCTATATTAAACTTAGAATTTCTTATTTAAGATCAAGTTTAGGCAACTAATTACCTAAAATAATTCCCTATTTATTTTTCTGCCAAAACAGGGTATTTGATAATTTAATTTGACTTAAAAAAATCTTATTCAATTGTTAAAAGTGATTAAAATTGGTTTGAAATATAATCAGGAGTTAAAATATGTAAAATTGGGATTTTCTGTTTAGAGCGCTCAGGATCGCTCAGGGTTGCCTGGGCGTTCTAGAGTTAGCGGTAGTTCAAAATCGATCGCCAACCTTTTGTCAATAAGTGGTCAACGGCACTCAAAAATTTAGTACTAGCGCTTAGGAGCGCTAATGATCGCCGACCTCTCCGAGGTGGGCGCTCTAACGAAAGTGGCTAAACAGTGTATAAATCTTCAATTTTCCCTATTCTAAGTAGTTCTAACACTATTATAAGCATATGATCAATCTATTTACATACTTATACAACCAAAAATCATGCAATCGAATCAAATAAACTATCGGAAACCAAAACGAACGAGAAAACTGTGCTACCTACCTCTTACGAGTGATTTCTATCCTTCTCTTCTGAACAACGACAAACATAGACACGAAGCAACGCGCAGGAGACGAGAACTCAAGCTTCTCTCTCCGTTCTTCTTCTTCTTCTTCCAGATGCTCACGGTCGCTCTTGGTTTTGCGATTTCTCCCTTGCGGTTGATGAATACAAAACAATATACAATAGTATACCACTTGTATGTGTTAGGGTATTTAGCGTACTTATATACCCTCTATTCCCACGCAATGCACATGCACCAAACACAACGCACATCACCCAATCACAACACCTTCAGCTTTAAGATATTAATCCTACCGCGATATCTCACGATCAGACGGTCGGATCTGCGCCAAACTCCTGATCTCTACAATCCACGTGATCATCTATAATTATAATTAAAATCCCTCAATAGAATTTCTCATCTCCTCAACTTAGGGTTCCGAGTCGACTATAATTACCATTATGCCCTTATTCCACTTTTTTTAAGCTATAAATATCATCATTAATAGGAAATTTAACCCCAACTTAAATCTATCACCATTTCTCAAGTCTAATAATAATTTAATTAATATAATTAATTATCTACCAGTAATTAATATGGATTCCAAAATACCCCTCTCTTGATAATTTTATATCTACTCACTCGATTTCCTCTGAAATTTCTAAGTTTATTCTCTAATTATTTTGACAAATTTATTGACACACCAAATATTCATATTTAGTTGTTATTTATTTATTTGCTGAAAATTCGGGGTTTTACATGCGGCTAATGTGGTTTACATACAGAAATTGCTTTAAACCTCCATTAGCGCATTCCACTAGTTTAATTAAGTGTTGTAAATGATATCTAGGTGGTTGGAAACTCAAAAAGTCATACATTAAACTTAAGAGGAATTAAACACTGGAATTGGAGATTAGCGCCAACCCCTCAAGTGCTAATCTTAGGTAGCTGATATATTAAAATCTGAAGTGCTAGTTTAAATGAATTGGAACTTACCCTTAGAGACTTGAATAAGGATTATTGATGAATTGTGATGGGCTTTGGTGGTTATCAAATTGTTGTTATATATATATATATATGAAGATATAAATTGAGAACTTAGAGTCAATTGTTAGAAATCAGAATTTCACATGTGGTTGGTTAAATCTTAAATGTGCTGATTATATTGTGATGTTCAGATATTTGTTTCCTAGCCTTCTAAATAGATACATTCCATTTTTGCAATTATTTGAGAGCTAAAGTCCTACACTACCATGTTAGAAATTAATGAAAGATAGTTGAGATTAAGGAAGTAAAGGGCTGATTTCTGGACACATATGTTTATAAGTGTTTGAAATGTTTCCACTGATTGATGCATTTAACTCAGATATATTTAATACTTTAAAACTTAGATTTGATACATCTTGCTTAATCGGATTCTAGTAACTTTATATTATGAGCAGATTTTAAGAATGAGTTTCCTTGAGACCTTTTACATCATATATTGTTGAGTTTTGACGATGTATATAAATTTATAGTTGGAACCTCCATGATGGAGTATTATGGTCCGGAGTGACCCATGATGAGCAGTACCCATATTGATTATTATCACGTTCTATGTTAGAGTTTTCATGCTATTTTATCGGTTAAGTTTAAAATGAGGAATTTGAGATTACTACTGGTTTAGCTTGTCTTGGATCCATGTCTAAGCTTAGTAATGTAATGTTATTGCTTATTGGTGTAATATCATGGCCTTGAGTGTTGCCACGACTGGTGTAGAGCAACCTGAAACCCTGAGTAGGCCGGGTTGTCAATGCCCAAACCCACGGAGTAGGCCGGCATTGGATGACGAAACCCTGAGTAGGCCGTCATTTCAGAGTTCCGAAACCCTGAGTAGGTCGAAACTGTGTACATGGAGGTGTGGATGTCGCCTTGGCATGTTGATTAACCAGTTTAAGTAATAGTCATGACATTGACCATATTATGATAAATTGATATTGCTGTTGAACACTTGTTCAAACTGTTAATGAGATTATGCTGAATTTGGATTTCTAGATTGTATTTCCAATGTTTATATTTGACCGTTTATTCATCGTGGCATATTTTAGAACTGAGATTACTATTTTTGCATGCATGTGCTACTCACTGAGATATTCGTATCTCACCCATTTTGTTTTGGTTGCGTTTTCAGCTACTCTTGGAGGGACGATGCCTGCGGGTAGTTGCTCGTGTTATGTGAGTTTAGAATTATATTGTTGTATTTACTATTTAAATGTGGAATTGTAGCACAATCTGATTATCTAGTTATTGTTTCATTCATGTTTTCCTTCACTCTGATATTGCGATCCTGTGTTATTATTAAACCTCCAGAGATGAGATTGGTTTCTCTACGTAACTTGGATCCGGGGCGTTACAGTTAAGCTTATACCCAAAATTCCACTCTCGGGTTTGAAATTTAAATAAAAAGCACAAACGAGACGCCTGATATGACGCTCGAGCACCCACTCGAATTTTTCAATTTTCGAGAATTTGAAACATCCAACCTTATTTTCTCCAATTTCAATGATTCTATCAAGTTTATAAACATCCAATAATGATTTCCTAACTATCCAAACACACAAACTTCACCTGGATTCAAATTTGACCATCTCCCCATTGAAATCCTAGAATTTCTAATTTAGGTTTCATACAAAAAAATTTAAGATTTCAATCAAACAATCAACCACTTATGCAAATCAACCTAATATCATGTTTCTAGACATGAGAAGCTAAACCCATAAATAAAAACAAAGTTTAAAAAATAGAATTAAAATCTCACCTATTCATGAAAAGTTTTTCTAGATTTTCACACAAGCATATGATTAATCAATAAATCTCAATACAAATCACGTTTTTCACACTTATTCATCACAAAATCACTATTCTAAATCATCTCATGTACCCAAAAATATCATAAATAGGTTTTAGTATGGTTTCCATGGTTAGGGT
Source organism: Buxus sempervirens (assembly GCA_947561395.2). Classification (NCBI taxonomy): domain Eukaryota; kingdom Viridiplantae; phylum Streptophyta; class Magnoliopsida; order Buxales; family Buxaceae; genus Buxus; species Buxus sempervirens. Next base: position 33,661,081 of record OX387184.1, on the reverse strand, counting down.
TCTACAAACGACTTGAAAATTGTAGATCAACCTACCTTAATACCTTAGATCCTTTTGTTGTTAGTTTCTTCTTGATTTGATCCTGAAATCTACTTTTCTCCTCTTGAATTAGCCGTCCAGTACTCTCTAGGGTTCCATAAAACCACACCTCCAAATCAAAGTAGGGAATAACAAAAGATCCTAATTCTAATCTAAAACTTGTATTTATACCAAGGTTTTAATATGTTTAATTACCATCCTACCCCAAATCCATAGAGAACTTGGGTTAGGTTAGACTAGGTCCACCCCTTTTATTTTAATGAAGTGGCTAACCCACTTCGCCTATTTAGTTGTTTTAATTATAAATTACAGAATTACGATTTTGCCCTTTCTTTAAAATTTCAAGGCATTACAGAACTCAAGGAAAATATATCAGCACACAAAGTGTGGCCTGATTCAAAAATTTTTGGGCTTTTGAAAAACCAAGGACTTACCCCAAATAGAAGGGGATGTCAGGATGATTTGGTGTGAGTTCCCCAAGAGCTTAGCAACCTCCCAAACTAAGTCGAGAAAGGCCCTATGCGATTCAACAGACCTTGACTAGACCTGAGATGGAAAAAGGTGGAGAAATCAACTCACTCACCCCAAAAAAATAAAAAAACTAGACCTAAGATGGTTTGGCTTTGTTTACACACAAAGAAGGAACTCCTCAAAATCATTTGGGTACTCAAAAAGAGGCATAAAGAGCCATCCAAACTGTTGTCCGAATTACTCCAAAAGTTTGGAACTTGATTTCAAGCTTAAGAAAAGGGTTTCAGCGCTTGGTTGAAGATTAGCTAGACTTATGGTATACAAAAGCATTTCTGTCAAGCATAAAAGTTAATCAAAGTGTAAACGTGTGTTTTGAATTGTAAAAAAAATTTATTGCACAAGAATTTGTGAGTGTGTGCAAGTATCCATCCACAAAGAAGAGAAAGGGGAGTATTAAAGTTATCCAAATAACAAAAAATGAGAGCTTAATTTCAGGAAAAGTATAAAAGCTACAAAGTGACTGTCATGGCTAGCTTTCCTTGTTATTGGCTGGCTAATGACTTTTCCCACACATCCCTTCTTGGTTATTCTTATTAATAAGTTTTCTCCTAGGAAACCCCAGAATGATGATTACTACCACTCCATCAGAAGTATTTGATGGAGTGGTGGTAAATTCAAATAAGCAAGATATGTTGATTGAATATATGAGATGTATCCATAATTAATTATTCAAATAAACAAGATATGTTGATTGAAGCATGTTAGTTGTCAAGTACCATCATCTCCCGATTCATCAGAAATGAGGCTTTACGGGTTTGGTTTTCTCGACAAACTTCTTAACAACGTTATAGTGCTAGCTTATAGATGGGTTTTTCTGAACATCTATGCAAATGTGTTTATAAATTCAAGTAAAGAAAACATAGAAAACTTAACAGAGAAAAAAAATGAAGATTACTATAACGCCTCGAATCCGAGTTACGTAGTGAAACCGTAACTCATATGCGAAGGTTAAATATATCACACAGGATCACAGTATCAGAATGAAGGAAAACATGAAAAAAACAAATAATATATAATCAGAGTCATCTAAAATCCCCAACTCACCTGAACCAAGTATATACTCGCCGGTATCATCCTCTCCAAGATCTGAAAACAAAACAAAACAAAATGGAATGAGATATGAATATCCCAGTAAGTAGCATATGCATGCAACAAACATTTATAACAGTTCTGAAACATGATCCAATTGTAAAACATGCATCAATAGCGATAACCAATAGTTACAAGTAATCCGAGTAATCCAATCCCAAACATATATCATGAAGAAGGAAAATACCATAACCATCATATAACAGAATCCATAGCGTGCAATCAAACAGAAATAAGTCCCAGGTGGACTCATGAAATAAGACTATCTTTAACTAGGTAATGCCAATGTCCATTATGCCACCTCCCGGCTTAGGTGCGAAGCCAAGTACACAATCATCGTCTTATTACGGGAGAACCCATCCAGTACAGTGATGAGTTGGTATGTACCAATCTAGTCATAGTCCGAGTACACGATAAAATGAGGGATAGCCGCAACCCTCTGAGTACACGATAAGGCCTCATTGAGTACACAGTAAAAATGCGTGCGTGAACAAAGTATTATGACTAGCAAAGAACAATCTATTCCACTATCTAGCTCTTATCATGACAAATGTGGATCCACACTGAGCTATGCCATTTAGATTCAAGCTAAAGCCAAAACTGCAAACTCGATAATCCCAACTCGTTCTAATCTCATACATATCATCCCGAGTACACGGGAATCTCTGAGTACACAGAGGCATCAACATCCCAAGTACATGAGGCATCCCTAAGTACATGGAGGTAACATATCCATCAACTCATCGAAAACAATAAAACCCTCCTCCAAGTACATGGAGAGATTCAAATAATCACCTTAAACCAAAATAGTTTGTTTAAAAAGCCTTTTTTAGTAATATTGCACAAAAGTCCTTTTTATAATTCAAATTTTTGCAAAAGTGTCAATCTCGACTAAACCGGAAACTTAGAGTAAAAAGTATCAGAATTAAATCTTACTATTAAATCCAGATTTGTCATTTGTACTACTAATTTTTAAGCCCAAACTGTAACTTTTCTTATAGAAATCATACTTAATTCACTCTCATTTAATATAAGTCCTCAATACCTTACTTTAGCATTTCCAATTCATTTAAATGCAACCCATATATTTCCACATCTTAGTTAACTTAGTTGCTGTAAATTTTCTCTAATATGCCTCAAAACAAATCTTAGATAAGATCTGAACCTAAAAAGAGACATTTATATGAGCTTTACTTTAGAAACCCAACGCACTAAAACACTTATATCATATATAAAATATCCACAAATTTTCATAAGGTTAAACACCTCATTTACACCACTCATTATTCACTCCAATTCCCCTAAATAAATCTCTATTTAATCCCAGATGTACACTGTCCCTTAATCGAACTTCCCATAGTTTATGCTTGCACAAAAATATTACTCTAAGAATACATAACCCTTACCTAATACAAGTTTCTGATTTCATTAATTGAAACCTCAAGTATGCTCCCATTTTCAGCATCTCCTATTCATCCAAAGTACTTCAATTTACCACTAATTAAGTCCCCAAAGTATAATTTAACAGTACTTATAAAAGAGCTGAAAATAGGCTGGGCGCCAACCCTGGGAAGGTAGGCGCCCCTCAGCCTTCATGGGCGCTTAGTCAGATTATCACACCATGAGTTGTGGTAGATGAAATTTATCCAAGACTGATCTAATAATTCACATTCAAATTATTTCCAGCATATTTCTAACCCCTTAAACAATCAGTTAACACAATTTTGGATTTAATCCATCAATGAAATCAACCTCTACTAATTTAGGTGCCAAATCCATGCTAAAACAAAATTTCGGTAAATCAGTAGCATAAATCTTTTCACCAATTCATTCAATCATTCTAAAACAAAATCTAAGGTGCTACTTACATGAATGAAGGAAATTTACAGCTCAACCTCTCTCAATTTGTCAATCACACCTTCAGCAACCAAAACCAACTCAGCTGCCAACCTTTTTTTTTGTTTTGAAATTGACGTCAATCCGATCAGGTCACTACAGATCTAAGATTTGATTCCTATTAACAATAGGATTAAAAACAAAATCTCAGGTTTGATGCTAACTGTGAGACATGGAAGTGTCATCTCGATGACTTCTGATATCCTCACGCGGGGTTCAAAAAGATATAGAGTCGCCACCATCCAAGTTAAGGTGTGAATGGATACCAAAGGGGTCATAAATGCCAAATAGATCCAAGGTAGATCTAATGCAAGGAAAAATCAAGATATCAGGTAAGGGGAATTAATTATGAGCGGGGGAAGGTGTTAGGCACCCCCACTCATCCGTCTAAGATGGTTACCACATGCTTGCTTATGCTAAGGGTTGCTTGCTAATCAAAAATAGACAAAGGATGCTTAAAAATAAGCAAATGTATGTGATTATTCCACATGAGTAGTCAAATGAATTTGTACTCTCCTCATGGATATACCACTTCTATAACTTCATGAGTGAACGAAAATCAAGATAAAAATGAAGAAAAACCAAACTAAGGTAAAATTGGAAAAATCAGGTTATAAGAACTTGAAGATTTCAATCAACTATATATCGCTTGATTTAAATCCAAATCAAATGAAACCAAGGCCATTTGATAGCTGGTATAAAATAGAATATTTAGTAAGAAAATCATCTCATTCCGATTTAAAACAAGAGAGTGACACTCTACGAAAATCTGCTGCTGTTACTCAGAGAAAAGCGGCGAGTAAGCATTTTTGAAACTCTATTTGTGGAGTTTGGCTCCATATAAATTCATAAAAACTTGCATAGATGAAGTATATGATGCCATCTTTCAAACAAAATATGCCTTACACCAAACTCCATCCATTTGTGACTTGTGTTTCATCTTGAACATGCCTAGAGGATCACAAATTAACCCAGAACTCCATTACAGAGCCACTCTGAGTCAATCAAACATACAAACCACAAATCAGATCAAAATCTATTGAAACCAGTTGGAATGGAAAATAGACTCATCAAGGAAAACACAGAGACTGAAATCACTCAAAATGGATTAAAATTGAGCAAATGGTGTACAATAAAAGCGGGAAGTTCAGCAATCTGGACTAAACTGACTTGCCAACTTTGAACAGATGATGTCAAAAATTGGCTCCATAAAAATGAACGAAAATTTCCAGATATAAAGTAGGCCATCCCATTTATCACATGTCTTTAGAATCACTCAAAAATTCATCCAGGGGATGAAGTTATAAGCATTCCAAGATAGGCCACAGATGCTCCCCTGTTTTGAAGATTTTTGAAGAAAAGACCAAAACCAGTGCAAGTTGATTCGACCAAAACACTTGGAAACTGTAAGCACCTCATTTTTGCACTCCTGGAAGAGCTGGAAATGCAAAACCCGGCTAAAAAGTCAAACCCTGAGGGGTCAAAAAATTGACTTTTTGATCAAGTAATAATTGGTCACCTTGCTTTATCTTAATGGATAGAGAATCCCGACATGAGTCCAATGCAACTGAGTTTGCTGGAATCGGAGTCTGGATGAAGGTTCTGCAGGCCGGTCAAACTTAAAGGGGAGTCGAAAGTTGAATTTTCTCCGAACCCCAAGCTAGGTGCTTAGCCCTATGTCATTGGATAGAGGGCTCCGATACGGTTCTAACGCAACTGAGTTTGCTCAAATCGGAGTTCGGATGAAGGAGATAGAGCTGTCGAAGTTTTCGAGCAACAAAATCGGAAACTGCACACGTGGCAAAGAAACTGCACACGTGGTGACAAACGCAGCAAAATATCTCAGGGACTAAATCCCAAATGTCCAGAAATTGTCAAATATCTCAGGGACTAAACCAAAATTCGTAGGGGGCAATCCGTAGATATCCAAAAGTGTCGAATCGGTCAAGTCGAAGGGCAAATCTATAATTTTTTTGATTTGTATCCAACCAAATATGTCGGATACACGTACCTTTGTGTATAACCGGCACTATTCATCGGATACAAGGAGATTTTCCAGCGAGATTCGCACCGATTCCCTGACAAATTTGCGGCGGCATTAATTTCGCGAATAATTGTGACCCTTAGTGTATCTGGCCTTCAAGGCCGGATACATTATGTTTTCTTATAAAAGAGGCCAGCAACCACATGGCCGTGGGTTGCTGGCCATATACTCTTTTTCCACTCACTTCCCTCCAAAAAGACCTCCTCTCTAGCTGCTGGCCTTGCACCTTTTTTTGCCCACCCTTGCCTCTTCGAATCCTTCCCTTTCCACACCTCTTGGCCTCGACACCCACCCCACAACACATCCATATCATTTTTCTTGTCCTTCTCTTCTTCTTCATCTTGCACCCAAACAAAATAAGGAATAGCTGCTGTTGGAGCTTGGAGGGGTTGCTTCCAGCTCTTGCTCTTGCTACAAAGGGGTGCTTACACTCTACAAGGAGGTGTTCTAACCACCAGGTATGGTTTCTTGCCCTTTCTCCTTGTACATATATAAAAATAGAAGTGTTTCATAATTGAATAATGTGCTTGGTTTCCACCTTGATCAAATCTGGTATAGTGATCATCTTGCATGTATTATCCTCTTGTTTTCACTACACGAGAAGTCTTCAAAGGTAAAGGGGGTGCACGTATGGTCCAAAAGTGGGAGATGAGAGGTTTCCTTGGATTATTAAGTCCTATTTGAGCTGCTGTTTGCTTGATTGATTTCATTATTGAGGGAGCATGTTCCCCATCCCACTTCATCTAATGTATCCCCATGTAAACCCCCACTCTCCCTTCTTGTAGTTTTTTTTCATTTCTTCACTACTCTTTCTTATACTTGCTTGCAATGGCTGGGATTCACTTCTTTTATATGTTTGGGAAGGTGTAAGGAGCTGTTTGTATGCATGAACACAAGCCCATACCAAGGTAGGCTTGGGTTGCTGTAGGAACAGCAGCCGACAGCCCACTTTGACCTTCTTAGTTTGCCTTTTCTGGGTGCATTAACATGCCCCATGTCCCCCCCCCCCCCCCCCCCCCCCCCCCCCCCCAAGCATGATCCCCCTTTAATAAGTTGCTGTTTTTCTGACCACCAACAGCTCACCCTTGCCCCTTTTAACTTCTGATTTTGGAGTGATTAGTAAGCCCCTATGCTTGACTTTTAGTTCACTGTTCTTGGATGTTGATTTGCTCTCCAAGGAGCCATGGTCATGCTTTCCCCCACCCTTTGCTTGGCTATTGTTCTACACACCAAGGTGCCATGGGTTTGGTGCACCAACAGGCCCTCCCCTCATTCATCCCCATGCACATGGTGACCCAGGTTTGCTGCTGGAGACAGCAGCAAACACTTGTTATTGATTGCTATAACTTGTCCTCCTGCAGGCCTCTAAAGGTGCAACAATATTTCCCTTGACCCACTACACCAACCCAAGAATGCATGGTCTCCTCCCCTTGAGCATATGCTGATTTTGGCATTCCTTAATTCCCTGCCCCAGCTGTTGTCCTAGGCAAGATTATGCCCTTGTCTACACCCCCAAGACCCCTACCTTGCTGCTGTTGTGCTACCGGAAAGAAGCAAAGAGCAACACCCTCATGACCACTTGTTTGCCCTCTTGCCTTTGCTGGAAAAATCCCAAAGGAAGCCAAATGAGGCTTCTCCCCATATCTGAACCAATGTGGGCCTCCCTAGGGCCCACACAACTGGTAGAAGATCCCTAGGAGACCCACAAAAGCACCCCAATGGCCAAATCCCCAAAAAAAGGCCATTTTAGTGTGATCCGACAACTCAGGTCGGATCACCTAGGACTTGTGCATAGCCGACAAGTAATGTCGGCTACATGGCAGAAATGCCAATCTTGGTTTTTTTCCGGTTCTTGTCGAATTTGAATGATATTTCCACCAAACCAAGTAAACCAATAGGGTTTCCGGGTCACCCGGAAACCTCACATGGAACCTGGACCGCCAGTCCAATTTGGTACCTTTGTGGGCCTTCCAACGGGATCCACCAAGCCCAACAAACCCTTGTGCATGCAATTAAGCAACGTAAGCAAAATTAACTAGTCGAATCGGGCGGGCCAAACCCAATGCGGCCCACCCGACCTTGCTTTGTGAAATTGATGTGTTTAAATGATTGGTTTGGCCGAGACCAAGGGCAAGGGCCTATCGGGCCCGCTAAAGCCCACTAACCGAACCAAGGAAGGGTGTAAGCCCTAAACCTCAAAGAACTGGGCTTTCAAGCCCAAATCTGGATCACGGGCCCCAAGCCTAGTCACCAGCCCATTTTGTCAAAGTTAAATAATATAATCTAAAACACTTTTGGCAACCATCATGGGGGCCCACCCAGGGGCCCGCAAACCGATGCAAACCAACCTTTTGCATGAAAGCCCCTTAAATCTTTTAATTAAAACCTTAAAATAAAATTAATTCACTAAATCTAAACCCAAAGGGCCTCTTAAGCTTAGACAGAGGCCCACATGGGATATGTGGGCTTACCCAAGTCCGCCAGGGACATCGTGGGCCTTCCAAAGGGGCCCACTCAATCAGACTCAGATCACTTAAATTAAGCAAGATAAAATCAATTAAAGGGACCCACACCACTCAGGTGGTCCAGCTAGACTTAACCAAGTTACATATCAGATTAAGGATCGGGTGAGAAACCAAAGCAAGCTGACTCAAACCAAGAAACCCATGGGACCCGTCATCCGACGGGGTGGACCGGGGTGTCTACGGACTTCCCCGAACCACAACCGAGACCCTACTTAGAATCTCAAGCCGCAGATCAAGCCTTAATAGACAAGATTAGGCACCCAGGTGTTCGCCTGCACCCCATCAAGAGGTGGCGACTCTGAATTTTCCCGTACCGCGTTTCTGACATGCGCACAGAAACCTTGAAAAACAACCTCATGAAGTTCTAAAATTCATTCTAAAGCCAATGATCCCATATTTCCCATATTAAACATGGAAATCCAAGATCTAGCTTATCCTTACAAAAAATAGTGAAAAGTGTGTTTGGTGGTGGTGGAAATCAATTTTCTAGGAGAAGGCTGGAATCCATTGCTATTGAGAGCAAGGATTCACACATCTTCTCTAGAGACAAATGCACAACACATCAGAGAAATCAACCATAGGCTCAAAATAACCAAATTGCATGCTCTTCATCATATGTGGGTTCTAAGCCTAGAGGATCCATTCCTACTTCTTTTTCCCAAGGCTCTCTCTTCACGTTTTACGGCTAGAGAGAATTCCTAGGTACTTTGGAAGAGGTTTGGGGTAGCAAAAAAGCACTTAGGGCCTTACACTACAGAAAGTTAGAAGATGAGAGTTGGAATTGTAAAGAAGAAGCTAGAAATGTAAATAGAACTTTACCTTTGATGACTTGAGCACTTGAGTAGACAATCCAGCAGAGTTTCTCCTCTTCTTGTAGAGCTTCTAAGCTTCAAATTGTCAACCATTTGCAAGAGGAGGACCCCTCTATTTATAGGCACAGCCAAGGGCAATAAAGTCCCAAGGATATGCCCAAAAATCTCTCTAGATTGTTCCAATTCAAGTTAAAGCCTTGAATTGATGTAAATCTAGAAGTTTCAGAGGGTGAAATAGGGAGTTCAAGTCCCTGAGAGAGAGGTAATATGCGTAAATAAGGCTCAGAGATCGAGCCTTTTTGCAAATCTACAAAACAAGCAAAACCGCATACACAATGCGGTTTACACAGAACTGTCACTCTAAATGCGGTTTTCATGCAAATTCAACTTAACCGCACATACAGGGCGGTTCCAATTTAGTTACGCTCCTCATGATTACTGTCGACGTGGCCCAACGGCCAAAGCTTCTAGAAGCCACGTGGCAGCTCACGCAAGAAGCATGAACCTTAACTGTGATGTGTGTGCAGTCGCAACCGCATACATAGGGCGGTTGAAACCAAACTCCCAAAAACCGCATATTTAGTGCGGTTAGCACCCCTTTTGAGTATTTTTGAGTGTTTGACACATGCCAAAGCTCAAATAAAACGTTTAAAATTCATTTTGACTGTTCTCTCATATTGAAGTGCAATTTGGGGTGTCTACAACTGCCCCCTCTTCGCTGGAATTGAAATCAATTAACAGCGGAGAGCAAAAAGACCCGCAAATTGCACTTCCCAAGATTATGTCCATTCAATCATGACTTGCAAGAACTCCAAAATATGATTTTTGGAAAAAGAATTTGTTTAGAAGATCTGCTGAAAAGTCCTTAACCTTAAGGGGCAAATCCTCTTTTCGCGTCTCACAGAGCGCTCGTGGCTATGAAGTGAGATTTGAGCAAAATTTTAAAACAAAAGTTGATAGGGTGGTGTTTCTTGCAATTCACAACTATCTTGGACACAACTCTCTTGAAAGAGAAAGGAAAAAATTTTGAAAATTCATTTTTTAGTGCTAACCGTATTGAACATGCGGTTTTTGGCAATTTCAAAATCAACCGCTCTGTCTGTGTGGTTCGCTAGGTTGCATATAATTGCGACCGCGACCGCGACCGCGACTCTTCACTTTACCTATGCAAAACCCTAGAGAAACCAACTCTCACTCTCTTCTCTGGCGACCGCTTCTCCCCTCTGGTCTTCGTCCTTTCTTCTCCGACGAAGCTACTTGCTTTCCGGCGACCTCTGTTTTTTCGGAGATCTCTGTTTTTCTTCCGGTAGTCGGTAGGTTCCGTGACTGCCACCGCCGTGGCATTTCTCTTGCTGCTTGGGATTTCTCACTCGTAGGCGCCCACCAACATTGGGTCACCTCCCATTTTCGGTGGTGGTGATTGTCTGCTCTCGAAGCCCCGGTGAGACAAATATTACAAGGTCTCTTCCTTTCGACCAGAACAAGTAGGTGGCCGAACACACATTTTCTCTTGCAAACACTCAATCCGAAAATCTGTGCATGTATTTGCTGATTGAATGAGCTTGTTTTAGGCATGATTTTGATTCTTTGTTCTTGATTGACTGCATTGGTTGCTTAGTTGCCAATGGGATAAAATCCCCCATTTTGCATGTGTTTATTGCCTGCCAATCCGATTTTTCTTTCGGTGAACTGCCACCTGTGACTGTCTCGGATTTATGCATTATAGATTCTCCAAATCCCATGTTGTGAATCCGGATGATTTGGCTTTGCCTTTATGTGAACAAACCTCTGCGGAATCCGCTAATTTAGCTGTGTTTTGGCTTGTTCTAAGTTCCTGTCTTGCTTGTTACTGATCATTTTTTATGCGGTGTAGCTAACCACTTCTTCATGTCTATAGCATGCTTTGATTTTTTCTAAGAGATGTTGTGTATGCACACTTGATTGTATTTGCTTCTCTTTTGAAAGCCTTGATTCTTGCTTATGGCATGCTTGGAATTGGCTTTTCCCTTGGACTTATTGGTTTGCCGTTATTCCTGCATGCTTGAATAATTTTATGCTGATTTGAGCATGCCTTGATTACCTTTTGCCACCTTCCTTTTGTGAATCTGAAAACGGAACAAACTCAGTAGTTTAGAGAGTTTAAACAATTTTGTAGACACAATGGAGTTCTACAACTTTAGGAAATGAAATTAAGGATCCTAAAAACTCCTTCCACAGTCTCTCTCTTCTTTTCTTTCTTTCTTTTTTGCATATAAGAAGGATATATAGGAATTTTACTTCCTATATATAATTCTTATATATATTATGAATAATAAGGATAACAAAACAATAGTAAAGACTAAAAGAAATCCAATCCCGGTTCGGTCGGGCACTTTTTGAAGTGCTTCCTCTGATCTCCATTTCTTCTGCAAATAAAACAAATTTGATTAAACTAAAGAAAAGCAAAATTAACTGAAACATGAAAGCAAATAAAATGACTTCAAATGTAAAGACATAATGACTTTCTCCCTGCAGTCTGGAGGTTTTAGATTTATATTCTGGAGCATCTGGGGGTTCACAGGAGCCGTCCCTTGAGGTATTCTCTTTTCTTTTAAAAAACCAGGCCTTTCTCTTGCAACCTTTAACCTGACCTCATTCTGTTTGCATTTCTAGCCTGCTGTCGAGGTTTGAGGTCGTAGTGGAGCTCGCCGTAGAGGTAGGACAGAGGCTCGGGTGACTCGAGTTGCTATTCCTGCTGGGATAGCGGATCAGATCCGTGCACTCCTCTTCTTCACGATCTGAGGACGCACCCTTCAGTGGGCGTTAGGGCTGACATTCCCCTTGTCTACCCGTCTTCTCATTATCTTGGGAGCTGAGCTCTTTTTGCCGAGACAGTGGCTGTATGTTCGACTCCTTTGCGTCGAGAGATGGGCCATTTTGGGTTCGGCCCCTTCATCACCATCACCAGCGTCCGTCAGGATCGTCCTCTGATAGCGGCTATGATGGAGCGGTTTTTTCCAGAGACCCTGAGCTTCCATTTGCCTGATGTAGAGATTGGGATTCGTCCCTCTGACTTCGCTCTCATTACCGGGATCAGGATGATTGGAGATGTCATCACTGAGTTGAATAGGTCGGCCGATTTGGAGATTGCCAAGCTCTTAGGATATGATGTGATGCCAGTGAAGGCGTGGGACAGGAGTAGGATCACCCGCATTTCCAGGACTTGGTTGAGGGAGACCTTCCTGGAGGAGGGATATAACACCGTGGCAGCGAAGCATCCCAGCTTCCCGGTGGCCTTCCGCTTCCTCTTTCTCTTGATGATGGGATCGTGTTTCTGCTTGGATGATACCACCTCAGTCAGCCCTCATTTCCTGAGTCTTCTCAGGGATTTGCCTTGAGCGAGGGACTATGCCTGGGTCAGCTTATCTACGGCACCCTGTTAGTGGGTCTGCGGCGAGTGGTCTCTGGTCTGTCCTCTCCCAGGGGGGCTGGGGTTGGCTGTAGGTTTTTCTGGCCCTTTCTGCAGGTATGAATTTATTTCTCTTTTTCTTCTTCTCTTTTCTTCTTCTTTTTTTCTTTTCTCTCTTTTTTTCTTTTTTCTTTTTTCTTATCTTCTTTTTTCTTTCTCTTTCAGTTCTTCGCTCGGGTCTATGTGGCCCACTTTTGCCCGACCTCGACACTGCCTGAGGGGACATTCCCTGTAGCACGTAGATGGAGTCAGATTCGGCGCGACTCTGAGAAGAGTCGCCCTAGGTCGTCCAGGGCTTACTTGGACAGGACCTTTAGGAGAGAGGTAGGCTTTCACAGATTCCTCTTATTCTTATTTTCTCTTTTCTCCTTTTTTCAAGAATCTGATATTCATCTTTGTTTATTTTCAGCTATCTGTCCCCCGCCTAGATGGCCTTCATGATGAGTTGGCTTTTCAACCATTTGTGGATGAGGCGTTCGCTCTAGATCAGCGACGTCAGAGGTACCCGTTCTTCATCAGGTAGTTGGGTAGCATTTGGTACCTCGGCAAGCGCTTCTACTTCCAGCACACCGGCAAGCTCCGGATCCCCGTGGCTCCTCCAGATACGACACCTGTCACCCCTCCTGGTCCATTTGACCCAGCCCATTTTGGCTATTGGGAGGCTGGCGATACACTTTTGGTAGAGGGTGACTATGATGCCTGGTTCAGGTAGGTCTCAGTGGGTTGTCTTATGTAGCCCATGCCCGTTGGAGGTGGAGTTATCGAGATTGGAGGGGTGGTGATCCGCCTAAATGACACCACGGTATAAATCTCATCTTGCTCTATTCTTTTAGCTTCTCCCTTGTTTGAAATTGCTAATGTTTTTTTCTTCTTATTTCAGGAGGCACAGTTAGGGGAGATCCGAGCTCGCTATGCGGATCTGGAGAGTCAGCTGGCGGAGAGAGACGCTGCTATAGCTGAGAGCGACGTCATCATCATTGGGCAGGCCGCTCTTATTGCTGATTTGCGGGCTTAGCTAGCTAGGGCTCAGGACCAAGCAGGGTCTTTAGGAGCTCAGGTCATCCCTCTATCCTTTTCAGTTTTTGCTTTTTATCTTTTATATTCTCCGCTTCTGATCAGGCTTTTTCTGTTTTCAGGAGGATGTGGCAGCCTCACCATCCAGCTCCCGTACCCTATCTCTTTCTGTATAGGCTGCAGAGATTCTGGAGAGAGATCCAGAGATAGTGGCAAAGGCTACTTCTGCTGCCGTTCCTGAGCCAGCTAACTTGCCGGAGGTTACCTCTATGCCTGAGAGTGCTCTTGAGCTGGAGATTTCTGAGCCAGAGGAGGATCCTGTGATTGCCACTGAGCCAGAGGAGGGTGGCCTTGAGGTTTCTGGGGCCCCTGAGGTAGCCGGGCCTGCGATGGAGGAGGCGTGCCTGATGTGCCCGAGCCTGAGGTGGCAGAGGTTCGTGAGGCAACAGAGCCCATAGACGTTGATTCATCTCCCGCTGTTGAGGATTCTCGGGTTCTGGACCTGGTCCCCTTAGCGACAGATACCTTGGTTTCTCGCTTCATGGATCTTACCCATGATGGTCCAGACGATCCAGTTCTAGTCCCTTCAGTCGAGCCGGCGCCTCTAGTCGATTTGCCTCCTCCTGCTGGTCCTTCTACTCTTACTGACCCGTCTTCTCCTACTAGCCCACGTTTCTCAGATCAGTTTTTTATCCAACGGCGACGGTGAGGCGGAGGCGGTGGGGATTGACCTACAGGAGATAGATTTAGATTAGGATTCTTTTCCTTCTATATCTGACATTTGTGTATGAAAAACTGATGTATGAATTTGCATTTGTATATAAAAGAGAAGATTATTCCTTTTTTGCTTCTTTTCTTTTATTTTCTTGCTTTTTATTTGTTTTTATCATGCCATGACTGTTATACAGGTAACAGGTATCTTCGGAAAACATGACTTATTAAAAGAAAGAGGAAAAAACTGTTTTTGTGCAAAAACCGCACATACAGGGCGGTTGTGCAAGAACCGCACTTGTCCCGCGGTTTTAAACTCCGCAGAAATGCAACCGTACATTGGGCACGGTTCAGGCACAACCGTTCTGAGTATGCGGTTTTTGCCTTTTTGCGATTTTAAAGCCGCGAATCGTGGGCAGAACGTCACTTTGACGTCTTGCTTAGGTCAGAGACCCCATTTTTGGTGATTTTCTCTCTCCTAGCTGCCTTTAATCCACTTTTGACCATTAATGGCCTCTGATTCAGCCTCTGCACCTTCTTCATCTTCTGTACCTGAAACATCAGTTCCTAGGCCAACAATTAGATTCGAACCTCCAAATTTGACAAGGTATGCTATTGTAGATACTTGCTATGAGAGATGGGTTGACTCAATGACCCATCAAGACAAAATAGATTGGGACTTCACCAATCTAGGCAACATCCTCTCACACCCAAAGGTTTCCCTAAAATGGGAAATCATAGAGGCACTGCTTAGGCATTGGGAACCCCAATTAAACCTTTTCAGGTTCGGGGATAAGGAGATGACCCCTACAGTCGAGGAGGTTGAAACCATCCTCAACACTAGGTTCTCCAAAAAGGTAGTCAACCCACCCCTCAAACCAAGCTTCAAAAAGGAAGCCTCCACTTTTTTAGGAATTGGAAAGAAAGAGTTAGGGGATGCTGACGCCTTATTGACCCTATCCAAGTCATTTTTGACTGAAAAGCTATTGAATAGCTTGAACCAGCCGGCTCGGTTCAATGCTTTGACCTTGATAGTGGTCAACCAACTCTTATTCCCCCGAGATGATAGCGAGGTTGATTTATCCCTCATTTCAGTCATTTACCAAGTTAGGGAGCGCGAAAGGCTTGCCCCTATGATCCTGGCTGAAATATACCAGGCCTTGATTGACTGCTATCATTGAAAGAAGAAGAGTTTCCTCGCCTGCGCCCTTATCCTTCAGGTAAAATTTGAATCTCTTTCTAGAATTACAATTTTCTTGTGAAATTGAATTTTCTAAATAAATTGAAATGCTTCCCTTTTCTTTGCAGCTCTAGCTTCTGGATCATTTGACTCATATCGACGAGATAGACAGACACTTTGCCCGGAACATGGATGTTCTCACTTTGATGAACAACCAGGGCTGTCCTTCTATCCTAGAAGGCAAGAGGGGGTGGTTTGTCTTCTTAGGGACGCTCCAGGATGACCAGGTGAGATGGCCTGGTACTTATCAGCCTTCTACCGAGACGGTGATCAGCTTCCCAGATCAGAATTTTGCCGTGCTCATGGGCTTGAGGTCTCCTTGCTCTACTTGCCTTTGAGAGTCATCCGGCAGTTCAGAAAGGAAGATCAGGGGATCCTGGTACCTTATGGCTATGATGAGCTCATTGGCCCTCTCACACCGACCACCATGGGGCTGTGCTTTCATTTGATGAAGGAGTGGTCCCAAGCCTGCTTTTTGAGTGGTCCTGTCTTCTCCAAATTGCATGAGAAGGACTACCTCTTCTGGATTAGGGAGCAGGCACAGAGTTATGCTTCTATACCAGTGGATCCCCCTGCTGTCCTGTGTCCTACCTACGAGGACCTTCTGGAGACTGAGAGGGCTTCTCATAGGCGGCTCCAGCATATATGGGTAGAGGAGGTTCGAGCCATGATACTGGAGAAGTAAGACTTGGAGAGACGGCTCGCAGAGCAGATACAGGCCCGTCGCTTCGAGGTTAGAGCCACATGGCGCAGGCATGATGAGACCATGGCCAGGCTCAGAGATATGAGGACCAGACAGACCCTCTCAGATGATGTCATTTCCTTCCTCAGCGATCCGGATGCAAAGGGGGCTGAGCGGCTTGTTACGGTTCAGGCAGCGTGGATTAGAGAGCTCGAGGAGAGACTAGGGGATAGAGATTAGCCCTTTTATTGTATATCTATATATATAGATATATATGTACACTTTTGTACAAAGAGAAACTCCATTAGTGGAAAGACAAGGAATACAAAATAGATTTTCATACTATTGGCCTCAGAACTCTCATATGCTTGCAAAAACTGACAGTTTAATGAAAAGTCATTGATTTCTCATCATCGACCAAAATATAATTTTCTTTTTTATGTATTTTTGTTGAAAATTGGTCCATGATGCTTTAATCACATATAGTTTGATGAATTAAAGCAAGTTGGGCAAAAAGGGTATTTTAAATAATAGGGAAGAATCCATTTCGTCATCCTTTGGACCTTTAGACTCATCCCCATACTCCATCCCCATCTCCAGGTATGATGCCATCACTTACTGGTTCAGTCCTGTGCTGAAAATCTTCCTAACTCAACCTTGCTGCTGAAAACCGTGCATTCAGACCGGTTTTGCCGAAACCGCCTTTAACATGCAGTTGCCTGATCGTTATGCCGAAACCATATGAACAATGCGGTTTGGACCAATCTATACCCACAGTGCGGTTTTTGACCTTTTTCTGTTTTTTTATTTTTCTTTTGTTCTTCTTTTTCTGGCCAATATTGCCCCTAGTGCCTGTTACGGTTTTCACTAGGGCCGGCTCATTTACTCCGTCATTGCCAATCCAACACCGAGAGTTGAAGAAATACACCAAGATCACCGAGGGCTTGGCCAATAGGACGAAATGAGGGCTAGGTTAAATTTATGAAAGAAAAGTTATTATAGGCTAAAAATTTTGGATTTTGAAATAGAACAACTGGGCTTATAGTTATGATGGATATATCCCGATTCCCAAGATTTGCCCTTTTCTCTCTTTTTGCATTTGGCTTTCATTAGTCAACTTATTTTTCTTCTTCTCTTTTTTTTCTTTATTTTTGCCCCTATTGGCCTCACCCCAGTTGCAACTATAAGTCCCAGTTTAGGTTCTTAAAAAAACACGAACAGGCTCAACTTGGTTAGGCTAGGGATTTTAAAATTTTTGAGGGATAAAGAAAAATGGCCTCGGATCATTTCCTAGTGATATTCTTTCAAGGGAAATACCGTTTGACCGCGTTAGAGTTGATTGGCTCAGGAAAGTCCTTCTCATCCATTTTCGATAAGATGAGAGCGCCTCCTGATAGGACCTTCTTCACCATATAAGGTCCTTCCCAATTTGGCATAAACTTTCCACGAGGGTCCTCCAGAAATGGTAATATTTTCTTTAAAACCAAATTACCCACTTGGGAAGCTCTGGGCTTCACCTTCTTATTATAGGCTATGGCCATTCTATTCTGGTACAATTGGCCGTGACAAAGTGAATTCAGACGCTTTTCCTCTATTAGGTTGAGTTGATCATATCTAGACTGAACCCATTCAGCTTCTTCGAGTTTTGCTTCCATAAGCACTCTCAGTGATGGGATTTCCACTTCAACAGGTAAGACTGCCTCCGTTCCATAAACCAAGGAATACGGTGTTGCCCCAGTAGAAGTCCGAATTGAGGTTTTGTAAGCATGCAGAGCGAATGGTAGCATTTCGTGCCAATCTCTATAACTCACTACCATTTTCTGAATTATCTTCTTTATGTTCTTATTTGCCGCCTCTACTGCCTCATTCATCTTTGGCCTGTATGGAGTTGACTTGTAATGAGTAATCTGAAACTGCTCACACATCTTCTTCATATCCTTGTTCTTAATATTTGAAGCATTGTTTGATACTATGGCATTTGGCAATCGATAGCGACAAATTATGTTGTGCTTCAAAAACTTAAGAACATGGTTTCGTGTGATATTTGCATATGAAGCAACTTCAACCCACTTCGTGAAATAATCAATTGCCACGAGGATGAACCGGTGTCCATTTGATGCTTTTGGAGAAATCATTCCAATGACATCAATACCCCACATAGAAAAAGGCCATGGCGAGGTCATGCTATGTAGCTCACATGGTGGTGCATGCTTATTATCACCATATATTTGGCACAAATGGCATCTTTTGACATGTACACAACAATCATGCTCCATTGTGGACCAATAATATCCCAATCGCAGTATTTTCCTTGCGAGCATGTGTCCATTCATTTGCGGCCCACAAACTCCTTCATGTACTGTCTCTATCAATCTTTCTGCTTCAACCTTGGTGACACATCTAAGTAGAACATCATTGTATGATCTCTTGTATAATTGCCCACTACTTAGAAGGAACTGCCCTGCTAACCTCTGTATCGTTCTTTTAACAGTAGAAGTAAATTTCTGCTTCTTGCGCTCCTTCTAGAACAAGACAGTAAGCTGGCTCGTCTCTGACTTCAATTTCAAGAGGTTGGATGTCTACCCCTTTTGGAATGCTAACCATCGAAGCCAACATCGCCAAGGCATCCGCAAATTGATTCTTAGATCTTGGCATATAGCTAAAAGAAATTCGAGTAAATTTGGTACTTATTTCTTCCAAATACTGTGATATGGGATCAACTTGTGATCTTTGGTTTTCCATTCACCAGTTATTTGGAAGATGATAAGACTCGAATCCCCATATACGTCAAGTTCTTGAACATCATGATCTAGAGCAGCTTGTAATCCAATTATACACGATTCATACTCTGCAATGTTGTTTGTACACTGAAACCTCAACTTTACTGCGATTGGGATATGCGAACCATCCGGCTTCACTAAAACTGCGCCGATTCCATTTCTATTAATATTTGCAACCCCATCAAAGAAAATCTGCCAGGATTCTTCACTTTCTTCTTCCTCAACAAATAGGATGGCCTCATCAGGGAAATTTGTCTTAAGAGGCTGATAATCTGGTAACGGATGCTCAGCTAGGTGGTCAGCGATTGCCTGACCTTTTATTGCTTTCTGAGTGACGTAGGTCAGGTCAAATTTTGAAAGCAAAAGCTGCCATCTCGCCGTTCTACCAGTTAAGGCTGGTTTTTCAAACAAATATTTCAAAGTATCCATCCTTGAAATCAGCAAAGTTGAATAGCTTAAGAAATAGTGCCTAAGCCTCTGAGTTGCCCAGACCGAAGCACAGCAAGTCTTTTCCAAAGGCGAATATCTCGTCTCATAATCTATGAACTTCTTGCTCAAATAGTAGATAGCCTGTTCTTTTCTGCCTGTTTCATCATGCTATCCCAATACACATCCCATTGATGTTTCTAAAACCGATAGATACAGAATCAACGGTTTCCCTAGAGTTGGCAGTACTAGAATAGGTGGATTCAACAGAAAATCCTTTATCTTGTCGAATGCTTGCTGGCAATCCTCATTCCATATAGTTGGGTTATTCTTCCTTAGAAGCTTAAAGATCGGTTTGCAAATAGCAGTGAGTTGCACTATGAACCGGCTAATGTACTGAATTCTTCCAAGAAAACCCCTAACTTCTTTTTCTGTTTTAGGAGGTGGAATCTCAATGATTGCCTTTGATTTAGACGGGTCTATCTCAATCCCTCTTCTGCTTACAATGAATCCCAATAATATCCCTGATGTGGCTCCAAAAACACACTTTGCTGGATTAAGCCTTAAACTGTATTTCCTTAAACGGTCAAATACTTTCTTTAGATTGATCAAGTGGTCATCTTCTTCACAAGACTTGACGATCATGTCATCCACATAAACCTCCATCTCTTTGTGGATCATGTCGTGAAAAAGGGCCATCATGGCTCGCTGATATGTTGCCTCGGCATTCTTCAGTCCAAATGGCATGACTGTGTAGTGAAAAGTTCCCCAAGGCGTGATAAAATCAGTTTTCTCCTGATCTTCCTCTGCCATCTTGATTTGGTTATATCTGGAAAAGCCGTCCATAA
Organism: Buxus sempervirens; assembly: GCA_947561395.2. NCBI lineage: Eukaryota > Viridiplantae > Streptophyta > Magnoliopsida > Buxales > Buxaceae > Buxus > Buxus sempervirens. The sequence continues at coordinate 33,640,996 of OX387184.1, read as the reverse complement.
ATGAGAACAAGCTGTGCACTGCCGTATTATCAACCAAAATATCGATGTGTGGCAAGGGAAAATCGTCCTTCGGGCTCGCTTTGTTCAAGTCTCTGTAATTTAAACACATCCTTACTTTTCCATCCTTCTTTGGAACCGGCACTATATTAGCTAACCAATCAGGGTACGTGGAAACCGCCAAGAATCCAGCTTGAAACTGTTTAACCACTTCATCCTTGACTTTTAAAGTCCATTCAGGCTTTAACCTTCTCAATTTCTGTTTAATAGGCTTTACTCCTGGCAGGATTGGCAGCCTATGTACAACCATGTCTGTATCCAACCCTGGCATATCTCGATAAGACCATGCGAATACTTCCTTGTAATCAGCCAAGAATTGGGACATTTCCTTCTGTTGCATATCAGACAAGCATGCACCAATCTTTACAATTTTTGGGTCCTCTTCGGTCCCAAGGTTTATGGAAATGGTTTTTTCAATATTAGGTTGAATACCCTTTTCGTGACGTTCCAATTGATATGATATTTCTCTTGGAAGGTCATCTTCTTCGGCCTCAGTCTCCTCTTCGATCCCCATTAGGTTGAAGTCTAGCTCGAGGTCGAAGTCGTATTCAACTTTCTCTAATTCAATTTGCATATATGGTTCATAAGCAGATTGGACCATTTTGAAAGATTTAGATTTTCTAGAAAAAGTTGAAAAATCTTTTTGGGTTTTTTGAGAACCTTCTAAAGAAGCTTTTCCTGAAGATGAAGGTTTATTAAAACCTTCAGAAAAAGGGCAATCCACTAATGGAGTATTTTTTTGGAGGCCGCAGCTGATTGCCAACCATATGCGGCCTCAAATGTCAAAGGGATTTCCTCCCAATTTTTTAAAACAAAGCCTTCTGGAGCAGGTGATATAGTGCAAGCCTGCTCCTCCTCCAGCTCTGTATCCGATACCATCACTACCGAATTGGAAAAACTGCCCTTTTCTGCTTCGGGGCTGATTTCAAATATGACTCCATATGGGATCTTGATCGATGCCCAATCAATAAAAGGCATCTCATTTTCTGCTTTTTCTTTTTCTTCATCCCCTGCCATTGCAAAGAATGCCCCAGCCTCTTCTGTGAAGTCTTGCTGCTCTCGTGGCAGTGGCTTAGGTTCACCCGTGGCTTTAGGTGCAGGAGTTGGTGCAAGTGGGATGAAAGGTTGAAGGGTTGAAGTAAAAGGCTTCTTGAAGGGATTATCATTAAGGTACGGAGGTTTAGATTGGTCCATGGGAGGAGAGGATTGAATGGTATGAGAGGGTTTTGGAAAAGTTTCCCTCCAATGAGGGAATTTTTCTTGATTCTTTTCCTTTTCATTGCCATCCTCTTTCTACTGTCCCCTTTTCCATCTCCTTAGTTTCATTCCTAGTCCTGCTCATGGGACCAGTTTCTGTGCCTTTATAGGCTCCACCCTTCCTTGCAGATTGATTCCCAGCCCCTTTCCTGGATTGAAGTCCCAATCTTTAAAAACCTTCTTCACCATTTTCTCGGCACATGTCAACTTCTCTTTCTTTTTTAAACACCCCCAAGGTATGAAGTTGACTGTTTCAAACTGAAAAGAATGAAATGCAATTTTGTCGGCTGTTAATTCTACATTAATGAATGGCACATTCGGTCCGATGGTAATCGGCAATTCAATCTCCCCTAGGGAGTGTGTTTTGGAGCTATCAAAAGCTCTCACTATCCTTCCATTCTGTTTGATTCTGGATTGATCCAGACCGAGCTTGAAAAATGTGACTAAGGGACAAACGTTTAAGACTGACCCATTGTCTATTAGGACTCGTGCTATCATGCTACCCTTACAAAGCACTGTGATGTGCAAAGGGTCTATATGATAACATCCGCCAGGGCTTATCTCACTTTCAGAGAAGCTTATTACATTATGAGATAAGATCTCGCCGATCATCATTCCAAGCTGGTCTAGATCGATTGTTTTTGGCACATGAGCACTCTGAAGTACCTTCATTAATGAGTCCCTATGCTTTTCTGAATTAAGCAACAATCCCAGTATTGATATCTGGGCAGGGACTTTAATTAGTTGGTCAACAATATTGAATTCACTCTTTTTCAATATTTTTAAGAGGTCCGTTGCCTCATCAATGACGACCTGGGGGCTGTCTTCCCCTATCTTGGCTTTCCCCTTCTAATTCTTTTTTGCTTCTTTCCTTTCCTTTTCTAATTCTTGTTCCTTTCCCTCAACACACCTTCTTGATCTTGTCATGAGATTTACTTCCTCTTGGCTCTGCTCTCTGGCAATTGGAATGGTGGTTGTAAAACCATCGCTGTAGTTCCAAGGTACAGTGGTTTCTGAGTAAGAGGGTTTGGGAACATTGATCACTAGAGGCTGAAGATGGGATCTTGGTGATGAGGTTGATGTAGGAGTAGGGTTGGAGGGAGGCACCTCAATGACTAGAGGCGGGAGTTGCCTTGATTCCCTTGGTTGAGAGGATTTTAAGGTCGATGAAGAAACAGAGGTAATTGATGCTGTGGTGGGGTCATAATTAATGACCAAAGGTGGTTTAGAGGATGGAGTGGGTGGAGAAGCAATAGCTTAGTTGTAGTTAATGATGAGAGGGGGTTTGGAAACATTGTGTGTGCACCTGATTTAGGTCGCACAGGTAAAAAATGGGAAATCGGAGTCGCCACTGCCTGATGGGGTGCAGGTAGACACCAGTTGCCTATGTTTTACTATTAAGGCTTCGTCTGCGGCTTTGAGATTCTAAGCAAGTTCTCGGTTGCGGTCTGGGGAAGTCTGTAGACACCCTAGTCCACCCTGTCGGATGACGGGTCCCTTGATTTCCCTGGTTTGAGTCAACTTTTGGTCTCTCACTCACCCGATTCCTAATCCAGCATTCAATTCGGTTAAGTCTGGCAGGACCGCCAAAGTGGTGTGGGTCCCTTTACTTGATTTTATCTTCTTAGCTTAAAGTGATGTGAGTCGGATTGGGCGGGCCCTGTTAGAAGGCCCGTGGATTCCTTGGTGGGCTTGGTCGAGCCCATGTGTTCCCTGTTGGGCCTCGGTCTAAGCCTGAGAGGCCCTTTGGGCTTTGGCTCAATGAATGGATTCTTGTTTGAAGTTCAAGTTTGATTAAGTTAACTTTCATGCCAAATGGGCTGGTATTGCTTTGTGGGCCCTTGAGTGGGCCACGCAGTTGGTTGCAAATTTGTTGAGTATCTTGCTTAATCCATGCCAAATGGGCCAGGCTTTGGGCTTGGGGCCTTATACCTAGGCTTGGGCTTGAAAGCCCAAGGCTTCTTGAGTTAAGGTTTGGAAACCCTAACCTTGGTTGAGTTCAATGGGTTTAGTGGGCCCGCTAGGCCTTACCCGTGGTCTCGGCCAGACCACAACTTAACTAAACATGCATACCCTAAGATTGGGCTTTGGTGGGCCTCCAATGGGTTTGGCCCACTCGATTCTTTTAATTATTTTATTTAAGCACAATTGACTGGTTCGGGCTGGGTGGGCCCCGTTGGAAGGCCCACTGGAAACCAAATTGGACCGGGTGTCCAAGGCCCATCTTGGGTTTCCGAGTGACCCGGAAACCCTACTGGTTCAATTGGTTTGATCAAATAAGGCACAAAAATGGCACAGGGGCTGGAAACCAACAAAATGAAGTTCTGTAATGTAGCCGACCTGAAGTGTCGGCTACAAACACAATCCTTTGTATCCGACCATGATGACCGAATACAAAGGAAACTCTGGTGATCCGACCTGATTTGTCGGATCAACTAAAAAATGCCATTTTTTGGGTTTCTGCAATGGGCTTGGGTTCCCAGGTCTTCTAGGGTGTTCCAGCATTTGGGTGGGCCCACAGTGGTACAGAGAAAAGGGGGAGCCTCCACTTTTGTCTTCTTTGGTGGTTTTACAACAAGGAAAAGGAAAAGAGAGGCATGGGATGCTGCCTCCCTTTACATGAACCACATGCTATAATCCCACAGGGGCTACTTGGCCCCTGTTCTGGTCCTTGATCCGAGTAGAACAGCAAGTGCAATGGTTACCCAAAAATACAAATAACAACCTCTAAACATGCCAAAATTCAAAAGAGATGGCCACGCACATTCTTCCTACCAAGCATGAGGGCTTGGTGGTTAGGAAGCATGCTTGACAGCATGCCATTGCTGGGGATTTGAGGCATTCGAATGACTTAAAATATTAGGTAGTAAAGGGGCTGGGGGGAGCATGCATATTGGCGACAAACAATAAGTACATGGGACAACAAATCATGCTCACATGCCAGAATAAGAGACTAAAGGAACATGACAATACTTGAAAACAAGAAGACAACCTCCAGGGGTATGACCAGCAAGAGCACACCCGTGAGAAGTTGTAAGAAAGTAAGGGAAGAGCATAAAATGGAATCTAATTTAGAAGCGAAATGGGGGGTTACTTGGGGGTACATTGGATTTCCATGCAAGAGGGAACACACTCCCCCTAAAAATAATTAGGAATACCCAAAATAGCAACTATCATAACCCCAAGAGTGTAAATGAAGCTCTCTCATCTCCCCCATGGAACCATGCAAACCCCACCTCTTACCCTGGAGGTTCCCACGAAATATAAATGAAGGGAAAATGGATGAGAACTGAACTGGTGGGTAGATGCATGCTATGGAAACATCAAGCACTCTGAATACTTAAAAATAACTCCATTTTTATATATGGTTAAGGAACTTAACAAGAAGTCATACCTTGGGGTTTTAAACCCTTCTCATGGTGTGTAGACACCTCTTGACAGCAGAGGCACGAGCTGGAGGCTCCCCTCCAAACAGTAGCAGCAGCTTCCTCCTCTTGGTTGTGAGAGAATGGAGAAGAAGAAGGGAAAAGAGGGTAAGGATTGTCAAGGAAGGGAAGCTCTTGGGTTTAGGAAGCAATGTGGGGTGAGAATGGGTGGTTTTGTACCAGGGGTAATGGGGAAGAAGAAGTGGAAAAGGGCCAAGAAGAGCCCCTCCCCCCCCCCCCCCCGAAATGGGGCTGCTGTTGGCTTTTTATTGCAAACTTTTTGTATCTGGCATTTAATGTCGGATACACTGCACTTCCTTTGTATCTGGCATTTTATGTCGGATACACTACACTTCCTTTGTATCAGACATAAAATATCGGATACAAACATAATTATTTCAAAAATTTAATTTTCTGCGCATATCTGTCAGTGAATCCGAGCGAATCTCGCGAGCAAATCTCGCGTATCCTGCAATATATGTCGGATATGAATAAAAGCATGTGTATCCAACATATTTGATCGGATACAAATCAAAAAAATTACGGATTTGCCCCTCGACTTGACCGATTTGACTGATTCAACCGATTTGACACTTTTGGATATCTGCAGATTGCCCTTTCGAATTTTGGTTTAGTCCTTGAGATATTTAGCAAGTTTTTGATTTTTAAAGATTGCCCCCCAAAATATTTTGCTGCGTTTGCTGCCATGTGTGCAGTTTCCGGCTTTGCTGCTCGGGAACTTCAACTGCTCATAAAATCTTCATCAGGACTCCGATTTGGGCAAACTCAATTGCATTAGAACCGTTGTGCGCGCGTGGGAAACGCGGCACGGGGTAATTCGGAGTCGCCACCGCCTGATGGGGTGCAGGCGGACACCTGGGTGCCTAATCTTGTCTATTAAGGGCTTTGGGTCTGCGGCTTGAGATTCTAAGTCTTGGATCTCGGTTGCGGGCTGGGGAAGTCCGTAGACACCCCAATCCGCCCCGTCGGATGACGGGTCCCGTGGGTTCCCTATCTTGAGTCAGCTTTATCTATTTTGGTTCTCACCCGATTCCTAATCCCGCATGCAATTTTGGTTAAGTCTGGGTGGGACCGCCTGAATGGTGTGGGTCCCTTTAGTTGATTTTATCTTATCTTAATCTTTAGGTGATCTTGGTCTGTTTGGGTGGGCCCCGTTGGAAGGCCCACGGTATCCTTGTTGGGCCTTGGCAAGCCCGTGTACCCTTGGTGGGCCTTAGTCTAACCCTAAGAGGCCCTGTGGGCTTTTGGATAATGAGTTGGTTTTATTTAGGTTTAAGTTGAAACTTAGGTGTCTTTCATGCAAGTGGCGGGCCGGATCGGTTGGTGGGCCCCTTAGGTGGGCCCACATGGTGACCAAGCAAGTTGGATTTTATCTTTATTCAATTTTTACCCAAGTGGGCTTGGTCATTGGGCTTGGGGCCCATGATCCAGGCCTCGGGCTTTGAAAGCCCAGTTTCTCGGGGTTTAGGGCTTGCACCCTAACCCGGTTCGGTTGGTGGGCTTTAGCGGGCCCGACAGGCCCTAGCCCATGGTCTCGGCCAAACCACGCAGTTCATGCATTCATATATATGGCAAGGCTCAGGTGGGCCGCATTGGGTTTGGCCCACTTGACTCAAATTGGTTCACCTTTACTTAGATTAGTTAATTAGCACGCCTTGGTGTCCACTGGGCTTGGTGGGCCCCGTTGGAAGGCCCACCAGCGTGCCGGGTCGGACCGGTTGGTCCAAGTCCCGAGTTGGGTTTCCGGGTGGCCCGAAAACCCTATCGGTTCAATCAGTTTACTTCAACACATACCAAAATTCGGCAATACAACAGAATGTACAAAAAACAGGCTTCTGTGTGTATCCGGCAACTCAGGCCGGATACACAGGGTCTGTGGGTGATCCGGCCAGTGCATCCGGATACACAGAGGCCATAGGTGATCCGGCCTGAGTATCCGGATCACTCTGGAATTGGCTTTTTTTTGGTTTTGGCCTTTTGCGACTGATCCCAGGGGGTTCCAGGGACATGTTAAGGGTCTTGTGGGCTCCTGGATGAGCCCACGTATGTTCAGGCTAGATAAAGAAGCCCTCCTTGGCTTCTTTCCTGGCTTCCAGCAAGAGGGAAGGGGAATGGGGGGCATGCTTGCATAAAAAAAAAAGATCAGTGATCCTACAATCAAGGGAATGTGGCCATGGCTACCTAGCATGTTATCATCCAAAAGAACATCACATGCATGCTTTAGATAGTAGGAAACAATCGTGTAGGGCTAGGGGATCATGGAACATTCAAAAGCCTCAACCACATCACTGAAGTATCTAATCGAGCCATGCTACCAAACTAGTAATATTTTTATAGAACGGAGAGAGGAGGGGGTTTATTACGGGGTACATCAGATCATGTAGTAAGGAGGAACATACTCCTCCGAAAGAGACACACCTAGACATAAGTCTAAAACAGATGATGTAACACATTAGAAGGCATATGAGACAGGACTTTTGCCTCTTAAATGATCCCTACGTGGATATCATGCTATAGGTGGCTTAGTGCCATGAGAGGGACACCCAATACATGCATGGATCATGCTAGAATGAGGCCATGCAGCACAAGAAACAGATGGAAGCATATATTTTCAGAAAAATCTTGATTTAATGTATGTTGAATACAATGTGTTAGGGAACAATACCTGAGGGTTCTTGGACCCTTGAGCCAAGTGGAGGCCTCTCCTTGAGCTTGGACAGCAACTGGAGCTCCTCCTTTGGCCACCACAGCACTTCAGCTCCTCTTGTTTCAACTAGAATGGAGAAGAGATGAAGGAGACGAGGGTGGCTTGGGGTGGTAAGGGGAGGTGATGGAAGGCTAGAGGGGTGGGAAGAGGTGGTATTCGTAAGGGAGCAGGTGGGGGAGAAGGGCTGGAGAACAAGAAAAATAATGCCAACCCCGGAAATGAGCTACTGGTTTGCTATTTATAGAAATTTTAATGTATCCGGCAACTCAGGCCGGATACACTAAGGCCTCTTTGTATCCGGACCTGAAGTCCGGATACACTAGCTTCCCTTTGTATCCGGTCTTCAAGTCCGGATACAAGACATAATCATTCAAAAATTAAATGCCGCCGCGAATTTGTCGGGCGATCGGCGCGGATCTCGCACGAATATCTTGATGTATCCGGTCTTCAAGTCCGGCCATGAAGAATAGGCAGTGTATCCGGTATATGTGACCGGATACAAATCCAAAAATTACAGATTTGCCCTTCGACTTGACCGATTCGACCGACTCGACCGATTTGACCTTTTTTGATATCTACGGATCGCCCGTACGAAAATTTTATATTTAAGATTTAGTTCCTGAGATATTTTGCTGCGCTGGTTGCCACGTGGGCAGCTTTTGCGCCACGTGTGCAGTTTCCGATTTGTGCTACTTGGAAACTTCGACAGATCATATCTCCTTCATTCGAACTCCGATTTGAGCAAACTCAATTGTGTTAAACTCGTACCGGAGCCCTCTATTTAATGACATGGGGCTAAGCACTTGGCACGGATTCCAAGAAAAAGTCAACTTTTGGCCTTCCCTTAAGTTTGACTGCCCTTAAAACCTTTATCCGGACTCCGATTCCTGCAAACCCAGTTGCGCTGGGACCGTGTCGGGATTCTCTATCCATTGGGCTAAAGTAAGGTATTTGGCACGGAAATCGAGGAAAAGTCAACTCTTGGCTTTTCCTTAAGTTTGACCGCCCGCAGAACCTTTATCCGGACTCCGATTCCTGCAAACCCAGTTGCGCTGGAACCGTGTCGAGATTCTTTATCCAATGGGATAGATCAAGGTGGCCAAATTTTATCTGATTAAAAGGTCAACTTTTCACTCCTTAGGGTTTGACTTTTTAGCAGGGTTTTGCATTTCTGGATTTTTGGGAGCGCAAAAATGAGGTGCTTACAGCTGCCCCTCTTTGCCGGAGTCACCTTGCGGATGAACGGAAAAGAGAAAAAAGAATCTTGTTTTTGCGCCTGGCATTTCTGTCGACATGGTCGACGAGCTTTAGTCCTTTGGAGTTTTCATTTTGGGCGGGAAGCGGCCAATGATGTGGCGTCACTTCCTAGCTTCAGAGTTTCCTCACCCTTTGCTTTTCGGGCTTTTGTAGGGCAACTCTTCAGCATTTAACTTAAGTTTGAAAGAGATTAGATTGGACTTGAGCTCGCCAACCTGTTTCGGCGTCGATGCCCGACACTTGACAATATTCTTTTCTTCTTGTTTGTTCCATTAAAGCCTTTAGGTGACTCCAAGCTTCTGATCCATTTTGTGTCTTTTACTTGAAGCTTGCTTGCATTTTTTTTTTTTTTTTTTTTTTTTTTTTTTTTTTTTAGGATTTGGTGGCCAAAGGTTGGGTTAAGATGTGGACCGAATGGAGAAAGGAAGAAGGAAGAGTGGAGGAGGAGCTGCTGTTGGTGAGGAGGTGCTTCCAGCGCTGTCCAGTGCCTCAAGGGAATCCACACACCTGCTCTACTCTATTTACAAAAGTGTGAAATCAAAATTACAAAAGGGGCCATCTTGCCCGATGATATCTTTATTTATGCTCATTCTTCTTCATGTCTTCCAATTCCTTCTTTAGTAGTGCTCTCTGGCTGGCTTGTTCTCTTGAAGAGGCTCCCTAGCTTGGTGTGACTGTTGCTGGGGATTGGGCGGGAATCTGTCCTTTATTTCCTCTCCTTTTGAGTCGAGCCTTGTTGCTGGCGAGCGTAGGCGTTCCCCGGGGAAGGGTGCCCCGCTGGGGATAAGTGGGGGATTCCTCACGCTGCCATCTTCCTTTATAAGGCCTTTTCCTTTTGCCTGGGCTTGGGTTCTTCATGCTTGTTCAAGCTCTTGTTGAGTGCGAGAAACTCCACTAAGGATTGATGCTAGCTTGTCTGTCTTCTTTCCTCTCTTCTTCGCAAAGCCGGCCTCTTCAGACTGGGCGAGGCTCGAGAAGTCTACATCATCAGGTACCACTCTCTTATTGCTTGAGAGGACTCTATTGGGGATGTAAGGGTGTCATCCCTTGCTTGCTGAAGGTCTTCCACTGGGGGTTTCAGAGGGTATTATCCTCCGTTTACTGAAGGAACTCCACTGGGGGTTTCAGAGGGCATTATCCTCCGTTTACTGAAGGAACTCCACTGGGGATTTTTGGAGAAGACGTCCGTCATCCCACTTTCGCTGTACCTGTGAAGGCCGACAAAGACAACAAGTTAGCCGTTGAATAGCTGGGGAGTGCAAAACACTTCTCTTATTCTCTTCTTGCTCTGAGCCTTTCGCCCATTGCAGCCAGCAGCGGCCCTTGCCAAGGTTAAGAGATTATCAACTCAGGTTAGTGGCCCAACGTGGAGCTCAAAATAGTTAAGCAGAACAATTATAGAGAAGACAGGTGTGTCAGTGTGTGCCTGTGTTTGCAATATCAAAGAAATTTTCCAAGGTCAGACGGGACTTGGAGTGCTGGGTATTTTCCGTAGCATTGTCATCATAGGCCACTATGAAGTCCTTGACTCGGGCGCAACCTGCCGGTTCGGACCCCTCAGATCTGTGCAATTTTCTCAGTTTACTGTCTGCCACTGTCACTGCTCTCGTCTGTATCTTGCTCTGCTTAATCCAGATGCGACCAGTTCTTCTCTCTTCTCCCTTTTTTTTTTTTTTTTTTTTTTGATTAACCATACAACGCCCTTTTTTCGGGTTTTCGCTGTGTCCAGCCTTTTTAGGAAACTCTGAATTCCGTCATTGCTGATGAACGCAGACCTAACTGTTTGCCTTGATCATTCCTTTCAAGATCCGAGAGGTCTTAGAGATAGGACGAAACGTAGGCTGGGTCTCGGCTATGAAAGAAAGAATGGATGGCTCAAAAAGCTTAATTGTTTGGGTTTGCAAAGTGTGCTGCTCTTATTATTGGTGGGACTTACATCCTGGCTTATTCGTATCTCTATATTTTTGGCAGGGTAAACATTTCCCCATTTCCTTTGTTTCTTTCTTTTCTTCTTTTTTCTTTTCTTTTTCTAGTGCATTTTCTCTTCTTTTTGAGGTTTTTCTGGGCAAGAATGCCCGGTTTCTTTTTGCTTTGCCAGGAATGCCCCATTTGGTGCGTAGAGCACTTGCAATGGGTTGAAAGAATTTTAAGGCTCAAAATTGTCTAACTAGGGGAGAATTTAGGGTATTTGGAAGGATTTACAGTCTAAAGGAGAGTTAAGGATGGCCTCTCTTCATTTCCCAATCAGAATGATCTTAGGCATAGTACAGTTTGACTGCGTCTGCATTTATCGGCTCAGGAAAAACTGCCCCGTCCATTTCTTGTAGGATGATTGCTCCTCGGGACAGAACCTTGTGGACTACGAATGGCCCTTCGTAGTTTGGCTTGAATTTCCCACGGTCGTCCTCTTGATGGGGAAAGATCCTCTTCAGTACTAGGTCTCCTACTTTGAACTGTCGTGGCTTCACCTTCTTGTTGTAGGCTCGCGCCACTCTCTGTTGATAAAGCTGGCCATGGCACAAAGCCTTAATCCTCTTTTCATCCAACAATTGCAACTGGTCAAATCTGGATTCTTCCCATTCGACGTCACTGATTTCAGCCTCCTTCAGAATTCTGAGTGACGGAATCTGTGCTTCCACGGGGAGGACTGCTTCCATTCCGTATACCAGGGAGAACGGGGTTGCCCCGGTCGATGTCCTAATCGATGTCCGATAGGCGTGCAGTGCGTATGGCAGCTTCTCATGCCAGTCTCTGTAGGTAACCACCATTTTCTCGAGTATCCTCTTCAGATTCTTGTTGGCAGCCTCTACTGCCCCATTCATCTTGGGCCGGTATGCCGTGGAGTTTAGATGTCTGATCTTCAGATCTTCACACATCTTTTCCATGTCCTTATTATTCAGATTCTTGGCATTATCAGTGATGATTGCTTCTGGAACTCCGTAGCGACAGACTATGTTGTTTTTGATAAACTTGAGCACATGAGATTTCTTCACATTCACGAAGGACATGGCCTCTACCCACTTGGTAAAATAGTCAATTGCCACTAAGATGAACCGATGCCCGTTTGAAGCCATTGGATGAACTTGGCCTATCATGTCAATTCCCCAGATGGCGAACGGCCAAGGTGATGTCATGGAGTACAGCGCATTTGGCGGCGCATGGATGTTGTCAGCATAAATCTGGCATAACTGGCATTTTCTAACATGGGCGTAGCAGTCGGCTTCCATGGTCATCCAGTAATAGCCCATCCTTAGAATCTTCCTTGCTAGCATATGCCCATTCATGTGTGCGCCGCACAACCCTCCATGGACTTCCTCGATTAATTTCTGCGCCTCGGCTTCCCTGACACATAGAAGTAGGGAATCGTTGTACGATTTCTTGTACAGCCTACCTCCACTGTAGAAGTATTGCCCTGCCAACCTCTGTATAGTTCGCTTCTCTGCAGCTGAGGCACCTTCTGGCAGGATTCTGTTTCTTATGTATCTCTCAATGTCCGCGTACCAAGGCTCTTCTTCGGGTGTGCTTTTCTCGATACTGAAGCAGTAAACAGGGTAGCGCCGAATTTCTATCTCCAATGGTTGCACCCAAGCATTATCCATGATGGTGGCCATTGACGCCAGCGTAGCTAGTGCATCCGCAAAACGGTTCCCGTCTCGTGGCATGTAGTCAAATGTCACGCTCTCAAATTCCTCTTCTAATTCCTTGACCAGCTCTTGGTATGGCACTAATTTCACATCTCTGGTCTTCCAATCTCCCATCACTTGATAAATGATAAGACTTGAGTCACCGAACACTTTCAGTTTTTGTATATGCATCTCGATTGCCGCTCGCAAGCCTAACACACATGCTTCATATTCGGCCATGTTGCTAGTGCAATCAAACAGAAGTTTTGCTGCTATCGGGTGATGGACACCGTCTGGGGAAATTAGCACTGCTCCGATCCCTTTTCCATTTACATTCACTGCCCCGTCAAAGAACATCTGCCACTTGGTTTCTTCTGTATCATCTGCAGATTCTGTACACATCACATCTTCGTCTGGGAAGTGAGTCAGAAGCGGTTGGTAGTCAGGTAGTGGATGTTCTGCCAAGTGATCCGCCACAGCTTGCCCTTTTATTGCCTTCCTAGTTGTGTAGACAATGTCATACTCAGACAAAAGGACTTGCCACCTGGCAACCCTACCAGTGGAGATCGGCTTCTCAAAGATGTATTTCAATGGATCCAGATTGGAGATTAGTAGGACTGTGTGACTAAGCAAATAGTGTCGGAGCTTCTGAGCTGCCCAGACTAGGGCACAACACGTCTTTTCAAGCACTGTGTATCTGACTTCGATGTTGGTAAATTTCTTGCTCAGGTAGTAGATTGCTTGTTCTTTCCGTCCTTTCTCATCGTGTTGTCCTAACACACATCCTACAGCCGTCTCAGAGACTGTCAGATACATAATCAAGGGTCGTCCTGGGACAGGTGGGACCAATGTTGGCGGACTCATCAGGTAGGCCTTGATCTTATCAAACGCTACTTGACAGTCGTCATTCCAAACCACAGGGTTGTCTTTCTTTAGCAGCTTGAATATAGGCTCACACACAGGAGTCATCTGCGCAATGAATCTACTGATATACTGTAACCTGCCCACGAACCCTCTCACTTCCTTTTCTGTCGACGGAGGAGGCATCTCCAGAATTGCCTTTGCTTTGACGGGGTCGACCTCAATGCCCCGCTTGCCCACTATGAAACCGAGCAACTTTCCTGAAGTAACTCCAAACACGCACTTGTTTGGGTTAAGCCGAAGTTTGTGCTCCCTGAGTCTGTCGAACACCTTTCCAAGGTTTGCCAAGTGGTCTTCCTCTTCCTTGGACTTTGCTATCATGTCATCCACATACACTTCCATTTCCTTGTGTATCATGTCGTGGAATAACAGAGTCATCGCACGCTGATATGTAGCACCCGCATTTTTCAGTCCGAACGGCATCACGCGGTAACAGTAAGTGCCCCAGTGCGTGATAAAGGATGTTTTCTCCATATCCTCAGGTGCCATTCTTATCTGGTTGTAACCAGAGAAGCCGTCCATGAAAGAGAACATCGAATGCGTTGCTGTATTGTCTACCAGTACATCGATGTGCGGCAATGGGAAGTCATCCTTCGGACTTGCTCTATTCAGATCTCTATAGTCAACACATATCCTGACTTTCCCGTCTTTCTTGGGAACCGGCACGATGTTGGCCAACCACTCTGGATAGTGAGTTACTTGCAAGAATCCGGCATCCAACTGCTTGGTGACCTCTTCCTTGATCTTTAGGGCCCACTCCGGCTTCGTGCGCCTGAGCTTCTGTTTCACAGGTACGGCCTCAGACTTTGTTGGTAACCGATGCACAACCAAGTCCATGTCTAACCCGGGCATATCCTCGTATGACCATGCAAACACGTCAGAATAAGATTTAAGAAAATCAAACATCTGTTTTCTCAATAATGGTGACAGCTTTTTACCAATTTGGAGGATCCTTGGTTGTGCTATTTCACCTATGTCAATTGAATCTGTTTCCTCAATGTTAGCCTGGAGACCCTTTTCGTGCCTTTCCAGTGCAAGTTGGATTTCAAGCGGGGTCTCCCATGATTCATCGTCGTCCTCATGCTCGAAAGGCTCACAGGGGACGATGTCTGAATCTTCTCGCTGCGATGGGCGAGTGCCCCAATCTGATTTGTCGAGTTCTTGCTCGTTTTCAGGTTTGGACACTGGCTCATGCATTTCATTTATTATTGCCATCTGGACTGGCTTTTCCATTTCCTCTTGTTCTTTTTGTTCAAGTATGGCAATCTTATTACCAATCCCGTGCCCCAGATCTTCCAGGTGTGCGTCGGGATTGACACTAAGATTGCGATGCTTAAGTTGCTTATTTTTGTTATTTTCTTTTTCAAACAGATGCAAGTAGTAGAAAGCATTGAGATATTCATTAAAAACTTCAGCAGTAGCTACAATGGAAATTTCAGAAGTGATAGGGACCCCCTTTGGGATGGTAGCTTTGTTGGTGGCAAAAGGCGTGGCGCTCCAGTTTTTGGGTGGTGCCCGATCTTCCTGGTTGATAACGACTGCCGCTTCCGGTTCTTCAGCTAGTACCATGTTGGCGCTGTCGTCAGAAGATAGGCAGATAGGATCATGCGCTGCGCATCCCACTGGCTTGTTCTGGCTTCTCTCTGACTGGGGGCCAGATTCTGATGATATCCCCATCCATGCTCCACTGATGGGGATGGCCCATGGTATCTCGTCCCTGGGTGGCGCATATGCGATGGTGACTTCGTTGGCCGGGTCAACTCTGGGGGGTGCAAACATTATGGGTATCCCAGTTGGTATCCCAGGAACCGTAGAAGAGTAAGCCGGTGGTGCCCATTTGCCGTAAGCTGCATGGTACACTTCTTCCGGTACCGGCCCTAGCACCTGAGGCATGCTACGGAACATGCGGTTCAAACCATCGCGAGTTCCAGGGTGTGGGATGTAGGGGCGCGGAGGAGGCGATCTTGGCCTGCGGGTCGGTGCTCCTGAGCTGTCTCGCCCTTCCATCATGCAGACGTACATGATTGGGCCCTCTTCTTGGGAGCCTCCCAGGGGAGCTGGTGGTGGTGCTTCTATGACAGTCGCCGAGTTGATCGGGATCCCATCAGGGATGAACTGCTCATCTGGTGGGGCGAAGGCCATGGTGACTTCGTCGACTGAGTCTAGGGTGACCAGTGCTGGCAGGCCCTCTGGTGACCCCTTAGGAACCAACGGGTTTACTTCCACTATATCCCCAATCATTTCCATAGATGGTGGCTCTTCCCAGAGCATCTGAGCCAGTCCCTGCAAGTAGTCTTCTTCCATGGCGGGGGTATCCAGAAACTCATCTCCCCACCCTTGGGGGACTATGTTCTCGATAGCCTGAGCCGCTTCATGCTCCATGTTAGAGAAGCGGTGGTACAAGTTCCCGTGTGTGCATATGGGCCAGTGGGGGTCTCTTCCTTCAGTTCTTGCCCTTTTCCTCTCTGCACGGTTCCCATGGAGTCGGGAGTAGTCTTCTGGCTGTGGTCTGAACCCCAGTCCGAAACCAGTAGTCTGCTCATGAGGTCGGATGGCTGCCTTAATTCCCTGCTTATACTTGCCTAATCCATCACCGGCCCTGAGACCCCAGTCTGCGCAGTCAGCAGCGCTGAACATGTACTTTCTCCTCTTTTTCGAGAGTCGTCGCCCCCTTTCAGCTTCAGGGATACGGTTCACCTGCACCATCTCTACTGCTTGGAAATTGAGTGTGGTGGGCAACTCATAATCCACATAGGGCACTCCGACCCTTTCGAACTCTCGGTGATCCTCAGCATGTACTGTTATAAGTTCGTTGCCTGACACGAACCGGACCATTCTGTGCAGTGTGGAAGATACTGCTCTTGCCTGATGCAGCCAAGGCCTCCCGATCAGCAAGTTGAATAAGGCGTTGATGTCCATGAGTTCGAACTCCATGGTGAATGGCCTATCTGCGATCATGATTACCAACGTGACCTCTCCCAGCGAGTCCCTTCGGGCGTTGTCAAAGCCTCTGACATTGTGCCCACTTGGCTTGATCATGGTAGGGCTCAACTGCAGACTATGAAATGTCCTCATCGGGCATATGTTCAGTGCTGACCCGTTGTCAATCATGGCCCGTTTCACGATGAGATCGACGCACTTCACTGTTATGTAGAGCGGCTCAGCGTGGTCGCAATCCTCTGGGGGCAAATCTGCTGCAGAGAAGGAGATGGCCTGGGGTGTCATGATTACTGACACCACTGCCCCTAGCTGTTCCGGGTCAATGCTTGCAGGTACGTGTGCATCCCCTAGGACCTTCATCAGTATTGTCCGGTGCTTCTCTGAGTCAATCAGAAGTCGCATTATGGAGATTTGGGCGGGCACCTTGTTCAAATGCTGGAGGAGGTCGTACTCTGGGGTGAACACACTATGGTGCAAATCTGTGACTTCCTCCTCTGTGGCCCTTCCCTTTCTTTTGAGGGTCGGTGGCAATTCTGTGACCACGTCCTTCCCTTTTTCTTTCCTTTTCGCTTCTGCTTCTGCTTCCTCTCCCTCTGGTGCGGGTGAGGGATCGGTGTTTACGTATCGACCAGATCGGGTGATTCGGTCGATTTCTGCTTCAATGGTGGTTGCAGAGGTGGCTTGAAGGTGGAAAGATGTAGTGGGGTAGGGTGGGGATACCCTGTTGTACGAGGGTGGTTCCAGGTTGAGTTGTGAAAGGTTTAGGGTGGGTGGTTCAAATGAAAGGGAGAAAGGGTCTTGTGGAGGTGAGTCCATGATGTCATGGATGTTAAGGGCGGAGGGGTTGGCGAGAGGGGTGGGGTAGAAAAACTCTTTGATTGTGTGTGGGTGAAAATGCACCAGAGGGAGATCCGTGGGGAAGTCACTGCCATCTCCTTCAACGACGTTCACTGCCCTGCTTTCCTCTGCCGACGTGTCCTCTGAGTCCGTATCAGGGGACTCATCTGAACTCTCATATGGATCAAGCAGGGTTGCAAGTTCAGGAGTGGATGGCGGTTCCTCTTCTTCCGTGGCATAAGGGGGGACGAACCACTCTGACGTGCCGTGGGAAGAGGATTCTGAACTCGGCTCCGCTGATAGGAGATCGGAGAGGGATTGTAGGTCCGGCTCTGAAGTCGCAGACATATATTCAGGTGGCCATCCGGTAGACATCTGCGGGGGTACCTTTGAACTGCCCACTGACGCGTCCGTGTCCGGTGGCCCATTTCGGAACCAGGGTCCCTCAGAACTGCCGATTCCTTCCCTACGTGGAGGGGATGAGTCACTGATCCATCCGCACTGTACCGGGTTCCATGGCCCCGAGACCTCCTCACTGCTCTGAGGTTCATCCTCAATCGTGCAGACATGGGCCTCTGTATTCTCATTAGCTACCCTTGCTGCCGAGGGGATTCCTGCTCGAAGCTGCACCCTCACTGTCTGCCCTGGTTGGCCAATAAGTGTAGAAGGGTCGAACTGCCTGGTGCCCTGATCGCTGCTCACCTGATTCGCCGTTCTACTAGTGGAGGCTTTTGAGTGATCTGGGAGTGGATTGGTGGTCACGCCAGCTGCTGGAGTCTGGGCCAGTGGTGCTGGAGGGTCGACCGTGATGCGCTTACTATCAATCAGGTCTTGGATATCGTGCCTCAAATCCCAGCACCGATTGGTATGGTGCCCTGGAGCACCAGAGTGGTACTCGCACCGCTCTGCAGCGTTGTAGCTTCTGGCGTTGACCAAACGAGGGTTCGGGGGTTTGACTTGCACGTACCCCTTCTTTAGCAAAGTAGGCAGCAACTCTGCCGGCGCGTACGGGAGTGGAGTGAAAACCCGCTTCATTCTGGCCTCCATCTCTTCCCTTGTTCTTCTTACCCCTTGGTAAGCAGCTTGTCCGGTTCCTTGGGGTGCCACTGCTTCTGGTCTTTGAGAGAAATGATGGGGTTGTACAGGGTGCACGTAATTCACTGCCTGCTGTTCCTGCCTCCTGGGCTCCTGCCCTTGGTTTCTGCTGGCCTGTCCTGTTACTGGCCTCCTCGGCGCGGCGCTCTGCCCGCTGCCATCTATCTTTCCGGCCCTCACTGCGTCTTCAATCCGATCCGCAGTCAGGATCAGGTCATTGAAGTTCGATGTACTCTGCCCCAGCAGTAGAGTGAAGAAAGGTTGGCCTAATGACGCAATAAACAACGACGTCATCTCTTGTTCTAGCAACGGCGGCTGTACTAATGCTGCCAATTCCTTCCAGCGTTTGGCATACTCTCTCACCGACTCATGGCTCTTCTTGGTCAACCTTTGTAGCTCTGCCCTAGTCTGCACAATCTGACTGTTTAGGCGGTACTGCTGGATGAAGACTGCTGCCAGGTCATTCCATGTCTTGATCTTAGCCTTGTCTAAACTCAAGAACCAAGAGTAAGCGGCCCCAGTTAATGATTTTTGGAAGAATTGTACCATGATCCGTTCTTCCTTGGCATATTGGCACATGTCGCCTGAGTATGACCTTAAATGGTTCAGTGGGCACCCAGTGCCGTCGAACTGGTGCAACTCAGGGCATTTGAACTTAGCCGGGAGTTGGATATCTGAGAAGAAACAAAGGCTTTCCAGGGTAGCCTCACTTTGCACCGTGCTAGGTTGGAGCTGTTTTAGCTGCTCCTTCAAGGCGGCCATCTCTGTTCTGTTCTCTTCCCTTACGGCTGTCAGCTTCTCCTCAAACTGTACCTCCTGAGTTCTGTACCAGTCCTCATCACCTTGTCCCAGATGGATAGGCAGAAATTGCTCTTGTTGCGCCACATGAAATGGCGCTGCCTGTGGTGGTGGTGGTGGCGGTGCTAGGGGAGGGGGGTTTACTGGACGCGGCGGTGGCACCGCTTCCGCTTGTGGTGGGAACAGCGGCGGTGGCTGCTGGGCAACCGGCACCCCGGGTGGGCCCTGCCGTAACTCTCTCAGCTCTGTCATTAGTTCCTGGATGATGGCACCCATGCTGTCCATCTTTTGTTGCATCTCATTAACCACTTGCGCATGACTAGACTCTGCAGGATGTTCCCCTGGCGGCGTCTGCTCTCCTTGCTGGTCCATTTCGAGCCTTCTCCTCGATCTTAACAGGTACGGGCTTCTGAAAGCAATTTTTGGTACCTGATGGGACAATTCGCAGGCATTAGTGCAATTTTACACAAATTGGTTATGCAATTAGTAGAATCTGTTTCTTCGATTTATGCTGTTTTTGTTTGTTTGATTGGATTTGGACCAACTAATCTATTTTAGCTACCCTAAGGCAACAAGGGAAGAGAACCTTGATGAATTTTGAAGACTGATCTATTTTAGTTACTTGGAAGTGACCGGGAGAGAGAACCCTAGTAACCGGATCTATTTTAGTCACCCGCAGGCAACCGGGAGAGAGAACCCTAAATGGATTAGCTGATCTATTTTAGTCGTCCGGAAGCGACTGGGAGAGAGAACCCTAATAACCGGATCTATTTTAGCCACCCGTAGGCAACCGGGAGAGAGAACCCTAAATGGATTAGCTGATCTATTTTAGCTACCCGCAGGTAACAAGGGAAGAGAACCTTAATAAATTTGAAGACTGATCTATTTTAGCTACCCGTAGGTAACAAGGGAAGAGAGCCTTGGGAACCGAGTCTATTTTAGTCACCCGCAGGCAACTGGGAGAGAGAACCCTATTTTTCTGAAAGCTGGTCTATTTTAGTCGCTCGGAAGCGACTGGGAGAGAGAACCCGGTTGAACTAAATCTATTTTAGCTGTTAGGCAAGGAAAGAGAACCTTCAATTTAAGGGGCTTTGTTTGAACTCAGAATCACAGGGTTTGACCAAATGCATGGTCTTTGCAGGGGGTGAGCTAAAAAGCAGCACCCAGGCGTACCTCGGCCAATCTCCAGTTCATTTACTGGCGGCGTCGGCGCCAAACTTCGGCTAGTAGTTCCCGGGCGTGCCTTAGCTAGTCGTTGGTTTAATCACCATTGACCTCGGTGCCTCACAAAGGGGAAGGCTATGCCAGGACGCTCCTCCACCAATATCCGACTCATCCGTCGGCGGCTTCGGTGCCCTCAGGATTCGGCTAGTAGTACCCGGACGCTCCGCAGCCAATATCCGATTCAATCACCGGCGGCTTTGGTGTCACTAAAAGGGGTAGGCTATGCCAGGACGATCCTCCACCAATATCCGACTCATCCGCCGGTGGTTTCGGTGCCCTAAGAATTAGGCTAGTAGTACCTGGACGCTCCGCAGCCAATATCCGATTCAATCACCGGCGGCTTTGGTGTCACTAAAAGGGGTAGGCTATGCCAGGACGATCCTCCACCAATATCCGACTTATCCGTCGGCGGCTTCGGTGCCCCACAGGTTAGACCATCTGATCTTGAAAAGATGCAGATGGGTGTGATCTGAGCTCAAAGTCTCGGGTGTTTTTAAACACTTGCCGGGTTTGGCGATCTCAATGAGGGAGATGCAATCAAAGGAAATTAGGTGGTCGCAGCGACCAAGCACATTGCAATTATCTGGAGAGAGGTGGTCTGTCGGAGACCGATTTGCCCTATTGGAGGGAATTAATTATTTTATCTCTTGTTCTTATTAAGTTTGCACAATATGTAGCAAAGTAGAAATAAATTCATGCTTTAATCAAAAGGCGCCGTCACGGCACAAAGTACATCCTCATTCATGGCAAAATACAACAAAGCCAAAGTCTAGCTAGGTTGGTCATCATCATAGTGGGAGGACACGTCCTGCCTCCTCAAGGCTCGCAGAAGCTTGTTCCGCAGACGTCGGTCCTCCTCAGCGAGCTTGCGCACTAATTCCATTTCATGTTGCAAGGCCGTATTGGCCTGCCTACTCTCCCGTTCCGAATCCACATAAGCTGAATGGATACGGGAGTGAGTCTCCTGCAGTTCGGCCACCCTGTCCCTATATGTGTTAGGGGGCGGAACTGGAATGTCGCTTGAAGCGATAGGCTGGAGAGGTGGGGGGCCGTCGTGGCCGAACTCCCGAGCTATCCACTGCTCGTAGTCTCGAAAACGTGATTCGATGAAGACGTCTTCTTGATATACACACATTGTCTTCCATTCCACCAGCAGTTGGGTCCTTAGTCCCTTGGTGAGTGGACCAATCAAATGGCCCAAGTCGTCCTTGACCGGGATTCCCTGCGGTTTCCCAAACTGTCTCAGAACTCGAATCGGATAGTATGGCACGGCATGGGTAAGGCCTATCAAGGCAAGTCCCTCTCTTTTCTTGAAAGCTATGATGGGGGTGTAGGGGATGTTGTATGTACCCCACCATCTAATGTCTGTTTCTCCCTTCAGGTGGAGAAAGTGGTTAAACCAATCCTCACGAGTGGGTAGGTCTGGTTTGATCTCTCTTTTAGCCAACCAATAGATGTTGTCGCCAGTTGCCTTGTAATATGCACTGACTGGTGATGACACCATCAGGTGGTCTTGCAGCCAAAGGTGGAGGAGGGGAGCGCACCCTTGAAACCTCCGGGTTCCGTTTTTGGACAAAGTCAGGGAATGGAACAATTGAGCTAGGATCAGTGGCATGATTCGGTACCCTGTCCTGAGTTGATCCACAATTTCCATGAGGGCCAAATTAATGGTGTCTCCCCCAGTTGGAAAGAAGATTTGCGACAGAACCACAAGGGTGAAGGTGTCAAACCAAGCCCGGGGTCTTTCCTGCTTTTTGTTTCTCATTTTCTCAGCAAGGAATGTTTTGGAGACCCTGGTGAATGCTTTGTCACCTCCTAAGGTCTGGAATTCTCCCCTTGAGAGGCCAAAGAAAGCGCAAGCTTCATTCTTGTAGCTTTCTTTGAGACTTGGCCTAGCGGGTTCTCCTAAGTCACGAAATCGGAGGAACAGGTCAAGTTCCTCAATTGTGGGAGTCAACTCATTGACCCCGAATCGAAACACTGAAAGCTGGGGATCCCAGAAAAGCAATGCTGCTTGGATCATATCCCAGTTAATTGGCACATTTAATAGGGACAAAGTCTGTCCCACGTGGTATTTGTGCTCCCATTCAATCTGCTCACTCCCTTGGAGCTGCCTTGTCCAAGAACGGATCCAGGGGGTATCCCAGGCACACTTCTCTATCCTAGGGAAACGGGTTCTCTCAGATGAGGATGAAGATGCCATGCCAACTATCCGATCAAAATTCCGAGTCAAATTAAGGTTCCACACCAAGACTCCAAGTCAGTTCTATAATATGCATAATTTCAAGCAACAAGATGCACCACTAGCAGTTCTAATATGCTTCACCAAATAAAGCAAAAACAAAACAGTGCGGAATTTAGGCACACATGGTGTGTGTTCCTAAGGGTTGGCGCCAATGAAGGCGCGACTCCTAGAAATACTTGTGTAGGGGAGCACATTCAAGTCCCGATCAGTCTTTCTGTCTTTCATCTGTTCTTTCATCCGCTTTCGGTGTCGGACCCTAGCAAAATTACAGCTTGCCATCGAGGGCGAATTTTTACAAGATATTTACAAAAGCTGCAAAGAATTCATCCTTAAGGCTGTTGGGAGCCAAAAGGGAGGATACAAATTGCTTCTCAAAGTGGGTAGGCTAAAAATCCTAAATCTAGGGTTTAGTGCCCATGTTCTGATCTGGCATGCTTTCATCTGTTTGTCTGATCTGGCCGGCTTTCGTCTGCCCTAAAAGACCAATCTGGACTTAAAGTGCTCCCAGCGGACTCTAATGGGTCAAGACCCATAGCATACAGGACTCCATGCATGGATCTGGGGTGGTTCCCCTGATCAAGAATTAGGTGAGCTTCCTAAGCTAAGGCCGAGGTAGCCCAGCATCTAGGGTTTACTCAATTGGATGCGAAGAACGGGGGTTGCTGCCCCAAATGGACTCTGGATTTTATTTCAATTTTAATCATCATTCACATCCTACTCACCCTCTCATGCTCAACGTAAAGTTTATTCAGAAACGTTAGGTGGGGAAGGATACCCAGCCCGAGACATAAGCCTACAAGGGTCTGGACCAGTACTGGATCCTCACGTGCCACGGCAAGAAACCGGTGGTGCTAATGGACTCCAGAAACTGGGGGGATGGGTTTACCCTGCTTTCCCCGGCAAGCCACGGGAGCGTAGGTGCTAATACCATCCCAAAGATCAGTTTATAGTAATAAGAAGGGTAAGCTGCTAGAGAGGTCTAGGTTTTGGTAAAGAAGTTGCAATATCCGATTCGCTCATCTATCAAAGGTCGGATCATTCACGCATCCTCCCTCGTGCGTGTCACCCCACGCAGTTCCATCATATTAATGCGGGAATTTAAATTCACATAAACATCCATCCACGGTGTGGTGGTGTGCCCGTGTGTGCAGTTGGGCTGCGTGCTGTGCCTATATGGGTGAGTTTTGTCTGGATTTAGGTGATAAAGGAATCCCTACTGCCTCGTATAGTAAGGTGCAGAATTGGCACGTTTTACGATGTCCTGGGAGAATCCCCAGGTAAGTGGAGGGTCACAGGGGACCTCTTAAATTCCACTTGCCTTAGGCAATTATCGCGTCCTTGTGGCAGGACTCCCCAGAACACGTAGTTACGTGTATTCTGTACCTTGCTAAGCGGGGTAGCAAAAGTTCCTAGGATATCGCCTAAGTCCCTCTTGAGCTGACTCGGTCCTAAGTAGGGTCCTACTGGGCTGAGTGGTCCCCAGTGGAGTCGCCAGGCTGTGCGCGCGTAGGAAACGCGGCACGGGGTAATTCGGAGTCGCCACCGCCTGATGGGGTGCAGGCGGACACCTGGGTGCCTAATCTTGTCTATTAAGGGCTTTGGGTCTGCGGCTTGAGATTCTAAGTCTTGGATCTCGGTTGCGGGCTGGGGAAGTCCGTAGACACCCCAATCCGCCCCGTCGGATGACGGGTCCCGTGGGTTCCCTATCTTGAGTCAGCTTTATCTATTTTGGTTCTCACCCGATTCCTAATCCCGCATGCAATTTTGGTTAAGTCTGGGTGGGACCGCCTGAATGGTGTGGGTCCCTTTAGTTGATTTTATCTTATCTTAATCTTTAGGTGATCTTGGTCTGTTTGGGTGGGCCCCGTTGGAAGGCCCACGGTATCCTTGTTGGGCCTTGGCAAGCCCGTGTACCCTTGGTGGGCCTTAGTCTAACCCTAAGAGGCCCTGTGGGCTTTTGGATAATGAGTTGGTTTTATTTAGGTTTAAGTTGAAACTTAGGTGTCTTTCATGCAAGTGGCGGGCCGGATCGGTTGGTGGGCCCCTTAGGTGGGCCCACATGGTGACCAAGCAAGTTGGATTTTATCTTTATTCAATTTTTACCCAAGTGGGCTTGGTCATTGGGCTTGGGGCCCATGATCCAGGCCTCGGGCTTTGAAAGCCCAGTTTCTCGGGGTTTAGGGCTTGCACCCTAACCCGGTTCGGTTGGTGGGCTTTAGCGGGCCCGACAGGCCCTAGCCCATGGTCTCGGCCAAACCACGCAGTTCATGCATTCATATATATGGCAAGGCTCAGGTGGGCCGCATTGGGTTTGGCCCACTTGACTCAAATTGGTTCACCTTTACTTAGATTAGTTAATTAGCACGCCTTGGTGTCCACTGGGCTTGGTGGGCCCCGTTGGAAGGCCCACCAGCGTGCCGGGTCGGACCGGTTGGTCCAAGTCCCGAGTTGGGTTTCCGGGTGGCCCGAAAACCCTATCGGTTCAATCAGTTTACTTCAACACATACCAAAATTCGGCAATACAACAGAATGTACAAAAAACAGGCTTCTGTGTGTATCCGGCAACTCAGGCCGGATACACAGGGTCTGTGGGTGATCCGGCCAGTGCATCCGGATACACAGAGGCCATAGGTGATCCGGCCTGAGTATCCGGATCACTCTGGAATTGGCTTTTTTTTGGTTTTGGCCTTTTGGGACTGATCCCAGGGGGTTCCAGGGACATGTTAAGGGTCTTGTGGGCTCCTGGATGAGCCCACGTATGTTCAGGCTAGATAAAGAAGCCCTCCTTGGCTTCTTTCCTGGCTTCCAGCAAGAGGGAAGGGGAATGGGGGGCATGCTTGCATAAAAAAAAAAGATCAGTGATCCTACAATCAAGGGAATGTGGCCATGGCTACCTAGCATGTTATCATCCAAAAGAACATCACATGCATGCTTTAGATAGTAGGAAACAATCGTGTAGGGCTAGGGGATCATGGAACATTCAAAAGCCTCAACCACATCACTGAAGTATCTAATCGAGCCATGCTACCAAACTAGTAATATTTTTATAGAACGGAGAGAGGAGGGGGTTTATTACGGGGTACATCAGATCATGTAGTAAGGAGGAACATACTCCTCCGAAAGAGACACACCTAGACATAAGTCTAAAACAGATGATGTAACACATTAGAAGGCATATGAGACAGGACTTTTGCCTCTTAAATGATCCCTACGTGGATATCATGCTATAGGTGGCTTAGTGCCATGAGAGGGACACCCAATACATGCATGGATCATGCTAGAATGAGGCCATGCAGCACAAGAAACAGATGGAAGCATATATTTTCAGAAAAATCTTGATTTAATGTATGTTGAATACAATGTGTTAGGGAACAATACCTGAGGGTTCTTGGACCCTTGAGCCAAGTGGAGGCCTCTCCTTGAGCTTGGACAGCAACTGGAGCTCCTCCTTTGGCCACCACAGCACTTCAGCTCCTCTTGTTTCAACTAGAATGGAGAAGAGATGAAGGAGACGAGGGTGGCTTGGGGTGGTAAGGGGAGGTGATGGAAGGCTAGAGGGGTGGGAAGAGGTGGTATTCGTAAGGGAGCAGGTGGGGGAGAAGGGCTGGAGAACAAGAAAAATAATGCCAACCCCGGAAATGAGCTACTGGTTTGCTATTTATAGAAATTTTAATGTATCCGGCAACTCAGGCCGGATACACTAAGGCCTCTTTGTATCCGGACCTGAAGTCCGGATACACTAGCTTCCCTTTGTATCCGGTCTTCAAGTCCGGATACAAGACATAATCATTCAAAAATTAAATGCCGCCGCGAATTTGTCGGGCGATCGGCGCGGATCTCGCACGAATATCTTGATGTATCCGGTCTTCAAGTCCGGCCATGAAGAATAGGCAGTGTATCCGGTATATGTGACCGGATACAAATCCAAAAATTACAGATTTGCCCTTCGACTTGACCGATTCGACCGACTCGACCGATTTGACCTTTTTTGATATCTACGGATCGCCCGTACGAAAATTTTATATTTAAGATTTAGTTCCTGAGATATTTTGCTGCGCTGGTTGCCACGTGGGCAGCTTTTGCGCCACGTGTGCAGTTTCCGATTTGTGCTACTTGGAAACTTCGACAGATCATATCTCCTTCATTCGAACTCCGATTTGAGCAAACTCAATTGTGTTAAACTCGTACCGGAGCCCTCTATTTAATGACATGGGGCTAAGCACTTGGCACGGATTCCAAGAAAAAGTCAACTTTTGGCCTTCCCTTAAGTTTGACTGCCCTTAAAACCTTTATCCGGACTCCGATTCCTGCAAACCCAGTTGCGCTAGGACCGTGTCGGGATTCTCTATCCATTGGGCTAAAGTAAGGTATTTGGCACGGAAATCGAGGAAAAGTCAACTCTTGGCTTTTCCTTAAGTTTGACCGCCCGCAGAACCTTTATCCGGACTCCGATTCCTGCAAACCCAGTTGCGCTGGAACCGTGTCGAGATTCTTTATCCAATGGGATAGATCAAGGTGGCCAAATTTTATCTGATTAAAAGGTCAACTTTTTACTCCTTAGGGTTTGACTTTTTAGCAGGGTTTTGCATTTCTGGATTTTTGGGAGCGCAAAAATGAGGTGCTTACAACCGTATCGGAACCCTCTATCCAATCACATAGAGCTAAGCACCTGGCCCGGGGTTCGGTAAATAGTCAACTTTCGGCTCACCCTTAAGTTTGACCAGCATGCAGAACCTTCATCCAGACTCTGATTCCTGCAAACTGAGTTGCGTTGGAACCGTGTCGGGATTCTCTATCCATTGAGATAAAGCAAGGTGGCCAATTTTTACTTGATCAAAAAGTCAACTTTTTGTCCCCTCAGGGTTTGACTTTTCAGCTAGGGTTTGCATTTTCGGAACTTCTAGGATTGCAAAAATGAGGTACTGACAGCAGTCCCTCTTTGCCGGAGTCACCTTGGGGATGAACGGCAAAGAAATAAGAAAGAACTTCGTTTTTTGCGCCCAGAATTTCTATCGACATGATTGAAGAGCTCAGTCCACTTTGAATCTTTTTTCAATGAAAGGGAAACACGAAATGGTTTCCACTTCCTGGCTTTGGATTTTTTTTTTCAATGAAAGGGAAACACCAAATGGCTTCCACTTCCTGGCTTTGGATTTTTTTTTCAATGAAAGGGAAACACCAAATGGCTTCCACTTTCTTGCTTTGGATCTTGCTTACCCTTAAGTCTTGGGTTTTCCGGAGCAACTCCTCGGCATTTTATTTGAGTTTTGAAGGGATTAGGTGGGACTCAAGCTCGTCAACCTGTTTCGACGTTGATGCGAGGCACTCAACAATTCTCTTTTTCTTTTATTTGTTCCATTAAAGCTTTTAGATGTTTTCAGATTTGATTTCTTTTATCCTTTTTCTAGATTTGGGACTTGATTTCAGATTTCAGATTTTTAGACTTGGGACCTTTGAGGACAGTTTTTTTTTTTTTGTTTTTTTTTATTTTCAAAGGGTTTGGATTAGGGACTAGAAGGAACAAAGAAGGAGGAGATGCTCTTGGCGAGGAGGTGCTCTCAGCACTTCTCAGTGCCTCAAGGGAGCTCACACACCTGTTCTATTCTATTTACAAAAGTGGGAAATCAAAACTTTACAAATGGGGCCAACTTGCCCAAAAAGTTCTTCATTCTGCTCTTCTTTCTTCTGCCGTTTCCTTCTTTTGACAGGGCCATCTGTCTGGTTTTGATCAGACCTTTCTCTACGAGGTTCTTTTCTCCGGAGGTTTTGACTTCTACTCTTGTCCTTTCAGGGAGGAGGCCATCATTTAGGTCAGTATTGGGACTTCTTTAGAAGTTACCACTCCATTGGGGATTTGTGGAAGCCTTCTTGGATTTGTCTTTTTTGTGTAAAACCAGCCTCTTCAGACTGGACATGGTCTTGACACGTTGCTTTAGGTTTCTCGAAAGTTCCGCTAGGGAAATGAATCTATTGGGGGACAATGGAGGTCTTTGCGATTCCCCTGCCGACGGGCTATTGCCTTGTCTTTTCTATGTTTTTGCCTTTCTCCTGCTCTTGACTTCGAGGCGCTTCTGGACTTCTTTCTGATTCTTTTGCCTCACCTGGGTCTGCAAAATTCTTGCAAAGTAGTGAGGTATCTAAAGTTCAAAGTGCAGACACTTATGACTTATTGTGTGCAAGTGCCCATGACTGAAATGAAATTTTTTTTTTTCAAAAATTTGTACAAGTGATTTTTAAAAGAGAGGCGAGACCAGTGACCATGGTGAATTACCCTGTTAGCTTGAGGTGTTTCAGGATGGTGTGCTCGACACACAATGCCATGAGATTCTCGACTTGTGCCAACAGAGGCTCAAAAGATCAGGGGTGTTTCAAGGAGTGTTCCCCCTTTTCCAGTTTTTGTTTTTCTCTCACCTTGACCCAATTTTTCAGGGTGGTTTTAGGATTTTGCAATTGAAGGTTTTTCCCTTTTTCTTTTCCCTTGGGTTAGTGCTTGCCCTAGCTTGAGGGTCTTTGGCTGACTTGTGCATCATGTCCCATAGATCTGAGAGGTCTTTACATTAGGACGAAACATCGGCTTGGTTTTAAATCTAAGGCGTGAAGGGATATAAGGCTCAAATTCTTATCCTTTCATTTTCAAGTTTTACTTTGTGTCTTGCGAAAGCTCGTTCTTCTTTCTTATGTTCCTTCATCATTAACTTGCATGAATTCTATCATCACATTTTCTGCAATCAGAAAAGACTTTTGATGGGACGAAACGAAGGCTGAGGTTTTTGGTTCATGAAAGAAAGGGAATATGGCTCAAAATTTCTTTGTAAATGGGTCGAGTCATGTTCCACCATTTTCTTGACTGCTTGGGCTTTGCCAATGCCTTTTTGCTTTCCTTCATTTTTCTTTGTGAGGCCTTTTGTGACCGTCGTGTTTTCCTCTGGCATTTTTGCCTTTCCTTTCCTTTGCTTTGGGATTATCTTAGCTTCTTGCTTTGATTAGGGAGTCCCAGTGTATTTTTTGCTTTCTTCTTCTTCTCTTTGTTTTTGCTCATTCATGTCTTCTCTTCTTTACCCAGCGCTAGATTTAGCGCTCATGACTCAGTGGGTTAGAAGAAAGAAAATTAGGCTAAAATGGTTTGTCAAGAGATATGATTTTTGAAAACTTGGGGAAATAAAACAAAGATGGCCTTTCATGCTTTTGCAGAAGTTGTGACAATTTGAAATGTTCATGCAAATTCACTCGAGAATCCATTTATCCTTTTTATTTTCTTTTGTAGGTTTGCCCCAGTGTGGGGTGGCTAGACACAACACGGGTATTTGAATAATACGATCAAGCTCAAAATGTTTTGACTAGCGATTCTCGCAATTCAGGATGTATGAAGGATGGCCTCTCATCCTTTCTTAGAGACATGATGTTAAAGCTGGCCTCAACCCTTAACTGGTTCTTGCACTTTCACTTTCTTTCTTTCTCTCAAGGGTCGCCCCGCCCAGTGTAAGGGTAGGTTTTGGGAGGAAAATTAGGGTCTGGATCAGGAAAGATTGCCTTTGACTCAGTCAAGGTTCTCATGGGACAGTGTACTGCACCCAGCTGAAGACACCTTTGAGCAACTTAGCATTCTTTCCATGATCGTGGTCATTGCCAAAAAGGGTGTGGTCTCAAAGCAGATGTCATCACCAACCAACACTTGCATTTTTTTTCAAAATGTATTTTCTTTTCTTTTTTGTGTTTTTCAAAAGGTTTTTTACAAAAGCTTGCTTGAAAGTAAAAAGCATTTAAAATATTTACAAAACAAACACTCCTATCAGGGACGCTTGGTACAAAAAGTAGAGTTCAACTTATCCTGGTCTTGGTGGACTTGGAGTGGAACTGTGCCTGGTGAAGACTTTGGATTTCGGGATTACTCTCTGCCCTGCAGTTTTACCAACTTGTTCAGCTGGTGCCACTTGAAGACGCCTGATTGTGGTTAGGGAGAGGATTTGTGGTAATGGCCACAGGAGGAGTCGATACCGAGGGATCGATTGAGATGCGCTTGCTGTCGATTAGGTCCTAGACGTTGTGCTTTAAATCCCAGAAATAGTTGGTGTGGTGTCCAGGAGCTCCCATATGATACTTGCAGCACTCGTTGGGGTTGTAGGAGCAACTGTTGGATGGCTGTTGAGTGGGCTGCTTCTTCTGCAAGTACCCTTTCTTTAGCAGAGTCGGCAGTAGTTCTGACAGCGGATAAGGTAGGGGCATGAACACCCTGTTCATCCTTGCTTGATATTCCTCTTTAGTCCATCTTGGCTGCCATGTGGGTTGTGCCCCTTGACCACTATTTTGATTTTCTCTTCTGTCAGGTGCCGAAAAGTGGAAGGGCCTATTCTGCTGGACGTAGTTGACGGCCTCGTCTTCTCTCTTTCTATCCATGCCCCTTCCAGTGATAGGGGTCCTTCTCTATTCGGTCGCAAAGCCAGCCACTCTGCCAGACTTCACCCCATCTTCTATTTTGTCCGCTACCACGACAAGGTCAGCAAAACTTGCAGCAAATTGCCCCAGTAGAAGTGTGTAGTATGGTTGCCCCAGTGTTGAGATGAATAGGGTCACCATCTCTTTTTCCAACATGGGCGGTTGAACCATACCGGCCATTTCTTGTCATCTCTTTGCATATTCCCGAATGGATTCAGTGCTCTTCTTGGTCATTTTTTGCAACTCCATTCGAGTGGGTAACACCTCCGTGTTGAACTTGAAGTGTTCAAGGAATGTAATAGCTAGGTCATCCCAAGTCCTGATATGGTTCCTGTCCAGACTGGCAAACCATTTCTGTGCTGAGCCTACCAATGAGCGCTGAAAGAACTCGATCATGATTCTCTTATCGTACGTGTACTGGCACATATCCTTGTAGTATGCCCTCAGGTGCGATAGTGGACAGCCACTTCCATCGAACTTCACGAAGTCCAGACATTTGAACTTGGGCGGTAATTGCAAATTGGGGAAGAATCCCAATCTATCACGCGAGGCTTCCTTCGGCATAGGACCCGGTTCACATTCTGCATCTGTTCTTTTAGCATTCGCACATCAGCTTCCATCTGGGCTGAGATACCTGCTACTTCCTGTGCTCGGTACCACTCTTCTTTGTCATGCCCCATTCCTTGTGGTATTATTTGCTGCGGTGGTACGGCCAGGGGTGCCGGAATTTGTAAGGGCTGCTCCGGTTGAACTGGCAAATGATGTGGGATCTGTGGTTTTAGCGGCTGTAGGTTCAACTGTGGGAGAACTGGTGGTGGCTGCTCTGGTTGTGGCTGTTGCACCGGAGGTACCGGCTACTGTGGCGGAGGTACCGGTAGTGGTGGGTTGTACAAGCCGCTGTGGCGCTTGAATTCTCTCCATTTGCTGCATCATGGCAGTCATCATGGTGGTCATGTTGCCCATCTGCTAATTAAGGCCAGCGATCACAGGGTGGCCTTCTAAGTCCTCTTGCCCGTGAGGCGGGAGAGGTGGCGCTTTGTAGTGCCCCAGATCCGAGTCACAAGGAAAACCTGTAACTCGTCTCCAAAGGTTTTTTTTTATAGCAGGATCGCACTACCAGAGGAAAGAAAACATGAATTCAATAATACTACGAAACAGAGTGCGCTAAAATAACCCCAAAG
Source organism: Buxus sempervirens (assembly GCA_947561395.2). Classification (NCBI taxonomy): domain Eukaryota; kingdom Viridiplantae; phylum Streptophyta; class Magnoliopsida; order Buxales; family Buxaceae; genus Buxus; species Buxus sempervirens. The sequence continues at coordinate 33,608,975 of OX387184.1, read as the reverse complement.
TAATAACTCACATGGCCCAATAAACAACCCGCAAGTATTGGCTCTCCATATGTATTTGAAAAACAAAATAGAAACAAAAGAATGAGATACGAATATCTCAGCAAGCAGCACATGCATGCACAAATACAATTTACCAGTTGTAAAATATGAGTCGAATAATCAAACGAGTACGCAGGCAATAACTTGATGGAACCGACGAAAACCCCTAGTAATTTATTTGACACAAGGATATAGATAATGAAAATCCGTACGTATTTAAAAGCGGAATACATTTGTCAACAAAATTCCAATTGGTTTCAAAGAAACAATATCATTATATCCACGTTTCGAGAAAACCAAATTCTACTACAATCCAATAATATATCTAAAACTAGATAAACAAAAATCCCACAATGGTCAATGTCATGTAATTATTTGATTGGTTAATTAACACACCAGAGCGACCTCCACACCTCCACATACACAGTTACGGCCTACTCAGGGTTTCGTCATCCAATGCCAGCCTACTCAAGGTTTCGACATTGACAACCAGGCCTACTCAGGGTTTCTGGCTGCTCTACACCGGTCATGGCAACACTCTATGGCCATGCCATTACCCTAATAAAACGAAGGCATCACATTACTAAGCTTAGACTCTGGATCCAGGACAAGCTAAACCAAAACCAAATTAACAATTTCATATAACTCAGTATTTTCAAAACAATAAACCCACACCAATTACCATCCTGTGTATCCCAATACACTCATCACAAGTCGTTCCAACCAGAACAGCAACTCATATAATTTCCAGCAATTAATCCAACTCCCAAAAACCCGATTAAATAATTTCAAAAACAGGAAATAGATAAAGTATATACCCAAACTGGCTCATTTACTTATAGGATCATGAATAGCACAAACTACCTAAATTTCTTAAACTCTCCTTTCGAATAGTTTGCAATAATGTACAGAATGTGATTCAATAGTCTCCAGTTTGGTTTGAATCGAATATAGGGTTTCTAACATCCTAAACTAGTCGATAAGTAAGTGCTTAAACCCTCAAGGTGTCCAGTGTAACTGGTTTTTATCAATTCTCACATTTCGGCAAAAGATCGGGGCTTGCGCTGACCTCAAGCGCTAGGCGCGAGGTCGGCGGTAAGAAATCTCTTAACAAATACCGGTCGCGCTCACTTCAATGTTACTAGGCTCGAGCTGAGCGCGCGATAGGTGATGTACTTTTTCGCAAGTGCACGAATTCGTAACAAGTAATAGAGTGATGAAATAGAGTGTCGAACCCACAGGGAATGGTAGCTACTAAATACTGAAATTACTATCCTAAATTCTATTTGAATAATCAAAGATTGAGATGAGTATTTAACTAACAATTAAAATTATCACCTAAGAAAATATAAGATTTAGATTTAACAAGAGATTTAAAATACTAAGGCATTTGATTTCATCATAAACAAATCTGAATTAATTCTTGAATACACATGCTAATGAATGTTATAATCCAATTTGAAAGCGAAAATCCCTATTCTATCCAATGGTCTCTCTCGAGCACCAACGAACTTACCTTCCCACGATAACTCACTATATCTCTATGTGAATTTAAAAGCAATAAGGCACATTAAGATCTGTAGATTTTCATGTCAAAAACACAAAGCTACATAAACCATGCCAATATCTCTATCAACATGTAGAGTATGGTATTTTATCATAGGAACTAAAATTGTATATCTCCTCTCGGTCTCAATACAATTATCAAATACAATTGAATGGTGATCAAATACTCAATTGGGTTAAGCACAATAATAAAATACTCAAATAGTGAATCACACATCCATTAGCAATAATATTCAGAAATAAAACATCATGTTTAGACTACATCAAAGCCTTAGAAAAAGAAATTAGTTCATGACTGAACTAGGAATAACCATTAAAAACAGAGTATATTAGAAAAAGAGAAGAAAAGAGAAGAAGTAAACTAATGGAGTCCAAGCTTTGATCTCCCACGTTCCTCTGGTTCTTCCTCACGTTTCCAGCATCAATCCCCCTCTCTATTCACGTTCAAGCTCCCCCTTTTATATCTCCAAACTTACCCAGAAATCCTTTGAAGAGAAAATTAGAAACTTGCCTTCCAAGACTCCTAATGAAGAGAGAACTTCCTTTCCTTGTATATCCATGATTTTCAAGTCCAAAAACGACCTAATCTTCTTTAATAGAAACCCCTAAAAATCCTCCTAAAGACTAGAAGAAGATCCCCAAGAAAAAGGAAACAAATCCTCAAAGTTCGGAATTTTATAACAGGATTTACTTCTTGATCGTTCGAACGGTCATCGAACGCGGGTCGAACGCTCAAGTTAAAAAGCTGTTTCTTCATCTCTTGTTCGAACGTTCATCGAACGGTCAGCGAACGACGCTCATAATTTCTCTATTTTTCACCAACGTTCGAACGACAGTCGAACGTTCAGCGCACGCTGCTCTCGGGTTTCTCTGTAGATCACCAACGTTCAAACGGCAGGCGAACGGCCAGCGAACGCTGCTCTCGGGTTTCTCTGCAGATCACCAACGTTCGAATGGCAGGCGAACGGCCAGCGAACGCTGCTCTCGGGTTTCTCTGCAGATCACCAACGTTCGAACAGCAGGCGAACGGCCAGCGAACGCTGGTGATATCTTCTACAATTTGACTCCGATTGTTACGCCGTTTGAACCGTGACTTCTATAATCACCAAGAGTATCTCTACATCAACAAATTAGGCATAATTTAGACAATGAAAATAAAATGTAGAGATGAAAGATTTTGACAATTTCTAAGTAAAATTGGGAATTAAATATGAAATTAAACCAGATAAGTCATGGAATTAATGTGCTATAATGTGGTATTTTCATGACTTATCAATAGGCGCGAGACTCGAGCGAAATGGGCGGAAAGAAATCAGTCCGCGTGAGCTAAGCGCACGCTGAGCGCGAGCTCGGTGGATAGGGGACAAAGTCCCTTGCGCCGACTACCTGCAGTTGGCGCCAGATAGCGCCAACTAGGCGGATACTACCCTGGATTTCCGACTCTCTATTATTCCCAGATCTACACTACTGGCCGAACTTTTTCTCTCTGTAACAATTTCTTTAGTCTCCTAATGTCCCCAGAAGACCTTTAAAACACTTTTGAAATTAATCTAAACACATTTTTATTTGTCTCATTCAGTACTAAAGAAAACCCACACTTGGACTATCTCCTTCCAGAAAACATTACTATCTCATTCCTGAAAAAATATGCAATCAGATTAAACTCACGAAACAATACGAAATCCAGTTTTAAAATGATGCTACTCACCGGTATTGAGGATCTTCTTCTAGCTTCCAACCCTTTTGATGTACTCCTCTAGAGATCCAGCTTTTCGGCCGACGCCCTAATTACTGGCAGAGACTTTTCCCCAACCTCCGAACCTCCGAAAATTTTTACATTAGAAATCTATTTATAGACGTCGCAAGGTTTAACCTAATTTATCCCCGGCATTAAATTAACCCTCGGGATTCCCTATCTACTCATTAAAGTTGAGGTTACCCGGATTATTTATTTGCTAAGTTCCCATTCACTACAAAATTTTTAAGTTCGCACTTAGTTACTTAATAGCATTCTACTTATTTTCATTGCCAACTATTGACCACAAATCTCCAGCTTTAAATAAATTTTTGATTAAACCTATTGATTAATCCATGTGTCTATATATTTATATTTTATTAATATTTTTTTTTCTACTCAAAACTGGGGTTTTACACGCTTGCTCAAGTCCTTCAGTAGGATCCATCTGTAATCTTCTTCTTGAACGTAGGAGGTATGGGTTGCGATACGCAATCTTGGTACTCGGGGGTTCAACAAAAAGACACAAATTAGTATAAAGAATTCATATTACATCAGAACATAACGCTTGTTGATGCATGCCAATGCAAATTATTCATGACTTTTTGATTTGATTTATTTCCACTTAATTGATTTTTATTTTGTTTTGAAACTTTTATTCAACAACCGAGGAAGATAATTTGATATCTTTTTAGCCGCCATTCGGAGACAAGGGGAGAGTCCCTGAGAATAATCTCCTTTTCACCGCCACTTCGGGGGTAAAGGAAAGAAGGTTTCTGTTTGACCACCACTTCGGAGGTAAGGATTCCTTTTGACCACCACTTCAGAGGTAAAGGAAATAAGGTTTCTGTTTGACCGCCACTTTGGAGGGAAGGATTCCTTTTAACCGCCACTTCGGAGGTAAGGGAAGAAGGTTTTTAACCGCCACTTCGGAGGTTGGATTCCTTTTAACCATCACTACGGAGGTACGGGAAGAAAATTTTTAACCGCCACTTCGGAGGTAAGATTCCTTTTAACCACCACTTCGGAGGTAAATGAAGAAGATTTTTAACCGCTACTTCGGAGGTAAGATTCCTTTTAACCACCACTTCGGAGGTAAAGGAAGAAGATTTTTAACCGCCACTTTGGAGGTAAGATTCCTTTTAACCACCACTTCGGAGGTAAAGGAAGAAGATTTTTAACCACCACTTCGGAGGTTGGATTCCTTTTAACCGCCACTTCAGAGGTAAGGGAAGAAGATTTTTAACCGCCACTTCGGAGGTAAGATTCCTTTTAACCACCACTTCGGAGGTAAAGGAAGAAGATTTTGTACCGCCACTTCGGAGGTAAGATTCCTTTTAACCACCACTTCGGAGGTAAAAGGAAGAATATTTTTAACTGCCACTTCGGAGCTAAGATTCCTTTTAACCACCACTTCGGAGGTAAAGGAAGAAGATTTTTAACCACCACTTCGGAGGTTGGATTCCTTTTAACCACCACTTCAGAGGTAAGGGAAGAAGATTTTTAACCGCCACTTCAGAGGTAAGAGAGAGTCCCTGTTTTTTATCTCCAGAAACTGCAAGAGTTGATCTCCATTTGGGAAACTCCAGGGGTTGGTTTCTGATTTTGGGAAGTCCCAGCTCTTGGGAGAGTCCCAGCTTTTGGGGGACAACAAATAATTTCCTATGGCCGCAGAACCAGGACATGGTGGTGACCAAGATCTTAGATCAGCAATTGCAATTTTGACACATTTGATCTCTCTTCTTATTTGAAAATTCTCTTTTTATTTTTCAATTTGATTTGATGGCCAATAGCCAAGACCAAACTCATCCTTGATTCTTTCAATTCATTATTTTGGGCTAGATTACAACCGACTGATTCCACAATCTTTTCCTGATTAACTTGGATTTGATTAAAGCACAGGAAATCTAAGCTAGTCCCGGTTTGGGGAGAACTCCCTGTTTGGGGAAAAGTCCCAGATTTTGGGGGAGTCCCGGTTTTTGGGAGGAGTCCCGGTTCTTGGGGGAGTCCCGGTTTTTGGGAAGAGTCCCCGTTTTTTGGGGAGAAGTCTCGGATTTTGGGGGAGTCCCGATTTATGGGAAACACCAAATGATTTCCTTTGGCTTCAGAAGCACAAAATGGCCTCGACTGAGATTTGAGATTAGCAATTGGCATTTTGCCATACTTGGTCTTTACTTGGATTTGAAAATTTCTTCTTTCTCTTCTTTTCATCATTTTTATTTGTTTTTTCAATTTGACTAATGGTAATTCGCAAGGATAAGATTTATTCTTGGTTTTTCTTGACTTGTTATTTCGGGCTAGGTCACAGCCAATTAATTTCATGATTTTTCTGATTAGACTGAAGTTGATTGAGGCACAGGGAATTGGAGCTAGTCTCGATGTAGCTTTGATTTTGGAAAATTTTGCATTATTCCCTTTGAAAAATGATTTAATCAAAATGTTTGTGCAAATAATCTTGAAGTGTGTGCACTCAATGCATGGGGATTCTTGCACCAAATTAAAGCCAAGGCTAATTGACATTACCATTCAAAAACCTATATCCAGAATATGGAAAATTACATCAAAAAGGGTGTATGCATGGTCCTAAAAAGGTTGGTGCCCTGCGGGGCACGACCCCTAGACATACTTGTGTATGGAAGCACATCCGAGTCCCGGTCTGATTTCTTTCATCTGTTCTTTCGTCTGCCTTTGCCTTTAGGTGCCAGACCAAAGAATTTACAATTTGGCAGCGAGGGCAAAAATTACACGATATTCATAGAAATCTATAAAGAATTCATCCTTAAGGCTATTGGGACCCAAAAGGAAGGGTACAAATTTGCTCCGAGGCGGGTAGGCCGAATTCCTAGATCTAGGGTTTGGTTCCCTTGTTCTGATCTGGTATGCTTTCATCTGATTGTCTGATCTGGCCGGCTTTCATCTGCTCAAAAGGTCGACCCGGACTCAGGGTGCTTCTAGCGAACTCAAATGGGTCAAGGCCCATGGCTTGCAGGACTCGATGCATGGACCTGGGGTGGTTCCCCTTATCACAGTTAGGTCAGCTTCCTAAATTAGGGCTAAGGCAGCCCATGATCTAGGGTTTACTCCATTTGATGCAAAAAGCGGGGGTCGCTGCCCCTGATGGACTCTTGGGTTTTAATTTGAATTTTCCCTTCTTATTTCATCATTCACAATACCCCACAATCCCAAAACGTGGTTCATTCAGAAGCGTTAGGTGGGAAAGGATACCCAGCCCGAGACATACGCCTACAAGGGACTGGACTAGTACTGGATCCTCGTATGCCACGGCAAGAAACCTGTGGTGCTAATGGACTCTAGAAAACTGGGGGGATGGGTTTACCTTGCTTTCCCCAACAAGCCACGGGAGCGTAGGTGCTAATACCATCCCAAAAGTCAGTTCATAGGAATCAGAAGGGTAGGCTACTAGAGAGATCTAGGTTTTGGAAAAGAAGATGCAATATCCGCTCTCATTCATTTAGATTCGGATCATCCACGCAGTCCCCCTCGTGCATGTCACCCCACGCAGTTTATCACAAAATTGAGAATTGAATCCATCAACGGTGTGGTGGTGTGCCCGTGTGTGCAACTGGGCTGAGTGCTGTGTCTAATCGGGTGAGATTTGACTAGATTTTGTTGATAAAGGAATTTTTACCGTCTCGTATAGTAAGGTGCAGACTGGCATGCTATACAAGGTTCCGTGAGAGTCCCCAGGTAAGTGGAGGGTCATAGGGGATTGCTTAAATTCCACTTTCCTTAGGCAATTATCTCGTCCTTGTGACAGGACTCCCCAGAATACACAGTTGCATGTATTCCACGTCTTACTAAGCAAGGTAGTAAAAACCTTAAAACCAACCAATCCCTCTTGGGTTGACTCATTCAAACAAGGGGTTCTATTGGGCTGAGAATCCCCAGCAGAGTCACCAGGCTGTGTGCACCTGATTTCAGTCGCACGAGTAAAAAATGGGAAATTGGAGTCGTCACTGCCTGATGGGGTGCAGGCAGACACCGGGGTGCCTATGTTTTACTATTAAGGCTTGGTCTGCAGCTTTGAGATTCTAAGTAAGTTCTCGGTTGCGGTCTGGGGAAGTCTGTAGACACCCTAGTCCACCCTGTCGGATGACGGGTCCCTTGATTTCCCTGGTTTGAGTCAACTTTTGGTCTCTCACTCACCCGATTCCTAATCCAGCATTCAATTCGGTTAAGTCTGGCAGGACCGCCAAAGTGGTGTGGGTCCCTTTACTTGATTTTATCTTCTTAGCTTAAAGTGATGTGAGTCGGATTGGGCGGGCCCTGTTGGAAGGCCCGCGGATTCCTTGGTGGGCTTGGTCGAGCCCATGTGTTCCCTGGTGGGCCTCGGTCTAAGCCTGAGAGGCCCTTTGGGCTTTGGCTCAATGAATGGATTCTTGTTTGAAGTTCAAGTTTGATTAAGTTAACTTTCATGCCAAATGGGCTGGTATTGCTTTGTGGGCCCTTGAGTGGGCCACGCAGTTGGTTGCCAAGTTTGTTGAGTATCTTGCTTAATCCATGCCAAAATGGGCTAGGCTTTGGGCTTGGGGCCTTATACCTGGGCTTGGGCTTGAAAGCCCAAGGCTTCTTGAGTTAGGGTTTGGAAACCCTAACCTTGGTTGAGTTCAATGGGTTTAGTGGGCCTGCCAGCCTTACTTGTGGTCTCGGCCAAACCACAACTTAACTAAACATGCATACCCTAAGATTGGGCCTTGGTGGGCCTCCAATGGGTTTGGCCCACTCGATTCTTTTAATTATTTTATTTAAGCACAACTGACTGGTCGGGCTAGGTGGGCCCCGTTGGAAGGCCCACTGGAAACCAAATTGGACCGGGTGTCCAAGGCCCATCTTGGGTTTCCGAGTGACCCGAAAACCCTACTGGTTCAATTGGTTTGATCAAATAAGGCACAAAAATGGCACAGGGGCTGGAAACCAACAAAATGAAGTTCTATAATGTAGCCGACCTGAAGTTTCGGCTACAAACACAATCCTTTGTATCCGACCATGATGACCGGATACAAAGGAAACTCTGTTGATCCGACCTGAGTTGTCGGATCAACTAAAAAATGCCATTTTGTTTTTGGGTTTCTGCAATGGGCTTGGGTTCCCAGGTCTTCTAGGGTGTTCCAGAATTTGGGTGGGCCCCTGTGTGGGCACATAGTGGTACAGAGAAAAGGGGGAGCCTCCACTTTTGTCTTCTTTGGTGCTTTTTCAACAAGGAAAAGGAAAGAGAGGCATGGGATGCTGCCTCCCTTTACATGAACCACATGCTATAATCCCACAGGGGCTACTTGGCCCCTGTTCTGGTCCTTGATCGGAGTAGAACAGCAAGTGCAATGGTTACCCAAAAATACAAATAACAACCTCTAAACATGCCAAAATTCAAAAGAGATGGTCAGGCACATTCTTCCTACCAAGCATGAGGGCTTGGTGGTTAGGAAGCATGCTTGACAGCATGCCATTGCTGGGGATTTGAGGCATTCGAATGACTTAAAATATTAGGTAGTAAAGGGGCTGGGGGGAGCATGCATATTGGCAACAAACAGTAAGTACATGGGACAACAAATCATGCTCACATGCCCATGGAAGCAATAAAGAATAAGAGACTAAAGGAACATGACAATACTTGAAAACAAGAAGACAACCTCCAGGGGTACGACCAGCAAGAGCACACCCGTGAGAAGTTGTAAGAAAGTAAGGGAAGAGCATAAAAAGGAATCTAATTTAGAAGGGAAATGGGGGGTTACTTGGGGGTACATTGGATTTCCATGCAAGAGGGAACACACTCCCCCTAAAAATAATTAGGAATACCCAAAACAGCAACTATCATAACCCCAAGAGTGTAAATGAAGCTCTCTCATCTCCCCCATGGAACCATGCAAACCCCACCTCTTACCTTGGAGGTTCCCACGAAATGTAAATGAAGGGAAAATGGATGAGAACTGAACTGGTGGGTAGATGCATGCTATGGAAACATCAAGCACTCTGAATACTTAAAAATAACTCCATTTTTATATATGGTTAAGGAACTTAACAAGAAGTCATACCTTGGGGTTTTAAACCCTTCTCATGGTGTGTAGACACCTCTTGACAGCAGAGGCACGAGCTGGAGGCTCCCCTCCAAACAGTAGGAGCAGCTTCCTCCTCTTGGTTGTGAGAGAATGGAGAAGAAGAAGGGAAAAGAGGGTAAGGATGGTCAAGGAAGGGAAGCTCTTGGGTTTAGGAAGCAATGGGGGGTGAGAATGGGTGGTTTCGTACTAGGGGTAATGGGGAAGAAGTAGTGGAAAAGGGCCAAGAAGAGCCCCCTTGAAATGGGGCTGCTGTTGGCTTTTTATAGCAAACTTTTTTTATCTGGTATTTAATGTCGGATACACTACACTTCCTTTGTATCTGGCATTTTATGTCGGACACACTACACTTCCTTTGTATCAGACATAAAATATCAGATACAAACATAATTATTTCAAAATTTTAATTTTCTGCACGTATCTGTCAGCGAAGCCGCGCGAATCTCGCGGGCAAATCTCGCGTATCCGGCAATATATGTCAGATATGAATAAAAGCTTGTGTATCCAACATATTTGATCGGATACAAACCGAAAAAATTACGGATTTGCCCCTTGCGAATTTTGGTTTAGTCCCTGAGATATTTAGCAAGTTTTTGATTTTTATAGATTGCCCCCCGAGATATTTTGCTGCGTTTGCTGCCATATGTGCAATTATTTTGCCACGTGTGCAGTTTCCGGCTTTGCTGCTCGGGAACTTCAACTGCTCATATCTTCTTCATCCGGACTCCGATTTGGGCAAACTCAATTGCGTTAGAGCCGTATCAGAGCCCTCTATCCAATGACTTAGGGCTAAGCACCTGGCCCGGGGTTCAGCAAAAAGTCAACTTTCGGCTCCCCTTCAAGTTTGACCGGCATGCAGAACTTTCATCCGGACTCCGATTCCTGTAAACTCAGTTGTGTTGGAACTGTGTCGGGATTCTTTATCCATTGAGATAAAGCAAGGTGGCCAATTTTTACTTGATCAAAAAGTCAAGTTTTTGTCCCCTCAGGGTTTGACTTTTCAACTAGGGTTTGCATTTTCGGCACTTCTGGGGGTGCAAAAATGAGGTACTGACACATTGAGTTGGGCCATGAGAGAAGCGGCCCGGTTCAAAGAGGCATTAATGTCCTCTGCAGTCTTTCCATTTCCTTTATTTCCTGAAATGACATTGATCTGTTCCTATATCTCTTCTTGGTCAAAATAGACCTTCACGGACGTCACTATAGGTGCAATCAACTGCGAGGGATCAAATGTCCTAGGTCTTGAAGAGACGGCCCCCACAAAATTGGATGGCCCTACCCCATTATGCTAGGGCAGAGGATTCTGACCAATGTCAGTCCTGGCTGGAGAGGGAGCTGCCGTGTTAAACATCAGGGTCTTCTGATCGATCAAATCCTGAATGGCATGCTTTAATGGCCAGCACCTGTCTGTAGGGTGTCCTGGCGCACCCATATGGTATTTACAGGTGGTGGAGAGATCGAAGTTCTTTCCCTTTGAAGCATTCGGATTCGGTTCTTTCAGAGTCACATACCCTGCGTTTAACAAGGTTGGCAAAAGCTGGGATGGAGTCACAGGAAGAGGGGAAAAGACCCTGTTCCTCCTAGACGCCATCCAAGCGTCCCTCTCGTCTTTGGAGAATACCCTTTTTTGGTTTGGCATTCCTGTTTGAGGAACATTAATGTTGAGAGGGTTTTGATAGGTCGTTTGTGGTTATACTGGCATGGATGGGGGTGCAGAAATGTTGATTTGGAGGGGTTTCTTAGAAGGTTGGGGTTGCACCATATTTACTTCCCCTTCTTTCTTCCCTCCATTCCTTCTTGCTCCATTTCTCTGTTTCTGGGCAGAAGAATCAGAGGTGGGCTCCTGCTGACGAGCCATGGCAGAGTAGTCGTAGATTCTCCCAGATCTTATTCCATCTTTGATCCGATCTACGACTTGCACTAAGGCAGCAAAACTGGTGGTAGTCTGACCCACCAGATGATTGTAAAATGGCTGCCCTAGTGTGCCAATAAAGGTGGTGACCATCTCAGGCTCCATCATGGGTGGCCTAACTTGGGAGGTGGCCTCTCTCCACCTTTTGGCATATTGCCTCACTGTCTCTTCCTTTCCTTTGCTCATCTTCATCATATCGTACCTATCTGGCATGATGTCAGAATTGAATCGATACTGAGCTAGGAAAGCATCAGCCAGATCTTTCCACCTCCTGATTCTGCCATGGTCCACAGTTGCAAACCACCTCAAGGCTGCCCCAGTCAGGCTTCTTTGGAACAGTTGGATCAAAATGCCGTCATCCTGGCCAAATTGGCACAAGGCCCCACAGTAGAGCTTTAGATGGCTCATTGGGCATCTTGTGCCGTCGTACTTCTCGAAGTCCGGACATTTAAACTTGGCCGGTAGGCATACATCGGGGTACATACACAGATCATTGAAATTGGTACCGCCGAACGTGTTAACCTCCTTAACTTCTTTCAACTCTTCTTGGATCGATTCCAGCCTATCCAAGAACTTCTTCTCCATCTCTACCCTCAATCTTTCCTTCTCCTTCTCCTTCTCCCTTTCATATTCAGATTCTTCCTCCCGGCTCAGGATAGGTTCGGGGGTTGGTTGATGGAATTCAGGTTGAGGTGGGATAGGTTGGACTGGTGGCGGAAGGTCAACTTGGGGCTGAGCTGGTGGTGCATTATGGGAGGATGAAGCCTGATGAACCTGAGCCTGCGCCTGTTGCGCCTGCATCTGGGCTTGAGCCGCTTGATTAGCCAGCAGATTTTCCAGCATTTTTGTCATCCCTGCCACTTGCTCTTGCAACTGAGCAAAGGCTTCAGTAGAAACAGTGGACTGTTCTTCAATGGGGTTCATGGTTGCAGATTTGAGTCTTTGAGAAAGTCGGGGAGCAATGGTTGTAGTAGGAACCGAAGACCTTTAATGAAAAGAAAAAGACAAAGAAAACAATTAGTATCCCATTAAATCATGTTTACACACTGTAGACACCCCAAATTGCACTACATAATGAGAAAATAATAAAAACATGTAATTAAAGCTTAAAACAGGTCAAAAATGCATAAAAATTGACAAAGCAGGCTTTGCCCGTATTTCATTCACGGGCTGGTCGCGCTCGAAATATCTCTACGGACAGGCGCGCCCGTATTGGAAATACGGGCACCACTGGACCGTAAAACATTTACGGTCACTTAAGACTCGTGCGAGTTCTATCCTTCTCTCGATTTCTGAGCTTTATCTATAGTCCAATATATCTTTAAATGAGCGAATTACGTCTTTTATTTGCTGAAGCCACCTTGGTTGGCTATGGATGGGCATCATCTTGTGTTTAACTCAAACTGAAACTCTATCTTGCCAAATTCTGGACCAGCCTTGCCCCTGTGCTTGCCTATAAATAGATGTGAGATTCTCAAGCAAAGGGCCACGAAATTTTGAAGTCTAAGAAGCTCCAAGAGAAGAGAGGAACCCCTGCTGCCTTGCTTGCTCAATCCAGGTAAGTCCCTTTTTCCCTTTTATTTTCTGTCTTCAATTCTAGAAGTAATAGGATCATCTCTATTGCTGTAGAATAATGCCATCTTTTGTATCTAGTATACCTAAACTTGCCTCCAAGTACCTCAAGAGTCTCTCTAGCCGTAAAACGTGAAGAGAGAGCTAGGGGAAAAGAGAACAGGTGGATCCCTAGAATAGAACCCCATATCTGTTTTTCTCCTTTTTTATAGAATAAAGCCTGTGATTGTGTTTGTGTAACCAAACCTATCTCCAAGTACCTCAAGAATCCTCTCTAGCTGTAAAACGTGAAGAGAGAGCTAGGGGAAAAGAGAACAGGTGGATCCGTAGGGTAAACCCCCATGTGCTCTAATCTGTGAGATGTGGCTGCTTTGAATATCCTGATCATGTTTTAATGCTTTTTATGATATATCTGAATGAATACATGAATCCATGATGTTTGTAGCATAAGATCCCCACTTTTTTTTATAAAATTTGGATTTTCCACATATTTGCACCTACAGCACTGTTTTCGTGATTTTCGTGATTTTAGGCTAAGATCTTGGATTTATCATGATCAGTATGGTAGATCTGGATCCAGAAGCCTGAAAGTAACTTCTAGGGTTTCATGATATGGTTTTTAAATTGTTTTTCATTATTGAGAGAAGACCCTACGGTCTAAGTTCTCCCCTTTTGGTGTTTTTCATCAACGTGGGTATTTTTGGTTTTTATTTCTTGATTTAATGTGAAATTTGGGCTACATCTATGTCCTGGAATGTTCGAGTTCAATTTTGAAATATTTTATAAAAATCATATTTTTCTAATTTTCTAGAATTTGACTTGAAGCCAGATTTTTGGATTTTTCACTTTAAATTGATTTTATTTGATTTTATCTCAATTTTATTTTGATCATGAAACCCTAGGAATGGTATGATCATATTTGAAAGTTCTGGATCAATCAGACTATTCATATGAAAAACCCATATATTTTTGCCTTTTTTATGATTTTTCATGATTTTTATAGCAAGCTTTTTCTTTTATTTTTAACATGAACAATACCTGGTAACCACCTAGTGTGGATGAATAGGGGTGCCTAACACCTTCCCCTGTTCATAACCTAATCCCCTTACCCATCTCTGGTTGTTTTTTTTAGGAGGGTTATTTTTACCCTAAAATTTCCTTTTGTGCTTATTTAATATTTTGGTGTCCATTCACACCTAGATTGAATGGTGGCGACTCTTTGTTTTATTTAATCCCGCGTGATGATAGAGGAAGTCAATGGAAATTTGATTTTTTCCCATGTCTCACAACTGGCGACTCTGCTGGGGACTTGAGGATTTCAGTCTTTTGGTGTTTGTTCATGTTTTTGATTTTTTTTTATTTGCTTGCTGTTTGGTGTTATTAAGCATATGGGATATGTTTTAAATTTGAATTATTGCTTAAGAATTCATGGGGGTATAAACATGCTTAATTTTGATTTATAGGATTGTTTCTACAAACTTGCGTAGGGGAGGTTCGTTTTGCTAAACCATGCTTATTTCTTGCTATATTTTTATGATAGCATGTTTTAATTTTCAGCATGATCTCCATGATGATTTTGGGTGTATAACATGATCATATGTTTGCATGATTAGATGATTTTTTTTATGAGCATGTTTTAGGTGCTATAGGATTGCTTTATTTACTTGTTTATTTTAAATATGCTTTCCTATTATGCCTTGGTTTGTTTATGCATGGCTGCGAAAAGAGTGGCAAGGGTTTGGGACGTTGTGAATGCACCCTATTTTTACAATGCACTGTGCACCTTTTATTTTTTTACACAGCCTACCCTTAACCTATAGGAAGTTGAACCCGAATGTGTGTAGCTTGGCGCAACGAGGTCGATACTTCGGAAAGCGAAAGTGAAAACATTCACCTTAGAACTTTGAGCTAATGATGTGATGATAACGTGGATCTGTGATTTTGGTCATCACTAGGCTTGAGTGTTAAGTTGCCATTAAGCCAAAACCCAAAACCCCTACGCTTGAAGGTGGAGTTACACGTTTTTGGCTAAAGTATACAATTACGTGGGGATATGGGTTTTTATGATTGTGGGAAGGCCGTGTGCATGGCTTACAAACCAGGGCATAATGCGGATGCCATATTGAAGGTAAACAAGGTAACAAGGTAATCCTATTGTTTTGCATTATTATCATGTCATAGGGGTGTTATGGTGCCCATTGATTCGGGATAAAATTGGTCCCAAAATATGCATGTTTTTAAAATTGATGCAGCCCATAGGAAGAGTCTCTAACTCTGTTTAGAATCAATCCTACCCTATGTTCATACAAGAGGCAACAAAAGGGTACCAAATTCTTGAGTATGGTGTCAATTTGGAGGGTACATGTGCCTTCCTAAACATGTGTTTTAGCAAAAAGGTCAAAGTACACTTTGGGACAGTTTAGAAGCTCTGCAATGGGTGAACCGTATGTTTGGATGAGCAATCAAAGTGATCAAACCATGTAAAAACTGAAAAAACATAAAAGAGCTCTGTAAAACAGCATTTAGTACACGGGCTGGGCTCGCCCGTATTGGTTATACGGGCTGAGCTCGCCCATGTTGGTCATATGGTCATGGCTTGCTCGTAATATGAACACGGGCAAGGCCTGACCGTGGTGAATATACGGTTTTCTCGGAGGATTCAACTTTAATCAGTTTTTCTTACTAAAATCTTCCTTTAACCCTTAAATAATAATAAAGGGAAACAAGTTTGAATAAAATGCTTCAAAAAAAATAATTGAATAAAAAAAATGTGAGAGAAAGGTTCCTTGGGCTTCTGAAAACCTTTGAATTTCAGACTTTTCCAAAACTCCTGGGCCTCTGAAAGCCTTTGAATTTCAGATTTTTCAAAAATCCTTGGGCCTTTGAAAGCCTTTGAATTTCATACTTTTTCTCAAAAACTCCTTGGGCCTCTGAAAGCCTTTGAATTTCAAACTTTTTCTCAAAAACTCTTTGGGCCTCTGAAAGCCTTTGAATTTCAGACTTTTTATCAAAAAATCTTTGGGCCTCTGAAAGCCTTTGAATTTCAGACCTTTTTCTTTTCGGCCTCTGAAAGCCTTTGAATTTCAGACCTTTTTCTTTTCGGCCTCTGAAAGCCTTTGAATTTCAGATCTTTTGGGCCTCTGAAAGCCTTTGAATTTCAGACCTTTTTCTTTTGGGCCTCTGAAAGCCTTTGAATTTCAGACCTTTTTCTTCTGGGCCTCTAAAAGCCTTTGAATTTCAGATCTTTGGGCCTCTGAAAGCCTTTGAATTTCAAACTTTTTTCTCAAAAACTCTTTGGGCCTCTGAAAGCCTTTGAATTTCAGACTTTTATCAAAAATCCTCGGGCCTCTGAAAGCCTTTGAATTTCAGACTTTTTCTCAAAATATCCCTGGGCCTCTGAAAGCCTTTGAATTTCAGACCTTTTCCAAAAATATCCCTGGGCCTCTGAAAGCCTTTGAATTTCAGACCTTTTTCAAAAGCCCCCCGGGCCTCTGAAAGCCTTTGAATTTCAGATCTTTCTCTCTTTTTTGTGGGACCTGTTGGAAGCCCTAGAATATTCCAACAATTCGATTCAAAAAAAAAAGAAGCAAATAAAGAAAAAATCCAAACTCGTGTTCACCCAGCTTGCACATAAGCATTCCTAGGCATGTGAATGAGATTAATTGAGCACTGATATTTTTCCTTTATTTTCTGGCCAGGTACTAATATACTTGCAATCATAGCTCCTGTAACCAGATCAAGAGCTCGTGCCATGAATCCCATTGAAGACGAAGTTGATGCTCCTCATCCAGATGTTGTCCTGCTCCAAGAACAAGTGGCAGGACTAGCCCGAATGCTAGAGAACATATTGTCCGTGCAGGCCCAACAAGTGCAGGCCCAACAAATGCAGGCCCAGAACCAAGCATCCACTTCCAACCCTGCACCTCCACCCCAAATCAATATTCCACCTCCAGTGCAACCAACTCTTGAACCCGTCTATGAACCCACCCCTGAACCTATACTGACCAGGGATGAGACAGCTGAGTCAAACAAGGCTAAGGAAAAGGAAAGGATAAGGGAAGAGGTTGAAAGAAAGTTCTTGCATAAGCTAGAAATGATCCAAGATGAACTTAGAGAAGTAAAAGGGGTGAGCAACTTCGGGGGCACCAACTTTGAAGACTTATGCTTGTACCCCAATGTTAACCTGCCGGCTAAGTTTAAGTGCCCAGATCTAGACAAGTATGATGGCACAGGCTGCCCTATGAGCCACCTGAAGTTATACTGTGGTGCCCTATGCCAGTTTGGGCGGGATGAAGGTGTTCTGATCCAACTCTTCCAAAGGAGCCTGACTGGAACCGCATTGAGGTGGTTCGCTACTCTAGACCATGGGAAGATTAGAAGATGGAAGGACCTAGCAGATGCCTTCCTGGCTCAATACCGGTTCAATTCAGAGATCGTGCCAGACAGGTACGACGTAATGAGAATGAGCAAAGGAAGGGATGAGACTGTAAGGTAGTACGCCAAGAGGTGGAGGGAGACAGCCTCTCAAGTCAGGCCACCTATGCTAGAGCAGGAAATGATTTCCACCTTCATCAGCACATTGGGTCAACCATTCTACAGCCACCTGGTGGGTCAGACCACCACTATTTTTGCGGCTTTAGTACAAGTGGCTGACTGAATTGAAGACGGAATCAGGTCGGGTAAAATAATTGACCACTCTGCCATGGTCAGTCAGCAAGACCCCAATGTGAAGAAAGGAAGCGGGATGAAGAAGAATGGAAACAAGAAAGAAGGGGAGGTAAACATGGTGCAGCAAACATCAGGCCCTAACAAGCCCATACAAATCAACATACCTGCTCATTTTCCTACTCCATCTCCACCTACCCATGCCCCTATGAGGGTTAATGTTCCAGCAGCACCTTCAGACCAAAAAAGGGTTTTTACTAAGGAGGAAAAGGATGCTTATTTTGCAACAAGGAGATATAGGTTTTTCACCCCTATTCCAATGACTCCTTCTCAGTTGCTGCCCACCTTATTGCAAGCAGGGTATATCACCTTAAGAGAACCCAATCCGAATGCACCCAAGGGGAGAAATTTTGACCCCTCCACCACTTGTGATTACCACATGGGTGCACCTGGGCACCCTACTGACAAGTGCTGGCCTTTGAAACATGTCATTCAGGATTTACTGGACCAGAATACCCTGTCTTTCAATACAAGGGCTCCCAATCCTCCTAGAACAGATATTGGACAGAACCTTCTGCCCCAGCATCATGGGGCGGGCCCATCTAATGTTATAGGTGTAGTCTCTCCTGATAAAATAACCTTTGACCCATCCCAGCTAATTGCTCCAATAGGGACAACGGTCAAGGTTTATTTTAACAGAATAAGCAAAGAAAAAGAAATAAATGTAATTTCAAAGGGGAATGATAGTGCTGCAAAGAACATTAGCTCATCTCTGGATCGGGTCTCGTCCCTCATGGCCCAAATGAACATTGCAAAACCACCATTGGTCATCAATTGTAGTCCATCCACCTTTACTTCACCCATTCAGTCAAAACCACCATTGGTCATAAACTGTGACCCTCTTAATGCATCAGTCACTTCTGTGACCCCTCAACCAAAACAACTCCCACCATTGGTTGTAGATATCCCTCTCACTCAAATTTCATCATCTAAGTCTAAACTTCCTCCCTTGGTGATAAATGTCCCCAAGCCTTCCTACTCTGAATCGGCTGTACCATGGAACTACAGTGAAGCTTTTACCACTACATGCCCTGCAGCTGAAAGCAAGGAAGAGATGAACCTCATGATGAGGTCAGGAAAATGTGTAGGGGTGGAAGAAAAACAAAAGGAAACAGAGAAGGAGAAAGAAGAAGAAAAAAATAAGGAAAGGCCAAGATAGGGGATGATGTCCCTCAGGTAACTAGCAGTGAAGCAGCTGATCTCATTAAGATCATAAAAAAGAGTGAATTCAATGTTGTCGAGCAGTTGAACAAAGTCCCTGCCCATATCTCAATTCTGGGATTATTGTTAAACTCTGAAAAACATAGGGACTCCTTGTTAAGGATACTCCAGGGGGCCCATGTGCCTAAAAACATTCAACCAGACCAACTAGGCCGGATGGTTGGGCAAATATTATCCCACAATGTCATAACTTTTTCTGAGACTGAAATCAGCCCAGCAGGGTACCATCATGTTGACCCATTGCACATAGCTGTACTCAGTAAGGGTTGCATGATAGCCCGGGTCTTGATTTATAATGAGTCGGCTCTCAACGTCTGCCCATTAGTAACCTTTGTTAAGCTCGGTCTGGAGCAAAACAAAATCAAGCAGAATGAAAGAATCATAAGAGCATTTGACAGCTCTAAAACACTCCCTAAGGGAGGTTGAACTGCCGGTCACAATTGGACCGTATATTTTCAACATCACATTTGAAGTGATGGATATACCTGCAGCCTTCAACCTACTCCTAGGAAGGCCGTGGATTCATACGGCTAGGGCTATACCATCTACCCTCCACCAAAGAGTCAAATATATCAGAGGGCAAAAGGTGATTACTGTCCTAGCCGAAAATTTGGTTCCTCCCATGTGGTCCCCTGATGTACCCTGTATAAACATGGAAATGACTGCTGATAAGATGGCATTTCACTCTTTCCAATTTGAAACTGTTAACTTCATACCTGGGGGGTATCAGGAAAAAGAAGGAAAATTGACCTGTGCTGAGAAGATGGTCAAGAATGTGCTGGAAAAATACAACTTTCACCCTGGAAAAGGTCTGGGGGTTAACCTACAAGGAAGGATAGAACCGATAAAGGTTAAGAAGATGGTCCACAGAGCAAGATTGGGGTCCAAGCCAAGGAAATGGAGAAGTCAGAAGGAAACAGAAGACATAAAATTCCCACACATCAGGGAAACTTTTCCTAAGCTTTCTCACATGATCCAGCTGTCTCCTCCTGAGGATCAGTCCAAACCCCCATACTATAACATCAATCCATTCCAGAAACCCAAGTCCTCAACGGTGCATCCATATGTTCCACCTCCACCTCCACAAGCATTGGGTGGGCCTGGGCCACATACAGAACAAAAGCATGACTTTTCTGAGGACGTGGGAGTATTCTTTGCCATGACAGAAGGCAACCGAGAAGAAGGAGCAGAAGAGCTACCTTTTATTGATTGGGCTGCAGTAGAAGTTCCATCTGGGACTAGCCCTATAGAAGAAGCAGGCGATGCAACTCACCCAGTATTGGTGATTTCAGATGCAGACCCCGAGCTTGAGGAGCAGGCTTGTATCCCTGCCCCAGATTCTTTTATTCTGAATAATTGGGAGGAAACTCCCCTTACTTTCGAAGCCGCGTTTGTTTGGCAAACAGACATGGCTTCCAAAAAAAAAACTCCATTAGTGGAATGCCCTTTTCCTGAAGGTTTCAATGAGCCTTCGTCTTCAGGGAAAGATTTTGTAGAAGGCTCTCAAAAAACACAAAAAGATTTTTCAATTTTTCTAGAAAAGATAAAGTTTTCAAAAAGGTCCAAACCATTTATAAACCATATAAGCAAACGGAATTGGATTAGGATGAGTATGACTTCGACCTTGAGCTCGACTTTGACCTAATGGGGGTTGAAGAAGAGACCGAGGACGAAGAAGACGACCCTCCAAAAGAAATCACATATCAATTTGAGCGTCATGAAAAGGGGGTCCAACCCAATAATGAAGAGACCATATCAATAAACCTAGGGACCGAAATGACCCAAAAATAGTGAAGATTGGGATGTGTCTATCTGAAGTACAGCGAGATGAAATGATACGGTTCTTAGCTGATTATGAAGATGTATTTGCGTGGTCATATCGAGATATTCCAGGTTTAGACACGGACATGGTTGTGCACAGGCTACCCATTCTACCAGATGCTAAGCCAGTTAAATAGAAACTGAGAAGGTTAAAACCTGAATGGACATTGAAGGTCAAAGATGAAGTGGTTAAGCAATTCCAAGCTGGATTCTTAGCAGTCTCCACGTACCCTGAATGGCTTGCAAATATAGTGCCAGTGCCAAAGAAGGATGGAAAGGTTAGAATGTGCGTAGATTATAGAGATCTGAATAAGGCAAGTCCAAAGGATGATTTTCCACTTCCACATATTGACATCTTGGTGGACAACACTGCTGTACATAGCTTATTCTCATTCATGGACGGCTTCTCAGGGTACAATCAGATTAAGATGGCGAAGGAGGATCAAGAAAAAACAGCCTTCATTACACCTTGGGGTACCTTCCATTACACTGTCATGCCATTTGGACTTAAGAATGCCGAGGCAACCTACCAACGGGCCATGACAGCCTTATTCCATGATATGATCCATAAGGAGATGGAGGTTTATGTGGATGATATGATAGCCAAATCATGTGAAGAAGAAGACCACTTGATCAACTTGAAGAAGGTGTTTGATCGGCTCAGGAAATACAGTCTAAGGCTTAACCCTGCAAAATGTGTCTTTGGGGCTACATCAGGAAAATTATTGGGCTTTATAGTAAGCAGGAAGGGAATTGAGATTGACCCAGCTAAAGCCAGAGCTATCATTGAAATGCCATCACCTAGAACGGAGAAGGAAGTTCATGGTTTTCTTGGAAGGATTCAGTACATAAGCCGGTTCATAGCACAGCTCACCGCTATCTATGAACCAATTTTCAAGCTTCTAAGAAAGAATAGCCTGACAGTCTGGAATGACGATTGCCAAGAAGCCTTTGACACAATAAAGGAATATTTGTTGAACCCACCTGTGCTAGTACCACCAACTCCAGGAAGACCACTAATTCTATACTTGTCAGTTTTGGAGACATCAATGGGATGTGTCTTAGGGCAGCATGACGATACAGGCAGAAAGGAAAGGGCGATTTACTACCTAAGCAAGAAATTTACAGAATATGAAGCAAAGTATTCCCCTTTAGAAAAGACTTGTTGTGCATTAGTGTGGGCAACTCAGAGGCTGAGGCATTATTTCCTTAGTCATTCCACCTTATTGATATCCCGAATGGACCCTTTAAAGTATCTATTTGAGAAACCAGCTTTAACTGGCAGAACAGCAAAGTGGCAGTTATTACTCTCTGAATTTGACCTCACCTATATCGCACAGAAAGCCATTAAGGGTCAAGCCATTGCTGATCACTTAGCTGCACACCCTTTACCAGAATACCAACCTTTGAAGACTAATTTCCCTGATGAGGCAATCCTGTTTACTAAGGAAGAAGAAGGTGAAAGCTCTTGGCAAATGTTTTTTGATGGGGCCGCCAATATGAATGGAAATGGAATAGGGGCTGTGTTGATCAAGCCAGATGGGGCACATATCCCGATCGCAGTGAAGCTAAGGTTCCAATGCACAAACAATATAGCAGAGTATGAAGCATGCATAATTGGGTTGCAAGCTGCCTTAGACCATGAAGCAGAGGAACTTGACGTATATGGGGATTCGAGTCTTATCATCTTCCAAACAACTGGTGAATGGAAAACCAAGGATCACAAATTGATCCCCTATCACCAGTATTTGGAAGAAAAAAGCACTAAATTTACTCGAATTTCCTTCAATTATATGCCAAGGGCCAAAAACCAGTTTGCGGATGCTCTAGCAACATTGGCTTCAATGGTCAGTATGCCAGAAGGTGTTGATATTAGACCACTGGAAATTGAAGTCAGAAATGAACCAGCTTATTGCCTTGTTTTAGAAGAAACCCCAGAAGAAGAAGCACCATGGTTTCAAGATATTAAGAACTTCCTAAATAATCGGAGTTTGCCAGAAAATATCACTTCTACAGAGAAAAGAACAATACAGAGGTTGGCAGGATAGTTCTTACTAAGTGGTGGTCAGTTGTACAAAAGATCACACAATGATATACTACTTAGATGTGTTGCAAAGACCGAGTCAGAAAGGTTAGTTGAAACGGTACATGGAGGAGTGTGTGGACCCTATATGAATGGGCACATGCTTGCCAAGAAGATTCTGTGATTGGGATATTACCGGTCGACTATGGAGCATGATTGCTATATACATGTCAAAAGGTGTCATTTATGCCAAGTTTTTGCGGATAACAAGAATGCACCCCCAAGTGAATTACACAGCATGACATCTCCGTGGCCTTTCTCCATGTGGGGTATAGACGTCATTGGAATGATCTCTCCAAAGGCATCAAATGGACACAGGTTTATACTTGTAGCAATCGATTACTTCACCAAGTGGGTAGAGGCAGCTTCATATGCAAACATTACAAGTAGCCACGTTTTGAAATTCTTAAAGCACAATATCATTTGTCGCTACGGTTTGCCAAGTGCCATAGTATCAGACAATGCTTCAAACCTTAAGAACAAGGACATGAGAAAGATGTGTGAACAGTTTCAGATTACCCACCACAAGTCAGCTCCGTATAGACCAAAGATGAATGGGGCAGTGGAAGCAGCAAATAAGAATATAAAGAGGATCATTCAGAAGATGGTAGTGAGTTTTAAAGATTGGCATGAAATGCTGCCACTTGCTCTACATGCTTACAGAACCTCAATCCAGACTTCTACAGGGGCAACCCCGTATTCCTTAGTATATGGAATGGAAGCAGTTTTACCAGTGGAAGTGGAAATACCTTCACTAAGAGTGCTAATGGAAGCTGAATTAGAAGAAGCTGAATGGATACAATCAAGACATGATCAACTCAATCTAATAGAGGAAAAGCGATTAAAAGCGCTTTGTCATGGCCAATTGTATCAGAAGAGAATGGCCAGGGCTTACAATAAGAAGGTGAAGCCCAGAACTTTCCAAGAAGGAAATTTGGTATTAAGGAAGATTTTAACCTTTTTGGAAGATCCTCGTGGAAAATTCAAACCAAATTGGGAAGGACCTTACGTTGTCAAGAAGGTCCTATAAGGGGGTGCTCTCATCTTAACAGAAATGGTTGGGAAAGATTTTCCTGAGCCAATTAACTCTGATGCAGTAAAGAGATATTTTCCATGAATGAATATTACTAGGAAATGATCTGAGGCCATTTTTCCTTATATCCCAAAATTTGCATCCCTAGTCAAGCCAATTTGAGCATGTTCGTCTTCTTTGTTAAACCTAAACTGGACTTACAGTCTTATACTGGGGCAAGGCCAATAAGGGCAAAGCCAATAGGGGCAAAAAGAAAAAAAAATGAGAAAAAAAAAGGAAAGAAAAAAATAGGGGCAAATGAAGGCCAAATACAAAAGAAGGGGAATGGGATTGAATTCACCATGACTGTAAGTCCGGTTGACCCATTTTTCACACTTAGAAAATTTTGAGCCTTTAATACCTTTTCTTTCATAAACTGAGTTTAGCCTTTGTTTCATCCTATTATTAAGCCCTTGGTGATTTTAGTATATTCATTCAACTTTCAGAGTAAGATTGGTGATGACGGAATGCAGAAGCCGACCCTAGTGAAAACCGTAATTGGCACTAGGGGCAATAAGGGCAAAAAAAAAAAAAGAAAAAAAAAATCAAAGGTTGAGTTGATCATGTGGTCTAAATTTAATCAGCATGAGCACTAGAAACTGAGCAGATTAGCAGGGTCAATCATGAAGGTAAAACCATTAAGGGATGATTCTAAAGGTCACAGGGTAGACAGATTTGGTCTCTCCCTATTGCTTGGACTACCCTTTTCATTATTCAACTTAATTTTAATTCCTTTGATTATATGTGATTAAGTGTTTTGGATCAGCTTTCAAAAAAAAAAAACTATACTTTGGCCAGTGATGAAAAATCAAATACTTTTTCATAAAACTTCTGTTTTTACAAGCATCTGAGAATTCTGAGGCCAATAATATAAAACCTATTTTTGAATTAAATCTATTGTCTTTCCACTAATGGAGCTTGCTTTTGTATAAAAGTATGAAAAAAAAAGAAAAGAAAAAGATAAAAGAATCTAATCCCTACTCCCTAACTGCTCCTCAAGCTCCCTAATCCTAGCTGCCTGAGTTGCAATGATTCCAGAAGCTCCCTCTGCATCAGGATCACTCAAAAAGGAGATGACCTCATCTGAAAAAGAATGCTTGATCTTCAACGCCCTAAGGTCGGCCAAGGAATCCTGATATTTCTTGCGCATCACTCGGACTTCAAAGCGACGAGCTTGCCTTTGTTTTTCAAGTTTCTTCTCCATGGTAATGCGGCCAGACTTCTGCTCTTCAAGTTTCCTCTCCAAATCAATGACTTTTATCCTAAGTTCTTGAGCCTCCCGTACCCATATTTGTTGAAGCCGCTTATGGGTTGCCTTTTCAGACTCCAGAATGTCCTCATAGGTAGGAGGAAGAACTGCAGGAGGATCCTCTGGTACTGGGGCATGACTCTGCACCTGCTCCTTGATCCAAAAGTGATAGTCCTTCACATGGGACTCAGAAAAGACAGGACCTTGTAGAAAAAGAACATAGGACCACTCATTTATTAATTGAGCATTTAGCCCCATGGTGGCTGATGTAAGTGGCCCTACAACGCTCTCATAGCCAGTAGGGATCATAATTCCCTGGGTCGCTCCAAACTGCCGAAGAACCCTCAAAAGAAGATAGAGAACAGCAGATTTCAAGCCTGCCAAGACCAGAAAGTTCCTATCTCTGAAGCTGATTACTGTCTCTGGATTGGGTTGATAAGTACTAGGCCATCTCACTTGATCATCCTGGAGAGTACCCAAGAAAGTGAACCAGCCTTGCTTGCCGCCCTGGATGTTAGGACACCCCCTATTGCTCATCAAAACAGGAACTTTCAATCTTGGAAAGAAGCGGCGAGTTATCTCTTCAACCTGGCTAAGGTGGTCAAGCAACCAAAGCTGCAGAAAAGGGAAGTATTTCAATTTATTTCCAAAAAAGAAAGAAAAAAGAAAGAAAAAAAAGAAAAGAAGAAAGAAAAGAAAAAAAGAAAAAAAAAGAAAAGAAAAAAATATATATGTTTTTTTTTACCTGTAGGATAGGGGCGCAGGCAAGGAAGCGCTTCTTCTTTCTGAAATAGCAGTCAGTAAGGGCCTGGTATATCTCTGCTAAGATCATAGGGGCCAACCTCTCACGTTCCCTAACCTGGCAGATAACTGAGATGAGAGCCAAGTTAACCTGGTCATCACCCCGTGGAAAAAGCAGCTGATTGACCACTACCAAAGTCAAAGCATTAAACCTGGCATCCTTGTCCCCACTCCTTAGAAGTTTTTCAGTCAAAAAGGTATTGGACAAGGTCAATAGGGTATCAGAATTCCCTAAGTCTTTCTTCCCTATACCCAAGAATGTAGAAGCCTCCTTTTCGTAGCTAGGCTTTAGGGGCGGGTTCACAACTTTTTCAGAAAATTTTAAGCCAAGGATGGTTTCAATTTCTTTTATGGTAGGAGTCATCTCTTTGTCATCAAAATGGAAAAGATTCAGTTCAGGAACCCAGTGTCCAATCAAAGCTTCAATGATTTCCCACTTGAAGGGAATTTTAGGGATGTGTAGGATATGCCCTAAGTGGATGGAATCCCAACGAATCTCCTCATCAAGGGTCATGGAGTTAACCCATCTGTCATAGAAAGAATCTACCACATTATATCTGGTGAGATTAGGAGGTTTGGATCTAACATATTGTCTTACAGAAGGAGATTCAACGACAGAAGAGAACGGTGCAGGGGAAGCCATGGAAGCGCCAAAGAATCCAAGGAAAGCGAGAAAAGACGTGCTCAGGGAGTTTTTCAACTATTAAAAGTGTCACAATGACGCTCCCCATGAGTTTATATAGAAAAAATCATTGAGGCAGTAAAATCCGTAAATAGAATACGGGCATATCGCGCCCGTATAAAGAATACGGACAGATGTGACCGTGAAAACTTTACGGGCACAATGCGCCCGTGTTCATATTACGGGCACAGCTTGCTGGTAATCTAAGTACGGATACTTCCGAAAAATGCAAAAAATTTGGGCAGTTTCAATTTCGTTGTTTTCCTAAGCTTCACCTGTCCCTGTTTTAACATTCATCATGTAATAAAAACTGAAAAGAAAGAAGAAAAGAACACAAATGAATGAAAATTAAATTTCTTTTATATATATATGAATGTTTACATGACTTTTGTTAAAAATACAAAGGTATATGAAAAATCCTAATCTACTGTCTATGCAGGTCCGCCCTTACGGCCACGGCCTCGTCCTCTGCCCCTACCACGGCCTGAAGATCGCCTGCGCTCAAAGACATGCCGCACAATATTGCGGGCTGTGCTACGCGTCATCCTGCTCAAAACAGACTGAATATCATGCCACATATATAAAGGCACAAGGCCAGCAGTGGGATGATCAGGAGGGACGTACCCTGAAGTATCTACATATCCCGTAGACTTGGGATCAGAATCAGTATGGGAAGAATCCGCAGAAGGATCAGCAGCAGCAGGCATCTCCTCTACAGCCTCCATAGCAGGACCAGTAGGAGCAGATGTCCCAGGTACATCAGCATCAGGACCAGGCTCTATAGGATCAGCTGTAGCCTCCTCCATCACCACGGCCTCCACAGGAGGCTCTACCACAACGGCATCCAGAGCCGACTCCATATCTACATCCGCAGATGCCACAGGAGCAGTCTCAGGAACTGGGGCAGACTCTGGCACATCCTCAGCAGCAGGTACAATAATAGCCTCGATCTCAGGCTCTGCTGCAGGTGCCTCTGCCGGACTGGGAGAAGTCACAAACTCCACCCGTGCCACAGAAAATACCTCATCCCGAAAATGCATGGGCATAGGTGAAGCCGGTGAAGAAGGGCCGGCCGTGTCCTCCTGAAACTAAGAGAAGAAATTTCAGTCAGAACAAGACAAACTAATACAAGAGCAGGAATGGAAATAAAAGAAGAATTTAACCTAAGTATGAGATGGACTCTCCTGGCCCTGTGCTCTGGCTAGCTGCCCCCGAAGGTCTGAGATCGTGATATAGAGGGTGTCCCGCTCAGCAATCGCAGCATCTCGCTGGCGCTCTAGATCAACATATCGAGACCGGATCTCTGCCGACTGAGCCTCCTGAAATAGAAAAGAAAGGGTCAGAAAATGTCAAGATCAAATGAAAATAGAAGGTGAAAAGGAAGAAGGCATACTGTAGTGTCATAAGCCCTAATCACTACCCCTCCAATCTCAGTGACTCCGCCACGGACAGGCATTGGTGGCATGAGCCACCCAACTGAAGCTCGCCTGAACCAGGCATCATAGTCAACCTCCTCCAATAATGTCTCTGCCTCTGTCCAATCTAGGAACTGGGCAGGATCAACAGGCATAGGAGGGTAGGAAGGAGTAGTATCTGGCAGGATGGCAGGAATCCGCGGCTCTCCTACATGCTGAAAGAAGAAGCGCTCGCCGCAGTACCAGATGCTGTCCATCTGACCAATAAAGAACTGGTATCTCTGTCGTCTCTGGTCAGGGACAAATGCATCATCTCTAGCTGCATGTAGGGCCAGCACCTCATGAATGTCCTCCATCCTGGGGACAAACAGCTGAAAAAAGAACATGATATTAGATATATGATTCAGAAAGAAAAGAAAAGAAGAGAGAAGAGGAATTAAAGTAAATTACCTCAGACCGGTATAGCCTGTCCAGGTGGGCCCGGGCGGACCTGGGACGACTCTTTTCAGAGTCGTGCTCTACATGACACCATCTACGTGCCATGGGATACGTCTCCTCAGACATCGTAGAGGTAGGACGGAAATAGGGTATATAAACCCTAGCAAAGAACTGCAGAAAGAAGAAAAGATCAGAAGAATAGAAAAAAGAAAAAAAAAGAGAAAGAAAGAGAAAAAGAAGGGAAATAAGATTCACCTGCAACAAGGGCCAGAAGAATCTGCACCCAACTCCAGCCCCTCTGGAAGTAGAGAGACCGCTCACTGATCGGCGCAGACCAGCCAGAATAGTACAAAAAATGAAAGGGCCCCATGCATACCTCCTCACTCGATGCAGATCCCCCAGTAAGCTCAGAAAATAAAGACTAACCGAAGTCGTGTCCTCAGGGAAGAAGCAAGATCCCATCATGTACAGAAAAAGGAATCGGAAGGCATACGGGAAAACATGATCACTGGAGGCAAGCTGGCCAAACTGCCTCCTCCTGAAAGTCTCTCTCAACCATGTCAGAGACAATCTCGCTCTCCCTCTATCCCAGGCCTCAGGAGGCAGCACGATATATCCAAGATAAGCAGCAACCTCATCAGTCTCTGGCATCGCCATCTTAGGAATGATATCACCAATCATCCTAATCCCGGTGATAAGGGTGAAGTCAGAAGACCGGATCCCAATCTCAATATCTGGGAAGTGGAAGCTCAAAGTCTCCGGGAAGAATCTCTCGAGCAATGCAGCAATGAGGGCCCGATCCATGCGCACGTCCGGAATGGTAATAAACATGCCAAATCCATATAAGCCTAACTCCCGACGATAGGCCGAACTGTAGGCTCCCAAGAATCCAATAAAACTGGCCCAGCTCCCTCTATAGTGGGACATAGGATACTCCAAAGGGATATCCGCCCTAATACACGCTGAGGGATGAGTCCTCAAGCCATGCAAAAGATCGGTATCCCTAATCTGGGCAGCCACCTCCTCAGGGATCTCAACCCTGGTCCTGGCCTCATCTCTGCCACGGCCTCCTCTACGGCCCTCATCATGGCCTATATCTCTGCCTCCACCTCGGCGCCTGCTACGGCTCCTATCTCGGCCTGAAGCCTCAACGGCCGGCTAAAGAAGCAATTGAAAAGGAAAGGATCAAGAGGATGTTTTTGTAAAAGAATATTGAATTCAGAAGAGTTAGAATATACCTCTGGGGTCACCTCACGCGAATCCCCAGAAGGGAGATCTGGGATATCTGAATCAGAATCCCTCTCGGCCCTCGAAGACGAGGCCACATCCGCAGGATCTCGCCTAACCCTCGAGGAGGAAGGCTCATCTGCAGGGTCCCTGGAAGCTGATCGAAAGCGGGCCATCTACGGTTCAAATCAGGGAGATGTTTAATTATTCTTGTTAAAATATTTATTGCTCAATCTTTAGTTTAATCAAGATTAATTGATTTGCAGAAAAAGGAAAAATGGAAAATAGAAAAAATACTTCAGAAGTTCCCGACCTAATCAAGAGTCAATTAAAGAAGATTATCTTTTTGATCTCAAGAAATTCTTTAAGAAGCTCCATTATCTTTTAGTGGCTTATTTTATCAGTTAATTATTCATATCTTTTTGTTGGGTTTCAGGACAGTCAAGACATGTTCAAACTGACCTGAGGTTGTGAACAGGAGGTCAAGTCTAATAAGGAAAATGCCTAAAAAATCTAGGCTTGTACAGGAGAAAATTCAGAAATGTGGATAGGAGGTTCTAACATCCCACAGATCAACAATCAGTTCAAACCCGTGAGTGTTCAACCCAAGCTAAAGTTTCAAAGCAAAAATCATGCATTGGTTTGCATTTACTACAACCAGAACACTGGGATGAAAGCATGAACAGATGCAAACAACATGCTAAGTGGAGATGACCCAATGACAATGGCAAAATTGCTCCATAATGATCAATGGAAAAAGAGGTCAGAATTTCCACTGAAACTATAAGCAGAAATCCAAAACAGAAATCAAAAAGTTGAACGCATCATGTAGAATGTGCAAAAAGGAATCAGCAAGCCAATTAGTGGATGAACCAGGAGCATTTGGGAATTTCCTACAATCAGACAATACAGAATTCTGGAAATTAAGCTTTCATCCATTCAAGAACCTAAACCAAAGGAGTGCTAGCACAAGAACAAATTTCGGCTAAACAGAAAAGTCAAGCTGGAATTAAGATCACATGGGAAGAAACTCAAAGCAAAAGCAAGAATAACAATGAGCATGGCATATCATAAGCATGGTATAGATACAATCAGCAGCTCAAATTGCGAAATAGTTTGGGATTTCGGCCACTTACTTGGTACAGTCGAAATGGAGGAATCAAATGAAGAGCTCTTACTTTACCAAGCTTCAAGAAGGGTCCACGGTCGATTGAGGAAATGAGAAGCACGATCGAGACTTGATCACAGTCGTAACAGTGAGCAAAATCGCCAGAGAAGATGATTGTGAGAGTTGCCGGAGAACAGGAAAGGTCACCGAGATGGTAGTAGTCGCCGGAAGTGGTGGATGTCGCCGGAGAAGATGGGAAACACCATCGGAATCAAAGACCGGAGAGAAGAGTGCGGGCGCAAGAGAAGTTAGTGCAAAGTGCGGACAGAAATGAAGAAATGTTCGCGGTCGCGAGGTTAAGAAGGAGAGTAAAATCCGTAACATCAGTACGGGCATCAGACGCCCGTGAAAGCAATACGGTCCCGTTCGCCCGTGAACAACCTACGGGTAGCATCTGTCCGTAAGCCAAATACGGGCGAAGCCAAAAATTGAATATTTTATTATTTTCTCCACACTTATCAAAAGATTAATATCCATATTAGTTGTAAGTTGCAAGGATTGCCATCTTACCCACTTTTGTTTAAAAATTTTGTCTCAAATCTCACTTCATAGCCACGAGAGCTCAGTGAGAGGAGAGAGGAGGATTTGGCCCTTAAGCTGAGGGACTTCTTAGCAAATCTTCCACAATCAATTCTTTTTTTCAAAAATCATCCATTTAATCCTTGCAAAGTGAAATTGATTAGACAAAAATCTTAGAAAGTGCAATTGGTGGGTCTTTTTGCTCTCTGCTTGTAATTGGTTCCAATTACCAGCAAAGAGGGGGCAGCTGTAGACACCCCAAATTTCACTACAGACTGAGAAAATAATAAAAACATGTAATTAAAGCTTAAAACAGGTCAAAAATGCATAAAAATTGACAAAGTAGGCTTTGCCCGTATTTCATTCACAGGCTGGTCGCGCCCGAAATATCTCTACGGACAGGCGCGCCCGTATTGGAAATACGGGCACCACTGGACCGTAAAACATTTACGGTCACTTAAGACTCGTGCGAGTTCTATCCTTCTCTCGATTTCTGAGCTTTATCTATAGTCCAATATATCTTTAAATGAGCGAATTACGTCTTTTATTCGCTGAAGCCACCTTGGTTGGCTATGGATGGGCATCATCTTGTGTTTAACTCAAACTGAAACTCTATCTTGCCAAATTCTGGACCAGCCTTGCCCATGTGCTTGCCTATAAATAGAGGTGAGATTCTCAAGCAAAGGGCCACGAAATTTTGAAGTCTAAGAAGCTCCAAGAGAAGAGAGGAACCCCTGCTGCCTTGCTTGCTCAATCCAGGTAAGTCACTTTTTCCCTTTTATTTTCTGTCTTCAATTCTAGAAGTAATAGGATCATCTCTATTGCTGTAGAATAAGGCCATCTTTTGTATCTAGTATACCTAAACTTGCCTCCAAGTACCTCAAGAGTCTCTCTAGCCGTAAAACGTGAAGAGAGAGCTAGGGGAAAAGAGAACAGGTGGATCCCTAGAATAGAACCCCATATCTGTTTTTCTCCTTTTTTATAGAATAAAGCCTGTGATTGTGTTTGTGTAACTAAACCTATCTCCAAGTACCTCAAGAATCCTCTCTAGCCGTAAAACGTGAAGAGAGAGCTAGGGGAAAAGAGAACAGGTGGATCCGTAGGGTAGACCCCCATGTGCTCTAATCTGTGAGATGTGGCTGCTTTGAATATCCTGATCATGTTTTAATGCTTTTTATGATATATCTGAATGAATACATGATTCCATGATGTTTGTAGCATGAGATCCCCACTTTTTTCATAAAATTTGGATTTTCCACATATTTGCACCTACAGCACTGTTTTCGTGATTTTCGTGATTTTAGGCTAAGATCTTGGATTTATCATGATCAGTATGGTAGACCTGGATCCAGAAGCCTGAAAGTAACTTCTAGGGTTACATAATATGGGTTTTTAAATTGTTTTTCATTATTGAGAGAAGACCCTACGGTCTAAGTTCTCCCCTTTTGGTGTTTTTCATCAACGTGGGTATTTTTGGTTTTTATTTCTTGATTTAATGTGAAATTTGGGCTACATCTATGTCCTGGAATGTTCGAGTTCAATTTTGAAATATTTTATAAAAATCATATTTTTCTAGATTTCTAGAATTTGTCTTGAAGCCAGATTTTTGGATTTTTCACTTTAAATTGATTTTATTTGATTTTATCTCAATTTTATTTTGATCATGAAACCCTAGGAATGGTATGATCATATTTGAAAGTTCTGGATCAATCAGACTATTCATATGAAAAAACCATATATTTTTGCCTTTTTTATGATTTTTCATGATTTTTATAGCAAGCTTTTTCTTTTATTTTTAACATGAACAATACCTGGTAACCACCTAGTGTGGATGAATAGGGGTGCCTAACACCTTCCCCTATTCATAACCTAATCCTCTTACCCATCTCTGGTTTTTTTTAGGAGGGTTATGTTTACCCTAAAATTGCCTTTTGTGCTTATTTAATATTTTGGTGTCCATTCACACCCTAGATTGAATGGTGGCGACTCTTTGCTATATTTAATCCCGCGTGATGATAGAGGAAGTCAATAGAAATTTGATTTTTTTCCCATGTCTCACACACACCTATGGATTCATGCATGCAGGCTTGGTGAACATGAGTTTGGAACTTTCCTTGTGTTCATATATATTTTTTTGCTTTTTGGATTTATGGTTAAAATAACCTTATTAAAAGGAGGTGATTGATACGAAAAAGATCAATCGACAGAATTTGTTGGAGTATTCTAGGGCCTCCAACAAGTCCCACAAAAAGGTGATGTGCCTATAGTAAAAGCCTATAGTCAAATCAAGACCTGGAATTATACAAGCTTCCAAGGGCTTATGCTTTGGTTGGTACGAAAAGGACCCACCAAGGTTGGAATATTCTAGGGCTTCCAACATGTCCCCGAAAAAGGATGAGATGCCTAAAATAAAGCTTTTAAGCAAATCAAGGCTTGGAATTACGTAAGCTTCCAAGGGCTTATGCTTCGGAATTAAGGCTTCCACAGCCTCTTGAAATTACGCAAGCTTTCAAGGGTCTATGAATTTCTAAATTAAGGCTTTAGAAGGCCTATGAGATTTTTGAAAAAAATCTGGAATTTCAGGCTTCCAGGGTCCTATGAGTTTCTGAATTAAGGCTTTAGAAGGCCTATGAAGTTTTTAGAAAAATCTGAAATTTCAGGCTTCCAGGGTCCTATGAGTGTCTAAATTAAGGCTTTAGAAGGCCTATGAGATTTTTGAGAAAAATCTGAAATTTCAGGCTTCCAAGGTCCTATGAGTGTCTAAATTAAGGCTTTAGAAGACCTATGAGATTTTTGAGAAAAACCTGGAATTTCAGGCTTCCAGGGTCCTATGAGTTTCTAAATTAAGGCTTTAGAAGGCCTATGAAATTTTTGAGAAAAATCTGGAATTTCAGGCTTCTAGGGTCCTATGAGTGTCTAAATTAAGGCTTTAGAAGGCCTATGAAGTTTTTAGAAAAATCTAGAATTTCAGGCTTCCAGGGTCCTATGAGTTTCTAAATTAATGCTTTAGAAGGCCTATGAAGTTTTTAGAAAAAATCTGGAATTTCAAGCTTCCAGGGTCCTATGAGTGGATTTTCTAAAATTCCAAGGCTTTCAGGTGCCTAAAATATTTTTGATTTCCCCTTAAGTGTTTTGAGTTAAAAAAGGACTCAACTTACCCTTAAGGTGATGATTTACCTGAAAACTTCTTTTATTCAAAATTTTTGAATGATTATTTGCTTGGAATTCGAAGGTTTCCAAGCGACCTATGATTTGCTCTTTGGAAGAAATCTTAAAAGTTTGCACCCCATATTATGAAAGATTTCTCATTTGGAATTTGATCCATTTTAGAAATGGGTTGAGCTTCCTCCTTATTCTTGCATTGGATTACATTTTAAGCTTAAAATGTGTTTTAAAAGCTTATGGTTATTTCCAAATTCAATTCTTAAGGTTGAAGTATGATTGGGTTGGTTATTTGAACCAATTCTCTTTTAATCACTTACTTCAATTAAGATGGGTTAAGTGTTCAACTTAGGTAAAAAGAGCCCATACGAGCCTAACCCCCGAATCGAGGTGCTTGACTTGATTTTTTGTTTGAACAAGCTTTTACTTTGTCATTTTCACCTTTGAGTTGGGTTAATTTGTTCAATTTAGGTGAATATGTCTAAAATGATCTTGATTCCTTGATTTAGATGAGTTTTGGGAGATTTAAGTGCCTTTTATCTTGTTTGGAACCCCTGACCATTTGCTTATATCATTTAGGGATGAAAGGATCCAGGACTGTTTGTTAAGAATGGCTAGAACAGAATTTCGGCTTAAAACCGCGCACTCAGAACGGTTTGGCTCAAACCGCATTTATCCTGCGGTTGCAGCTAAAATGCAGGAAACCGCATATTCAGGGCGGTTTTAAGCTAGAAATAGACTTTCGAATTGTTTCCTTTCCCAATTGATTGTATTAGCTTGATTACTTGCCCAAACTCACTGTTCACCATTGGGTGGCTTCTAGACTGCCCCAAATTGGGCATTTGACACATCAAATGGTATTAAAAACCCATGTATACTATGAACTTTATGAGATTGCATAAGGGCATTACAAATATGTACAAAAAGATTCCTTACAATAAAGGAAATGAACTATAATACAAATTTGCCTTCAAGGGCATGTATAAAAAAAAAAATACAATTTAGCCTTCTTGGGCTTAAGAAGGAAAGAAATTTTCTAAACTAAAAAGAGAAGGGCCTTCTGTACCAGCAGCTTCTGGGTGGCATTCATGCACAATTTTCCTGTAAAAAAGAGGATTAGCCATATTTAAACAGAGGAGGGCCTAGGCTCCCGCCCGAAATGGACACCAAATGCATGGATTTTAGGACTTTTGGGTTGCCTCCTAGAGGTATTTGGGTAGAATGACACCTAAGGAGATTAAAGATTCTCTCTAAGGGTTACACCAATCCTAAGGTACAGCAATTCTTTGGCGAAGACAAAGCCCCCACAAAAGGGACACCATGGGCTTAATTTTTCAAAGTATGGAGGCCATTACAAGGAATAAACTGAAAATACCTTGTTACCTCATGTTTACCTCCAAGATGGTGTCTATATCATACCTTGGATCACCTGGGCCATGCAAGGCGGCCTTCCCTCATTACAAACCCTTTCCCCATCGTATTTGGTTTACTTTGGCTAAAAATGTGTTTCTCCACCTTCAAGCGTAGGGGTTTTGGGATTTGGCTTATTGGCAACTTAGAACCCAAGCCTAGTGTATGACCAGAATTCTAGATCCACCATGTCATCACATCATTGGCTCAAAGTTTCTAAGGTGAATGTTTTCACTTTCGCTTTCCGAAGTAACGACCTCGGTGCGCTAAGCTACACACACTCTTGTTCAACTTCCTATAAGTGATAGGTAGGCTGTGTAAAAAATAGAAAAGGTGTACAAGTGCATTTGAAAAAGTGGGTCACATTCATCACAATGTCCCACCCTTGCCACTCTTTTTTCGTAGCCATGCAAGCACAGCCCAAAATCACCAAGGCAGATCATTTGAGATAAATAAACATGAGAACATCCAGGTAATAAAAAACCCTAGCATGCTCCATTTAAACATGCATTCACACAATCATCAAACATGTAAGCATGTTATCAAGTTATACCAAAATAGCATTCAATTATGGTGAGCATGCTTGACATGTTCAAAACATCTCTCAAAAATTCAAATCACATATTCATGACATTAAAGTCCTAGTCAAAACATGCTTATCATGGAAACATGGCAACCTAGCATGGAAAGACTAATTAAGCCTTCCTAAGCATGGTTCTAAGCATAACCAAAGCATACACACATCACATGCCCTATTTTCATGGGTCTCATATTTTCTAAAAAAGACAGAAACACTCAGATCAAGCATGCTTATCACAAATTGACAAAACAGCAAAAAATTCATAAAAGTCATTCAAACATGCACAAGCAAACAATCATGGCTCAACTCCACTAGAATGTCCCCAGCAGAGTCACTAGTTGTGAGACATGGAAATGTCATTTTGGATGACTTCCGATATCCTCACGTGGGGTTCAAAAAGATATAGAGTCGCCACCATCCAAGTTAAGGTGTGAATGGACACCAAAGGGGTCATAAATGCCAAATAGAGCCAAAGTAGCTCTAATGCAAGGAAAAATCCAGAGATCAGGTAAGGGGAATTAGTTATGAGCGGGGGAAGGTGTTAGGCCACCCCACTCATCCGTCTAAGACGGTTGCCACATGCTTGCTTATGATAAGGGTTGCTTGATAATCAAAAATAGACAAAGGATGCTTAAAAATAAGCAAATGTATGTGATTATTCCACATGAGTAGTCCAATGAATTTGTACTCTCCTCATGGATATACCACTTCTATAACTTCATGAGTGAACGAAAATCAAGATAAAAATGAAGAAAAACCAAACTAAGGTAAAACTCGAAAAATCAGGTTATAAGAACTTGAAGATTTCAATCAACTATAAATCGCTTGATTTAAATCCAAATCAAATGAAACCAAGGCCATTTGATAGCTGGTATGAAATAGAATATTTAGTAAGAAAATCATCTCATTCCGATTTAAAACAAGAGAGTGACACTCTACGAAAATCTGTTGCTGTTACTCAGAGAAAAGCGGCCAGTAAGCATTTTTGAAACTCTATTTGTGGAGTTTGGCTCCATATAAATTCGTTAAAACTTGCATGGATGAAGCATATGGTGCCATCTTTCAAACGAAATAGGCCTTACACCAAACTCCATCCATTTGTGACTTGTGTGTCCTCTTGAACATGCCTAGAGGATCGAAGATTAACCCAGAACTCCATTACAAAGCCGCTCTGAGTCAATCAAGCACACAAACCACAAATCAGATCAAAATCTGTTGAAACTAGTCGGAATGGAAAATAGACTCCTCAAGGAAAACACAGAGACTGAAATCACTCAAAACGGATTAAAATTGAGCAAATGGTGTACAATCAAAGCGGCAAGTTTAGCAATCTGGACTGAACTGACTTGCCGACTTTGAACAGATGGTGTCAAAAATTGGCTTCATAAAAATGAACGAAAATTTCCAGATATAAAGTAGGCCATCCCATCTATCACATGTCTTTGGAATCACTCAAAAATTCATCCGGAGGATAAAGTTATAAGCATTCCAAGATAGGCCACAGATGTTGCCCTGTTTTGAAGATTTTTGAAGAAAAGACCAAAACCAGTGCAAGTTGATTCGACCAAAAAACTCGGAAACCATGAAAAACAACCTCATGAAGTTCTAAAATTCATTCTAAAGCCAATGATCTAGATTTCCCATATTAAACATGGAAATCCAAGATGTAGCTTATCCTTACAAAAAATAGTGAAAAGTGTGTTTGGTGGTGGTGGAAATCAATTTTCTAGGAGAAGGCTGGAATCCATTGCTATTGAGAGCAAGAATTCGCACATCTTCTCCAGAGACAAATGCACAACACATCAAAGAAATCAACCATAGGCTCAAAATAACCAAATAGCATGCTCTTCATCATATGTGGGTTCTAAGCCTAGAGGATCCATTCCTACTTCCTTTTCCCAAGGCTCTCTCTTCACATTTTACAGCTAGAGAGAATTCCCAGGTACTTTGGAAGAGGTTTGGGGTTGCAAAAAAGCACTCAAGGCCTTACACTACAGAAAGGTAGAAGGTGAGAGTTGGAATTGTAAAGAAGAAGCTAGAAATGTAAATAGAACTTTACCTTTGATGACTTGAGCACTTGAGTAGACAATCCAGTAGAGTTTCTCCTCTTCTTGCAGAGCTTCTAAGCTTCAAATTGTCAGCCATTTGCAAGAGGAGGACCCCTTTATTTATAGGCACAGCCAAGGGCAATAAAGTCCCAAGGGTATGCCCAAAAATCTCGCTAGATTGTTCTAATTCAAGTTAAAGCCTTGAATTGATGTAAATCTAGAAGTTTTGGAGGGTGAAATAGGGAGTTCAAGTCCCTGAGAGAGAGGTAATATGCGTAAATAAGGCTTAGAGATTGAGCCTTTTCGCAAATCCACGAAACAAGCAAAACCGCATACACAGTGCGGTTTACACAGAACCGTCACTCTAAATACGGTTTTCATGCAAATTCAACTTAACCGCACATACAGGGCGGTTCCAATTCAGTTACGCTCCTCATGATTGTTGTCGACATGACCCAACGGCCAAAGCTTCTAGAAGCCACGTGGCAGCTCACGCAAGAAGCATGAACCTCAACCGTGCTGTGTGTGCGGTGACAACCGCATACACAGGGTGTGTAAAACCCCGATATTTTCTAAGGATTTTTTTTTATTTATTATTTATGTGGGCGAATAAGCTTAAGTAGCTGTGTGTATATGTAGGAATTTTGGTGGGCGAGCACACACCATATCAAAGGTTTTCAAAAGTTCGTCGAGCGGCAATGTACTTATGGAAGGTATAAATATTTAAGGAAAATTAGGTCTGATGTTTTCGGAGTACTCGTATACTCATACTGAAGGCGATTGGCGATTGCGGCTGAGCGATCTTGATCTAGGTTTTCGTTGGGAGAGAAGAAGAACTGCGAGAGTTCCTGCCACTTGGTGTTCGTGATCAAGGGTTTTAGAAGAAAGGCAAACTGAAGGGCAAGGCAGACTCTTGCGAACAGAAGATCCGGGTGCCGATTTCGATCAGACGAACGACTGTCAGTGATCGGCCGTGGTTCGACTAGTTGCTGTTGCAGGGATTAAGCTTGTAAGAGGTGAGTAGCATCGTTTTAAAACTGAGGTTTTGTGTTTATTCGTGAGTTTATTCTGATGCATGAGTGTTTTCTGAGTGATTTCTGGAATACCTTCGTCCAAGCATGAGTTATTTAGAATGGAATGATCATGAATAAAAATATGTGTTTAGATTAATTTCAAAACTGGTTTGAATGTGTTCTGGGAATATTAGGAGACTAAAGAAAGTGTTACAGACCGAAAAAGTTCGGCCAGAGATGTAGATCTCGAAATAACAGAGAGTCAAAAATTACAGTGACTATCTGCTCACTTGGCGCTCACTTGCGCCTACTTCGGGTAGTGGGCGCAAGGTACATTCTTCCCATCCGCCGAGCTGGCGTCCACTTCACGCTCAACTCGCGTGCACTTAAAAATTATGCGTGCATTTCGCGTGAACCTCGCGCTAAGCTCACGCCCACTTCGCGCCTAGCTCGCGCCCACTCGAGTTAAGTAAGCGCATCCTATTTATTTTAAACCACGACCTATCCGCCGACGTCACGCCTATCTCGCGCCTAGCTCGCACCCACTCGAGTTAAGAAAGCTCACCTACCCAATTTGTGGAATTTGTTGAAAATAGCCCCCTTAATTACATGAAAGACATTTAAGTAAATGTCCTGTGTATTTATTGCTCCATTTACTTAAGTCTTTACATGTAAATAAGGTTTTACCCCCCATTTGGAACCAATAAAAATACTTCCAAGGTCTAATTCCTAGCCAATAAAAAGTTAACTTTCCAGTTCATGCCTAAATCCCGATTTTTATCAAAAAGCTCCATTTGGGTTTAATACCCAGATGAGTGATTCAGGAGCCCATAAAATTCTAGGAGATGTGTTTACCCTTCAATAGCCTACAACCAAAATTTGAGCCCGAAACTCCTTGTAGATTTGTCTAGAAAAATTATATACCAAAAGTCAACGTTTGTAACCAGACTTAGAATATTTTGAGGTCCGAAACTTTTTGTCTCAGAATTGATTGCTTTTTGGTATGGTGACTGTAAAACCCCGAATTTTCCTACAATAAATAAATAAAAGAAAATGTGAGTTGAGTCCTGGTTAAAATAAAAAGTGAAGATTTAGAGAATAATTAATTCGAATAAGTCATAAGTTGAAAATAAAGAAAGAATTTTAATGAAATTAACCTAAAAGAGTAAAAAGGGTATTTTGGTAATTTTCAGAAAAGGGTAATTAATATTTAGATCATTAAATAATAACTAGAATTAGAAAATAGAAGGAAATAATTTATTTTGACAATTTAGAAATTAAAAGAAATTAATAAAAGCCTAAAAGTGGGAAAAAGGGTAATTAGGAGATTTCACGTCTTAATTTGGAGAAAATAAGGTTTTAAGTGATAATAATGTTTAATTAAATATTTTGCACGAAAATAGGTTATAAATAGGAGTTTAGATAATGAGAAACTTAATTAGGATTGTTTAAGTAGAAAAATAGAAGGTGGAGAAAAAGTAGGAATTAAATTAGAAGGATTAGACTTTAACTAGACCATGGTTGGGTTAGCCCAAATTAAATTAGCCAATTAGGGTTGGTTTAGGATTTCTAAAGCCTAGTATAAATAGGAAACTAAGGTTAGACAAGAGGGAATTTTCATGGGTTTCTTATGGAGAGAAAGGTGGGAGAGAAAGGAAGGAGGTTTCTAATGGAGGTGTCTGACTAGTCACCATCAAAATATGATCGAGGAAAATCCGTACGGTGGATCGCCTTCAAATTTGGAGTTTTTGTTCTTCACTGATGGAACTACATTGTGTACGGTGGAGATTTGAATTGGAAGAGTCTAGCTTGGTGCGTTTGGGAGCAAAAGTCAGGTCCAGAATTAAAAGTTTCAATGGAAGAAGGATTTAGCGTATAAGGCAAGTAGTAACCCTTGGAAAACGTGAGGAACTGCATGATTTCGTTTTCTGTGATTTCATATGGATTGAATGGATTAGTCGAAACAGTATTTACATGGAATCAAATTGTTTATATTTTAGTGTTTGGTGTTCTTGAAGGATTTGTTGAAATAATGGAGAAAACTTGGTTTGATCATAAAATAAATTATAGGATGGTATTTAATTAATAAGAATTGATTTAGAAGGCTTTAGGAATGTTTTAGAATGTTATTAGATTAATTTAGACCAAAGAAACATATGGCAAAGGCATAAAAATCCGAACTTTAGAAATCTGGAAATTTCTGTTTAATTTTGCACGAGCGCCTAGGATCGCCCAGCCCTGTAGAGGTAGGCGCTCTAAGTAAAATTGGTAGATTTGGGGATTTTGTAATTTGAATAAATGTACAATGATTTTTCTGATTAGTTGAGTATGTTAGCATCATTATAAGGACCTAATGAAGGTATAAAAATTATAAAATTACATTGGAAAGATTAACCAATAAATTGAAGGTTTCAATGAAAGGTTTGTCTATAATAGGGTCAAAGGGTATGAATATTGCTAGAAATAATACTAAGGGTACTTATAGCTTATAGACATCTTCTAAACTTTATTTTAGGTTTGTAGAACATGCTGGAGAAATAAAATACAGAAAATTTTATTAGTAACTAGCTTAGGTGTTAATATAGGAAATTGGATTCTAATAAAAGGGATTAATCAAAGGAAACTCTAAGTAAGATTTATTTTACTTTATTTAAGCTTTCAATATGAATATTGGATTCTGGAATTGCATAAACTCTGGTTTCTATCGAATTTATGATACATGAGCTTTATTCGAATATAATTAAGAAATTGCATATATTATTCTGAAAAAGGCTTTAATGGAGTTCGTAAGGATTGAATCATGGATTTCACATGGAATGGAATACTTTGGTATGGATTGGTATGTGGTATGATGTTGTTCTCTTTAATTTTACGGTTGGGTGATACGGCTTTTGCGGTGGAGTTTGATACTATCTTTTACGGCAGAGATGGGTAATCCTCTGTGTAGAGATGTGTAATCCTTTACGGGTAAAAGTGTGTATGCCTCCTACATTAGCGTGTCCTCCCGTATGTGGTTTTATCGTGGTTTGTGTCAGTGGGCTTAGCTATATATGGATCCATAGTTTTGGCTGGTTAGCTAAGTGGTATTTAGTTTGGGTTGATTTACTCCTATATGCGAGCGCACTTCCCTTTGCAAGTTAGTTTGCTCTGGGAGGGTCCTATGTCTGGAGGGACACCCCGGTGAGCCGCTGATGATTCCCTGTACATGTGGATAAGCAACCACACTCCATGTATTGATTCTGGTGCTGCATGCTGGTGGTACGTCCAACTCTGCGGGGTTCGTGTGCAATAAGTCGGTGACTACGGCTCTTGCCTAAGCTGCGCTGCATGGGGCTTGAGTATCATCAAGTAGCACTGCCCCTAAGCCGCACGGTGGAATAGCATTTAGTCGAGTGTCATCTCAAATACTTATCATCTTTGTGAGTCCTGCAATGGCACGTGTTTTATCGCTTTTGTTGGTTTTATCTCGTTAACATCAAGTTATTGGTATTTATACATGATCGTCTGTTTTATCGCTTTATTTGGAATTACCATGGATAACTTGGATTTCTCGTCTTATCGTGGATTAATTGAATACCTCATGACTATTTGCTTATATTGGACTGTTTCAATTGCATGCATCTGCTACTTGCTGAGATGTAAATCTCACTCTGTTTTCCCTATTTTTCAGGTTGCTTGGAGAGATCGTGAAGATGGGGTTTTAATTTGATGGGTAGAATTGTAATTGGTATTAAGGTCACATGTTGATTAAATAAACTTTATTGTAAACTGAATGGATATTATTGAATAAAGAATTATTTTTATTGGCCACCATAACTCTGATGTAATTAATTAGTAGTTTTTAAAATTATTGTGAATCTTGGTTTGTATCTGACCCCAGCTTCGTGGTAACACCTCGAGTTTGGTTGTTGAACCGGACTTGGGTTGTTACAGTAGTGAACCGGGTTCGGGTTGGGTGCCGGATTGCACTGACCCGGGTTCGGGGCGTTACAGTGACCTTATAGGAGATCCTAAGACTATTCTACTCATCCAAAATGTGTTTACAGGGTTTTATGACATTCTTTTGATTGATTTGGATTATGAAAGCGAAATTGAGAATCTAGGAGCTGTTTTGCTGGTTTATGTTTAATCGAAGTTTGGATGCTGTAGTTGAATCTGTATAATGTGTTTACTTCTGAAAAGTCAGTTTTGAAACCATATTTGTTTTACTGAAATTTCTTCTACACTATTATGCTAGTTCACCTTTGAATGCACGGTGCACTTCAGGAATGATTTACTTGAATATTGTTTTATATTGGTGACCGGTTTAGGATTATCTCTTATTCTGTTCTGGGGAAATTATTTGAGAATTTACTTTGAGGACTCCATGAAGGAGTAAGCTGGTCCTGAGTGACCCATGTTATGCACTTGAACATGTTGATCTATATGTCAGTTTTACATGATGGAAAACACCTTGGGTTGAATTGCTAGTTTTATACTTACTGCTGGTTTAGCTTGTCCTGGATCCAGAGTCTAAGCTTAGTAATGTGATGTTATTGCTTCGTTGGTGTAATTGCATGACCTTGTGTGTTGCCACTGCCGGTGTAGAGCAGCCAGAAACCCTGAGTCGGCCTGGTTGTCAATGCAGAAACCCGGGGAGTAGGCCTGCATTGGATGACGAAACTTTGAGTAGGCCGTCATTTTAGAGT
The DNA here is from genome assembly GCA_947561395.2 of Buxus sempervirens. Taxonomy (NCBI): domain Eukaryota; kingdom Viridiplantae; phylum Streptophyta; class Magnoliopsida; order Buxales; family Buxaceae; genus Buxus; species Buxus sempervirens. The sequence goes on along the minus strand of OX387184.1, from coordinate 33,564,758 downwards.
GTCCGAAACCCTGAGTAGGCCGGAACTGTGTACATGGAGGGGTGGATGTCACCTTGGCATGTCAATTAACCAATGTAAACAACTACATGACATTGACCAATGTTGGTATTTGATTTTGTTTGACGTGATATGTTTTATTCGCTGGTTTGTTGGTATTTATGGTTCATGGAATATTGTTTACCGATTATTGGGTATTGTACCTCCCGCCGGTGTAGAGCAGTCAGAAACCCTGAGTAGGCCTGGTTGTCAATGCAGAAACCCGGGGAGTAGGCTTGCATTGGATGATGCAGTCATTTCAATATCCGAAACCCTGAGTAGGCCGGATATACATTTGGAGGCGTGGGCATGGTTATGAGAAGACTTTGTGTTATATGACATTGGTATATCTGGAATTATATCTTGAGATACGAAATTATGGTTATTCGCTATGTTGTTGTCAGTTAATCATTTTTTTATCGATATCTTCGGGATTGGAAACGGATTGTTATTGCTTGATTTACCTTATGGTTTTCTGCACTGATATGAATTGGATTAATGAAGTTTAGTCGGATTATTCGGAATATGCGTGTTATCATCATTGTATATGGTTTATAACCGTGGCATGTTTTAGAACTAAAATAAATGTATTTGTGCATACATGTGCTGCTCACTGGGATATTCGTATTTCATTCCGAATTGTTTTGTTTTGTTTTCAGCTGCTCCTGGAGAGGACGATACTTGCGGGTAGTTACTTGGTCATGTGAGTTTATTTCCGTTTGGGATTATTTTAGCGCACTCTGTTATATAGTTATTGTTGTATTCATGTTTTTCCTTCACTCTGATATTGCGATCCTGTGTTACATATTAACTTCTGGAGATGAGTTATGGTTTTTATACGTAACTTGGATCCGGGGCGTTACAGGGCGGTTGAAACCAAACTCCCAAAAACCGCATATTCAGTGCGGTTAGCACCCCTTTTGAGTATTTGACACATGCCAAAGCTCAAATAAAACGTTTAAAATTCATTTTGACTGTTCTCTCATATTGAAGTGCAATTTGGGGTGTCTACACTAACATACTCAAGTAATCTGAATTCACAAGTTAATTTACTCCCAAAGAGATGAAGTTGCTGTCGTAAGTGAAAATCAGCTCCATCTCAAACCAAAAATTGAACTCTTCTGCAGAAATTGATAAATTTATCAGATCTCTACAGATCTGAGGCTCTCTGACAGAGTTCAACAAAATCTAACCTAATTAAACTCATCTTACCTGAAATTGAATTGAGTTTCTTGAGATGGTTGCTCTTGAACGAATTTGAGGTTGCTGCCGCAGCTCCTCTGCAAATCACTTGAACAGAGATCAATGACCAGATTAATCTCTCTCTAACCTCCACTGAATCCAGCTTTGATCCTCTCAAACCCTAGCCTTTTCCCTCACTGAGTTCTATGATCTCCCGGTGGTTCGTTCAAACTCCAAACAAAACAATGAATCACCAACTGCTACCAATTGAAAATAAACCTCCTTTTATAGCTACCACCAGGAGCCTAATTAAATCATGATCCTATGCTTCGACCCTCCACCATCTTCCTGCACCATCACCCTTATTTGGTCATGAACTCATATATGCCACATCCTCCAACCACCACAAACCATACAATTAAAAATCCCAGCAATTTCTCATACCTATTTAATTGTAATTATCCCATCCGGTTCGACCAAAAGTCCCTGGTTTAACTCCTTGGTCTCCTTCCTCTGAAAAATTACTAATTAACCTTAATTTAATTACGAAACTTATAATTTTTAATTTCATTAAAAATTAGGGATTTTACAATTACAAGCAAAAGAGAAGCATACATAGTATCAATTTAAGTAAAATTTTTGTTTATACCACAAAAGGAAAATCACCCAACCACCACAAACGCTTTCTCAGGAAAAATGCTTGGATTTATACTGGTAATGCCAACAAAAAATGTGCCCTAACTCTATTTGATGCTTAGGGTGAATGGTACAATGAAAACACTCCACAAGGATGATAAAAAAAATCATAAAGCAATGATTCTAAATAAACTCTTGTTGACCTCCACAAAATCCATCAAACCGACTTCAGAAACTTCACCAGTGTTTAATAATGAAATGTAAATCCAAATGTCGAGCATTGAATATGTAACATATTTGAATGTCCATGAATTTGAAGAAATGCAAATGTACCTCAACTACCAATCCAAATAGATAAATAAAATGAAACAAATAGAATGGGGAAAGCTGAAAAGTAGCTCCAAAGAAAAAAGCTTGCCGTGATATTCGAGATGATTGAACGTCATAGTGAAGAAGAAAGACCTTTAACGGAACTGCTTGTGAGGGAACAAACCTTCCAATCACGAATCGGTTTACAGCTGGCCTTTTGTTCACCTAAAGATCATGCTAACATTCACCAATCACCAGATGAGGGCAACTCCAACGTGCTTCGATTTTTCTTTGATTAGGGCAGATCAGAATGAATGGCTTTCACGGGGGTATGCGACAGGGAAGAGGTCGGAAGAGATAGATTAGGGCGAGAGAGATGGAGAGAAAATAGCTTTCACAAGGAGAGAGATTAGGGTGAGAGAAATGGAGAGAAGATAGCTTTCGCGAGACAGAGAACAATTTGCGAGACAGAGAATAGGTTGGAAAGAGATCGGGGAGAGAGATTAGGTCGAAAGTGGGATGACTTTTAGTGGTGGTCATTAAAAGACCGCTGCTAAAGGTCTACTAAACCCTCGCCGCTAGAGCCTTGTTTTTTTTAGCAGTGGATGGCATTTTCTTCCATGTGCATGTAAATATTGGAGATCCCTCTTGCATTTATCTGTGCCCAATTTCATTTCAATCTATCTCAAATAGTGATGGTACAAATCACGAGGTTGTTGAATCCCAAAGCAATCATTGCTTCAACGGGTATTTTGATCTAAACCAGTCTACATTTTTCCCTTCTTCTCTATGCTTTTGGCTTATCAACAAGACTCAGTAATGAACTGTGACCCAATAGACCTGAGAAAGCAAGACTATCAGCCATTTTTGGGCTCTTTTAGCTTAATATTGGGTTTTGTAGCTATCATCTTTGTTGTCATGGAGAGGAATATTTGGGCAACCATGTTCACCCAAGATTTAATCATACCAATAATCGGCCGGTGAGCTCCCCTAGGTGAGCGTTTGGACTCTCGCTTGTGGTAATTGGGGTTACTATAATTAATATTTGGAATTTTTCTTTTTTATTATAATTAATTATATATTGTAAAATTTTGGTAAGTTATTTACTAATCAGAAAATTATTTTATGTAGGTATTGAGGAGGAGAGCTAATATCTCGATTTTTGGTGAAATCAGGCAATTCAATGTAAATTTATAAATGAGAGATCGCTCAACAGCTCGCGTTTAAGCTAAGACATCTCAAAAGTCACTCGAATTGCCCTGCCACACGGCCCACTGGCCCCTCTAAAAGTGCGCTCCTGAATTTATCCGATGTACCCAAAAGAAAAAAAGTTCAGAATATTACCTTTTAGTACTTGTGATAATTTATGTATTATATTTTTGTTAAATGTTTATATCTTATGTATACTAATATATAAAGTGAGGAGGCAAGATTTCGGCCTGACATTTCATGCCCAAAACACCTTTAACTTCTCCCCATTTTACATATTTGTTATATATTTCAGGTCAGCCTAACAAATCGAATGGAATGACAAGCGATTTGGGCTCTTGCTTTTAACATGGAGTACTTTTTCTAAGTATGCCTCAGAAAAACATTTACACATTCAAATTAGTGTTTTGTAATTTACTATACACATAGCGGGTGCATTCCCCTAGTATTAAATAACTATATTTGAAGAAAGAAAACATAATAAAAGGCAAACGAAAGGAGAGAGATGCTTGCAACAGCTCTAGGGAATAGATTCTGATATGCTTTAGAAGGAAAAAGAAACGAAAATAAACAAACAAAAGAAGTGTAACGATTCAACCGAAAAGGAGAGAAGGTAAAAAGGCTCTGTAAAGCAACAAATCATGAGATACATCAGCTTGAGCCGTTTCAAACCGCATACTAAACCGTCATTTTTAAATTCTTAAAAAACGCAAAGAGCCCTGGCATTGCATGTTCTTGGTGGGGAAATGGGGAAATCTTGCTCAATGATCCTTGTCAATGTTGTTGTTCGATTACTAATCACTGTTTCATTGGTCTTACATTGCGCCGATGGAGGTCTTGGATCGCCACAAGTCCCAGCACTGTTTGTGTTTGGAGACTCGTTACTTGATAATGGAAATAATAACTACTTGAGTTCCTTGGCAAAAGCAAATTACATGCCTTATGGGATTGACTTCTTTCAAGGCCCTTCTGGGAGATTCTCCAATGGAAAGACCATTGTGGATTTCTTGGGTAAATGCATTTCATCCTTTATCAACTTTATCTTCTTTCTTTCAGTTTTTAAGGTTTTATTTTATTTTTTTTCTCCACTATTTTGTGCTTAAATTGCATCTAGCTGAAAATTCATGTTGTGATTTACAATAATTGGAAGATGCCGTATTTTATTGCTGTCAAAGTCTCAGGGTGTCACTCTTTGAAATCTGGGTTCAACCACCCTTTCCCCAACGCCCCCATCACAACCACCACCACAAACACCCCAAAAAAACACCCAAAAAAAAAAAAAAACAAAGGAAAAAAAAATCCGTTAGTATTGTCAAGCTTCTAAATTTGAACATAGAACACATTGGTGTGATTTACAGATTTAGTTTATTTTCTAATTTAAGAAATCTGAAGGAAAAAAGTTTTTTTTTTAATTATGCAGGAGAGCTATTGGGTCTCCCTTACATTCCAGCTTATTCAGATCCTTTGGCAGTTGGAGAAAATATTCTTAGGGGAGTGAATTATGCCTCAGCAGCTGGAGGCATTCTAGAGGAATCAGGCCAATTTCTTGTAACGCTCCTTGGATTTCTTATTTGTTTTAAACTGCACAATTTTCTAATCTATCTGTATATTAGCCATGTATACAATATCCTAATCTACAAAATATTATGTAGATGACCCCTTTGCATGCACTCGCCATAGCCATGTATCCAATATCTTAATCGACATAAATCCAAAAAATATACTAAATATTTGGTTTCAGATGACCCCCTTATGTCAAGTAGAAAATTTTTTGGTCTACATCTTGGTATGAGACACATTAAAGTTGGTGTGGACAAGTGGAGCTGATCATTAAAGTTGGTTTCAGATGACCCCCTTATATATATATATACATGTAGTTCCTTGAAACCCATTTCCTTTTTTTTTTTAAGAAAAACTTGAGCAAATCTAAGTTAATCTTGCACGATGCAGGGAGGCCGATTTAGCTTGACTCAGCAAGTACTCAACTTCATAAGCACCAGGAATCAACTGAGGATCCAAATGAGTGAAATGGATCTAAATCGGTATCTTGCAAAGTCCATTGTGGTGATGGCGTTGGGCAACAATGACTACATCAACAACTACCTCTTAGAGACCATGTATGCCACTAGCTCCACTTACAAACCCCAAGAGTACGCCCAGATGCTCATCACGCGTTACACCAGGCAGATTCTGGTGAGTAACAAGCAAGGTTAATTTTGCTAATTCCAAGGTGGCGACACGATTACCTTGGAAAAGGAAATATCGGAGATTCTTTGATGTCAGACTAAATTTTGGCCATCTTTTGGGACATTTTGGCAACAGCGACATCAAGTAAAAGTTATTAAAATTTTCCCATGTCGGTTAAAAGTCAACGACACTTAGCAAATTATCGGCGACATTTCACGTTATATCATTGACTTACCATTTTTTTTTTAGCTTTTTTCGATTTTTTAATATCAGGTGATTTTTCCCTGAACGACATCTCACCGAAATGTCGTTCGAAACGCGTTGTAAACCTTGGTGACAAGATGGTTCATTTCTCTGTTTAGTATGTGACATGGAGACACATCTAACTCAGTTATATATCTGATACTTGCAGGCGCTGTACAATTTAGGACTCAGGAAGTTCCTACTTGGAGGTGTTGGGCCACTTGGTTGCATCCCTAACCAGCTAGCAACTGGCGCTGCTCCTCCTGGAAAATGTGTGGGTCGTGTTAATGAGATGGTCAGCATGTTCAATGAACGTCTCAGAGCGCTTGTTGACAAACTGAACGATGAGCACTCGGATGCCACCTTTGTCTATGGCAACACTTACGGTGTTTTTTGGGACATACTCAACAGACCTGCCACTTATGGTGAGTATTTTTACTAAGAATCTCTACGGCCTTTCCCACCACCAAAATCACCTTCATGAGCTTTATTGTTGCTTATCTCAACTCACACCTGAGAGTCGACCACGAGGACCTGTTATGATATCACATTAAACAATATTTGCACAAAAAACCTTAAGCTAATACGTGAAGGCACAACTATATATATCAAAGGGTTCAAATATGATATCTCAACAAGGGCTGATAAAACCCGCATTGTGTAAATTCATGTGCCCTGCCCATGCATGAGTCCAATTGATTAAAGGGTGCTGAAGAAGGACCTTTCAGCCCTAGTGATCAATGGGTCATGCATACAAAGCTCAACTCTTAGAATGTTTTTAGGGACTTGTATTTTCCTGTTTTTCCCATTTTATGATACCGTATTATATAGTAAAATATAAGGTAGAAAACATGAATATAGCCTAAACCTGCTTTTGTAACCCTTGAATTTAGGGAGTTGTACGTAAGCTATGATTTAGTTGTTCCAATAGCAAGATGGCATAATAAATCCTCTGTGGGTAACATTCAGCAAACTTAGGAACAGCCAACTACTAATATCACACCTAAACAAATCAATCAAATGATTGCAAAGGGCTGACCAACATGATGATTTGGTGAAATGGCAGGTTTCAATGTGAGTGACAGAGGATGCTGTGGTCTAGGGAGGAACCAAGGGCAGGTAACTTGCCTGCCTCTCTCAATCCCCTGTGCCAACAGGAACGAATATGTCTTCTGGGATGCCTTCCACCCCACTCAAGCTGTTAATGGAATCATTGCACAAAGGGCTTACACGGGTCCTCCTTCTGATTGCTATCCAATTAACGTCCAAAAAATGGTGAAAACATAGTTTATCCTGTTATCATACATTTTTTTTCCAGTTCCGAGATGTCTAATCATATTCAATGGCAAATATAATATTTTCTTTTCTTGAGAGTTGTGATCTAGTAATCTGTCCCGATAAATATAAAAAGATATCAAAGCCCAGCTTTATCCGATAGTCTTCGTGTTTTTTCTTTCTTTTGGTATTATTAGTTTAAGAATATATTTGATCAAGTTTTTTTTTTATGACACAGACATTAAGAAGCTTTTTCCAACATTTTGTTATAATTTAATAACCAAAACATTCATTTCCAGCAGGAGTTTTCCCATCACAAGCTTAGTTAAACCTGTTCTTGCAAAAGCATTGGAACGAGGATTTCTGTTGATGGCCGTGATGAGAAATGTGTGCCAAGTTAACTTAAGTGTATGATAAGCAGCTGCTGTTGACAATAAAATCCAAATTCTAATGTTTGTATAAATGCTTTTCCGGATGATTTTAATCTCAAAACAGACGAAATTTTCTGGCGGTGTTGCATGCCTTTTTGACCCTCAAAAAGGCAAGTTGGGCCATACATTTAATGGTTTTTGTAGGTAAATTTATTTCTGACAATAAATTTGTATCCATAAAAATGGCAAATTCTACGGTACCGAAGTTGTCTCGATGATGCACCGAAATAGTTCATTTTATCATGCTGGCGAGTTAGCTTTTTTGTTCATTTGTCTAACTTGCTTATATTTAGGCGAGTAAGAAATATTATCTTATTGCAAAAGGAAACAGAAAGAAAATAAAACAGAATAGCTTGCCTTGGGGAATAAAGCCTTCACTTCATGTTAGAAACACCAAAATAAAAGCTCCAAATTTCCAAATTTAGGGTTTGGAAATTTAATTTGGAGAATTGCTTGCCTTGGATATCCTTTGATCAGTTTTAAGGCTTTAATATGATCTGGAAATTGGTTGTTTAAAATGTGACTTAATTTGAACATGTTTTGAAGATTTAGTCCTTTGTTTGTTTAGAAATCATGAGTAGATTTGATTTTTATTGAGATTAATATTTAAGTTTGGTGATCCGGGATTAAGTCAGTGGATGATTTCAGAGTGTTTTGTACGATAAAAACTGATCTAAGATAAGTTTCGAATGAAGAAAAATCGGAAAACTCAGAACAACTTGCAAATCAAGAAAAACAGTCATTTTTGGCCTTGACGCCCAAGCCGAGCTTGAGTGCCATGGCCAAAAACACGCCACTTGTCTCGGGCTCAAGCATCAGCTCAAGCGAATGTATTTAAATTTTAGAACCCGAGAGCATAATATTACCGCATGCGAGCATTAGCTCGTTCAACAAATGAAAATTTTGTCTTCACGCACGATGTTCCTCACTATGCTCAAGCACCACCTAGCATGCTTGACTTCCCAAGCTCGAGCGACTATCAAGTGCGAGAGCCAAAAACTTGTAAAAGGCCACCGCTCGAGCCGACCCAGGCTCAAGTGGCATGCTGCTGATTTTAATATATTCTCTATTTTAACTTATTTCTCAAGTCTAAATAAATAATTTATATAATTTCAACTCAACTGCTAGTCTCCCAACAAGATTAAGGTGTTTTAAAGTGGTTTTCACTAGCCAAATATTTTATAATATGTAGAGAAGAATTTTGGGTACATTTAGGTGGAATAGATAGTTTTTAGTTTATAATAGTTGAGTGGGTTCTTCAAAAGGAAATTTATTGCTTTTAATTGGTTTCTATAGTTGCATAAGATGGTTTTAAATATGTTTTGATTTATGGAAACATTTAAATTGGTTTTTAAATATGTTTTGATTTATAGAAACATTTAAATTGGTTTTGGTATTTTATTTGAAATTCATGGTTTATAAAATAATATATTTTTGAGGTATTAGTGGTTCTTTCTTGATCGAATATAATGAGTTAAATGTTTTCTCCATGATGGAGTTTTTTTTTTGCCATGAGGGCAGTGTTTTTTGTTTTCCTCCATTAGGGAGTGATTTGGGCTATGATGGCACTATGGTATTGGCTTTGTAACATATGTTTTGGATTTGGTTTTGTCTTGTGTCTCGTAGGCTTAATTCATTATGGATCCACAGTTTAGCTAGATAGTGAAGTTTTTCTATCTTTGTAAAATGGAATTGTAATGCTAAATGGATTCATTCTTGAATTCTCTAGGACATAGATGCACCACAGAACCTCGTAAACCTTACTGTGTTGTATATTTTTTTGGGGGGAAATGATGGGGTAGCAGGGCCATTAATCCCAATACATAAAAAAAAAACCCAATAAATTGATAACATGTGTTAAACTGAGTTCTTACAATAATTTTTCAGTGGGAAATTAAGGATGCGGTTTTTATTTTGGAGTGCAAGTGTTTTGTTGTTATTGGGCCTTCAGAATGTATAGCTAACAATCCCTTGCCTGGAATTAAACCTTTTTTAATGGTCAATTTTTCTCTTATTTGTTATTTTTTAGCAAATTTTATATAGTAGCACCTAAGTGATATTTCTTGTGATATATTTCATGACTCTTTAAGAGATTGTTCATGTATGGCATTGAATTTTCTTCAACAACTTTGTCAATGTTGCCTGGCATGCCGATTAGGCCCATGCTTGCAAGCTTATCTATTGTTTTTACTTGTTAATTTTTTTTTGGGTATCTAGACGATATGCTTCTCAATGCTTTATCATGTTGTTATGTACAATCTATTTTCTTATTTAGAATTGCCAGTGGAGTTCCTAAAGTACTGAAGCACTTTGAAGGAAAAGCTTTTACCTATGAATATAAGTGCCAAGTTCCATATTTCACATTGGTACTTTATTTTCATGTCTGGTTATTCATTTATTTTTCCATCGCATGTTTAGATTATTTCATATCCTGATTATTTCCTCCTGCATTTCTAGGATCAAGTTTCAATGGAATGCCGTTGTTTCATTGGGTTTTTTTTTTCCATATTACAAGGAACTAAAATAGTTGATAGAGTAACTAGAAGACAAAGATATGAAAAAATGAAAAAGGTGTTGTGAGACATGGGAAAAAATCAATTTTTCAATTGACTTCCTCAATCATCACACGGGATTAAATAAAACAAAGAGTCGCCACCATTCAATTTAGGTGTGAATGGACACCAAGATATTAAATAAGCACAAAAGGCAATTTTAGGGTAAAAATAACCCTCCTTTAAAAACAACCAAAGATGGGTAAGGGGATTAAGTTATGAACAGGGGAAGGTGTTAGGCACCCCTATTCATCCACACAAGGTGGTTGCCAGGTATTGTTCATGTTAAAATAAAAGAAAAAGCTTGCTATAAAAATCAGAAAAAATCACAAAAAGAAGATAAAAATATATGGTTTTTTTCATATGAATAGTCTGATTGATCCAGAACTTTCAAATATGATCATACCATTCCTAGGGTTTCATGATCAAAACAAAATTGAGATAAAATCAAATAAAATCAATTTAAAGTGAAAAATCCAAAAATCTGGGTTCAAGTCAAATTCTAGAAATCTAGAAAATATCATTTTTATAAAATATTTCAAAATTGAACTTGAATAGTCCAGGACATAGATATAGCTCAAATTTCACATTAAATCAAAAAATAAAAACCAAAAATACCCACTTTGATGAAGAACATCAAAAGGGGAGAACTTAGACCGTATGGTCTTCTCTCAATAATGAAAAACAATTTAACAACCACATCATGAAACCCTAGAATTTACTTTCAGGCTTCTGGATCCAGATCTATCATATTGATCATGATAAATCCAAGATCTTAGCCTAAAACCACAAAAATCGCAAAAACAGTGCTGTAGGTGCAAAAGTGGCAAAAATCCAATTTTTAGAAAAATAGGGATCTCATGCTATAAACATCATAGATTCATGTTATTCATTCAGATATATCATAAAAAGCATTAAAACATGATCAGGATATTCGAAGCAGTCATATCTCACCAATTAGAGCACATGGGGGTCTACCCTACGGATCCACCTGTTCTCTTTTCCCCTAGTTCTCTCTTCACGTTTTACGGCTAGAGAGACTCTTGAGGTACTTGGAGATAGGTTTGGTTACACAAACACAATCACAGGCCTTATTCTATGAAAAAAGAAAAAAACAGATATGGGGTTCTATTCTAGGGATCCACCTGTTCCCCTTTCCCCTAGTTCTCTCTTCACGTTTTACGGCTAGAGAGACTCTTGAGGTACTTAGAGACAAGTTTAGGAATATGAAAACAGATATGGCCTTATTCTACAGCAATAGAGATGATCCTATTACATCTAGAATTGAAGACAGAAAATAAAAAGGGAAAAGGGGACTTACCTGGATTGAGCAGGCAGGCAGCAGGGATTCTTCTCTTGGAGTTCTTTGGACTTCAAAATTTCGTGGCCCTTAGCTAGAGGAGAGAGCCTCTATTTATAAGCAAGCACAAGGGCAAGGCTGGTCCAGAAGGATATATCCTTATCCTCAGATAGAGTGAAAATTGGAGATAATGCCCATCCATAGCCAACCAAGGTGGCTTCAGCGAATAAAATACGTAATTCGCTCATTTAAAGATATATTGGACTAAAGATAAAGCTCAGAAATCGAGAGAAGGACAAAACTCGCACGTGTCTTTAGTGACTGTAAATGCACTACGGTCCAATGGTGACCGTATATTTACTAGGGGCGCGCCTGACCGTAGATTGATTTCGGGCGTGGCCGGCCCGTGAATGAAATACGGGCAAAGCCAGTTTTGTCAGTTTTTATGCATTTTTTACCTATTTTAAACTATAATTATATGTTTTTATTATTTTCTCATTTGGCAGTGCAATTTGGGGTGTCTACAGCTGCCCCCTCTTTGCTGGTAATTGGAACCAATTACAAGCAGAGAGCAAAAGGACCCACCAATTGCACTTTCTAAAATCAATTGCACTTTGCAAGGATTAAATGGATGATTTTTGAAAAAAGAATTGATTGTGGAAGATTTGCTAAGAAGTCCCTCAGCTTAAGGGCCAAATCCTCCTCTCTCCTCTCACTGAGCACTTGTGGGCTATGAAGTGAGATTTGAGAAAATTTTTTTTTAAACAAAAGTGGGTAAGGTGGCAATCCTTGCAACTTACAACTAATACAAACATTAATCTCTTGAAAATTGTGAGAAAATAATGAAAATATGTTATTTTTGGCTTCGCCCGTATTTGTATCACGGACATATGTTGCCCGTATGTTATTCACGGGCGAACGGGACCGTAGTGCTTTCACGGGCGTCTGATGCCCGTACTGATGTTACGGATTTTGACCTTCTTAATCGCGGCCGCGAACAGTTCTTCATTTCTGTCCGCACTTTGCCCTAACTTCTCTTGCGCCCGCACTATTCTCTTCGGTCCCTGCTTCTTCTTCTCCAACAGTGTTCGTCTTCTTTCCCCAGCGATTACTGTTCTTCTCCGGTCATCATTGTTCTCCGGCGACTACTCCCATTTTCCGACGATTCCTGTTCTCCTCTGGCGAGTCCTCTTCACTTTGAACCACTACCGAAAATTGCTTTGACCATCCTTGAGTCAAGCTTCCTCATTTCCAGACTAGTGCTGCTCCTTCTCGTCACTTGGGATTTCGTTCAAAGCATCCCCAAACATCAACTATCATCTGTGAGTGAGCTTAGCATTTCAATCCTTTCTTTGCTTATTTCCACATAAACAGGTATGCCGAAACCCACTTAATGTTTATGGTATTCTCATGTTGACCGAATGTGAGTTCATTATTTGTGCAAACTCTTGTTTCCTGATTGAATGCATGATAAGTTCCTGAATATTCCCAATTGTTGATTTGCTTAATGGTTCAATACTGCTTTGATTTTTATGCCTCTATTACATCCGAAAATTGATGCTTTGGATGCCTGCATGTCCATATATTTCCTCCAGCAAATTGAATGAGTAACTTCCCAAACTTTTGGGTGTACCCAGCGGATTCTTCATATTGATATGCATGAGTTATACTTGCTTGAATGGTTTTAACAAATCTTAATTCTTCTTTGCTATGTAATTGGTTAAATTGAACCCACTGTCTGAAATATTCCTCTACAGAACTGATACTTGGGATTACATTTTTCCAATTCATGACTGGTTGATTTACTGCAATTCTGTTCTGGAGCAACAAATTTGATTGCTGTGTTTACTTACTCCTCATGAAGTGACTCTTGAATTGCCTTCAGTAATACTGGTCAATGCCTTTCTTTTGATGCCCAAGCATTTTGTTCAGTGGTTCTAGTAGTAGATTTCTGATTTGGCATTTTTTCTGTTATCCCAGTCTCAACACAAGTATGCTTGAACTTCTTTCCTGCAACCAAGTAAATTTAGATGGTTAATTAGGTCTCTTTAGAAAATCCAAAAGAGGAAATTAACATCAATTCTTAACACATATTTTTTCTTTTTCATATAAAGAGAATATACAGGAAGCCTAAAACTTCCTATATATAATTTTTATATATTTTCCTGATTGAGATAAAGATAAGTAAATATCACACTAAAATTTCCAAACAGAAAATTAAACTCCTTCAGTTGACTTCTGATTTGATTGGGAGTTTCTGAAGTGCCTTCTTTCCTGCTAATCAATTAAACTTGGTTAAAATAAAGATTAAGCAATTAAAAAATTTTAACAAGAATAATTAACCAACTCCCTAATTTGAACCGTAGATGGGCCGCCTTCGATCAGCTTCTAGGGATCCTGCGGATGAGCCTTCATCTTCGAGAGTTAGGCGTGATCCTGCTGATGTGGCCTTGTCTTCGAGGGCCGAGAGGGATTCAGATTCAGATGTCCCTGATCTTCCTTCTGGGGATTCGCGTGAGGCGACCCCAGAGGTATATTCTAATCTTTCTGAATTCAAGATTCTTTCACAAAATACATCCTTCTGATTCTTTCCTTCTTTCAATTATTTTCTTTTAGCCGGCTGTTGAGGCTTCGGGCAGAGATAGGAGCCGTAGCAGGCGCAGAGCTGGAGGCAGAGATGGAGGCCATGATGAGGTCCATAGAGGAGGCCGCAGAGGGGGCCGTGGCAGAGATGAGGCCAGGACCAGGGTTGAGATCCCTGAGGAGGTGGCTGCCCAGATTAGGGATACCGATCTTTTGCATGGCTTGAGGACTCATCCCTCAGCGTGTATTAGGGCGGATATCCCTTTGGAGTTTGCTATGTCCCACTATAGAGGGAGCTGGGCTAGCTTCACTAGATTCTTGGGAGCCTGCAGTTCAGCCTATCGTCGGGAGTTAGGCTTATATGGATTTGGCATGTTTATTACTATTCCGGACGTACGCCTGGATCGGGCCCTCATTGCTGCATTGCTGGAGAGGTTTTTCCCTGAGACTTTGAGCTTCCATTTCCCAGATATTGAGATTGGGATCCGGCCTTCTGATTTCACGCTCATCACTGGGATTAGGATGATCGGTGATGTCATTCCTGAGATGGCGATGCCAGAGGCTGATGAGGTTGCAGCTTATCTTGGATATATCGTGCTGCCTCCTGAGGCATGGGATCGGGGGAGAGCGAGATTGTCTCTGACATGGTTGAGAGAGACTTTCAGGAGGAGGCAGTTTGGCCAGCTTGCTGCCGGTGATCATGTTTTCCCATTCGCCTTCCGGTTTCTTTTTCTGTATATGATGGGATCCTGCTTCTTCCCAGAGGACACGACCTCAGTCAGTCCTCATTTCCTGAGCTTACTGGGAGATCTTCAGCGGGAGAGGAGGTATGCATGGGGCCTGCTCATTTTTGGTACTATTTTGGCCGGCCTTTGCCGATCAGTGAGTGGCCTCTCTACTTCCAGAGGGGCTGGAGTTGGGTGCAGATTTTTCTGGCCTTTTCTGCAGGTGAAATGTCTATTTCTCTTCTCTTTCTTTCTCTTTCTCTTTTTCTTATCTCTCCTTTTCTATTCCTCTAACTCTTTTCTTCTTTTTGCAGTTTTTTGCTAGGGTTTATATACCCTATTTCCGTCCTACCTCTACGATGTCTGAGGAGACATATCCCATGGCACGTAGATGGTGTCATGTAGAGCACGACTCTGAAAAGAGTCGTCCCAGGTCCGCCCGGGCCCACTTGGACAGGTTGTATCGGTCTGAGGTAATCTTCTTTAATTTCTCTACTTTCTTCTTTTCTTTTCTTCCTGAATCACATATCTGATGTCCTGTTCTGTTTTTTAGCTATTTGTCCCCAGGATGGAGGACATTCATGAGGTGCTGGCCCTGCAGGCAGCCAGAGATGATGCATTTGTCCCTGACCAGAGACGACAGAGATACTAGTTCTTTATTGGTCATCTGGGCAGCATTTGGTACTGCGGCGAGCGCTTCTTCTTTCAGCATGTGGGAGAGCCATGGATTCCTGCCATCCCGCCAGATACTACTCCTTCCTACCCTCCTATGCCTGTTGATCCTGCCCAGCTCCTAGATTGGACTGAGGCAGAGACTTTATTAGAGGAGGGTGACTATGATGCTTGGTTTAGGCGAGCTTCAGTTGGGTGCCTCATGCCACCTATGCCTGTCCGTGGCGGAGTCACTGAGATTGGAGGGGTAGTGATTAGGGCCTATGACACCATGGTATGTCTTCTTCCTTTTTACCTTTCTATTTTCATTTCATCTGAACTTAGCATTTTTTTGACTTTTTTCTTTTCTATTTCAGGAGGCCCAGTTGGCAGAGATCCGGTCTCGATATGCTGATCTAGAGCGCCAGCGAGATGCTGCGATCGCCGAGCGGGATGCCCTCTATATCACCATTTCAGACCTCCGGGGGCAGCTAGCCAGAGCACAGGGCCAGGAAGGTCCATCTGATGCACAGGACCAGGCGGGTCCATCTTACACTCAGGTTAATTTCTTATTTTATTTCCATTCCTGCTCTTGCATTAGTTTGTCGTGTTCTGACTGAAATTCCTTTTCTTAGTTTCAGGAGGACACAGCCGGCCCTTCTTCACCTGCTTCACCTATGCCCATGCATTTTTGGGATGAGGTATTTTCTGTGGCATGGGTGGAGTTCGTGACGTCTCCCAGTCCAGTAGAGGTTCCTGCAGCAGAGCCCGAGGTCGAGGCTGATATTATACCTGCTGCTGAGGATGTGCCAAAGTCTGCCCCAGTAGCTGAGACTGCTCCTGATGCATCTGCTGATGTAGATATGGATTCGGCTATGGACGCCGATGTGGTAGAGCCTACCGTGGAGGCTGTGGTGATGGAGGAGGCTACAGCTGATCCTGTAGAGCCCGGTCTTGATGCTGATGTACCTGGGACCTCTGCTCCTGCTAGTCCTGCTATGGAGGATGCCGAGGAGACGCATGCTGCTGTTGATACGTTAGCGGATTCTTCCTGTACTGATTCTGATGTAGATACTTCAGGGTACGTCCCTCCTGATCATCCCAGTGCTGGCCTTGTACCTTTATATATGTGGCATGATATTCAGTCTGTTTTGAGCAGGATGACGCGTAGCACAGCCCGCAATGTTGTGCGGCATGTCTTTGAGCGCAGGCGATCTTCAGGCCGTGGTCGAGGCAGAGGACGAGGCCGTGGCCGTAGGGGTGGACCTGCGTAGACAGTAGATTAGGATTCTCTTATGTATATTTGTATTTTGACAAACTGATGTACTCATTCATATATATATAAAAGAAGTTTGATTTGTGTTCATTTGTGTACTTTTCTTCTTTCTTTTCAGTTTTTATTACATGATGAATGTTAAAACAGGAACAGATGAAGCTTAGGAAAACAAAGAAATTAAAACTGCCCAATTTTTTGCATTTTTCGGGAGTAACCGTACTTAGACTACAAGCAACCTGTGCCCGTAATATGAACACTGGGTTCCTGAACTAAATCTTTTTCGGCTTGATGATAAAGAGATGACTCCTACCATAGAAGAAATTGAAACCATCCTTGGCCTAAGATTTTCTGAAAAAGTTGTGAACCCACCCCTAAAGCTTAGTTACAAAAAGGAGGCTTCCACTTTCTTGGGTATAGGGAAGAAGGACCTAGGAAATTCTGATGCACTATTGACCTTGTCCAAGACCTTTTTGACTGAAAAACTTCTGAGGAGTGAAGACAAGGATGCCAGGTTTAATGCTTTGACTTTGGTAGTGGTCAACCAGCTGCTTTTTCCACGGGGTGATGACCAGGTTGACTTGGCTCTCATCTCAGTTGTCTGCCAGGTTAAGGAACGCGAGAGGTTGGCCCCTATGATCTTAGCAGAGATATACCAGGCCCTTACTGACTGCTATTTCAGGAAGAAGAAGCGCTTCCTTGCCTGCGCCCCTATCCTACAGGTAAAAAGAAATAATTATTTTATTTTATTATTATTTTTTTTCTTTCTTCTTCTTCTCTTTTTCTTTTTCTTCCTCTCTCTCTCTCTCTCTTTTTTCCTTCTCTCTTTTTTTTTCTCTCTTTTTTTTCCCTTTTTTTCTTTTTTCTTTTTTTTTTCTTTTTGGAAATAATTTGAAATACTCCCTTTTTCTGCAGCTTTGGTTGCTTGACCATCTTAGCCAGGTTGAAGAAATAACTCGCCGCTTCTTTCCAAGATTGAAAGTTCTTGTTTTGATGAGCAATAGGGGATGTCCTAACATCCAAGGTGGCAAGCAAGGCTGGTTCACTTTCTTGGGTACTCTCCAGGATGATCAAGTGAGATGGCCTGGCACTTATCAGCCCACTCCAGAGACAGTGATCAGCTTTAGAGATAAAAACTTTCTGGTCCTAGCAGGCTTGAAATCTGCTGTTCTCTATCTTCCTTTGAGGGTTCTTTGGCAGTTTAGAGCGATCCAGGGGATTATGATCCCTACTGGATATGAGAAGCTTTTAGGGCCACTTACACCAGCCTCCATGGGGCTAACTGCTCAATTAATGAAAGAGTGGTCCTACGTCCGTTTTCTGCGGGGTCTTGTCTTTTCAGAGTCCCATGTGAAGGATTATCAATTCTGGATCAAAGATCAGGTGCAGAGTCATGCCCCAGTACCAGAAGATCCTCCTGTGGTTCTTCCTCCTACTTATGAGGACATTCTGGAGTCAGAAAGGGCAACCCATAAGCGGCTTCAACAAATATGGGTATGGGAGGCTCAAGAGCTTAGGATAAAAGTCCTTGTTCTGAAGAGAAAGCTTGAAGAGCAGAAGTCTGGCCGCATTGCCATGGAGAAGAAACTTGAAGAACAAAGGCAGGCTCGTCGCTTTGAAGTCCGAGTGATGCGGAAGAAGTATCAGGATTCCTTGGCCGACCTTAGGGCGTTGAAGATCAAGCTTTCTTTTTCAGATGAGGTCATCTCCTTTTTGAGTGATCCTGATGCAGAGGGTGCTTCTGGAATCATTGCAACTCAGGCAGCTAGGATTAGGGAGCTTGAGGAGCAGTTAGGGAGTAGGGATTAGATTCTTTTATCTCTTTTTTTTTCATTCATTTTTTTTCATACTTTTATACAAAAGCAAACTCCATTAGTGGAAAGATAATAGATTTAATTCAAAAATAGGTTTTATATTATTGGCCTCAGAATTCTCATATGCTTATAAAAACAGAAGTTTTATGAAAAAGTATTTGATTTCTCATCACTGGCCAAAGTATAGTTTTTTTTTTTTTTTTTGAAAGCTAATCCAAAACACTTAATCACATATAATTAAAGGAATTAAAATCATGTTAAATAATGAAAAGGGTAGTCCAAGCAATAGGGAGAGACCAAATCTGTCTACCCCGTGACCTTTAGAATCATACCCTAATGGTTTTACCTTCATGATTGATCCTGCTAATCTGCTCAGTTTCCAATGCTCATGCTGATTACATTTAGACCACATGATCAACTCAACCTTTGATTTTGATTTTTTTTTCTTTTTCTTTTTTTTTTCTTCTTGCCCCTATTCCCCATAGCGCCAATTACGGTTTTCACTAGGGTTGGCTTCTGCATTCCGTCATCACCAATCTTACTCTGAAAGTTGAATGGATATACTAAAATCACCGAGGGCTTAATAATAGGACGAAACAAAGGCTAAGCTCGGTTTATGAAAGAAGAGGTATTAAAGGCTCAAAATTTTCTAAGTATAAAAAATGGGTCAACCGGACTTACAGCCATGGTGAATTCAATCCCATTCCCCTTCTTTTGTATTTGGCTTTCATTTGCCCCTATTTGTTTCTTTTCTCTCTCTCTTTTCTCATTTTTTTTTTGCCCCTATTGGCTTTGCCCTTATTGGCTTTGCCCCAGTATAAGACTGTAAGTCCAGTTTAGGTTTAACAAAAAAGACGAACAGGCTCAAATTGGCTTGACTAGGGATGCAAATTTTGGGATATAAGGAAAAATGGCCTCAGATCATTTCCTAGTAATATTCATTCATGGAAAATATCTCTTTACTGTATCAGAGTTAATTGGCTCAGGAAAATCCTTCCTATCCATTTCTGTTAAGATGAGAGCACCCCTTGATAGGATCTTCTTGACCACATAAGGTCCTTCCCAATTTAGTTTAAACTTTCCACGAGGATCTTCTAAAAAGGGTAAAATCTTCTTTAATACTAAATTTCCTTCTTGGAAAGTTCTGGGCTTTACCTTCTTATTTTAAGCCCTGGCCATTCTCTTCTGATACAATTGGCCATGACAAAGCGCTTTTAATCGCTTTTCCTCTATTAGATTGAGTTGATCATGTCTTGATTGTATCCATTCAGCTTCTTCTAATTCTGCTTCCATTAGCACTCTTAATAAAGGTATTTCCACTTCCACTGGTAAAACTGCTTCCATTCCATATACTAAGGAGTACGGGGTTGCCCCTGTAGACGTTCGAATCGAGGTTCTGTAAGCATGTAGAGCCAGTGGCAGCATTTCATGCCAATCTTTAAAACTTACCACCATCTTTTGAATAATCTTCTTTATATTCTTATTTGCTGCTTCTACTGCCCCATTCATCTTTGGTCTATAAGGAGCTGACTTATGATGAGTAATCTGAAATTGTTCACACATCTTCCTCATGTCTTTGTTCTTAAGGTTTGAAGCATTGTCTGTTACTATGGCACTTGGCAAACCGTAGTGACAAATGATGTTGTGCTTCAAAAACTTAAGAACATGGCTACTCGTAATGTTTGCATATGAAGCTGCCTCTACCCACTTGGTGAAGTAATCAATTGCTACAAGTATAAACCTGTGTCCATTTGATGCCTTTGGAGAGATCATTCCAATGACATTTATACCCCACATAGAGAAAGGCCACGGAGATGTCATACTGTGTAATTCACTTGGGGGTGCATTCTTGTTATCCGTGTACACTTGGCATAAATGACACCTTTTAACGTGTATATAGCAATCATGCTCCATAGTCGACCAGTAATATCCTAATCGCAGAATCTTCTTGGCAAGCATATGCCCATTCATATGGGGTCCACACACTCCTCCATGTACCGTTTCAACTATCCTTTCTGACTTAGTCTTTGCAACACATCTGAGTAGTATATCATTGTGTGATCTTTTGTACAACTGACCACCACTTAGTAAGAACTGTCCTGCCAGCCTCTGTATTGTTCTTTTCTCTGTAGAGGTGACATTTTCTGGCAAACTCCGATCATTTAGGAAGTTCTTAATGTCTTGAAACCATGGTACTTCTTCTTCTGGAGTTTCTTCTAGAACAAGGGAATAGGCTGGCTCATCTCTGACTTCAATTTCCAGTGGTCTAATATCAACACCTTCTGGCATACTGACCATTGAAGCCAATGTTGCTAGAGCATCCGCAAATTGGTTTTTGGCCCTTGGCATATAATTGAAGGAAATTCGAGTAAATTTAGTGCTTATTTCTTCCAAATACTGGTGATAGGGGATCAATTTGTGATCCTTGGTTTTCCATTCACCAGTTGTTTGGAAGATGATAAGACTCGAATCCCCATATACGTCAAGTTCCTCTACTTCATGGTCTAGGGCCGCTTGCAACCCAATTATGCATGCTTCATATTCTGCTATATTGTTTGTACATTGGAACCTTAGCTTTACTGTGATTGGGATATGTGCCCCATCAGGCTTGATCAACACAGTCCCTATTCCATTTCCATTCATATTGGCGGCCCCATCGAAAAACATTTGCCATGAGCTTTCACCTTCTTCCTCTTCAGCAAACAGGATTGCCTCATCAGGGAAGTTGGTCTTCAAGGGTTGGTATTTTGGTAAAGGGTGTGTAGCTAAGTGATCAGCAATGGCTTGACTCTTAATGGCTTTCTGCGTGATATAGGTGAGGTCAAATTCAGAGAGTAACAACTGCCACTTTGCTGTTCTGCCAGTTAAAGCCAGTTTCTCAAATAGATACTTCAAAGGGTCCATTCGGGATATCAATAAGGTGTAATGACTAAGGAAATAGTGCCTCGGCCTCTGAGTTGCCCACACTAAAGCACAACATGTCTTTTCCAAAGGGGAATACTTTGCTTCATATTCTGTAAACTTCTTGCTTAGGTAGTAAATCGCCTTTTCTTTTCTACCTGTATCGTCATGCTGTCCCAAAACACATCCCATTGATGTCTCCAAAACTGACAAGTATAAGATCAATGGTCTCCCTGGAGTTGGTGGCACTAGCACAGGTGGGTTCAATAAATACTCCTTTATTGTGTCAAAGGCTTCTTGGCAATCATCATTCCAGACTGTCGGGTTATTCTTCCTTAGAAGCTTGAAAATTGGTTCACAGATAGCGGTGAGCTGTGCTATGAACCGGCTTATGTACTGAATCCTTCCAAGAAAACCACGAACTTCCTTCTCCGTTCTAGGTGATGGCATTTCAATGATTGCTCTGGCTTTAGCTGGGTCAATCTCAATTCCCTTCCTGCTTACTATAAAGCCCAATAACTTTCTTGATGTAGCCCCAAAGACACATTTTGCAGGATTAAGCCTTAGACTGTATTTCCTGAGCCGGTCAAACACCTTCTTCAAATTGATCAAGTGGTCTTCTTCTTCACCTGATTTGGCTATCATGTCATCCACATAAACCTCCATCTCCTTATGGATCATATCATGGAATAAGGCTGTCATGGCCCTCTGGTAGGTTGCCCCAGCGTTCTTAAGTCCAAATGGCATGACAGTGTAGTGGAAGGTACCCCAAGGGGTGATAAAGGCTGTCTTCTCTTGGTCTTCCTTAGCCATCTTAATTTGATTGTATCCAGAAAACCCGTCCATGAATGAGAATAGACTATGTACAGCAGTGTTGTCCACCAAGATGTCAATATGTGGAAGTGGAAAATCATCCTTTGGACTTGCATTATTCAAGTCTCTGTAATCTACGCACATTCTGACCTTTCCATCCTTCTTTGGTACTGGCACTATATTTGCAAGCCAGTCAGGGTATGTGGAAACCGCCAAGAATCCTGCTTGGAACTGCTTAACTACTTCATCTTTGACCTTTAAAGTCCATTCTGGTTTCAACCTTCTCAGTTTCTGCTTAACTGGCTTGGCATCTGGTAGGATGGGTAGCCTGTGCACCACCATATCTGTGTCTTACCCCGGCATATCCCGATACGACCATGCAAACACATCATCATAATTAGCCAAGAATCGTATCATTTCTTCCCGCTGTACCTCAGATAGACATACCCCAATCTTCACTATTTTTGGGTCATCTTTGGTCCCTAGGTTTATTGATATGGTCTCTTCAATATTGGGTTGGACTCCCTGTGCGCGCGTGGGAAATGCGGCACGGGGTAATTCGGAGTCGCCACCGCCTGATGGGGTGTAGGCGGACACCTGGGTGCCTAATCCTGTCTATTAGGGCTTTTGGTCTGCGGCTTGAGATTCTAAGTCTGTTCTCGGTTGTGGTCCGGGGAAGTCCGTAGACACCTCGGTCCACCCCGTCGGATGACGGGTCCCGTGGGTTCCCTGGTTTGAGTCAGCTTCCATTGGTCTCACCCGATTCCTAATCCGATATGCAGTTTGGTTAAGTCTGGCGGGACCACCTGAGTGGTGTGGGTCCCTTTAATTGCTTTTATCTTGTTTAATTAGGTGATCTGGGTCTGGTTGGGTGGGCCCTGTTGGAAGGCCCACGGTATCCTTGGTGGGCTTAGTGAAGCCCGTGTACCTTTGTGGACCTCAGTCTAGCCTAAGAGGTCCTTTGGGCTTTGGTTAGTTCAACGGATTTTACTTTAAGTTCAGATTTGAAGATTAAGTGTTTTTCATGCACAAGTGGGCCGGACTGGTTTGTGGGCCCCTAAGGTGGGCCCACATGGTGGCCAAGTATTTTTATTAGATTTATCTTTTTAATCTGCCAAAGTGAGCTGGACACTGGACTTGGGGCCCGTAGTCCAAATCTAGGCTTGTAAGCCCAAGTTACCAGAAATTAGGGTTTGCACCCTTCCTTGGTTCGATTGGTGGGCTTTGGCGGGCCCGGTAGGCCCTTGCCCTTGGTCTCGGCCAAACCACGCAATTCATACATCAATTTCACATAACAAGGCTCGGGTGGGCCGCATTGGGTTTGGCCCGCCCGGTTCAAATTGTTCATTTTACTTAAGTTATTTAATGGCATGCTTTGGTGTTTATTGGGCTGGGTGGGCCCCGTTGGAAGGCCCACTGGAAGTCAAGTTGGACCGGGGGTCCAAGTCCCACATTGGGTTTCCGGGTGACCCAGAAACCCTATTGGTTTATTCGGTTCGGTTCGGAAATGGCATTCACATCTAGCAATAATCACAGAAAAAAAACACAAGATGGACACTCTGTCAGAAAAAAAACTGGCTCATTGTGCTGGGTCCAAGGGGAGGTACCTGGGGGCCTTTGTGGGCGAAGCGGAGCCCACGGGGTAGGGTACCTCCCTGTACCAAGGTACAAGTTGGATGCGTAGCGAACAAAGGGGTGGGGGTGCGGAGGGCGGAGCCCCCCGCGGTATGGTAAAGGGTATTTTTGGAATTTTCAAAAAAAATAACAATTCGGCCTGTTTTGGACCTGGCTCCAGAACCGGGCGAAATTTTGACCTGGCGCTCACTCGATACCAAGTGAGCGCGAGCTGGGCGGGAGGTGAGCGCGAGAAGGACGCCAGAATTTCACTTGGTTTTTAGTGGGCACGAGCTGAGTGCCAAGTGGGCGCCAGCTCGGCGGGAAGTGAGATGAAAGGGGCGCCCACTTCCTAAGTGAGCGCCAAGTGGGCGGCAGCTCACTGCGATTTTCAACTCTCTGTTTTTTTTTAGATCTCCATCTCTGGCCGATTTTTTTCGGTCTGTAACTGTTCCACTAGCCTCCTAACATGCCCAGAACACCTCCCAACTAATTTTGGATTTAATCTAAACACATTTTATTTCAAGTTTTGAAAACTCAGAAAACTCACAATACAACCATGCATTCAAATAATATGCCCAGGACACTTCCCCGGGCTTCGACCACTCCCCAGAAGGCACTCACACTTGTATTCAAATAAACTAAAATACTTCATCCCATAACTCCCAATCTCTTTAACGGGAAAAGAAACCAAACCCGATAAAAAACAAATAGCTACAGATGCATTAACAGCTTATAAAAAAGGGGGGGTGATGGGAGCATGCTCAAGGGTACACAAACAGCAAATAGCATGTTAGCAAGTCCAGCACAACAAAAACAAAGAAAACAACATGCAGACATTACATGCACTTTCATCCACAGACTGGTCCTTCAAGCAGGCATACTAACATCCGAAGAAGGGAATGAGGAGGGGGGTTTACAGGGATACAATGGATGAAGGGAACTGGGGAACATGCTCCCTTTTCGGCGCGAGCAACACACGCATCTACCTCTTCCTTACTTGGTGGTCTTCATCAGAGGGAGGTGAAAAGAAAGAAAAAAAACATGGCAAGCTTTGCAGTGGTCCTATACCACCGAATAAGACCGGCTTACGAAAAAACATGCATACTCATATATGTATAACCCAATGTAACAGGGATGTTTACCTGGTGGTTCTTGAGTTCTGGAGCGGAGTGGGGGAGCCTCCTCTTTACCGCACCGACAGTAGCAAGCCTCCACTGGTTTAGGTTGAGCAAAAAACCTTTCGAACCCTCCCAAAAATCCCAACACTTAGCTTTTTTTCGAAAAATCTTCCAACCCTCTTGCGCGAGATTTCGCGCGGCTTATATAAGGGGAAAACAAAGGGGGCGCCCACTTGCTTGCCACGTCCGCGCGAGCGGCATAATGATGAAAATCATTTAATGCCGCCGCTCACCGGTCGTAAAAATCTAAAAAATTCGGATTTAGTCCCAAGCAATTTTTGGTTTAATCCGATATTCTCGGATTTTTACAGATTTAGTCCCTGGGATATTTCGAATGTTTGGATATTTACGGATTTGATCCCCGAGATATTTTCCTGCGCAACTCGCCACGTGTGCAGCTTTTTGCCACGTGCGCAGATTACCGGTTTTGCTGCTTGAGAATTTTGTCAGCTCATATTTTCCTCATCCGGACTCCGATATGGGCAAACTTAGTTTCATTAGAATCGTATTGGAGCCCTCCATCCCATGACCTAGGGGTAGGCCTCCGGATCGGATTTTAGCAGAAAGTCAACTTTTGGCTTTGCTCAAGTTTTACTGCCCGCAGAACCTTCATCCGGACCCCGATTCCTGCAAACTCAGTTGCGTTGGAACCGTGTCGAGATTCTCTATCCAATGACCTAGGGGTAGGCCTCTGGATCGGATTTTAGCAGAAAGTCAACTTTTGGCTCTGCTCAGGTTTGACCGCCCGCAGAACCTTCATCCGGACCCCGATTCCTGCAAACTCAGTTGCGTTGGAACCGTGTCGAGATTCTCTATCCAATGACCTAGGGGTAGGCCTCTGGATCGGATTTTAGCAGAAAGTCAACTTTTGGCTCTGCTCAGGTTTGACCGCCCGCAGAACCTTCATCCGGACCCCGATTCCTGCAAACTCAGTTGCGTTGGAACCGTGTCGAGATTCTCTAACCAATGACCTAGGGGTAGGCCTCTGGATCGGATTTTAGCAGAAAGTCAACTTTTGGCTCTACTCAGGTTTGACCGCCCGCAAAACCTTCATCCGGACCCCGATTCCTGCAAACTCAGTTGCGTTGGAACCGTGTCGAGATTCTCTATCCAATGACCTAGGGGTAGGCCTCTGGATCGGATTTTAGCAGAAAGTCACCTTTTTGGCTCTGCTCAGGTTTGACCGCCCGCAGAACCTTCATCCGGACCCCGATTCCTGCAAACTCAGTTGCGTTGGAACCGTGTCGAGATTCTCTATCCAATGGTATAAAGCTAGGTACTTGGCACGGAAT
Organism: Buxus sempervirens; assembly: GCA_947561395.2. Classification (NCBI taxonomy): domain Eukaryota; kingdom Viridiplantae; phylum Streptophyta; class Magnoliopsida; order Buxales; family Buxaceae; genus Buxus; species Buxus sempervirens. Next base: position 33,538,551 of record OX387184.1, on the reverse strand, counting down.
TCGCGGAAAAGTCAACTCTTGGCTTTTCCTTAAGTTTGACCGCCCGCAGAACCTTCATCCGGACCCCGATTCCTACAAACTCAGTTGCGTTGGAACCGTGTCGAGATTCTCTATCCAATGGTATAAAGCAAGGTGGGCAAATTTTATCAGATTAAAAGGTCAAATTTTCACCCCTCAGGGTTTGACTTTTTGGCCGGGTTTTGCATTTCTGGCTTTTCCGGAGCGCAAAAATGAGGTGCTTACACTCCCTTTTCATGACGCTCTAATTGATATGTGATTTCATTTGGAGGGTCGTCTTCTTCATCCTCGGTCTCTTCTTCAACCCCCATTAGGTCAAAGTCGAGCTCAAGGTCGAAGTCATACTCATCCTGATCCAATTCCGTTTGCTTATATGGTTCATAAATGGTTTGGACCTTTTTGAAAACTTTATCTTTTCTAGAAAAAATTGAAAAATCTTTTTGTGTTTTTTGAGAGCCTTCTACAAAATGTTTCCCTGAAGACGAAGGCTCATTAAAACCTTCAGGAAAAGTGCTTTCCACTAATGGAGTTTTTTTTTGGAAGCCATGTCTGTTTGCCAAACAAACGCGGCTTCAAAAGTAAGAGGAGTTTCCTCCCAATTATTCAGAATAAAAGAATCTGGGGCAGGGATACAAGCCTGCTCCTCAAGCTCAGGGTCTGCATCAGAGATCACCAGTACTGGGTGAGTTGCATTGCCTGCTTCTTCTGTAGGGCTTGTTCCAGATGGAACTTTTACTGCAACCCAATCAATAAAAGGTAGCTCCTCTGCTACTTCTTCTTGCTTGCCTTCTGTCATGGCAAAAAATGCTCCAATGTCCTCTGAAAAATCCTGCTCCTGTTCTGCCTGTGGCCCAGGCCCACCAGATGCTTGTGGAGGTGGAGGTGGAACATATGGTTGTACGGTTGAGGGTTTGGGTTTCTGGAATGGGTTGACATTGTAGTATGGAGGTTTGGACTGATCCTCAGGAGGAGACAGTTGAATCCTGTGAGAAAACTTTGGAAAAGTTTCCCTGATATGAGGGAATTTCATGGTTTCTATCTGCCCCTGTCTTCTCCATTTCCTTGGCTTGGACCCCAACCCTGCTCTGTGAACCATCTTCTTAACCTGTACCGGTTCTATCCTTCCTTGTAGGTTAACCCCCAGACCTTTTCCAGGGTGAAAATGGTACTTTTCTAGCACATTCTTGACCGTTTTCTCAGCACAGGTCAATTTTCCTTCTTTTTCCTGATACCCCCCAGGTATATAATTCACAGCTTCAAATTGAAAAGAATGAAATGTCAACTTGTCAGCAGTCATTTCCATGTTAATACAGGGTACATCAGGGGACCACATGGGGGGAACCAAATTTTCGGCTAGGATGGTAATCACCTTTTGCCCTCTAATATATTTGACTCTTTGGTGGAGGGTAGATGGTATGGCCCTAGCTGTATGAATCCACGGCCTTCCTAGGAGTAGGTTGAAAGCTGCAGGTATATCCATCACCTCAAATTTGATGTTAAAAATATACGGTCCAATTGTGACCGGCAGTTCAACCTCCCATAGGGAGTGTGTTTTAGAGCTATCAAATGCTCTTATGATTCTTCCATTTTGTTTTATTTTGTTTCGCTCCAAATTGAGCTTAACAAAGGTTACTAACGGGCAGACATTGAGGGCCGACCCATTATCAATCAAGACCCGAGCTATCATGCAACCCTTACTGGGTACAGCTATGTGCAATGGGTCAACATGATGGTACCCTGCTGGACTGATTTCAGTCTCAGAAAAAGTTATCACATTGTGGGATAAAATTTGACCAACCATCTGGCCTAGTTGGTCTGGTTCAATATTTTTAGGCACATGTGCCCCCTGAAGTATCCTTAACAAGGAGTCCCTATGTTTTTCAGAATTTAACAATAATCCCAGAATTGAGATCTGGGTAGGGACTTTGTTCAACTGCTCGATGACATTGAACTCACTCTTTTTTATTACCTTAATGAGGTCAGCAGCCTCACTGTTAGTTACCTGAGGGGCCTCTTCCCCTACCTTGGCCTTGCCTTTATTTTTTTCTTCTTCTTTCTTTTCTTTCTCTGTCTCTTTTTGTTTTTCTTCCACCCCTATACATTTTCCTGACCTCATCATGAGGTTTACTTCTTCCTTGCTTTCAGCTGCAAGGCATGTAGTGGTAAAAGCTTCACTGTAGTTCCATGGTACAGCCGATTCAGAGTAGGAAGGCTTAGGGACATTTACCACTAATGGAGGAAGTTTGGACTTGGATGCGGAAGTCTGGGTAAATGGAACATTAATAACCAGAGGTGGAAGTTGCTTTGATTGAGGGGTTGTAGAAGTGACTGATGCACTAAGGGGGTCACAGTTTATGACCAATGGCGGTTTTGACTGAATGGGTGGAGTAAAAGTGGATGGATTGTAATTAATGACCAAAGGTGGCTTGGCGATGTTCATCTGGGCCATGAGGGATGAGACCCGGTCCAAAGATGAGCTAATGTTCTTTGCAGCACTATCATTCCCCTTTGAAATCACATTTACTTCTTTGTCTTCATTTCTCCTGTCAAAATATACTTTGACTGTTGTCCCTATGGGAGCAATTAATTGAGATGGGTCAAAGGTTATTTTGTCAAAAGAGATGACTTCTATGACATTAGATGGGCCTGCCCCGTGATGCTGGGGCAGTGGGTTTTGTCCAATATCGGTTCTTGGAGGATTGGGAGCCCCTGTATTGAAAGACAGGGTATTCTGGTCTAGTAAATCCTGAATGGCGTGTTTCAAAGGCCAGCACTTGTCTGTAGGGTGCCCAGGTGCTCCTATATGGTAATCACAAGTGGTGGAAGGGTCAAAATTTCTCCCCTTGGATGCATTCGGATTAGGTTCTCTTAAGGTGACATACCCTGCTTTCAATAAAGTGGGCAGCAACTGAGTCATGGGAATAGGGGTGAAAACCCTATTTCTCCTTGCTGCAAAATAGGCATCCTTTTCCTCCTTAGTAAAAACCCTTTTTTGGTCTGAAGGTGTTGCTGGAACATTAACCCTCATGGGGGCCGAGGTAGATGGAGCAGGTGGAATAGGAAAATGAGCTGGCATGTTGATTTGTATAGGCTTGTTAGGGCCAGATGGTGGCTGTACCATGTTTACCTCACCCTCCTTCTTGTTCCCATTCTTTTTTATCCCACTTCCTTTCTTCAGATTAGGGTCTTGCTGACTAACCATGGCAGAGTGGTCAATTATCTTACCTGACCTGATCCCGTCTTCTATTCGGTCAGCCACTTGAACCAAGGCAGCAAAATTAGTGGTGGTCTGACCCACCAGGTGGCTGTAGAATGGTTGACCCAAAGTGCTGATGAAAGTAGAAATCATTTCCTGTTATAGCATGGGTGGCTTGACCTGGGAGGCCGTCTCCCTCCACCTCTTGGCATATTGCCTTACAGTCTCATCCCTTCCCTTGCTCATCCTCATGATGTCGTACCTGTCTGGCACGATCTCTGAATTGAACCGGTATTGTGCCAGGAAGGCATCGGCTAGGTCCTTCCATCTTTTGATCTTTCCATGGTCCAGAGTGGCGAACCATCTTAATACGGTTCCGATCAGGCTCCTTTGGAAAAGTTGGATCAAGATACCCTCATCCTGCCCGAACTGGCATAGGGCACCACAATATAACTTTAGGTGGCTCATGGGGCAACCAGTGCCATCATACCTGTCCAAGTCTGGGCACTTAAACTTAGCCGGCAGGTTAACATTGGGGTATAGGCACAGGTCTTCAAAATTGGTGCCTCCAAAGTTGTTTACCCCTTTGACTTCCCTTAGTTCATCCTAAATCATTTCCAGTCTTTGCATGAACTTCTTTTCCATTTCTTCCCTCATTTTTTCCTTTTCCTTAGCCTTTTCTGATTCAACTGTTTCATCCTTGGTCACCATAGGTTCATAAGTGGTTTCATGGATGGGTTCAGGAATTGGTTGGACTGGGGGTGGAATATTGATTTGGGGTGGAGGTGCAGGGTTGGAAGTGGATGCTTGGTTCTGGGCCTGCATTTGTTGGGCCTGCACTTGTTGGGCCTGTACTGACAGTATGTTCTCTAGCATTTGGGCTAGTCCTACCACTTGCTTTTGTAACAAGACGATATTTGGGTGAGGAGCATCAGCTTCGTCTTCAATGGGATTCATGGCTCGAGCTCTTGATCTGGTTACAGGAGCTATGATTGCAAATGTATTGGTACCTGGATACAAAATAAAGGAAAAAATATCAGTGTCCAATTAATCTCATTCACATGCTTAGGAATGCCTATGTGCGAGCTGGGTGAACACGAGTTTGGATTTTTTCTTTATTTGCTTCTTTTTTTCTTTTTCTTTTTTTTCTTTTTTTTTTCTTTTTTCTTTTTTTTTTTTTGAATTGAATTGTTGAAATATTCTAGGGCTTCCAACAGGTCCCACAAAAGAGAGAAAGATCTGAAATTCAAAGGCTTTCAGAGGCCCGGGGGTTTTTTGAAAAAGGTCTGAAATTCAAAGGCTTTCAGAGGCCCAGGGATATTTTTGGAAAAGGTCTGAAATTCAAAGGCTTTCAGAGGCCCAGGGATATTTTGAGAAGAAAAAAAAAGTTTGAAATTCAAAGGCTTTCAGAGGCCCAAAGATCTGAAATTCAAAGGCTTTTAGAGGCCCAAAAGAAAAAGGTCTGAAATTCAAAGGCTTTCAGAAGCCCAAAAGATCTGAAATTCAAAGGCTTTCAGAGGCCCAAAAGAAAAAGGTCGGAAATTCAAAGGCTTTCAGAGGCCCGAAGATCTGAAATTCAAAGGCTTTCAGAGGCCCAAAAGGAAAAGGTCTGAAATTCAAAGGCTTTCAGAGGCCCAAAGATCTGAAATTCAAAGGCTTTCAGAAGCCCCAGGATTTTTTTGAAAAATCTGAAATTCAAAGGCTTTCAGAGGCCCGAGGATTTTTTTGAGAAAAAAAGTCTGAAATTCAAAGGCTTTCAGTGGCCCAATGATTTTTTGAAAAATCTGAAATTCAAAGGCTTTCAGAGGCCCAGGAGTTTTGAAAAAGTCTGAAATTCAAAGGCTTTCAGAAGCCCAAGGAACCTTTCTCTCACATTTTTTTTCCAATTATTTTGTTTTTGTTTTTGTTTTTTTTTTTCTTGGAAGCATTTTATTCAAACTTGTTTCCCTTTATCATTATTTAAAGGTTAAAGGAAGATTTTAGTGGGAAAAACTGATTAAAGTTGAATATTCCGAGAAAACCGTATACACAGTACGGTCCAGCCCTGCCCGTATTCAAATTACGAGCAAGCCGTGACCGTATGGAAAACACGGGCGAGCCTAGCCCGTATAACCAATACGGGCAAGCCCAGCCCGTGTACTAAATGCGGTTTTACGGAACTCTGTTATATTTTTCCAGTTTTTACATGGTTTGATCACTTTAATTGCTCATCCAAACATACGGTTCACCCAGTGCAAGGCTTCTAAACTGTCCCAAAGTGGACCTTGGCCTTTTTGCTAAAACACATGCTTAAGAGGGCACATGTACCCTCTGAATTGACTCCATATTCTAGAATTTGGTACCCTTGTGTTGCCTCTTGTATGAACATTGGGTAGGATTGATTCTAAACAGAGTTAGAAACTCTTCCTATGGGCTGCACCAATTTTAGAAAATATGCATATTTTGGGACCAATTTTATCCCAAACCAATGGGCACCATGACACCCCTATGACATGAAAATAATGCAAAACAATAGGATTACCTTGTTACCTTGTTTACCTTCAATATGGCATCCGCATTATGCCCTGGTTTGTAAGCCATGCATACGGCCTTCCCACAATCATACAAACCCATATCCCCACGTAATTGTATACTTTAGCCAAAAACGTGTAACTCCTCCTTCAAGCGTAGGGGTTTTGGGTTTTGGCTTAATGGCAACTTAGCACTCAAGCCTAGTGATGACCAGAATCCCAGATCCACATTATCATCACATCATTAGCTCAAAGTTCTAAGGTGAATGTTTTCACTTTCGCTTTCCGAAGTATCGACCTCGTTGCGCCAAGCTACACACATTCGGGTTCAACTTCCTATAGGTTAAGGGTAGGCTATGTTAAAATAAAAGGTGCACAGTGCATTGTAAAAATAGGTTACATTCACAACATCCCAAACCCTTGCCACTCTTTTCGCAGCCATGCATAAACAAACCAAGGCATAATAGGAAAGCATATTTAAAATAAACAAGTAAATAAAGCAATCCTATAGCACCTAAAACATGCTTATAAAAAAAAATCATCTATCATGCAAACATATGATCATGTTATACACCCAAAATCATCATGGAGATCATGCTGAAAATTAAAACATGCTATCATAAAAATATAGCAAGAAATAAGCATGGTTCAGCAAAACGGACCTCCCCTACGCATGTTTGTAGAAACAATCCTATAAATCAAAATTAAGCATGTTTCTACCCCCATGAATTCTTGAGCACTAATTCAGATTTAAAACATACCCAACATGCTTAAGAACACAAAATAGCAAGCAAATCAAAAAATCAAAAACATGAACAAACACCAAAAGGCTGAAATCCTCAAGTCCCCAGCAGAGTCGCCAATTGTGAGACATGGGAAAAAAATCAAATTTTCAATTGACTTCCTCAATCATCACACGGGATTAAATAAAACAAAGAGTCGCCACCATTCAATTTAGGTGTGAATGGACACCAAGATATTAAATAAGCACAAAAGGCAATTTTAGGGTAAAAATAACCCTCCTTTAAAAACAACCAGAGATGGGTAAGGGGATTAAGTTATGAACAGGGGAAGGTGTTAGGCACCCCTACTCATCCAAACAAGGTGGTTGCCAGGTATTGTTCATGTTAAAATAAAGGAAAAAGCTTGCTATAAAAATCAGAAAAAATCACAAAAAGAAGATAAAAATATATGGTTTTTTTCATATGAATAGTCTGATTGATCCAGAACTTTCAAATATGATCATACCATTCCTAGGGTTTCATGATCAAAACAAAATTGAGATAAAATCAAATAAAATCAATTTAAAGTGAAAAATCCAAAAATCTGGCTTCAAGTCAAATTCTAGAAATCTAGAAAAATATGATTTTTATAAAATATTTCAAAATTGAACTTGAATAGTCCAGGACATAGATATAGCTCAAATTACACATTAAATCAAAAAATAAAAACCAAAAATACCCACGTTGATGAAGAACATCAAAAGGGGAGAACTTAGACCATAGGGTCTTCTCTCAATAATGAAAAACAATTTAACAACCACATTGTGCGCGCGTGGGAAACGCGGCACGGGGTAATTCGGAGTCGCCACCGCCTGATGGGGTGCAGGCGGACACCTGGGTGCCTAATCTTGTCTATTTAGAGCTTTTGGTCTGCGGCTTGAGATTCTAAGTTTGGTTCTCGGTTGCGGTCTGGGGAAGTCCGTAGACACCCCAGACCACCCCGTCGGATGACGGGTCCCGTGGGTTCCCTATCTTGAGTCAGCTTTTCACTTTGGTTCTCACCCGGTTCCTAATCCCGTATGTAATTCAGATTGAGTCTTGGCGGGACCACCTGAGTTGGTGTGGGTCCCTTTAGTTGATTTTATCTTTTCTTGCTTGAGTGATCTGGGTCTGATTGGGTGGGCCCCGTTGGAAGGCCCACGGTGTCCTTGGTGGGCTTGGGTAAGCCCATGTGCCCCTGGTGGGCCTCCGCCTAGCCTAGGAGGCCCTGTGGGCTTTTGGATAATGAGTTGGTTTTATTAAGGTTTAAGTTGAAACTTAGGTGTCTTTCATGCAAGTGGCGGGCCGGATCGGTTGGTGGGCCCCTTAGATGGGCCCACATGATGGCCAAGGGTATTTTTAGACTTATCTTCTTTGTATTTGAGCCAAAGTGTGCTGGTCATTGGGCTTGGGGCCCATGATCCAGGCTTTGGGCTTTGAAAGCCCAGTTCCTTTTAGGGCTTGTGCCCTAACTCGGTTCGGTTGGTGGGTTTTAGCGGGCCCGGAAGGCCCTAGCCCCTGGTCTCGGCCAAACCATACAATTCGTGCACTCATTCATATCATGGTTCGGGCGGGCCGCATTGGTTGATCCCATCCGATTAGCTTGATTCATTTTTTTTACTTAGATTATTTGATTAGCATGCATTTGGTTCATTGGGCTTGGTGGGCCCCGTTGGAAGGCCCACAAGTGTGCCAAGCTGGACCGGTTGGTCCGAGCCCCGAGTTGGGTTTCCGGGTGGACCGGAAACCCTGTTGGTTCAGTTGGTTTAGCTCCAAGTCATTCAAAATTCGGCAAAGGATCAATGACATGCAAAAAATCATGCTGCTGTGTGTATCCGGCAACTCAGGCCGGATACACAGGGTCTGTGGGTGATCCGGCTAGTGTGTCCGGATACCCAGAGGCCATAGGTGATCCGGCCTGAGTATCCGGATCACTCTGGAATTGGCCTTTTTGGGGTTTTGGCCTTTTGGGACTGATCCCAGGGGGTTCCAGGGACATGTTAAGGGTCTTGTGGGCTCCTGGATGAGCCCACGTAGGTTCAGAATTGGGAGAAGCCACACTTGGCTTCTCCCCTTGGATTTACAGCAAGGTAAAGGGGCCTTGGGGAAGGGGATCATTCTTTCATGCATGCATTCACATATAGCATATTCACATGGACACATTTTCGAATAATGAAGACAGTAACTATCCTGTCATGGAAGGCCTAGTCTAATACGTAACATACACAACAGTAGATAATGACCCATATGGCTCTACCATGCATATCGCCATGCGTGCAAGAGAAAACACGAAGAAGATAAAACAACAGCAAAGTCTAGAGCTCTAGTCCCATGCTTAAAACAAGAAGGAGGCACCATAAGAAGGGAAAGAGAAGGGGGCTTATCCTGGGGGGTACATTAGATGAGCGGGGAGGGACATTCTCCTCCCCGAGATAATTACAACAGCATATTAAGTATGGCATTTTACTAAGCGTGCATGGTTCCTTAAGAGGCCTACGTGGGTATCATGCATGAGGTGACTCCATGCCACGACAGGAAGACCAAGTGCGTGCATATAACGTGCTAAAACTAGGCCATGCAAAGCCAGAAGACAAAGAGCAGAAGAAATTCCAGAAAATTCTACATTTAATATATGTTGAAGCTAACGTGATGAGGAGTGATACCTGAGGTCCTTGACCTCTTGTGCAAGGTGGTAGTATGCCTTGGGGGTGGTACAGCTCCTGGAGACCTCCTTGGAACACCAACAGCCACTCAAGTCCTTCTTCTTTCAGTGGGGATAGAGAGGAGAAGGAGAAGGGGGGAAGGGCTTGGGATGGTATGGGGGCCAAAAGGGGTTGAAGAGGTGGGGATTTGTGTGGGAGAAGAGTGGAGGGAGGAAGCTCAAGACAGCCAAGAAAAGCCCAACCCCGGAAATGAGCTGCTGGTTTGCTATTTATAGAAATTTTAATGTATCCGGCAACTCAGGCCGGATACACTAAGCCCTACTCATATCCGGACTCCAAGTCCGGATACACTAGCTTCCCTTTGTATCCGGTAACTCAGGCCGGATACATTACTGAATCATTTCGAAATTTAATGCCGCCGCGAATCTGTCGGCCAAGTGGAACGGATCTCGCGCGAACACCTTTATGTATCCGGTCTTCAAGTCCGGATACGAAGGAGAGGCAGCGTATCCGATATAGGTAACCGGATACAAATCAAAAATTTACGGATTTGCCCCTCGACTTGACCGATCCGATCGATTCGACCGATTTGACCCTTTTTGATATCTACGGATCGCCCGTACGAAATTTTTATATTTAAGATTTAGTCCCTGAGATATTTTGCTGCGCTGGCTGCCACGTGTGCAGTTCTTGCGCCACGTGTGCAGTTTCCGACTTTTGCTACTCGGAAACTTCGACAGATCATATCTCCTTCATCCGAACTCCGATTTGAGCAAACTCAATTGTGTTAAACTCGTATCGGAGCCCTCTATTTAATGACATGAGGCAAAGTACTTGGCACGGATTTCGAGAAAAAGTCAACTTTTGGTCTTCCCTTAAGTTTGACTGTCCTTAGTACCCTTATCCGGACTCCAATTCCTGCAAACCCAGTTGCGCTGGAACCGTGTCAGGATTCTCTATCCGTTGGGCTAAAGTAAGGTATTTGGCACGGAAATCGAGGAAAAGTCAACTCTTGGCTTTTCCTTAAGTTTGACCGCCCGCAGAACCTTTACCCGGACCCCGATTCCTGCAAACCCAGTTGCGCTGGAACCGTATCAGGATTCTTTATCCAATGGGATAGATCAAGGTTAGCCAAATTTTATCTGATTTAAAGGTCAACTTTCCACCCCTCACGGTTTGACTTCTTGGCCGGGTTTTCGCATTTTCTGGCTTTTGGGGGCGCAAAAATGAGGTGCTTACACACATCATGAAACCCTAGAATTTACTTTCAGGCTTCTGGATCCAGATATATCATATTGATCATAATAAATCTAAGATCTTAGCCTAAAACCACAAAAATCGCAAAAACAGTGCTGTAGGTGCAAAAGTGGCAAAAATCCAATTTTTATAAAAATAGGGATCTCATACTATAAACATCATAGATTCATGTTATTCATTCAGATATATCATAAAAAGCATTAAAACATGATCAGGATATTCGAAGCAGTCATATCTCACCAATTAGAGCACATGGGGGTCTACCCTACGGATCCACCTGTTCTCTTTTCCCCTAGTTCTCTCTTCACGTTTTACGGCTAGAGAGACTCTTGAGGTACTTGGAGATAGGTTTGGTTACACAAACACAATCACAGGCCTTATTCTATGAAAAAAGAAAAAAACAGATATGGGGTTCTATTCTAGGGATCCACCTGTTCCCCTTTCCCCTAGTTCTCTCTTCACGTTTTACGGCTAGAGAGACTCTTGAGGTACTTAGAGACAAGTTTACGAATACGAAAACAGATATGGCCTTATTCTACAGCAATAGAGATGATCCTATTACATCTAGAATTGAAGACAGAAAATAAAAAGGGAAAAGGGGACTTACCTGGATTGAGCAGGTAGGCAGCAGGGATTCTTCTCTTGGAGTTCCTTGGAGTTCTTTGGACTTCAAAATTTCGTGGCCCTTAGCTAGAGGAGAGAGCCTCTATTTATAGGCAAGCACAGGGGCAAGGCTGGTCCAGAAGGATATATCTTGATCCTCAGGATAGAGTGAAAATTGGAGATAATGCCCATCCATAGCCAACCAAGGTGTCTTCAGCGAATAAAATACGTAATTCGCTCATTTAAAGATATATTGGACTAAAGATAAAGCTCGGAAATCGAGAGAAGGACAAAACTCACACGTGTCTTTAGTGACCGTAAATGCACTACGGTCCAATGGTGACCGTATAGTTACTACGGGCGCGCCTGACCGTAGATTGATTTCGGGCGCGACCGGCCCGTGAATGAAATACGGGCAAAGCCAGTTTTGTCAGTTTTTATGCATTTTTGACCTATTTTAAGCTCTAATTATATGTTTTTATTATTTTCTCATTTGGCAGTGCAATTTGGGGTGTCTACAGGTGTACTATAAGACCATTCTAATTATTCTAAGTAAATTACTTGCAGTAACCTTGATGTGATTTAAATCATTAGGCTATGAAATTAAAGTGCACATGAATGAGGGAGGTGAAAAGATCCATGGATTTACTTTGATGAAATAAAATGTATAAATTCAATGGCCTTCTTAGCATCATTGGGATGGGCGAGGTGTGAAACCCCAGATTTCAATACCATTAGCACACCCTAAATAGTGAAATTATTTTGTAGGTGAAGCTGGAGAAGCCCAGACTTGAAGCCGGCCAAGTGGATAAGTTTAGGCTTGTTAGTAGCCTATCAAGGTGAGCAATCCCTAGATCATTAAATAAGATTTATTATTGTGAGATGAATAAGTACTAAGTGGTAAAGTGTATTGTGCAATAGGTGGAGTGGCAAAGTGGTGATTGTTGGTGTTTGATGGAGGAGAAGGGCTGTAAAATCCTAGATTTTAGTAATAAATAAACTGATTAAGTTATTAATATGCAGTGGTTGAGGCATTGGTTCAACCCGGAGGAGTCCAAAGTGAACCGGAGGAGATTGGAGAGCCTATCTAAGGTGAGTTCATGATTTTAGGCTGAATATAATTTAATATAATAATTTTGGTTATTGTTGTGGTTTATATTAGTAAGTAATTGATAAAAATAAAATATAAGAGTGAAAGAGAGTTGGTCAAACCCATAGGAGGAAGGTTGGCCCAGATCTGGTTGGTTTGAGGTTTAAATTGGGTTGGTTTGTTGCTGGTTAGATTAATAAGAGATGGGGTATTTAGGTAAAAGAATTAAAATAATAAAATAAACTAAAAGGCATACAATTGGCAACTCACGTGGAAAACAAAGAATCAGCCGCCACCTTCATCTCCTTCCCCCGTACGACTTCCCCACTTTGGAGAGATCAAACCCTAATATCTAAGCTTGTTTGGAGCAGTCTTTTAGAAGGAGATAAGGAGATTTTCGTTCAGAAAAACCCAGGTAAGAACAAACTAGAAGAAGGTTTCTGTTTTGGAGGTTTAGATGTGGTTTGGGTTCCTAAGGAGGCGATTTTTGTTCCAGAAGTGATAGAGGCTTGACGTGATCGTTTGGCATTCTTAGGAGTGATCTTCGGTTGCTATTAGGAAGGATTTTTGTCCCAAAAACATGTAAGTAGTCGCTTTAAACTTGCACAAAAATATATTCGTGTTTATTTGATATACATGATTATTCGGTGGTTTGATGAGTTGTTTGCGTGATTCATGATGTTTTATTTGTTGGGATTTATTCTACATGTTCATAAAGTGTTTTGGAATGATTTAGAATGGATTTAATGCGTTGGATATTTAGTTGTGGAATTTTTATTGAATTTCACAAATTTTCAGATTTTCTTCGTATCAGGTCACCCTAGCAGTCACTCGAGCGCCCTTTGTATTTTTTTAAAACCCGAGAGCAATTTTTCCAGATTGAATTGACCCCTGAACAGTCGCTCGAGCAACCAATCAAGAGACCAACCCTGAAACGACCGAAGTGTAAAGCTGTTCGAGCGCCCTATTGCCCCTCGAGCGCCCTATCTGTCAGATTTTGAAAATTGGCCTTTCAACCTGGTTTTTCACTACAGAATTGTTTTTTATCCATTTTTAACCGATGTACCATCAAGTTTACGGTATTTAGAAATTGTTTGCACTGGCGGATGTTTAAAATTCATTTTTATAAGAAATTTGGGTAGATTTTACCAAAGAGGCTTTTCAACTTAATACCTCTGTTCCAAACACTTCTATTCTTAATCAAACTTGATTTTAAGAGTTCCTACACCTATATTTGGACTATTTGGACATGTTTTGAATGCCGAACGATTTTACATACACCCGGATGTTTTTGCCCATTGAAACCGTGATTTTGAGATATGTGTTTGACTCCACCTATGTGGGTTTTTGGGTCACTGTTGTGACAAGGCAGGTGCCTAGTTTATTATTTTTGCAGGGCGGATTTGGTTATTTGTTTATATCCTCAGTCCGTGTACTCGGTAGAATACTTCCTTAATCCATGTACTCAGTGAGAAGCTGGTTACTCTTGTTTATCCTCAGTCCATGTATTTAGTGGGATACTTCCTCAATCCGTGTACTCAGTGGGAAGCTGGTTACTCTTGTTTATCCTCAGTCCGTGTACTCGGTGGGATACTTCCTCAATCCGTGTACTCGGTGGGAAGTTTGTTATTGGTATTTACTTCCTCAATCCGTGTTCACTGTGGGAAGAAGGTTGTTTGGTGGCTGTTGCCTTTTATCCTCAGTCTATGTACTTGGCGGGATACTTCACTATGGTTGTGTTTATATTTCACAGTGTTTGAATTTATCGTGCTTAGTCTGATTAAACACTGCATATACTTGAATTGTTACAAATTATTTTCATGACTACTTACTGAGATGTTGTTTTTCACATTATCGTTTTATCGGTTTTATTTTTAGATATTCCTGGTGAGGACATTGTGGGGATAGACACTCCTGAGGATTATACTGAGTACCAGGAAGAAGATTACTTTATTCCTGTGTAGGTTTAGGGATTTATAGTATTAAATTTGACTTGGCATTGGAAGAATTGTTTTAGATTACTTTTATTTAGATGACCTTGGTGATGTACATTTTATTTGAGTTAACTCTTTCCAGACTTAGTTGAGGAATTGATATTGGATGTTTCCTTTTGTATCCCGCGCTTCTTGAAAGGAAAAAATTTATCTATTATTTCCGCACTCAAATTAAATTAAATGAAATTGTTTAAGTCTCGATTAATTATTTTGGGCCATTATCCTAACGTTCTAGGGTCGGGTTTATGTTCTTAAAGAAACTTGGATCCGGGGCGTTACAAGGGCAAACTTGGAAATACCATGGAGAAAAGGGGAAAAATTGCTCAAGTGTGGGAAAAAAAGAGAAGAGAAAGCCCCATTCATATGAACCACTTGTAGACACCTGATTTTTGCACCCCTGAAATGAAGAAAATTAAAAGTCAAATTAAAATTCAAACCTAAAGGGGTCAAAATTTGACCTTTTGATTCAAGTAAATTTGGCCATCAAACTTCATCTCATTGAAAAGAGCATTTCGACACGGTTCCAACGCAACTGAATTTGCTGGAATCGGAGTCCAGATGAGAAAATTATGAGTTGGTCAAACTTTTGGGGAGCGAAAAGTTGACTTTTTGCTCGACCCCAATTCAGCTGCCAAACTTGATCCCAAAGGATAGGTGGTTCTGAGCCGGTTCCAACGACACTAAGTTTGCTGAAATCGGACACCGGATGAAGAAGTTATGAGCAGTTGAAGTTTCAGAAAAACTGCCCATGTGGCAAAAAGGCAGCAAAAAATGGATTAAACCAATAAAATAAATAAGATAAAGGTGTTTGATAATATTTTAATAAAGAGAATCTCGCTTTTTAATAAAATAACCGGAAAAATCGAATAAAAATCTTGCAAAAAACCAAATTGAATAAAGTTTTGAAATCCAGACATTTTAAAAACGTGCTGGACCGTGTTTCAATTACGGGCAGGGCATGCCCGTATTTCAAATACGGGCAAGCTTCTGGAAGAAGACACGTGTCGCTGTACGGCGGTACACGCGTCCCGTATGGCCGATTCTGCGAGATTTACAAATGTGCGTTTTTCGCCCGTATTTGAATTACAGGCAAGGAACGCCCGTACTTAAAGTACGGGCAAGGCATGCCCGTACTTCAAATACGGGCACGCCCCTTTTTGCCTATAAATAGAGAGGCCACCCCCTCATTTCAAGCAAGCCTTCTCCTTGGCCTCTCCCCTCTCTGTCTGTGTGTTAACCACGACCAACCTCTGTCCAAATGTTGCCACCCCCAATCCCTAACCCCAAAATACCCCTGGAATACTGCCCAACCTCTCTTTTTTACCCTGTAAGCATAATCAACCCATCAAGACTCTTTCAAAACCAATCCAAAAAATCCACGGAGACGTGGAAGCGCTGCCGGAATCATCGGAGGAACAAACCAAGGAGTCAAAAGTGTGGTAACATCTCTTATCATCTCTTTCTTTTAATATGCATGTAAATTTCTTCATTAAAGCAACTTTGGATTCCTTTTATTTTATCACCAGATTACTAATCAGCTTGTTTGGTTTTGGTGAAATCCTCCCACACAAATGAGCAACACTTTATGAAGTACAGAAAAAATGGACTCAGAAAACAAACAAAAAGAAAAGTAACATATCTTGTTTAATTGGTTATATTTGTAAATATAAGAGGGGATTGTCCTTTTAAGCTTCTCCAATATAATCCCATCCCCCCATTCCTTTCTCCTTTGGAGCAACAAAAAGGTGGCTTGGCAAAAATAAGGAAAAAGAAGACTTGAAGAGGCAAATGAAGTGAATGTGCTGTGACAGAAGGCACTAGATCCATCACAAAGGTTGCCGGAACACCTGAGAAAGTCGCCGGAGTGATCCCAAGCAGAATCGGCGGCAAAAAATGTAAAACCAACTGCGCCTGTAAACTCAGAACGGTTCGGTCGAGACCGTGTTTGCTTTATGGGCAACCCAAACCGGATTTCGTTCACGGGCAAGGGTGGACCGTATAGCAAATACGGGCAAATGTAAAAGTAACCTAAAAAACATAATTTTCCGGCTCGGTTGAATCTGAACCGGCCTGAACCAGTCCCTTAAGCAATTTGGGCTATCTTAAGCCCATCTTTGGACCATGGGCCCACCAAGGCACCTTGGGCCCACTTGAGTGGCCCACATTTTGACTGGCCCATACCAGGCCTGTTTTCAATAAACAGGCCCAGGCCCCTTAACCCTTGGCTAATGGGCCAAATCCAAGCCCACTAAGCCCGTTGCATATGTAAATAGTTGAAATAAATAACCACATGGGTTACCCAATAACCCAACTGGGCCCCAAGCCCAACCATGGCAACCCGCGGGTCTTCCAACGGGACCCGAGTCCGACCCACTCCATTAAATAAAAAGACAAAATCAAACTAAAAGGGACCCACACCTCCAGAGGGCCCCGCCAGACCTAACAAGGCAGCATGCTGGTCTAGGAAAAGGGTGAAATTGACTCAAAAAACCAGGGAGACCCGAGGAACCCGTCGAACCAACGGGGCGGGCCGGGGTGTCTTAGGACTTCCCCGGACATAACCGAGGACTTAGCTAGATCTCTAATAAGCCGCAAACCAGACTTAGACCCGAATAGGGCAATCACCGTGTTTGCCTGCACCTCTCAGGCAGTGGCGACTCCAAAAATCCAGAGGCACGCACTAAACGTGCACCCGGTGTGCGATCTAGGCCAGGTTTAGGTGCGCACACCACTCTCCCTCTCTCTTTCCTTCTTCATTTCCTTCTCCTCTCCCACTCTTATCTCTTCTTCTTCTTCTTCTTAATCTCTCCCCTTCATCACATTCCACTTGGAGAGACCATTGCTAGCAAGAAAAGGGGAAGAAGAGGAATACAAAGAAGGATTTTCGTTTGGGAGTTTAGCTTGGAGATTTGTGGAGCAGCAACCAAAAAGCCAAGAAGGTGCTGTTTGTGGGTTGCAAAAGGAGCTAGGAGGTTTGCTTAGTAGCTTAGAAGAGGTAAGCAACACCAAACTAACCTATATTTTCGTTTTTGCCCAAATTTGTATGCCATGTGCAGATTTGAGGGTTTGAATGTGAAATCGATTATCCTTGCAAATATAGGAGTAACTTTTCGGGGATTTTGTAGGTAATAGGTAACCATACATGCTAGAACCAATTTAGAGCCTAAAAATCGTAGAAAATAGTGAGAATTGAAAACCCTAGCAAAATTGCAAAAATCGGATTTTTTGCAAATCTGTGAAGTTTCCAGGGCGCCCGAAGTGTGCTCGAGTGTGCCTTCGAGCGCCCTTGTTAGATCTTAGTGGTTGGCTAGCCGCTCGAGCGCTGACTCGAGCAACCCGCCTGTGTTTTCTAAAAATTCAAAACCCGAGAGCTAGTTTCCCAGGTAAGCCAAGCACCCGAAGCGCCGCTCGAGCATCCCTTCGAGCGACCTAATAAGTTTTTCGAAAACTTGGATTTTACCCCAGATCAAACTAAGGAATGTTTTTATTTGAATCCAACCTATATATAAGTATGAGTTAGGATTCTAGGAAGTGTACCAACTGGAATTATCTCAAAATTTCAAATAATAAAGATTTTGGGTACGTTTTACTAAAATAGGCCTTATAGAGAAAGTTTAAGTTCCAGATTTTTATAGAAGATGGATAACTTGATTCCGCCACTTAGAACACCTTCCAAATAACCATTGAAAGTAGGAATCAAGAACTAACACCAAGTTGTACAAGTTTCTAAGGAAGTTGAGGCCTGGGTTGCCAAAGTGAGGCATGAATTGCACATTGAACACCATGAACATATCTTGTTATAATTGATTTCTGTTATAAGCATGTGATTTATTTAGGGCATTGGTACATTTGTTTGGCATGCCATATATTGTTAACATGATATGAAGAGGGCAGTGGCCCGAATTTAATTGTATGACATGAAGGGCATTGGCACAATTGATAGCCTGTGGTATGATTGGTATCTGTGGCTAGTGTGTGCGGTTCACCTCAACTGGGGGTAGTGAACCATTGTTCACCACAATTTGGGGGTAGTGAACTAGCCCTTCCACAACAGTAAGTCTTGGTGGGTAGTGTATGCGGTTCATCTCAGTTGGGGGTAGAGGACCATTATTCACCCTAACTTGGAGATAGAGAACTAGCATCCCCACAAAAGCCTGGGAATTTGAGATACCTGGTATGACGAACAACTGAGTATATGAGTATTGGTGGGTAGTGTGAGCGGTTCACCTCAATTGGGGGTAGTGAACCATTGCTCACCTCAATTTGGGGGTAGTTAACTAGCCCCTCCACAACAGTAAGTCTTGGTGGGTAGTGTGAGTGGTTCATCTCAGTTGGGGGTAGTGGACCATTGTTCACCCTAACTTGGGGATAGAGAACTAGCATCCTCCACACAAGCTTGGAAATCTGAGATGTCTAATATGATGAACAATGAATATGATTCTTATGAATAGATGACCTATACACCTATGCACAAACATGCACCAATTGTATGGCACTGAACCGTAATACTTTACTTATGATTTCAAATACCCGCATGTCATGGTTTCATCAGATAATATTAGCATGAACTGCGTTTTCCCATGCATGCATGTGTTGCTTACTGAGACATCCGTCTCACAGTTCTTTTATCATATTGTTTTCAGAGCCGTTGACGTCTGGTGTGAAGGACCGGACTGGGGATCGAGGAAAGGAAAAGGCACCTAGGTATAGAGAGGAAGACTTTTATAGGCCTACTTAGGTTATTGGTTTATTTTGTTATACTTTTAGATTGTAAACCTTCTATTTGAGAGGAGTGATAAGTGCATATTTTTATATATTTATTAGTCCTGAATTTAGTTTTTTGGAATTGTTTAGGCCTTGTTATGTTAATTTATACTTCTTTTTGTAGTTAAGGCATTTTTGGATGGGTTATAGTAAATTGTGGTTATAATTGGAAAAACTCAGGCTTTTTAGTATTTTGACCTTCTGGACTTCTTGTAGGATTTTGATCACATTAGAGTTCCAAAATGTGAAAGTGGTCTTCAGAGCTTTTGTAGAGGATGTCCTGAGATTTCCAAAATGGTATGGTTTGTAAAAATCTGAGTTCATTTGAGCCTCCAAATGTTGTTTCAAAATCAGATTAAGGAAGCTGATTCGAATTCCAGTAAATTTTGATGCGTGCCGAATGCAACAAAATAAATTAATCTTTTCACAACTAAATAGCCAGTGATGAATGACGTCGATCCCACAGAGACTAGTGTCAATTAACTCGTCACAAGATTATAGTCAAATAGATTTAAGGGAGAAGGAAATTTTCAGATTAGTTAACTCAAGCCAAAAACACAAAAAATAAATAAAATCTATAGAAGTAATCAGTGAGAAAGAATCCGGTCAAGAGCAAACATTACCTTCGAATTACTAGCCGATCATTGACAACACTTAAAAGTACACCAATCAATAATTGCCATTCAGTCTAAGTTAATCTAAAGTATAGATTAACACTGTTCTCCTTGATCATCAAACATAATAAGCACGATATTTGATTCCTTATTATTGAACCACCTAGAACAAGCTCTCTACGTGTAATTCAATAATAGCATTAATGAATTAGAGAGTGACCGAAACAGATAATCAATTCGTAAGCTCGATTGGTTTAATTTGCACTTTATTCTTCTTAGGATTAATATGATATCAATATTAGAAATCAATAACCCTAATTGCCACTCATGATAAAACTTCATAACATATACGTATTAGAAAGTTTAATCTGGCTTCCATTCACTGATCTTAATTACAGAGAGGACCTCCTATCCAACTAAGAACAAGAATGTCTTTCAATCGACAAAGAAGAACAAAAGATAGCAAACATAATCAGTATTTATGAACAATCAAAACAAAGGTCTCACGGCTGATCCTTCAAAGTATGCTCTCTTGAACCGAATGAGGAATTTAGCCTTGCATCTTCAAGAGAAGAAAACCAGTTCTACTTCTTCTTCTCTCTTTCTCTCTTCTCCTCCACGTCCAGAAAATCCCCTTGACCTTTTTCGTCCTCCCCCTTTCAAAAGCTGCTCCTGGATTTATTTCAAAATTCTCCTCTCCCTTATTTTTTGGAAACTAACTATTTTTTCTCCTATCACAATGGAATTAAATCTTCAAATCAAATCCCCCCAGACCTCTCCAGCAACTCACGATCTCTTCTAATGAAAATCCTCTTGTGGGACCCAACAAAACAATTAAAATAGACTTCTAGATAAGTCTTTAATTAAAAACTCACTTCAAACACCAACTCAGACTTCTGGAACTTGCGGGCAAATTTTGGATAGGAAATCTTCATTTATGGACATTGATCCCTTGATAGAAATTGTAGCCCTGGATGTGTAGATGAATTTTGGCTTTTGAATCACTCAATTTGGACATCAGACGCTCAAGTTATGTGCTTTTAAAACTTCAATTCGCGAACAGAAATTCCAGTCCGACCAGAATTCGAATCAGCTTCCTTGATCTGATTTTGAAACAACATTTGGATGCTCAAATGAACTCAGATTTTTACAAACCATACCATTCTGAAAATCTCAGGACGTCCTCTACAAAAGCTTTGAAGACCACTTTCACATTCTGGAACTCTAATGTGATCAAAATCCTGCAAGAAGTCCAGAAGGTCAAAATACTAAAAAGCCTGAGTTTTTCCAATTATAACCACAATTTACTATAACCCATCCAAAAATGCCTTAACTACAAAAAGAAGTATAAATTAACATAAAAAGGCCTAAACAACTCCAAAAGACTAAATTCAGGACTAATAAATATATAAAAATATGCACTTATCAAATTCCCCCACACTTAGTTCTTGAACGTCCTCGGACAAGCTACCTAGACACTATACAAAACAAAACAACTAATTCCCCCAATAATTCAAAAGAGTTCACAGTCCACAAATCTGAACACAATCTCAAAATTCAATTATCATAACATATCATCAATCATATCTAACAAACTTAAACCAAAAGAAACAAGAGAATTTTGTTCAACAAATAATCAACAAGAATGATAAACCTTCACACATCTCTCCACTTCACTCATGTGTTTAAAGAATTGGTAGAATTCACTCAATTTCAATCAATGCAAAAGTACTAACATAAGCTTGCTTGCTCATTTAATCTCCAGCACTCACATCACATGTCATACATAAATCAAATGGTCTTGTTATGGTTGTAATGGGCCTGAGGTGAAGGTAGGAATAATAAGGGATTAAAGTTTCAAAACCAAAGAAACTAATAGAGCATTTAGGACAAAATTGGGTTTATAAAAATTGAAGGACCTGAGAACCTCAATCATATTGCAGCACTCCTTTGTTTCTTTCGTATACATTCATTCCTTTTATTCAAACCAATATTTCAAGAGTTGTCTTTGTATTTTTTTCTTTTCTTTCTTTATTTTTTTTCTGTTTTTTTTTTAGTACATAACACAATACTTATCTCCCCATTTATTCCATTTCAATGATACAACCAAACATTCAACATCAACTCCCCCACACTCAATTAATGCATACTTTTCTTTTCTTTTTTTTCAAAACCCATGAGTCATATCCAAATGCTCTATTAGCCCTAAGGTAGGTAAAACAAGGGGATAATCAAAATGTAGGCTCGTCTTCAATGGTTTTAAACAAAGAAGAGGCTTAAAGGCTCAAACAAGGTTCACTAAAGTTAATCATGCAAGGTAGGCCTTTTAAGTTAGGTGATTAACTCCCTATCTGCCATTATCATTTTTAAGCACGCATGTGATCCATGTGTTTTTGACTAACATTTACAAGCAAGTTCTAGAGTAACTTAAACATGATTGAACACTCTCAATGAAAAATAAGATTGACATATAATGTTTCAATCCAAATCAGGCTCAAAAGCTTACCCACAAGGTTTATGGTTCACCATACAAATTAAATAATCCATCAAACTCAAAACTCAAGTCAATTTGAAGTCAAGAGTGCCAATAGATCAGTTCAATCATGTTATGCTACTTCATTTTCAAATTGGTCAAGTTTATGGCATATTCATCTTTGAAAATTATTGGGGAAACATCCTAAAGACAACCCAAAAAAAAAAATTTTTTTTAATAATAATAAATAAATAATTCCTAATCCTTCCCCCCACACTTAAAATTTGCATTGCCCTCAATGTAACCCAAATGCAAAAGAAAAGATGAATAAACACAAAACATAGGAGATGACAAAGGAAAGGGAAAAAGAAAACAAATCTGGTAGTGGCATGCTTGCCACTCTTGGGTTGCCTCCCAAGAAGCGCGTGTGTTTAATGTCGCTCGCCCGACTCCCTTAAGTTCAATCCTCATAGATAGGATTGTCCAACTTCATGACTTCCACATTTTGCACTTGAAATCCTTCATAGAATGGTTTTAAGCGGTGGCCATTAACCTTGAATACCTTGTTTGTCTGCAAGCTCTTAATCTCCACTACACCATGAGGAAACACATCAGTAACAGCAAAAGGTCCAATCCAACGGGAACTTAACTTACTCGGGAAAAGCTTAAGTCGTGAATGATAAAGAAGAACTTTTTGTCCTACAACAAAAGTCTTCCTCACAATCATCTTATCATGAAAAACCTTGTTCTTTGCTTTATAAATTCTGGTATTCTCATAGGCATCGAGTCGGAGCTCCTCAAGTTCTTGCAATTGCAATTTCCTTTGCTCCCCCACCTCATCCATCTTCATATTGCACTGCTTGATTGACCAAAAAGCCCTGTGTTCAATTTCCACTGGAAGATGACAAGGTTTGCCATAGACCAACCTATATGGAGACATGCCAATAGGTGTCTTGTATGCAGTTCTGTATGCCCAAAGAGCATCATCAGGTCGCTGGCTCCAATCCTTGTGGTTGGGATTCACCGTTTTCTCCAAGACTGACTTGATCTCTCTATTTGTCACCTCTGCTTGCCCACTTTTTTGTGGGTGATAGGCTGTTGAGACCTTGTGAATAACATGGTATTTCTTCAAGAGTGCCTCAACCAAACGATTGCAAAAATGTGTGCCCTTGTCACTAATCAAAGCTCTTGGTGTCCCAAACCTTGCAAAAATGTTAGACTTGACAAAATCTGCAACGACTTTAGAATCATCAGTTCGGGTGGCTTTGGCTTCCACCCATTTGGAAACATAATCCACAGCAAGTAGAATGTAATTAAAGCCAAAAGAAGAAGGAAAGGGTCCCATAAAATCAATGCCCCACACATAAAAAATATCACAAACAAGTATAGGAGATAAAGGCATTTGATCTCTATGGGATAGATTACCTGTTTTCTAACATTGTTCACAAGCCTTACAGAACATATAGGAATCACGAAATAAGGTTGGCCAATAAAAGCCACATTCAAGCACTTTACTAGCAGTTCTATTAGGCCCAAAATGACCACCACAAGCATAAGAATGGCAAAAGGTCAAAATAGACTCTAACTCAAACTCAAGCACACATCTCCTAATCACTTGATCAGAGCAATGCTTCCACAGATAAGGATCATCCCAAATATAATATTTAGCATCACTCTTTATTTTATCTCTACAAGCTCTACTCAAACTAGAAGGTATCTCTTGTTGCACTAGATAGTTCACAATATCAGCATACCATGGTACCTTACCTTGAAGTGCTAATAATTGCTCATCTGGAAACAACTCTTGCAATGGCAAGGCATCCTCCTCCTTCACAACTCGACTTAGGTGGTCAGCAACTAAGTTCTCCATGCCCTTCTTGTCCTTGATCTCCAAATCAAACTCTTGTAGTAGGAGAATCCACCTAATGAGCCTCGGTTTAGCTTCCTTTTTCGATAACAGGTACTTTAATGCTGCATGATCAGAATACACAATAACTTTAGAACCAAGCAAATAAGATCTAAATTTATCCAAAGCAAATACAATAGCCAATAGCTCTTTTTCTGTGGTGGAATAATTGCATTGAGCTGGGTTTAATGTTCTAGAAGCATAATAGATGGCATGGGCCATCTTGCCAATTCTTTGTCCAAGAACTGCTCCCAAAGCAAAGTTGCTTGCATCACACATAATCTCGAAGGGTAGACTCCAATCAGGTGGTTGAATTATAGGTGCCAAAGTCAAAAGTCCCTTCAACTTGTCAAAAGCATCTTTGCAAACTTCATCGAATTCGAATGGCACATCCTTTTGCAACAATCGGCATAAGGGCAATGAAATTTTTGAGAAATCCTTGATAAATCTCCGATAAAAACCTACATGCCCAAGAAAGGAGCAAACATCCCGTACACTTGCAGGGTAGGGTAAGCATTGAACAAGGTCAATCTTAGCTTTATCAACTTCAATCCCTCTAGATGAAACTACATGTCCCAAAACTATCCCTTGTTCTACCATAAAATGACATTTTTCAGAATTTAGAACAAGATTAGTTTCAATGCATCTTTCAAGCACAGAGTTCAAATTATCTAAGCATGCATCAAATGAGTCCCCATAAATAGTAAAATCATCCATAAAGACTTCAATGATATGCTCAATATAATCATAGAAAATACTTACCATACATCACTAAAAAGTGGTTGGTGCATTGCAAAGACCGAAAGGCATTCGCCTATAAACAAACGTACCGAATGGACACATGAAGGTTGTTTTCTCCTGATCTTCTGGAGCTATCACAATCTGGTTGTAGCCAGAATACCCATCAAGGAAGCAGTAGTGAGATCGTCCAGCCACCCTTTCTAGCATTTGATCAATAAATGGGAGTGGGAAATGATCTTTTCGTGTAGCAGCATTAAGCTTACGGTAATCAATGCATACACGCCACCTATTTTGAACTCTTGTAGGGACTAAGTCATTATTCTGATTCTCAACCACTGTAATCCCAGTCTTCTTTGGCACCAATTGAATCGGACTAACCCATTTGCTATCTGAGATTGGGTAAATGACTCCAACATCAAGAAGTTTGATGATCTCTTTCATGACCACTTCCATCATAGGAGGATTTAATCTCCTTTGTGCATCCCTTGTTGGTTTGGAACCTTCTTCTAGTAAAATCCGATGCATGCACATTGAAGGACTAATTCCCCTAACGTCAGCTATAGTCCATCCTATAGCCATCTTATTGTCTTTGAGGACCCGAATCAGCTTCTCTTCTTGCATCTTGGTCAAGTTCTTTGCAATGATTACCGGAAGTGTCTCCTTTTCACCCAAGAAGGCATATTTCAAATGGTCCGGTAATGGCTTCAATTCAATGGTTGGTGCCTGCACAACAGAAGGTAGCAATTTCGAATGAGATATAGGCAAGTCAATTTTAGAAACTGCATACCTTTTGGGAATTGGAGGTAATGCATGCAACGCTAATACCATATCTTCTAGTCCATCATCAACCATCAAGTTAAAGGTTTGTAATGCATCTTGCTCTAAACTCCTGGTAAGAGCAACCTCTAACTTATCCTTGATACAAAAATCAAAAACCTTTTAAGACAGGCAATCAATAACATCAACAGATAACACAGAATGAACATCACTAGGGTACCTCATTGCTTCAAAGATATTGAAGCGTACCATTTCACTATCAAATTCCATAGTCAATGTTCCCTCATGCACATCAATCTTGGTCCTTGCTGTCCTTAAAAAGGGTTGGCCCAATAGAATTGGTGTTGACTTGGATGAAGGTTCCCCCTCCATATGTAATATGTAGAAATCTGCTGGGAAAACTAACTCATTGACCTGCACTAAAACATCCTCTACAACCCCTTCGGGATAGGCATTAGATCTGTCAGCTAACTGAATTATAACACCAGTTTCTTTCAAAGGCCCCAAATTTAAAGAAGCATAAATAGAATATGGCATGACATTAATTGAATCTCCTAAATTTAGCATGGCTTTTTCAAATCTGGTGCCACCTATCACACATGGAATTGTAAACATACCTGGATCCTTGCATTTTTGTGGAAGTTTCCTTTGAATGACTGCAGACACATTCTCCCCCACACTTACTTTCTCATCTCCTCTCAACTTCCTTTTGGAAGTGCACAATTCCTTGAGAAATTTGGCATACCTCGGGACTTGTTTGATGGCATCAATTAGAGGTATGTTCACTTCTACTCTTTTGAACAGGTCCAATATCTCCTTCTCTTGCTCCTCTTTCTTAGATTTAGCAAACTTGCTAGGAAAAGGAGGCAAAGCATTAGAAATATTTTTATTCAAAGGAGTTTGAGAATTTACCTTGGTTGCCAATTTACAATCCTTTAGAGGTACTTCGAGCTCCTTTTCAACTTCTTCATCATCCACACAGAGAGGGGCCTTAAGTTGTGTTTCCACTTCTTTTCCACTCCTCAAAGTGATTGCACTTGCATTCTCTCTTGGGTTCACAATCGTTTGAGATGGAAGTTTACCAGAACTTTGAGCTTCCATTCTATTTACAGTGGTAGCAAGTTGGCTCATCTGATTTTCAAAGTTTTGAATACTAGTTCTTGTTTGTTGTTGGAACTAGATGTTGTTATTCTGAAGTTGAGCAGTATTTTGAACTAATGTCTTGACCATGTCTTCCAATGAAGAATTAGAATTTGAAGGTTGAGCTTGTTGTTGCCTTTGGAATGATGGCTGGTAGGGCCTTTGCTGTTGTAGCATTCTTTGATTCCCATAGCTTAAATTTGGATGATCCCTCCATCCAGAATTGTATGTATTGGAATAGGGATCATACTTTCTTTGTGGCTGACCTGGGAATCCACCAACTGCATTAGCTTGCTCTGTAGACTCTTCTTGTAAAGTGGGACACATATCCGTGGCATGTCCCATAAATGAACAAATACCACATGATTTCACTTGTTGAATACCACCTGCGGCCATCTGTCTCACCAAAGAGGTTAATCCAGCTATTTGTTGCTCAAGAGTGGAGTTATTGACTTCATTAACCTTCCTTGGTGGAGGATCATGTCTTGTGCCAAACTTCTGGGTATTGGCAGCCATGTTGGAGATCAAATTTCTGGCTGCTTCTGGTGTTTTATCTACTAAGGCACCACCGCTTGCTGCATCTATCATGCTCCTGTCTTGTGGGAAGAGTCCCTCATAAAAGTATTGGATTAGAAGTTGCTCACAAATCTGATGATGAGGACAACTGGCACACAATTTCTTGAAGCGCTCCCAATACTCATATAATGTTTCTCCATTGTACTGTCTGATTCCACATATCTCTTTTTGGATGTTTGCAGCTTTAGAGGCGGGGAAGTACTTCTCCAAAAACAACCTTTTCATCTCCATCCATGTATTTATGGATTCAGAAGGTAAATAATAAAGCCAATCCTTAGCTACATCTACCAAAGAGAATGGAAAAGCTCTCAATTTAATTTGCTCCTCGGTTATGCCTGCGGGCTTCATAGTTGCACACACCACATGAAACTCCTTCAAGTGTTTATGAGGATCTTCACCTGCAAAACCACGAAAAGAAGGCAAAAGATGGATTAGTCCAGATTTCAACTCAAAATCTACATCCAAATTAGGGTATTCATTGCAAAGAGTTTGTTGCTTCAAATTTGGAGCCGCCAACTCCTTAAGGGTTCTGTTTGCATTTGTTGCCATGGGTTCTGATTCTGATTCGCTTGAGGAATCACTTGATGAAGAGGAGATATTTGATGTAATGCTTAAACTCTGTTGACCCGCTTCTTCGGTTTTCTCTCTTTTTAACCTTCTAATGGTCCGTTCAATCTCTGGATCAAGTGGAAGGATTTCAGATTTGCCCAAGCATTGCATACACCTATTTTTACCAAATAAAAAGTAACAATAAACTAATGAGAAAATAATAAAAAGACAAATCAATAAAACAACTAGTCCCCGGCAACAGCGCCAAATTTTGATGCGTGCCGAATGCAACAAAATAAATTACTCTTTTCACAACTAAATAGCTAGTGATGAGTGAGGTCGATCCCACAGAGACTAGTGTCAATTAACTCGTCACAAGATTATAGTCAAATAGATTTAAGGGAGAAGGAAATTTTCAGATTAGTTAACTCAAGCCAAAAGGACAAAAAATAAATAAAATCTATAGAAGTAATCAGTGAGAAAGAATCCGGTCAAGAGCAAACATTACCTTCGAATTACCAGCCGATCATTGACAACACTTAAAAGTAAACCAATCAATAATTGCCATTTAGTCTAAGTTAATCTAAATTATAGATTAACCCTGTTCTCCTTGATCATCAAACATAATAAGCACGATATTTTATTCCTTATTATTGAACCACCTAGAACAAGCTCTCTACGTGTAATTCAATAATAGCATTAATGAATTAGAGAGTGACCGAAACAGATAATCAATTCGTAAGCTCGATTGGTTTAATCTGCACTTTATTCTTCTTAGGATTAATATGATATCAATATTAGAAATCAATAACCCTAATTGCCACTCATGATAAAACTTCATAACATATACGTATTAGAAAGTTTAATCTGGCTTTCATTCACTGATCTTAATTACAGAGAGGACCTCCTATCCAACTAAGAACAAGAATGTCTTTCAATCGACAAAGAAGAACAAAAGATAGCAAATATAATCAGTATTTATGAACAATCAAAACAAAGGTCTCACGGCTGATCCTTCAAAGTATGCTCTCTTGAACCGAATGAGGAATTTAGCCTTGCATCTTCAAGAGAAGAAAACCAGTTCTACTTCTTCTTCTCTCTTTCTCTCTTCTCCTCCACGTCCAGAAAATCCCCTTGACCTTTTTCGTCCTCCCCCTTTCAAAAGCTGCTCCTGGATTTATTTCAAAATTCTCCTCTCCCTTATTTTTTGGAAACTAACTATTTTTTCTCCTATCACAATGGAATTAAATCTTCAAATCAAATCCCCCCAGACCTCTCCAGCAACTCACGATCTCTTCTAATGCAAATCCTCCTCTTGTGGGACCTAACAAAACAATTAAAATAGACTTCCAGATAAGTCTTTAATTAAAAACTCAATTCAAACACCAACCCAGACTTTTGGAACTTGCGGGCAACTTTTGGATAAGAAATCTTCATTTATGGACATTGATCCCTTGATAGAAATTGTAGCCCTGGATGTGTAGATGAATTTAGGCTTTTGAATCACTCAATTTGGACATCAGACGCTCAAGTTATGTGCTTTTAAAGCTTCAATTCGCGAACAGAAATTCCAGTCCGACCAGAATTCGAATCAGTTTCTTTGATCTGATTTTGAAACAACATTTGGAGGCTCAAATGAACTCAGATTTTTACAAACCATACCATTCTGGAAATCTCAGGACGTCCTCTACAAAAGCTCTGAAGACCACTTTCACATTCTGGAACGCTAATATGATCAAAATCCTACAAGAAGTCCAGAAGGTCAAAATACTAAAAAGCCTGAGTTTTTCCGATTATAACCACAATTTACTATAACCCATCCAAAAATGCCTTAACTACAAAAAGAAGTATAAGTTAACATAACAAGGCCTAAACAATTCCAAAAGACTAAATTCAGGACTAATAAATATATAAAAATATGCACTTATCAAGGAGTGACTAGATACCCATGTTTTGTATTATCCAAATAGTTATATGATTCCTTTTGTAGTCTACGTAACTTGTTAGATTTCTTTTATACAATTACACACTTGATACGCACAAGCATGAACTGTATATCACTTGCACTTGTCTTAGGAAAAATTTATTAAATTATCCGCATTTTCATTAGGTCGAAAAACCAACCTATGACGACCAGAGACGGGTTTGTGTAACGCCCGGGATCCGTGTTGTTCAGTAAAGATATAACACATCTCACAGAGGGTTAGGTAAGGATCCAAATAAAAGTGATCGCTGGATAATCACACAATTTATACCATATCAGAGTGCACAATTAAATTCTTATCTAAGAAGTCTATAAAATCTAGAAACAAAATCAATTGGTTCCAAAGAACTATCTTATTACATTTCCCACAAAATCAAATGAATCAGAGTTTAAATCTAAAATAACCTACTAGTCTATGCATTGTAGTAATAATCTTCCTCCCTATAGGTCTCAGTCGGATCTACCCTAGTAAGCGCCTCACCACAAATATCTGAAAACAAAACAACAACGAGGAATGAGATACGAATATCTTAGCGAGTAGCACATGCATGCAGAAATAGTTTAACGCAGTTATAAACATGCCTCGATAAATACCAACAAATAAGCAACCATAGTACCGATAAAACAACGAAAGATCAATGTCATGCATATTTTTTAAATTGATTAATTTACATGCCAAGTAGACACTCTACACCTCCATATACACAGTTCCTGCCTACTCAGGGTATCGGACACTCTGAAATGACGGCCTACTCAGGGTATCGTCATCCAATGCCAGCCTACTCCGGGTATCGGCGCTGACAACCAGGCCTACTCAGGGTATCTGGCTGCTCTACACTGGTCGTGGCAACACACCAGGCCATGCAATTACACCAACAAACAAATACCATAACATTACTAAGCTTAACATGGATCCAAGGGAAGCTAAACCCAAAACCGATTAATAACCACAAAACTCCGCATTGGCAAAACAGTAAACCCACATTGATTTAAATCCTGTGTATCTGTAAGTGTGAAAACTCACACTCCTTTTATGGCAAATGTTTGACAAATTATATCCTCTAATAATCTTCAAGATGTGCAGAATCAAAATACAAATTCTATGAATTTAGTAAAGAGGAAAGTGAGGCTGCCACACAGCTACCACGCTGCTGGTAGCTCAAGGAAAGGTAAAGATTTCTAAAAGAAGATCATTTCGTAAAGGCACTTGCAATGAAGAACGCCGCTGCCACTCCGCTGGCAGCGCATAAGTGAGATAGTACTTTGAAAGTAAAGCACGCGTACCAGCTTCGTAAGGCGACGCCGACACGCCGCTGGTAGCGCAGAGCAAGATTGAAGATCTACAAATCAGCTGTGCACATGCCGCGTTCCCTCCCGCTAGCAGCGCTCTGGCAGCGCGCCCATACCTGAGTCTATTTGGATTTGAGCGGGATTGAGTTCGCCTCCAACCGTCTACCCCGATCGTGCCACGACGCCACCAGCGCTCGACGCAATTTGAGATTTCTTCTTTAGATAGACGTGCTGTATTCTTTTCAAACAGACTTTTTTCTTTTGATTAATCTGTTGTGGATCTTGAGGTGTTCGAGATTCATTCAATTGATCTTTAGAGAGTCGGTGATCGAGTGAGGGGGAGATCTGAGAGAGATCACCTGGAATTGAAGTTAGAGGATTCTTCTTCAGTTCGGAACTTCACTTGATCGTGAGATCTCCTGGATTGGTGATCGACCTTGTTTGATGCATAGGTGGATTCCTATTGCATTGGATCATCTCAGTGGACTCTGAGGTGATTGTCACGATCTGGATTGATCGTGAATTGCAGCTTGTGGATTCAAGCTGTGTTACAGTTCGTGGATTCGAGCTGTGGATCTGGATTGATCGTCACTTGCAGTTTGTGGATTCAAGCTGTGTTGCAGTTCGTGGATTCGAGCTGTGGATCTAGATAGATCGTCTATTGCAACTTGTGGATTCAAGTTGTGCTACAGTTCGTGGATTCGAGCTGAGGATTGCTGTTGAGTGAGTTCAATTGTAAAGGTTAAGTGTGTCTTCCTTTGTAATTGACTTTCATTCAATAGTGGAGATTCTAAGGGTTAGTCGCTTCATATAGACTCGAGGTTTTTCCTGGATCTGGATTCAGGTTTCCTCGTATAATCTCTGTGTGTTGTTTCCGCATTGTTAATTTCTTAATTGTTGTAGATCGTGGACCTTTAGAGTAGTCCTCTACTCTTTCAATTGGTATCAGAGCCTATTCACTTTGAATTGCTATACAAAGTGTGATCTAGATCAATAGCATGGACTTTGGAAAAGAAGGAGGATCTGCCTCTAGACCTCCATTATTTGAAGGTAACAATTATTCTTACTGGAAAGCAAGGATGAGAGCTTACCTGAAATCTATCGATGAGCGTGTCTGGCTCTCGGTATGTAATGGTTATCATCCACCTGAGATCACAACAGAAGGAGGTGTTGTGATGCCTAAACCTCATGATTAGTGGAGTAAAGCTGAATCTGATCTATGTGGATGGAACAACAAGGCAATGAATGCCTTATTTTGTGCTGTAAGTGTAGAGGAATTCAGGAGAATTTCCTCATGTGAAGTCGGTAAGGAAGCTTGGGACATTCTTGAGGTCACTCATGAAGGAACCTCAGCTGTCAAGCTGTCTAGACTTCAAAGACTTACTACATCTTTCGAAACTCTATACATGAAAGATGATGAGTCTTTTGATGAATTTTATGCTAGACTCTCAGATATTGTTAATTCGAGTTTTAACCTTGGAGAAAAGATCTCTACATCTAAAGTTGTTAGAAAAATCTTGAGATCTTTGCCTGAAAAATTCAGACCAAAAGTTACTGCCATTCAAGAGGCAAAAGATGTGGATACCATGAGAATTGAAGATCTGGTAGGATCTTTACAGACTTATGAGCTAGATCTGAATATTCCTAAAAGGAGTAAAGGAATAGCTCTAAAATCTGTAAATACTGAAGAATTAGATAATTCTGAAGTAGATATGGATGAATTAGTTCTCTTAGCTAAAAAATTTAAGAGAATGTTTAAAAAGAGACAATCTAATCCTTTATCATCCATGGATAGATCTAATAGGAGATCTGATAAGAAAATTTCTGATCTAAGAAAGGAGAAGAAATTTTCTTAGAATGATGAAGTTCAATGTTACAAATGTAGAGGATTTGGACATGTTGCTTCTGATTGTCCCTCAAAGGATAAAAAGAAAAAGACAAATTATCAGGTTACTTGGGATGATAGTAATACTGATAATTCTTCACAATCAGATGAGGATATTTCTGCTAATTTTACTGCTTTCAATTCCTTTCACTCATCTTCTTCTGGTAGTTCAATCTCTGGCATTGCAGGAGATAATAAAGAGACTTTATCAGATGATGAAGAAAAATTACAAGAAGCCTACAATCAGCTCTATAAGGAATTCAATAGAGCTCAGAAGAAAGTCAAGAAACTGAGTAAAAAATTGAAGGAATCAGAAACAGAGAAAAATAAAGCTCTTGCAGAAATAGATTCAATAAACAAGAAGTTACTTGAAAGACATGCCAAAGAAAATTTTCTGGTAACTTCTTTGACTGAAAAAACTGAAAAATTAAAAGAAAAGGAAGCTCAGATTTCTGCACTTCAAGGTAAAGTTATTGAACTTGAGAAATTGTCAAATTCAATCACTTCTAATGCTTCAAATTCTTCTGCAGGAAATCATCAAATTGATGAGGAATCAACTTCAAAGGAAGTTCCTGAGAGTTCAAATTCTGCTGAAAAGAGAATGAGTGTAAGTAATCAAAATAAGGAATTTTCACAGAAAATTTCTGCTGGAGAAGTAAGCTCAACAGGTAAATCTTCAAAATCTAAATCTGTACAGTTTAGAAATACTGTCAAATCTGGAAATTTTGATTCTTCTGAATATAGATTCATACCTGTGTGCCATCATTGCAATAAAAAAGGTCATATAAGACCAAAGTGTCATATTTTGCATGGTTTTCCCAAGGGATATTTTGACAATAAGAGGAAAGTAAATCAAAGTCAGTCCTTGGATTTATATAACAGATTTGATTCCCTGTTAAAATTGACTGAATCATTAAATAAGGAAGTTACAAATCTGTCAAAGAAACTTCCTTCAAAATCCCAAGTTGTTGATGAAGGTACTTCTCAGAAAACTCATGAAAAACAGATTTGGGTTAGAAAAGATTCCTTAGTTGCAAATGTGGTTCATATAGCTTTGAAAGTTCATGATGTCAACATGTGGTACTTGGATAGTGGTTGTTCAAGACATATATGTGGACATAAGTCTATGTTTAGTACCTTTGAAGAATATTTTGGTGGAAGTGTAACATTTGGTGATGGAAGCACTTCTCAAGTCAAAGGTAAAGGCACAGTAACTGGTCCTAATGGAGTTTGTCTAAAAAATGTTTTATTTGTATCTGGTTTGAAGGCAAACTTAATTAGTATTAGCCAGTTATGTGATTCAAGATTGTTTGTCAACTTTACCAAAAAAGAATGTAAAATTTTGGATAATTCTGGTAGAACGGTTTTTATAGGTGTAAGAACAAGTGACAATTGTTATGGAATCATTGGAAACAATGAAAACTCTTTAAAATCTTCTGTATGCAATGAAATTGATTTGTGGCATAGAAGACTTGGTCACATGAACTATAGAGATTTGTCAAAAATCTCTAAGTCTGAATTGGTTAGAGGAATTCCCAAGTTTGGGAACAATAAAAAGAAAGGAATATTGTGTGGTTCTTGCAATCAAGGAAAGCAAATCAAAGCCACACACAAGAAAACCAACATTGTAGGAACCTCTAGACCATTAGAACTGATTCATATGGACTTGATGGGACCTAAAAAGATTGAAAGTCTTGGAGGAAAGAGGTATATCTTTGTTGCTGTAGATGACTACAGTAGATACACCTGGGTAAATTTTCTAAGAGAAAAATCTAAATGTTTTGATTGCTTTAAACAATTGTGCTGTCAAATTCAAGTTGAAAAGAACTTGCAAATAGGGAGGATTGTTAGAATAAGATCTGATCATGGGACAGAATTTGAAAATCAGATGTTTTCCAAATTCTGTGAAGAACAAGGAATTAAACATGAATTTTCTGCTCCTAAGACTCCACAGCAAAATGGAGTTGTGGAAAGGAAAAACAGAGTTTTGCAAGAAATGGCTAGAACCATGATGATAGCCAAGAAAGTGTCAACAAAATTTTTGGCTGAAGCTATAAATACTGCCTGTTATATAAGTAACAAAGTATATGTCAGATCTGGGTGGAAACAAACTCCTTATGAAATTTGGAAAGGAAAACAGCCAAACTTGAAATATTTTAGAGTTTTTGGAAGTAAATGCTATATCTTAAGGGACAGAGAAAATCTAGGAAAATTTGATTCTAGAAGTGATGAAGGAATCTTTCTAGGATATTCTTCTTCTAGTAGAGCATACAGAGTTTTTAACTTGCAAAAATCTGTTGTAATGGAGTCTATTAATGTGTTAATAGATGATGAAGGAATTGACTGTGAATTTTTGCAGGTTGTAGATGAAGAGGATGAAATTAGAGATGCTTCCTCAAGCAATGAAGTTGTTCCTCTGACAAAAACTCTCAAAGATCACCCAACTGAGCAAATTGTTGGAAATATTTCAGATGGTGTAAGAACAAGACATCAATTACATAATGAGGTAAGATTTTCTTCTTATCTATCTTAATTTGAGCCAAAATCTTATAAAGATGCCTTGTTGGATGAATCCTGGTTAAATGCTATGCATGAAGAACTAAACCAATTTACTAGAAACAATGTATGGGAATTGGTTGAAAGACCCTCTGATCTGAATGTGATAGGAACCAAATGGATTTTTAAGAACAAATCTGATGAGAATGGGATTGTAACCAGAAATAAAGCTAGGCTTGTTGCTCAGGGATACACCCAAGTAGAAGGAATAGATTTTGATGAAACCTTTGCTCCTGTAGCTAGGTTAGAATCAATCAGATTACTTTTGTCTATTGCATGCTATTTGAAGTTTAAACTGTTTCAAATGAATGTTAAGAGTGCATTCTTGAATGGATATCTGAATGAAGAGGTTTATGTAGAGCAACCTAAAGGATTTGAGAATACAAATCATCCTAAACATGTTTATAAGCTGAACAAGGCCTTGTATGGACTCAAACAAGCTCCTAGAGCTTGGTATGAGAGACTCACCTCTTTCTTACTTGAATCTGGTTTTATGAGAGGAAATGTGGATAAAACTCTCTTTATTCAAAGAGAGTCCAAACATATTTTGATTGCTCAAATCTATGTTGATGACATAGTGTTTGGATCTACTTCTGAAAATCATGCTCACTCCTTTGGAGACTTAATGAATAGTGAATTTGAGATGAGTATGATGGGTGAACTGAATTTTTTCCAAGGACTCCAGATTTATCAATCTCAACAAGGGATTTTTTTCTCTCAAGCAAAATATGCTAGAAATCTAGTCAAGAGATTCAGTTTAATTCATGCAAAACATGCTAGGACTCCTATGAGTACTAGCTTAAAGCTTGGAAAAGATGAATCTGGGAAGGATATAGATCCTACCATGTACAGAAGAATGATTGGAAGTCTTCTGTACTTAACAGCAAGTAGACCTGATATAAGTTTTAGTGTTGGAGTTTGTCCAAGATATCAGGCTAATCCTAAAGAATCTCATCTAAATGCTGTGAAAAGGATAATAAAGTATGTAAATGGAACTGTTGATCTGGGAATTTCGTTCTCAAAAGAAACAAACCCATATCTTACTGGATACACTAATGCTGATTGGGCTGGGTGTATGGATGATAGAAAAAGCACCTCTGGTGGTTGCTTTTATATGGGTAATAACCTCATTGCTTGGTTAAGCAAAAAGCAAAACTCAGTTTCACTGAGTACAGCTGAAGCAGAGTACATTGCTGCAGGAAGCAGTTGTACTCAACTTATTTGGATGAAACAAATGCTATCTGATTATGGTTTAGATCAGGACCAAATGATTCTCTTCTGTGACAATCAGAGTGCCATAAATATTCCAAAAATCCTGTTCAACACTCAAGGACTAAACATATAGACATCAGGCATCACTTTATAAGAGAGTTAATTGAAGACAAAACTGTTATGATTGAATATATATCTACTGAAAAACAGTTAGCTGATATTTTCACTAAACCTTTAGATCAGAACAGATTTGAAACTCTTAGGAAATCCCTAGGAGTATGTTCTCAAAACTGAAAATCAGGTTCTGTTTTGTGTTAATTTAGATGTAAAATGATTTACATGTCTGTTCAAAATGAATTTATGTGTTCTTGATACTAAAATCTTAATTTAGGAAGCTTGAGTCTATGCATATTGACAGAAATGTTGTGTTCTCAACTATCATTTTTGTCTTAAACACCTTTGTGTATTGAAGTTTATTGTGTGTTGAAGCTTGGGATCTATAGGCTATCACCTTTATGAAAAGAAAAGTTTTGGAAATGGCTGCCATAGAGATTAGAGTGAAAGCCACTGTAATTCTCAAAAAGAAAAAGAGAAAGAAGGTATATTCTTGGAATGAACTGTAAACTCAGGTTTTTTTAAGGGTCAATGCGTTCTACAAAAAGAAAAGAAAAAGAGATTAGAAAAGGCTACCTATCTCTGATGTGCGAAAGCCACCAAAATGAAGTTTGGGGTATGTCTATACTTTCCAAGTATGATTACACTAAAATAGCTTTTCATATAAAAAAAGTGTAAAAGTCAAAAATATTTCACACACTACACAAGCAATGTTTCATTAATATGCGTGTGTGCTCAATATCTTGAAGAAAATTTATAGTATGAGAAACCATGAAGGAAATTTTGGTCATAGATATGAAATGTGTCACATCTGAATTAACCTTGATAGGTTCTTCATGATCAGTTTTGTGATAAGTACTTCTTAGATTGAATAAAAGTTGATTATCTGGATGATTTTTAGTTTAGTTAAAATCTTAGCTTTGTGTTTAGATGTATGAGTTTTCATGAAGAATAGTTCAAACTCTTTTTATAAAATTTTGCCTTGTGAGTGTGTTTTTTCTTGTTTGTGCATGTGCACCTTCTACGTCGCTAGAAGCGTGCCGATAGCCTTCTCCTTGCTTCATGCCTTGGCACCTGCCCTGTTAAGCGTCGCCGGAGGCACGCTGGCAGCGTGTCCTTTTTTGTTTATAAAAAGGTGAAATCTGTTTTCACTTTTTTTACCTCTGTTTTTTTTCTTCTTACCTGCGGCTCTCCTCGCTCCTCGCGTCGTGGTCATTTCTTTGCCTTCGTGCTTACCTTCCGTCACCTTGTCCACAGTTCAGGTAAAATTTTTTTACTGTCTTCGTCTTGCTTCTTCATTTTTCTTCTTCCTTTTACAGTGTTCTTCTCTCGCTCTTCTCAGTTAGGGTTTGGTAGATTGTTCTGCCATTAGGGCTTTGTCGAGCTTTGCTTGTGTTCTTCTCTCTCGTCTATTTGTTTCTGTTTTTTTTTCCATCATGCCTCCCAAGAAGAAGTCTAGAACTGATTCTCCTTCCACCTCTTCTCCACTAGTAAGATCCTCACCGGTTGTCTCTTCTCCACCGGTGAGACCCCCTTCCCCTTCTCAGTCCTCTGAACCATTCATTGGAAATGGTTTATCTGATTTTAATGAGTTCTTCAAGCACAGGTCACTCCTTTTGGAAAGGGCCATTAAGCTTGATTCCTTTTCTAAATCTCCTCTCTTCTCATTGTTTTCGGACAATGGTTGGAAAAAATTTGCTTTGATAAGTGGTTTTGCATATCCTGACCTGGTTCGAGAATTCTATTCGAACCTCCACCATCTTCATCTGGCCAATCAAGGCTTTGTCAAAGCCTATGTCAGGGGCATCTCTTTCGACTTCTCGAAAGAGCTTATCTCATCTCTTCTAGAACTGCCCCTTGTTGATTCTCCTTCCTTTGATTTTTTTGATTCTCACTCTGATCCTCCCATGGAGTCAATCATTTCTTCTATGATTGTTCAGGGTGCTCCCACCTCCATAAAAAATAAGCCCAACTATCTGCCTCATGGCTCTCTCCAAGATCTTCTCAGGATCTTGAATCTGTTTGTTTGTGCCTCTCTTGTTCCCTCTGATCATCACTCTGAGATTTCTCACTCTAGAGCTAGACTTCTTCATGCTATCTGGAACAGAGACAGTGTCTGTCTTCCGTCAATCATCTTCAATCAAATCCTTCAGTCTCGGAATTTAAAATCCAAGACTGCTGCTCTTCCATTTGGGATTTTCATCTCTTTCATGTGCATTCACCAGGGGATCTTACCTGATCCTGTTGAATTGATCATTCATCCCGTACCTCCCATTGATGCCTCCACCCTCACCCGAAGCAAACGAGCAAATCCTTTTCGGTTGGTTTCTTCTTCGGAGCCTTCTTCTTCTCCCTCCTCTTTGTCCAGTTCTGATGCTACGGCAATCCTGGAAAAATTGAATTCCATGCAAGCCTCCCAGGAGGCTTTCAATTCTGAGGTTAGGGCTCACATGCTCATGATGAGCATGTTCAAATCAGAGACCCAGGAGAAGCTGGAGAAGCTTGCAAAGGATGTTGATTTTGCTTGTGGCGAGGTTCAAAGGGATTGTTCTGCTCAGCAACGAATGCAAAACGAAGCTGATCATTTTCTGAGCAGCATTCGAAGAACTCAGCTGGAGATGGATCACAAGCTTTGTTGGTTGCACTCTCGGTCCCAAGATGCTTATCGGCATTACTCCAGAACTTGGGATCCGAAACCTCCTTCCAGAAAGGGGGAGTCATTTTAATGATGTTGCTGCTGGTGCTGGTTGCTGGTTGATGATTGCTGGTTGAGGATCATCAAGTTGTTTTTTCTTGTTTGTTCTATTGGTCTGTGTTTTTTTTTTTTGTTGGTCTTTGGGGGTTTCTGGACGTAGGTTTATGGGGGAGTTTTTTTTTGTTTGGCTGAATGTGTATATATTTGCTGAACACTGTATATTTCGTCTGAATACTGTATATTGTCTCTTGAAATGAATGAAAATCTATGTTCCCTCTTATCATTGTGTTTTGAATGTTTAAATGGAATTCAATATCTGAATTTGATAAATAAGCATGTAAGTTTGTTGTCAGGCATTTGCCAAGGGGGAGATTGTAAGTGTGAAAACTCACACTCCTTATATGGCAAATGTTTGACAAATTATATCCTCTAATAATCTTCAAGATGTGCAGAATCAAAATACAAATTCTATGAATTTAGTAAAGAGGAAAGTGAGGCTGCCACACAGCTACCACGCTGCTGGTAGCTCAAGGAAAGGTAAAGATTTCTAAAAGAAGATCATTTCGTAAAGGCACTTGCAATGAAGAACGCCGCTGCCACTCCGCTGGCAGCGCATAAGTGAGATAGTACTTTGAAAGTAAAGCACGCGTACCAGCTTCGTAAGGCGACGCCGACACGCCGCTGGTAGCGCAGAGCAAGATTGAAGATCTACAAATCAGCTGTGCACATGCCGCGTTCCCTCCCGCTAGCAGCGCTCTGGCAGCGCGCCCATACCTGAGTCTATTTGGATTTGAGCGGGATTGAGTTCGCCTCCAACCGTCTACCCCGATCGTGCCACGACGCCACCAGCGCTCGACGCAATTTGAGATTTCTTCTTTAGATAGACGTGCTGTATTCTTTTCAAACAGACTTTTTTCTTTTGATTAATCTGTTGTGGATCTTGAGGTGTTCGAGATTCATTCAATTGATCTTTAGAGAGTCGGTGATCGAGTGAGGGGGAGATTTGAGAGAGATCACCTGGAATTGAAGTTAGAGGATTCTTCTTCAGTTCGGAACTTCACTTGATCGTGAGATCTCCTGGATTGGTGATCGACCTTGTTTGATGCATAGGTGGATTCCTATTGCATTGGATCATCTCAGTGGACTCTAAGGTGATTGTCACGATCTGGATTGATCGTGAATTGCAGCTTGTGGATTCAAGCTGTGTTGCAGTTCGTGGATTCGAGCTGTGGATCTGGATTGATCGTCACTTGCAGTTTGTGGATTCAAGCTGTGTTGCAGTTCGTGGATTCGAGCTGTGGATCTGGATAGATCGTCTATTGCAACTTGTGGATTCAAGTTGTGCTACAGTTCGTGGATTCGAGCTGAGGATTGCTGTTGAGTGAGTTCAATTGTAAAGGTTAAGTGTGTCTTCCTTTGTAATTGACTTTCATTCAATAGTGGAGATTCTGAGGGTTAGTCGCCTCATATAGACTCGAGGTTTTTCCTGGATCTGGATTCAGGTTTCCTCGTATAATCTTTGTGTGTTGTTTCCGCATTGTTAATTTCTTAATTGTTGTAGATCGTGGACCTTTAGAGTAGTCCTCTACTCTTTCAGTATCCCAATACACTCATCACGAGTTGTTCCAACCAGAACATCAACTCACACAAATTTAGAAGTTTCCCAACCTTTACACAACACACTCATGCAATAAAATTCCTCTTATTCACACAAAAGATTTCAGTACTTTTCAGTCATTGGATATTGAACAACAGATTTGTACAATTTCAATAGCAGGAAACAGATAAAATATATATAACCAAACTGGCTCATTTACTTATAGGTGTGCGCGCCTGATTTCGGTCGCACGATGAGGCGCATGCAAAATTATGCGTGCCTTGGGATTGTTTGGAGTCGCCACTGCCTGATGGGGTGTAGGCAGACACCTCGGTGCCTAAGTTTTTCCATTATGGCTTGGTCTGCGGCTTGAGATTCTAAGTAAGTTCTTGGTTGCGGTCTGGGGAAGTCCGTAGATACCCCAGTCCGCCCCGTTGAGCGACGGGTCCCATAGGTTTCCCTGGTTTGAGTCAACTTTGGTCTCTCACTCACCCAATTCCTATTCCGGCATTAAATTTGGTTAAGTCTAGCGGGACCACCAATGTGGTGTGGATCCCTTTACTTGATTTTATCTTTTTTGGTTAAAATGATCTGAGTCTGATCGGGCAGGCCCCATTGGAAGGCTTGCGGATCCCTTGGTGGGCTTGGTTAAGCCCATGTGTCCCCTGGTGGGCTTCAGTCTAGCCTAAGAGGCCCTTTGGGCTTTGGTTCAATGAATTGATTTTATTTTGAAATTCAAGTTTGATTGTTTAAGTGGATTTTCATGCCAAAGTGGGCTGGGATTGCTTTGTGGGCCACACAGTTGGTTGCTAAGTGATTTTGAGATTATCTTGATTAATTGTGCCAAAATGGGCCAGGTTTTGGGCTTGGGCCCCTTTACCTGGGCTTAAGCTTGAAAGCCCAAGGCTTCTAGAGTTAGGGTTTTGGAAACCCTAACCTTGATTGGGTTCAATGGGCTTAATGGGCCTGACAGGCCCTACCCGTTGTCTCGACCAAACCATCACATAATTTGAGCATGCATGCCCCGAATTGGGCTTTGGTGGGCCTCAATGGGTTTGGCCCACTCAATCAATTTAATTGCCTTTATTTAACAAAAGTAAGTTTTATCGGGCTTGGTGGGCCCCGTTGGAAGGCCCACTGGGAATAAAATTGGGTCGGGTTGGTCCATGGCCCATCTTGGGTCTCCGGTGACCCGGAAACCCTTCTGGTTCATCCAAATTGATCAAACAAATAGAGAAAATAGCACAAGATCGTAAAAATAGCAAAAATGGCATTCTGGCAGTGTAGCCGGCTTGAGATGCCGGTTACACATAAGGACTAGTGTATCCGACATCTTTGGCTGGTTACGAACAAGGCCCTATTGATCCGACCTGAGTTGTCGGATCAACCTAAAAACTTGGTTTTTCGGATTTTTGCATTGGGCTTGGGTTCCTAAGTCTTCTTGGGCGTTCCAATGATTGTGTGGGCCCCTGTGTGGGCCCACAGTGGTTCAAAGAGTGAGGGCATGCCCTAATTTGGTCACTTTTAGAGACTTTCCAAACCAAGCTAAGGGAGAAGGGCGGGGGGCTTCCCTTCTTCTATCTTGGACAAAATCCAGTAAGGGAACAGAGGTCATGTGCCTCCATTCTGGGTGTTTACAGACATATGGAGCAGTAACCAAGTATGAACAATAAAAAGAGAAAACAATGGGTGAACATAAGCCTTACTTGGGGCATACTTCCATCAAAATGTGCATGCATGTGCTTGTGGTGTTCAAAGACCTTGAAGCACTGATTCCCGGACATATAAGGATCATGCAAACGATAGGACACTTGAAACATCTAAGGGAATTCCTAACAAGTAGATGTACAAACATGCAACGAGAGCCCATGACTAGAACAAGTCGGATGATCTCATGTGGTTGGAAACAACAACCAACATGCATTGGAATCCTAACCAAGATACTTAAAACAGTAAAATCATGCTTGTCACCTACCATGCATACCTACCAAGCTTCGCTCACATACATGCTTTGAACACAATCATGTGGGTAAAGTCACATGCATGCCTACAACTATAATCATGTGCAAGAAAGTAAAGAAACAAATGCATCACATAATACTCATACCACAACCATGCAAGACCAACTCACACACTTAGCTAAAAAGTGTCTAAAGAAGGGAATATGGGGGATTAAATTGGGATACAATAGATGATCATGCTAAGGGGAACATGCTCCCCCACAAATAATTAAAACAAAACTCAAAATAGCAACTTAATGGGGCTAAAAATGAGATGGGCTCTCTCTTTCCCTTATAGACATCCACATTACCAAAAAAAGAGTAGAAAAGGCATGCAAATGGACATCTATACCAGATTTATGCTAGGGAAAAGACAATATTAGAAAACTCTTCAGAAAAATCTCATTATAATATATATGCAACACAACATGATGGGGAGCCTCACCTTGAGGTTGGAATCCTCTTTGAGGATGTGCTTGAGTCTCCTCGTGGCACCACAGTCCTTGGGCAGCACCTCCTCTCCAAATGATCTCCAAGACCTCCTCCAAGTGATGGAAGTGAAGAAAAGTGGTAGAGAAATGGCTTGGGGGAAGAGGTTCAAGAGAGTAGGAGAGATGAAGATAGATTGGGGGAGATGGGAGAGAGGTTAGAGAAGAAAATGGAGAGACCAAAATGTGCTCAACCCCCTAATGCATCCCACCCCCTCCCCTTTTATAGGAGAGGTTGCTTAAGGGTTAAGAAAGACCAATTTTTAAATATTTTTATCAAAAGTGACTTTTTTATTGTTATTTCTTTCTTGTGACTTATTACTTTTTACTTAATGGTTAAGAAAGACTCTTTTGTTAATATTTTTTACTTGGGGTTTAAGAAAGACTCTTTTTGTTAATATTTTTGTTTACTTAAGGGTTAAGAAAGGGGGACGTCCACGTGGCGCAGTTTGCCACGTGGACAGTTTATTTTTTACCAAGGATTGCCCATAACTCTCACATTTGATCTCTGATTCTAGTAAACTCAGTTGCGTTGGAACCGGGTCGACATCCTCTATCCACTGAGCTAGAGTTTAGCAGCAAATTCTAGTTTTTTAGCAGAAGTGCCAAGTCGCGTCCCAGAGCCAATTTTGCTCATATTTCCTTATCCGGGATTCCGATTCCAACAAACTCAGTTGCGTTGGAATCGTGTCGAGATGCTCTTTCTACTGGTATCATATGGGGTAGCTGATATGAGGTTTAGCAGAAAGTCAATTTCTGCTTTTCTCAGATTTGACCAGTCCATAACTTCTTCATTTGGACTCCGATTTGAGCAAACTCAGTTCCATTAGAATCGTATCGGAATCCTCTTTCCAATGGTGAGAAGTATGGTGACTGATTTGCACCAAATAAAAAAGTCAACTTTTTGACTTTCTCAGGTTTGACTTTTCAATTAAAATTTCATTTTCTGCATTTTGGGAGGTGCAAAAATGAGGTGCTTACTATAGGATCATGAATAGCAACATCCTACCTAAATTCCTTAAACTCACCTTTCGACAGTTTGTAGAAATACTCAGAATATGATTCAATACTCTCCCATTTGTCTTGCACGAATATAATATTTCTAACATCCTAATCTAACCTTTGGATAGGGGTTTGTAGTCTCAGAGTATCAAAATTTGGTTAGGATTGGCAAAAACCATGTTTAGGCAAATTTCCATAGGGTACACTGACCTCTGGCGTTGGGCGGGAGGTCGGCGGTAAGTCTATTGTTAAAATACATGTCGCGCTTACTTAAAATAGGGTAGGTGCGAGCTAGGCGCACGATAAGCGCGAGATGGCGCGAGCTTTGCAGTGAGAAAAATCGCCCGGCGCACGGTGAGTGCGAGCTCGGCGGTAAAGGACTTCGGCCTTGCGCCGACTCAGTTCACTTGGCTCTAGGTAGGCACCAAGTCGGCGGATCCTACCTCTGATAAATGAATCTCTGTTAATCTCAGATCTCCATCTCTGGCTCTGTTTCTAACCTCTGTA
The DNA here is from genome assembly GCA_947561395.2 of Buxus sempervirens. Taxonomy (NCBI): domain Eukaryota; kingdom Viridiplantae; phylum Streptophyta; class Magnoliopsida; order Buxales; family Buxaceae; genus Buxus; species Buxus sempervirens. The sequence goes on along the minus strand of OX387184.1, from coordinate 33,493,589 downwards.
ACCACTTGTATGTGCTTCTACCATTACCAGAAAACCCTTAGACCTATTTCGGACTTAATCAAACCTTCTTTTGATTCACAACTTCTTCACTCATCAAACCAAACTCACGCTCGAACAGATGCAACAGAACAGAGACTAAGAACATGCTTTCGATAAAACACAGATACAAACCAACGACAAACAAAACGATGCTACTCACCTTATACGCTTCCAAGTCTTTGGAACAGCAACCCTTCGTAGAGCAAAACCAACCAAAACCAACGACAACCGTCGAATCACCGCCCGGTCAATCGGCACTCAAACTCCTTCGATTCGCGAGAGTTTATCTAGACACCCTCAATACAGGAAACTTCAATCGGCAGGAAAACCCAGACTTCTTCTCCTCTCCCAAAACCCTATATCACCAGCCGCAATCGTCTTTTTGGTGCAACGCTCACCCACCAAGATTCCTAGATACACACACCTTATTAGTTTTATTTTTCCAATAAAATCATGTAGAAAATATCGGGGTTTTACAGTTTGTGCCTTGGAGGGGCACGTGACACGAGGCTTAAAGTACACATATGGGCGAGACTTCTTAGCATCATTGGGATCTTAGGATTATGCCAAATTCTGTCATCCAGTGCTACATCAATGGTGTTTCGAAAGACTTAAGAAGAGAGGGCACATTATTTATGGCTTAGCTTTCCATTCAGTTGTGCGGCACATTTCGTTAGATAGGAACCATAGAATCTTCCACGACAAAAGGAGAAATGTGGAGAATGTAGTGGAGTGTATTATGGAGGCGATTGCCTCATGGTTATTGATTCGACCAGAGTTCAGTAGATTGAGTATTCCTAAGGTTGTTAGGGACTGGCATAAATGTTGTTACTCATCCGCCTATGACGTTTCCCACATTGGTTGGCAGGATAATTAGCATGGAGGGCTCCTTGTAAAAGCTAGGATTTTAGTAAAATAAATAATTAATAAATGTAATAAAGGAAATAGGGGTGTAAATAAATTTTTAAAAAAAAAGGGGGAAATTTAAAGATTAGCAAATCTAAAACAATAAAGAATAAAATAAAAGTAGGAATGCTAATAAAAAATAGAATTTAGAGAATAGAAATAAATTGTAACTTCAAATAAGGAATAAATATAGATATTTTTGGAAGAGAAAAGGGTATTTTAGTAATTTTATTATGAATTAATAAATAAATAAATTTATCTAGTAATTAATAAATCTGAAAATTAAAATTTGACTAAGTTACGTTAGTTTTGGATTTAAATAGTAACATTTAATGTTTAATAAAAGCAAAAAGGGCCTATGTCTAAATATAATTAAATAGGGTCCTTAATTTGGTAAGTAAGAGAATAGGGTGTTTAGGTAATATTTTAAAATAAGGATTAAATAAATACAAAAATCCAGTAAATTAGAAGTATTTTTAGTAAGAGAATTAAAAGAAGTAAAAATAAAAAAAGAATATAGGAATAGTAGTGGTCGTATGGATTAAGTAGGAGAGATAATAAGTTTCCTAATTGAAATAGAATCCTAGTTTAGGAAGAAGCCTCAAACATATGGAGTATAAGTAGGAATAGTTAAGGGAAGAATAAGGTTTTGATGGATGATCATATGGCTGGGAGAAAAAAGGAAGGTAGAGAGAGAGAAAAGAAAGATCATGCTCGGAAGAGTGAGAAAGATGAAGAAAGGAAGAAAAAAAGCTTGAAGAACTGTGTGCATGTGGATTCTCATATTAAGGCAAGTAGCTATAAAAGTGATGGTTCGAATGGATTAAATCTTGGTAGACATCCTTAGATCTATAAGAAAGTAGTAGGAGGTGATTAGGAATGTTTTAGAGATAATTTAGAGTGAAAACCCAATGATTGGAATTAAAGAAAAAACAGAAAAATATCTAACATTCGTAAAAATCATAAAAACCCTGAAAATATGAATTTGTACTAACGCCTAACATAACGTTCAAAAGTTTTATCGAGCACCCAATGTTTAGTGTAATTTGGATTAGGATGCTCAATGTGTCGCTCAAGCATTGAAGCATGCATTCCACTCGTGCTTTTTATTAAACAGAGAACCCGAGAGTTGATTTTTGGCCATTAACGAGCAATCGATAGATTGCCCAAACGATGAAGTGAGCATCCAATGGAATTGTGCGCATATGAAAATGGCACGGCGTGGCGTACGGATTCTCGTGCATGCCTCTAGATGGGTAGAATGGGGAATTGGAGTCGCCACCACCTGATGGGGTGCAGGCGGACACCTGGGTGCCTATGTTTGTCTATTAAGGCTTAGTCTGCGGCTAGAGATTCTAAGATGGGGTGCAGGCGGACACCTGGGTGCCTATGTTTGTCTATTAAGGTTTGGTCTACGGCTAGAGATTCTAAGCAAGTTCTCGGTTGCGGTCTGGGGAAGTTCGTAGACACCCCAGTCCACCCCGTCGAATGGCAGGTCCCATCTTGGTTTTGAGTCAATTTGGTTTCTCACCCGATTCCTATTCCAACATGCACATTTGATTGAGTCTTGCGGGACCGCCAAAGTGGTGTAGGTCCCTTTACTTGATTTTATCTTCTTTAGTTAAGAGTGATCTGAGTCTGATCGGGCAGGCCCCGTTGGAAGGCTTGCGGATACCTTGGTGGGCTTGGTTAAGCCCACGTGTTCCCTAGTGGGCCTCAGTCTAGCCTGAGAGGCCCTTTGGGCTTTGGTTCAATTGAGTTGGTTTTACTTTGAAGTTCAAGTTTGGGATTTTAAATGACTTTCATGCTAAGCAGGCCGGGATTGCTATGTTGGCCCTTGAGCGGGCCACACCATTGGTTGCCTAAGTGATTTTGAGTTATCTTGATTAACTGTACCAAAATGGACTAGGCTTTGGGCTTGAGGCCCTTTACCTGGGCTTGGGCTTGAAAGCCCAAGACTTCATGAGTTAGGATTTGGGAACCCTAACCTTTGTTTGGTTCAATGGGCTTAGTGGGCCCGACAAGCCCTACCCTTGGTCTCGCCCAAACCACGACATTATCTAAGCACGCATGCCCCGAATTGGGCTTTGGTGGGCCTTAATGGGTTCGGCCCACTTGATTGATTGATTTGCTTGCTTAAAACAAAGTGACTTGGTCGAGCTTGGTGGGCCCCGTTGGAAGGCCCACTGGAAATCAGATTGAACCAGGTCGGTCCATGGCTCATCTTGGGTTTCTGGGTCACCTGGAAACCCTTCTGGTTCAGCTGGTTTGATCAAATAAAGCATAAAAAATTGTACAAGATCATGAAATATGGAAGCTGGCATTTCAACCGTGTAGCCGACCTTAGTAGTTGGCTACAAGCAAGGCTACTTGTATCCGACCATGGTCGTCGGATACAAAAGGGAACTCTGTTGATCTGACCAGAGTTGTCAGATCAACTCAACAAATGGTCTTTTCGGATTTTTGCCAATGGGCATGGGTTTCTAGGTCTTCTTGGATGTTCCAGGAGTTATGAGGGCCTCTGGGAAGGCCCCCACAAGTATGAGGATGGGGAATTCCCCATCCTTGGTCACCTTTGGGTGGTTTCTACAGCAAAGGAAAAAAAAAGGGGGAAGGAAACATGCTTACCAACCATGAAACAGCAAGTGGTAGGGGGGAGGGGAGCATGCATTCACAGGCTAATCAATATCACAACCAGGGGGAAGATGGTGAACATGGCAAAGGCTTCAAATGGCAAAACACATCATTTATGCACACATACAAAGCAAGTAACGAAAAAACTTGTTGTACCAGAGGGGATCAGCAACTACTATGGTAGCTAAGAGTGCTAAGAAGTGTCAAAAAGATAACCTAAAAGAGGTAGGAGAGGGGGGGTCACGTATGGCTCTAATGGGCTGGTGCTAAGAAGGTGCGTAATAGCAACAAACAGCAAGAGTTTGCTGCTGTCCCCAGCAGCACCTTTCATGGATCATCACAGGGGATCATTGGGGGTAAGGGAGCTTGCTCTTTAGCAAAAAATAGAGGCATGCTAAGGGGTACGGCCATAGCTAAGCCAAGGGGTAGGGGAGCAGGCTCATATGCAGAAATATATGCTCCCAGTTACTAGCATGCCAACACATGCAAGTACACACACTTCATCATTAATCATGCTCAACATAGCCACTTACCCAACCTAAAAGTAAACCAACGAGAAGGGTGGAGAAGGTGGTTTTATAGGGGTACAAGAGATGATTAAACAAGGGGGAATAGACCTCCCCCATTCGCATGGAGCAATCAATAACAAAACAGCATACCGGAGGCCATTAAACCATGCCTGAGTAAAGAAAACCTCCCTCCTTTGCACTCACACGTGTACTCCCCCTACCATGGGAGTTTTCTTGTTTCAAAGAAGAGAGCACAAATGAAGGAAACCATGGGTAGCATGCTAGAAATAGAATACAAGTGCATGCCAAGGATGAGAGACACCCAAACAAGATTAAAACATACTCATATTCATGTATGTGAAATAAAAATTCATGACAAAGCTCACCTGGGGGTTTTAAAACTTTATTGTGGTGTGTAAACACCTCTTGGCAGCAAGAACAGTAGCTGGAACCTCCTCCTTCAAGCTCAAACAGCAAGTACCCTCCTTTGGTTTGGATGAGAAAGAGGAGGAAGAGAGAACCAAGGGGTGGAATGGGCTCAAGGTGGTGTGGGGTGGATGTGGAGGCAAGGAGGGGTGAGGGAGAAGGGTTTTGAACCAGGAGGAGTGGGGAAGAAGAAGTGGAAAAGAGCCAAATGAAGCCAACCCCCGGAATGAAGTTGCTGTTGGCTTTTTATAGCCAACAACATGTATCCGGCCTTGGAGGCTGGATACACAAGGTGTTGTGTATATCCGGCCTCCATGACCGGATACACATAGGCTCCCTTGTATCCGACATTATATGTCAGATACAAACAAAATAATTACAAAAAATTAATTCCACCGCGTATCTGTCGGAAAATCCGCCGGAATCCAGCGAGCGTATCTTTGGTATCCAGAAATATATGTCTGATATGAAGAGAAAAGTGTGTATCTGACATATATGATCGGATACAAATCGGATATTTACAGATTTAGTCCCTGGATATTCGCAGATTCTCCTGATACTCTTGGATATTCACAGATTTGGTCCTTGCGCATTTTTGATTTAGTCCCTAAGATATTTTGTATGTTTGGATATTCACAGATTGCCCCCCAAGATATTTTCCTGCGCCTCTCGCCACGTGTCCAGTTTTCCGGCATTGCTGCCCGAAAACTTCAACTGCTTATATCTTCTTCACCCGGACTCCGATTCTGGCAAACTCAGTTGTGTTAGAACCATATCGGAGTCCTCTATCCATTGGGATAGGATTAAGTAGCTGATTTGGGGTTTAGCAGAAAGTCAACTTTAAGCTCCCCTTAAGTTTGAGCGGCTCATAGATCCTTCATCCGGACTTCGACTCCAGCAAACTCAGTTGCGTTAGAACCGTGTCGAGATTCTCTATCTATTGAGATAAATCAAGGTGGCTAATTACCACTTGATCAAAAAGTCAACTTTGTCCCCTTAGGGTTTGACTTTTAGGTTTTTTTTACTTTTTTTATTTTCAACACTTTTTTTGGTTTGATCAAAATTTGGGTGCTTACAGGAATTAAATGTAAGACCCTGAAATTTCTAGAATTTTTAAATTAATTAAAAATCTAAAATGTAATATTATTTTTGCTAAATCTATAATTGGATTATATAGATGAATACATGGGAGAAGGAGATCCAGAATAAGAAGCAGATCCAACCGTTGGATCATGAGATATTGAGGTAAGTATAAAGTTAAGAGTTGTTTTTAATCTGATTGGTTAGTTGTATGGAAGTTGGTAGAGGGGAGATACATGGGATCGCATGAAATAAAATAGGATTTTATACAACTAATCATATCGCTATTCTATTCGTAGTCTTTGATGGCTGAAGGAAAAGAGGAGAAACCGAGAGAGGAGAAGGAGAAGCTGTGGAGTCTTAATCTTGAGGAGAAATACATCCCAGAAGGAGTTGGGTTGCTGATAGAGAAGAGATCTGATCCCCAAACTAAGAAAACAGAAGAGGAGGAAGGAAACCTTGAGCGAATAGTGTAAAATCTCAGATTTTAGTATTAAATAAAATTAATTATTAAATAGACTAATTGGGTAAATAATATGCAGGAGATGAAATTTTGGTTCAACCCGGAGGAGTTCAAAGTGAATCAAAGGTGATGGGAGAGCCTATATAAGGTGAGTACATGATTAATGGCCAAGTATAATTTTAATATAATTAATTGTAGTGTGCTATGATATATATTATTAAGAATTAATTGAGAAATAAAATATATATGAAACTAAGGGAGTTGGTCGAACCACCAAGAGAGTGGGTTGACCCAAAGCTTTGTTTGGATTAAGGCTTCAAGGTTTGAGTGGTTTGGCTTAAAGAAGGAGGGCAATATGGTAAAAGGAAATAAATAATAAACAAACCTAATTATGCATGAGTAACTCACGTCCAAACCCGAAGAGAACAGCCGTCCACTTTAGTTGTTCTTCTCCTATTCTTCTCTCTTCTTCCTAAAGTAAAACCCTAGTATTCAAGACTTGTTGGAGCCGTCTTAGAAAAGGAGGAAGGATTATTTTTGTGCATAGAAACTCAGGTAAGAGATAAGATAGAAATCTGTTCTGTTTTGTGAGTTAAAGCATATTTGAGAGTTCTAAAAGAGTGATTTTTGAACCAGACGAGATCAAGGCTTTCGGAGATCTGTTGGAGCATATTTGTGGTGATGTCTTAGAGCTTTTAGAGAAGGTTTTAGTTCCCAAAAACAGGTAAGTAATCCCTTTAAACTTGCACAAAAATATTTTCGTGTTTCTTCGATATCCATGATTATCTGGAAGTTTGATGAGTTTTTTGCATGATTTAATTATTGGAAATTGTTCTAACATGTTTTTAAAGTGTTTTAGAATGGATTTGATTCATTGGATATTGAAAGAGTAGAGGACTACTCTATAGGTCCACGATCTATAACAATTCAGAATTGAACAATGCGGAAACAGTACACAAAGAATTATACGAGGAAACCTGGATCCAGATCCAGGAAAAACCTCGAGTCTATATGAGGCGACTAACCCTTCAAAATCCACTATTGAATGAGAAGACAATTACAAAGGAGTACATACTTAACCTTTACAATTTGACTCACTCAACAGCAATCCACAGTTCGAATCCACGAACTGCTACACAGCTTGAATCCACAAGCTGCAGAACACGATCAGTCCAGATCGCAAACAATCGCTCACCAGTGATCCACAGTTCGAATCCACGAACTGCAACACAGCTTGAATCCACAAGCTGCAGGACATGATCAATCCAGATCGCAGCAATCCTCTCAGAATCCACTGAGACGATCCAATGCAGTAGGAATCCACCTACGCATCAATCAAGGCCGATCATCAGTCTAGGCGATCACACGATCAGATGAAGTTCCGAATTGAAGAAGAATCCTCTGTCTTCAATTCCAGGCGATCTATCTCAGATCTCCCCCTCACTCGATCGCCGACTCTCTAAAGAAGATTTGATCGAATCTCAAACACCTCAAGATTCGAAATCCAAATGATCCGAAGAAAAAGTCACGATTAAAAATTACAACTCGTCTATTTAAAGAATAAAACTCAGATCGCGTCGAGCGCTGGTAGCGTCGTGAAGCGATCGATGTAGACGGCTGGTAGCGAACTCAAGTCCCGCTCAGAGTAAGTTGAATCAGTTAAAAGCGCGCTGCTAGCGAGCTGCTAGCGGGAGAGTACGCGGCAGGTGCACGAACCTTTCTTTCAAAACACGAATTCCCTTATGCGCTGTCAGCGGGGTGGCAGTGGCGTGGTAGCAGTGTGGTGGCATCAACTTCTTCTTCTTTACTGAATTCACTGAATTTTCATTGTTTAATCTGCAAATCTTGAAGCTTCATTAGAAGACATAATTTGTCAATCATTTGCCATAACAGGAGTGTGAATTTTCACACTTACAATCTCCCCCTTGGCAAATGCCTGACAACAACCTTACACCAGTGTTTAATATCAACCTCAATTAATGATGATTTCCATTTAAGAATTTTAAAACCACACTGTTAACGAGAGACACAATGATTTGGACGGATCCAGAATTTCATTCATTTACAAAAAGATATACAGATAACAGAATCATATACAATGTTCAAGAAAGACAAACATTTTCTCCCCCTTACTTATCACTCCCCTTATACACCCATATTCAGGAGAAAACACTCAGAACAGAACATAACAAAAAAAAAACATCATATCCACAGCAAAAAAAATAACAGGCAGCAGCAAACAGCAAGCATCCAGCAAGCATCAGCATCAACCCAGCCAAACCATCAACAGAAACAGAAACTCCAGCAGCATCATCCAAATTTCTCCCCCTTTCTGGAAGGTGGTTTGGGTTCCCAAGTCCTTGAGTAGTGCTTGTATGCATCTTGGGATCTGGAGTGCAGCCAACTGAGTTTGTGATCCATTTCCAGCTGAGTCTTCCGAATGCATTCCAGAAAATGATCCGCTTCATTTTGCATACGTTGCTGAACAGCAACATCCCTTTGTACTTCTCCACATGTAAAATCAACATCCTTTGCCAATTGCCCCAGCTTCTCTTGGGTTTCGGATTTGAACATGCTCATCATGAGCATGTGAGACCTAACCTCTGAATTGAAAGCCTCCTGAGAAGCTTGCATGGAATTCAGTTTCTCCATGATAGCCACAGCATCAGAGCTGGACAGAGAGGACTGAGAATAGGAGGGTTCAGAAGACACAAACCGAAACGGACTTGCTCGTTTACTTCAGGTCAAAGTGGAGGAAGCAATGGGAGGACGGGGATGAATGATCAATTCAGTAGGATCAGGGAGTACCCCCTGATGAACACACATGTAAGAGATGAAAATTCCAAAAGGAAGAGCTGCAGTCTTGGATTTTAAATTCCGAGACTAAAGAATCTGATGGAAGATAATGGAAGGAATACAGATACTTTCTCTGTTCCAGATGGCATGAAGAAGTCTTGCCCGATGGTGAGAGATCTCTGAGTGATGATCAGAAGGAACAAGAGAAGCACACACAAACAAGTTCAAGATCCGGAGAAGATCTTGAAGAGAGCCATGAGGCAAATAGTTGGGCTTATTCTTAATGGAAGTGGGAGCACCCTGAACGATTAGAGAAGGAATGATGGACTCCATAGGAGGATCAGTGTGTGACTCAAGAAAGTTGAAAGAGGGAGAGTCAACAAGAGGCAGTTCAAGAAGAGAGGAAATAAGCTCTTTCGAAAAATCGAAAGAAATTCCCCTGACATAGGCTTTGACAGAGCCTTGATTGGCAAGATGGAGATGATGAAGATTGGAGTAAAATTCTCGGACCAGGTCCGGATAAGCAAAACCACCAAGTAAAGCAAATTTTTTCCAACCATTGTCCGAAAACAATGAGTAGAAAGGGGATTCAGAAAAAGACTCAAGCTTGATGGCCCTTTCCAGAAGAAGTGGCCTGTGCTTGAAGAATGCATTGAAATCAGAGAAACCATTCCCCACAAACGGTTCAGAAGAATGAGAAGGGGAAGGAGGTCTCACTGGAGGAGAAGAAATAACAGGAGAAGACCTCACAGGAGGAGACCTCACAGGAGGAGACGATGTTGAAGGAGAATCAGTTCTCGACTTTCTCTTGAGAGGCATGGTACAAAAAAATGGAAGAGAAAGAGAAAACAGACAGAACCAACCAACAAAACGAGAAAGCCCTAATGGCAGAAAAATCTACTAAACCCTAGCTTAGAATAATGAGAAAAAAAAACTACAGAACTAGGAAGCAGAAAATGAAGAAGCAGGACGAAGATAGTAAAAAATTTTTTTACCTGAACAGTAGGCAGGAAGGAAGAAGGTGACAGCGACAGCAGCACCGAGACACGACGCGAGAGGCGAGGGAAAACGAAGAGGGTGAAAAAGAACAGGGGTAAAAAAATGACCGCACTTTCACCTATATATAGGCAAACAAAGTACGCTGCCAGCGAGCAACTGGCGACGTAGAAGAGGGCAAGTGCCAGATCAAGAAAACTAGAGAAGGCTACATGCACGCTTCTAGCGACGTAGAAGGTGCACATGCACACACAAAGAAAAACACAGATTCAAGGCAGAAATTTATAAAAGAGGTTTGAACTATTCTTCATGACAGCCTCATACTTCCAAACACAAAGCTGAGATTTTAGCTAAACCAAAAATCATCCAGATAATTAACTTATTCAATCTAAGAAGTACTTATCACAAAACTGATCTTGAAGTACCTATCAAAGTTAATTCAGATGTGGTAGATTTCACATCAAGGAGCAAAATTTCCTTCATGGTTTCTCATACTATAAATTTTCTTCAAGATATTAAGCACATATGCATATTAATGAATCAATGCTTGTGAGAAATGAGCAACATTTTTGACTTTTACACTTCATACATATAGAAGGCTATTTTAGTGTAAACAATCTTGAAAAGTATAGACATATCCCAACTTCATTTTGGTGGCTTTCGCACATCAGAGATAGGTAGCCTTTTCTGATCTCTTTTTCTTTTCTTTTTAAAGAAGGCATTGACCCTTAAAAAACCTGAGTTTACAGTTCATTCCAAGAATATACCTTCTTTCTCTTTTTCTTTTTGAGATTTACAGTGGCTTTCACTCTAATCTCTATGGCAGCCATTTCCAAAACTTTTCTTTTCATAAAGGTGATAGTCTATAGATCCCAAGCTTTACCACACAATAAGCTTCAATACGTAAAGGTGTTTCAGACAAAATTGCTGGTTAGAAATAAGACATTTCTGTCAATATGCATACACTCAATCTTCCTGAAAACAGATCTTAGTAATAAGAACACACAAATTCATTTTGAACAGATACGTGAGACATTTTACATCAAAATTAACTCAAAACAGAACCTGATTTTCAGTTTTGAGAGCATACTCCTAGGGATTTCCTAAGAGTTTCAAATCTATTCTGATCTAAAGGTTTAGTAAAAATGTCAGCCAACTGTTTTTCAGTAGATATATATTCAATCATAACAGTTTTGTCTTCAATCAACTCTCTTATAAAGTGATGCCTAATATCTATATGTTTGGTCCTTGAGTGTTGAACAGGATTCTTAGAGATATTTATGGCACTTTGATTATCACAGAAGAGAATCATTTGATCTTGATCTAACCCATAATCAGATAACATTTGTTTCATCCATATAAGTTGAGTACAGCTGCTTCCTGCAGCAATATACTCAGCTTCAGCAGTACTCAGAGAAACACAGTTTTGCTTTTTGCTTAACCAGGCAATGATATTATTTCCCATGTAAAAGCAACCACCAGAGGTGCTTTTTCTGTCATCCATACACCCAGCCCAATCAGCATCAGTGTATCCAGTAAGATGTGGGTTTGTCTCTTTGGAAAACTAGATTCCCAGATCAATAGTCCCATTCACATATTTTATAATCCTTTTTACAGCATTCAAATGAGATTCTTTAGGATTAGCCTGATATCTAGCACAGACTCCCACACTAAAGCTTATATCAGGTCTACTTGCTGTTAAGTACAGTAGACTCCCAATCATTCCTCTGTACAGGGTAGGGTCTACAACCTTTCCAGATTCATCTTTTCCAAGTTTTAAACTAGTACTCATACGAGTCCTAGCATGTTTAGCATGAGTTAAGCTGAATCTCTTAACAAGATTTCTAGAATATTTTGCTTGAGAGAAAAAAATTCCTTGTTGAGATTGATAAATCTGAAGACCTAAGAAAAAATTCATTTCACCCATCATACTCATTTCAAATTCACTTTTCATTAAATCAGCAAAGGAGTGAGCATGATTTTCAGAAGTGGACCCAAACACTATGTCATCAACATAGATTTGAGCAATCAAAATATGTTTGGACTCTCTTTGAATAAAGAGAGTTTTATCCACATTTCCTCTCATAAAACCAGATTCAAGTAAAAAGAAGGTAAGTCTCTCATACCAAGCTCTAGGAGCTTGTTTGAGACCATACAAGGCTTTGTTCAGTTTATAGACATATTTAGGATGATTTGTGTCCTCAAATCCTTTAGGTTGCTCTACATAGACCTCTTCATTCAGATATCTATTCAAGAATGCACTCTTAACATCCATTTGAAACAGTTTAAACTTCAAGTAACATGCAATAGACAACAGTAATCTGATTGATTCTAACCTAGCTACAGGAGCAAAGGTTTCATCAAAATCTATTCCTTCTACTTGAGTATACCCCTGAGCAACAAGCCTAGCCTTATTTCTGGTTACTATCCCATTCTCATCAGATTTGTTCTTAAAAATCCACTTGGTTCCTATCACATTCAGATCAGAGGGTCTTTCAACCAATTCCCAAACATTATTTCTAGTAAATTGATTCAGTTCTTCATGCATAGCATTCAACCAAGAATCATCTAACAATGCATCTTTATAAGATTTTGGCTTAAATTGAGAGAGATAAGAAGAAAATCTTACCTCATTATGTACCTGATGTCTTGTTCTGACACCATCTGAAATATTTCCAACAATTTGCTCAGTTGGGTGGTCTTTGAGAGTTCTAGTCAGAGGAACCACTTCAATGCTTGAGGAAGCATCTCTGATTTCATCCTCTTCATCTACAGCCTGCAAAAATTCACTGTCAATACCTTCATCATCAATTAGCGCATTTATAGATTCCATTACAACAGATTTTTGCAAATTAAAAACTCTGTATGCTCTACTAGAAGAAGAATATCCTAGAAAAATTCCTTCATCACTTCTGGAATCAAATTTTCCTAGATTTTCTCTGTCCCTTAAGAAATAACATTTACTTCCAAATACTCTGAAATATTTCAAGTTTGGCTGTTTTCCTTTCCAAAGTTCATAGGGAGTTTGTTTCCACCCAGATCTGATATAAACTCTGTTACTAATGTAACAGGCAGTGTTTATAGCTTCAGCCCAGAATTTTGTTGAAATTTTCTTGGCTATCATCATGGTTCTAGCCATTTCTTGTAAAACTCTGTTCTTCCTTTCCACAACTCCATTTTGTTGTGGGGTCTTAGGAGCAGAAAATTCATGTTTGATTCCTTGTTCTTCACAGAAATTGGAAAACATTTGATTCTCAAATTCTGTCCCATGGTCAGATCTGATTCTAACAATCTTTCCTATTTGCAAGTTCTTTTCAACTTGAATTTGACAGCACAGATGTTTAAAACAGTTGAAACATTCAGATTTTTCTCTTAGAAAGTCTACCCAGGTATATCTGCTGTAGTCATCTACAGCAACAAATATATATTTATTTCCTCCCAGACTCTCAGTCTTTGTAGGTCCCATTAAATCCATATGAATCAGTTCTAATGGTCTTGATGTTCCTACAATGTTGGTTTTCTTGTGTGTGGCTTTGATTTGCTTTCCTTGGTTGCAAGGACCACACATTCCTTTCTTTTTATTTTTTCCAAACTTGGGAATTCCTCTAACCAACTCAGACTTAGAGATTTTTGACAAATCTCTATAGTTAATGTGGCCAAGTCTTCTATGCCACAAATCAATTTCATTGCCTATGGAGGATTTTAAAGAGCACTCATTGTTTCCAATAATCCCATAGCAATTATCACTTGTTCTTTCACCTACAAGAACAGTTCTACCAGATTTATCCAATATTTTGCATTCTTTTCTGGTAAAATTAACAAATAATCTGGAATCACATAATTGGCTAATACTGATAAGATTTGCCTTCAAACCAGATACAAATAGAACATTCTTTAAGCAAACTCCATTTGGACCTGTAACAGTTCCTTTACCTTTAACTTGGGAAGTGCTTCCATCACCAAATGTAACACTTCCACCAAAATATTCTTCAAAGGTACTGAACATATCCTTATGACCACACATGTGTCTTGAACAACCACTGTCGAAGTACCACATGTTGACATCATGAGCTTTTAAAGCTACATGAACCACATTAGCAACTAATGAATCTTTTCTTACCCAAATCTGTTTTTCAGGAGTCTTCTGAAAAGTACTTTCATCAACTACTTGAGTTTTTGAGGAAAGCTTCTTTGACAGATTTGAGACTTCCTGATTTAATGTTTCAGTCATTTTTAACAGAGAGTCAAATCTGTTGTATAAGTCCAGGGACTGACTTTGGTTTACCTTTCTCTTATTATCAAAATATCCATCAGGGAAACCATACAGTGCATAACACTTTGGTCTTATATGACCCTTTTTATTGCAATGATGGCATACAGGTATGAACCTATGTTCAGAAAAATCAGCATTTCTAGACTTGTCAGTTTTTCTAAACTGAACAGATTTAGATTTCTCAGAAGTTGAAGATTTACCTGTTGGTCTTACTTCTCCAGCAGAAATTTTCTGTGAAGATTCCATGTTTTGATTACTTACACTCATTCTCTTTTCAGCAGAATTTGAGCTTTCAGGAACTTCCTTTGAAATTGATTCCTCATTAATTTGAGGATTTCCTGCAGAAAAATTTGAAACTTCAGATTTACATAAATTTGACACTTTCTCAAGTTCACACACTTTACCTTGAAGTACAGAAATCTGAGCTTCCTTTTCTTTTAATTTTTCAGTTTTTTCAGTTAAAGAAGTTACCAGAAAATCTTCTTTGGCATGTCTTTCAAGTAACTTCTGATTTATAGAATCTATTTCTGCAATAGCTTTATTTTTCTCTGTTTCTGATTCCTTCAATTTTTTACTCAGTTTCTTGACTTTCTTCTGAGCTCTATTAAATTCCTTATAGAGCTGTGTAAGCACCTCATTTTTGCGCTCCCAGAAAAAAAACCAAAAATGCAAACCCTGGACAGAAAGTCAAACCCTAAGGGGTGAAAAGTTGACTTTTTGATCAAGTGAAAATTTGCCACCTCGTTTTATGCCATTGGATAGAGAATCTCGACACGGTTCCAACGCAACTGAGTTTGCAGGAATCGGGGTCTGGACGAAGGTTCGGCGGGCGGTCAAACTTAAGGAAAAGCCGAGAGTTGACTTTTCCTCGAATTCCGTGCCAAGTACCTTGCTTTATATCATTGGATATAGAATCTCGACACGAGTCCAACGCAACTGAGTTTGCAGGAATCGGGGTCCGGATGAGGGTTCTGCGGGCGGTCAAACCTGAGCAGAGCCAAAAGTTGACTTTCTGCTAAAATTCGATCCGGAGGCCTACCCCTAGGCCATTGGATAGAGAATCTCGACACGGTTCCAACGCAACTGGGTTTGCAGGAATCGGGGTTCGGATTAGGGTTCTGCGGGCGGTCAAACTTGAGCAGAGCCAAAAGTTGACTTTATTCTAAAATCCGATCCAGAGGCCTACCCCTAGGTCATTGGATAGAGAATCTCGACACGGTTCCAACGCAACTGAGTTTGCAGGAATCGGGTCCGGATGAAGGTTCTGCGGGCGGTCAAACTTGAGCAGAGCCAAAAGTTGACTTTCTGCTAAAATCCGATCCGGAGGCCTACCCCTAGGTCATGGGATGGAGGGTCCGATACAATTCTAATGAAACTAAGTTTGCCCAGATCGGAGTCCGGATGAAGAAAATATAAGCTGGCGAAATTTCCAAGCAGCAAAACCGGCAATCTGCGCACGTGGCAAAAAGCTGCACACGTGGCGAGTTGCGCAGGAAAATATCTCGGGGATCAAATCCGTAAATATCCGAACATTCGAAATATCCTAGGGACTAAATCTGTAAAAATCCGAGAATATCGGATTTTACCAAAAATTGTCAGGGACTAAATCTAAATTTTTTAGATTTTTCGACCGGCGAGCGGCGGCATTAAATGATTTCTCATCATTGTGCCGCTTGCGCGGACGTGGCAGCAGGGTATGCGCTCAGCTCAAGCTGAGCGGATACCCTTTTTTCAGGTGAGCGGCCCTTTTTTTTTGAGGTGGGCGGATCCTCCTTTTTTTTCTTCTTGGTCTATATAAACCGCACGAAAGCTCGCGCAAAGGGTTGGAAAATTTTGGTTTTAAAGAATTTCTGGTGCAGTGCCCAAGCTCCTTCCCCACCCGAACCCTACCTGTCTCAGTGGCTTCGGCCTCCCCAAGCTCCCCACCTTGATCCGACACTCCCCTGTTCTTGCTTCTTCTTCACTCCCACACAAACTAGCGGAGGCCGGTCGCTGTTGGAACACGAAGGAAGGGGCTCCAGCTCTTGCTTTGTTGCAGGGAGAAGCCCACACGCCTCAAGCAAGTTGTAGGATCCTCAGGTATCATTCTCTACTATGCCTGATATACATGTGTTGAAATGAGAAGTTCTTAATAATTTTGCCAAGCTTATTTTTGTCCTTGGGCACGATTCTGTTCCCATGGTAGCTTAGTATGCACTTGTTTTATTTCGACGTATGAAGGGTCTCTAAGTGAGGAAGAGACCCACCGGGAGCTTATGGTAGCTTGAGAAAGAGAGTCCCCCCCTCAGACTATCCGGGCATGCTTAATGCTATGGTCGGGCTCTTTTTCTATGCTTTAAAAGGGAGTTTGTTCCCTCATGTCAATTGATCCATTGTATCCCTGTAAACCCCATCCTCGTTCCCTTCTTCGGATGTTAGTGTGCCTTCGGATGTTTCGGATATTAGTGTGCCGGCTTGAAGGTCTAGTCGTGGATGGGAGTACATGTAATGTCTGCATGTGGTTTCTTTTGTTTTTTTTACATTGCTGGGTTTGCTAACATGCTGCTTGTGCACCCTTGAACATGCTCCCATCACCCCCCCCCCCTCCTTTTTTAAGCTGTTAATGCATCTGTACCAGTTTTTTATCGGGTTTGTTTTCTTTTAAGAGATTTTGGGTTGTAGGATGAAGCATGAAGTATGTTTAGATTAATTTGAACGCAAGTCTAAGTGTCTTCTGGGGGGGTGGCCGAAGTCCTGGGAGGGCTTACAGAGCCTAAAAAATGAGTTACAGAGCTCAAAATCAGCTCAGAAATGGAGTTTGAAAGAAAACCGAGAGCGTCGAGTATCCGCGAAGCTCGCGCGAATCTCGCGAAGCTTGCGTGAAGCTCGCGCGAAGCTCGCGCGAGGCTCACGCTCATCTCGCGAGGCTCACGCTCATCTCGCGTGAGGCTTGCGCGAAGCTCGCGCGAGGCTCGCGCGAACCTCGCGCCCACCTCTTTTTTTTTGTGTTTTTCGCTGTTTTCGGTCCGCCCGGCCCGCGCCGACCTCGCACCTAGTGCCCGAGGTCGGCGCATACCCCTAAAACATGCCAAATTGGTATATTTTTGAAAAATTCCAAAAATGCCCTTTACTGTACCGCGGGGGGCTTCGCCCACAGGGCCCCCGGGTACCTCCCCTTGGACCCAGCACAATGAGCCAGCTTTTTTTCTGACAGAGTGTCTATCTTGTGTTTTTTTCTGTGATTATTGCTAAATGTGAATGATATTTCCGAACCAAACCG
This sequence comes from Buxus sempervirens, assembly GCA_947561395.2. Classification (NCBI taxonomy): domain Eukaryota; kingdom Viridiplantae; phylum Streptophyta; class Magnoliopsida; order Buxales; family Buxaceae; genus Buxus; species Buxus sempervirens. Next base: position 33,476,208 of record OX387184.1, on the reverse strand, counting down.
GATAAACCAAAAGGGTTTTTGGGTCACCCGGAAACCCGACATGGGACTTGGACTCCCGGTCCAACTTGGTACACTAGTGGGCCTCCCAACGGGGCCCACCAAGCCCAGCGAATCCCAAAGCATGCAAATAAGTAAGATTAAATAAAGTGAACTAATTGAACCGGGTGGGCCAAACCCAATGTGGCCCACCCGAACCTTGTTGTGTGGAATGAATGCATGAATTGCGTGGTTTGGCCGAGACCACGGGCAAGGGCCTATCGGGCCCACCAAAGCCCACTAGTCAACCCAAGTTAGGGTGCAAGCCCTACACTTCTAGAACTCAGGCTTTCGAGCCTAAAATTGGGCTATGGGCCCCAAGCCCAATGACCAATCCATTTTGGCTCAACTCAAGAAAGATAAATCAATACTATTTGGCAACCACCATGGGGGCCCACCCAAGGGCCCGCAAACCAATGCAGTCCAACCCTTTGCATGAAAATCACCTAAAAGTTCAAACTTAAATAAATTAAGTGAAATCAACTCATTAACCTAAGCCCACAAGGCCTCCTAGGCTTAGACCGAGGCCCACATGGGCACATGGGCTTGACTAAGCCCACCAAGGATCCCGTGGGCCTTCCAACGGGGCCCACCCAACTAGACTCAGATCACCTAAGTAATCAAGATAAAAGCAATTAAAGAGACCCACACCACTTAGGTGGTCCCACCAGACTTAACCAAACTGCATATCGGATTAGGAATCGGGTGAGACCAAAGTAAGCTGACTCAAACCAGGATAAACCCACGGGACCCGTCATCCGACGGGGTGGACCGGGGTGTCTACGGACTTCCCCGAACCACAACCGAGAACAGACTTAGAATCTCAAGCCGCAGACCAAAAAGCCCTAATAGGCAGGATTAGGCACCCAGGTGTCCGCCTGCACCCCATCAGGCGGTGGCGACTCCGAATTTCCCACGTGCCGCGTTTCCCACGCGCGCACAAGCTGATTGTAGGCTTCTTGTAGTTCTTCTTCATCATCTGATAAAGTCTCTTTATTATCTCCTGCAATTCCAGAGATTGAACTACCAGAAGAGGATGAGTAAAAAGAATTGAAAGCAGTAAAATTTGCAGAGATATCCTCATCAGATTGTGAAGAATTATCAGAGTTACTGTCATCCCAAGTAACCTGATAATTAGTCTTTTTCTTTTTATCCTTTGAGGGACAATCAGATGCAACATGTCCAAATCCTCTACATTTGTAACATTGGACTTCATCATTCTGAGAAAATTTCTTCTCCTTTCTTGGATCAGACATTTTCTTATCAGATCTCCTATTTGATCTGTCCATGGATGATGAAGAATTGGATTGTCTCTTTTTAAACATTTTCTTAAACTTTTTGGCTAAGAGAACAAGTTCATCCATATCAACATCAGAATTATCTGATTCTTCAGTATTTACAGATTTTACAGATTTTAGAGCTATTCCTTTATTTCTTTTTGGAATATTCAGATCTAGCTCATAAGTCTATAAAGATCCTACCAGATCTTCAATTCTCATGTTATCTACATCTTTTGCCTCTTGTATTGCAGTTACTTTAGGTCTGAATCTTTCAGGTAAAGATCTTAAGATTTTTCTAATAACCTTTGATGTAGAGATTTTTTCTCCAAGATTAAAACTAGAATTAACAATATCTGAGAGTTTCGCATAAAACTCATCATCTTTCATATATAGAGTTTCGAAAGATGTAGTAAGTCTCTGAAGTCTGGAAAGCTTGATAGCTGAGGTTCCTTCATGAGTGACCTCAAGAGTGTCCCAAGCTTCCTTAGCAACTTCACATGAGGAAATTCTCCTGAATTCCTCAACACTAACAGCACAAAATAAGGCATTCATTGCCTTGTTATTCCATCCACATTGATCAGATTCAGTTTTAGTCCACTGATCATGAGGTTTAGGGATCACAACACCTACTTCTGTTGTGATCACAGGTGGATGATAACCATTACAAACCGAGAGCCAGACACGCTCATCGATTGATTTCAGGTAAGCTCTCATTCTTGCTTTCCAGTAAGAATAATTGTTACCTTCAAATAAAGGAGTTCTAGAGGCAGATCCTCCTTCTTTTCCAAAATCCATGCTATAGATCTAGATCACACTATGTATAGCAATTCAAAGTGAGAAGGCTCTGATACCACTTGAAAGAGTTGAGGACTACTCTATAGGTCCACGATCTATAACAATTCAGAATTGAACAATGCGGAAACAGTACACAAAGAATTATACGAGGAAACCTGGATCCAGATCCAGGAAAAACCTCGAGTCTATATGAGGCGACTAACCCTTCAAAATCCACTATTGAATGAGAAGACAATTACAAAGGAGTACATACTTAACCTTTACAATTTGACTCACTCAACAGCAATCCACAGTTCGAATCCACGAACTGCTACACAGCTTGAATCCACAAGCTGCAGAACACGATCAGTCCAGATCGCAAACAATCACTCACCAGTGATCCACAGTTCGAATCCACGAACTGCAACACAGCTTGAATCCACAAGCTGCAGGACACGATCAATCCAGATCGCAGCAATCCTCTCAGAATCCACTGAGACGATCCAATGCAGTAGGAATCCACCTACGCATCAATCAAGGCCGATCACCAGTCCAGGCGATCACACGATCAGATGAAGTTCCGAATTGAAGAAGAATCCTCTGTCTTCAATTCCAGGCGATCTATCTCAGATCTCCCCCTCACTCGATCTCCGACTCTCTAAAGAAGATTTGATTGAATCTCAAACACCTCAAGATTCGAAATCCAAATGATCCGAAGAAAAAGTCACGATTAAAAATTACAACTCGTCTATTTAAAGAATAAAACTCAGATCGCGTCGAGCGCTGGTAGCGTCGTGAAGCGATCGATGTAGACGGCTGGTAGCGAACTCAAGTCCCGCTCAGAGTAAGTTGAATCAGTTAAAAGCGCACTGCTAGCGAGCTGCTAGCGGGAGAGTACGCGGCAAGTGCACGAACCTTTCTTTCAAAACACAAATTCCCTTATGCGCTGTCAGCGGGGTGGCAGCGGCGTGGTAGCAGTGTGGTGGCATCAACTTCTTCTTCTTTACTGAATTCACTGAATTTTCATTGTTTAATCTGCAAATCTTGAAGCTTCATTAGAAGACATAATTTGTCAATCATTTGCCATAACAGGAGTGTGAGTTTTCACACTTACAGATATTGAGTTGTGGAATTTTTATGGAATTTCGCAAAGGGCGCCCAAGTAGTCGCTCGAGCGCCCTTTGTATTTTATTAGAACCCGAGAGCAATTTTTCTAGATTGAATTGATGCCCGAACAATCGCTCAAGAGATCCATTGAGTGACCAACCCGAAACGACCAAATTGTTAGGCCATTCGAGCGTCCAACTGCCGCTCGAGCACCCTGTCTATCATATTTTTGAAAAGTTACCTTTTAACCAAAATTTTCACTACGGAAGTGTTTTTATCCAACTTTATCCTATGTACCATCAAGTTTAGGGTATTTGGGGATTATTTGCATTGGCGGATATTTAAAATTCAATTTTATAAAGATTTTTGGTAGATGTTTCCATAGAAGCACTTTTACTTGATACCGTTGTTCCAAATGATTCTATTTCAAACCAAAGTTGTTTTTGTGAGTTCATACACTTGTATTAGGGTGATATGAAGGTATTTGGTGCATCAATGGAGTCGATACACATCCAAGACATATTTGCCCGTTGAAACCTGGAGTTTGGACATATGAATTGGTACATCTTGTTTTGGTTTTTGGGTCACAGTTGTGACAAGGCTGGTGCCTGTTTTCTTATTTTCTGCTGGGCGAATTTAGTTATTGGTATACAGATAACCACAGAAAGCAAAGCAGAGGTCACAGCTTGCACCACTGCAGCCATAGACTCTACAGGCCAAAGCCTTTGCAGTTACCCCACCCATTCAGCCCAGGCCAGATGCACTAGCAGTTGTAGGAGGTACTATATTTATTTCTGGTCATTCTACCATAAGCCTATTTGATTCGGGAGCTACCCATTCATTTATTACGCCTGATTGTGCATGCCATATTGGGTTAGTCCCTTCCTGCCTAGAGACAGTTTTGTCTATTTATACGCCCTTGGGTGAGACTAGTGAGGTGGAAACGGTCTATAGGGATTGCATGATTAGATTAGGCAAGATGGATGTAAGCACCTTATTTTTGCACCCCTGGAAGTGCCGAAAATGAAAACCCTAGCAGAAAGTCAAACCCTAAGGGGAGAAAAGTTGACTTTTTGATCAAGTGACAATTGACCACCTTGCTTTATCTCAATGAATAGAGAATCCCGATGCGGTTCCAACGCAACTGAGTTTGCTGGAATCAGAGTCCGGATGAAGGTTCTGCAGGCGGTCAAACTTGAGGGGGAGCCGAAAGTTGACTTTCGGCTAAACCCCGATCCAGGTGCTTACCCCCATGCCATTGGATAGAGGGCTCCGATATGATTCTAACGCAATTGAGTTTGCCTAGATCGGAGCCCGGATGAAGAAAATATGAACTGTCAAAGTTTCCGAGTAGCAAAACTGGAAAATTGCACACGCGGCAAAAAGCTACACACGTGGCGAGTTGCATAGGAAAATATCTCGGGGATCAAATCCGTAAACATCCAAACATTCAAAAGATACCAGGGACCAATCTGAAAATATCTAAATAAAATAATATTAAATCAAAATATACCAGGGACTATATCTTAATTTTCAGATTTTTTAAACAAACCCGCGGCTGCATTAATTGATTTAATCATTTTGTCGCTCGCACCGAGCGACAGCTACTCGGCGCGAGCTTGGTGCCAAACTCGGCGGATACCCATACTCCCTCCTATAAATACAGCAGCCCTGGTTCTTGTTCGGGGTTGGCATTTTTTTTGGTTGGCGGTTTTTGAGTTCGGGCTTTTCTGGGTGTTGGCTCCCTTTGCTCGAGTCTTCTTCCCCAGCTTGCCTTGTTCGAGACCCCCTCCCTAAGGCCACTCCTGGCCTTTACCAATTCCCCGACAACACCTTAACCCCCTTCGGAGCCCCGGTTTCTCGCCCCCTCCCCTCTTGATGCTCGAAGGAGAAGGAGGAACCTACTCTTGATGCTCCGAGGAGGAGGCTCCATCAACTGCTTGTGCACTCCCAGGAAGCCTCACGCACACCCTGCAAAGGATTAAAACCAAGGTAATGTTCCCTATTTTATACAAACAAGAATGAGCTCATTTCAAGCATGCTAGGGCGTTTTCTATCTTTGCCAAGTTATTTGCTGTTCGTGCTTGTTTGATTCGAAGGGGGAGCATGTTCGCCCATGATTTCTCCATTTGTTATATCCCGATATAAGCCCCCTCTTCCCTTCGTCAGTCCTGTTCTTTGTTGTTTTCGGGATTGGATTTTTGCCAAGAGATCTTGATTTGGATGATGAACTAGGTTAGATTAACTTCAATGCATGTTTAAATGCCTTATGGGAGTCGTAGAAGCACCAGAAAGTGGTTACAGGACTTGAAAATCAAGCTAGACATTGAGTTTGAGAAGTTTGAGGAAAAAACAGAGAATCGGGGGTATGCGCCGAGCTCGCGCTAAGTTCGCGTGAAGCTCGCGCGGAGCGTTCTTGTATCCGCCGAGCTCGCGCGGATGCCTTTTTTGCATCCGCTGAGCTCGCGCGAAGCTCATGCGCGGATGCCTTTTTTTTTTTGTTTCGGTCCGCCGGGCTTGGGCTGACGTCGCGCCCAGTGCCCGGAGGTCAGCGCATACCCTTTTAAGGCCGAGTTGGTTATATTTTTTAAAATCCGAAAATACCCTTGTACTGTACCACGGGGGGCTTCGCCCCCCGCACCCCCCCAACCCCGTTGTTCACCGCGCGTCCAACTCGTTCCTTGGACCCAGATTATGTGATTTGTATATTTTGTGTATTTCGTGATTTCTGTGTATTCTGTGATTTTGCTGGATATGGGTGACCCCTTCAAACCGAACCAAATGGACCAATAGGGTTTCCGGGTCACCCGGAAACCCAAAATGGGACTTGGACCCTCGGTCCAATTTGATTTCCAGTGGGCCTTCCAACGGGGCCCACCCAGCCCGAACCATTCAATTTTGCTTAAATAAGATAATTAAAATATTTGAGTGGGCCAGACCACTTGAGGCCCACCCAAGCCCTATGTGGGGCATGCATGCTTAAATTATGTTGTGGTTTGGCCGTGACTAAGGGCAGGGCCCGTCGGGCCCACTAGGCCCACAACACCAAGCAAGGTTAGGGTTTCAAAACCCTAACCCAGGAAGCCTTGGGCTTTCAAGCCCAAGCCCAGGTAAAGGGCCCCAAGCCCAAAGCCTGGCTCCCGTTGGGAAACTAATCAAGATAATCTCAAATCATCTTTGCAACCGACTGCGGGGGCCCACTCAGGGGCCCGCAAAGCAATCCGGCCCACTTGGCATGGAAATCACTTAATAACCCAACTTGAACTTCAAAATAAAATCAAGTCAAATTGAACCAAAGTTCAGATGGCCACACTTGGCTCACTAAGGGATACCGTGGGCCTTCCAACAGGGCCCGCCCCACCAGACCCAGATCATTCTAACTAAAGAAGATAAAATCAAGTAAAGGGACCCACACCACTTTGGCGGTCTCGCCAGACTTAACCCAATGTGCATGCTGGAATAGGAATCGGGTGAGTGAGAGACCAAAGTTGACTCAAACCGGGGAAACCTATGGGACCCGTCACTTGACGGGGCGGACCGAGGTGTCTACGAACTTCCCCGGACCGTAACCGAGAACTTGCATAGAATCTCAAGCCACAGACCAAGCCTTAATAGACAAATCTAGGCACCGAGGTGTCCGCCTGCACCCCATCAGGCGGTGGCGACTCCAATTTCCCATTTTTACCCAGTGCGACACCCAAAGTCAGGTGCGCACAGCCTGGCGACTCCACTGGGGACATCTCAGCCCAATAGAACCCCTGTTAGAATGAGTCAACCCAAGAGGGATTTAGTTGATTTTTGGGTTTTGCTATATCGTTTGAATAAGACATAGAATACACGCAACTGCGTATTCTGGGGAGTCCTGTCACAAGGACATGATAATTGCCTAAGGAAAGTGGATTTAAGCGGTCCTCTGTGACCCTCCACTTACCTGGGGACTCTCCCGGAACCTCGTATTACGTGCCTATTCTGCACCTTACTATACGAGACGGTAAAAATTCCTTTATCAACAAAATACAGTCAAATCTCACCCGGTTAGACACCGTACTCAGCCCAACTGCACACACAGGCACACCACCACACCGTGGATGAATTTGATTTTCAATTTTGTGATAAACTGCGTGGGGTGACATGCGCGAGGGGGACTGTGTGGATGATCCGACCCCGAATGAATGAGAGCGAATATTGCATCTTCTTTTCCAAGACTTAGACTTCTCTAGAAGCCTACCGTTCTGATTCCTATAAACTGACTCTTGGGATGGTATTAGCACCTACGCTCCGGTGGCTTGCCGGGGAAAGCAGGGTAAACCCATCCCCCCAGTTTTCTGGAGTCCATTAGCACCACAGGTTTCTTTCGGTGGCACGCGAGGATCCAGTACTGGCCCAGACCCTTGTAGGCTTATATCTCGGGCTGGGTATCCTTCCCCACCTAACGCTTCTGAATGAACCGCGTTTTGGGATTGTGAGATATTGTGAATGATGAAATAAGAAGGGAAAAATCAAATTAAAACCCAAGAGTCCATCAGGGGCAGCAACCCTCGCTTTTTGCATCAAATAGAGTAAACCCTAGATCATGGGCTACCTTAGCCCTAATTTAGGAAGCCAACCAAATTTTGATCAGGGGAACCACCCCAGATCCATGCATGGAGTCTGGTTAGCTGTGGGCCTCGACCCATTTGAGTCCGCTGGAAGCACCCTGAATTCGGGTCGGCCTTTTGAGCAGATGAAAGCCGGCCAGATCAGACAATCAGATGAAAGCATGGGAGATCAGAGCAAGGGCACAAAACCCTAGATTTTAGAATTTGGCCGATCCGCCTTGAAGCAAATTTGTACCCTTCCTTTTGGCTCCCAACAGCCTCAAGGATGAATCCTTTGCAGATTTTTTGTGAATATCATGTAATTTTCGCCCTAGCTGGCAAATTTTAAATTCTTTTGGTTTGATACCTGAAATCAAAGGCAGACGAGAGAACAGATAAAAGAAAATCAGACCAGGACTAAGAGGTGTTTCCATACACAAGTGTGTCTAGAAGTCGTGCCCCGTGGGGCACCAACCTTTTTAGGGCTGTGCACACACCCTTTTTGATGTAAATTCCCATATTCTGGATATAGGTTTTTGAATGGTAATATCAGTTAGCCTTGGCTTTAAATTTGTGCAAGCATCTCCATGCATTGAGTGCACACACTTCAAGATCATTTGCACAAGCATTTTTTTATCAAATCATTTTCGAAAGAAATAATGTAAAAATTCCCAAGATCAAAGCTACACCGGGACTAAGAATGACTCCAATTCCTTGTGCCTCAATCAGATTCAGCTTAATTAGAAAAAGAGGCATTTGGCTATAACCTAGCCCAAAATAAAAAGTCAAGTCTGACCCTTGCTAGGGACTAGCAACCCAAGTTGAAAGTACAAGGAAAAAATGATGAAAAGAAGAGAAAGAAGAAACTTCAAATCCAAGGGAAGACCAAATGGGTCAAAATATCAAATCTCAATCGAAGCCATTTGGCAGCCTTAGGAAATCATGTTGTGCTTCCCAAAACGGGGACTCTCCCCAAACCAGGACTTCCTCCCAAGACAGGGACTTCTTCCCAAACAAGGACTACCCCCAAAATCAGGGACTCGTCCGCTCGCCACTGAATGGAAAAATCTTAGTCGAAGCCATTTCGCACTTCCGCTACTTTGAAACCATTTCGTGTTTCCCAAAATCTTAATCTGAAACCATTTCGTGTTTTCGAATCTGAAGCCATTTTGTGCTTCCCCAAATTTGAAACCATTTCGCGTTTCCAAATCCGAAGCCATTTTGCGCTTCCAAAATCTGAAGCCATTTTGCGATTCCAAATCTGAAGCCATTTCGCGCTTCCAAAATCTGAAGCCATTTCGTGTTTCCCCAAATTCGAAGCCATTTCGTGCTTCTCCAAATTTGAAGCCATTTCGTGCTTTCCCAAATTTGAAGCCATTTCGTGCTCCCCCAAATTTGAAGCCATTTCATGCTTCCCCTAATCTGAAACCACTTCGCGTTTCAAAAAATTAGTTAAAATCACTGCTTCTCGAATGAAAATCAACTCTTGCAGTTCCCAAAATCAAAACAGGGACTCTCCCCTTACCTCCGAAGTGGCAATCAACCTCCGAAGTGGCGGTTCAAAATCTTCTTCCTTTACCTCCGAAGTGGCGGTTAAAATGAATCTTACCTTCGAAGTGGCGGTCAACCTCCGAAGTGGCGATTCAAAATCTTCTTCCTTTACCTCCGAAGTGGTGGTTAAAAGGAATCTTACCTCCGAAGTGGCGGTTCAAAATCTTCTTCCTTTACCTCCGAAGTGGTGGTTAAAAGGAATCTTACCTCCGAAGTGGCGGTCAACCTCCGAAGCGGCGGTTCAAAATCTTCTTCCTTTACCTCCGAAGTGGTGGTTAAGAGGAATCTTACCTCCGAAGTGGTGGTCAACCTCTGAAGTGGCGGTTCAAAATCTTCTCCCTTTACCTCCGAAGTGGCGGTCGAAAAGAATCTTCTTCTTCCTTTACCTCCGAAGTGGCGGTTAAAAGGAATCTTACCTCCGAAGTGGTGGTTCAAAACCTTCCTTCCTTTACCTCCGAAGTGGCGGTTAAAAGGAATCTTACCTCCGAAGTGGCGGTTAAAAATCTTCTTCTTCCTTTAACTCCGAAGTGGCGGTTAAAAGAGAATCCTTACCACTGAAGTGGTGGTCAAAACGAAACCTTATTTCCTTATCCCCGAAGTGGCGGTAAAAAAAAAAAAAAAAGAAATCCTCACCTCCGAAGTGGCGGTTGAGAGAAAATCATTACCTTCGAAGTGGCGGTTAGAAGAAACCTTCTTTCCTAACCTCGAAGTAGCGGTTAAAAAGGGAATCAAATAAAGGAAAATCATCACAAGTAATCTGCACAGACATGCATTATATTTCATTGTAGTATGCATTCTTTATACTGACTTGTCTATTTTCACCTCAAGGTACCAAGATTGCTTATCGTAGCCCATACCTCATACGTTCAAGAAGAAGATTACAGATGGATCCTGCTGAAGCACTCGAGCAAGTGCCACCTCTCTCGCCTCATGGCCAAGAGCACTTGGAAGGCCACCCTGTAATCGCTGGCCTTAATCAGCAGATGGCCAACATGACCACCATGATGACTGCCATGATGCGGCAAATGGAGAGAATGCAAGCACCACAGCAGCTTGTATAACCACCACTGCCAGTACCTCCGCCACAGCAGCCGGTACCTCCGGTACAATAGCCACAACTAGAGCAGCCACCACCAGTTCTCCCACAGTTGAACCTATAGCCACCAGAACCACAGATCCCGCATCATTTGCTAGCTCAACCAAAACAGCCGTTACAAATTCCGGCACCCCTGGCCATACCACCACAGCAAGTAATGCCACAAGGAATGGGGCACGATGAAGAAGAGTGGTACCGAGCACAGGAAGCGGCATGTGTCACGGCCCAGATGCAAGCAGATCTGCAAGCCCTAAAAGAACAGATGCAAAATGTGAACCGAGGTCCTATGCCGAAGGAAGCCTCGCTTGATAGATTGGGATTCTTCCCCAATTTGTAACTACCGCCTAAGTTCAAATGTCCGGACTTCGTAAAGTTCGATGGAAGTGGCTGCCCACTGTCACAACTGAGGGCATACTACGGGGATATGTGCCAGTACGCGTATGATGAGAGAATTTTGATCCAATTCTTTCAACGCTCATTGATAGGCTCAGCACAGAAGTGGTTTGTCAGCCTGGACAGGAACCAAATCAGGACTTGGGATGACCTGGCAAGCACGTTCCTAGAACACTTCAAGTTCAACACGGAGGTCTTGCCCACTCGAATGGAATTGCAAAAAATGACAAAGAAGAGCACTGAATCCATTCGTGAATATGCAAAGAGATGGCGAGAAATGGCCGGGATGGTTCAACCACCCATGCTAGAGAAGGAGATGGTGACACTATTCATCTCGACGCTGGGGCAGCCGTACTATACACTTCTATTGGGGCAGTTTGCCACTAGTTTTGCTGATCTGGTGGTGGTAGCGGATAGAATAGAAGATGGGGTGAAGTGTGGCAGAGTGGCTGGCTTTGCGACCGAATAGAGAAGGACCCCTGTCACTGGAAGGGGCATGGATAGAAAGAGAGAGGACGAGAATGTCAACTATGTCCAGCAGAATAGGCCCTTCCACTTCTCGGCGCCCGACAGAAGAGAAAATCGGAATAGTGGGCAAGGAGCACAACCCACATGGCAGCCAAGGTGGACCAAAGAAGAATATCAAGCAAGGATGAACAGAGTGTTCACACCCCTACCTTATCCATTGTCAGAATTGCTACCAACCCTACTGAAGAAGGGGTACTTGCAGAAGAAGAAGCCCACTCAACAGCCATCCAACAGTCGCTCCTACAACCCCAATGAGTGCTGTGAGTATCATATGGGAGCTCCTGGGTATCACACCAACCACTGCTGGGACTTGAAGCACGATGTGCAAGACCTGATCGACAACAAGCGTATCTCAGTTGATCCCCCGGCTTCGACTCCTCCTGCGGCCATTACCACGAATCCTCTCCTTGACCACAATCGGGCATCTTCAAATGGCACCAGCTGAACAAGTTGGTAAAAATGCAAGGCAGAGAGCAATCCCAAAATCCAAAATCTTCAAGTCTACCATGACCAGGATAAGTTGAACTTTGCTTTTTGCACCAAGTATCCCTGGTAGGAGTGTCTGTTTTGTAAATATTTTAAATGCTTTTTACTTTCATGCAAGCTTTGTAAAAAACCTTTTGAAAAACACAAAAAGAAAAAAAACTTCTTTTTGAAAAAAAATACAAGTGAATGATCGGTGATGACACTGCTCTGAGACCACACCCTTTTTGGCAATGACCACGGTCACGGAGAAATGCCGAGTTGCTCAAAGGTTTCTTTAGCTGGGTGCAGTACGCTGTCCCATGAGAACCTTGACTAAGCCAAAGGTAATATTTCCTGATCCAGACCATAACTTTCCTCCCAAAACCCGTCCCTACACTAGGTAAGGCGATCCTTGAGAGAAAAGAAAGAAAGAAAGAGAAAGTGCAAGAACCAGTTAAGGGCCGAAGCCAGCTTTAACATCATGTCTCTAAGAAAGGATGAGAGACCATCCTTCATACATCCTGAATTTTAAGATCCGCTAGTCAAAACACTTTGGGCTTGATCGTGTTATTCAAATACCTGTGTTGTGTCTAGGCAAAGCTACAAAAGAAAATAAAAAGGATAAATGGAGTCTGGAGTGAATTTGCATGAACATGTCAAGTTGTCACAACTTCTGTGAAAGGATGAAAGGCCATCCTTGCTTTATTTCCCCAGTTTTCAAAGTCATATCTCTAGTCAAGCCATTTTGAGCCTAATGTTCTTTCTTCCAACCCAATGAGTCATGAGCCCTAAAATTGGGTGCTGGGTAAAGAAGAGAAGTCATGAATGAGCAGAAACAAAGAAGAGAGAAAGAAAGCAAGAAATACACTGGGACTTGCTAATCAAGGCAAAAAGCCAAGTTGATCCCAGAGCCAAAACAAAATGCCAAAAGAAAAAGGCGAAGGCCACAAAAGGCCTCAAAAAAGGAAAACGAAGGAAAGCAAAAAGGAAATGGCAAAGCCCAAGCAGCCAAGAAAAGGGTAGAACATGACTCGACCCATTTACAAAGAAACTTTGAGCCATATTCCCTTTCTTTCATAAACTAAAAACCTCAGCCTTCGTTTCGTCCTATCAAAAAGTCCTTTCTGATTGTAGAAGATGTGATGATGGAATTCATGCAAGTTAATGATGAAGGAACATAAGAAAGAAGAACGAGCTTTGGCAAGGCGCAAAGTAAAACTTGAAAATGAAAAGATAAGAATTTGAGCCTTATATCCCTTCATTTCTCAGATTTAAAACAAAGCCGATGTTTCGCCCTAATATAAAGACCTCTCTGATCTATGAGACATGATGTACAAATCGGACAAAACCCGTAAGACACTAACCCAAGGGAAAAGAAAAAGGGGAAAAACTTCAATTGCAAAGTCCTAAAACCACCCTGAAAAATTGGGTCAAGGTGAGAGAAAAACAAAAACTGGGAAAGGAAGAACATCCCTTGAGATGCCTTTCAATTTTCTAAACCTCTGTAAAGCCTTTGTTGGCACAAGTCAAGAATTTCATGGGAATGCGTGTCAAGTACACCGTCCCAAGACACCTCAAGTCAACAAGACAATTCACCATGATCACTGGTCTCGCCTCTCTTTTAAAATCACTTGTACAAATTTTTGAAAAGCTAAAAAAAAAAAATGCTTCATGTCAGGCATGCACTTGCACACACAATAAGTCAAGTGCCTGCAACTTGAATTTCAAATACCTCACTACTTTATGAGAATTTTGTAGGCCCAGGCAAGGCAAAAGAACCAGAAGGAGTCGAGAAATGCCTTGAAGCCAATAACAAAAGAAAGGCAAAACAGTGGAAAGCCGATGCAGTAATACACCGGCAGGGGGGAATGGCAAAGACTTCCTCTGTCCCTAAATTGATTCTTTCCCCCAGCGGAATGTCCAAGAAACCTGAAGCTGTATGTCAAGACCACGCCCAGTCTAAAGAGGCTGGTTTTGCAAAAGAAAAACAAATGCAAGAAGGCTTCTGCAAATCCTCAGTGGAACGGTCCTTTCAAAAGAAGCCCCAATTGTGCGCACCTAAAAAAATCCTGGATCCTAGATCGCAGACCGGGCGCACGTTGAGTGCGTGCCTCGGGACATTCGGAGTCGCCACTGCCTGAGAGTGCAGGCAGACACGGTTTTGCCCTAACCGGGTCTAAGTCTGGTCTACGGCTTATTAGAGATCTAGCTAAGTCCTCGGTTACGGTCCGGGGAAGTCCTAAAGACACCCCGGTCCGCCCCGTCGGTCTGACGCGTCCCTCGGGTCTCCCTGGTTTTTGAGTCAATTTCACCCTTTTCCTAGATCAGCATGCTGTTTTGTTAGGTCTGGCGGGGCCCTCTGTAGGTGTGGGTCCCTTTTTATTTGATTTGATATTTTTATTTATTTAAATGAAGTGGGTCGGACCCGGGTCCCGTTGGAAGACCCGTGGGCTGCCATGGTTGGGCTTTAGGCCCAGTAGGGTTATTGGGTAACCCTTTTTGGTTATTTAAATTTTATTTATTTACACTTTTATTTGGGCTTGATGGGCTTGGATTTGGCCCATTAGCCAAAGATCAAGTGGCGTGGAGCCAATTTGTTGAAAATGAGCCTGGTTTGGGCCAGTCAAAGGTGGGCCCTGTAATTGAGCCCAAAGGAGGGTATTGGTGGGCCCATCTAGGCCCACAATCCACAAAGGGGCTAAAGATAGCCCAAACATCCCTTTGAGTCGGGTCATGTTGGTTCGGGTCGAAACGAATCCAACCGGGTCGAAAAATTACATTTTTTAAGTTATTTTTATAATTGCCCGTATTTGAAATACGGGCTAGCCTTGCCCGTAAGTACAACACGGGGTCGGGCTTGCCCGTATAGTAAATACGGGCACATCTAGCCCGCTCTAAGTATACGGTCACACTTGATTTTGCAATTTTGCATAGAATTTGATTGGGATCAACTTGACGGCCTTCAGGGGGTGTTCGGCGACCACCCAATTGAATTCTGTAGTGCTCCCCAGATGCTCCATTTGTTTCATTTGGCTTAAAGAGCCACTTTTCTTTGTCTTTCCTTGCTTCCCAAAAGCTCATTTTTCTTGTAGTCCCACATGACCATTGCCAAGAGAGGAGAAGGGGGAGATTACAGGGATGTAAGGGATCTTTACAAGGGAGTCACATCTCTCTTTGTCAATAGGCAAAAAGAAT
This sequence comes from Buxus sempervirens, assembly GCA_947561395.2. Taxonomy (NCBI): domain Eukaryota; kingdom Viridiplantae; phylum Streptophyta; class Magnoliopsida; order Buxales; family Buxaceae; genus Buxus; species Buxus sempervirens. The sequence continues at coordinate 33,461,206 of OX387184.1, read as the reverse complement.
TAATAAAGTATCTTAAACATTAGTTAAAGTGTCCCTTTTTAACTTAAGACATTTTTCTTTCCTTAAGAGGAGTTTCCTCCATGTTGTGGAGAGTTCATCACCATGCAAACAAAAGAAAACAGGTGAGATAGAAATAACAAGATAAAAGCATGTTTAGGAAGCCTTAAATTCAATGTATAATGAACAATACATTACCGAAAACACTTCTTTGCTATTACCTTGTTCTTGGTGATATGTGATGGTGCTCCGGGAATTTTGACAGCGCTTCCGCGTCTCCTACGGATTCCTCAAATGGGTTTTGGAAAGGGTCTTGAGGGGTTGTTTATGCTTGCAGAGTGAAAGGGGTAAAGTTTAGGCAGCAACTTAGGGGCAAAATGGGTATTTGGTGCTTGGGATTGGGGTGGCGGCACTTGGGCAGAGGTTGGGCGTGGTAACAGCAAGGAATAGAGGGGGGTAAAGGCCCTGGGAGTCGGCTTGTTGAAATGAGGGGGGTGGCCTCTCTATTTATAGGCAAAATTTTTGTGCCCGTATTTGAAGTACGGGCATGCCTTGCCCGTACTTCAAGTACGGGCGTGCCTTGCCCGTAATTCAAATACGGGCGAAAAACGCACATTTCCAAATCTCGCGAAATCGGCCGTACGGGACGCGTGTCCCGCCGTACAGTGACGCGTGTCTTCTTCCAGAAGCTTGCCCATATTTCAAATACGGGCATGCCCTGCCCGTAATTGAAATACGGTCCAGCACGTTTTTAAAATGTTTGGATTTCAAACCTTTATTCAATTTGGTTTATTTAAAGATTTTTATCCGATTTTTTGATTATTTTATTATAAAACGAGATTCTCTTATTAAAATAATATTAAAAAATAAAGATATGATTATTTTTATTTATTTAATTCATCTATTCTGCTTTTTGCTGCTGTTTTGCCACATGGGCAGCTTTCTTTGAAACTTCAACTGCTCATAATTTCTTCATCCGGTGTCCGATTTCAGCAAACTTAGTGTCGTTGGAACCGGCTCGGAACCACCTATCCATTGGGATCAAGTTTGGCAGTTGAATTAGGGTCGAGCAAAAAGTCAACTTTTCGCTCCCCAAAAGTTTGACCAACTCATAACTTTCTCATCCAAACTCCGATTTCAGCAAACTCAGTTGCGTTGGAACCGTGTCAAAATGCTCTTTTTAATGAGATGAAGTTTGATGGTCAAATTCACTTGAATCAAAAGTCAATTTTTTGGCCCCCTCAGGGTTTGACTTTTTAATTGAAATTTTCATTTTCTTCATTTTTTGGGGTGCGAAAATCAGGTGCTAACACCAATGTTTGCCTAAATGATGATCTCCTCCTCAGAACAGGGAGGGCCTTCACTTAGAAAGATAAGAGCCAGAAGGCCGACCAACTCACACCCGACAAGAAGGAACTGAGTTACGCAAAAAAGTGAGATGGCAGGGATTCCCACCAATCCCCAGTGGAGTTACTTCGAACTGGGAAGCCCCTACCTCATTGAAACGAGGACTGGCAGAAGCACCTCCCCTCTGGAAAAGTAGAAAGAGACGAAGAACCTCTCAATAAGAAGAAGACAAAAAGAAGAAATCTTCGGGCAGGATGGCCCCATTTGTAAATTTTTCATTTCCCACTTTTGTAAATAGAGTAGGACAGGTGTGTGAGCTCCCTTGAGGCACCAAGTAGCGCCGAGAGCACCTCCTCGCCAAGAACATCTCCTCCTTCGTTCCTTCCAGTCCCTAATCCAAACCTCAAAAGAAAAAAAACAAAACAAAACAAAACAAAAAAAAAAAAACTGTCCTCAAAGGTCCCAAGTCAAAAAATCTGAAATCTGAAATAAAATCCCAAATCAGAAATCTGAAATCACCTAAAAGCTTTAATGGAACAAACAAAAGAAAGAGAAAACTGTTGAGTGCCTTGCATCAACGTCGAAACAGGTTAATGAGCTTAAGTCCAACCCCATCCTTTTCAATCTGAATTAAAATCAGGAGTTGCTCCCAGAAACCTAAAGTGGGTGAGCAAACTTTGAAATCTTAGTGGAAACCAATTGGTGTTTTCACTATTTTGGAGATCAACGCTTGTCGTCTCCACCCCCTTTTGTGAAAATCAAGAGGATTTAAGCTCATCAATCACGTCGACAGAAATGCTGGGCGCAAAAACAAGGTTCTTCTTTTTTCTTTGCCGTTCATCCCCAAGGTGACTCCGGCAAAGAGGGACTACTGTAAGCACCTTATTTTTGCACCCCTAGAAGTGCCGAAAATGAAAACCCTGGCAGAAAGTCAAACCCTAAGGGGAGAAAAGTTGACTTTTTGATCAAGTGACAATTGACCACCTTGCTTTATCTCAATGAATAGAGAATCCCGATGCGGTTCCAACGCAACTGAGTTTGCTGGAATCAGAGTCCGGATGAAGGTTCTGCAGGCGGTCAAACTTGAGGGGGAGCCGAAAGTTGACTTTCGGCTAAACCCCGATCCAGGTGCTTACCCCCATGCCATTGGATAGAGGGCTCCGATATGATTCTAACGCAATTGAGTTTGCCCAAATCGGAGCCCGGATGAAGAAAATATGAACTGTCAAAGTTTCCGAGTAGCAAAACTGGAAAATTGCACACGCGGCAAGAAGCTACACACGTGGCGAGTTGCACAGGAAAATATCTCGGGGATCAAATCCGTAAACATCCAAACATTCAAAAGATACCAGGGACCAATCTGAAAATATCTAAAAATATCTAAATAAAATAATATTAAATCAAAATATACCAGGGACTATATCTTAATTTTCAGATTTTTTAAACAAACCCGCGGCTGCATTAATTGATTTAATCATTTTGTCGCTCGCACCGAGCGACAGCTACTCGGCGCGAGCTTGGTGCCAAACTCGGCGGATACCCATACTCCCTCCTATAAATACAGCAGCCCTGGTTCTTGTTCGGGTTCGGCATTTTTTTTGGTTGGCGGTTTTTGAGTTCGGGTTTTTCTGGGTGTTGGCTCCCTTTGCTCGAGTCTTCTTCCCCAGCTTGCCTCGTTCGAGACCCACTCCCTAAGACCACTCCTGGCCTTTACCAATTCCCCGACAACACCTTAACCCCCTTCGGAGCCCTGGTTTCTCGCCCCCTCCCCTCTTGATGCTCGAAGGAGAAGGAGGAACCTGCTCTTGATGCTCGGAGGAGGAGGCTCCAGCAACTGCTTGTGCACTCCCAGGAAGCCTCACGCACACCCTGCAAAGGATTAAAACCAAGGTAATGTTCCCTATTTTATACAAACAAGAATGAGCTCATTTCAAGCATGCTAGGGCGTTTTCTGTCTTTGCCAAGTTATTTGCTGTTCATGCTTGTTTGATTCGAAGGGGGAGCATGTTTGCCCATGATTTCTCCATTTGTTATATTCTGATATAAGCCCCCTCTTCCCTTCGTCAGTCCTGTTCTTTGTTGTTTTCGGGATTGGATTTTTGCCAAGAGATCTTGATTTGGATGATGAACTCGGTTAGATTAACTTCAATGCATGTTTAAATGCCTTATGGGAGTCGTAGAAACACCAGAAAGTGGTTACAAGACTTGAAAATCAAGCTAGACATTGAGTTTGAGAAGTTTGAGAAAAAAACAGAGAATCGGGGGTATGCGTTGAGCTCGCGCTAAGCTCGCACGAAGCTCGTGTGAAGCTCGTGCGGAGTGTTCTTGCATCCGCTGAGCTCATGCGAAGCTCGCGTGGATGCCTTTTTTGCATCCACCGAGCTCGCGGGAAGCTCATGCGCGGATGCCTTTTTTTTTTGTTTCGGTCCGCCGGGCTCGCGCTGACGTCGCGCCCAGCGCCCGGAGGTCAGCGCATACCCTTTTAAGGCCGAGTTGCTTATATTTTTTAAAATCTGAAAATACCCTTGTACTATACCGCGGGGGTGCTTCGCCCCCCGCACCCCCCAACCCTATTGTTCGCCGCGCGTCCAACTCGTTCCTTGTACCGAGATTATGTGATTTGTATATTTTGTGTATTTCGTGATTTCTGTGTATTCTGTGATTTTGCTGGATATGGGTGACCCCTTCAAACCGAACCAAATGGACCAATAGGGTTTCCGGGTCACCCGGAAACCCAACATGGGACTTGGACCCCCGGTCCAATTTGATTTCCAGTGGGCCTTCCAACGGGGCCCACTCAGCCCGAACCATTCAATTTTGCTTAAATAAGATAATTAAAATATTTGAGTGGGCCATACCACTTGAGGCCCACCCAAGCCCTATGTGGGGCATGCATGCTTAAATTATGTTGTGGTTTGGCCGTGACCAAGGGCAGGGCCCATCGGGCCCACTAGGCCCACAACACCAAGCAAGGTTAGGGTTTCAAAACCCTAACCCAGGAAGCCTTGGGCTTTCAAGCCCAAGCCCAGGTAAAGGGCCCCAAGCCCAAAGCCTGGCTCCCATTGGGAAACTAATCAAGATAATCTCAAATCATCTTTGCAACCGACTGCGGGGCCCACTCAGGGGCCCGCAAAGCAATCCGGCCCACTTGGAATGGAAATCACTTAATAACCCGACTTGAATTTCAAAATAATATCAAGTCAAATTGAACCAAAGTTCAGAGGGCCACACTTGGCCCACCAAGGGATACCGTGGGCCTTCCAACGAGGCCCGCCCCACCAGACCCAGATCATTCTAACTAAAGAAGATAAAATCAAGTAAAGGGACCCACACCACTTTGGCGGTCCTGCCAGACTTAACCCAATGTGCATGCTGGAATAGGAATCAGGTGAGTGAGAGACCAAAGTTGACTCAAACCAGGGAAACCTATGGGACCCGTCACTTGACGGGGCGGACCGGGGTGTCTACGAACTTCCCCGGACCGTAACCGAGAACTTGCTTAGAATCTCAAGCCGCAGACCAAGCCTTAATAGACAAATCTAGGCACCGAGGTGTCCGCCTACACCCCATCAGGCGGTGGCGACTCTAATTTCCCATTTTTACCCAGTACGACACCCAAAGTCAGGTGCGCACAATGGAGTTACTTGGATACTTGATTAGTCTAAATTTTAGTGGATACGACGTGATCTTGGGTATGGACTAATTGTCAAGACACCATGTGATTATTGACTATCATAATAAGTCAGTCACAGTCAATAAACTGGATAATTCAATCCATTGCTTCATGAGTCAAGGGTTGAATACCCATATCAGTTTGGTTGCTTCATTTGAAGTAGAACCTACGAAGGGCAAGGAATTGAGTATTGGAGAAGTGCCAGTAGTCTGTGAGTTCACAGAGGTATTTCTAGATGATTTACTTGGGTTGCCACCCCAGAGGGAGTTGGAATTCAAGATCCAACTTATGCCTGACACACATCTGGTTTCCAAACAACCGTACAAAATGTGTAGACCGGAGTATGATGAATTGAAGGTGCAGATTGATGACTTATTGGCTAAGGGATTTATTAGGCACAATGCATCACCTTGGGGTGCACTGGTGTTATTTGTACGGAAGAAGGATGGTAGTATGAGGTTGTGCATTGACTGCAGACAGTTGAATCAAGTTACTGTCAAGAACAAGTATCCGTTGCCAAGGATAGATGATCTTTTTGATCAGTTTAAGGGAGCCTCCTGGTTTTCTAAGATAAACCTGAGATCAGTGTGCGTGCGTGGGAAACGCGGCACGGGAAAATTCGGAGTCGCCACCGCCTGATGGGGTGCAGGCGGACACCTGGTTGCCTAATCTTGTCTATTAGGGCTTTTGGTCTACGGCTTTGAGATTCTAAGTAAGGTCTCGGTTGCGGTCCGGGGAAGTCCGTAGACACCCCGGTCCACCCCGTCGGGTGACGGGTCCCTTAGGTTTATCCTGGTTTGAGTCAGCTCACTTTGGTCTCACCCGATTCCTAATCCGATACGCAGTTTGGTTAAGTCTGGCGGGACCACTTGAGTGGTGTGGGTCCCTTTAATTGCTTTTATCTTGATTAATTAGGTAATCTAAGTCTGGTTGGGTGGGCCCCGTTGGAAGGCCCACGGTGTCCTTGGTGGGCTTTGGCAAGCCCATGTACCTTTGTGGGCCTCGGTCTATCCTAGGAGGCTCCTTGGGTTTTGGTTAAGTGCATTGATTTTACTTTAGGTTCAGATTTGAAGTTTAAGTGTTTTCCATGAAAAGGTGGGCCGGATTGGTTTGTGGGCCCCTAAGGTGGGGCCACATGGTGGCCAAGTATTTTTATTGGATTTATCTTACTTAAGTTTCCAAAAAATGGGTGGGACATTGGGCTTGGGGCCCGTAGTCCTGATTAGGGCTTGAAAGTCCAGGTCATGTGAGGTTAGGATTTTGAACCCTTACTCGGTTGGTTCGTAGGCTTTGGCGGGCCCGATAGGCCCTTGCCCTTAGTCTCGGCCAAACCACGCATTTCATGCATCAATTTCACAAGTCCTGTTCGGGTGGACCGCCTTAGGTTTGGCCCACCCGGTTTAATCGGTTAAGTTTGCTTATCTTGATTAAGTTGCATGCATACATGTTTATTGGGCCAGGTGGGCCCCGTTGGAAGGCCCACTGGAAATCAAGTTAGATTGGGTGGTCTGAGTCCCATGTTGGGTTTCCGGGTGACCCGGAAACCCTATTGGCATATTTAGTTCGGTTTGAGAATGTCACCCCGCAGTTAACAAAAATAACAGAATATGCAGAAATCACGAAATACACCAAATATACGAAAAACACACACACTGGGTCCAAGGGTATTTTTGGAATTAAAAAAATGTGAGCAATTTGGCCTTAAAAGGGTATGTGCTGACCTCCGGGAGCTAGGCGTGAGGTCAGCGCGAAGTGGGCGGACCGAAAAGGAAGTGGGCGCGAGGTGAGCGCACCCAAAAAGGAAGTGGGCGCGAACTTAGCGCGAGGTGAGCGTGAGCTCAGCGCACCCAAAAAGAAGTGGGCGCAAGGTGAGTGCGAGGTGGGCGCGAGGTGAGCGCACCCAAAAAGGAAGTGGGCGCGAGCTTAGCGCGAGGTGGGCGCGAGCTTAGCGCGAGCTCAGCGCACCCAAAAAGAAGTGGGCACGAGGTGAGCGCAAGGTGGGCGCGAGGTGAGCGCACCCAAAAAAGGTGGGCGTGAGGTGAGCGCGAGGTGGGCGTGAGCTCAGCGCATACCCCGAAAAGAAGTGGGCGCGAGGTGAGCGCGAGGTAGGCGCGAGGTGAGCGTGAGGTGGGCGCGAGCTCAACGTATACCCCGATTCTCTGTTTTTTCTTTCCAGACTCCATGATTGACTGGTTTTAAGGTTTTTTAACCTCTGTAAGCCCTCCCAGGGCTTCGACCACTCCCTAGACTTCCCAAGAGACACTCAAACATGCATTTAAATTAACTACTACAAACTCAAGCATGCTAAACTCATGAAATACACCTGAATCATTCAAGATAAACTCACATGGGGAACACAGATAAAACCACAGCGATAATGCATGCATGCAGAGGTGGGAGAAGCAAACCATACGCGCATGAGAACATCCCCAGCACAACCATGAATTCCCCAGTATCACCTACGATTCCGCAAACTCGGGGCTCAGGATCCATGCTTCGATCTCACGAAAATTCAGAGAAAGGGAAAAGAAGAGGGGGGGTTTATATCGGGTACAAGAGATAATACCGGAGAGGAACAGGCTCCTCTGGGGATAGCCCGACTACACCCCGAACAGCAACTTATAAATACTCAACCTGATGTGGACTTTCTCCTCATTTCCTCCTAGAACTAAACGTAGGGTCTCCCTTACTTAGAGACTCTCCTACGGTGGACAAGGGAGGATAATACATGCCGAACTAATCATGGAGACAGACTTATACGGGAAAGAAAGCAAGCCTATCGGATTCTTTAGAAAGAGTCCTGATTTTAATATATGCACGATGAACAAAAGAAGGGGGGGGGGGGAAAGGAACCTTACCTCTTTGAGCTCTCCTTATGGCATGCGTGGACACTCCTTGTGGCAGGACAAAGCTGGGAACTCTCCTTTTACACCACCAATCGGCAGCAAGCTTCCGCTCGTTTGTGTGAGGATGAAGAAGAAAAAAAAAAAGGGAGTGTCGTATCAAGGTGGGGGGATTAGGGAGGCCAAAGTGACTGCAACAGGGGGGTTCCGGTGCGGAAGAAGCTTGAGCAGCAACTGGAGCCGACGGAAATCCTCCAACCAAGAAGAGCCCAGCCAAAAATTTTCGAACCCTCTACGATCCAACCTTAAACTTTTTTTTTTAACCAAAAATCCTCGAACCTAAAAATCATCCAACCCGAAAATCTCCGAACCCTTTGCACGAGCACTCACGCGGCTTATATAGGCAAGAGAGGAGGGGTATCCGTTCACTTAAAATGGGGATCTGCTCAGTCCTGCGCTGAGCGGATACCCGCCTGCCACGTCCGCGCGAGCGGCATAATGATGAAAAATCATTTAATGCCGCCGCTCGCCGATCGAAAATTTGAAAATTTCAGATTTAGTCCCTGGCCAATTTCAATTTAATCCGATATTCTCGGATTTTTACAGATTTAGTCCCTGGGATATTTCGTATATTTGGATATTTACAGATTTGATCCCTGAGATATTTTCCTGCGCAATTCACCACGTGTGCAGCTTTTTGCCACGTGCGCAGATTGCCGGTTTTGTTGCTCGGGAATTTCGTCAGCTCATACTTTCTTCACCCGGGCTCCGATCTGGGCAAACTTAGTTGCGTTAGAATCGTATCGGAGCCCTCTATCCGATGACCTAGGGGGTAGGCCTCCGGATTGGATTTTAGCAGAAAGTCAACTTTTGGCTCTGCTCAAGTTTGACCGCCCGCAGAACCCTCATCCGGACCCTGATTCCTGCAAACTCAGTTGCGTTGAAACCGTGTCGAGATTCTCTATCCAATGACCTAGGGTTAGGCCTCTGAATTGGATTTTAGCTGAAAGTCAACTTTTGGCTCTGCTCGAGTTTGACCGTCCGCAGAACCTTCATCCGGACCCCGATTCCTGCAAACTCAGTTGCGTTGGAACCGTGTCGAGATTCTCTATCCAATGACCTAGGGTTAGGCCTCTGAATCGGATTTTAGCAGAAAGTCAACTTTTGGCTCTGCTTGAGTTTGACTGTCCGCAGAACCTTCAGCCGGACCCTGATTCCTGCAAACTCAGTTGCGTTGGAACCGTGTCGAGATTCTCTATCCAATGACCTAGGGTTAGGCCTCTGGATCGGATTTTAGCAGAAAGTCAACTTTTGGCTCTGCTCAAGTTTGACCGCCCGCAGAACCCTCATCCGGACCCCGATTCCTGCAAACTCAGTTGCGTTGGAACCGTGTTGAGATTCTCTATCCAATGGCATAAAGCGAGGTGGCCAATTTTCATTTGATCAAAAAGTCAACTTTTCACCCCTTAGGGTTTGACTTTCTGTCCAGGGTTTGCATTTTTGGTTTTTCTGGGAGCGCAAAAATGAGGTGCTTACAATCAAGTTATCACCAGTTGAGAGTAGCTCCAGATGATGTAGAGAAGACGGCATTTCGTACGAGATATGACCACTTTGAGTTCTTGGTGATGCCGTTCGGATTGACGAATGCCCCAACAGTCTTTATGGACTTGATGAACCGGATCTTCCACGAGTATTTGGACCACTTTGTGGTTGTCTTTATAGACGATATTTTGGTCTATTCAAGGATAAGGGAGGAGCACAAAGGTCATCTTAAGGTGGTATTGAACACTTTACGCAACCATTAGTTGTATGCCAAGTTTAGTAAGTGCCAATTCTGGTTGAAGCAAATTTCCTTCATTGGGCACATTATATCTGGAGAGGGCATATCAGTAGATCCATCGAAGGTGAAGGCAGTAGCAGACTGCCCTAGACCTACCAATGTTTCAAAGATCCGCAGTTTCATAGGAATGGTTGCGTACTATCGTAAATTCATTGAGGGGTTTTCTAAGATTGCCGCCCCGTTATCCAACTTGACCAAGAAGATTGTGATTTTTCAGTGGGATCAAAAGTGTGAAGATAGTTTCCAAGAGCTAAAAATCAGGTTGACATCAGCCCCAGTTTTGATTATTCCATCGGTGAATGAGGGTTTTGCAGTGTATTGTGATGCGTTTGACATCGGATTAGGTTGTGTATTGATGCAGAGTGGTAGGGTAGTGGCATATGCTTCATGATTATTGAGGCCACATGAACGTAATTACCCTACGCACAACCTTGAGCTTGCAACCATCATGTTTGCCCTGAAGATTTGGTGACACTACCTCTTTGGCGCACAATTTGTGATATACTCAGATCACAAATGCATAAGGTACATCTTTTCTCAAAGAGACTTGACTATGAGGAAAAGAAGATGGTTAGACCTTTTGAAGGATTATCGATTTAATATTTAGTACCACCCAGGGAAAGCTAATGTAGTTGCTGATGCCTTGAGTCGCAGTGGAGTGTCGGATGAGTCCATTGCCACCCTTGCATCATTTATGGCTAGTGTAGACACCCCAAATTGCACTACAAAATGAGAAAATAATTGAAAATATTAATTGGGATTTAAAACAGGTCAAAAATGCATGAAATTCCATCATTTAAGCAATGCCCGTATTGTACTTGCGGACTGGTCGGGCCCGAATTTTATATACGGCCATGCAGCGCCCGTAATACAAATGCGGACACCACTTGCCCGCAATATATTTATGAGCACAGGAGATTTGTGTGAATTTGATCCTTGCTCGATTTCTGAGCCTTATCTTCAGTCCAATATATCTTTAGATGAGCGAATTATCTCTTTTATTCATTCGAATTATCCTTGTTGGCCATGGATGGGCATTATCCTTATTTTCAATCCAATCTGGTGGATCATGTTATATCCTTTTGGACCAGCCTTACCCCTAGGTTTGCCTATAAATAGAGGTGAGATACTTAAGCAAAGGGCCACGAAATTTTGAAGTCTAAGGAGCTCCAAGTGAAGAGAGGAATCCTTGCTGCTCTGCTTGCTCAATCCAGGTAAGTCCCTTTTCCCTTTTATTTTCTGTCTTCAATTCTAGAGATAATAGGATCTTCTCCATTGCTGTAGAATAAGGCCTGGTTTATACTTGTATTCCTAAACCTGCCTCTAAGTACCTCAAGAATCCTCTCTAGCCTTAAAACGTGAAGAGAGAGCTAGGGGAAAGGGGAACAGGTGGATCCCTAGAATAGAACCCTATAATCTATTTTTCTCCTTTCTTATAGAATAAGGCCTTTGATTGTGTTTGTATACCCAAACCTGTCTCTAAGTACCTCAAGAATCCTCTCTAGCCGTAAAACGTGAAGAGAGAGCTAGGGGAAAAGAGAACAGGTGGATCCGTAGGGTAGACCCCCATGTGCTCTAATCTGTGAGATATTGTTGCTTTGGATATCCTGTTAATGTTTTAATGATCTTGTGATTGAATCTGAATGAATCCTATGAATCCATGATGTTTATAGAATGAAATCCTGTTTTTCTCCTAAAATTTGATTTTTCACATCTTTGCACCTACAGCACTGTTTTCGTGATTTTTGTGGTATTAGGCTAAGATCCTAGATCTATTGTGATTTATGTGATAGATCTGGATTCAGAAGCCTGAAAGTAATTTCTAGGGTTTCATGATGTGGTTTTTGAGTCCTTTTTCATGTTTGAGAGAAGACCCTACGGTCTAAGTTCTCCCCTTTTGATGTTCTTCATCAACGTGGGTATTTTTGGTTTTGATTTTTTGATCTAATATTAAATTTGGGCTATATCTATATCTTGGATTGTTCAAGTTTAATTCTGCAATATTTTATAAAAATCATATTTTTCTAGATTTCTAAAATTTAACTTGAAGCCAGATTTTTTAAGTTTTCACTTTAGATTGGTTTTATTTGATTTTATCTCAATTTTTTTTAATCATGAAACCCTAGGAATGGTATGATCATATTTGAAAGTTCTGAATCAATCAGGCTATTTGTATGAAAAAACCATACACTTTTGTCTTTTTTGTGATTTTTCATGATTTTTGTAGCAAGCCTTCTTTAGTTTTAACATGAACAATACCTGGCAACCACCTTTTGTGGATGAATAGGGGTGCCTAACACCTTCCCCTGTTCATAACTTAATCCCCTTACCCATCTCTGGTTGTTTTTTTTAGAGGGTTAATTTTACCCTAAATTTGCCTTTTGTGCTTATTTGATATTTTGGTGTCCATTCACACCTAAACAGAATGGTGGGGACTCTGTGTTTTAACCAATCCCGTGTGATGATTAGGAAGTCATTGAATTGATTTTTTCCATGTCTCACAACTGGCGACTCTGCTGGGGACTTGTGGATTTCAGCCTTTTGGTTATTGTTCATGTTTTGGTGTTTTTGTTTTGCTTGCTATTTTTAGCATGTTTGACATGTTCTATGGTTTTGCTTGCTATTTTGTGTTCTTAAGCATGCTTGGTATGTTTTAAATCTGATTTATTGCTTAAGAATTCATGGGGGTAGAAACATGTTCAATTCTGATCTATAGGATTGTTTCTAGAAACATGCGTAGGGGAGGTTCGTTTTGCTAAACTATGCTGATTTCTTGCTGTATTTTTATAATAGCATGTTTTAATTTTCAGCATGATCTCCATGATGTGTTTTTGGGTTGTATAACATGATCATATGTTTGCATGTTTGGGTGATTCTTGTGAGCATGTTTAAGTGCTATAGGATTGTTTTGTGTATTTGTTTACTTTAAATATGCTTTCTTATTATACCTTGGTTTGTATATGCATGGCTACGAAAAGAGTGGCAAGGGTTTGGGACGTTGTGAATGCACCCAATTTTTACAATGCACTATGCACATTTTATTTTTTACACAGCCTACCCATAACCTATAGGAGGTTGAACCCGAATGTGTGTAGCTTGGCACAACGAGGTCGATACTTCGGAAAGCGAAAGTGAAAACATTCACTTTAGAATTGTAAAACCCCGATTTTTGCTAAGGTTTTTTTTATTATTTATATTATTTTTATTATTAAAATTTATTATGTGTGCATATTAACTTAAGTAGATGCGGGTATATGTAGGGATTTCGATGGGCGAGCATGTACGGAATCAATGATTTTCAAAGGTTGTCGAGCGGCAATACGTATGGAAGCGTATGAAGGTATATATATACTAAAAAGGAAAATTAGGTTTTTGGTTTTAGAATACTCGCATCGAATACTTTTGGTAATACTTTTGGTAACTGAAGACCTTGGGCGATTTGGCGATTCGCTGCTACTGGTGTGGCGAGTAGGGTTTCGCTGGGAAGAAACGAGAACCGCGAGAGCTACGATTGGTTTAGTGGATTCGGTGATCCTGATTTAAGAAGGTTTTTCCTCCTGCGAACAGGGGATCAGTTCGGCGACATTCGCACGCAAGCAGTCGGAGTCGGTGATCGGCCGTGGTTTGGAATAACCTTGTTCTGGGATATAAGCATGCAAGAGGTGAGTAGCATTGTTTTACAATTGAGGTTTTTGAGTTTATTCGTGAATGTATTCTGATGCATGGTTGTCGTCTGAGTTTTCTGGAATAACCTAGTCCGAGCATGAGAGCGAATTTCAACTTAAATAGAAATGTGTTCAGATTAAATTCAAAACTGGTTGGGAAGTATTCTGGGGATATTAGGAGACTACTGGAACAATTACAGACCGAAAAAGATCGGCTAGAGTTGGAGATCTGGAAATAACAGGGAGTCGGAAATCGTAGTGAGCATCCGCCCACTTGGCGCTCACTTGCGCTCACTTCGGGTAGTAGGCGCACGTTAAAAATGCACCATCCGCTGAGCTAGCGCCCACTTGGCGCTCAGCTCGCGCTCACTTAAAAAGCATATGCGATTCTCGCGGGAAGCTGGTGCCCACTTCGCGCTCACTTGATATCAAGTGAGCGCATAGTCGAATTTTAACCTAGAATCTATCCGCCGACCTGGCGCTCACTTCAGGAGGTGAGCGCATAGTCAAATAAACTTGCCGAAAATGAAGTTTTGATTAAACCAAGTGGTTTTTGATGAGTTGAGGGTTAAACCACTTAACCAATCACTGGTTTGGGACTTTGGAACCTACTTTACCTATTCAATTACTAGAGGAAAATTTAGTGGAAATTCTTAAAGGCTTCCAAGGTTAAGTTTAGGTTATTTGTAAGTATTGTGCTGGATACCAAAACACTAGGAGTTCCTAGTTAGTTTCCCCTTTGTTTTTATACACTGTTTTGATTGAAAAATTATTAAATTCTGGTTTCACTTGTTTGGAAAATTCTGAATGTATTGTAAAGATTTTCTTGGTATGAATAACTGAGTTTTATTTCCAAATGGCATGTGTTACGGAAATGAGAAAATACTGGAAGTACTTGAGGTACTGTTTGGTCCAAAGGGACAGGTGGTGAATTGTGATGAGTTATACATGATGTGGAATGAATGGTTTTATTTTGATGTTGGAATTGAGATTATACGATGATTTGCTGTTTTGGTTTAGGTTGTCCTGGATCCATGCTTAAGCTTAGTAATGTAATGTTATTGTTGGTTGTTGAAATTGCATGGCCTTGTGTGTTGCCACGACCGGTGTAGAGCAGCCAGAAACCCTGAGTAGGCCTGGTTGTCAATGCAGAAACCCGGGGAGTAGGCCTGCATTGGATGACGAAACCCTGAGTAGGCCGTCATTTCAGAGTTTCCGAAACCCTGAGTAGGCCGGAACTGTGTACATGGAGGTGTAGAGTGTCTACTTGGCATGTTTAATTTATCAACTAAACAATAGTCATGACATTGACCAATCGATGTGTTGCCGTACTTAACTGAGATATGATTTGATTGATAAATTGGTTTTGGTTTTGAACTTGAAATTGATGTTAGTTGTTTACTTGCACGGAATGTTTATCGATGCATAGTTTGAACTGCGGTTAACTATTTTTGCATGCATATGCTACTCGCTGAGATATTCGTATCTCACTCTGTTGTTTTTGTTTTGTTTTCAGATACTCGTGGTGAGGCGACTATTGGGGTAGATCCGACTGAGACTTATAGGGAGGAAGACTACTATTACCTTCCTTAGACTTGTAGGTTATCTTGTTTCGAATTTCGAGTAAATTGAATGTTTGAGGTGTATTAAACTCTATTGGGGTTGAACCATTTGACTTCTAGTTAAGTTTTAAATGTTAAATTCTTGGATTAAATGAAATTTTGTACTTTGACATGTTCTAGTTAGATGATTATCTAGCGATCATAAATGATTAAAGATCCTTACCTAACCTTCGTGAGACGTGTTATATCTTTATTGAACAACACGGATCCGAGGCGTTACAAGAACTTTGGGCCAATGATGTGATGATAACGTGGATCTGTGATTTGATTATGGTCATCACTAGGCTTGAGTGCTAAGTTACCATTAAGCCAAAACCCAAAGCCCCTACGCTTGAAGGTGGAGATACACGTTTTTGGCTAAAATACACAATTACGTGGGGATATGGGTTTGTAATTGTGGGAAGGCCGTTTGCATGGTTCACAAGCCAAGGCATAATGCGGATGTCATATTGAAGGTAAACAAGGTAACAAGGTAACCCTAACTTTTGCATTATTTTCATGTCATAGGGGTGTCATGGTGTCCATCGGTTTGGGATAAAATTGGTCCCAAATAGGCATGTATCCTAAAATTGGTGTAGCCCATAGGAAGAGTTTTTAACTCTGTTCTGAATCAATCCTACCCAATGTTCATACAAGAGGCAACCAAAGGATACCATACCCCTGAATATGGTGTCAATTTGGAGGGAACATGTGCCCTCCTAAACATGTATTTTTGCAAAAAGGTCAAAGTCCACCTTGGGACAGTTTAGAAGCCTAGCAAGGGTGAACTGTATGTTTGGATGAGCAATCAAAGTGATCAAATCATGTAAAAACTGAAAAAACAGAAAAGAGCTCCATAAACCGCAGTTATAATACAGGCTGGGCTCGCCCGTATTGGTTATACGGGCAAGGCTCACACGTGTTGGCTATACGGTCACGGCTAGCTCACTCGCAGTTTAAATGCGGGGAAGGCCAAACCGTACTGTATATGCAGTTTTCTCGGAAAATTCAAATCTAAGCAGTTTTTTCCACTAAATCTTATTCCTTCAACCTTTAAATGATGCTAAAGGGAAATGAGTTTGAATAAAATGTTTCAAAAAAAAATTTTAATAAAAATGTGAAACAAAAAAAAAAATCTTCGGGCCTCTGAAAGCCTTTGAATTTCAGACCTTTTTCAAAAAATCTTTAGGCCTCTGAAAGCCTTTGAATTTCAGACCCTTTTCAAAAAAATCTTTGGGCCTCTGAAAGCCTTTGAATTTCAGATCTTTGGGGCCTCTGAAAGCCTTTGAATTTCAGACTTTTTTCAAAAAATCTTTGGGCCTCTGAAAGCCTTTGAATTTCAGACTTTTTCTCAAAAATCTTTGGGCCTCTGAAAGCCTTTGAATTTCAGACTTTACCTTTCGGCCTCTGAAAGGCTTTGAATTTTAGACTTTACCTTTGGGCCTCTAAAAGCCTTTGAATTTCAGATCTTTGGGCCTCTGAAAGCCTTTTAATTTCAGACCTTTTTCAAAAATATTCCTGGGCCTCTGAAAGCCTTTGAATTTCAAACTTTTTCTCAAAAATACCCTTGGGACTCTGAAAGCCTTTATCTTTTGGGTCTCTGAAAGCCTTTGAATTTCAGTTCTTTTTCCTCGGGCCTCTAAAAGCCTTTGAGTTTTAGATCTTTGGGCCTCTGAAAGCCTTTGAATTTCAGACTTTACCTTTGGGCATCTTAAAGCCTTTGAATTTCAGATCTTTTTCCTCGGGCCTCTGAAAGCCTTTGAATTTCAGACCTTTCTCAAAAATCTCTGGGCCCCTAAAAGCCTTTGAATTTCAGACCTTCTTCAAAAATACCCCTGGGCCTCTGAAAGCCTTTGAATTTCAAACATTTTTCAAAAATACCCCTGGGCCTTTGAAAGCCTTTGAATTTCAGACCTTTCGCAAAAATATCCCTGGGCCTCTGAAAGCCTTTGAATTTCAGACTTTTTCCAAAAATATCCCTGGGCCTCTGAAAGCCTTTGAATTTCAGATCTTTTTTCTCTTTTTGTGGGACCTGCTGGAAGCCCTAGAATATTCCAACAATTCTAATAAAAAAAACAAAAAACAAAAAAGGAAGCAAATAAAGAAAAAAAATCCAAACTCGTGTTCACCTAGCTTGCACATAGGCATTCATAGGTATGTGAATGAGATTAAATTGGCACTGATATTTTTTTCCTTTATTTTTTTCCAGGTACCAGTATACTTGCAACCATAGCTCCTGTAACCAGATCAAGAGCTCGTACCATAAATCCCACTGAGAATGAAGCTGATGTTCCTAACCCAGATGTTGCCCTGCTCCAGGAGCAAGTGGCAGGACTAGCCCGAATGCTAGAGAACATACTGTAGGTGCAGGCCCAACAAGTGCAGGCCCAGAACCAAGCATCCACTTCCAACCCAGCACCTCCACCCCAAATCAATATTCCACCTCCGGTTCAACCTATTCCTGAACCCATTTATAAACCCACCCCTGAACCTATACTGATCAAGGATGAGACAGTTGAATCGGACAAAAAACAAGAAAAAGAAAGGATGAGGGAAGAAATGGAAAATAAATTCATGCACAGACTGGAGATGATTCAAGATGAACTGACGGAGGTAAAAGGGGTGAACAACTTTGGGGGCACCAACTTTGAGGACTTGTGCCTATACCCTAATGTTAACCTGCCAGCCAAGTTCCAATGCCCAGACCTGGACAAGTATGATGGCACGGGCTACCCCATGAGTCATCTGAAGTTGTACTGCGGTGCCTTATGCCAGTTCGGTCGAGATAAGGGTGTTCTGATTCAGCTCTTCCAAAGGAGCTTGACCGGAACGGCTTTGAGGTGGATTGCCACCTTGGACCATGGAAAGATCAGAAGATGGAAGGACCTAGCAGATGCCTTCCTAGCTCAATACAGGTTCAATTCAGAGATCGTGCTAGATAGGTACGACGTAATGAAAATGAGTAAGGGAAGGGACGAATCTGTAAGGCAGTATGCCAAAAGATTGAGGGACACTGCCTCTCAGGTCAGGCCACCCATGCTAGAGCAGGAGATGATTTCCACTTTCATCAATACATTGGGTCAACCATTCTACAGCCACCTGGTGGGTTAGACCACCACTAATTTTGCTGCCTTGGTACAAGTGGTTGACCAAATCGAGGATGGGATTAGGTCAGGTAAAATAATTGACCACTTTGCTATGGTCAGTCAACAGGACCCCAATCTGAAGAAATGAAGTGGGTTGAAAAAGAATGGGAACAAGAAAGAGGGGGAGGTGAACATGGTGCAGCCACCATCAGGCCCTAACAAGCCCATACAAATTAATATACCCACTCATTTTCCTACTCCATCTGCTCCATCTACCCAGGCCCCCATGAGGGTTAATGTTCCAGCAGCACCCTCAGAGCAAAAGAGGGCTTTTACTAAAGAGGAAAGGGATGCCTACTTCGCAGCAAGGAGAAATAGGGTTTTCACCCCTATTCCAATGTCTCCGTCTCAGTTGCTACCCACTTTATTGCAAGTAGGGTATATTACCTTAAGAGAACCAAATCCGAATGCATCCAAGGGGAGAAATTTTGACCCTTCCACCACTTGTGATTTCCACATGGGTGCACCTGGGCACCCTACTGACAAGTGTTGGCCTTTGAAACACGCCATTCAGGATTTGCTTGGCCAGAATACCCTGTCTTTCAATACAGGGGCTCCCAATCCTCCTAGAACGGATATTGGCCAAAACCCTTTGCCTCAGCATCATGGGGCAAGCCCATATAATGTCATAGGGGTCATTTTTCTTCTAATAAAATAGCCTTTGACCTGTCTCAGTTAATTGCTCCTATAGGGACAACGGTCAAAGTGTATTTTGACAGAGGAAATGAGGACAAAGAAATAAATGTAATTTCAAGAAAGAATGAGAATGCTGCTGAGAACATTAGTTCTTCTTTAGACCGGGCCTCCTCTCTCATGGCCCAATTGAATATTGCAAAACCACCTCTGGTAATCAATTGCAGTCCACCCACCTTCACATCACCCATTCAGTCCAAACCGCCATTGGTCATAAACTGTGACCATTTCAATGCTTCTGTTACTTCTGAACCAAAACAATTTCCATCATTGGTTGTTGATGTTCCTCCCACCCAGACTTCATCCAAGTCCAAACTTCCCCCATTAGTGATAAATGTCCCTAAGCCTTCTTACTTTGAATTGGCTATACCATGGAACTACAGCGAAGCCTTCACCACTACAATCCCTGCAGCTGAGGCAGAAAGCAAGAAAGAAGTGAACCTCATGACGAGGTCAGGAAAATGTGTAGGTGTGGGAGAAAAACAAAAGGAGACAGAGAAGGAAAAGTAAGAAGAGAAAAATAAGGGAAATGCCAAGATAGGGGAAGATGCCCCTCAGGTAATTGACAGTAAGGCTGCTGACCTCATTAAACTAATCAAAAAGAGTGAGTTGAATGTTGTCGAGCAGTTGAACAAAGTCCCTACCCAGATTTCAATTCTGGGATTATTGTTGAATTCTGAAAAACATAAGGACTCCTTGTTAAGGGAACTTCAGGAGGCACATGTGCTTAAAAATATTGAACCAGACCAACTAGGCAAGATGGTTGGGTAGATTTTATCTCACAATGTCATAACCTTCTCTGAAACCGAGATCAGCCCAGCAGGGTACCATCATGTTGATCCTTTGCACATAGCTGTGCTCAGTAAGGGTTGCATGATAGCTCGGGTTTTAATTGATAATGGGTTGGCTCTGAATGTCTGCCCGTTAATTACATTTGTTAAGCTCGGTCTGGAGCAAAATAAAATCAAACAAAACGGAAGAATCATAAGAGCCTTTGACAGCTCTAAAACACACTCCCTAGGGGAGGTTGAACTGCCGGTCACTATTGGACCGTACATTTTTAACATCACATTTGAAGTAATGGATATACCGGCACTCTTCAACCTACTCCTAGGAAGGCCGTGGATTCATACGACTAGGGCCATACCATCTACCCTCCACCAAAGAGTTAAATATATTAGAGGGCAAAAGGTGATTACAGTCCTAGCTGAAAATTTGGTTCCTCCCATGTGGTCCCCTGATGTACCCTACATAAACATGGAAATGACTGCTGACAAGATGACATTTCACTCTTTCCAGTTTGAAACTGTCAATTTTATACCTGGGGGGTATCAGGAAAAAGAAAAGAAGTTGACTTGTGCTGAGAAAATGGTCAGAAAAGTGCTGGGAAAGTACAATTTCCACCCTGGAAAAGGCTTGGGGGTTAACCTGCAAGGAAGGATTGAACCGGTAAAAGTTAAGAAGCTAGTCCCTAGAGTAGGATTGGGGTCCAAGCCAAGAAATTGGAGAAAACAGAAGCAGTTGGAAGACATGAAATTCCCTCACATCAAGGAAACTTTTCCTAAGCTTTCTCATATGATTCAACTGTCTCCACCCCAGGATCAGTCCAAACCTCCATATTATAACATCAACACATTCCAGAAACCCAAGTCCTCAACCGTGCAACCATATGTTCTACCTTCACCTCCACAAGCTTTGGGTGAGCCTGGATCGCGGGCAGAACGGAGCAGGATTTTTCTGAGGATGTTGGAGCCTTCTTTGCCATGACTGAAGGCAACAGATAAGAAGGAGCAGAGGAGCTACCCTTCATTGATTGGGCTGCAATAGAAGTTCCATCTGGGACCAGCCCTATAGCAGAAGCAGGCGATGCAACTCACCCAATACTGGTGATTTCGGATGCGGACGCTGAGCTTGAAGAGCAGGCTTGTACCCCTGCCCCAGATTCTTTTATCTTGAATAATTGGGAGGAAACTCCCCTTACTTTTGAAGCCGCGTTTGTTTGGCAAACAGAAATGGCTTCCAAAAAAAAATTCCATTAGTGGAATGCCCTTTTCCTGAAGGTTTTAATGAGCCTTCATATTCAGGAAAAGATTTTTTAGAAGGCTCTCAAAAAACAAAAAAAGATTTTTCCATTTTTTCTAGAAAAATTAAATTTTTCAAAAAGGTCCAAACCACTTATGAACCTTATAAGCAAATGGAATTGGATCAAGTTGAGTATGACTTCGACCTCGAGCTCGACTTTGACCTAATGGGGGTTGAGGAAGAGACCGAGGATGAAGAAGACGACCCTCCAAAAGAAATCACATATCAATTGGAGCGTCATGAAAAGGGGGTCCAACCCAATATTGAAGAGACCGTATCAATAAACCTACAAACCAAAGATAACCCAAAAATAGTGAAGATTGGGGTATGCCTATCTGAGGTACAGCGGGATGAAATGATACGGTTCTTGGCTGATTATGAAGATGTATTTGCATGGTCGTATCGGGATATGCCAGGGTTAGACACATATGGTTGTGCACAGGCTACCAATTCTGCCAGATGTTAAGCCAGTTAAATAGAAACTAAGAAGGTTGAAACCTGAGTGGACATTGAAGGTCAAATATGAAGTGGTTAAACAATTCCAAGCAGGATTCTTGGCGGTCTCCACGTACCCTGAATGACTTGCAAATATAGTGCTAGTACCAAAGAAGGATGGAAAGGTCAGAATGTGCGTGGATTATAGAGACTTGAATAAAGCGAGCCCAAAGGATGATTTTTCACTTCCACATATTGACATCTTGGTGGACAACACTACTGTACATAGCCTGCTCTCATTCATGGATGGTTTCTCTAGTTACAATCAGATTAAGATGGCTAAGGAAGATCAAGAGAAAACAGCCTTCATTACACCTTGGGGTACCTTCCACTACATTGTCATGCCATTTGGGCTTAAGAACGCCGAGGCAACCTACCAGCGGGCCATGACAGCATTATTCCATGATATGATCCATAAGGAGATGGAGGTCTACGTGGATGATATGATAGCCAAATCATGTGAAGAAGAAGACCACTTGATCAACTTGAAGAAGGTGTTTGACCGGCTCAGGAAATACAGTCTAAGGCTTAACCCTGCAAAATGTGTCTTTGGGGCTACATCAGGAAAATTGTTGGGATTTATTGTAAGTAGAAGGGGAATTGAGATTGACCCAGCTAAAGCCAAAGCAATAATTGAAATGCCTTCACCTAGAACGGAGAAGGAAGGTTGGGGTTTTCTTGGAAGGATTCAGTACATAAGCCGGTTCATAGCACAACTCACTACTATCTATGAACCAATTTTCAAGCTTCTGAGAAAGAATAACCCGACGGTCTGGAATGACGATTGCCAAGAAGCCTTTGACACAATAAAGGAATATTTATTGAACTCACTTGTGCTAGTACCACCAACTATAGGAAGACCATTGATTTTATACTTCTCAGTTTTGGAGACGTCAATGGGGTGTGTCTTGGGGCAGCATGATGAAACAGGCAGAAAGGAAAGGGCGATTTACTATCTAAGTAAAAAGTTCACGGAATATGAAGCCAAGTACTCTCCCTTGGAAAAGACCTGTTGTGCTTTAGCATGGGCAACTCAGAGACTGAGGCATTATTTCCTTAGTCATTCCACCTTATTGATATCCCGAATGGACCCTCTGAAGTATCTATTTGAAAAACCGGCTTTAACTGGCAGAACGGCAAAGTGGCAGCTGTTACTCTCTGAATTTGACCTCACATATATCACTCAGAAGGCAATTAAGGGTCAAGCCATCGCTGATCACTTATCTGCATATCCTCTACCAGAACACCAACCCTTAAAGACCAACTTTCCTGATGAGGTAATCTTGTTTACTGAAGAAGAGGAAAGTGAAAGCTCTTGGCAAATGTTCTTTGATGGGGCCGCCAACATGAATGGAAATGGAATAGGGGCAGTTTTAATCAAGCCAGATGGGGCACATATCCCAATCGCAGTAAAGTTGAGGTTCCAATGCACAAAAAATATTGCAGAGTATGAAGCATGCATAATTGGGTTACAAGCAGCCTTAGACCATGAAGTGGAGGAACTTGACGTATATGGAGATTCGAGTCTTATCATCTTCCAAACAACTGGTGAATAGAAAACCAAGGATCACAAACTGATCCCTTATCACTAGTATTTGGAAGAAATAAGCACCAAATTAACTCGAATTTCCTTCAACTATATGCCAAGGGCCAAGAACCAATTCGCAGATGCTTTAGCAACATTGGCTTCAATGGTCAGTATGCCAGAAGGTGTTGATATTAGACCACTAGAAATTGAAGTTAGAGATGAACCTGCTTATTGCCTTGTTCTAGAAGAAACATCAGAAGAGGTAGTACCATGGTTTCAAGACATTAAGAATTTCCTAAATGATCGGAGTTTGCCAGAAAATGTCACTCCTACAAAGAAAAGAACAATACAGAGGTTGGCGGGTCAGTTCTTGCTAAGTGGTGGACAGTTGTACAGGAGATCACACAACGATATCCTACTCAGATGTGTTGCCAAGACCGAGTCAGAAAGGTTAGTTGAAACTGTACATGGAGGAGTTTGTGGACCCCATATGAACGGTCACATGCTTGCCAAGAAAATTCTGCGATTGGGATATTACTGGTCGACGATGGAGCACGATTTCTATATACATGTCAAAAGGTGTCATCTTTGCCAAGTGTATGCTGATAACAAGAATGCACCCCCAAGTGAGTTGCACAACATGACATCTCCATGGCCCTTCTCCGTGTGGGGTATAAACGTCATTGGAATGATCTCTCCAAAGGCATCAAATGGACACAGGTTTATACTTGTAGCAATCGATTACTTCACTAAGTGGGTAGAAGCAACCTCATATGCAAATATCACAAGTAGCCATGTTCTTAAGTTCTTGAAGCACAATATCATTTGTCGTTATGGTTTGCCAAGTGCCATAGTCTCAGACAACGCTTCAAACCTTAAGAACAAAGATATGGGGAAGATGTGTGAGTAGTTTCAGATTACCCACCACAAGTCAGCTCCTTATAGACCAAAGATGAATGGCACAGTGGAAGCAGTGAATAATAATATAAAGAAGATCATCCAGAAGTTGGTAGTGAGTTTCAAAGATTGGCATGAAATGCTGCCACTAGCCCTACATGCCTACAGAACCTCAATCCGGACTTCTACTGGGGCAACCCCGTACTCCTTGGTCTATGGAATGGAAGCAGTTTTACCAGTAGAAGTGGAAATACCTTCATTAAGAGTGCTAATGGAAGCGGAATTAGAAGAAGCTGAATGGATACAGTCAAGACATGATCAACTGAAAAGAGTAGGGGGCTACTCTAAAGGTCCACGATCTACAACAATTAAGCACTTAACAATGCGGAAACATACACACAGAAATTATACGAGGAAACCTGAATCCAGATCCAGGAAAAACCTCGAGTCTATATGAGGCGACTAACCCTTAGAATCTCCACTATTGAATGAAAGTCAATTAGAAAGGAAGACACACTTAACCTTTACAATTGAACTCACTCAACAGCAATCCACAGCTCGAATCCATGAACTGTAGCACAACTTGAATCCACAAGTTGCAATTCACGATCTATCCAGATCCACAGCTCGAATCCACGAACTGCAACACAACTTGAATCCACAATCTGCAAGTGACGATCAATCCAAATCCATAGCTCGAATCCACGAACTGCAACACAACTTGAATCCACAAGCTGCAATTCACGATCAATCCAGATCATGACAATCACCTCAGAGTCCACTGAGATGATCCAATGCAATAGGAATCCACCTATGCATCAAACAAGGTCGATCACCAATCCAGGAGATCTTACGATCCAGTGAAGTTACAAACTGAAGAAGAATCCTCAAACTTCAATTCCAGGTGATCTCTCTCAGATCTCCCCCTCACTCGATCACCGACTTTCTAAAAACGAATTGATTGAATCTCGAACACCTCAAGATCCAAATCCAATTGATCAAAGGAAAAAGGTCTTTTCAAAAAGAATACAGCTCGTCTATTTAAAGAAGAAATCTCAGATCGCGTCGAGCGCTGGTGGCGTCGTGGTGCGATCGGGGTAGACGGCTGGAAGCAAACTCAAATCCCGCTCAAATCCAAAAGACTCAGTTAAGGGCGCGCTGCCAGCGTGCTGCTAGCGGGAGGGTACGCGGCATGTGCACAACAGATTTGTAGACTCTTCAATCTTGCTATGCGCTACCAGCGGCGTGTCGGCGTCGCCTTACGAAGCTGGTACGCGTGCTTTACTTTCAAAGTGCTATTTCACTTATGCGCTGCCAGCGGAGTGGTAGTGGCGTTGATCCTTGCAAGTGCCTTTACGAAATGTTCTTTCTTTTGAAATCTTTACATTTCCTTGAGCTACCAGCGGCGTGGTAGCTGTGGCAGCCTCACCTTTCCTCTTTACTAAATTCACAGAATTTCTATTTTGATTCTGCACATCTTTGAAATTTATTAGAGGATATAATTTGTCAAACATTTGCCATATAAGGAGTGTGAGTTTTCACACTTACATCAACTCAATTTGATAGAGGAAAAGTGTTTGAAAGCGCTTTGTCATGGCCAATTGTATCAGAAGAGAATGGCCCAGGCTTACAATAAGAAGGTGAAGCCCAGAACTTTCCAAGAAGGAAATTTAGTATTAAAGAAAATCTTACCCTTTTTAGAAGACCCTCGTGGAAAATTCAAACCAAATTGGGAAGGACCTTATGTTGCCAAAAAGGTCCTATCAGGGGGTGCTCTCATCTTAACATAAATGGATGGGAAAGATTTCCTAAGCCAATTAACTCTGATGCAGTAAAGAGGTATTTTCCTTGATTAAATATTACTAGGAAATGATCCGAGGCCATTTTTCTTTATTTCCCAAAATTTTAATCCCTAGTCTAGCCAATTTGAGCTTGTTCGTCTTCTTTGATAAACCTAAACTGGACTTACAGTCTTATACTGGGGCAGAACAAACTGGGGTAAGGCTAATAGGGGCAAAGCCAATAGGGGCAAAAAGAAAAAAAATAGTGGCAAATGAAAGCCAAATACAAAAGAAAGGAAATGGGATCAAATTCATCATGACTGTAAGTCCGGTTGACCTATTTTCAAACTTAGAAAATTTTGAGCCTATAATACCTTTTCTTTCATAAACCGAGCTTAACCTTTGTTTCGTCATATTCTTAAGCCCTCGGTGATTTTAGTATATTCATTCAACTTTTAGAGTAAGATTGGTGATGACGGAATGACGAAGCCGGCCCTAGTGAAAACCGTAATTGGCGCTAGGGGCAATAGGGGCAGAAGGAAAAAATAGAAAAAAAAAGAAAAAAAAAAGAAAGAAAAATCAAGGGTTGAGTTGATCATGTGGTCCAAATTTGAAATCAGCATGAGCACTAGAAACTGAGCAGATTAGCAGGGTCAGTCATGGAAGAAAAGCCATTTGGGGATGATTCTAAAGGTCGCAGGACAGACAGATTTGGTCTCTCCCTATTGCTTGGACTACCCTTTTCATTATTCATCCTGATTTTAATTCCTTTGATTATATCTGATTAAGTGTTTTGGATCAGCTTTAAAAAAAAAAACTATACTTTGGCCAGTGATGAGAAATCAAATACTTTTCATTAAACTTTTGTTTTTACAAGCATCTGAGAATTCTGAGGCCAATAATATAAAACGTATTTTTGAATTAAACCTATTGTCTTTCCACTATTGGATTTTGCTTTTGTATAAAAGTATGAAAAAAAAAGAATCTAATCCCTATTCCCTAACTGCTCCTCAAGCTCCCTAATCCGAGCCACCTGAGTTGCAATGATTCCAGAAGCTCCCTCTGCATCAGGATCGCTCAAAAAGGAGATGACCTCATTTGAAAGTGATTGCTTGATTTTCAAAGCCCTAAGGTCAGCTAAGGAATCCTGATATTTCTTCCGCATCGCTCGGACTTCAAAGCGACGAGCATGTCTTTGTTCCTCAAGTTTCTTCTCCATGGCAATACGGCAAGACTTCTGCTCTTCAAGTTGCCTCTCCAGATCAATGCCCTTTATCCTGAGCTCTTGTGCTTCTCGTACCCATATTTGTTGAAGCCGCTTGTGGGTTGCCCTTTAAGACTCCAGGATATCCTCATAAGTAGGGGGAAAAACTGTAGGAGGATCCTCTGGTACTGGGGCATGACTCTGCACCTGCTCTTTGATCTAGAAATGATAGTCCTTCACATGGGATTCAGAAAAGACTGGACCCCGCAGAAAGCGAACATAGGACCACTCATTCATTAACCGAGCATTTAGCCCTATGGTGGCTGGTGTAAGTGGCCCAAGGAAGTTCTCAAATCCAGTTGGGATCGTGATCCCCTGTGTCGCTCTAAATTGCCGAAGAACCCTCAAAGGAAGATAGAGAACAGAAGATTTCAAGCCTGGTAGGACCAGAAAGTTCCTATCTCTGAAGCTGATCACTGTCTCAGGATTGGGCTGATAAGTGCCAGGCCATCTCACCTGATCATCCTGGAGAGTACCCAAGAAAGTGAACCAACCTTGCTTGCCACCTTGGATGTTAGGACACCCCCTGTTGCTCATCAAAATAGGAACTTTCAATCTTGGAAAGAAGCGGCGAGTTATCTCTTCAACCTGACTCAGGTGGTTAAGCAACCAAAGCTGCAGAAAGGGGGAGTATTTTAATTTATTTCAAAAGAAAAGAAAAAAAAGAGAAAAGGAAAGAAAAAAAAGAGAAAAAGAAGAAAGAAGAAAGGAAAGAAGAAGAAGAAAAAAGAAAAAAAATAATTTATTTATTTCTCTTTTACCTGTAGGATAGGGGCGCATGCAAGAAAACGCTTCTTCTTTCTGAAATAGCAGTCAGTCAGGGCTCGGTATATCTCTGCTAAGATCATAGGGGCCAACCTCTCACGTTCACTAACCTAGCAAACAACTGAGATGAGAGCCAAGTCAACCTGGTCGTCACCCTGTGGAAAAAGCAACTGGTTGACCACTATCAGAGTCAAAGCATTAAACCGAGCATCCTTGTCCTCACCCCTTAGAAGTTTTTTAGTCAGAAAGGTTTTGGACAAGGTCAACAGTGTGTCAGAACTTTCTAAATCCTTCTTCCCTATACCCAAGAAGGTGGATGCCTCCTTTTTGTAGCTAGGCTTTAGGGGCGGGTTCACAACTTTTTCAGAAAACCTTAGGCCAAGGATGGTTTCAATTTCTTCAATGGTAGGAGTCATCTCTTTGTCATCAAAACGGAAGAGATTTAATTCAGGTACCCAGTGTCCAATCAAAGCTTCAATGATTTCCCACTTAAAGGGAATTTTAGGGATGTGTAGGATGTGGCCTAAGTGTATGGAATCCCAACGAATTTCCTCATCAAGGGTCATGGAGTTAACCCACCTATCATAGAAGGAATCCACAACATTGTACCTGTGAGATTAGGAGGTTTTGATCTAACAGGTTGTCTTGCAGGAGGAGATCCATCAACAGAAGAGAAAAGGGCGAGGGAAGCCATGGAAGCACCAAAGAAGCCAAGGAAAGCAGAAAACGGAAGGCTCAGGGAATTTTCAAACTTTTAAAAACTTCACAATGACGTTCTCCATGAGTTTATATAGAAAATTCGAAAAAAGCAATAAAATCCGTATTTGTAATACGAGCGCAGAGTGCCCGTATAGAAAGTGTGGACACACTGTGACCGAAAAAAATTTACGGGCAGAGTGCGCCCGCATTAAAATTACGGGCACCGCTTGCTCGTAATATAAATACGGTTTTTTGAAAAAATGTTAAAAAATGGGGAATTTAAATTTTTATACTTTCCCAAGTTTCACCTGTCCCTGCTTTAACATATATCATGCAAGGAAAAGCTAGAAATGAAAAAAAAAAGCATATATGAAGAAAAATGAATCAAATGTCTTATATATATATGGATGTGTACATCAGTTTGTCAAAATACAAATACATATGATATCCTAATCTAATCTGTCTATCCAGGTCTACCCCTGCGGCCATGACCACGTCCTCTGCCTAGACCACTGCCTGAAGGCCGCCGGTGCTCGAAGACATGCTCCACAAGGCGATGAGCTGTACTACGGGTCATCCTGCTCAAAATAGACTGAATATCATACCACATATATAAAGGCACAAGGCCAGCAGTGGGATGATCAGGAGGAACGTACCCCGAGGTATCTACATATCCCCCCAACTCGGTATCAGAATCCGTAGGGACAGGCTCAGTCACAGGAGCGGCAGCAGCAGGCACCTCCTCGATCACAGTAGGCTCCGTGGCAGGAT
Source organism: Buxus sempervirens (assembly GCA_947561395.2). Classification (NCBI taxonomy): domain Eukaryota; kingdom Viridiplantae; phylum Streptophyta; class Magnoliopsida; order Buxales; family Buxaceae; genus Buxus; species Buxus sempervirens. The sequence goes on along the minus strand of OX387184.1, from coordinate 33,432,119 downwards.
CAGCAGGAACAGACGCCCCAGGAGCATCAGTATCAGGTCCAAGCTCTACAGCAGCCTCCTCTATCACCATAGCCTCATCAGTAGGCTCCACCACAGCGACATCCCCGGCTAACCTGCTTGGTGGCAGAGATACCCGTTTGGTGACGGAGACCCAACTTGCTTGGTGGCAGAGATAACCCGCTTGGTGGCGGAGATACCCGCTTGGTGGCGGAGACATTACCTCCTACGGGAGAGATTCGTTACCTCCTTTGGGGCAGATGTATTTCCGATGGATTGCATCCTACAGGAGAGATACCTCATGTGGGGGAGATGTGATTATGCGTGATTGCATCCCACATGGAGGATGGGTGTGTGAGTTACCACTGGAAGGTGAGGAAGCTATCTCCTACGGTAGAGGTAGATGCTAGGTGTTCACATCCTGCGGTAGAGTTATGCTGTCTCCTGCAGGGGGTACCTGTAGTCTTAGAGATGTGCATTCTCCTGCGGAGTTTGTGTGGATACTAGGTGTGCGCGCGTGGGAAACGCGGCACGGGGTAATTCGGAGTCGCCACCGCCTGATGGGGTGCAGGCGGACACCTGGGTGCCTAATCTTGTCTATTTAGGGTTTTTGGGTCTGCGGCTTGAGATTCTAAGGTTAGTTCTCGGTTGTGGGCTGGGGAAGTCCGTAGACACCCCAATCCACCCCGTCGGATGACGGGTCCCGTGGGTTCCTTGATTTGAGTCAGCTTACTATTTGGTCTTCGCTCGATTCCTAGTCCAGCATGCAATTTGGTTAAGTCTTGGCGGGACCACCTGAGTGGTGTGGGTCCCTTTAATTGATTTTATCTTGTTTTATTTAAGTTGTCTGAGTCTGATTGGGCGGGCCCTGTAGGAAGGCCCACGATGTCCTTGGTGGGCTTGGGTAAGCCCATGTGCCCATGTGGGCCTTGGTCTAAGCCTAGGGAGGCCCTGCGGGCTTTGGTTAATGAGTTGGTTTTATTAAGGTTCAAGTTAGAGCTTAAGTAGTTTTTATGCAAGTGGTGGGCCGGATCGGTTTGTGGGCCCCCATGGTGGCCAAGTAATTTTGGGTTATTTTATTTAATTCTGCCAAAGTGGGCTGGTCACTGGGCTTGGGGCCCATGATCTAGGTTTTGGGCTTTGAGAGCCCAGTGCTTCAAAGTTTAGGGTTTGCACCCTAACTTGGCTTGATTAACGGGCTTTTGGCGGGCCCGACAGGCCCTAGCCCATGGTTTCGGCCAAACCAGGCATTTCATGCATTTCATACACATCATGGTTCGGGCGGGCCGCATTGGGTTTGGCCCATCCGATTTGATTGATTCATTTACACTTAATCTTGCTTAATTAACATGCATTTGGTGTCCATTGGGCTTGGTGGGCCCCGTTGGAAGGCCCACAAGTGTGCCAAGCTGGACTGGTCGGTCCAAGTCCCATCTTGGGTTTCCGGCCGGACCGGAAACCCTGCTGGTTCAATGGTTTATACGCAAATCTTCCCCAAATTCGGCTAAGGATCACAAAATGAACAAAAGACATGCTGCTGTGTGTATCCGGCAACTCAGGCCGGATACACTTGGTCTTCAGGTGATCCGGCCTGAGTGGCCGGATACACGGAAGCCTTAGGTTATCCGGCCTTAGTTGCCGGATAAACCTAGGCTACAGGTGATCCGGCCTGAGTTGCCGGATCACCCTGCAGTGGCCATTTTTAGGCATTCTGCCACTAGGGGTGACTTCCTGGGGTTCCCAGGAGTGTTTTGGAGGTCTCGTGGGCCCCTGTGAGGGCCCACGTTGGTTCAGACTTGGGAGAAGCCACACTTGGCTTCTCCATTCGGATCTCTTCAAGCAAAAGGAACATGGGGATGCAAAATAAAGGGGAAGGGGATCATGCTTCCATGGCTAACTACTTGTATGCAAAGGAACCAAGCCTACCCTAGCACATGCCATATGTATTTTTGCAGCAAGGTCCTAAGAACTACATTCATGCATTCCATTTGAAAAGGAGAAGAAGGGAAAACAGGGGGGTTATTAAAGGGGTACATTAGATGAAGAAGGGAGGAACATACTCCTCAACAAAAAGAACTACTTGGGATAAGCCCCACAGCCGCAGTCATAAGGCATTAAAGGGTGTATATCTTGGGTTTTTGTGATTCCAAAACTAGACTACGTGAGCATCCTACGTGTGGTGACTCCATGCCATGGGAGGAGCACCAAAACAGGCATAGATCATGCTAAAATAAGGCCATGCAATACAATAAACAGATGGAAGCATATATTTTCAGAAAAATCCTGATTTAATGTATATTGAACACAATGTGATGAGGAGTGATACCTGAGGGTTTTTAGAACCCGGAACAAGTTGGAGCCACCTCCTGGAGCTTGAACAGCAACTGGGAACTCCTTCTTTAGCACAGCAGCTCTCCCTCTCCTTCTTGTTGGGTTGTGAGTGAGGATGAAGGAGGAAAGAGGAGGGTAAGAGTGGTTTAGGTGGTGTGTAGGTGGGGTGGAGGGCCAAAGAGAGCTAAGGGAGGAGGGTTTCGGATGAGAAAAGGTGGGAGAAGAAAGTTGGAAAACAGCCAAGACAGCCAGCCCCCGGAAATGAGCTGCTGTTTGCTATTTATAAGCAAACTTAATGTATCCGGACTTCAAGTCCGGATACACTAAGGCTCCTTTGTATCCGGACTTGAAGTCCGGATACACTAATGCTCCTTTGTATCCGGTCTTCAAGTCCGGATACAAACACAATCATTCGAAAATTAAATGCCGCTGCGGATTTGTCGGGCGATCGGCGCGGATCTCGCGCGAATATCTTGATGTATCCGGTCTTCACGTCCGGTCATGAAGGGAAGCTAGTGTATCCGGTATATGTGACCGGATACAAATTGGAAAATTACGGATTTGCCCTTCGACTTGACCGATTCGACCGATTTGACACTTTTGGATATCTACGGATTGCCCCGCACGAATTTTTGTTTAGTCCTTGAGGTTTTTGGATATTCAAGATTTAGTCCCCGAGATATTTCGCTGCGTTGGCAGCCACGTGTGCAGTTCCTGCGCCACGTGTGCAGTTTCCGGCTTTTGCTGCCCGGAAACTTCGACAGCTCATATCTCCTTCATCTGTTCTCCGATTTGAGCAAACTCAATTTCGTTGAACTCGTATCGGAGCCCTCTGTTCAATGACATAAGGTTAAGCACTTGGCACGGGGTTCGAGGAAAAGTCAACTTTCAGCTCATCCTCTAGTTTGACCGCCCGCAGAACCTTCATCCGGACTCCGATTCCTGCAAACTCAGTTGCATTGGAATCGTGTCGAGATTCCCTATCCATTGAGATGAAGCAAGGTGGCAGATTATTACTTGATCAAAAGGTCAAATTTTGACCCATCAGGGTTTGACTTTTTGACTAGGGTTTGCATTTCCGGCTCTTTCGAGGGCGCAAAAATGAGGTGCTTACAGCTGCCCCTCTTTGCTGGAGTCACCTTGTGGATGAACGGCAAAGAGAAAAAGAATCTCATTTTTGCGCCTGGCATTTCTGTCAACATGGTCGACGAGCTTTAGTCCTTTGAAGTTTTCATTTTGAGCGGGAAGCGGCCAATGATGTGGCATCACTTCCTAGCTTCAGAGTTTCCTCACCCTTTGCTTTTCGGGTTTTTGTAGGGCAACTCTTCAGCATTTAACTTGAGTTTGAAAGAGATTAGATTGGACTTGAGCTCGCCAACCTGTTTCGGCGTCGATGCCAGATACTTGACAATATTCTTTTCTTCTTGTTTGTTCCATTAAAGCTTTTAAGTGATTCCAAACTTCTGATCCATTTTGTGTCTTTTACTTGAAGCTTGCTTGCATTTTTTTTTTTTTTTTTTTAGGATTTGGTGGCCAAAGGTTGGGTTAAGATGTGGACCGAATGGAGAAAGGAGGAAGGAAGAGTGGAGGAGGAGCTGCTGTTGGTGAGGAGGTGCTTCCAGCGCTGTCCAATGCCTCAAGGGAGTCCACACACCTGCTCTACTCTATTTACAAAAGTGTGAAATCAAAATTACAAAAGGGGCCATCTTGCCCGATGATATCTTTATTTATGCTCATTCTTCTTCATGTCTTGATTCTCTATCGTTTCCAGAAATGGGGAACAACTTGTTCCACCTTGCAGAGACACTTTGTTCTGGGGACTCCGTGTCCTTCAGCATTGGGAGATGCTTTACTCCTTGGGGACACATTCTTGTGTCATTTAGATGTGGGAGATGCCTTGCTCCTTAGTATTTCAAGTGGTGGGAGACGCCCTGCTCCTGAGGGACACATTTCCGTGTCATTCAAATGGTGGGAGACATCTTGCTCCTTAGGGATTTCAAAAGTGGGAGTCGCTTCGCTCCTGAGGGACACATTTCCGTGTCATTCAAATGGTGGGAGACATCTTGCTCCTTAGGGATTTCAAAAGTGGGAGTCGCTTCGCTCCTGAGGGACACATTTCCGTGTCATTCGAATGGTGGGAGACATCTGGCTCCTGGTGGTTCGGAGTCGCCTTGCTCCTTTAGTCTTTTGCTCATTCTTTTCTTTGTCTCGGTTGTCTCTGAAGCTGCCTCTGCCTATCTCTGACTCATCTGTTAGCGGCTTTGGTTTCACAAGATTCTGCCAAACAATGTGTGAATACAATGTGATGGCTCCTTTGGCGTCCCACGTGTGAATACACGGTGACGTTTTCTAGCATCAGCGTGTGAATACGCAGTGATGACTTTTCCGCGTCCCATGTGTGAATACACGGTGATGTTTTCTAGCATCAGCGTGTGAATACGCAGAGATGACTTTTCCGCGTCCCATGTGTGAATACACGGTGACGGTTTTCTTTGCGCATCAGCATGTGAATACGCAGTGATGACTTTTTTGGCGTCCCATGTGTGAATACACGGTGACGATTGTCTTGGAGATGCCTTGCTCCTTTTGTTTTTAAGCCTTGGAGGCTCCTTGCTCAGTTTTGTCTTCAGATTCAATTTTTTGGGAGACGCCTTGCTCCTTAATTCTTCAATCAAATTTTCAGTTGGAGGCTCCTCGCTCCATTCTGTCTTCAAATTCCGGAGGCTTCTTGCTCCATTCTGTCTTTGCCCATTACTTATCCTGACTTGGTAATTTCTTTTTCTTTCTTGATTGCATTCAAAGTTGCCTTCCCCACTCTCTGACTCATTCGCCAGCGGCTTTGGCTTCATAAACTTGGTCAACCGAGGTGTGAATACACGGTGATGACTCTTTCTGCGTCCCATGTGTGAGTACACGGTGACGGTTTTCTGCGCATCAGCGTGTGAATACGCAGTGATAGCTTTTCTTCGTCCCATGTGTGAATACACGGTGACGGTTCTTTTGCGCATCAGCGTGTGAATACGCCGTGATGGCTTTTCTTCGTCCCATGTGTGAATACACGGTGACGGTTCTTTTGCGCATCAGTGTGTGAATACGCCGTGATGGCTTTTTTGCGTCCCATGTGTGAATGCACGGTGACGGTTTTTTGCGCATCAGCGTGTGAATACGCCGTGATGGCTTTTCTGCGTCCCATGTGTGAATACACGGTGACGGTTTTTTGCGCATCAGCATGTGAATATGCAGAGATGGCTTCTCTGCGTCCCATGTGTGAATACACGGTGACGGTTTTTTTTGCGCATCGGCGTGTGAATACGCAGTGATGGCTTCTCTGCGTCCCATGTGTGAATACACGGTGACGGTTTTCTGCGCATCGGCGTGTGAATACGCAGTGATGGCTTCTCTGTCTTTCTCAAGTTCTGTTAGTACCTGTAGAAGTTCATGTGAAATTTAGTCAATTAGAACTCATTTGTTTCATCAAAATTATGTGCAAATTCAAGTAATTTCTCCTTTGTTGAAACCTTTTGGGGATTCACCAAATGTTTGGATTTGTCTTTCTGAAGTGGGTCCATGGCGAGACCAGCAATCTTTGGGTCAGTTACCTGACACTCTCATTTAGACCTAGGAAAATGTGCCATCCGGCACTTCCTGTAGGTGTCTCAACATTTTGGCCTTCAATGGCATACCCCCTGGTTCAAATGAGGGGAGTTATCTTGGGTTCAGGGGGTTTCTTTGGTACTGCCCCGCCCTGGTTTTTCTTTGATTTTCTCTCTCTTTTCCTTTCTCCTTTTCCCCTACCCTTGGTTGGGGGTTGTGTAAGGGATTTTTTCTTTGATTGATTCTCTTATTTGGGTTTGGTGCCCCACCCCAGTTTTAGGGCCCTGACAATTTCCATGGATCGTGACACACAACGATCAGAGAGGACTTATCATTAGGATGAAATGTAGGCTTTGTTTCCAGTGTTTAGAAATGAAGGATAAACAGGCTCAAACCCTATACAGCTTCACTCTATGGGTAACCATTATGTCTAGCCAAAGTTCTTCTCTGTCTTTTATGGTTCTGTCATTGCCAGCTTGCCCAAGACTCGATGTTACATTCTCTGCAATCAAAAAGGACTTCATAGTAGGATGAAATGTAGGCTGGGCTCAAGGGTTCGAAAGGAATGATATAAAGGCTCGAAATTGACGTATGGGTTAAGAGCCATGTCTTGTCTACCCCCTTTTTTGGTTAGGGCTCGCTTCACCTTTGTTCCTGCAACTTAGCTTCTTCTCATTTTTCCATTTTTGTTCTTTTCTTTCTTTCCCTTATTTCTTGGGTATTCTGTCCCAATTCTTGATTCTTGCCTTCGGGGTTTGCCCCGGCCTTCGTTCTCTTTTTTTTTTTTTTTTTTTTTTTTTTTTTTTTTTTTCCGAAGGACTGTCCCCCAGTTCTTGCTTTCTGGGGGCTCTCTCCTTCCTGTCCCCTTTGTTCTTAGGGTGCTTCTTGATTTGCCCTATCTTCACCTTCTTCTTTTTTGCGTCTCCAACTGTACGAATCTTTATGCCCCAGTTTTGGAGACAAGACATGGTAGGTTAAATGAAGGAATTGTTAGGCTCAAAGTGTTTTGCTAGGGTTTCATCTGGTGTTAGATGATTTTTGGAGGAGATCAAGGATGGCCTTTCTTCCTTTCACAGAGAATGTAACACTTAATTACTTTTGCATGATTAGCTGACTCGAGAGCCATTCCTCTTCTTTGTTCATCATTTTTTTGCTTTTTGACTTTTTTGACTTTACCCCAGTTTGGGGTGGCTAGACATAACGTGGGTTAGAAATGAGACGATCGAGCTCAACACGTTTAACTAGCGGAATTTATTTGAAGTATCTTAACCAAAAAATGGCCTCTCATCACTTCATTGAGATCATTGATCCTGGGTTATGTCAGTGACCCTTGACTGTTATGGGGCGCCTTGCCCTTTCTTTTTTTTTTCTCCTGTATCACAACTTGCCCTTTTGTTTGGCACGGTAGGTTTCAAATGTGATGTTGGGGGGATCCCTTAGCTATGTTGAGACCCACACAGTTTGTGCTGTTTGGCACGTTCCATTTGTCAAATTTGAGTGTTCAGGTTTGTCCCGAGATCACGGTCATGCCTTGGTGTGGTCGAACACTTTAGTGATTTTCCAAAAGGTTTCATGAGTTTGCAAAACAAACATGTTATCAAGTTCAAAATTAAAATGAAAAGAAAAAGATAAATAAAAGAGAGCAGCAAACTATGCAAGGGGTGGCCGATGCGAATCAGCGTTCTTGGAATTCAGTTGCATATTCTGAGATTTTTTAATCCAACGGAGGATCAATCTTGAGTTCCCCAGCTTCCAGAAGATCTTGGATTGTATGACGAAGGCTCCAACATTCCTCAGTATCATGCCCCGGTGCCCCTTTATGGTAACTGCATGCCTTATCGGGGTCATACCCTCTACTTGCTGGTGCCCTTCTATTTGGTGGAACCTGCTTCAGGTGTCCTTCTTGCAACAAGGTGGGCAACAATTCTGCCAAGGTATATGGGAGCTGTGTAAACACACGGTTCTTTCTTTCTTCCTTGGTCAAAGGCTCCTTTAGCCGAGCTGGGGCGACACTGGCATGGGGGTGGTCGCTTCCTCTCTTGCGCTTGGCAGATCGGACATGGTTGATCGTTCCTTCATATCTTATGCCTTCTTTCCCTTCATGGGAGGATCCTGTCATGGAGCCTCCTATCTTTCCAGCCCTAATCGCATCTTCGATCCTGCCTGCCGCCATGATTAGGTCGGTGAAGTTCGCAGCACACTGTCCTAACAGCATTGTGAAGTATGGTTGCCCTAGCGATGGAATGAACAAAGAAGTCTGTTCTTGTTCAAGGAGCGGGGGTTGCACCACGCTTGCTAGTTTCATCCATCTTTTAGCGTAGTCTCTCACAGACTCGCTATTCCTCCTTGACAATCTTTGCAATTCTGCCCGGGTTTGAACCATTTGGCTATTCAAACGATACCGTTGGATGAACACGGCGGCCAAGTCGTTCCACGTCTTAATTTTGATTTTATCCAAACTCAAAAACCAAGAGTAAGCCGCGTCAGTCAATGACCTCTGAAAGAACTGTACCATGATCTGTTCTTCCTTGGCATACTGGCACATGTCGCCAGAATATGCTCTTAGGTGGTTCAGTGGGCAGCCCGTGCCATCGAATTGATGTAGCTCAGGACATTTGAACTTATCTGGGAGCTGGATGTCCGAAAAGAAGCAGAGGTTTTCAAGTGTGGCCTCGTTCTGCACTGTACTGGGCTGGACCTGTTTGAGGAGTTCTCTCATGGTGGCCATTTCTGCCCTGTTTTCTTCTCTTACTGTTGCCAATTTTCCTTCAAACTGCGCTTCCTGAGTTCTGTACCACTCTTCGTCATCTTGCCCCAGTTGATCCGGTGCAAACTGATCTCGCTGCGTGATGTGGAAAGGCGCCGCTAGTGGTGGCTGTGGTGGTGCCTCGGGAGGAGGATGCCCCGGGTATTGTGGTGGTGCCATCTCTGCTTGTGGTGGAAGATGTGGCTGTGGCGACTGGGTGGCCGGCACTACGGGTGGAACTTGCTTCAGTTTTCTTAGTTCTGCCATTAGCTCCTGGATGACGGACCCCATGCCGTCAATTCGCTGTTGCATCTCATCCACTACTGGCCCATGGCTAGATTCTGCCAAGTGTTGCCCCGGCGGTGTCTGCTCTCCATGTTGGTCCATATCGGGCCTTTTCCTTGATCTTAACAGGTATGGACTTCTGCAAGCACTTTCTTGGTACCTGGGGATAATTAACAAGCATTAGTGCAATTTCACATAAATTGATTGTACAACTTTATCTGAATTATTTATTTTGTTTTCTGATATGTTTCGCCTAACTGATCTATTTTAGCTACCCGTAGGTAACAAGGGGAGAGAACCTGATTTTAGAAGACTGATCTATTTCAAACGCTCGGGGGCGACTGGGAAAGAGAACCCTAGTGACCGAATCTGTTTTAGGTACCCGTAGGCAACTGGGAGAGAGAACCCTATTTTTGAAAGCTGGTCTATTTTAGCCGCTTGGAAGCGACTGGGAAAGAGAACCCTAGTGACCGAATCTATTTTAGCTACCCATAGGCAACTGGGAGAGAGAACCCTAGTGAACGAATCTATTTTAGCTACCCGTAGGCAACTGGGAGAGAGAACCCTATTTTTGAAAACTGATCTATTTTAGACGCTTGGAGGCGACTGGGAAAGAGAACCCTAATGACAGAATCTATTTTAGCTACCCGTAGGCAACTGGGAGAGAGAACCCTATTTTTGAAAACTGATCTATTTTAGACGCTCGGAGGCGACTGGGAAAGAGAACCCTAATGACCGAATCTATTTTAGCTACCCGTAGGCAACTGGGAGAGAGAAGCCTATTTTTGAAAGCTGATCTATTTTAGACGCTCGGAGGCGACTGGGAAAGAGAACCCTAATGACAGAATCTATTTTAGCTACCCGTAGGCAACTGGGAGAGAGAACCCTATTTTTGAAAACTGATCTATTTTAGACGCTCGGAGGCGACTGGGAAAGAGAACCCTAATGACCGAATCTATTTTAGCTACCCGTAGGCAACTGGGAGAGAGAATCCTATTTTTGAAAACTGATCTATTTTAGACGCTCGGAGGCGACTGGGAAAGAGAACCCTAGTGACCGAATCTATTTTAGCTACCCGTAGGCAACTGGGAGAGAGAATCCTATTTTTGAAAACTGATCTATTTTAGACGCTCGGAGGCGACTGGGAAAGAGAACCCTAATGACAGAATCTATTTTAGCTACCCGTAGGCAACTGGGAGAGAGAACCCTATTTTTGAAAACTGATCTATTTTAGATGCTCGGAGGCGACTGGGAAAGAGAACCCTAATGACCGAATCTATTTTAGCTACCCGTAGGCAACTGGGAGAGAGAATCCTATTTTTGAAAACTGATCTATTTTAGACGCTCGGAGGCAACTGGGAAAGAGAACCCTAATGACCGAATCTATTTTAGCTACCCGTAGGCAACTGGGAGAGAGAATCCTATTTTTGAAAACTGATCTATTTTAGACGCTCGGAGGCGACTGGGAAAGAGAACCCTAATGACCGAATCTATTTTAGCTACCCGTAGGCAACTGGGAGAGAGAACCCTATTTTTGAAAGCTCTGAGCTCTATGTCTTGGGTGTTTGTAAACACTTGCTGGGTTTTGCGATCTCCATGGGGGGATGCAAATAAAGGAAATTAGGTGGTCGCAGCGACTAGGAATATTGCAATTATTTAAGAAGAGGTGGTCTGTCTGAGACCGAGTTGCCCTATTGGAGGGAATTAATTCTTTTATTCCAAGTTTTTGTTTTGTTAAAATTTAAACAATATAGTAGCGTGAAAATGAAACCATGCTTCAATTAAGAGGCGCCGCCGCGGCGCCCAGTATATCATGCTGATCACAAATACGACAAACCATCGGTACACGCACACCCTCGTCCATTCTACTAGTAACTATGCCCTCAGTCCCTTAGTGAATGGACTAGTCAGACTGCTTAGGTTGTCTTGGATCGAGACTCCCTGCAGTTTCCCAAACTGTCTCAGAACCTGAATCGGGTAGTACGGCACGGCATGGGTAAGGCCTATCAAGGCCAGTCCCTCTCTCTTCTTGAAGGCTATAATGGGGGTGTAGGGGATGTTTTATGTGTCCCACCATCGAATGTCTGTTTCTCCCTTCAGGTGGAGAAAGTGGTTGAACCAATCCTCACGAGTGGGTAGGTCTGGTTGGATCTCTCTTTGGGCCAACCAATGTATGTTGTCACAGACTAGGCCGTAGTGTGCACTGACAGGTGATAACACCATCAGGTGGTCTTGCAGCCAAATGTGGAGAAGGGGAGCGCACCCTTGAAACCTTCGGGTTCCATTTTTGGACAAAGTCAGGGAGTGAAATAACTGAGCTAGGATCAGCGGCATGATTCGGTATCCTATCCTTAGTTGATCCACAATTTCCGTGAGGGCCAAATTAATGGTGTCTCCCCCAATTGGAAAGAAGATTTGCGATAGAACCACGAGGGTGAAGGTGTCAAACCAAACCCGGGGTCTTTCCTGCTTTTTGTTTCTTATCTTTTCAGCAAGGAATGTTTTGGAGACCCTAGTGAATGCTCTGTCACCTCCTAAGGTCTGGAATTCTCCCCTCGAGAGGCCAAAGAAAGCACAAGCTTCATTCTTGTAGCTTTCTTTGAGACTTGGCCTAGCGGGTTCTCCTAAGTCGCGAAATCGAAGGAACAGGTCAAGTTCCTCAATTGTGGGAGTCAACTCATTGGCCCCGAATCGAAACACTGAAAGCTGAGGATCCCAAAAAAGCAACGCTGCTTGGATCATATCCCAGTTGATTGGCACATTTAACAGGGACAAAGTCTGTCCCATGTGGTATTTGTGCCCCCATTTGATCTGCTCACTCCCTCGGAGCTGCCCTGTCCAAGAACGGATCCAGGGAGGATCCTAGGCGCACTTCTCTATCCTAGGGAAGCGGGTTCTCTCAGATGAGGATGAAGATGCCATGCCAACTATCCGATCGAAATTCCAAATCAGTTTAAGGTTCCACACCAAGACTCTAAGTCAGTCCTAAGACATGCATAATTTCAAACAAAAGAACTAACCATTAGCAGTTTCAAGAAACAATGCGGAATTTAACTCAGGCACACATGGTGTGTGGTCCTAAGGGTTGGCGCCAATGGGGGCGCGACTCCTAGACGTACTTGTGTAGAGGAGCACATTCAAGTCCTGATCGGTCTTTCTGTCTTTCATCTGTTCTTTCATCTGCTTTCGGCGTTGGACCACAGGGATAATTACCACTTGCCATCGAGGGCGAATTTTTACAAGACATTTACAAAAATTGCAAAGAATTCATCCTTAAGGCTGTTGGAAGCCAAAAGGAAGGTTACAAATTGCTTCTAAAGCAGGTAGGCTAAAATCCCTAGATCTAGGGTCTAGTGCTCTGGCATGCTTTCATCTGTCTGTCTGATCTGGCCGGCTTTCGTCTGCTCTAAAAGACCAATCTGGGCTTAAAGTGCTCCCAGCGGACTCTAATGGGTCAAGACCCATAGCATACAGGACTCCATGCATGGATCTGGGGTGGTTCCCCTGATCATGGTTAGGTGAGTTTCCTAAGCTAGGGCCGAGGTAGCCCAACATCTAGGGTTTACTCCATTTGATGCAAAAAGCGGGGGTTGCTGCCCCTGATGGACTCTGAATTTTATTCCAATTTTATTCATCATTCACATCCTACTCACCCTCTCATGCTCAACGCAAGGTTCATTCAGAAACGTTAGGCGGGGAAGGATACCCAGCCCGAGACATAAGCCTACAAGGGTCTGGACCAGTACTGGATCCTCGCGTGCCACGGCAAGAAACCAGTGGTGCTAATGGACTCCAGCAAACTGGAGGGATGGATTTACCCTGCTTTCCCCGGCAAGCCACGGGAGCGTAGGTGCTAATACCATCCCAAAGATCAGTTTATAGTAATAAGAAGGGTAGGATGCTAAAGAGGTCTAGGTTTTGGTAAAGAAGTAGCAATGTCCGCACCACTCATCTATCAAGGATCGGATCATTCACGCATCCTCCCTCGTGCGTGTCACCCCACGCAGTTCCATCATATTAATGCGGGAATTTAAATTCACACAAACATCCATCCACGGTGTGTTGGTGTGCCCGTGTGTGCAGTTGGGCTGCGTGCTGTGCCTATACGGGCGAGTTTGGTTTGGATTTAGGTGATAAAGGAATCCCTACCGCCTCGTATAGTAAGGTGCAGAATTGGCACGTTTTACGATGTCCTGGGAGAATCCCCAGGTAAGTGGAGGGTCACAGGGGACCACTTAAATTCCACTTGCCTTAGGCAATTATCGCGTCCTTGTGGCAGGACTCCCCAGAATACGTAGCTACGTGTATTCTACGCCTTGCTATATAGGGTAGCAAGAGTTCCTAAATATCCACTAATTCCCTCTTAAGCTGACTTGGTCTAAGCAGGGTCATACTAGGCTGAGTGGTCCCCAGTGGAGTCGCCAGGCTGTGCGCGCGTGGGAAACGCGGCACGGGGTAATTCGGAGTCGCCACCGCCTGATGGGGTGCAGGCGGACACCTGGGTGCCTAATCTTGTCTATTTAGGGTTTTTTGGGTCTGCGGCTTGAGATTCTAAGGTTAGTTCTCGGTTGTGGGCTGGGGAAGTCCGTAGACACCCCAATCCACCCCGTCGGATGACGGGTCCCGTGGGTTCCTTGATTTGAGTCAGCTTACTATTTGGTCTTCGCTCGATTCCTAGTCCAGCATGCAATTTGGTTAAGTCTTGGCGGGACCACCTGAGTGGTGTGGGTCCCTTTAATTGATTTTATCTTGTTTTATTTAAGTTGTCTGAGTCTGATTGGGCGGGCCCTGTAGGAAGGCCCACGATGTCCTTGGTGGGCTTGGGTAAGCCCATGTGCCCATGTGGGCCTTGGTCTAAGCCTAGGGAGGCCCTGCGGGCTTTGGTTAATGAGTTGGTTTTATTAAGGTTCAAGTTAGAGCTTAAGTAGTTTTTATGCAAGTGGTGGGCCGGATCGGTTTGTGGGCCCCCATGGTGGCCAAGTAATTTTGGGTTATTTTATTTAATTCTGCCAAAGTGGGCTGGTCACTGGGCTTGGGGCCCATGATCTAGGTTTTGGGCTTTGAGAGCCCAGTGCTTCAAAGTTTAGGGTTTGCACCCTAACTTGGCTTGATTAACGGGCTTTTGGCGGGCCCGACAGGCCCTAGCCCATGGTTTCGGCCAAACCAGGCATTTCATGCATTTCATACACATCATGGTTCGGGCGGGCCGCATTGGGTTTGGCCCATCCGATTTGATTGATTCATTTACACTTAATCTTGCTTAATTAACATGCATTTGGTGTCCATTGGGCTTGGTGGGCCCCGTTGGAAGGCCCACAAGTGTGCCAAGCTGGACTGGTCGGTCCAAGTCCCATCTTGGGTTTCCGGCCGGACCGGAAACCCTGCTGGTTCAATGGTTTATACGCAAATCTTCCCCAAATTCGGCTAAGGATCACAAAATGAACAAAAGACATGCTGCTGTGTGTATCCGGCAACTCAGGCCGGATACACTTGGTCTTCAGGTGATCCGGCCTGAGTGGCCGGATACACGGAAGCCTTAGGTTATCCGGCCTTAGTTGCCGGATAAACCTAGGCTACAGGTGATCCGGCCTGAGTTGCCGGATCACCCTGCAGTGGCCATTTTTAGGCATTCTGCCACTAGGGGTGACTTCCTGGGGTTCCCAGGAGTGTTTTGGAGGTCTCGTGGGCCCCTGTGAGGGCCCACGTTGGTTCAGACTTGGGAGAAGCCACACTTGGCTTCTCCATTCGGATCTCTTCAAGCAAAAGGAACATGGGGATGCAAAATAAAGGGGAAGGGGATCATGCTTCCATGGCTAACTACTTGTATGCAAAGGAACCAAGCCTACCCTAGCACATGCCATATGTATTTTTGCAGCAAGGTCCTAAGAACTACATTCATGCATTCCATTTGAAAAGGAGAAGAAGGGAAAACAGGGGGGTTATTAAAGGGGTACATTAGATGAAGAAGGGAGGAACATACTCCTCAACAAAAAGAACTACTTGGGATAAGCCCCACAGCCGCAGTCATAAGGCATTAAAGGGTGTATATCTTGGGTTTTTGTGATTCCAAAACTAGACTACGTGAGCATCCTACGTGTGGTGACTCCATGCCATGGGAGGAGCACCAAAACAGGCATAGATCATGCTAAAATAAGGCCATGCAATACAATAAACAGATGGAAGCATATATTTTCAGAAAAATCCTGATTTAATGTATATTGAACACAATGTGATGAGGAGTGATACCTGAGGGTTTTTAGAACCCGGAACAAGTTGGAGCCACCTCCTGGAGCTTGAACAGCAACTGGGAACTCCTTCTTTAGCACAGCAGCTCTCCCTCTCCTTCTTGTTGGGTTGTGAGTGAGGATGAAGGAGGAAAGAGGAGGGTAAGAGTGGTTTAGGTGGTGTGTAGGTGGGGTGGAGGGCCAAAGAGAGCTAAGGGAGGAGGGTTTCGGATGAGAAAAGGTGGGAGAAGAAAGTTGGAAAACAGCCAAGACAGCCAGCCCCCGGAAATGAGCTGCTGTTTGCTATTTATAAGCAAACTTAATGTATCCGGACTTCAAGTCCGGATACACTAAGGCTCCTTTGTATCCGGACTTGAAGTCCGGATACACTAATGCTCCTTTGTATCCGGTCTTCAAGTCCGGATACAAACACAATCATTCGAAAATTAAATGCCGCTGCGGATTTGTCGGGCGATCGGCGCGGATCTCGCGCGAATATCTTGATGTATCCGGTCTTCACGTCCGGTCATGAAGGGAAGCTAGTGTATCCGGTATATGTGACCGGATACAAATTGGAAAATTACGGATTTGCCCTTCGACTTGACCGATTCGACCGATTTGACACTTTTGGATATCTACGGATTGCCCCGCACGAATTTTTGTTTAGTCCTTGAGGTTTTTGGATATTCAAGATTTAGTCCCCGAGATATTTCGCTGCGTTGGCAGCCACGTGTGCAGTTCCTGCGCCACGTGTGCAGTTTCCGGCTTTTGCTGCCCGGAAACTTCGACAGCTCATATCTCCTTCATCTGTTCTCCGATTTGAGCAAACTCAATTTCGTTGAACTCGTATCGGAGCCCTCTGTTCAATGACATAAGGTTAAGCACTTGGCACGGGGTTCGAGGAAAAGTCAACTTTCAGCTCATCCTCTAGTTTGACCGCCCGCAGAACCTTCATCCGGACTCCGATTCCTGCAAACTCAGTTGCATTGGAATCGTGTCGAGATTCCCTATCCATTGAGATGAAGCAAGGTGGCAGATTATTACTTGATCAAAAGGTCAAATTTTGACCCATCAGGGTTTGACTTTTTGACTAGGTTTTGCATTTCCGGCTCTTTCGGGGGCGCAAAAATGAGGTGCTTACACTAGGTGTTTACATCCTGTGGTAGAGATAGGCTACTACCTGAAGGTTGGCTTTTATTACTGATATGATGATTGATTCTCAGGTTGATGGATTGTTATTTAAAAGGAAATCTTGAAATGTCATAATTGAACAGAACTGCTATGATTTATGTGAACTTTTAAAATGGAATATTATGGAATCATGAATAAATGTGGAACTGCTCTTAAGAAGACACTACAGAAAGTAAACCAGAAACCATGGGAATGTGAAATATAATACATTGTCCTTTAAATTGAAATGAAACACACATGATTAACTTCTTTTAATTCGGGCACTGATTAAATGTTTGTTTTATCGTGATTATTCGTTTATCTCATTGACTGTAATTACTCGATTATTTTACCGATCATGAAACCACTGTTAATTTCCCTATCTATATAAATTGTTTTCTACATGCATAGTGTTACCTACTGAGATAGTTGTATCTCACCCCTACTTCATATTCTACTTTTCAGGTTAACTTGGAGAGGACGCCATGGGTTAGACAGATAGTGGGTTGAAGTCTAGAAATTCCATATGAAAAGAGTAGGGTGATTTTATATAGCTATATTTATTTTAGTGGAATCGTAATAGATGATTTTGTAGGATATTAAGAGTTAGTTAAATTTGTAGTTGCCTTTCATTTGATTAGTTAATGTAATCGGATGACTCAGCTTCTAATAAATGATTTAAGCTTCCTAGTACTCTGATAAATCTTAGTTCTTTATTTCCTTATATTTGAACTGATTGTAATGTACCACAAGTTAATGCCTTGATCCGAGTCAAAATGAGAAAAAAAAATGACCCGGATTCGGGGCGTTACACCTTGCTCCCCCAAACCCAAAACACTCATCCTTCGACCATCCTACCCCTCTCCACTCTCTTCTTCCCCACTCAAGAACTTGGAGAATAAGAGGAAGAGCTACTGTTGGTGCCAAAAGGAGGAGCTCCAGCCGTTTTGTTTGCCCAAAGGGGGTTCAAATACACTTCTCCAGGGTGTCTAAACCCTAGGTAATGTTCTCCATTGCACTTTGCTTAACATAAATTGAAATGAGTTGGTTTAGTGTTCATTAGCTTGTTTAGTGTTCATAGCATGCATCTATCCTCTTTGTCTCTTTCTCTTCCCTTGTTTGTGATCCCACTAAGATAAGTGAGTCCCCCATGGTGAGGGGGGACCATACGTTTGGTTCCAAGGCAGGGTGAAAGACTTTCTCGAATGCTTCTAGGTCATTTAAGCTACTATTTTGGTGTGTTTTGATTACTTTTGGAGGAAGCATGTTCCCTCTTGCATGGCCAATCCGTTGTACCCCTATGTAACCCCCCTTCTCTTTCTTTCTTAGTGATATAATTTTGCACCCAGTGAGGTACTAGTTTCGGCATGTTTAGGGATGGCAAAATATGCATGTTTGTATGTGTGAGCATGGTCCCCTCCTCCCTTTAGTGTGCTGTTGTTTTGAATTCTTAACATGCCTCCCCTTGGCCCCTTTTAACTTACTGTATTTGTATGCTAGCATGCTGCCAACGTACCTACTGTTATACCCCCCATTTGCTTGCTGTTATGTGGCATGAAAGGAACAAAGGTACGGACAATCAAGTCCCTACTTCCCTGTTGGTCGTGGTGTAAAAAGGGGAGAGGCAAGCCCTAGGCCTTCTCCCCTCCCCCTTTGCTTGAATCGTAGAGCTCAACAGAGACCAAAGGAGGGGTGTTCCCCTCTCTGAACCATCGTGGGCCCACACAGGGGCCCAGACCTTGTTGAAACATCACAAGAGACCCAAGAACACAAAGCCCCATGAAAAACTGCCTTTTGGGCTTTTTGTGCCAAAACAGTATAGATAGAGCGGTTTGGTTCTAACCGCATAGTATGTGCGGTTTGGGCCAAACCGCACCTGTTCTGCAATTAGGCCTAGTAAACCCACAAATTATGTGTAATTAATCAACCCCCAAATCAAATTACCAATCCAATAAATGGGGTTATCCAACGTAACCCCAAATGGGACTTGGGCTTTCACTAAAGCCCAAATTGGCATCTTGTGGGCCTTCCAACGGGGTCCATGTCAGACCAACATCACCTGGATAAAAAGATAAAGTCAAATAAAAAGAAAAGGGGACCCACACCACCTTGGTGGCCCCCACCTGAACCAATAAAATGTGCATGCTGGCATAGAAGTAGGGTGAATTTAGAATTGAGTTGACTCGCAAACTAGGAAACCCAAGGGACCCGTCAAACCGACGGGGTGGACCAGGGTGTCTACGGACTTCCCTGAGCCGTAACCGAGCCCTTTCTTAGAATCTTAAGCCGCAGACCAAAATAGACATCCTTAGGGCATCTAGGTGTCTGCCTGCACCCCATCAGGCAGTGGCGACTCCCCATCCCCCTCTCCCCTCGCTTTCGCGCGCACCCTTGCATGGGTACGACGTGCGCACACCCTAGAAAAACCACGAAAATCGGATTTTTCACGAATCTATGAAGTTTCCAGGGCACCCCAAGTGCCGCTCAAGTGCGCCTTCGAGTGCCCATGTTAAATTTTATTTGTTGGCTGGCCGCTCATTGCCACTCGAGTGCGGACTCAAGCGACTCGCCTATGTTTTCTAACAATTCAAAACCCGATAGCTAGTTTTCCCAGGTAAGTCGAGCGCCCAAAACACCGCTCGAGCGCGCCTTCGAGCGTCCTTAATAGATTTTCCAAATTTTTTGATTTTAGTCCAAATTGAACTACGGATTGTTTTTATTGGAATCCAACCAATGTACTAGTAGGATTTAGGTGTCTAGGAAGTGTACCTACTGGATTTATCTCAAAATTCCAAATAACAAAGATTTTGGGTACGTTTTCCATAAAATAGGATTTATAGAGAGTTTAGGTTCCAGACTCTTATAGAAGTGGGATAAATTGATTCTACCACTTGAAACACCTTCCAAATGATCCTTGGAAGTAGAAAACCAAAGCCAAATTCAAGTTGCACCTATATCCAAAGAGTTGGGGCTTAGGTTGCCAAGTAAGCCATGAATTGTAGGATTTTCTGTTAGGAATGAAATTGTTATTATTTGATTATCTTGTTAAGCATGCAATTTATTTTAAGGCATTGGCCCATTTGTTATCATGCCGTATATTGTGATCATGAGATGGAAAGGGCATTGGCCCAGTTATTGTTGTATCATATGGAGGGCAGTGGCCCGGAATTCCATGAGAAATGAAAGAGGGCTTGGCCCAAGATTGACTTGGGTAAGGCCATGGGCTATCCTTGAGTATTTTTCATGCATGATTGCATATTATGCTTGATGTGAACTTGATGAAACAAATATTCGAATAATGAACCCTTAAGCTATGGATCCATAAACTTAAACTAGAATGTTTGTATAAGCACCTCATTTTTGCACACCGAAAGTGCCGAAAATGAAAACCCTAACTGAAAAGTCAAACCCCAAGGGGCAAAAAGTTGACTTTTTGATCTGGTGCAAATCAACCACCATATTTCTTACCATTGAATAGGAAATTCCGACACGATTCCAACGCAACTGAGTTTGCCCAAATCGGAGTCCGGATGAAGAAGTTATGGGCCGGTCAAACCTGAGGGGGAGCAGAAATCGGCTTTCTGCTAAACCCCAGATCAACAGTCCAATCTGATTCTAGCAGAAAGAACATCTTGACACGATTCCAATGCAGCTGAGTTTACTGGAATCGGAGTCCCAGAAAGAAAGTTATAAGAAAAACCGGCTCCGGGTAGCAGTTTTGCACTTCTACTAGAAACCAGAATTTGCTGCTAAACTCTAGCTCAATGGATAGAGTATTTCAATCTGATTCCAACGCCATTAAGTTTGCTGAAATCAAATACCAAATGAAAGAGTTATAGGTAGTCAAAGTCTCGACAAAACTGCCCATGTGGCGAAAATTAAAGAAAGGACATCAAATAAAAAACATCTAACAATAAAATAATATTATATTATAAAAATCTATTATTTAAATTAAATAAAAAATAAAATAAAATTTTTTTTACCCCATGTGAAGAATGCGCTCGGACAGCTGTAAAGGAGATAAGATCAAATTTGATTTGATCTTATCTATTTGTATCCGAAATATTATTTCGGATACAAGTAGAGCATAGTGTATCCAACATATATGGTCGGATACACATGTAAATATGTGTATCCGACCTATATTGCCGGATACAAAATATTTTTGCTATAAATAGCACCTGCAGGCCCCATTCCTCCAATTTTGGCTGCTCCTTAACTTTCCTCTTCCCCAGCTCTGTACGACCACCTTTTCTTACCTCTCCAACACACCCAATCCCCTCTAAACTACCCTAAACACTCTCTGTAAGCACCTCATTTTTGATTGATCGCCATACCCTATCCCAATGAGTAGAGAATCCCGACACGTTTCCAACGCAATTAAGTTTGCAGGAATCGGGAACCAGATGGAGAAGATATGAATAAAACAGTCTCAGGGGCAAATTAGTCAAAGTTTTAAATGTCTTAATTAAACTAATTAAGATAAATGAGAAATAATAAAAAATCGAGGAGTCTAATTCGTTCGAGTGGGCAGCTGAGTCACCTCAGCCGTCAACTCAACAATAATGGGGGGAGAATTCACGACCGCATATCGTGTGCAGTTGATTTTTTGGGCCACCACTCGCGCGAGCCAATCAGGGCAAGCGGTGCACAAAAAGTAACCGCACTTATAGTGCGGTTACATTTCGCATCAGTCTGCGCCTGACCAATTTGTCCCCCTATTTAATGCTGAAAAGATGCATCCAAACCGCACATACCCTACGGTTTTGACCAAACAGCACTGCATGTGCGGATTCGACCAAACCGCACTGAGTGTGCGGTTTTGTCTCTGCGCTCTATAAAAAGCAAATCTGAACAGTAGACAAAGGAGGGCTGGTTTCCTACTGTTTCTTCCCCTTCTTCTCTGCTCCCTGAACCTCTGAACTGCCTCCTCCTATACCCAAGCCTTCAAGCCCACTCCAATCCCTTAAAACACCTTCCCAAGACCCCTTTGCCCCTCCTTCCTTCCTTCTCCCTTGATTTCCACCCAATAAGGAAGAGGAAAAGTTGCTGTTGGTGCTAGGGAGAGGTCACTCCAGCCCCTGTTTTGCTTCGAGGGCCACATACTTCACCTCAAGGATCAAGAACCTCAAGGTACTGTTTCCTACCATCATTTGTTTCACATATATGAAAATGAGGTGATTTCAAGGATGTTGTTTTAGAGGGCTTGTGTTTCTTGTTTGAATGTTATCCTTTACCATGATCTTCATATGTCTTCTTTCCATTTTTCTCACATGAATGCCTTCAATGGTAAGGGGAGTACATATGGCTTCCAAGAAAAGGAGAGAGAGTCCCTCCTTAAGTGATTTATATGGGGGATGTGTTGCTGTTGGGTTCCCATTTACTGTTCATTTGAATGGGGGGAGCTTGTTCCCCCCTTTTTTGTTTGTCTCTTGTATCCCATATTAACTCTCCCTCTTTCCCTTCCTTAAAGACTTCTGTTTAGATGATTTTCATGCTTTCTTCCCGCATGAAGTTTGATAATGGGGTGTGTTTAGGTTGGATTGCTTAGATTAGGTTACTCATGCATATTTCTTGAATTATATGTTCCCCCATGTACCCCCTTTTATAACATTCCCTGGCTGCTGTTATGGGCAGCATGCATGCTTACTTTCTTTCAACACGTGCACATATGTGCATCTCTCCACCTTAGAAGCATGTTAGGCCGTCCTCCATTTGTATCACCAACCACCTCATTGCACGTATGAGCACCCACATACACCTCTCTTGGATGCACATAGTAGGCAAGAATGCATGTACCTCTGTCATGTGCTAGGGTATACACTCCATTGCTTAGTCGGTTGATTTTTATTTGCTTCGCTTGCTTGCTGTTATGTGGACGATGAAGAACCAAAATAGGGACATAAGGTCCTTGTTCATTGCCAGGAATGATGGGAATGAGAGAAGACAACTCCCCATGCCTTCTCTCCCTTTCCCTTGACTCCATAAACCCAAAAAGAGACCAAAATGGGGTCTCCCCCATCCCCTGTACCACTGTGGGCCCACACATTTGCAGAACCCCCTTTTGAAACCCAGACCCATCCGGTCCAGTTGGATACACTTGTGGGCCTTCCAACGGGGCCCACCCATCAGACCTAGATCACTTAACTAACCAAGATAAAATCCAATAAAAGGGCCCACACCACTCAGGTGGTCCCTACCAAACCCAATAAAGCAGGCATGCTGGCTGTAAGCACCCAAATTTTGATCAAACCAAAAAAGAAAAAAAAAGAAGAAAACAAAAAATATGCTAAAAGACAACAGAAAAGTCAAACCCTGAGGGGACAAAGTTGACTTTTTGATCAAGTGCAATTCGACCATCATATTTCTTCCTAATGATTAGGAAATTCCGACATGAGTCTAACGCAACTGAGTTTGCTCAGATCGGGGTCCGGATGAAGAAGACTTGGGCCGGTCAAACTTAAGGGGGAGCCAAAAGTTGACTTTCTGCTAAATCCCAGATCAGCTGCTTAACCCTATCCCAATGGATAGAGGGCTCTGATACAATTCTAACACAACTGAGTTTGCCAGAATCAGAGTCCAGATGAAGAAGATATGAGCAGTTGAAGTTTCTGGGCAGCAATGCCAGAAACTGCACACGTGGAAAAGGAGCAGAAAAATATCTCAGGGGTGAATCCGTGAATATCAAAAGTGTTAAAAATATCTTAGGGATTAAATCGGTAAATATCCAAAATACTAAAAAATCTCAGTGACGAATCTGTAAATATTCAGGGATTAAATCCGTAAATAATCCAAAATTCAAGATAATATCTCAAGGGCAAATCGGGAAAAAATCTAAGAATAACCGGAATTAATTTTCAGTTATACACAAAATGTGTATAACCGGAATCCAATTTCGGTTCATCCAGATTCGTCTGACAGATTTCCCGACAAAATCTCGGATTTGTCATGATTGGATGTCGGAAAAGGGCTTAACCAGAATTTTATTTCAGTTACATGTAAACTTAGTGTAACCGGAATTGAATTCCGGTAATACTGGTTTTTCTTCATAACCGGAATTAAATTCGGTTATTCAATTTTCGTCTATAAAAGGGCTTCAGCAGCTCATTTGCAAGGGGGTAGCCATTTTAGCTTCTGGGGCTCCCCCTCCTCTGTTCATACCCCCTCTCTCTACCCTCCCAACCCTTCTAAAATACCCTAAACCCAAATCAAACCATTCTAAACCCCTTCTTACCCTATCCCTCTTCACTCCTACTACTTGGAGGAGGCCTTGGACGATTTGGTGCTTGGTGGAGAGGAGCTCAAGTGCTGTGGGAATCTCAAGTGGGTTCCAACACCATCCAAAGAGACATTCAATTGTAAGGTATGATTCCCCACCCATTTTTGTTAAACATATATAAATTTTAGCTCGTTTGGAGCATGTTGGCCTTCAAGCATGCAATGGTATCATGTCTTACTCACCATGGATGTTCTCTAATCTCTTTATCATCTTCACATGGTTACTTGGCCGATTATCACCATTCTACGGTAAAAGAAGAGTGATTGTTAATATAAATAGAGAAGGAAGAGTCATTTGGTTGGTTTAAAAAGGGTCAGTCCACCACCATGCGGCCACTGTTGTGATGGTTTCTTTTGTTTTGCTTGTCATTAAAAAAAGGAGCATGTTCCTCTTGCGTAAATCCCATGTAACCCAGGCATAAGGCCCCTCCTCTTCCCTTCTTTAGATTTGATTTCGTTAGGATTTGTGAGACGATGTTTACATGCTAAAATACATGAGTTGCATGCCTATTTGCTATCATATGCATCCATAGAGCCTTCTTGTTAGTCATTAGAATCTTAAAGCATGCGTGCCATGGTAGTAGACTTGCTGTAAGTGTGAAATGTTTGACAAATGTTTGACAAATTATATCTTCTAATAATCTTCAAGATGTGCAGAATCACAATATAAGTTCAGTGAGTTTAATAAAGAGGAAGGTAATGCTGCCACACAGATACCACGCCGCTGGTAGCTCAAGGAAATGAAAGGGTTTCTAAATAAAGCATTTCTTGTAAAGGCACTTGCGAGGAACAACGCCGCTGCCACTCCGCTGGCAGCGCATAAGTGAAACAGTGCTTTGAAAGTAAAGAACGTGCACTTGCGTCGTAAGGCGACGCCGACACACCGCTGGTAGCGCAGAGCAAGATTGAAGAATCTACAAATCAGCTGTGCACATGCCGCGTTCCCTCTCGCTTGCAGCGCGCTGGTAGCGCGCCCTCAACTGAGTCTATTTGGATTTGAGCAGGACTTGAGTTCGCTTCCAGCCGTCTACCCCGATCGCAAGGCGATGCCACCAGCGCTCGATGCGATCTGAGTTTTCTTCTTTAAATAGACGAGCTGTATCTGTTTTGGAAATGACTTTTTCTTTTGATTAATTTGATTTGGATCTAGAGGTGTTCGAGATTCAATCAATTCATCTTTAGAGAGTCGGTGATCGAGTGAGGGGGAGATCTGAGAGAGATCTCCTAGAATTGAAGTTTGAGCATTCTTCTTCATTTCGGAACTTCACTTGATCGTATGATCTCCTGGATTGGTGATCAAGCTTGATGGATGCATAGGTGGATTCCTATTGCATTGGATCATCTTAGTGGACTCTGAGGTGATTGTTACGATCTGGATTGATCGTGAATTGCAGCTTATGGATTCAAGTTGTGTTGCAGTTCGTGGATTCGAGCTGTGGATCTGGATTGATCGTGAATTGCAGCTTGTGGATTCAAGTTGTGTTGCAGTTCGTGGATTCGAGCTGTGGATCTGGATAGATCGTGAATTGCAGCTTGTGGATTCAAGTTGTGCTACAGTTCGTGGATTCGAGCTGTGGATTGCTGTTGAGTGAGTTCAATTGTAAAGGTTAAGTGTGTTTTCCTTTGTAATTGACTTTCATTTAATAGTGGAGATTCTAAGGGTTAGTCGCCTCATATAGACTCGAGGTTTTTCCTGGATCTGGATTCAGGTTTCCTCGTATAATCTCTGTGTGTTGTTTCCGCATTGTTAATTTCTTAATTGTTGTAGATCGTGGACCTTTAGAGTAGTCCTCTACTCTTTCAATTGGTATCAGAGCCTATTCACTTTGAATTGCTATACAAAGTGTGATCTAGATCTATAGCATGGACTTTGGAAAAGAAGGAGGATCTGCCTCTAGACCTCCATTATTCGAAGGTAACAATTATTCTTACTGGAAAGCAAGGATGAGAGCTTACCTGAAATCTATCGATGAGCGTGTCTGGCTCTCGGTATGTAATGGTTATCATCCACCAGAAATCACAACAGAAGGAGGTGTTGTGATGCCTAAATCTCATGATCAGTGGAGTAAAGCTGAATCTGATCTATGTGGATGGAACAACAAGGCAATGAATGCCTTATTTTGTGCTGTAAGTGTTGAGGAATTTAGGAGAATTTCCTCATGTGAAGTAGGTAAGGAAGCTTGGGACATTCTTGAGGTCACTCATGAAGGAACCTCAGCTGCCAAGCTGTCTAGACTTCAAAGACTTACAACATTTTTCGAAACTCTATACATGAAAGATGATGAGTCCTTTGATGAATTTTATGCTAGACTTTCGGATATTGTTAATTCGAGTTTTAACCTTGGAGAAAAGATCTCTACATCTAAAGTTGTTAGAAAGATCTTGAGATCTTTGCCTGAAAAATTCAGACCAAAAGTTACTGCCATTCAAGAGGCAAAAGATGTGGATACCATGAGAATTGAAGATCTGGTAGGATCTTTACAGACTTATGAGCTAGATCTGAATATTCCTAAAAGGAGTAAAGGAATAGCACTCAAATCTGTAAATAATGAAGAATCAGATAATTCTGAAGTAGATCTGGATGAATTAGTTCTCTTAGCTAAAAAGTTTAAGAAAATGTTTAAAAAGAGACAATCTAATCCTTTATCATCCATGAACAGATCTAATAGAAGATCTGATAAGAAAATTTCTGATCTAAGAAAGGAGAAGAAATTTTCTCAGAATGATGAAGTTCAATGTTATAAATGTAGAGGATTTGGACATGTTGCTTCTGATTGTCCCTCAAAGGATAAAAAGAAAAAGACAAATTATCAGGTTACTTGGGATGACAGTAATACTGATAATTCTTCACAATCAGATGAGGATATTTCTGCTAATTTTACTGCTTTTAATTCTTTTTACTCATCTTCTTCTGGTAGTTCAATCTCTAACATTGCAGGAGATAATAAAGAAAGTTTATCAGATGATGAAGAAGAATTACAAGAAGCCTACAATTAGCTATACAAGGAATTCAATAGAGCTCAGAAGAAAGTCAAGAAACTGAGTAAAAAATTGAAGGAGTCAGAAACAGAGAAAAATAAAGCTTTTGCAGAAAGAGATTCAATAAACAAGAAGTTACTTGAAAAACATGTGAAAGAAATTTTCTGGTAACTTCTTTGACTGAAAAAACTGAAAAATTAAAAGAAAAAGAAGCTCAGATTTCTGCACTTCAAGGTAAAGTTATTGAACTTGAGAAATTGTCAAATTCAATTAAATCTAATGCTTCAAATTTTTCTGCAGGAAATCATCAAATTGATGAGGAATCAACTTCAAAGGAAGTTCCTGAAAGCTTAAATTCTGCTGAAAAGAGAATGATTGTAAGTAATCAAAATAAGGAATTTTCACAGAAAATTTCTGCTGGAGAAGTAAGCTCAACAGGTAAATCTTCAAAATCTGAAAAAATCTAAATCTGTACAGTTTAGAAATACTGTCAAATCTGGAAATTTTGATTCTTCTGAATATAGGTTCATACCTGTGTGCCATCATTGTAATAAAAGAGGTCATATAAGACCAAAGTGTCATGTTTTGCATGGTTTTCCCAAGGGATATTTTGACAGTAAGAGGAAAGTAAAACAAAGTCAGTCCTTGGATTTATATAACAGATTTGATTCCTTGTTAAAATTGACTGAATCATTAAATAAGGAAGTTACAAATCTGTCAAAGAAACTTCCTTCAAAATCCCAAGTTGTTGATGAAGGTACTTCTCAGAAAACACATGAAAAACAGATTTGGGTTAGAAAAGACCGCTTAGTTGCAAATGTGGTTCATATAGCTTTGAAAGTTCATGATGTCAACATGTGGTACTTGGATAGTGGTTGCTCAAGACATATGTGTGGACATAAGTCTATGTTTAGTACCTTTGAAGAATATTTTGGTGGAAGTGTAACATTTGGTGATGGAAGCACTTCCCAAGTCAAAGGTAAAGGAACAGTAACTGGTCCTAATGGAGTTTGTCTAAAGAATGTGTTATTTGTATCTGGTTTGAAGGCAAACTTAATTAGTATTAGCCAGTTATGTGATTCAAGATTGTTTGTCAACTTTACCAGAAAAGAATGTAAAATTTTGGATAATTCTGGTAGAACTGTTCTTATAGGTGTAAGAACAAGTGACAATTGTTATTGAATCATTGGAAACAATGAAAGCTCTTTAAAATCTTCTATATGCAATGAAATTGATTTGTGGCATAGAAGACTTGGTCACATTAACTATAGAGATTTGTCAAAAATCTCTAAGTCTGAATTGGTTAGAGGAATTCCCAAGTTTGGGAATAATAAAAAGAAAGGAATGTGTGGTCCTTGCAATCAAGGAAAGCAAATCAAAGCCACACACAAGAAAACCAACATTGTAGGAACCTCTAGACCATTAGAACTGATTCATATGGACTTGATGGGACCTACAAAGACTGAAAGTCTTTGAGGAAAAAAGTATATCTTTGTTGCTGTAGATGACTACAGTAGATACACCTGGGTAAATTTTCTAAGAGAAAAATCTGAATGTTTTGATTGCTTTAAACAATTGTGCTGTCAAATTCAAGTTGAAAAGAACTTGCAAATATGGAGGATTGTTAGAATAAGATCTGATCATGGGACAGAATTTGAAAATCAGATGTTTTCCAAGTTTTGTGAAGAACAAGGAATTAAACATGAATTTTCTGCTCCTAAGACCCCACAACAAAATGGAGTTGTGGAAAGGAAGAATAGAATTTTGCAAGAAATGGCTAGAACCATGATGATAGCCAAGAAAGTGTCAACAAAATTCTGGGCTGAAGCAATAAATACTGCCTGTTATATAAGTAACAGAGTATATGTCAGATCTGGGTGGAAACAAACTCCTTATGAAATTTGGAAAGGAAAGCAGCCAAACTTGAAATATTTTAGAGTTTTTGGAAGTAAATATTATATCCTAAGGGACAGAGAAAATCTAGGAAAATTTGATTCTAGAAGTGATGAAGGAATTTTTCTAGGATATTCCTCTTCAAGTAGAGCATACAGAGTTTTTAACTTGCAAAAATCTGTTGTAATGGAGTCTATTAATGTGTTAATAGATGATGAAGGAATTGACTGTGAATTTTTGCAGGTTGTAGATGAAGAGGATGAAATCAGAGATGCTTCCTCAAGCAATGAAGTTGTTCCTCTGACAAAAACTCTCAAAGACCACCCAACTGAGCAAATTGTTGGAAATATTTCAGATGGAGTAAGAACAAGACATCAATTACATAATGAGGTAAGATTTTCTTCTTATTTATCTCAATTTGAGCCAAAAATCTTATAAAGATGCCTTGTTGGATGAATCTTGGTTAAATGCTATGCATGAAGAACTAAACCAATTTACTAGAAATAATGGATGGGATTTGGTTGAAAGACCCTCTAATCTGAATGTGATAGGAACCAAATGGATTTTTAAGAACAAATTTGATGAGAATGGGATTGTAACCAAAAATAAAGCTAGGCTTGTTGCTCAGGGATACACCCAAGTAGAAGGAATAGATTTTTATGAAACCTTTGCTCCTGTAGCTAGGTTAGAATCAATCAGATTGCTTTTGTCTATTGCATGCTATTTGAAGTTTAAATTGTTTCAAATGGATGTTAAGAGTGCATTCTTGAATGGATATCTGAATGAAGAGCTTTATGTAGAGCAACCTAAAGGATTTGAGGACACAAATCATCCTAAACATGTTTATAAGCTGAACAAGGCCTTGTATGGACTCAAACAAGCTCCTAGAGCTTGGTATGAGAGACTCACCTCTTTCTTACTTGAATCTAGATTTATGAGAGGAAATGTGGATAAAACTCTCTTTATTCAAAGAGAGTCCAAGCATATTTTGATTGCTCAAATCAATGTTGATGATATAGTGTTTGGATCTACTTTTGAAAATCATGCTCATTCCTTTGGAGACTTAATGAAGAGTGAATTTGAGATGAGTATGATGGGTGAACTGAACTTTTTCTTAGGACTTCAGATTTATCAATCTCAACAAGGGATTTTTTTCTCTCAAGCAAAATATGCAAGAAATCTAGTCAAGAGATTCAGTTTAATTCATGCAAAACATGCTAGGACTCCTATGAGTACTAGCTTAAAGCTTGGAAAAGATGAATCTGGGAAGGATATAGACCCTACCTTGTACAGAGGGATGATTGGAAGTCTTCTGTACTTAACAACAAGTAGACTTGATATAAGTTTTAGTGTTGGAGTTTGTGCAAGATATCAGGCTAATCCTAAAGAATCTCATCTAAATGCTGTAAAAAGAATTATAAAGTATGTAAATGGAACTGTTGATCTGGGAATTTGGTTCTCCAAAGAAACAAACTCATATCTTACTGGATACACGGATGCTGATTGGGCTGGGTGTATGGATGATAGAAAAAGCACCTCTGGTGGTTGCTTTTATATGGGTAATAACCTCATTGCTTAGTTAAGTAAAAAACAAAACTCAGTTTCACTAAGTACAGCTGAAGCAGAGTACATTGCTGCAAGAAGCAGTTGTACTCAACTAATTTGGATGAAACAAATGCTATCTGATTATGGTTTAGATCAGGATCAAATGATTCTCTTCTGTGACAATCAAAGTGCCATAAATATTTCCAAAAATCCTGTTCAACACTCAAGGACTAAACATATAGACATCAGGCATCACTTTATAAGAGAGTTAATTGAAGACAAAACTGTTATGATTGAATATATATCTACTGAAAAACAGTTAGCTGATATTTTCACTAAACCTTTAGATCAGAACAGATTTGAAACTCTTAGGAAATCCCTAGGAGTATGCTCTCAAAACTGAAAATCAGGTTCTGTTTTGAGTTAATTTAGATGTAAAATGATTTACATGTCTGTTCAAAATGAATTTATGTGTTCTTGATACTAAAATCTAAATTCAGGAAGCTTGAGTCTATGCATATTGACAGAAATGTTTTGTTCTCAACTATCAATTTTGTCTTAAACACCTTGGTGTATTGAAGTTTATTGTGTGTTGAAGCTTGGGATCTCTAGGCTATCACCTTTATGAAAGAAAAGTTTTGGAAATGGCTGCCATAGAGATTAGAGTGAAAGCCACTGTAATTCTCAAAAAGAAAAAGAGAAAGAAGGTATATTCTTGGAATGAACTGTAAACTCAGGTTTTTTAAGGGTCAATGCCTTCTACAAAAAGAAAAGAAAAAGAGATAAGAAAAGGCTACCTATCTCTGATGTGCGAAAGCCACCAAAATGAAGTTTGGGGTATGTCTATACTTTCCAAGTATGATTACACTAAAATAGCCTTCCATATGCATAAAGTGTAAAAGTCAAAAATATTTCACACACTACATAAGCATTGATTCATTAATATGCATGTGTGCTCAATATCTTGAAGAAAATTTATAGTATGAGAAACCATGAAGGAAATTTTAGTCATAGATATGAAATGTATCACATCTGAATTAACCTTGATAGGTTCTTCAAGATCAGTTTTGTGATAAGTACTTCTTGGATTGAATAAAAGTTGATTATCTGGATGATTTTTAGTTCAGTTAAAATCTTAGCTTTGTGTTTAGATGTATGAGTTTTTCATGAAGAATAGTTCAAACTCTTTTTATAAATTTTTGCCTTGTGATTGTGTTTTTTTTTTATTGTGCTTGTGCACCTTCTACGTCGCTAGAAGCGTGATGGTAGCCTTCTCCCTTCTTTTGTGCTTTGGCACCTGCCCTGTTAAGTGTCGCTGGATGCACGCTGGCAGCGAGATATTTTTGTCTATAAAAAGGGGAAATCTGTTTCACTTTTTACCTCTGTTTTTTTTCTGTTTGTCTTTGTCTGCGATTCACCTCGCTCCTCGCATCATGATCATCAGCTGCCTTCTGTCTTCCCTTCCTTCACCTTGTCCACTGTTTAGGTAAAAAAATTTTTTTACTGTCATCATCTTTCTTCTTCATTTTTTTTCAGTTGCAGTGTTCTTTTCTCATTCTTCTAAGTTAGGGTTTGATAGATTGTTCTTCCATTAGGGCTTTGTCGTGCTTTGCTTGTGCTCTTCTCTCTTTCTTTTTCCTGTTTTTTTCATCATGCCTCCCAAGAAAAAGTCTAGGACTGATTCTCCTTCCACCTCTTCTCCACCAGTAAGAACCTCTCCGGTTGTCTCTTCTCCACCGGTGAGACCCCCATCCCCTTCACCTTCATCTGAACCATTCATTGGAAATGGTTTGTTTGATTTTAATGAATTCTTCAAGCACAGGCCACTCCTCTTGGAAAGGGCCATTAAGCTTGACTCATTTTCTGACTCTCCGCTCTTCTCCCTGTTTTCGGACAATGGATGGAAGAAATTTGCTCTAATAAGTGGTTTTGCTTATCAAGACCTGGTTCGAGAGTTCTATTCGAACCTCCACCATCTTCATCTGGCAAATCAAGGCTTCGTCAAAGCCTATGTCCGGGGAATCTCTTTCGACTTCTCGAAAGATCTTATCTCATCTCTTCTTGAACTGCCCATTGTTGACTCTCCTTCTGTTGACTTTCTAGCCTCTCACTCTGATCCTCCCATGGAGTCAATAATTTCGTCTCTTATTGTTCCAGGTGCTCCCACCTCCATAAAAAATAAGCCCAACTATCTTCCTCATGGCTCTCTCCAAGATCTTCTCAGGATCTTGAATTTGTTCATGTGTGCGTCTCTTGTTCCCTCAGATCATTACTCTGAGATTTCTCATTCTCGAGCAAGACTCCTTCATGCTCTCTGGAACAGAGACAGTGTCTGTCTCCCTTCCATCATCTTCAATCAGATCATTCAGTCTAGGAATTTAAAATCCAAGACTTCTGCTCTTCCCTTTGGGATTTTCATCACTTACTTGTGCATTCACCAGGGGGTCCTACCTGATCCTGTTGAATTGATCCTTCACCCCAAACCTCCCATTGATGCCTCCACCCTCACCAGAAGCAAAAGAGCAAATCCCTCTCGGTTGGCTTCTTCGGAGCCTTCCTCTTCTCAATCCTCCTTGTCCAGTTCTGATGCTATGGCCATCCTGGACAAGTTGAATTCCATGCAAGCCTCCCAGGAGGCTTTCAATTCTGAGGTAAGGGCTCACATGCTCATGATGAGCATATTCAAATCAGAGACCCAAGAGAAGCTGGATAAGCTTGCAAAGGATGTTGATTTTGCATGTGGCGAGGTGCAAAGGGATGTTGCTGCTCAGCAACGCATGCAAAATGAAGCTGATCATTTTCTGAGTAGCATTCGAAGGACCCAGTTGGAGATGGATCACAAGCTGTGTTGGCTGCACTCCCGGTCCCAAGATGTGTACCGGCATTATTCATGAAATTGGGATCCGAAACCTCCTTCCAGAAAGGGGGAGTCTCATTGATGATGCTGCTGGTTGCTGGTTGATGATGGTTGCTGGTTGATGATCATCAAGTTTTTGTTTGTTCGATCATCAAGTTGTTGTTTTTGTTTGTTCTGTTGGTATTTGGGTTTTTTTTCTGGTTGGTCTTTGGGTTTTCTGGAAGTAGGTTTACGGGGGAGATTTTTGTTGTTGAATGTATATATCTATTCTGCACAATGTATATTCTTTTCTGAAAATGAATGAAATTCTGAGTTCTCCCTTATCATTGTGTTTTGAATGTTTAAATGGAAATCAATATCTGAATTTGATATTAAGCACTGTTGTAAGTTTGTTGTCAGGCATTTGCCAAGGGGGAGATTGTAAGTGTGAAAACTCACACTCCTTATATGGCAAATGTTTGACAAATTATATCTTCTAATAATCTTCAAGATGTGCAGAATCACAATATAAGTTCAGTGAATTTAATAAAGAGGAAGGTAATGCTGCCACACAACTACCACGCCGCTGGTAGCTCAAGGAAATGAAAGGGTTTCTAAATAAAGCATTTCTTGTAAAGGCACTTGCGAGGAACAACGCCGCTGCCACTCCGCTGGCAGCACATAAGTGAAACAGTGCTTTGAAAGTAAAGAACGTGCACTTGCGTCCTAAGGCGACGCCGACACGCCGCTGGTAGCGCAGAGCAAGATTGAAGAATCTACAAATCAGCTGTGCACATGCCGTGTTACCTCCCACTAGCAACGTGCTGGCAGTGCGCCCTCAACTGAGTCTATTTGGATTTGAGCGGGACTTGAGTTCGCTTCCAGCCGTCTACCCCGATCACAAGGCGACGCCACCAGCACTCGATGCGATCTGAGTTTTCTTCTTTAAATAGACGAGCTGTATCTGTTTTGGAAATGACTTTTTCTTTTGATTAATTTGATTTGGATCTAGAGGTGTTCGAGATTCAATCAATTCATCTTTAGAGAGTCGGTGATCGAGTGAGGGGGAGATCTGAGAGAGATCTCCTAGAATTGAAGTTTGAGCATTCTTCTTCATTTCGGAACTTCACTTGATCGTATGATCTCCTGGATTGGTGATCAAGCTTGATGGATGCATAGGTGGATTCCTATTGCATTGGATCATCTTAGTGGACTCTGAGGTGATTTTCACGATCTGGATTGATCGTGAATTGCAGCTTGTGGATTCAAGTTGTGTTGCAGTTCGTGGATTCGAGCTGTGGATCTGGATTGATCGTGAATTGCAGCTTGTGGATTCAAGTTGTGTTGCAGTTCGTGGATTCGAGCTGTGGATCTGGATAGATCGTGAATTGCAGCTTGTGGATTCAAGTTGTGCTACAGTTCGTGGATTCGAGCTGTGGATTGCTGTTGAGTGAGTTCAATTGTAAAGGTTAAGTGTGTTTTCCTTTGTAATTGACTTTCATTCAATAGTGGAGATTCTAAGGGTTAGTCGCCTCATATAGACTCGAGGTTTTTGCGGGATCTGGATTCAGGTTTCCTCGTATAATTTCTGCGTGTATGTTTCCGCATTGTTAAGATCATAATTGTTGTAGATCATGGACCTGAAGAGTAGTCTCCTACTTTTCACTTGCATAGTTGCTTTCTTTTTCAACTATTTTCATGCATTTTCGGTGAGGTTGTTATCATCTTTTTTTAGCCGCTGTTTGTGACCATGTGAAGCCAATCCCTCTTGCATGTACATCCTATATGTCCATGTGTGTTATTCGTGGTAGAGAGCATTTTTAGGAAACTCAATATTAACATGATTAAGTGGGTTATTTGTGATTTAATCTGAAGCACGCATTGTGGTCATTTGGCATGATTTTTATCCATGTGCAGGTAGGGTATGTTGTTTGTAGAATAAAAGAAACCAAACCAGGGATACTCAGGTCCCCGGTTGGTCCTTGTTTTGGTTTGAAAAAGGGGAATAAACCCTTTGATTCCCCTTAATGTTTGATTTGTGAAAACCCCAAAAGAGAGCCAAATGGCTCCATTCGAACCACTGTGGGCCCACATAGGGGCCCGCAGGGACCCTGTACATGCTCACAAACACCTTGGTTCGGTTCTCTGCCCAAAAAGTGCAGAAAGTGTTTTTGGCAGGTTGCCCGAGAACACAGGTCGGTCAAGGGTGTTCTCTGGCTTTTCGGTTAAACCAGAAACACTGCATAACCGAAATCTAATTTCGGTTATGCTGTCTTGCATTTTTAACCGAAATCCCATTTCAGTTACTTTAATATTTCATAAAAAGCCTGATTTTGCATGATTGTTGATTTGCTATGTCATTTGAACCGAACCGATTGAACCAGCAGGGTTTCCAGGTCAACCGGAAACCCAAGATGGTACATGGGCTTCCAAGCCCAATTGGATCCTTTGGTGGGCCTTCCAACGGGGCCCACCCAGTCCAACTAGCTCATTTGAATTAAAGAAAAAGATAAATTAAATAAACCCAACGGGCCACACCATTTGAGGCCCACCAAAAGCCCAATTTGAAACATGTTGGATTAAGGATAGATTGTTTGGCCATGTCTGAGGGTACGGACCTATCAGGCCCACTAAGCCCATTGAACCAAGCAAGGGAAGGGGTCCAACACCCTAACTCAGAAAGTCTTGGGCTTTCAAACCCAAACATAGGTAATGGGCCCCAAGCCCATGCCTAGCCCACTTTGGCACAAATAAATGAAGATAAATCAAAATCACTTGGCAACCACTGTGGGGCCCACCCAATGGCCCACAAACCATCTCCAGGCCCACTTTTGCATGTAAATTACTTAATCCCCAACTTGAACTATAAATAAAATCAACCAAATCAACCAAAACCGAAAGGAGTTCTCCAACGTAACCCAAACAAGACTTGGGCTTTCCCTAAAGCCCAAATTGGCATCTTGTAGGCCTTCCGACGAGGTCCACACACCGGACCCAAATCACTCAGGTTAAATAAGATAAAATCAAGTAAAGGGACCTACACCTTCAATGGTCCCCACTCAGACCAAATAAGGATACATGCTGGATTAAGAACGATGAGACTGAGTTGACTCAAACCAGGGAGACTCGAGGGACCCGTCATTTGACGGGGCGGACCGGGGTGTTTTCGGACTTCCCTAGACTGTAACCGAGAACTTGCCCGAATCTCTAAAAAAGCCGCAGACCAGCAAATCTTAGACTTGTATAGGCATCCAAGTGTCTGCTTGCACATCTCAGGCAATGGCGACTTCGATACCTCGGAACCCCAACGCATTCCGTGCGACGCCCCGAGGGATGTGCGCACATCCTGGCGACTCCGCTGGGGAGCCTCAACCCAACAGAACCCCTGGTTAGAATGAGTCAACACAAGAGGGATTAGTTGGTTTAGGATTCTTACTATCTCGTTTAGTAAGGTATAGAATACGGGTAAATTACGCATTCTGGGGAGTCCTGTCAAAGGGTGTAACGCCTCGGATCCGTGTTGTTCAATAAAGGTATAACATGTCTCACGGAGTGTTAGGTAAGGATCTTAAATAATTGTGATCGCTGGATAATCACCTAAACTAAACCATATCAGAGTGCACTAACATTTATTATCTAAGAATTCAATATTCAGCTTTATTAAAATCAAATGATTCAACCTTGAAACTACTTTATTACACTTCCAACATTTAAAGAAATCAAAAGTCCAATTCAAAATAACCTACAGGTCTATGGAATATAATAGTAATCTTCCTCCCTATATGTCTCAGTCGGATCTACCCCAGTAGTCGCCTCACCTCGAGTATCTCAAAATAAAAGAGTGAGATACAAATATCTCAGCGAGTAGCATATGCATGCAAAAATAGTTAACAACAGTTCAAATTATGCATCAATAAATAACCAGTACGATTAAAACAACCAAGACAATTTCCAAGTTTAAATCCAAAACCAACATTATTATCAAATCATATTTCAGTACAATACCGACAACACATCGAATGGTCAATGTTATGACTATTGTTAAGTTGATTAATTAACATACCAAGGAGACATCCACACCTCCATGTACACAGTTCCGGCCTACTCAGGGTTTCGGAACTCTGAAATGACGACCTACTCAGGGTTTCGTCATCCAATGCCGGCCTACTCCCCGGGTTTTGGCATTGACAACCAGGCCTACTCAGGGTTTCTAGCTGCTCTACACCGGTCGTGGCAACACGCAAGGCCATGCAATTACACCAACCAACAATACCATCACATTACTAAACTTAAGCATGGATCTAGGACAAGCTAAACCAAAACAGAAAACCATCGTATAAACTCAACTCGGACATCACATTAAATCAAACATGTTCATCATCATGTATAACACAACACAGGTCACTCCGGACCAGAATAGTACCTCATGTACTTTCAGTAATTACTCCAATCCCATAACACAAGACTATTGGTAATAAAACCCATTTACTCACACCAAGATAAACTTTACAAATACATTTCAGAACTTTAAATCAAGTAAAACCAGGTTAAATAATTTCTCAATCAAAAACAAGTGTGGAACATAAGATAAACTAAACCATTAACCCCTAGTGTCAGGAACAAAAAATAACCAACCGATAGCCCTTCAAAGTTTACTTTGGAACTCCTAAGATTTACCAATAATTCGACTTAATAATCTCCCAATGGCTAAGAGATTGGCTAAGATCCTAAACAAGTCATTGGCTAAGATCCTAAACAAGTCATTGGCTAAGAGATTGGAACCCCAAAATATCAAACTTTGGCTTTATTTGGTCAAATACACATTTCGGCTAATTCTTAGTGGGTGCGCTGACCTCTGG
This sequence comes from Buxus sempervirens, assembly GCA_947561395.2. Classification (NCBI taxonomy): domain Eukaryota; kingdom Viridiplantae; phylum Streptophyta; class Magnoliopsida; order Buxales; family Buxaceae; genus Buxus; species Buxus sempervirens. The sequence continues at coordinate 33,394,382 of OX387184.1, read as the reverse complement.
CGCTTGGCGCGAGGTCGGCGTGAACTCGGTGATACCAAAACACTGTCACGCTAACTAAAAATATACTTAGCGAGAGGTAGGCGCGAACTTGGCGATAACTAAAATCGATCTCGCGCTTAACTAAAACCCTTGGCGCGAGATGAGCGCGAGCTCGGTGATAACAAAAACTAATTCGTGCGCCGACTATCCTACTTGGCGCTAGGTGGGCGCCAACTCGGCGAAACCAAACAATGATTTTTTGACTCTCTGTTAATCTCGAAACTCCATGACTGGCCCGTTTTCTCACCTCTGTAACGAATTTTCTACACTTCTACCATCCTCCAAAGAATATTAGACATGATTTGAATTTAATCTAACAACCTAAAATTTTCGCCTCTAAAATTTTGAACATACGCAAAACGTTATTTCTCCTAGACCATGCATACGGCTAAAAACCAATAGACAAAACCCAAAAACCTCAGACTAAAACGATGCTACTCACTGTTATACGCTCCAAAACCTTGCAATAGCAACTACTCGAACAGCAAAACCCACAATCGATCCTCTTGTTCGCAAGTCCAACAGTTGATCCTCCTGTTCGCAAGTCCAACAGTCAATCCTCTTAACTCTCTTCACAAAGAACCCCACCAGTTGGCTCCTCTCCAAAACCCTAGAACAAAAGCTGTAATCTCCTTCAATCTCAATGGATGCGAAAACGAAACCTACGAATCTAACTACCTTAAGTATTTATACTTACTATACATACTTTGCTGCTCGACGAGTTTTTAAAAACACATGATTCGGTGCATGCTCGCCCACCGAGTTTCCCTACATACACATAGCTTATTAATTTTTACCAATAAAAATCATGCAGAAAAGTTGGGGTTTTACAAAGGGATGCGATAATTGCCCAAGGAAAGCGGAATTTAAGCGGTCCCCTGTGACCCTCCACTTACCTGGGGACTCTCCCAAACCTTATATTGCGTGCCAATTCTGCACTTTACTATACAAGACAATGAAAATTCCTTTATCAACAAAATCCAGACAAACCTCACCCGTACAGACACAGCACTCAGCCCAATTGCATACACGGGCACACCACCACACCGTGGATGGATTTCTTTTCAGTCTTGATAATAACTACGTGGGGTGACACGCACGAAGGTGGCTGTGTGAATGATCCAACCCTGAATGAATGATTGCGGATATTGCATCTTCTCATCCAAGACTTAGAGCTCTTTAACAGCCACCCTTCTAATTCCTATGAACTGAATTTTGGGATGGTATTAGCACCTATGCTCCCATGGCTTGCCGGGGAAAGCAAGGTAAACCCATCCCCCCAGTTTTCTGGAGTCCATTAGCACCATAGGTTTCTTGCCGTGGCACGCGAGGATCCAGTACTGGTCCAGACCCTTGTAGGCTTATGTCTCGGGCTGGGTATCCTTCCCCACCTAACGTTTCTAAACAAACCACGCTTTGTGAATGTGATTGTGCTTGAATGATGAATACAAGAGGAGTAAAATTGGAATAAAACCCAAGAGTCCATCAGGGGCAGCAACCCCCGCTCTTTCCATCCAACTAAATAAACCCTAGATCATGGGCTACCTCAGCCCTAATTTAGGAAGCCAACCAAACTTTGATCAGGGGAACCACCACAGATCCATGCATTGAGTCCTGTGTGCCATGGGCCTTGACCCATTGAGTCCACCGGAAGCGCCCTAAGTCCGGATCAGTCTTTTTGAGCAGATGAAAGCCAGCCAGATAAAAAAAAGCAGATGAAAGCAAGACAGATCAGAACAGGGGCAATGAAACCCTAGATCTAGGACTTTTCCGCCTACCCCTTTTGAAGTCAATTGTATCCTGTCATAGGGTTCCCAACAACCCTGGGATTGAACACTTTTCCAGCTTTTTAAGCTTTAAGTGATTTCGCCTTTGCGGGTAAGTTGTAAGCATTTCTTCAATCAGACAGCAGAGATTCTTCAAAACAAATGAAAGAAAAGACTGATTTGGACTTGGATGTGCTTCCTTACACAAGTATGTCTAGGAGTCGTGCCTTCACTGGCACCAACTCCTTTAGGGATGCACACACATTTCAATTCTGTTCGTGTATTTTGTTTGGTACAATGTCAGAGGAGGGTAAGCCCTGCGATACTTGCCCTTACCTTCCTGCACATGCATAAATCATTTGCACATCACAAGTGCACCCACTTTTATGCCAACATTTTTGGTCAAAACGCCTTTGAAAAATTGCACAAAAAGAATTTTCAGAATCAAATCGCCTTTGGGCGTACATCAAAGTGCTTCAGGGCATACATCAAATCTCCTTTGGGCGTACATCAAAGTGCCTCAGGGCATACATCAAATCGCCTCCGGGCATACATCAAGCCGTCTTTCGAGGTGCACTTTGTTTTTCAAAAAGCACTAATTAAAGTGGCCTCTGGGCCTACATCAAAATCGTCTTTCATGACGTACATTTGCAAAAATCTCCCGTGACCCACGATAAACCACTTTCCATGGTTATAACGAGCTATCACCCAGGAGAAACATTGAATTGCCTTTCGTGGCACACATTCTTTTCAACTGGGGCAATGCCATACACAGCATGACATGTGGAGCCAATTCCAATGGTCCCCCCGTTTTTTTTTGCTTCTTCATAGCAATGATTTCAAAATTTGCCTAGCTCGGTGTGATTTTGAATTTCGACATCAAGCCGCAAAATCTTAGAAAAGAGTTCCAAAAGTGTTTTAAACCGATGTTTCAAAATCATTGAGCCATGTACGCCACATTCCTAAACTTCTCAAAACCACTGTGCCATGTACGATGCAAATCATAAAGTTTTCAAACTCCTTCGCCACTCATGGCACCAAACCAATAAAAGATTTCCAAGATTCACATTGCCACATACAGCACCAAAACCAAGGTTTCAAAAATCACTGCTTCATTCGTGACACCCTCAAAAATTTTTCAAATGCATTTTTTCCATATACGGTATCCACCCTTGGGATACCCTTCCCATATACGGGATAGCATAGCTTTCAAGAAGGCCATGGACGGCATCTACCCTTGGGCTATCCTTCCCATATACGGGAGAGCACAGCTTTGAAGAAGGCCAAATACGGCATCTACCCTTGGGCTACCCTTCCCATATATGGGATAGCACAGCTTTCAAGAAGGCCATGGATGGCATCTACCCTTGGGCTACCCTTCCCATATACGGGATAGCACAGCTTTCAAGAAGGCCATGGATGGCATCTACCCTTGGGCTACCCTTCCCATATACGGGATAGCACAGCTTTCAAGATGTTTCTTTTTCATGTATAGCCATATACGGCATTTGTCACATACGGCCACAGCACTGTCCGCAGTGCGAAGATTCCTTGTCACCACTCACAACACTAGCAGGGCAAAGTTTACCTTTTTATCAAAAGTAGCACTTTTCTGCCACACACAACACCCTAACCATGGCTACCCTCGCACAGAATCATACCATTTTTAGAAGAAGCTAACATGTTTTTCGTTTTGTCTTTTTTTTTTTTTTTTTTTTTGTTTTACCAAGGTTGAAAGCGCTGCAACCATTGCCAATCGGAGCCCATACCTGCTGAGATCCCGCGCAAGGATGAATCCAGAAGAGCCACTCACGCCTCAGCCGCCAGTATTGCCTCAGCGCCAGATTGAGGATAAGCCTGTGATTGTACACTTAACTCAACAAATGGGGCAAATTACCCAGCTGCTCCAAAGCATAGTCAGGAAGATGTTGCAACCGGTCATCCCTCAGCCTCAAGGAGAACCACAAGCATTGCCGCAAGGACTGCCAGGGCCACCACATGCCCCGCCAGTACCTGTCTATCCTATGCCTCCAGAAGCTTTCCCTCCACGAGTTCCACTGCCGGCCGTGCTGCAAGATCAGCAGCCGCATCAACCACCTCCTGAAGAAGCACTACATCTCCCACACATCTCAGAGATAAACCAGGAAGAGGAAGAGGAATGGCATAGACAAAGAGTCGAGACCAGGGGCATCTCGCCGGAAGTTAGTGCCATGATCAATGACCTTAGAGCAGAATGGCAAGAACTGAAAAGAGATTCAGTGCCAAGAGGGATGAGAGTGGACAATTTCTGTTTCTTCCCCGACATACGTCTCCCGGTAAAGTTCAGGTGTCCTGACTTTGAGAAGTTCGATGGGACTAGCTGCCCAACTGCACATCTGAGATCATACTATGGAGCCATGATGGGATACAACAGGGATGAGCAGTTGATGATACAGCTATTCCAAAAATCCTTGACCGGGCAAGCACATCGTTGGCTTTCCACTTTGAACCCCGCACAGATCCGAACTTGGTCAGACCTGGCACACCTCTTCACTGAACAGTTTAGGTTTAACTCGGAGGTTGTACCTACAAGGATGGAACTGATGAGAATGAGCAAGAAAACAGGCGAGATAATCCAGGATTATGCTCGAAGATGGCGCGAACATGCGATGATGGTGCGCCCACCACTAACGGAGGAAGAGATGGCCAGCCTATTCATCTCAACCCTAGGGCAACCATACTACTTCCACATGATCGGCCAGCAAGCTACAAGCTTTAGTGCCTTGGTCCAGATCGCCGATAGGGTTGAGGGCGGCATCAAGGCGGGATTGATAGAGGCAGGCTCACCTGGAGCAATGGCAAGGAGGCCAGTGAATGGAGGCAAGAGGCCTAAAGGCCGAAAGGACGTGGCAAGTGTTGACGCTGCACAGGGGAAACAACCACTCCACCTGCAAAGAGGGACTCATCCACATGGGATGAGGCCCACAGGGTCGGCACCATTGCAGGGGGCGCAAAGGGAAGATAGGAGAAACAGAGTGTTCTCACCACTTCCTTACATGCCAGGGGAACTTCTTCCCATACTGTTGAAAAAGGGCTATTTAAGGCTAATATCCCCAAGCCCAAATGCAGCATTGAATACAACCCTGGAGTGATTTGACAGTACCACATGGGGGCACCGGGGCATGCCACCAATCAGTGCTGGGCCCTCAGGCATGCAATCCAGGATTTGATTGATGCCAAAAAGATCACTATGGACTTCCCTGCTCCTACCAAGACTCCACCCGCTGCCATAGAAGTGAATCCTCTGCCAGACAACAAGGGGGCATCTTCGAGCGAAACAGGCTAGAAAAGAGGGAAGGCAAGGTTGCAAGGCCCAACCAACTCCCAAGAATCCAAAATCTCAACTGGACGCGGTCCCACGCCGAGTCCACCATTCCCAGGCTAAGTTAAAATTTACTTTTTGCATCAACCGTCTCTGGTGATTGGTCATTTCTATAAATATTTTTACATGCTTTTACTTTCATGCAAACTTTTGTAAAAAACCTTTTGAAAAAAAAAAGAAGAGAAGAAAATACTTCTTGAAAAAAAATGGCAAGTGCGCATGTTGATGATGACATCATTCTGAGACAGCACCTTTTTTGGCACGACCATGATCATGGGAAAATGCCGGGTTGCTCAAAGCTGTCTTCAGCCGGGTGCAACATACTGCTCCCATGAGGACCTTGACTAAGCCAAAGGCAACCTTTTCTTGATCCATGCCTTGATTTTCCTTCCGAACCCATCTCTACACTGGGGCAAAATGATCCTTGAGAGAAACGAAAGGAAAAAGAAAGAGAAGTGAAAGTGCTAGAACCAGCTAAGGGCCAAGGCCGGCTTAAACATCATGTCTTTTAGAAAGGATGAGAGGCCATCCTTCATGCATCCTAAATTTTAAGAACTGCTAGTCAAAACACTTTGAGCTTGATCGTATTATTCAAAAACCCGTGTTGTGTCTAGCAACCCCACACCGGGGGAAAGCTGAAAAAGAAAATAAAATGAAAGAAAAGATTCTTGAATAAATTTGCATGAACATTTCAACCAAGTTTTCACAACTTCTGCAAAAGGATGAAAGGCCATCCTTGCCTTATTTTCCCAGTTTCAAAGTCATATCTCTAGTCAAACCATTTTGAGCCTAACTTTCTTTCTTCTAACCCACTGAGTCATGAGCCCTAAATATGGTGCTTGGTAAAGAAGAAAAGAGACATGGATGAGCAAGAGCAAAGAAAAAGAAAAGAAAGCAGAAAATAAACTGGGGCATGCTAATCAAAGCAAAAAGCTAAAATGACCCAAGAGCAAAAGATAGGAAAAGCAAAAATGCAAGAGGAAAAAGTGAAGGTCACAAAAGGTCTCAAAAAGAAAAAAGAAAGAAAATGAAAAGGTATTGGAAAAGCCCAAAGTAGTCAAGAAAAGGGTAGGACATGACTCGACCCATTTAAAAAAAGAGGCTTTGAGCCACATTCCCTTCCTTTCATAAGCCAAAGACCTCAGCCTTCATCTCGTCCCAACAAAAAGTCCTTTCTGATTGCAGAAAAATGTGACAAATGGAATTCATGCAGATCTATAATGAAGGAATCTAAAAAGAAGAATGAGCTTTGGCAAGACACAAAGTAAAACCTGAAAATGAAATGAAAAGAATTTGAGCCTCATATCCCTTCATTTCTCAGATTTAAAACCAAGCCTATGTTTCATCCTAATATGAAGATCTCTCTGATCTATGGGACATGATGCACAAAAGTCGGCCGAAGACCTTAAACTGGGGTAGGCACTAACCCCAAGGGAAAAGTCAAAGGGAAAGCCCTCAAATTGCAAAATCCTGAAACCACCCTAAATGGTTGGGTCAAGGTGAGAGAAACCAAAGCTGGGGAAGGGAAAACACTCCTTGAGACATCCCTCATCTTCTAAACCTTCGCAGAACCTCTGAGAGCCAATGCCGGCGCAAGTCAAGAATTTCATGGGAATACGTGTCAAACACACCGTCCCAGAACACTTCAAGCTAACAAGGCAAATCACCGTGGTCACTGGTCTTGCCATTGCTTTCGAAGCACTTGTACAAAATTTCTGAAAAAGCTCTTGAAAAAATATTTCATTTCAGTTATGTGCACTCGCACACACAATAAAACCAAGTAAGCGATAAGCGTTTACAGCTTCAATTTTAGGTACCTAACTACTCTGTGAGAATTTTGCAGGCTCGGGCGAGGCAGAAAAATTAGAGGATATCAAGAAGCATCCTTAATCCAAAAGAAAAGGAAAAAAAAAAAGAAAAAAGAAAAAAAAGAGAAGAAAAGAAAAGCAAAGTGGAGGAAAGCCGTGCGGTAATCCAAAGCACACCAAAAGGGAGTTTGCAGAAAGCTCACCTGTCCCCGGCGGGTTCTTTCCCAAATGAAGAGTGTGCGCACCCGATTTCAGTCGCACGACGAGGCGCACGCAAAATGATACGTGCCTCGGGATTTGTTTGGAGTCGCCACTGCCTGATGGGGTGCAGGCAGACACCTGGGTGCCTAAGTTCTTCTACTAAGGCTTTTGGTCTGCGGCTTTGAGATTCTAAGTAGGGGCTCGGTTGCGGTCTGGGGAAGTCCGTAGACACCCCATTCCACCCCGTCAAGTGACGGGTCCCATAAGTTTCCTTGGTTTGAGTCAATTCTGGTCTCTCACTCACCCGATTCCTATTCCAGCATGCACACTTGTTTAAGTCTGGCGGGACCGCCAAAGTGGTGCGGGTCCCTTTACTTGATTTTATCTTTTTAGCTTTAAAGTGAGACAAGTCTGAGTGGGTGGGCCCCGTTGGAAGGCCCGTGGATTCCTTGGTGGGCTTGGTTGAGCCCACGTGTCCCTTGTGGGCCTCAGTCTAGCCTGAGAGGCCCTTTGGGCTTTGGTTCAAATGAATTGATTTTACTTTAAGGTTTAAGTTGGATTATTTAAATGGATTTCATGCCAAAAGTGGGCCGGGACTGTTTGTGGGCCCTTGAGTGGGCCACACAGTCGGTTTCCAAGTGATTTTGATTTATCTTTCTTATCTGTGCCAAAATGGGCCAAGCATTGGGCTTGGGGCCCTTTACCTAGGCTCGGGCTTGGAAGCCCAAGACTTTCTGACATAGGGTTTGGAAACACTACACTTGTTTGGTTTAATGGGCTTAGTGGGCCCGACAGGCCCTGCCCATGGTCTCGGCCAAACCATGCCTAAGTCTGGATCAACATGCTTCAAAATTGGGCTTGGGTGGGCCTCCAATGGTGTGGCCCACTTAAATGGGTTGATTTTATCTTTATTTAACAAAAGGAGTTTGTTGGGCTTGGTGGGCCCCATTGGAAGGCCCACAAATGTACCGAATTGGACCGGTGGTCCAGGTCCCATGTTGGGTTTCCGGGTCCCACAAATGTACCGAATTGGACCGGTGGTCCAGGTCCCATGTTGGGTTTCCGGGTGACCCGGAAACCCTATTGGTTCACTCGGCTTGGTTCAACTCGTCCCAAAATTCGGCAAGGAACATAAAAAGCATAAAAATTGTATTTCTGTGTGTATCCGGCCTTAGTTGCCGGATACACACAGGCCATAGGTGATCCGGCCTGAGTTGCCGGATCACCCCAAAAATGGCCTTTTTCGGGCTTGGCCATTGGGGTGGGTTCCAGGGGTCCCTAGGGGCTTCCTAGGGATTGTGTGGGCTCCTGTGTGAGCCCACATTGGCTCTGGAGATGAGGAATCACCCTCATTTGGTTACTTTTGGGGACTTTGGGTTCATGCAAGACAAAGGAGAAGGATAAGGATTTATCCCCCTTTCCTCTTGGGATTTTTACAGCAGTAAGGTGGGGGCTTGAGTGCCCCTACCTTGGTTCTTCACCCATTACGAGACAGTAAACAAATTATACCAAAGAAAAAAAAAAGGAGCCATGAACCAAACCTAACATGCACATCTCTAGGACACGGGAAATGCATACATCTTCACAGATTTTTGTATGTGGAACAAAATTGTGTGTGCAAGTGAGCATGCTTCGTGTGTGAGCATATGTGATGAAGGAGAGCATGCATATTTTTCACATGTAGCAAAAAGTGGGTTTAACATGCAAACAATTAATGGGCTCACATCAACAATACATGCTCCTACGATCTAACACAAACCAAACTACCTTAACCCTACTTACATAACCAAAACAAAAACACATTCATCCAAGCAAGACCATGAAGAAGGGAAGGAGGGGGTGGTTAATAAGGGGTACAATGGAGAGTCAAAATGGAGGGAACAAACTCCCACTTTAAATGAGACAAATCAGTAGCCCAAAAGAACCATTAAGAGCATCTTATATGTTACCCTCTTCCTCCCTTGAAGACATGCTTGAAATGGTAAGACATGCTTGAAATGGAGAAGACAAAGTAGATAGAGGAGAGGCAAGGCATGCTTGAAATGGCAAGAAACACATGGTGAAAACACATGCTCATATGGAGCTCATTTTCATATATCATGAACAAAAGGCCATAGGGAACATCACCTTGGGGTTTTTGAACCCTTGAGTGGAGTGGTAGCACCTCCTTTTGGCTGGAGCAGCACTTCAAGCTCTTCTTCTCCTAGCACCAAGGAGTTTCAAGTATGTTTCTTGGGTTGAGAACCAAGGGTGAAGAGGGTAGGAGGCCTTGAGATCAATTTGGGTGAGTTTTGGGGTGAGTGGAGGTGAAAAATGGAGGTGCACAAGAGGGGGCAGCCATGGGAGAACTTGGGAGAGATGGGAGAGAGTGAGAGAGGTGGGAGAGATCTCCCAAAAAAATCAATCCACCTCTCTTTGTGCTAGGTTTTTTTCTTTTTATAAGCCTTGACTAAAAGCCAATTACTTTTCCCTTTCACAACCAAAACCTTAACCCTTTCTCATTCATGCCCTTTTTAAAAGAAAACTCATGATTGCACTCCTTCCTTAGCCTCCAAGTAAACTTGGAGGCTAAGTTTGCTTGGAAAGGCTTGGACGAATTCTCCATGTGGAGAATTCGTCCAACCACATATTTTTTATTTTCTTTTTTATTTTCTTTTTTTCTTTATGTACTTTTATTATTACTATATTGGGATTTTTTTTGTTTTAAGTTTTGGATGCACATGCATCTTTTAATTTTTTCTTTTTCTTTTATTTTAAATACTTTAATTAGATTTTTTGCAAAAATATTATTTTTTAATTCAAAACTTTTCATTTTGCTGCTCCTTCTTCACTATTTGCCACGTGTGCAGATTTTTAGAAACTTCAACTGCTCACAACTCACTCGTTTGATATCCGATTTTAGCAAACTTAGTGGCGTTGGAATCAGTACGAGATTCCCTATCCACTGAATTTCAGTTTAGCAGTAAATTCGAGTTTTTTAGCAGAAGTGTCGGGCCGCGTCCGGGAGCCGATTTTGCTCATATTTCCTTATCCGGGACTCCGATTCCAACAAACTCAGTTGCGTTGGAGTCGTATCGAGATGCTCTTTCTGCTGGTATCAAATGAGGTAGCTGATTTGGGTTTTAGCAGAAAGTCAATTTCTGCTTTTCTTAGATTTGACCAGTCCATAACTACTTCATTTGGACTCCGATTTGCGCAAACTCTGTTCCATTAGAATCGTATCGGAATCCTCTTTTCAATGGTGGGAAGCATGGCAACTGATTTGCACCAGATAAAAAGTCAACTTTTGACTTTCTCAAGTTTGACTTTTTTAAGTTTGACTTTCTCAAGTTTGACTTTTCAATTAAAATTTCATTTTCTGCATTTTGGGAGATGCAAAAATGAGGTGCTTACAAAGAGTCCCCACATCCCAAGTGGAGAACCATCCAGAACAAAGCTTAAGCAAGCTCAAGAACAAAAAGAGAAGGCGTGTTTTGAAGACAAAAGGGCAAAGTGGCCCTCCATGTACCTTTTGATTTCCCACTTTTGTAAGTAGAGTAGGATAGGTGTGTGAGTTTTCTTGAGGTACCGGACAGCACCAAGAGCACATCCTCACCAAGAGCACCTCCTCCTTTCTCTCTCCTTTCGTTCCTTGGCCCACCTCGTGCCACCATTCCTTAAAAAAAAAAACCTAAAAAATGTTTACACCCCCACTGAAATCTGAAAATTGCATCCTCACTGAAATCTAAGAAGCTGAATCATCCAAAAAACCCTAAACCTCCCAAAACATGAAAGATGTGCAAAACGTCACTTCTTTCTCAAAGAACCAGAGTCTGGAAAGGTGCTAATCACCACCTGTTCCCAAGAACCAGAATCTAGAAAAGGTGCTAATCACCACCTATTTCTAAGAACCAGAAGCGGAAAAAGTACCACACGCGTAACAAGCTCGCGTTAATGTGCTTTGTCCCACAAGCCAAAAATCAACTCACAGGCTCTCTCAGAAAGATGTGAGGAATGAAAATTTTGGGTTTCTTTCAACCTTTGTCGTTCACCAACAAGAGACTCTGACAAAGGGGGGCAGCTGTAAGCACCCAAATTTTGATCAAACCAAAAAAGAAAAAAAAAGAAGAAAACAAAAAATGTTCTAAAAGACAGCAGAAAAGTCAAATCCTGAGGGGACAAAAGTTGACTTTTTGATCAAGTGCAATTTGGCCACCATAATTCTTCCTAATGATTAGGAAATTCCGACATGAGTCTAATGCAACTGAGTTTGCTCAGATCGGGGTCCGGATGGAGAAGATATGGGCCAGTCAAACTTAAAGGGGAGCCGAAAGTTGACTTTCTGTTAAACCCCATATCAACTACTTAAGCCTATCCCAATGGATAGAGGGCTCTGATACGGTTCTAACACAATTGAGTTTGCCAGAATCAGAGTCAAGATGAAGAAGATATGAACAGTTGAAGTTTCCGGGCAACAATGCCAGAAACTGCACATGTGGCAAAGGAGCAGAAAAATATCTTAGGGGTGAATCCGTGAACATCAAAAGTGTTGAAAATATCTCAGGGATTAAATCTGTAAATATCCAAAATACTAAAAAATCTCAGGGACAAATTTGTAAATATTCAAGGATTAAATTCGTAAATAATCAAAAATTCCAGATAATATCTCAAGGGCAAATCGGGAAAAATCTAAGAATAACCGGAATTAATTTTCGGTTATACACAAAATGTGTATAACCGGAATCCAATTTCAGTTCATCCAGAGTCGTCTGACAGATTTCCCGACAAAATCTCGGATTTTTCATGATTGGATGTCGAAAAAGGGCATAACCGGAATTTTATTTCGGTTACATGTAAACTTAGTGTAACCGGAATTGAATTCCGGGTATACTGGTTTTTCTTCATAACTGGAATTAAAGCATGCTATGGTATAATGTCTTACTCACCATGGATGTTCGCTCATCTCTTTATCATCTTCACATGGTACTTGGCCGATTATCACCATTCTACGGTAAGAGAAGAGTGATTGTTAGTATAAAGAGAGAAGGGAGAGTCATTTGGTTGGTTTAAAAAGGGTTAGTCCACCACCATGCGGCCACTGTTGTGATGGTTTCTTTTGTTTTGCTTGTCATTAAAAAGAGGAGCATGTTCCTCTTGCGTAAATCCCATTAACCCTGGCATAAGCCGCATCCTCTTCCCTTCTTTAGATGTGATTTCGTTAGGATTTGTGAGACGATGTTTACATGCTAAAATACATGAGTTCCATGCCTATTTGCTATCATATGCATGCATAAAGCCTTCTTGTTAGTCATTAGAATCTTAAAGCATGCGTGCCATGGTAGTAGACTTGCATAGTTGCTTTCTTTTTCAACTATTTTCATGCATTTTCAGTGAGGTTGTTATCACCTTTTTTTAGCCGCTGTTTGTGACCATGTGAAGCCAATCCCTCTTGCATGTATATCCTATATGTCCATGTGTGTTATTCGTGGTAGAGAGCGTGTTTAGGAAACTCAATATTAACATGATGAAGTGGGTTATTTGTGATTTAATCCGAAGCATGCATTTTGGTCATTTGGCATGATTTTTACCCATGTGCAGGTAGGGTATGATGTTTGTAGAATAAAAGAAACCAAACCAGGGATACTCAGGTCCCTGGTTGGTCCTTGTTTTGGTTTGAAAAAGGGGAATAAACCCTTTGATTCCCCTTAATGTTTGATTTGTGAAAACCCCAAAAGATAGCCAAATGGCTCCATTCGAACCACTGTGGGCCCACATAGGGGCCCGCAGGGACCCTGTACATGCTCACAAACACCTTGGTTCGGTTCTCTGCCCAAAAAGTGCAGAAAGTGTTTTTGGCAGGTTGCCCGAGAACACAGGTCGGTCAAGGGTGTTCTCTGGCTTTTCGGTTAAACCAAAAACACTGCATAACCGAAATCTAATTTCGGTTATGCTGTCTTGCATTTTTAACCGAAATCCCATTTCAGTTACTTTAATATTTCATAAAAAGCCTGATTTTGCATGATTGTTGATTTGCTATGTCATTTGAACCGAACCGATTGAACCAGCAGGGTTTCCGGGTCAACCAGAAACCCAAGATGGTACATGGGCTTTCAAGCCCAATTGGATCCTTTGGTGGGCCTTCCAACGGGGCCCACCCAGTCCAACTAGCTCATTTGAATTAAAGAAAAAGATAAATTAAATAAACCCAACGGGCAACACCATTTGAGGCCCACCAAAAGCCCAATTTGAAACATGTTGGATTAAGGATAGATGGTTTGGCCCTGTCCGAGGGTACGGGCCCATTAGGCCCACTAAGCCCATTGAACCAAGCAAGGGAAGGGGCCCAACACCCTAACTCAGAAAGTCTTGGGCTTTTAAACCCAAACATAGGTAATGGGCCCCAAGCCCATGCCTAGCCCACTTTGGCACAAATAAATGAAGATAAATCAAAATCACTTGGCAACCACTGTGGGGCCCACCCAATGGCCCACAAACAATCTCCAGGCCCACTTTTGCATGTAAATTACTTAATCCCCAACTTGAACTGTAAATAAAATCAACCAAATGAACCAAAACCGAAAGGGGTTATCCAACGTAACCCCAAACGGGACCTGGGCTTTCCCTAAAGCCCAAATTGGCATTTTTTTAGCCTTCCATTGGGGCCCACACACCAGACCCAGATCACTCAGGTTAAATATGATAAAAACAAGTAAAGGGACCTACACCTTCAATGGTCCCTGTGCGCTCGTGGGAAACGCGGCACGGGGTAGTTCGGAGTCGCCACCGCCTGATGGGGTGCAGGCAGACACCTGGGTGCCTAATCTTGTCTACTTAGGGCTTTTTGGGTCTGCGGCTTGAGATTCTAAGTGCGGTTCTCGGTTGCGGTCTGGGGAAGTCCGTAGACACCCCATTCCATCCCGTCGGACGACGGGTCCCGTGGGTTCCCTGATTTTGAGTCAGCATTCTATTTGGTCTTCACCCGATTCCTAATCCAGCATGCTTTTTGTTAGGTCTTGGCGGGACCACCTGAGTGGTGTGAGTCCTTTTAGTTGATTTTATCTTTGCTTAACTTAAGTGATCTGGGTCTGTTTGGGTGGGCCCTGTTGGAAGGTCCATGGTGTCCTGGGTGGGCTTGAGTAAGCCCGTGTGCCGATGTGGGCCTCTGTCTATGCCTAGGAGGCCCTCCAGGCTTGGGTTAGTGAATTGGTTTTACCTTAGGGTTCAAGTTTGCAGGTTAAGTATTTTACATGCAAAGGTGGGCCTGATGGGTTTGCGGGCCCCTTCGGCGGGCCCCCATGGTTGGCCAAGTAGCTTTATGTTATCTTTTTAATTTGCCAGAGTGGGCTGGATACTGGGCTTGGGGCCCGTGATCTAGGTTTTGGGCTTGAAAGCCCAGTTCCTTGGAGTTTAGGGCTTGCACCCTAACTTGGTTCGGTTAGCGGGCTTTTGGCGGGCCCGACAGGCCCTAGCCCATGGTCTCGGCCAAACCATGCAATTCATATGTTCATTACACATTACAAGGCACGGGTGGGCCGCATTGGGTTCGGCCCATCCGATTAGATTGGTTAATTTCACTTAATCTTGCTTAAGTTGCATGCTTTGGTGTTTATTGGGCTTGGTGGGCCCCGTTGGAAGGCCCACTAGTGAGCCAAGTTGGACCGGTTGGTCCAAGTCCCAAGTTGGGTTTCCGGTGGCCCGGAAACCCTGTTGGTTCAGTTGGTTTAGCTTCAAATCATTCAAAAATTCGGCAAAGGATCAACCATGCACAAAATACACTTTCTGTGTGTATCCGGTAACTCAGGTCGGATACGCCTGGTTTGCAGGTGATCCGACCAGATTAGCCGGATACACAGGGGCCATGGGTTATCCGGCCTGAGTGGCCGGATACACCCAGGCCTCAGGTGATCCGGCCTGAGTTACCGGATCACCCTGGAATGGCCTTTTTTGGGCTTTCTGCCATTCGGGGTGTTTCCAGGGGGTTTCCAGGGGTCTTGTGGGCCCCTGGATGGGCCCACATTGGTTCAGATTTGCTGAAGAAGCCTCCTTTGGCTTCTTTCATGGCTTCCAGAAAAGGTGAAGGGGAATGGGGAGCATTCTTGCACAAAACTGTAAGGAAAATAGGACCCCACGTGGTCCTAATGGTGAAGAAGAAATTTGCTTCCAGGGAGGGTTGGTCCCTGCATGCATGGACCCAAGACTAACTACTTGCATACAAAGAAAACAAAAAAAAACTATACTAGCATATGCCACAGGTAGTTCACAGCAAAAAAACCTATACTAACAAGAAAGCCTATACTAGCATTTTTACTTGAAGAGACAGAGAAAGGAAGAGCAGGGGGGTTACATATGGGGGTACATCAGATTGCAAGATAAGAGGGAACATGCTCCCTCTGAAGAACTTGATGTAAACCTATGGACAGCAACTAAAAGAGGTTAAAAATATGTTAAAATGAGACTCCCATGCTTCCTTAACAAAACCTACGTGGCCCTCATACTGGTGGACGCATTCATGCTATGAAAAAGGTGGTAAGAACATGGTTGCACCACCATGCAAGTGTTCATGCCAGGCAAGAGGAAAACAGGAGTAAAGATGACAGAAAAATCTAATTTTAATATATGTCAGTCCAAATGTAACCAGGAGCCTTACCTGATGGTCCTTAAGCCTGGGAGTGGGGTGGAGACACCTCTTTGGAGTTGGACAGCAGCTGTGGACCCTTCCTCTTCAGCACAGCAGCTCTCCCTTTCTTTCTTCTTGGAGTGTGAGTAGAGACGGGGAAGGAAAATGGAAGGTTGAAGTGGTTTTTAATGGCTAAGGATGGTGGTGGAAGGCAAAGGGGGTTGGAAGAGATAGAATTCGGGGTGGGCAGGTGAGAGAAGAGAGCAGGAGAAAGGTAAAAATCACAGCCAACCCCGGACTGAGCTACTGTTTTGGTATTTATAGAAAACTTAATGTATCCGGCAACTCAGGCCAGATACACTAAGACCTCTTCTTATCCGGCCTTCATGGCCGGATACACTGAGGCTCCTTTGTATCCGGTCTTCAAGTCCGGATACGAAACATAATCATTTGAAAATTAAATGCCGCCGCGAATTTGTCGAGCGATCGGCGCGGATCTCGCGCGAAAATCTTCTTGTATCCAGTCTTCAAGTCCGGTCATGAAGGGGAGCTAGTGTATCCAGTATTAAATACCGGATAGGAATCGAAAAATTACGGATTTGCCCTTCGACTTGACCAATTCGATCTATTCGACCGATTTGACGCTTTTGGATATCTACGGATTGGCCCGTACGAATTTTTGATATTTAGGATTTAGTCCCTGAGATATTTTGCTGTGTTGGCTGCCACGTATGCAGTTTCCGCGCCACGTGCGCAGTTCCCGGTTTTTGCTTCCTGGAAACTTTGACAGATCATATCTCCTTTATCCGAACTCTGATTTGAGCACTTGGCACGAGGTTCGAGGAAAAGTCAACTTTTGGCCTTCCCTTAAGTTTGACTGCCCGCAGAACCTTTATCCGGACTCCGATTCCTGCAAACCCAATTGCGTTGGACTCGTGTTGGGATTCTCTATCCAATGGTATAAAGCAAGGTACTTGGCACGGAATTCAAGGAAAAGTCAACTCTCGGCTCTTCCTTAAGTTTGACCGACCGCAGAACCTTCATCCGGACTCCGATTCCTGCAAACCCAGTTGTGTTTGATTCGTGTCGGGATTCTCTATCCAATGGTATAAAGCAAGGTAGCCAAATTTTATCTGATTAAAAGGTCAACTTTTCACCCCTCAGGGTTTGATTTTTTAGCCGGGCTTTGCATTTCTGGCTTTTCTAGAGCGCAAAAATGAGGTGCTTACAGCTGCCCCTCTTTGCCGGAGTCACCTTGCGGATGAACGGCAAAGAGAAAAAGAATCTCGTTTTTGCGCCTGGCATTTCTGTCGACATGGTTGACGAGTTTAGTCCTTTGAAAGTTTCACTTTGAGAGGGGAGCGGCCAAATCATGTGGCGTCACTCCCTGGCTTCAGAGTTTCCTCACCCTTTGCTTTTTTTGGGTTTTTGTAGGGCAACTCTTCGGCGTTTGGTTTAAGTTTGAAGGAGATTTGATTGGACTTGAGCTTGTCGACCTGTTTCGGCGTTGATGCCAGACACTTGACAATATTCTCTTCTTCTTGTTTGTTCCATTAAAGCTTTTAGGTGACTTCAGACTTTTGATTCATTTTATGTCTTTTACTTGCAGTTTTTTTTTTTAGGGATTTGATGGCCAAGGGTTGGCTTGGGGTGCGGGATGGCTGGAGAAAGGAGGAAAGAAGAGTGGAGGAGGAGCTGCTGTTGGTGAGGAGGTGCTTCCAGCGCTGTCCAGTGCCTCAGGGGAGCTCACACACCTGCTCTACTCTATTTACAAAAATGTGAAATCAAAAATTACACAAGGGGCCATCTTGCCTGATGATATCTTCCTTTATGCTTCCTCTGCTTCATGCCTTGCTGCTTCTTTCTTCTGCAGCGCACCTTCTGGTTAGCTTTACGAGGCCGAGGTCTCCTACTGGGGATTAGACAGGATCCCTTCCTCATTGTCCTTTCTCTCTGGTTGGGCCTTTCTGACAAGCGTGGGAATTCCATTGGAAATGGTGTTCCGCTAGGGATAAATGGGGTTTCTCACGCTGTCGTTATTTCTTTGTAAAGCCTTTTCCTTCCGCTTGGGTGCGAGTTCTTCATGCCCGTCTGCACTCTTGTTGAGCGCGAGAGACTCCACCAGGGATTGATGCGAGCTTATTTATCTTCGTTCCGCTTTTCTTTGCAGAGCTAGCCTCTTTAGACTGGGTGAGGCTTGAGAAATCTACATCATCAGGTACTACTCTCTTATTGTTTGAGAGGACCCTACTGGGGATGTGAGGGTGTCGTCCCTTGCTTGCTGCAGGCCTTCCACCGGGGATTTTGGAGGGTATTAACCTCCGTTTACTGAAGGAACTCCACTGGGGATTTTGGAGGAGATGTCCTGTTATCCCATTCTTGCTGTACCTGTGAAGTTGGGGAAGGAACAAGAGGTCAGTCTTGGACTTGCTGGGGATAAACGCAAAGCATTCTTATTTTCTTCCTGCTTTGAGCGTTTTGCCCATTGCAGCTAGAGGCCGCCTCAGCCAAGGTTAAGAGATTTATCAACTCAGGTTAGTAGCCCAATGTGGAGCTTCAAACAGTTAAGCAGAACAATTATAGAGAAAACAGTTGTGTCAATGTGTGCCTGTGTTTGCAATATCAAAGAAATTCTCCAAGGTCAGACGGGACTTGGAGCGCTTGGTATTTTCCGTATCATTGTCATCACAGGCCACTGTGAAGCCTTTAACTCAAGCGCAACCTGCCGGTCTGAACCTCTCAGATCTGTGCAATTTTCTGTGTTTACTGTCTGCCACTATAAAATCCCTAATTTTAAATGAAATTAAAATTTATTAGTTTAATAATAAAATAAGGTCAAATAGTAATTTTGTGGAAGGAAAGGACCAAGGAGTTGGTCTGGAGACTTTTGGTCGAAAATTTTTAGGAGGGAAGGATGTAAAATCCCTAGATTTTATGAAAATAAAATTTATTAGTTTAGTATCTTAAATAAAAACTAATTTGGTGGTTTTTCAGAAAAGGAGACCCTATAGGCTTAAATGAAGATCCGGGTGAAGCATCTTGGAGAACTAATGATTTACTTATTAAGGTAAGGAGAAAACAAAAATTTTTGTAGTGTTAGTGTGGGACTTTAAATTGGTTGCTGATGTGGAAGTTTTAGTGTGGAGGAAAAAAAAACAAAGAATAAACAATTGCTGATGTAGGAGAGTTGTGGTAGTGTGGCAAAACAAGGGAAAAGTGGTTAGGTCACTGTTGAGCGAAGAGTATAAAAACAGGTTACAAAATTTTCGCTGGTTTTGGGGGGAACTGTCGGCCAAAGAGAGAAAACCCATGGTGGAGAGCAGACTAGAAGCTGGGGTTTGGGAGCTAAGCTTAGAGAGTTTCTGGAAATTTGAAGAAACTATATTGCTGCTGTTGGAGCGTGTTCTTAAGAACTGAAATTTCTTGGCGGCTGTGCTCAGATGTGAGAGCCGACCCTTGTTCATTGCTGGAGCAGGAGATCAGAAAAACTTAATGGGAATTTGAAGAGGTTCCTAGCGTAGCCTTGCTTCTATCAGGTAGGTAGAACAATCAAATTTCGGTTTAGCTGATTTAATTGGAAAATTGTGTTAGTCTAAAACCTAAGAATCACACGAACTCTGTTCCTACTGATTTTGAATGTTCAGATTTGGTTAGTAATAAACCTTGATTCAATTCCCTTATGTAAGTCTTTTGTCATTGATATTGATATTCTAGAACTGCAATTTATGTATTTCAGCCTTTCATTTTTTTTAAGCCGCTGGATGTTTTGGTAGATATTTCATGATAGGAATTGATTCAGGTGCATTAGCTGTCAATTAAGGTTTCTTTGAAATCCAAAATTTGAAGATTGTTGGAAGGAAAACTTGTTATGAAAATTTGTGGCATAGTTTTGTTTTAGGAGAATATCACGCACATTCATTAGGGATTTATTGATAGAAACGGATCTGTTGTAGCATGTTGGTGCTGTTAATATATAATTAAGTTGTAGTGGATGTCGTATGAAATAACTACAAAAATGAGTATAGCATAATCCAGCATATATCTGACATCACGCATACTGATCATGCTTATATGTAATGCTGTGGATGTTTACTTCCTTGTTGACGTATAAGGACTGAGAATGTTATTCCAATCGTAATTTCCATCAAGTGACACAGATTTCCACTTGGAAACCTTGCCCTGCAACGGTAGAGATTACCAAGCCACACTTGTTATATAAATTTTATTACAACTGGGAATCAGTAGGGACAAGAGTATGCGTGGTTCACTGAAAAGAATGTATTTGAGTCATGAGAAAAGATTTAAATTATTGTATGCTTTGTTTATGCATGGAAAACTGGAAAAATATAGCTGCCACTGAGCAATTTTATCTGGCGCCAACCTCAACAGAGGTCAGTGCCAGATCCATTCTCACAGTTTTATATGGCTATTTTTAGTATAAGTTTTATTCTATATTTTCCAATTAGAAATACTAGTTAAATGTTTTATTAGGTGTGGTGATATGGTAAGAAGGATTATTAGTTAATAATTTGATCATTGCCTGGGCGCCAACTGTAATTAGGTGAGCAGTCATTGGTGTCCAGCTCTTCTATTTTAATTTTTGAGTAATTATTAAAATGCAATTGGTAAATTCTCTTAGGGATCTTAATTAAGGGTAAATTAAAGATCTCAAGTTAAGCAAGAGGTGCTGAAATTAGGACTCATATGCAATGCTGCTGAGCTTTGTTCGAAGATTGGCATGGTTGCCTATTTTTGTGTAAATTGTTTGAGCAACTCAATTAAATCCAAACATGTACAGAAACACTATTTAGGGGACTGGAATTAAGCTGGAAATAGTTTGAATAAGAAATTTTAGATCAGTCCTTGTGAATTTTTTATTATTCTTAGAGTGCCAAAATCTGCCCAGCACATTTACAGCATTTCTTTAATTGGTTCTAAGATTTTTCTATTGGGATTATTTAGAGAGTTTGATTAGAAGTTATTAAAGAACTTTTGAGGTATAGGAAACACTGAAAATTGGGAGCATACTTAAGGTTTCCAAGCTAATGGGATCAAAATTTGGTATTAGGTATAATTGTATAAATCTGGTTTCTTAGAGTGTGGAGACTTTTCCAGCTCATATAAATTTTATATTTTAAAAACTCAATTGGGAAATACTTAAAGGTTTAGTTATTGATGATTACCAGGGATTGGAAGGAATACGGAGATACTGAATGAGGTGTTTAAAGAGAGGTTGACTTTATAAGCATGGTATTTTTTAGATGTGGTATAGGTGAGTTAGGAGCATTATACATACAAAGTAAGGACTATAGGATTGTCTCCTTTAGGTTCAAAAAACACATTTAAGGTTGCTTGGGAATCATATTAAGGAATAATTGCAAAATGGAGTTAGCTTAAAGGTGGAAATATAAGGAGTGCAAACAATGGAATTTCATGTTCTAGTAGGATTATTTAAGGGTCATTTCTAGAATAAGTGACTTGAAAATAATTCTTGTGGGGAAAGCCTGCATCTTACAGTTTAAAATGAGTTGAGCATATCTATATTAATAATAGGAATTAATTCTGATATTTTACACTCGAAGTTACTGGTTTAACCGAAAGTCAATAGTCTTACTAAACTTAAGATTATAAAAGGATTTTTTTAATATTATGGAAAAAGGGTTTTAAGTAAAGTAATTTGGTTTAAATGGATTATTCGGATTTTCCTCATATACTTGGAGAATAGTTTTATTGTTTCTGATGAGATGCTGGTTATTTTGCCTCTGTGTACCTCGAAGATGTCCCGTGTATCTCGGGATGTTGTTGCCTCCGTGTATCTCGGAGATGCCCCGTGTAGCTCGGGACGATATGATTGTGATTGAGATTGAGATGGGTTGTGCTTACTGGTTTTCTCTGTTGGTTTTGGCTTTAGAGTCTAGTGGGCATAGCTCGATATGGATCCATGTTAGGAGCTAGATAGTGGGAAGGATTGTTCTTTGCTAGTCGTAACACTTTGTTCACGCACGCGTTTCCATCGTGTATCTCGATGAGGCCTTCTCTGTATCTGGTTGGCTGCGGCTATGATAGGATAGTACATGCCAACCCATTACTGTATCTGGATGGGTTCTCTCGCAATAAGTCGATGACCGTGTAGCTCGGCTTCGCCCATAAGCCGGGAGGTGGCATAGTGAGCATGGTCTTACACTAGTTAAAGGCAATCTTATTTCATGAGTCCTGCGGCGACTTATCAACTGTTGTTTTGATGATACAGATATGTTCGTTATAATGGATTATTCTTGTTATATCACACTGATCGATGGTCTACTGTTGAATTACTCGGATTATTCGGAACTAAGGTGTTATCGCTACTGTTGCATGATTTACAACTGTATCATATTTTAGAACTGATAAACTGTATTTGAGCATGCATGTGATGCTTACTGGGATATTCGTATCTCATTACGTTTTCTTTTGTTTTGTTTTCAGTTTCTGGTAAGGACGGCAATCAACGGGTATATGCTTGGTTCATGTGAGTTAGCCTCGGTTATGGTATTTAATATTTGAGCTTCGGTTATAGTGCACTCTGATTTTATAGTTTTGTTTAATTCATGTTTTTCCTTCACTCTGATTTGCTATCATGGGTTATATAATAACCTTCGGAGATAAGTTACGATTTTATCTACGTAACTTGGATCCGAGGCGTTACAGCCACTGTCATTGCTCTTCTCTGTTTCTTGCTCCGCTCACACCAGACGTGACCAGTTCTCCTCTTTTTTTTTTTTTTTTAGGACCAACCACACAACGCCCTTTTTTCGGGTTTTCACTGTGTTTAGCCTTTCTGGGAAACTCTGAATTCCTTCATTGCTAATGAACGTAGACTCAACTGTTTGCCTTGACCATTCTTTTCGGGATCCAAGAGGTCTTAGAAATAGGACGAAACGTAGGCTTGGTCTTGGTTATGAAAGAAAGGATAAGCGGCTCAAAAAGCTTTAATTTTTGGGTTTGCAAAGTGTGCTACTTTTATTGTTGGTGGGACTTACATCCTGGCTTATTTGTATCTCTGTATTTTTGTTGGGTAAACATTTCCCCATTTTTTGTGTTTCTTTCTTTTTTCTTTCTTTTTCTATTGCAATTTCTCTTCTTTTTGAGGTTTTTCTGGGCCAGAATGCCCGGTTTCTTCTTTGCTTTGCCAAGAATGCCCCATTTGATGTGTAGAACACTTGTAATTGGTTGAAAGAATTTTAAGGCTCAAAAATGTTTAACTAGGGGAGGATTTAAGGTATTTGGAAGGATTTACAGTCTAAAGGAGAGTTAAGGATGGCCTCTCTTCCTTTCCCAATCAGAATGATCTTAGGCATAGTATAGTTTGACTGCGTCTGCATTTATCGGCTCAGGAAAAATTGCCCCGTCCATCTCTTGCAAGATAAGTGCTCCTCAGGACAGAACCTTGTGGACTACGAATGGCCCTTCGTAGTTTGGCTTGAATTTCCCACGGTTGTCCTCTTGATGGGGAAAGATTCTCTTAAGTACTAGGTCTCCCACTTTGAACTGTCGTGGCTTCACTTTCTTGTTGTAGGCTCGCGCCACTCTCTGTTGATAGAGCTGGCCATGGCACAAAGCCTTGATCCTCTTTTCATCCAATAACTGCAACTGGTCTAATCTGGATTCTTCCCATTCGACGTCACTGATTTCAGCTTCCTTTAGAATTCTGAGTGACGGAATCTGTGCTTCCACTGGGAGGACTGCTTCCATTCCATATACCAGGGAGAACGGGGTGGCCCCGATTGATGTCCTAATCGACGTCCGATAGGCGTGCAGTGCATAGGGCAGCTTCTCATGCCAATCTCTGTAAGTGACTACCATTTTCTCAAGTATCTTCTTCAGATTCTTGTTGGCAGCCTCTACTGCCCCATTCATCTTGGGCCGGTATGCTGTGGAGTTTAGATGTCTGATCTTCAGATCTTCACACATCTTTTCCATGTCCTTATTATTCAGATTCTTTGCATTATCAGTGATGATCGCTTCTGGAACTCCGTAGCGACAGACTATATTGTTTCTGATAAACTTGAGCACATGAGATTTCTTCACATCCACGAAGGACATGGCCTCTACCCACTTGGTAAAATAGTCAATCGCCACTAAGATGAACCGATGCCCGTTTGAAGCCATTGGATGGACCTGGCTATCATGTCGATTCCCCAGATGGCAAACGGCCAAGGCGATGTCATGGAGTACAACGTATTCGGCGGTGCATGGAGGTTGTCGGCATAAATCTGGCATAACTGGCATTTTCTGACATGAGTGTAGCAGTCTGCCTCCATGGTCATCCAGTAATAACCCATCCTTAGAATCTTCCTTGCTAGCATATGCCCATTCATGTGTGCGCTGCACAATCCTCCATGGACTTCCTCAATCAACTTCTGCGCCTCGACTTCTCTGACACATAGCAGTAGGGAATCGTTGTATGACTTCTTGTACAGTCTGCCCCCACTGTAGAAGTAGTGCCCTGCCAACCTCTGTATAGTTCGCTTCTCTGCAGCTGAGGCACCTTCTGGCAGAATTCTGTTTCTTATGTATCTCTCAATGTCTGCGTACCAAGGCTCCTCCTCGGGTGTGCTTTTCTCAATACTGAAGCAGTAAACAGGCTAACACCGAATTTCTATTTCCAGTGGTTGCACCCAAGCATCATCCGTGATGGTGGCCATTGATGCCAGTGTAGCTAGTGCATCTGCAAATCGGTTCCCGTCTCGTGGCATGTAGTCGAATGTCACGCTCTCAAATTCCTCTTCTAATTCCTTGACCAGCTCTTGGTATGGCACTAATTTCACATCTCTGGTCTTCCAGTCTCCCATCACTTGATAGATGATAAGACTTGAATCACCAAATACTTTTAGTTCTTGGATATGCATCTCGATTGCTGCTCGCAAGCCTAACACACACGCTTCATATTCGGCCATGTTGCTAGTGCAATCAAACAGAAGTTTCGCTGCTATCGGGTGATGGACACCGTTTGGGGAGATTAGCACTGCTCCGATCCCTTTTCCATTTACATTCACTGCCCCGTCGAAGAACATTTGCCACTTGGCTTCTTCTGTATCATCTGCAGACTCTATACACATTACATCTTCATCCGGGAAGTGAGTTAGAAGCGGTTGGTAGTCAGGTAGTGGATGTTTTGCCAAGTGATCCGCCATAGCTTGCCCTTTTATTGCCTTCCTAGTTGTGTAGACAATGTCATACTCAGATAAAAGGACTTGCCACCTGGCAACCCTACCAGTGGAGATCCGCTTCTCAAAGATGTACTTCAATGGATCCAGATTGGAGATTAGTAAGACTGTGTGACTAAGCAAATAGTGTCGGAGCTTCTGAGTTGCCCAGACCAGTGCGCAACACGTCTTTTCAAGCACTGTGTATCTGACTTCGATGTTGGTAAATTTCTTGCTCAAGTAATAGATTGCTTGTTCTTTCCTCCCTTTCTCATCGTGTTGCCCTAACACACATCCTACAGCCGTCTCGGAGACTGTCAGATACATGATCAAAGGTCGTCCTGGGATAGGCGGGACCAATGTCGGCGGACTCATCAGATAGGCCTTGATTTTATCAAACGCTACTTGGCAGTCGTCATTCCAAACTACTGGGTTATCTTTCTTCAATAGCTTGAATATAGGCTCGCACACAGGAGTCATTTGCGCGATAAATCGACTAATGTATTGTAGCCTGCCCAAGAATCCTCTCACTTCCTTTTCTGTCGACGGAGGAGGCATTTCCAGAATTGCCTTTGCTTTGACAGGATCAACCTCAATGCCTCGCTTGCCCACTATGAAGTCGAGCAGCTTTCCTGAAGTCACTCCAAACACACACTTGTTTGGGTTGAGCCGAAGTTTGTGCTCTCTGAGTCTGTCGAACATCTTTCCAAGGTTCACCAAGTGGTCTTCTTCTTCCTTAGACTTCGCTATCATGTCATCCACGTACACCTCCATCTCTTTGTGCATCATGTCGTGGAATATTGAGGTCATTGCACGCTGATATGTAGCACCCGCATTTTTCAGTCCGAACGGCATTACACGGTAGCAGTAAGTGCCCCAGTGCGTGATGAAGGATGTTTTCTCCATATCTTCAGGTGACATCCTTATCTGATTGTAACCAGAGAAGCCATCCATAAAAGAGAAAATCGAATGCGTTGCTGTATTGTCCACCAGTACATCAATGTGTGGCAATGGGAAGTCGTCCTTTGGACTTGCTTTGTTCAGATCTCTATAGTCAACACACATCCTGACTTTCCCGTCTTTCTTGGGAATTGGCACGATGTTGGCCAACCACTCTAGATAGTGAGTTACTTGCAGGAATCCGGCATCTAACTGCTTGGTGACCTCTTCCTTGATCTTCAGGGCCCATTCCGGCTTTGTGCGCCTGAGCTTTTGTTTCACAGGTACGGCCTCAGACTTTGTTGGTAACCGATGCACAACCAAGTCCGTGTCTAACCTGGGCATATCCTCGTATGACCATGCAAACACGTCAGAATAAGATTTAAGAAAATCAAACATCTGTTTTCTCAATAATGGTGACAGCTTTTTACCAATTTGGAGAATCCGTAGTTGTGCTATTTCACCTATGTCAATTGACTCTGTTTCCTCAATGTTGGCCTGGGGACCCTTTTCGTGTCTTTCCAATGCAAGCTGGAATTCAAGCGGGGTCTCTCATGATTCATCGTCGTCCTCATGCTCGAAAGGCTCACAGGGGACAATGTTTGAATCTTCCTGCTGTGATGGGCAAGTGCCGCAATCTGACTTGTCGAGTTCTTGCTTGTTTTCAGGATTGGACACTGGCTCATGCATTTCATTTATTATTGCCATCTGGACTGGTTTTTCAATTTCTTTTTGTTCTTTTTGTTCAATTATGGAAATCCCATTACCTATCCCGTGTCCCAGATCTTCCAGGTGTGCGTCGGGATTGATACTAAGATTGCGATGTTCAAGTTGCTTATTTTTGGTATTTTCATTTTCAAACAGATGCAAGTAGTAGGAAGCATTCAGATATTCATTAAAAACTTCAGCAGTAGCTACAACAGAAACTTCAGAGGTGATAGAAACCCCCTTTGGGATAGCAACTTTGCTGATGGCAAAAGGTGTGGCACTCCAGTTCCTGAGTGGTGCCTGGTCTTTCTTGCTGATGATGACTGCCGTTTCTGGTTCTTCAGCCAGTACCATGTTGGCGCTGTCATCAGAAGATATGCAGATCGGATCTTGTGCTGCGCCTCCCACTGGCTTGTTCTGGCTTCTCTCTGACTGGGGGCCAGATTCTGATGATATCCCCATCCATGCCCCACTGATGGGGATGACCCACGGTATCTCGTCCTCGGGTGGCGCATACGCGATGGTGACTTCGTTGGCCGGGTCAACTCTGGGGGGTGCAAACATTATGGGTATTCCAGTTGGTATCCCAGGCATTGTAGAAGAGTAAGCTGGTGGTGCCCATTTGCCGTAAGCTGCATGGTATACTTCTTCCGGTACTGGCCCTAGCACCTGGGGCATGCTACGGAACATGCGGTTCAAACCATCGCGAGTTCCAGGGTGAGGAATATAGGGGTGTGGAGGAGGCGACCTTGGCCTGCGGGTTGGTGCTCCTAAGCTGTCTCGCCCCTCCATCATGCAGACATACATGATAGGGCCTTCTTCTTTGGCTTCTTCCAGGGGAGCAGGTGGCGGTACTTCCATCACACTTGCAGAGGTGATCGGGATCCCATCGGGGATGAACTGCTTATCTGGTGGGGCAAAGGCCATGGTGACTTCGTCGACCGAGTCCAGGGCGACCAGTGCTGGCAGGCCATCTGGCGACCCCTTAGGAGCTAACGGGTCTACTTCCACTATATCTCCAATCATTTCCGTGGATGGTGGCTCCTCCCAGAGCATTTGGGCTAGGCCTTGTAGGTAGTCTTCTTCTTCGGCCGGGGCGTCAAGGAACTCATCTCCCCATTCTTGAGGGACTATGTTCTCGATGGCTTGGGCCGCTTCACGCTCCATGTTAGTGAAGCGGTGGTATAAGTTCCTGTGCACGCATATGGGCCAGTGGAGCTCTCTTCCGTCAGTTCTTGCCCTTTTTCTTTCAGCACGGTTCCCAAGGAGTCGGGAGTAGTCTTCTGGTTGCGGCCTGAACCCCAGTCCAAACCCAGTAGTCTGCTCATAAGGTTGGATGGCTGCCTTAATTCCCTGCTTATACTTGCCCAATCCATCGCCGGCTCTGAGACCCCAGTCTGCGCAGTCAGCAGCGCTGAACATGTACTTTCTCCTCCTTTTCGAGAGTCGTCGCCCCCTTTCAGATTCAGGGATACGATTCACCTGTACCATCTCCACTGCTTGGAAATTGAGTGCAGTGGGCAACTCAGAATCCACGTAGGATACCCCGACCCTTTCGAACTCTCGATGATCCTCAGCATGTACTGTTATGTGTTCGTTGCCTGACACGAACCGGACCATTCTGTGCAGTGTGGAAGATACTGCTCCTGCCTGATGCAGCCAAGGCCTCCCAATTAGCAAGTTAAACGAGGCATTGATATCCATGAGTTCGAACTCCATGGTAAAGGGCTTATTTGCAATCATGATCACCAAAGTGACCTCTCCCAGTGAGTCCCTTCGGGCGTTGTCAAAGCCTCTGACATTGTGCCCACTTGGCTTGATCATGGTAGGGCTCAACTGTAGACTGTGGAATGTCCTCATCAGGCATATGTTCAATGCTGACCCTTTGTCAATCATGGCACGTTTCACGATGAGATCAACGCACTTCACGGTTATATAGAGCAACTCAGTGTGATTGCACCCTTCAGATGGCAGGTCTACCGCAGAAAAGGAGATAGCCTGGGGTGCCATGATCACTGACACCACTGCCCCTAGCTGCTCAGGATTGATATCCGCTGGTACGTGTGCATCACCTAGGACCTTCATTAATACTGCCCGGTGCTTTTCCGAATCAATCAGAAGTCTCATTATGGAGATCTGGGCAGGCACCTTGTTCAACTGCTGGAGGATGTCGTACTCTGGAGTGAAAACACTGTGGTGCAACTCTATGATATCCTCTTCGGTGGCCCTTCCCTTTCTCTTGAGGGTCTGTGGTAATTCAGTAACCACATCCTTCCCTTTTTCTTTCCTCTTTGCTTCTGCTCCCTCTGGTGCGGGTGGGGGATCGGTGTTTACGTATCGACCGGATCGGGTGATTTGGTCGATTTCTGCTTCAATGGTGGTCGTGGAGGTGGCTTGATGGTAGAAAGATGGGGTGGGGTAAGGTGGGGATACCATGTTGTACGAGGGTGGTTCTAGGTTGAGTTGTGAAAGGTTGAGGGTGGGTGGTTCAAATGAAAGGGAGAAGGGGTCTTGTGAAGGCGAGTCCATGATGTCATGGATGTTGAGGGCGGAGGGGTTGGCGAGAGGGGTGGGGTAGAAAAACTCTTGGTTTGTGTGTGGGTGGAAGTGCACCAGACGGAGATCAGTAGGGAAGTCACTGCCATCTCCTTCGATAATGTTCACTGCCCTGCTTTCCTCCGCCGATGTGTCTTCTGAGTCCGTATCAGGGGACTCGTCTGAACTCTCATATGGATCAAGCAGGGTTGCCGATTCAGGAGTGGATGGTGGTTCTTCTTCTTTCGTGGCATGAGGAGGGACGAACCACTCAGACGTGCCGTGGGAAGAGGATTCTGAACTCGGTTCCGCTGACAGTGGGTCGGTGAGGGATTGTAGGTCCGGCTCTGATGTTGCAGACATATATTCAGGTGGCCATCCGGTAGACATCTGCGGGGGTACCCTTGAACTGCCCACCGACGCGTCTGTGTCCTGTGGCCCATTTCGGAACCAGGGTCCTTCGGAACTGTCGATTCCTTCTCTGCGTGGAGGGGATGGGGAGTCACTGATCCATCCGCATTGTACGGGGTTCCATGGCCCCGTGACTTCCTCACTGCTCTGCGGTTCATCCTCTATCGCACAGATATAGGCGTCTGTATCCTCCTTAACTATAATTGCTGTCGGGGGGGCTTCTGCTTGAAGCTGCACCCTCACTGTCTGCCCTGGTCGGCCGATTAATGCAGAAGGGTCGAACTGCCCGGTGCCCTGATCTCTGCTCACTTGATTCGCCGTCCTACTGGTGGAGGCCTTTAAGTGGTCTGGGAGAGGATTGGTGGTTACGCCGGCTGCAGGAGTTTGGGCGGGTGGTGCTGGTGGGTCTACAGTGATGCGCTTACTGTCGATCAGGTCTTGTATGTCGTGCCTCAAATCCCAACACCGATTGGTGTGGTGCCCTGGGGCACCAGAGTGGTACTCGCACCGCTCTGCAGCGTTGTAGCTCCTGGCATTGACTAGTCGGGGATTCGGGGCTTTGGTTTGCAGGTACCCTTTCTTCAGCAAAGTGGGTAGCAATTCTGCGGGTGCATAGGGCAGGGGGTGAAAACCCGTTTCATCCTAGCTTCAAATTCTTCTTTTGTCTTCCTTGCCCCTTGGTAAGCTGTCTGCCCGGTCCCTTGGGGCGCCACTGCCTCTGGTCCTTGGGAGAAGTGATAAGGCTGTGCTGGGTGCACGTAGTTCACTACCTGCTGTTCCTGCCTACGGGCTCTTGCCCCTGATTTCTGCTCGCCTGTCCTCTCACTGGCCTCCTTGGTGCGGCGCTCTGCCCACTGCTATCTATTTTCCCGGCTCTTACCGCGTCTTCAATCCGATCGGCGGTCAAGATCAGGTCGTTGAAGTTCGACGTACTCTGTCCTAGCAGCAGAGTGAAGAAAGGCTGTCCCAGCGACGCGATGAACAGAGATGTCATCTCTTGTTCCAGCAGTGGTGGCTATACCAGCGTTGCCAACTCCTTCCAGCGTTTGGCATATTCTCGCACTGACTCCTGGCTCTTCTTAGCCAGCCTCTGCAATTCTGCCCTTGTTTGCACAATTTGGCTGTTTAGGCGGTACTGTTGGATAAAGACTGTTGCCAGGTCATTCCACGTCCTGATCTTGGCCTTGTCTAAACTCAGGAACCAAGAGTAAGCGGCCCCGGTTAATGACTTTTGGAAGAACTGCACCATGATTCGCTCTTCCTTGGCATACTGGCACATGTCGCCTGAGTACGACCTTAAATGGTTTAGTGGGCACCCGGTGCCGTCAAATTGGTGCAACTCAGGGCATTTGAACTTAGCCGGGAGTTGGACGCCTGAAAAGAAGCAAAGGCTTTCCAGGGTAGCCTCACTTTGCACTGTGCTGGGTTGGAGCTATTTGAGCTGCTCCTTCAGGGCAGCCATTTCTGTTCTGTTCTCCTCCCTTACTGCTGTCAGTTTCTCCTCAAACTGCATTTCCTGGGTTCTGTACCAGTCCTTATCACCCTGCCCTAGATGGATGGGTAGAAACTGATCTTGCTGTGCAACGTGAAATGGTGCTGCCGGTGGTGGTGGTGCCAGGGGAGGGGGATTTGCCGGACGTGGCGATGGTGCCACTTCCGCTTGTGGCGGGAATTGTGGCAGCGGCTGCTGGGCGACTGGTACCACCGGTGGGCCCTGCCTTAATTCCCTCAGCTCTGTCATCACTTCCTGGATGATGGAACTCATGCTATCCATCTTTTGCTGCATTTCATTGACCACTTGGGTATGACTAGACTCTGCCGGATGCCGCCCTGGCGGCTTCTGTTCTCCTTGCTGTTCCATGTCGAGCCTTCTCCTCGATCTTAACAGGTACGGACTTCTGAAAGCAATTTTTGGTACCTGATGGGACAATTCGCAGGCATTAGTGCAATTTTACACAAATCGATTACACAATTTTATCTGATTGAATTTATTCATTTATTTGTTTATTTATTTGTTTTATGATATGATTTGACTAACTGATCTATTTTAGTTACCCTAAGGCAACAAGGGAAGAGAACCTGAATTTTGAATCAACTGATCTATTTTAGTTACCCGCAGGTAACAAGGGAAGAGAACCTTTTTGAAGACTGATCTATTTTGGCTGTCCTAAGACGACCGGGGAAGAGAACCCTAATGAACGAATCTATTTTAGTCACCCGCAGGCAACTGGGAGAGAGAACCCTATTGAACGAATCTATTTTAGTCACCCGCAGGCAACAAGGGAAGAGAACCTTGAATTTAAAGGGGTTTTGTTTGAGCTCAGAATCACAGGGTTGGACCAATGCAGGGTCTCCACAGGGGGTGAGCTGAAAAGCAGCACCCAGGCGTACCTCAACCAATCTCCAGTTCGCTCACTGGCGGCGTCGGCGCCAAGTTTCGGCTAGTAGTTCCCGGGCGTGCCTTAGCTAGTCGTTGGTTTAATCACCATTGACTTCGGCGCCTCACAAAGGGGAAGGCTATACCAGGACGTTCATCCACCAAACGGTTCAATCACCGGCGGCTTCAGTGCCCCAAAGGTTTCGGCTAGTAGTTCCCGGGCGTGCCTTAGCTAGTCGTTGGTTTAATCACCATTGACTTCGGCGCCTCACAAAGGGGAAGGCTATACTAGGACGTTCATCCACCAAACGGTTCAATCACCGGCGACTTCAGTGCCCCAAAGGTTTCGGCTAGTAGTTCCCGGGCGTGCCTTAGCTAGTCGTTGGTTTAATCACCATTGACTTCGGCGCCTCACAAAGGGGAAGGCTATACCAAGACGTTCATCCACCAAACGGTTCAATCACCGGCGACTTCAGTGCCCCTAAGGCTTGACCGAATGATCTCGAAAAGATACAGATGGGTGTGATCTGAGCTCAAGGTCTTGGGTGTTTTTTAAACACTTGCTGGGTTTTGCGATCTCAATGAGAGAGATGCAGTTAAAGGAAATTAGGTGGTCGCAACGACCAGGAATATTGCAATTATCTGAGAAGAGGTGGTCTGTCGGAGACCGAGTTGCCCTATTGGATGGAATTAATTCTTTTATTTCTTGTTCTTGTTTGGTTAAGTCTGAACAACATAGCATAGTGAAGGTAAATTCATGATTCAATCAAAAAGTACCACCGTGGCACCAAGTACATCATCATGTTTATCAAAATACAACAAAGCCAAGGTCTAGCTAGGTTGGTCATCATCATAGTGGGAGGACACGTCTTGCCTCCTCAAGGCTCGCAGAAGCTTGTTCTGCAGACGTCGGTCCTCCTTAGCACGCTTGCGCACCAATTCCATTTCCTGTTGCAAGGCCATATTGGCCTGCTTACTCTCCCGTTCCGAATCCACATAAGCTGAATGGATACGGGAGTAGGTCTCTTGCAGTTCGGCCACCCTGTCCCTATATGTGTTAGGGGGCGGAACTGGAATGTCGACTGATGCGACAGGCTGTAGAGGTGGGGGCCATCGTGGCCAAATTCCCAAGCTATCCACTGCTCGTAGTCTCGAAAGTGTAATTCGGTGAAGATGTCTTCCCGATACACGCAAACTGTCTTCCACTCCATCAGCAGTTGGGTCCTTAGTCCCTTGGTGAGTGGGCCAATCAAATCGCCCAAGTCGTCCTTGACCGGGATTCCCTGCGGTTTCCCAAACTGTCTCAGAACCCGGATCGGATAGTACGGCACGGCATGGGTGAGTCCTATCAAGGCAAGTCCCTCTCTTTTCTTGAAAGCTATAATGGGGGTGTAGGGGATGTTGTACGTGCCCCACCATCGAATGTCTATTTCTCCCTTCAGGTGGAGAAAGTGGCTGAACCAATCCTCACGAGTGGGTAGGTCTGGTTTGATCTCTCTCTGAGCCAACCAATGGATGTTGTCGCCGGTTGCCTTGTAATATGCACTGACGGGTGATGACACCATCAGATGGTCTTGCAGCCAAAGGTGGAGAAGGGGAGCGCACCCTTGAAACCTCCGGGTTCCGTTTTTGGACCAAGTCAGGGAATGGAACAGTTGAGCTAGGATTAGTGGCATGATTCGGTATCCCGGCCTGAGTTGGTCCACAATTTCCATGAGGGCCAAATTAATGGTGTCTCCCCCAGTTGGAAAGAAGATTTGCGACAGAACCACAAGGGTGAAGGTGTCAAACCAAGCCCGGAGTCTTTCCTACTTTTTGTTTCTTATTTTCTCAGCCAGCGCTATTTTGGAGACCCGAGTAAATGATTTGTCACCTCCTAAGGTCTGGAATTCTCCCCTTGAGAGGCCAAAGAAAACACAAGCTTCATTCTTGTAGCTTTCTTTGAGACTTGGCCTAGCGGGTTCTCCTAAGTCACGAAATTGGAGGAACAGGTCAAGTTCCTCAATTGTGGGGGTCAACTCATTGATCCCGAATCGAAACACTGAAAACTGGGGATCCCAGAAAAGCAATGCTGCTTGGATCATGTCCCAGTTGATCGGCACATTTAACAGGGACAAAGTCTGTCCCATGTGGTATTTGTGCTCCCATTCAATCTGCTCACTCCCTTGGAGCTGCCTTGTCCAAAAACGGATCCAGGGGGTATCCCAGGCGCACTTCTCTATCCTAGGGAAACGGGTTCTCTCAGATGAGGACGAGGATGCCATGCCAACTATCCGATCGAAATTCCAAATTAGTTTAAGGTTCCACACCAAACTCTTAATCAGTCCTAAGACATGCATAATTTCAAGCAAAAGACTAATCACTAGCAGTTCTAACATGCTTCACAAAATAAAGCAAAAGACAAACAGTGCGGAATTTTAACTCAGGCACACATGGTGTGTGGTCCTACGGGTTGGCGCCAATGAAGGCGCGACTCCTAGACATACTTGTGTAGGGGAGCACGTTCAAGTCCTGATCAATCTTCTGTCTTTCATCTGTTCTTTCATCTACCTTCGGTGTCGGACCACAGCAAAAATTACAACTTGCCATCGAGGGCGAATTTTTACAAGATATTTACAAAGCCGTAAAGAATTCATCCTTAAGGCTGTTGGGAGCCAAAAGGACGGATACAGATTGCTTTCCCAGCGGGTAGGCTAAAAATTCCTAGATCTAGGGTTTAGTGCCCATGTTCTGATCTGGCCTGCTTTCATCTGTTCGTCTGATCTGGCCAGCTTTCGTCTGCTCTAAAAGACTAATCTGGACTTAATGTGCTTCCAGCGGACTCTAATGGGTCAAGACCCATAGCAGACAGGACTCCATGCATGGATCTGGGGTGGTTCCCCTGATCAAAATTAGGTGAGCTTCCTAAATTAGGGCTGAGGTCGCCCATGATCTAGGGTTTACTCAATTTGATGCAAAAAAGCGGGGGTTGCTGCCCCTAATGGACTCTGGATTTTATTCCAATTTTACTCCTCTTATATTCATCATTCACATCCTACTCACCCTCTCATGCTTAATGCAAGGTTCATTCAGAAACGTTAGGTGGGGGAGGATACCTAGCCCAAGACATAAGCCTACAAGGGTCTGGACCAGTACTGGATCCTCGCGTGCCACGGCAAGAAACTAGTGGTGCTAATGGACTCCAGAAAACTGGGGGGATGGGTTTACCCTGCTTTCCCCAGCAAGCCACGGGAGCATAGGTGTTAATACCATCCCAAAGATCAGTTTGTAGGAATCAGAAGGGTAGGCTGCTAGAGAGGTCTAAGTTTGGTAAATAAGTAGCAGTATACGATTCGCTCATCTATCAAGGGTCGGATCATTCACGCATCCTCCCTCGTGCCTGTCACCCCACGCAGTTTATCACACCAATGCGGGAATTTTAAAATTTAAATTTAAACAAATATCCATCCACGGTGTGGTGGTGTGCCCGTGTGTGCAGTTGGGCTGCGTACTGTGTCTATACGGGTGAGCTTTGTCTGGATTTAGGTGATAAAGGAATCCCTACTACCTTGTATAGTAAGGTGCAGAATTGGCACGTTTTACGATGTCCTGGGAGAATCCTCAGGTAAGTGGAGGGTCACAGGGGACCACTTAAATTCCACTTGCCTTAGGCAATTATCGCGTCCTTGTGGCAGGACTCCCCAGAAACACGTAGTTACGTGTATTCCGCGCCTTGCTATATATGGGGTAGCAAGGGTTCCTAAGTATCCACTAAAATCCCTCTTATGCTGACTCGGTCCAAGCAGGGTCCTACTGGGCTGAGTGGTCCCCAGTGGAGTCGCCAGACTGTGCGCGCGTGGGAAACGCGGCACGGGGTAGTTCAGGGTCGCCACCGCCTGATGGGGTGTAGGCGGACACCTGGGTGCCTAATCTTGTCTACTTAGGGCTTTTTGGGTCTGCGGCTTGAGATTCTAAGTGCGGTTCTCGGTTGCGGTCTGGGGAAGTCCGTAGACACCCCATTCCACCCCGTCGGATGACGGGTCCCGTAGGTTCCCTGATTTTGAGTCAGCATTCTATTTGGTCTTCACCCGATTCCTAATCCAGCATGCTTTTTGTTAGGTCTTGGCGGGACCACCTGAGTGGTGTGAGTCCTTTTAGTTGATTTTATCTTTGCTTAACTTAAGTGATCTGGGTCTGTTTGGGTGGGCCATGTTGGAAGGTCCATGGTGTCCTGGGTGGGCTTGAGTAAGCCTGTGTGCCGATGTGGGCCTCTGTCTAAGCCTAGGAGGCCCTCCAGGCTTGGGTTAGTGAATTGGTTTTACCTTAGAGTTCAATTTTGGAGGTTAAGTATTTTACATGCAAAGGTGGGCCTGATGGGTTTGCGGGCCCCTTAGGCGGGCCCCCATGGTTGGCCAAGTAGCTTTATGTTATCTTTTTAATTTGCCAGAGTGGGCTGGATACTGGGCTTGGGGCCCGTGATCTAGGTTTTGGGCTTGAAAGCCCAATTCCTTGGAGTTTAGGGCTTGCACCCTACCTTGGTTCGGTTAGCGGGCTTTTGGCGGGCCCGACAGGCCCTAGCCCATGGTCTCGGCCAAACCATACAATTCATATGTTCATTACACATTACAAGGCACGGGTGGGCCGCATTGGGTTCGGCCCATCCGATTAGATTGGTTAATTTCACTTAATCTTGCTTAAGTTGCATGCTTTGGTGTTTATTGGGCTTGGTGGGCCCCGTTGGAAGGCCCACTAGTGAGCCAAGTTGGACCGGTTGGTCCAAGTCCCAAGTTGGGTTTCCGGGTGACCCGGAAACCCTGTTGGTTCAGTTGGTTTAGCTTCAAATCATTCAAAAATTCGGCAAAGGATCAACCATGCACAAAATACACTTTCTGTGTGTATCCGGTAACTCAGGCCGGATACGCCTGGTTTGCAGGTGATCCAGCCAGATTAGCCGGATACACAGGGGCCATGGGTTATCCGGCCTGAGTGGCCGGATACACCCAGGCCTCAGGTGATCCGGCCTGAGTTACCGGATCACCCTGGAATGGCCTTTTTTGGGCTTTCTGCCATTCGGGGTGTTTCCAGGGGGTTTCTAGGGCTCTTGTGGGCCCCTGGATGGGCCCACATTGGTTCAGATTTGCTGAAGAAGCCTCCTTTGGCTTCTTTCATGGCTTCCAGCAAAGGTGAAGGGGAATGGGGAGCATGCTTGCACAAAACTATAAGGAAAATAGGACCTCACGTGGTCCTAATGGTGAAGAAGAAATTTGCTTCCAGGGAGGGTTGGTCCCTGCATGCATGGACCCAAGACTAACTACTTGCATACAAAGAAAACAAAAAAAAACTATACTAGCATATGCCACAGGTAGTTCACAGCAAAAAAACCTATACTAACAAGAAAGCCTATACTAGCATTTTTACTTGAAGAGACAGCGAAAGGAAGAGCGGGGGGGTTACATATGGGGGTACATCAGATTGCAAGATAAAAGGGAACATGCTCCCTCTGAAGAACTTGATGTAAACCTATGGACAGCAACTAAAAGAGGTTAAAAATATGTTAAAATGAGACTCCCATGCTTCCTTAACAAAACCTACGTGGCCCTCATACTGGTGGACGCATTCATGCTATGAAAAAGGTGGTAAGAACATGGTTGCACCACCATGCAAGTGTTCATGCCAGGCAAGAGGAAAACAGGAGAAAAGATGATAGAAAAATCTAATTTTAATATATGTCAGTCCAAATGTAACCAGGAGCCTTACCTGATGGTCCTTAAGCCTGGGAGTGGGGTGGAGACACCTCTTTGGAGTTGGACAGCAGCTGTGGACCCTTCCTCTTGAGCACAGCAGCTCTCCCTTTCTTTCTTCTTGGAGTGTGAGTGGAGACGGGGAAGGAAAATGGAAGGTTGAAGTGGTTTTTAATGGCTAAGGATGGTGGTGGAAGGCAAAGGGGGTTGGAAGAGATAGAATTCGAGGTGGGCAGGTGAGAGAAGAGAGCAGGAGAAAGGCAAAAATCACAGCCAACCCCGGACTGAGCTGCTGTTTTGGTATTTATAGAAAACTTAATGTATCCGGCAACTCAAGCCGGATACACTAAGGCCTCTTCTTATCCAGCCTTCATGGCCGAATACACTGAGGCTCCTTTGTATCCGGTCTTCAAGTCCGGATACGAAACATAATCATTTGAAAATTAAATGCCGCCGCGAATTTGTCGGGCGATCGGCGCGGATCTCGCGCGAAAATCTTCTTGTATCCGGTCTTCAAGTCCGGTCATGAAGGGGAGCTAGTGTATCCGGTATTAAATACCGGATACGAATCGAAAAATTACGGATTTGCCCTTCGACTTGACCGATTCGACCGATTCGACCGATTTGACGCGTTTGGATATCTACGGATTGGCCCGTACGAATTTTTGATATTTAGGATTTAGTCCCTGAGATATTTTGCTGTGTTGGCTGCCACGTGTGCAGTTTCCGCGCCACGTACGCAGTTCCCGGTTTTTGCTACCCGGAAATTTTTGACAGATCATATCTCCTTTATCCGAACTCCGATTTGAGCCAACTCAATTGCGTTAGACTCGTACCGGAGCCCTCTATTTAATGACATAGGGCTAAACACTTGGCACGGGATTCGAGGAAAAGTCAACTTTTGGCCTTCCCTTAAGTTTGACTGCCCGCAGAACCTTTATCCGGACTCCGATTCCTGCAAACCCAGTTGCGTTGGACTCATGTTGGGATTCTCTATCCAATGGTATAAAGCAAGGTACTTGGCATGGAATTCAAGGAAAAGTCAACTCTCGGCTCTTCCTTAAGTTTGACCGCCCGCAGAACCTTCATCCGGACTCCGATTCCTGCAAACCCAGTTGAGTTGGATTTGTGTCGGGATTCTCTATCCAATGGTATAAAGCAAGGTAGCCAAATTTTATCTGATTAAAAGGTCAACTTTTCACCCCTCAGGGTTTGATTTTTTAGCCGGGCTTTGCATTTCTGGCTTTTCTAGAGCGCAAAAATGAGGTGCTTACAGTCCCCACTCAGGCCAAATAAGGATACATGCTAGATTAAGAAGGGTGAGACTGAGTTGACTTGAACCAGGGAGACCTGAGGGACCCGTCATTCGACGGAGCGGACAGAGGTGTTTTTGGACTTCCCCAGACCATAACTGAGAACTTGCCCGAATCTCTAAAAAAGCCGCAGACCAACAAATCTTAGACCTGTATAGGCACCCAAGTGTCTGCCTGTACATCTCAGGCAGTGGTGACTGCGATACCCCGAAACCCCAACGCATTCCGTGCGGCACCCTGAGGGACGTGCACACATTGGCTTAGGAATCAGGTGAGTTTAGAATTGAGTTGATTCGTAACGAGGAAGACCCATGGGACCCGTCACCCAACTGGACAGACCGGGGTGTCTACGGACTTCCCGGGCCGTAACTGAGACCCTACTTCGAATCTCAAGCCACAGACTAAATTAGACAAGCTTAGGCACCCAGGTGTCCGCATGCACTCCATCAGACGGTGGCGACTCTCTTTTCCCGTTTTACCCTTTCCTGAGGCATGCGCGCCTCGCCCATGCGGCGTTCCGACGTGCGCACACTCTCTATTCCCTTTCTCTTCCATTCTTAACCCAAAGAACATACTTGGTGTCTCTTGATGCTTGGAAATTAGGTCTTGAAGTGCTGTTTGTGCACTCTAGAGAGTTCAACAAATTTAAAGAGATTATAAATACCCAAGGTGAGCTCCTTTATACCTTTTATTTAACATACTGGAACATGATGGAAATATGAGTAGTCTTATTTTCTTGTATCATGTACCTACTGTTTTCTCTCTTACTATGGTATATTTTCTCACCTCATCTTCAGTTTATACTAATTTTTATGTGTGAATAATCCCCCTTGGTAAGAAGGAAATATTCGATAGCTTAAAGAAAGGGAGAGAGTTCTTATTATTTGACTTTAAGGGTTTTAAAGCAACTGATTTGCTGCTGTTTTCTTTCCTTCCCTATTGTCATCTTCTTGTCATTTAATAGGGGAGTGTGTTCCCCTTAACCTAATCTAATGTACCCCATGCGTAACCCCCCCTTTAACCTTTCTTTTGGGTGCTTTCATTTTAAGCTAGATAAGTGATTTATATGGATGTGATTATGCTATTAATTGTATGTAATACATGCTGGTTTTATTATTTTATTTTGCTTACATATGGCCTAGTTACCCTTTTAGGCATACATGAAATTTCCTCATCATTTATTAGTACTAGGAGCATGTATATGAAAGAAACCATGATTTTCTTGCTACTGTTTTGCATATGATTCAAACCATGGCTTTCTTGTTACTATTTTGATATTCTTACCATGGTTTTATCTCATATTGGTCACTGTTTTGACCATATAAAATCAGTCCTATTTTTTTTGCATATACTACTGTAAAATCCCAGTTTTTAGTAATAAATAAATTAATAGACTAATTGGTTAATAATATGCAGGAGATGAGATTTTGGTTCAACCCGGAGGAGTTCAAGATGAACCGGAGATGACAAGAGAGCCTATATAAGGTGAGTTCATGATTATGGACTAGGTATTATTTTAATTTAATAATTATTGTTGCTATGGTTTGTATTAGTAAGAATAAATGGAGGAATAAACAAGGAGAATAAAAAGAGTGGGTCGAACCCAATGAGAGTGGGTTGACCCAAGGGTTTAGTTGGTTTAAGGTTAAAGGCTTAATTATAAATTTTTTTAATGAAGAGGGGGCAATTAAGTAAAAGCCATTAAATAATAAACAAACCTAGTAGTGCATGGAGTTGTTATTCACGTGGAGTTTAAAAACTCAAAATAGAAAAATAGCCGAACGTCCTTGCTTGCTTCCTCTATTTTTCTCCTAGTTGCCTTGTGATCAAACCTAACCCTAAAGCACCTGTTGGAGCCATCTTAGAGAAGGAAAAGAGGGGATTTTCGTGCACAAAGAACTCAGGTAAGAACAAGTAATAAACAGTTCTGTTTTTGGAGAGATAGATATGTTGCTAGCTCTAAAAACCTGATTTTCTTAACCCAGACGTGATCGGGCTTGTTGGGATCATTTGAAAAACTTAGGAGTGATATTTCGTTGCTTTTAGAAAAGGTTTAAGTTCCTAAAACCAGGTAAGTAGTCCCTTGATGCTTGCATAAAATCCAAATTCGTGTTTAGACGATATACATGGTTATTCGATGTTTGATGCATTGTTTTTTGTTATTTATGATGTTTAAATTGTTGGGAATTGTTCTAGTATGTTTATAAAGTATTTTAGAATGATTTAGAATGGTTTTGATGCATAGAATATTGAGTTGTAGAATTTTTATGGAATTTCGCAAAGTTACGGATTTTTCACATATCGGGCCGCCTAAGCAGTAGCTCGAGCGACCTATGTATTTATTCAAAACCTGAGAGCAATTTTACTCAGATTGAACTGTCACTAGAATAGTCGCTTGAGCGACGTATCGAGCAACCTACCCTAA
The DNA here is from genome assembly GCA_947561395.2 of Buxus sempervirens. Lineage (NCBI taxonomy): Eukaryota > Viridiplantae > Streptophyta > Magnoliopsida > Buxales > Buxaceae > Buxus > Buxus sempervirens. The sequence continues at coordinate 33,352,998 of OX387184.1, read as the reverse complement.
ATTAACCTATTTTGCAAGGCCGATCGAGCGCCCTTGGCCGCTCAAGCGACCAGTTTGTCAGATTTTGGAAATTTACTTTTCAACCTAGTTTTTCACCGCGAAAGTGTTTTTATCCAAATTTAACCTATGTACCATCAAGATTGGGGTATTTGGGAAGTGTTTGCACTGGTGGATGTTTAAAATTCAATTTTATAAAGATTTTGGGTAGATGTTTCTAAAGAGGCACTTTTACTTGATTCCATTGTTCCAAAAGATTTTACTTTTAACCAAGGATGGTTTTGTGAGTTCAGACACCTGTATTTAGGTGATATGAAAGTATTTTGTGCATCGATGGAGTCGATACACATTCGGGACATATTGGCCCGTTGAAACTTGGAGTTTTGGACATATGATTTGGTGCACTCTGTTTTGGTTTTGGGTCATTGGTGTGACAAGGCTGGTGCTTGATTTATTGTTTCCTACATGGGCGGATTTGGTTACAGATATGGTTCTGTATTTGGTGGGTGTTATTGAGAAGTATGTCCATTACCCTGATTGGTTTTCTCACTGTTGAGTGGGCTTAGCAGTTATATGGATCCATAGAATAGCTATTAAGTGAAATGTGTATTAGAGGGGTTTGAATTCTGTGTCTGAGGCATTCCATCATCTCGAGGATGGTACCGCTCCTGGATTGGTCAGTCATTACGTTACCCACTCCTGGATTGATTGGGCCGTACATGCTAACTCATGGTTGGGTTCTTCCGTTGGTGTTGAATAACCAGACTACAAGGCGGCTGGTCTATCGTAATTCAGTTAGGTAGCATATTGGCACATGTCTATTCTCTTCTTTTGGTATACTATTTCATGAGTCCCATGAGGTGGACAAATTATATTTCATTGTTGTCTTCATTCTTATTGTGATTATTCGGATTAAGCGATGCATATTTTATTGTGGTCAACTATTTGCATGACTGCTTACTGAGATGTTGTTTCCCACATTATTGTTTTATTGGTTTTGTTTTCAGATATTTCTGGAGAGGACGTTGCTGGGGTAGAGACTCCGGGGGATTACTGTGATTAGCAAGAAGAAGACTATTTCATTCCTGTGTAGGTCCAGGAGGACATGGAGAGATATTTAGATTTATTTTCTTAGGGATTAACTTTAGTATTTTAATTGAGGAGTTTGATGTTATTTGAAAGATGATTGGTATCTTTATTCCACACACTTGGTGGATGTTATTTATGTTATTTTGTTGAACCCTTTCTAGACTTCATAGATGAAATATAAAAGGATAATGTTGGTAGTTTAATTCCGCGCTTTCTGAAGGATGTTCTTATTTCCGCACTCTGATATAATAAATGAAATTGATTAAGTCTGGAATAGTTGTTTTCGGCCATTTTCCCTAACAAACCAGATTTTGGTTTATGTGTGTAAATAAACTAGATCCGGGGCATTACAACTACACATGCATGCTTGCACTTTTAGACACTTCGTATACATGTTGGTTGCTATTTTTTTAGATGTTTTACTTATTCTATTGGTTAGTTTTGTTTTACATACATAGGTGTATTCTCCAGCTCTTAAGCACACTAACACACACTACACATCTTGCCATGAAGCATGTCCATTTAGGTTTTATGATTATTTTGTTGTGCATATGTCGGTTGCTGTTCCTTTAGATTAAAAGGGACCAAAACAGGGACACTTTGTAAAACCTCGAAATTTTCCCAAATATTAAAATAAAATAATAATTAATATTCTTGAGGATTATTATGGATGGAAATAATTTATTATTGTAGGGGATATCGTTACAAGCGGAGATCTGGAGTTTGGCGCAGATCAGACCGTTGGATCGTGAGATATCGAGATAACAATTAAATTTTGATGTTGCTGTATTCTGATTGGGTGAGTGCATTGTGGGTGATACTTGTGTGTTGCGTCGGATCTTAAATATATAATTAGGGTTTATACCCTAGGAGAATACAAACCGTATTCTTCGTCGTATAGGTTGTTTTGTATTTGGCGGCTATAGACCAACGAAGAGAGAACTGAGAGAAGAAGGAGAAGGAAGAGTGTTTGATCTTGAGTTTCTCATCATCCCAAGAGCTTTATACGTATGTGAAGAGAACAAATTGTTGCTGTTCAGAGGAAGAAGAAAGGAACACACGATATAGGTAGGTAGCATCGATTTTTCGTTTCGTTTTGTGTTCTGGAGGTTAATCGATTGTGTTGCATGATTTTGGGTTGTATTTACATGTATTTAGCATAGTAGAAATGTTATATGTATGCTATAACTGATTAGAACATGAAAAATTGAGTTTTGGTACACTGTATGGCCTATTTCGAGGGGACCGCCGACCTCTCTACGCTCGATGATCCTTAGCGATCTTATGCGCTAGTATAACTTTTGAGACCACCCAAGACCGCGAGAAGAGTTATCGTCGGCGCTCTGTTTTACACTACCACAGACCTTTGACCGCCCAGGCGATCCTGAGCGATCCTGGGCGCTCTAACAAAAAAATGCAATTTTGACAGTTTTTCATCCCCTTTTCTTCTCCAACCCTTTTCCAAATAACCCGAGCCTCCTACACAGCACGCTTATTTACCTGAAAGACATTTAAGTAAATGTCTTATGCATTTATTGCTCCATTTATTTAAGTCTTTACATGTAAATAAGGTTTTACCCCCCATTTGGAGCCAATAAAAATACTCCCAAGGCCCAATTCCCAACCAATAAAAAGTCAATTTTTCAGTTTATGCCTAAATTTCCAGTTTTCCCGATTTTTATCAAAAATCCTGTTTTGAGTTTGGTACCCATATGAGTGATTTAAAAGCCCATAAAATTCTAGAAGATTTTTTTACCCCTAACTAGAATACAACCAAAATTTGAGCCGAAAACTCCTTGTGGATTGGTCTAGAAAAATTATATACCCAAAAATCAACGTTTTTAACCAGACTTGGAATATTTTTGGGGTCCGAAACTTTTTGTTTTGGAATCGATTGATTTTTGGTATGGTGACCTTATTGGGAATCCTAAGACTATTCCACTCATCCAAAATGTATTTTGAGAACTTTATGACATTCTTAGTCCCAAATCATTATAAAATAGGTTATTTGGATTTCCACCCCTTGTAACACTTCTCTAAGATTATTCTTAAGGTGTCTCTGAAGGCCAATTATACTAAAAAGTTCATATTAGATATTTAACCACCTTGTTCTATGATTTAGTACAATTTGGGGTTTAAAAAGGATCAAATTTACTTGAAATGATTACAAGGATTCTATATAGGTAATTTCCTTCTCAAAATATAATTGGACTGTGGACTGAATGCCATGATGGCTATAAGAGATTCGTACCATCTGCGGATGAGATATGTGACCACCTGTGGGTGAGATGAGACCTCCTGTTGGGGGAGATGTGATCCTGATTGGATTGCATCCCACATGGGAGATATATGACCACCTGCGGGTGAGATGAGACCTCCTGTTAGGGGAGATGTGATCCTGATTGGATTGCATCCCACAGGGGAGATATGTGACCTCATGCGGGAGATATGTGACCTCTTGTGGGGGAGATGTAATCATGATGTGATTGCATCCCACAAGGGAAATATATGTGATTACCACCTGCGGGTGAGATATGATGACTCTTGCGGGAGAGACCTCATGTAGGGTAGATGTGATTACTACGTGATTGCATCCTACATGGGAGAATGTTATTATCAGATTGAGATTCACTATTAATGATGAATGACATGATTTACATTTGAATAAGAAGAGTTTGATTAAACGGTTTAGCTGTGACTTGATTTGAATGACTATAAAATAGAATATAAATGAGCCACGAATTAATTATAGAATTATTTTAGGAAAACAATACTGGCAGTGAATTGGAAAATCCTTTAGATGTGATTTATATTACATTGCCTTTCTAATTGAAAAGAAGGTTACATAATAAACTCTCTTTATTCCAAACACTAATTAGATGTTGGTTTCGTATGGTGATTACTCGTTCTTCTTATCGACCGTGACTACTTGATTATTTATCGTGCATGAATGATTACTTTTATATATAAACTGTTTCTAGAATGCATGTGTCACCTACTGAGATAGTTGTATCTCACCCTACTTCTTTATCTTATTTTTCAGCTGTTCCACGTGAGAACGTCCTTGGGGTTGACTCGAGGGGAAGTTGCAGATTACTGAGCTGAGGATCTTTCTTATTTAGTTTAGATCTTTCTATTAGAGGTTGATAGATGTACCTTGATAGATAGTTTATGATTTAATTGAATATGAGAGAAAGTGTATTAGAAAACCCATTTACCAGATTTATGAATTTACATTGATGAGTTAGTTTGATGGTTTAGAAAGCCACGCATATTGATGAATTTGATGTCTTTAATTCTCCGCACTTTGATAATTAATGCGATTAGTTGAATTTAAATATTCTGGTAATTAGTAGCTTTGGACCAGTATTGCTCTGGATTCGGGTTTGGTGGTTGGTTTGCATAGACCCGGGTTCGGGGCGTAACACACTTAGTCCATGTTTCTATGCCAAGCTTGGTTCAAAAGAAAGGGGAAAGTAGATCCCTAACCCTCTCAAATGTTTTTGGTTTCAAACCCTTCAAAAGAAGCCTTTCAAGCTCCATTTGAACCACTGTGGGCCCACATAGCCACTGAAGCCTCCCAAAAGACCTAGAACCTGAGCCCATTTGGAAAAATTGAAAAAAAAGGGCATTTATAGGCTGATCCGACAACTCAGGTCGGATCAACCTATCTCCCTTCATGGCCGACAAGTGATTTCGGCTACATAAAAAAAAATGCAATTTTCTAATTTTTAAATCCCTTGCCATATTCTTACATATTTAAATTGAACCGGATGAGCCAATAGGGTTTTTGGATCAACCTAGGAAGAGTCAACTTAGGGGATATAGACTGGTTTTAAAAAAAAACCCTACTGATTTACCTTAGTGAAACGTGGAATATGCGCAACTGCGTGTTCTGGGGAGTCCTGTCAAACAGACGAGATAATTGCCTAAGGTAAGTGGAGTTTAAGTGGGATCGCTGTGTCACTTCCACTTACCTGGGGTGTAAAACCCCGAATTTTCACATAATAAATAAATAAATGATAAATGAAAGAACATGAGTTTAAGTCCTAGTTAAAATAAAAAGTGAAGATTTAGAGGATAAGTAATTCAAATAAGTAGTAAGTTGTAAATAAAGAAGGAATTTTGAGGAAATTAGCCTAAAAGGGTATTTTGGTAATTTTCAGAAAATGGAATTTATGAAATAAATCATTAAATAATAATTAGGATTTGAAAATAGAAGAAAATAATTTATTTAGGTAAGTTAGAAATTAAAAAGAAGTAATAAAAGCCTAAAAGAGGAAAAAGGGTAATTAGGACATTTCAAGTCTTAATTTGGAGAAAAAGTAAGAAATTTGGGTTCGGTGATATTTAGTGTTTAAGTAATTATTATGCACAAAATTAGGTTTCAAGGAGGAGTTTAAATAATAAGAGATTTGATTAGTATTGTTTTGGTACAAAAATAGAAGGTGGAGAAAAAGTAGGAATTAATTAGAATGAGTAAGACTTTAACTAGACCACCATAAGGTTGGGTTAGCCCAATTAAAGGAGCCTATTAGGGTTGGTTTAGGACTCTTGTAGCCTAGTATAAATAGAAAAGAAATAGGAGAAAAGAAAGAATTTTCGTGGGTAAAATAATGGGAGAAAAGAGGAGGAAGAAGAGAAGAAGAAGGTTGCTGGAGCTGTCCGACCAGTCTCCATCAAATCACGATCGGGGAAAATCCGTACTGTGGATCAACTTCAACTTTGGAGGCTTTGATCTTCACTGATGGATCTACAATGTGAACAGTGGAGATTTGAATTGAAGAACTATAGGTTGGTGCGTTTGGGAGCAGAAGTTGGGTCCAAAATTAAAAACTTCAAAAGAAGATGGATTTTTAGCATATGAGGCAAGTAGTAACCCTTGAAAACTGGAGGAACTGCATGATTTCATTTTCTATGATTTACTATGGTTTGAATGGATTAGTCGGAACTGGATTTACATGGAATCAAATGTTTTATATTATAAGATTTTGTATTCTTGAAGGATTTGTTAAAGTAATGAAGAAAAGTTGGTTTGATCATGCAAATAATCCTAGGATGGTATTTAATTGAAACAAATTAATCTAGAGGACTTTAGATATGATTTAGAATGTTAAGGGATTAATTTAGACCAATGGAACTCAAAGCAAAAGCCTAAAAATCCGAACTTGGAAAATTTGGAAAATTACTGTTGAATTTTGAACTAGCGCTTAGGACTGCCCAGGACCGCCTAGCCTGCAGAGGTAGGCGCTCTCTTCATAAAATTTAGAATTTTGGGGTTTTTGTCATACGATTAAATACCTAGTAAATTTTCTAGTATGATAATCATTCTATCAACTTTATAAAGACCTAATTAAGGTATAAAAATTTATAAAATTAAATTGGAAAAATTAGCCAATTAATTGGAGGTTATAATGAAAGATTGGTGCATGAAAAGGTCTAAATGGTATGGGATATTTTTAGAAATAATACTTCTGGTATTTATAGGGTAAAAATATCTTCTAAACTTTATTTTAGGTCTGTAGGATATGCTGGAGAATAAAAATACAGAAAACTTAAATAGAAACTATCTTAGGTATTAAGATGGGAAATTGGATTCTAGTAAAGGGATTAATAAGGAAAACTCTAAGCAAGACTTGAATTACTTTTGATTTGTACTTTAATATGAATATTGGTTTCTGGAATTGCATAAACTCAGATTTTATCGGATTTATGATACATGAGTTATATTTTGAATATAATTAGGAAATTGCATATGTAATACTGGAAAAGGCTTATTTTGGGTTTTTAAGGATTGAATCATGGTTTCCTCTTGGAATTGAACATTTAGGTATGGATTGGTATGTGGTATGATGTTATTCACTTTTCTTTTACAGTTGGGTGATACAGCTTTTGTGGTTGAGTTGATACTAACTTGTACGGCAGAGATGGGTAATCCTTTGTGTAGAGATGTGTAATCCTTTACAGGTAAAAGTGTATATGCCTCCCACAGTAGCGTGTCCTCTCGTATGTTGTTTTATCATGATTTGTGTCAGTGGGCTTAGCTGTATATGGATCCATAGTTTTGGCTGGTTAGCTAAGTGGTATTTCGTTTGGGTTGAGTTACTCCTATGTGCGAGCGCGCTTCCTTTGCAAGTTAGTTTGCTCTTGAAGGTCCTATGTCTGGAGGGACACCCCGGTGCTTTGCTAGTGATTCCCTGTACATTTGGATAAGCGGCCACACTCCATGTTCAGATTTCGGTGCTACATGCTGGTGGTACATACCAACTTTGCGAGGTTCGTGCGCAATAAGTCGATGACTACGGCTCCTATCTAAGGTGATGTTCATGGGTTTGAGTGTCTTAGTAGCTTCGCCCATAAGCTGCACGGTGGTATAGCATTTGGTCGAGTGTCATCTCAAATACTTATCATCTTTGTGAGTCCTGCAATGGCACGAGTTTTATTGCTTTTGTTGGTTTTACCTCGATAACATCTTTTTGCTGGTATTTACGTATGATTACATGTCTTATCGCCTTATTTGGATTCAGTATTGATAACTTGAATTTCCCGCCTTATCGTTGATTAATCGTATACCTCATGACTATTTGCTTACATTGGACTGTTTCTAATTGTATGCACCTGCTACTTGCTGAGATGTAAATCTCACTCCGTTTTCCCCTATTTTTCAGGTTTTCTTGGAGAGATCAAGAAGATGGGGTTTTAATTGATGGATAGAGTTGTAACTGATATTATTCTTCACATTTTAATTAGACAAACTTTATTGTAAACTGAATTGATTAAATGGAATAAAGAAATGTTTTTTTTCCCACCAGAACTCTGATGTAATTAATTAGTTTTAAAATTATTGTGAATCTTAGTTCATATCTAAGCCAAGCTTCGTGGTAACACCTTGGGTTTGGTGGCTGAACCGGACTTGGGTTGTTACAGTAGCGAACCGGGATCAGGTTGGGTGCCGGTTTGCACTAACCCGGGTTCAGGGCGTTACATGGGGACTCTCCCGGAACATCTTATTGCGTGCCAATTCTAATAGGGTGCAAGGAACCTTTTTACCAATCAAATATCCAAACAAAATTCACCCATTTAGACACAACATTCTGCCCAACTGCACACACGAGCACCCCAACCACACCATGGATGGTTTCCTTTTCTGCATTAAACTGCGTAGGGTGACACACACGAGGGAGACTGTGTGAATGATCCGATCTGAATGCTTTTGTGAATAGAATGGAATACTGCTCTTCTTCACCAAAACCTAGACCTTCTTAGCAGCCACCCTTCTATTCCGATGAACTTATTTTTTGGATGGTATTAGCCCTACGCTTCCGTGGCTTGCTGGAAAAAGTAGGGTAAAACCATCTCCCCAGGTTTCTGGATTCCTTAGTGCCACTGGTTTCTTGCCATGGTACGCAAGGGTCTAATACTTGGCTCAGACCGTTGTAAGCAGATGCCTCGGGCTAGGTATCCATGTGAATGATGGAGTAAAGAAGAATAACATCAATTAAAAAACCCAAGAGTCCATCAGGGGTAGCAACTTCCGCCTTTTTTCTTTTTTTTGCATCAAACAGAGTAAACCCTAGACCCGATTTAAGAAGCCAGCCTAACCTTGATCAGGGGAACTACCATAAATCCATGCATTGAGTCCCGTGAGCCGTGGGCCTTGACCCATTGAGTCCACTAGGAGCACCCTAAGTCTAAGTTGGCCTTTTAAGCAGATGAAAGCCGGCTAGATCAGAAATTCAGATGAACGCAGGCCAGATCAGAACAGGGACAGAAAACCCTAGGTTTAGGAATGTAGCTTACCTGACTTGAAGCAAATTTGTACCCTCTTTTTGGACTCCCAACAGCCAAAAAAGTGAATTCTTTTCACATTTTGTAAATACCATTGTAAAATCCCGAATTTTAATAACATTAAAAATTGGATTTTCTGTTGTTAATTTATTCAATTAGTGGAAAACTCTATAAAGGGAGAAAATGAAATTAATTAGAGTTAAATTTTAAATTTTAAATATGATGAATTATTAAATAGGGCAAATTTGTTAATAAAGTTTCATTTGCTGGGTTTATGATGGTTTGGTGGTGTGACAACCATGGGATCGGAAGAATTTAGAGATGCTTGCAGAGGTGCGTGCTGGAGTGGCAAGTATAGTACCAGGTTTTAAATATAAAATTGCCAGCAGATATACAAGAAGGTCCATTTATGATTGGCAGTGGGTTCGTTCATTTGTTAGTTTGGAGGTTGAGTGAATGGTGAGAGATCAAAGAATTCAATGAAGAAGAAAGGAGCTAGGTGAGGAGAGAAACTTTAATTGTGCAGATCTGAGTAATGAGAACCTGGAAATCAATATAGTGGAGTGGCTGAGCTGCTATGATGAGCTCATGCAAATTGGCGGCAGATCAAACCACTCAGGTGAGATTATTAGATCTAACAATTTAGTACGAATTTTCAATCAGAAATTGAAGTGGGAGGTTATGCAAGCATAGATCTGTTGTAGGGATATTCTATGGAAGATTTCAAGAAGAGAATGGAGGATCTACTGAAGCATTACAGATATGGAGTAAAGTTTTTGACTGTGGTGCTTGGATCTGTTTTAGTCAAGTGAGTAGCACTTGTTTGAGGTTTCCAGATACAATCGTTAGATTCTCCATTGCTCAATTGTTAGATTTGGTTTGATCGACTGTAATCATGAATTGTATCATTTGCTGAAGTTGTATCTTGAATGGTGATCGAGTTAAGGTCGAATGGTTTTGTCTGAATTTCTAGAGGAGGTAGAGTTATAGTTGAATGATTCTTAAGTTTAAAATCTGGTCCAAATATTTTAGGAAGTGAGGTAGCAAAAGAAACATGTTCGTGCCATATAGGTTGCTGATGGGCGCTAACCAGTGCCAACCTCTGTAGGTTGGCATTGGTTCAATTGTGGTAAGAAGGCTGATGGGCGCCAACCCCTGGAGGTTAGCACCCAGTCAAGAAATTTCAGCAAAGTGTGGATGTTATATTAGAAGTAATTTTTGTGGATTAAATGCCAAAAACTTCTTCAAGGAGTTGTAACTAATTGCTAGCATTAGCTTAATGAGATCATAAGTTAAAGATTTCACACAATTAAATTATAAGAGAATTAAATTAAAACACTGATGAGACCAGCTTAATAATACCAATCTAGTGTGGCTAAATTACTATACATACAAAAATTAGTATAAAGCTTAATAAAACTACTCCATGTATTTTTTTAAGGGCTGGTGTTGTTTCTAATATGGTTGTAGAGGAAGTATTAGTTTAGGTAGAAGTGAGATTGGTGTATTTCTAATAGAATGAAGTTGGCGCCCATTCACTTTTAACAGCCATGTGCAGCTAATTCAAGGCAAACTATATCCTTTTGTTTAAAAGCTTAAATCTGGTTCTAAGAGGCCCTAATAGTGGTTAGCAGTAGCTTACCGTGATTGGGAGATAGAAAATCCCTATAACTAAATTTTGGAAGTATTAAACTGAATTCTTGAGGTTAGTGCTCACTCCCTATTCAATGGCCAGGTGTTGCTATATTATTAGAGACTAATTTCCTTGGTTTAAAGGTTTAAAACTTGCTTAGGAGTTTAAAAACAGATATTAGCAAAAGGTTAATGGGATTAGGAACTGAAGACTGTATACCATTAAATTACAGAAGAAGTAAATCGGTTTATTGTTGAAACTAGTCCATTCACTATTTAATAGACATGTGTGGATAATTCATTAGCAACTATAATTTTTGTTTAAATGCATAAATTATGTTCTAGAAGTTTAAATGATATAATAGCAACAAGTTAATGTGTTTTGGAAATAAAGAATCTATGCCACAAAAATCTGGAAGCAATAAATAGTAGAAGTGAGAGTCATTTGTGAAAACATAAATTTTAAAAGGTGTGCGGCTGATTTTATGCAATTGGAATTTCATTGCTTTAATGGTTTAAAATTGCTCTAAGAGATTTAAATAGGTGTTAGGAAGGTCAGGTGATGATCTTTAGCTAAGAAAGTTAGCTGATTGTAATTGGGAAAGGTTTAAAGTGTAGGATTGAGGAGCAATTGTTGAAATTATTATCTACAGAAGTGGGCGGCTATTTTCCTAATAAACACTTCAAAAATATTAACTTCAAAATTTAATCCAAGGTGACTTAATTCAGATCATAGGTGCCCTGTAGTAGTCTAGGGTTAGCTGCCCTAACTAAGTGGTTATAAAAGAGGGGAAGTTACATATTTGAGCAGATTATCAGTCCCTTTTCTGATTTATGGTTTCACTAAAGTTTCCTACTGTTTGAATAAAGTCTCTTGTGCTTAACTTTTTTTGAACTACTAGTATGAACTAGATTCCATTGTGTTGGATTTCTTCTTCAAAAAGGTTGTTCCGGATTGGTCTAAATGTTGAATTGAGTGTGATTTAAATATTAGTTCCTGTTTTACCTCAAACTTAGTTGCTGTTTTGAAATAATTGCAGTATAATTATGCATGATTTCTGAACTCAGATTTTTGGTATATTATCTTAGTGCCGAAGTTAATTTATTTGTCATATTGAAATGAATTTGCATGTGGGAAATGATATTTGAACTAGTTATTTGAATGTTTGAATTATTACCGGAAAATGATTGATATTGCATGTGGAAACTCCATGAGGGAGTAATTTTGGTCTTGAGTGACCCATGATAAACAGTAATTGTGATTAATCGTAGTTACGCTCTACGTTGGAATTACATGACATTTTATCTGTTAGGATAAAGATGCTGAATTTGAGTTGTTACTGGTTTAGCTTGTCATGGATCCATGTCTAAGCTTAGTAATGTAATGTTCTTTCTTTATTGGGGTAATGGCATGGCCTTGTGAGTTGCCACGACCGGTGTAAAGCAGCTCGAAGCCCTAAGTAGGCCGGGTTGTCAATGCCGATACCCAGAGTAGGCTAGCATTGGATACGCTGAGTAGGCCGTCATTTCAGAGTTTTCGATACCCTGAGTAGGCCGGAATTGTGTACATGGAGGTGTGGATATCGCCTTGGCATGTTGATTAACTAATTTAAGCAAGACACATGACATTGACAATGTTATAACTGGGTTGTTATTGTTGTTTGGATATTGGTTATCTTATTTACTGGGATTATGAGATTTTGGATTTCCATTGTGTTCCTACTGGTTACTCATGATCGATATTATCCATGGCATGTTTTAGAACTGTTATAACTATTTCTGCTGAGATATTCGTATCTCATCCGTTTTGTTTTGTTTTGTTTTCAGATCTTGGCCAGGTTGATATTGGCAGGTAAATTTTAGATCATGTGAGTATCAAATCTGGTTATGGTATTTATTTCAGTTTGGGATTGTAGCGCACTCTGATTATTTAGTTATTATTCTTTCATGTTTATCCTTCACTTTGATACGTCAATCTTGTGAAAAAGACTAACCTTCGGAGACGAGTTACGGTCTTATTTATGTAACCCGAATCTAGGGCGTTACAGATGGTATCAGAGCATATCAGAGTTATGAAAGGAAACATGATATAGGGATAGGGAACCCTAGGATGGCCTTGGGGGTTGTGTGCACGTTAGATAGCACCAATTACTTAGGAAATTTAGTTTGAGAGGGCTCCTTCTACGAATATAGCAGCAGCCATTGTTGTTAAGGGTTAGTTACTAATTTCCATTATTATACATATATTTATCTTTTGTGAGATGGTTTGTTAATTGCAATGTATAATTTTCTTGTTGATATTGTATGGTTAGAGAAGATTATTTGGACCAATTAAGGGATAATTAGAAATTTAAAAACAAGTGGTATGAAGGCAAGTAGTGAGATGAATGCTGGAGGTTTCTGATACAATTTAATTATTAAATGCATATATCTAAAGCGTGAAATTGGTGATAGTTGATTAAGCATACAAGCTATTGTATGCTTAATTGGATGATGAGCCAGATGTACATAGCCATACTCTAGTAATGTGAGGCATCGGCCAGTGCTAAACACATACTAAGGTATTAAGCTTTATACAAATGGGGTATATAATGTAATATTTATATATATAAAAGAAATTGATGTGTGCTATATTACTTAATTTAAGCCAGAAGGGGATCTACATGATTTCTTCCCTATCCTCCATATAGGTGCACATATATGGAAAGGATTGTGGTGGTAAATCATGATATTTTCTTCTGAGCTATTTTTGTTCTATTAGTGGGTATGGATATTGAAAATAAAAACCTATAAGTAATTAAGTTCATGAGTATTATTGAAGATGCATGGGTAATTTGGGAATTGGTAAATGCGTAGTGGAAGCGTGGTGAATTTAGAAGGCAGGGTGAGATTTCCTGAGAAGAATTCCTTCCTTGGAATAACTATGTTGAAGTATTGGAGACACTACTCTAAGGAATTAAGTTTGAAGGTTCAAAGGAGATCATAAAGAAAAGTTATAAAGAAGTTCCTTCCGGATTGCGATTCTATCAATTTCAAGAATGAAGGTGTGAAATTTATGAGGTGAAAGAAGTGTAAAACCCCGGATTTTTCCTAAAATAAAATAAATTAAATAAGCCTAATTATTTAAAAGTTAAGATTTAATTTAGGTATTGGAGGAATAATAGTATGATCCAAAGGGATATTAGTAACTAAATAAATTAACAATAATTTTGAGTAATTAGGAAATTAAATAGTGGTTTCATTTAAATAGGAAAGAGCAAGGTTGATTTGGATAAATTGGGAGAGGAAATTAAATATAAAGGATTTGAGAAGATAGGTATTAATCCAAGTACATTATATGGTTAAGATTGATATGACGAATAAAGAGGAGAATTTTTGGAAAAAAATTCAAAGGTTAAGTATGGAATTCCAAGGAAAGGGTATTTTAGTCATTTCCCAATTATCCAAATTAAGATATTGAGTAATTAAATAATTATTAGACTTAAAATATTTAACTAGACTTAATTTGGGTTAGGTTTGGATTTAAATGGCAAATTATTGCTTAAAAGTAGGAAAAAGGGTATATTGGTGATTATGGTTGATAAGGAGCCTTAAGTTTGAGGATAAGAGGTAGCTTTAGGGTGTTTTAGTAATAGTTTAAAATAAAAAATTTAATTAGCACGAAAATAAATTAAAATAAATCCTTCTCTTATATAAGATACTTAAAAGAGGAATTAGAAGGAGAGTTAAGATGAGGAGGTTTCCAATTAAAGGTGAGAAGTCTATTTAGAAGGTCTTCTAAACCTAGTAAGATTTCTAATTAAGAGAGCTTATAAAAAGGAGAGGTCTAGGAAAGGTTTAGGGTTTTTTGCAATTTCAAAAATAAGGAGGAAAGAGAAGAAAATTCGTGCTTAGGCTTGGGAGAAAAATAAAGAAAGAAGAGAAGAGAGAAAAGAGAGGGAAGAAAGGAAAAAGGGAGGTGCTGCAGAGGTCCGACTAGCAGAATTTTAGCAACGATCCCCAAAGATCTAGTCGTTGGATCGTCATGAAATTTGGAGGTTATGCTCTATACATGAGATACTTTAATCTGAACGGTGGAGATTGGATTTTGATGAGTATAAGGTGGTGCGAATTAACCCAGAAGTTGGTGGAAAACAAGATTTTGGAAGAAAAAGGAGTTGCAAAGATGGCCGATTAGTCAACTTCGAGCGGTGAGTTAGAAAGATCCAACCGTTGGAATGGGTTGAAATTTTATGGTTTTGTTCTACTCATGGAGGACCTGAAACGGAACGGTGAAGATCTAAATTTGAGAAGTTTATAGGGGTGCGGTTGAGCTGCAAAAAACGAGCACAGAAGACGTTCTGAAAAATCTGGGTTCATCAAAAAGGCAAGTAGCAAACACTTGAAACTGGAGGAACTGCATATTTTCTTGTGTTTTTGATGATTGATCGTATTGGTTCTTAAATTGGATTTCATTGGAAAAGTTAGATGTTTATAAAGTTTCGATTTGGTGATTTGAATCTCTTTTTAAGAATGAAGAAAAGTGTTGTTCATGGGTGGGTTGAATTAGAAAGAAACCCTAGTTAAATTTTAATTACCAAGATGTGAGTAGCATCGTTTTAAAACTGGATTTCGTATTGTTTCGTGAGTTTAATCTGAATGCATATGTTTTCTGGAATGAGATAGTCATGTTTTCTGGAAGGAGATAGTCCGAGTGTGGGTTTTCTTTAGGACTGAATGAAACGAATAAAAATGTGTTTAGATTAATTTAAAAAGTGTTTTAAAGGTCTTCTGGGGATATTAGGAGACTAAAGAAATTGTTACAGAGAGAAAAAGTTCGGCCAGTGGTGTAGATTTGGAAATAACAGAGACTTGAAAAACCAGGGTAGCATCTGCCGAGTTGGCGCCTACTTAGCGCCAACTACATGTAGTCGGCGCAAGGACTTTTTCCCCTATCCGCTGAGCCCGCGCTTACCTCTTGCTTGGCTCGTGCGGACCCCTTTTCTATCCGCCCATCTCGTGCTCATCTCGCGCCTAATAGTTTTAGTCTCGCACTTAGTGACTTTCGTCCGCGCGAAGTGAAGATTTGGGTGTGCGCTGAGTCACGCCGACCTCGCGCCCAACGCCAGAGGTCAGCGCACCCACAAAAAGCTTCACTATGATGTGTTTGACCAATCCAAACCTAATTTTGAAACCATGAGGCTTCAACCTCCTTGCCAAACACTAGATTAGGATATTAGAAACATTTTATTTGTCCAAAACATTTTTGGGAGAGTCTTAAATCAATTTATTGCTAATTTTATGAATTCCGAAGTGATTTTACTGTAGGAGATATTGGCTTAGTTCCCTGTATGTTTTATGTGTGTTTTCGATTGAGAAATTGTTTAATTGGGTTTTTGGAGTTGGATTCTTTGCTGAAATTATATGAGTTGTTGTTTTGGTTGGAACGACTTGTGATGAGTTGCTATTTTGGTGGGAACGACTTGTGATTAGTGTATTGGGATACACAGGATGGTAATCGGTGTGGGCTTATTGTTTTGCAAATACTGAGTTATATGAAATTGTTATTTTGGTTTTGGTTTAGCTTGTCCTGGATCCAGAGTCTAAGCTTAGTAATGTGATGTATATGCTTTATTGGTGTAATGGCATGACCATGGAGTGTTGCCACAACCGGTGTAAAGCGGCCAGAAACCTTGAGTAGGCCTGGTTGTCGATGCCGATACCCTGAGTAGGTCGGCATTGGATGACGATACTCTGAGTAGGCTGTCATTTCAGAGTGTCCGATACCCTGAGTAGGCCGGAATTGTGTACATGGAGGTGTGGATGTCGCTCTAGCATGTTGATTAACCAAGCTAAGCAACTACATGACATTGACCATTCGATTTTTTATCAGTATTGTTATTGAAATATGATTTGATAATAATAATGGGATTGGATTTAAACTTTGGAATTATCCTTGTTGATGTTGCCGTTGGTTTAATCGTACGCGTCATGACTTATTTTATATAAACATGGACTGATTTCATGCATGCACCTTGCTACTTGTTGAGATTTATTCTCACTCTGGTTTCTCCCATTTTTCAGGTACTTTTGGTGAGGACGTCAAGTTGTGGGTTAGTTGTAGCTGGGTAGTCTATATAGATGTAGGATTGCTCATATAATTGAAATCCTTTTATATTATAATTGTTGATTAATAAAGAGAATTTGAATTCAAGTTTCCGCTTTTACTCTGATTATAAAGTTAGAAAAAGATTTAAATTATTCCATATTTTAGTTGCTTTTGTTGCTTACCATAACATCTCGGGTTTTGGGAATTGGACCCAGAACCGGGGTGTTACAAGAAGTGAGAATAATTTCTTGTAATTAAAACTAAGATTATCTTTAGATTCCAAAAGTTGGTGTTACATTTTACTTTCAGTGGAATCTTAATAAGGTGCAGAGCTATGGATGGAATTATTGCAAGATTATAAATAAATTTTACTTTTAGTTATTATTCGGCTCAAGGAATCCTAGTAGTTATAAATATATTGTTATTAAGTCACAGAGGGGTTGCCATGAGCAGATAACTATACTAATCACATTTAAGGTTAGTTGGTGCAATTGGGTGGATATCATTAGAGTTTGGGTCTGGTAAGTTTCTTTTGCAGGATGATGTTTGTCTGAATGGATTCAGCATAATTGGGAGAATCAAGTATCAAGTTCAGATTTAAGGCATACTGGAAGGTTAGTGGAGAAAGGAGATGAGGTTGCAAGAGATTTTGATTATCAGGATGGTTTATTGAGGTTTAAAGGGATAAAGCAAAGACTCGTGGATTGATATTGAAGAGAAGATGAGATGAAGAAGAAGCATCCAGATTTGTTATGACTTCATGAATTAAATTTCAAGGACGAAATTTTTTTGAAGGAGGGGAGAATGTAAAATCCTGAATTTTTAATAACATTAAAAATTGGATTTTCTGTTGTTATTTTATTTAATTAGTGGAAAACTCTATAAAGGGAGAAAAGAAAATTAATTAGAGTTAAATTTTAAATTTTAAATATGATGAATTATTAAATAGGGCAAATTTGTTAATAAAGTTTCATTTGCTGGGTTTATGATGGTTTGGTGGTGTGACAACCATGGGATCGGAAGAATTTAGAGATCCTTGCGGAGGTGTGTGCTGGAGTGGCAAGTATAGTACCAGGTTTTGAATATAAAATTGCCGGCAGCTATAAAAGAAGGTCCATTTCTGATTGGCAGTGGGTTCGTTCATTTGTTAGTTTGGAGGTTGAGTGAATGGTGAGAGATCAAAGAATTCAATGAAGAAGAAAGGAGCTAGGTGAGGAGAGAAACTTTAATTGTGTAGATCTGAGTAATGAGAACCTGGAAATCAATATAGTGGAGTGGCTGAGCTGCTATGATGAGCTCATGCAAATTGGCGGCAGATCAAACCACTCAGGTGAGATTATTAGATCTAACAATTTAGTACGAATTTTCAATCAGAAATTGAAGTGGGAGGTTATGCAAGCATAGATCTGTTGTAGGGATATTCTATGGAAGATTTCAAGAAGAGAATGGAGGATCTACTGAAGCATTACAGATATGGAGTAAAGTTTTTGACTGTGGTGCTTGGATCT
Source organism: Buxus sempervirens (assembly GCA_947561395.2). Lineage (NCBI taxonomy): Eukaryota > Viridiplantae > Streptophyta > Magnoliopsida > Buxales > Buxaceae > Buxus > Buxus sempervirens. The sequence goes on along the minus strand of OX387184.1, from coordinate 33,334,896 downwards.
GTTTTAGTCAAGTGAGTAGCACTTGTTTGAGGTTTCCAGATACAATCGTTAGATTCTCCATTGCTCAATTGTTAGATTTGGTTTGATCGACTGTAATCATGAATTGTATCATTTGCTGAAGTTGTATCTTGAATGGTGATCGAGTTAAGGTCGAATGGTTTTGTCTGAATTTCTAGAGGAGGTAGAGTTATAGTTGAATGATTCTTAAGTTTAAAATCTGGTCCAGATGTGTTAGGAAGTGAGGTAACAAAAGAAGCATGTTCGTGCCATATAGGCTGCTGATGGGTGCTAACCAGTGCCAAGCTATAGGTTGGCACTGGTTCAATTGTGGTAAGAAGGCTGATGGGCGCCAACCCCTGGAGGTTAGTGCCCAGTCATGCAATTTCAGCCGAGGCGGCTGTTATATCAGAAGTAATTTTTGTGGATTAAACGCCAAAAACTTCTTCTAGGAGTTGTAACTAATTGCTAGCATTAGCTTAATGAGTTCAGAAGTTAAAGATTTCACACAATTAAATTATAAGAGAATTAAATTAAAACACTGATGAGACCAGCTTAATAATACCAATCTAGTGTGGCTAAATTACTATACATACAAAAATTAGTATAAAGCTTAATAAAACTACTCCATGGATTTTTTAAGGGCCGGTGATGTTTCTAATATGGTTGTAGAGGAAGTATTAGTTTAGGTAGAAGTGAGACTGGTGTATTTCTAATACAATGAAGTTGGCGCCCATTCACTTTTAATAGCCATGTGCGGCTAATTCAAGGCAAACCATATCCTTTTGTTTAAAAGCTTAAATCTGGTTGTAAGAGGCCCTAATAGTGGTTAGCAGTAGCATAACGTGATTGGGAGAGAGAAACGTTTAGAACTCAAGAAAATGGTTTTTGCACAATCAGATTGACGTTTTCCGTATAGCGCCGACCTCTCTGTGCTCAGCGCTCGTACAAAATCTTAGACCGCTGTCGACCGCTAACTGAAATATAGTTGGCACTCAAATTTTAACTACCGCCGACCTAGAATGCCTGTGTAATCCTAAGCGATCCTGAGCGCCCAGTGCAGAAAAATCCAAATTTTCCAAATTTAATTCCTGATTCAATTCCAAACCATTTTTAATTAATTTTATTAATTAAATAAGATGTTTTTGAGTCAAATAAAATACTAAATACCCTATTTTGCAGAAAATAAAATAGGGAGTGATTTTAGGATATTGGTTGCCGAAATTTGTAAATGATACGAAATTCTAAGTTTTATAACAAACTAACTTTATAAATTGGGTTAATTAATTATGAGACATTATCTTATACAGTATTAACCAGATTTCTACAGATAGAAACTTTAAACCAGAAACTACTTTATAGAATTTGGAGAAAGAACCTTATATACCTTTAGGCCTCATTAGTTAATCTAAATCGATTTTGTAACGCCCCAGATCCGAGTCACATGAAAAACCTGTAACTCGTCTCCAGAGGTTATTATAAAACACAGGATCGCAATATCAGAGTGAAGGAAAAACATGAATACAACAATAACTATATAACAGAGTGCGCTAAAATATTCCCAAAATTAAAATAAAACTCACATGTCCAAGTAACTACCCGCAAGTAACGAGCTCTCCAAGAGTATCTGAAAACAAAAACGAAAGCAACGGGATGAGATACGAATATCCCAGTGAGCAGCACATGCATGCACAAATACATTTTGTTCAGTTCTAAAACATGCCACGATTACAAACCATATACAACGATGATAACACGTATAACCCAACAAAACTTCAACGATCTAATTTACTTCCGTAAGGAAAACCATCGCATAAACCAAGTGGTAAAGACGATATCAATCATGCATATAGCCGTAAAGTCACGTATAACCAGGTAGCAACATATCGAAGAAAACATAGTTCAACAACTCAAAAGATATAACTCGGGTCCCAACCCGTATCAACAATAAAGTCACATCATAACCGATGCCCACGCCTCCCAATGTATATCCGGCCTACTCAGGGTTTCGGATATTGAAATGACAGTGTCATCCAATGCCGGCCTACTCCGGGTATCGGCATTGACAACACCATACCACTCAGGGTCATGATGCTGCTCTACACTGGCAGGAGGTACAATACCCAAAAAATCGGTAAACACTATTCCATGAGCCATAGATACCAACAAACCAGCGAATAAAACATATCACGTCAAACAAAAGTCAAATACCAACATTGGTCAATGTCATGTAGTTGCTTGGATTGGTTAATCAACATGCCAGAGCGACATCCACACCTCCATGTACACAGTTCCGGCCTACTCAGGGTATCGGACACTCTGAGATGACGGCCTACTCCGGGTATCGGCATCGACAACCAGGCCTACTCAGGGTTTCTGGCTGCTCTACACCAGTCGTGGCAACACTCCATGGCCATGCCATTACACCAATAAAACAAAATACATCACATTACTAAGCTTAGACTCTGGATTCAGGATAAACTAAAATCAAAACCGATAAATCGCCGATAAAACACCGCATTCAATGCGCATTACAAGTTGTTCCAACCAGAACAGAAACTCACAAGTGTTCCAACCAGAACAGAAACTCACAAGTGTTCCAACCAGAACAGAAACTCACAAGTGTTCCAACCAGAACAGAAACTCACAAGTGTTCCAACCAGAACAGAAACTCACAAGTGTTCCAACCAGAACAGAAACTCACAAGTGTTCCAACCAGAACATCCATTCACAAGTGTTCCAACCAGAACAGCAACTCATATAATTCGAAGGTTCCCAATCTCACAACAACAATTTCATGCAATAACTTCCTTAAGTGCACCGTGCATTCAAAGGTGAACTAGCATAATAGTGTAGATGAAATTTCAGTAAAACAAATATGGTTTCAAAACTGACTTTTCAGAAGTAACACATTATACAGATTTCTACTACAGCATCCAATCTTCGATTTAACATAAATCAGCAAAACATCTAGATTCTCAATTTCGCTTTCATAATCTAAATCAATCCAAAAGAATGTTGTGAAAACCTCCAAACACATTTTAGATGAGTGGAATAGTCTTAGGATCCCCTATAAGGTCACCATACCAAAAAGCAATCAATTCTGAGATAAAAAGTTTCGGACCTCAAAATATTCTAAGTCTGGTTAAAAACGTTGACTTTTGGTATATAATTTTTCTAGACAAATCTACAAGGAGTTTCGGGCTCAAATTTTGGTTGTAGTCTATTGATGGGTAAACACATCTCCTAGAATTTTCTGGGCTCCTGAATCACTCATCTGGGTATTAAACCCAAACCGGGCATTTTGATTAAAACCGGGATTTAGGCATGAACTGGAAAGTTGACTTTTTATTGGCTGGGAATTAGACCTTGGAAGTATTTTTATTGGTTCCAAATGGGGGGTAAAACCTTATTTACATGTAAAGACTTAAGTAAATGGAGCAATAAATACACAGGACATTTACTTAAATGTCTTTCATGTAATTAAGGGGCTATTTTCAACAAATTCTATAATTTGGTAAGTGTATTGGACTAGGCGCTCACTTCCTTAGGTAGGCGCCAAGTGGGCGGTGGCTCCTTTCATTAAAATGATGCTGGCGCTCACTCGTGGTCGGGTGGGCGCGAGCTAGGCGCCAGACGGGCGCAAGAAGAGCGGGAGAAAGGCGCTCGGATTTGAGGTAGGCGCGAGGTGGGCGCTAGCTCGGCGCCGGGTCTGTTTTTCTTGGCGCTCACCTCCTAGGTGGGCGCCAGGTAGGCGCCAGGTGGGCGGTAACCCACTTCGATTCCCAGGTCTCTGTTAATCCCAGAAATCCAACTCTGGCTGGAATTTCTCAGTCTGTAACCACTTATATAGCCTCCTAATACTCCCAGGATACATCCAAACCTATTTTGGATTTAATCTACATGATTTCCCAGTTATCCCCAATTTCACTATACAAAACCCTCCGTAACTGTTATTGCCCAGAACACCGAGAAAACCTCAAACAATGAAATCAACACAATGAAATCAATCAACCAATACATGAATAATCCGAAATCTCGGTTGTAAAACAATGCCACTCACCTTTCGATTCTCCCAAGTCCTGGAAACGAGAAACCCAGAAAACCCCGAACCCAATCGGCCGTCGGCTTGCTCTAGTCGAACAGAGGTTCGCTCGCGAGGGAAAGACTCCTCCGACTTCTGATCCGCGGAACTCATTGACCGTAAATCTTCTCCACCTCGACTCTCCCACAGCACTTCTCCTGCTCCTTCTCTCGAAGAGCCCTAAACGAAACCGCAGCCGCAACCTTTCAACTCAAACTATCCGCAAATGAAAAGAAACCCTAATTAACTCGCTAGGTATTTATACTCACCTTATATACACTTGATTTGGTGCAATGCTTGCCCACCAAGATTCCTACCTATTCAACTCATCTGAGTGTGCGATCAGGTAACTGCCACTCCACAGATAACCTACACCAACATCTTCCCCCAAATAAATAAAATTTTCCCATTTTAAATAATTCATCCTATTTAGATTTTTGAAATTAACTCTAATTAATTTCCTTTTCTCTGTTTCTAAAGTTCTTCATTAATTAAATAAGTTTTAAAAGCATAAAATCCTAAATTTTAATGTTATTAAAATTCGGGATTTTACAATTTGTAACGCCCCAGACCCATAACCAGCAAGATATTGTCCGCTCTGGGCCCACGGGCCCTCACGGATTTGTTCTCAAGGATAACACGAGAAAACTTCCCAGGGGTCACCCATCCTAGCAGTGCTCCCACCTGAGCACGCTTAACTTTAGGGTTCCCAGGGGATTTAGTCCCGTATTGCTCCTTAAAAGGCCTCTTGCTAATTTGGGGGTCTCAAGACTACTTATAGCATCCCCGAGCGTTGTGGGATTCCAACTATATATGCACATCCTCGCCTGGTAGCTCGCCACTGTGGTAGCTCGCCCAGGTCTCTCACCCCGCCCACATCACAGTCGCCCACTCAGACAGCCAGGATGTCACATACTCCCCTCCATGGGACAACGCGTCCTCGCGTTGGGCCGAACCCCCACACTTTCCGGTCGGGGCAGTCTCTGATACCATTTGTAACGCCCCAGACCCATAACCAGCAAGATATTGTCCGCTCTGGGCCCACGGGCCCTCACGGATTTGTTCTCAAGGATAACACGAGAAAACTTCCCAGGGGTCACCCATCCTAGCAGTGCTCCCACCTGAGCACGCTTAACTTTAGGGTTCCCAGGGGATTTAGTCCCGTATTGCTCCTTAAAAGGCCTCTTGCTAATTTGGGGGTCTCAAGACTACTTATAGCATCCCCGAGCGTTGTGGGATTCCAACTATATATGCACATCCTCGCCTGGTAGCTCGCCACTGTGGTAGCTCGCCCAGGTCTCTCACCCCGCCCACATCACAGTCGCCCACTCAGACAGCCAGGATGTCACAGATTTACCCTAAATTCTCTCCACTAAATAACAAGTACCATATTACTTTATGGGACCACCTCTAAACTGTAAATAACCTTCAAATTACCTTAATCGATCTCACCACTACCATTAACCACTTGAGTCTTCCATTAGTATAATAATCACATAACAAGACCCCGTCATTACGAGTACACACAAATGAACTGATTTTGGAACAAGACTTTCGATTATCGATTGAACAAAAGAACTATGATTGTAAACAATATTGGAATGTGGATGATTGGTACAATGGCTTGGTGGCCAGTTTTATTAACAACCTGCTTGGTGGCAAAGATTATTACCCCCTTGGTGGCAGAGACCCTTTACCCGCTTGGTGGCGGAGACCCTTTACCTGCTTGGTGGCGAAGACCCTTACCCGCTGTGCACGTGTGAAAACGCTGCACGAGAAAATTTGGAGTCGCCACCGCCTGATGATGGGGTGCAGGCGGACACCTGGGTGCCTAATTTTGTCTACTGGGCTGGTCTGCGGCTTGAGATTCTAAGTAAGGTCTCGGTTGTGGTCCGGGGACGTCCGTAGACACCCTGGTCCACCTCGTTGATTAACGAGTCCCTAGGTGTATCCTGGTTTTGAGTCAACTCACTGTTTTCCTCACCCGATTCCTAATTCAGCATACAGTTTGTTTAAGTCTGGTGGGACCACCTGAATGGTGTGGGTCCCTTTTCTTGATTTTATCTTTGTTTATTTAAAGTGAACTGGGTCTGATTGGGTGGACCCCATTGGAAGGTCCACGGATATCCTTGGTGGGCTTGGTTAAGCCCACATGTCCCATGGTGGGCCTCAGTCTAGCCTGAGAGGCCCTTTGGGCTTTGGTTAGTTCAATTGATTTTACTTTTGTTTTCAAATTGGATTTAAGTGGTTTTCATGTAAAGATGGGCCGGGTTGGTTTGTGGCCCCATTGGGTGGGCCCACATGGTAGCCAAGTGATTTATTGGATTTATCTTTTTAAGTTTCCAAAAGTGGGCTAGACCTGGGGCTTGGGGCCCTTTGGTCTAGTCTTGGACCGGGCGGTCCAAAATTCCATGGGTCAGGGTGTTGGACCTTGCCCAGTTGGGTGGATGGGCTTAGTGGGCCCGATAGGCCCGTTTCCGCATTCACGGACAAACCATCTTTACACTAAACCAGCATGCTTTCTTTTTGGACTTTGGTGGGCCTCACGAGGTTCGGCCCATTTGATTTATATTAATTATCTTGCTTACTATAAAGTGATCTCGAACTGGGTGGGCCCCGTTGGAAGGCCCACGAAAGGATCCAATTGGGCTTGGAAGCCCATGTGCCATTTTGGGTGTCCGGTTGACCCAGAAACCCTGCTGGTCTAACCGATTCGGTTCAATTAACATAGCAAACCAACCATCATGCAAAATCAGGCTTTTGGAAAAATCTAAAAGTGACCGAAAATCAATTTCGGTCAAACATGCATGCTAGTAGTATAACCGAAAATGCATTTCGGTTATATTGAGTTTCTAGCTTAACCGAGATTTAATTTCGGTTAAGCCAGAAAGCACTTATAACCGATCTGTGTTTTCGGGCATACTACAGAAACTCATTTTTTACCTTTTTCAGCAGAAAACCAATCCAGGGTGCTTGTGGACATGTATAGGGTCTCTGTGGGCCCACAGTGGTCCGAATGAGGCCATTTGGCCTTCTTTTTTGGGGTTTTCCAAAGTCAAAACAGCAATGGGATGGGTGGGAGTTCCCTCCCCTCTATAACCAAGGTAAAGATCAACCAGGGATCTGGATGTCCCTAGTTTGGTTTCCTTTATTCCACAAACAAAACATCATGCTTACATATGGATGAAGATCATGCCAAATGACTACAATGCATGCTTCGGAGTAAATCATAAATAACCCACTTAATCATGTTAATATTGGACTTCCTAAACATGCTCTCTACCACAAGTAACACACATGGACATATGGGATATACATGCAAGAAGGGTTAGCTTCACATGGTCACAAACAGGGACTAAAAGATGATAAAAAAACTATACTTGCATTTTATGTATTTAACCATGTTAATATTACCTCACTAAACCTAGCAAAATAGCACACAAAGAAGGGAAGAGGAGGGGGCTTATACAAGGGTTACATGAGATGAAACACATATGAGGAACATGCTCCTCTTTACGATGGAAAGAAAACCCAAGGAACACCAACAAACCAGTGGCCGAATGGTGGTTGCATGACCACTTTCCAATCACCCAAACCACTTTCCATCCTCTCTTTATACTACCGAAAATTCTCCTCTTACCATGAGGGAATAAGAACTCTTAAACGAGCCTAAAAGGGACTAGCAAAGAAAGGAAACATGCTTGGATCAAAGGGAATATCACATACACAGTGAAAAATTATACCAATATGCCTTGATCATGCTTATTTTAACATATGTTATATAAAAAGTGATGGGGAAGCTTACCTTGAAGTGCAAACTCCCTTTGGAGGGGTGCTTGAGTGACTCTTGTAGCACAACAACCTCTGGACAGCAACTCCTCTAAGCACCAAGTCCTCTAGGGCTTCTCCGAGGTTCTCCAGAGAAGAAGGAAGGGGTGGGGGAGGGTTTCAAGTGGTTTGGGAAGGGATTTAAGGAATTAGGAAGGGTTGAGAGGGTGGAGAGGGAGGTCACGAATAGGGTAGGGGAAGCTCCAACAACAAAAATGGCCAACCCTTTGCAAATGGGCTTCTGAAGCCCTTTTATAGACAAAAATGAATAACTGGAATTTAATTCCGGTTATGAAGCAAATATAGTATAACCGAAATTTAATTTCAGTTATACTATAAACCATGTGTAACCGAAATTAAATTTTGGTTACTTTTGCACTTGATTAGCAATTAATTTCCGTTAGGTACGGATTCAAACAATCTGTCGGCCGATTTTTGATTTCACTTTATGAACCGAAAATATATTTCGGTCATTCTGCCAATATTTTTTATATTTGCAGATTACCCCCTGGATTTGACCGATTTGACACTGAGATATTCGCAGATTGCCCCTTGCGAAATTTTGGATTAAACCCTGAGATATTTGGCAGATTTTGGATATTTACGGATTGACCATCGAGATATTTATCTGCGTTTCTCGCCACGTGTGCAGTTCCTTTACCACGTGTGCAGTTTCCGACATTGCTGTCCGGAAACTTCAACTGTTCATATCTTCTTCATCTGGACTCCGATTTGAGCAAACTCAATTGCGTTAGAACCGTATCGAAGTCCTCTATCCATTGGCATAAGTCTAAGCACCTAGTTTGGGGCTCAGAAGAAAGTCAACTTGCAGATTCCTCATTTGGGCTCCGATTCCTGCAAACTTGGTTGCGTTGGAACCGTGCCGAGATTCTCTATCCATTGAGATAAATCAAGGTGGCCAATTTTCCCTTGATCAAAAAGTCAACTTTTCACCCCTTAGGGTTTGACTTTCCGTCTAGGGTTTGCATTTCCGGCTCTTCCGGGAGTGCAAAAATGAGGTGCTTACACCCGCCTAGTGGCGGAGACCCTTTACTCGCTTGGTGGCGGAGACCCTTACCCGCTTGGTGGTGGAGACCCTAACCCGCTTGGTTGCGAAGACATTGCCCGCTTGGTGACGGAGACATTACCTCATGCGGGAGAGATTTATTACCTCTTGTGGGGGAGATTTAGATCCAATGGGATTGCATCCTACAGGAGAGATACCTCATGTGGGGGAGATGTGATTATACATGATTGCATCTCACATGGAGGATGGGTGTGTGAGTTACCACTAGAAGGTGAGGAAGCTATCTCCTACGGTAAAGGTAGATGCTATGTGTTCAAATCCTGCGGTAGAGTTATGCTGTCTCCTGCAGGGGTACCTGTAGTTTTAGAGATGTGCATTCTCCTGCAGAGCATGTGTGGATACTATGTGTTTACGTCCTGCGGTAGAGGTAGGCTACTACCTAAAGGTTGGCTTTTATTACTGATAGAATGATTGATTCTCCGATTGATGGTTTAAAACCCCGAATTTTCAGCAAATAAATAAATAATAATTAAATATGAATATTTGGAATGTCAATAAATTTGTCAAAATAAATTAGAGAATAAATTTGGGTATTTTGGATGAAATCCAATGCGTAGATGTAAAATAATAAGAGAAGGGTATTTTAGTCAATTCACATTAATTATCTGTAAATAATTAATTACATTAATTAAAATTTTTATTAGACTTGAGAAATAATAATAGATTTAAGTTGGGGTTTAGATTGCCTATTAATAATGATATTTAAAGATTAATAATTGGAATAATGGCATATTGGTAATTATGTTTGATTCGAAGCCTTAAGTCGAGAAGATGAGAATTTTATTGAAGGATATTAATTGTAAATATAGATGATCACACTGATAGTGGAGATCAGGAGTTTGGCGTTGATTTGACCATTGGATTGTGATAGATCAAGGTGAGAATTCAATAATTACGAAACTGTGTTCTAATTGGATGATTATCTAATGGGTGATGCATGTGCGTGGAATAGGATTATGGGGTATAAAAGAGTAGGGTTTTATACCCTAGAGGAATGCTAAGCGTATTTGTCCATCGTATTGTATTTGGTTTGGGTGATAGACGACCGAAGGAGAAAAACAAAAGGGAGAGAGAGACCGAAAGAGAGACCAACGACTAGAAGAGAAGAAGAAGAAGAAGAAGAAGGAGAGAGAGAGAGAGAAAGTTGATCACTGATTTCTTTGCATCCTCGAGGTACTCTGCATCTGGGAAGAGAAGAAGTTGTTGGTCAGAAGAGGAAGAAGTATCGCACGAACAGAGGTAGGTAGCACCGTTTTCACGATTGTTTTCATATTCTTGGCTTGCTTGATCTCTATTGCATGTTTTTATGTTGTAGAAATATTTATTTAGCTTGATATCAATTGTGTGCGCGTCGGAAACGCGACACGGGAAAATTCGGAGTCGCCACCGCCTGATGGGGTGCAGGCGGACACCTGGGTGCCTAACCTTGTCTATTAGGGCTTTTGGTCTGCAGCTTTTGAGATTCTAAGTAGGGTCTCGGTTGTGGTCCGGGAAAGTCCGTAGACAACCCGGTCCACCCCGTCGGGTGACGGGTCCCTTGGGTTTATCCTAGTTTGAGTCAGCTTACTTGGGTCTCACCCGATTCCTAATCCGATATGCAGTTTGGTTAAGTCTGGCGGGACCACCTGAGTGGTGTGGGTCCCTTTAATTGCTTTTATATTGATTAATTAGGTAATCTGAGTTTGGTTGAGTGGGCCCCGTTGGAAGGCCCACGGTGTCCTTGGTGGGCTTTGGTCAAGCCCATGTACCCTTGTAGGCCTCAGTCTAAGCCTGAGAGGCCCTTTGGATTTTTGGTTCAATGAGTTGGTTTTATTTTGAAGTTCAAGTTGGATTATTAAGTGATTTACGTGCAAAGTGGGCCGGTTCGGTTTGTGGGCCCATTGGGTGGGCCCACATGGTAGCCAAGTAATTTAGTGGTATTATCTTTTTTAAGTTTCCAAAAATGGGTTGGGCACTGGGCTTGGGGCCCGTAGCCCTGATTAGGGCTTGAAAGACCAAGTTACGGGAAGTTAGGGTTTGCACCCTTCCTTGGTTCGGTTGGTGGGCTTTGGCGGGTCCGGTAGGCCCTTGCCCTTGGTCTCGGCCAAACCACGCATTTCATGCATCAATTCACTAATAAGTTTGGGTGGTCCGCATTAGGTTTGGCCCGCCCGGTTTAATCGGTTAATTTTACTTATTTTGATTAAGTTACATGCATATATTTCATTGTGTTTACTAGGCTTGGTGGGCCCCGTCGGAAGGCCCACTAATGTACAAAATTGGACCGATGGCCCATGTCCCAAGTTGGGTTTCCGGGTGACCCGAAGACCCTGTTGGTTTACCTGGTTTGATTTAGGAATGCCACCCACATCCAGCAAAAGTTACGGAATATACATCACAGAAACATATCAAGACTGACATTTATCAAGGAGAGACTGGCTCACTATGCTGGGTCCAAGGGGAGGGACCCGGGGCCCCTGTGGGCGAAGCGAAAAGGGCACTTTCGGGTTTTTTTCAAAAATATAGCAATTCGGCATTTTTTAGGAGTATGCGCTAACCTCAGGCACTAGGCGCGAGGTCAGCGCGTGGTGGGCGGACCGAAAACCCACAAAAAGGCATCCGCGCACGAAGTGGGCGCGAGGTTTGCGCGAGAGTGCACGCGAGCTTCGTGCGAGCTCGGCGGACACCTTGATGCTCTGTTTCTCTTTCTTTTCTCAGAGACTGGCTTGATTTCCAGTCTCTGTAACACCTCTCAGTGCTTCTACCAGACTCTAGAGGACACTTAAACATGCTTTTAAACTATCCTAACCTACTTGGAGAAACGACTCCCACTCTCCTAAAAGAACCAAGCTTGATTATCATAAAAAAAAATAAACCAACTATCAGATACGGATTAACAAATGCAGGGGAGGTGATGGGAGCATGTTCACGAGCACACAAGAAGGAAACAGCAGGGGGTTAGGGGAGCATGCTGGCAAGTCTAGCAAAATGAGAAGAAAATAATAATAGACATATATTGCATGCTTAAGAAAGAAAAGAAGAAAACTTCCACCTACGCCTGGACTGGACCAGTGCATGCACACAAACATTTGGAGAAGGGAAGGAGAAGGGGGGTTTACAGGGATACAAAAGACTTACTTAATCGGGAACACACTCCCCTTTTACTACAAACCCGATATTCCCCAAAACCGTAGCCTGGGAGATCCCATGTGGAAGCAACTTGAAAAGTGGTGGATAATATACTTACACAAATATCATGCAAGAGAACCAGTTTTCATATATATGACATAGAAGCTAGTGGGGACAATACTTGAAAGTTCCTGGCTCTTTCGTGGAAGTGTGTGACTTCCTCGAAGCGAAAACGCCACTGCGAGCTTCCTCTCCAACAGCCACCGCAAGTAGCTCCTTCGATCTTTGGGTAGAAGGATGAAGAAGAAGGAGAGAAGAGGAGGTAGGAAGGCAAGGTCGGGTGCTTGGGGAGCTAGGGAGGGAAGTCAGGCCACGGGAGAGGAGGTTCCCAAAAACCAAAAGCCAACCGGAGAGAAAAAAAAAAACCTTCACCGAAAAATTCCCCAATCCGAAAATCTTCCAACCCTTTTCAAAGAAGTCTCGCGCGACATATATATGCGAGGAAAAAGGGGGTATCCGCTAAGCTTGCGCTGAGCGCAAGCTTAGCGCATACCCGCTTGCCACGTCCGCGCGAGCGGCAATATGATGACAAAACATTTAATGCGGCCGCTCGTCGGTCGGAAAATCTAACTTTTTCAGATTTAGTCCCTGGTTATTTTTGGTTTAATATGATATTCCGGGATTTTTACAGATTTAGTCCCTGGGATATTTCGTACATTTGGATATTTATGGATTTGATCCCCGAGATATTTTCCTGCGCAACTCGCCACGTGTGCAGCCTTTTGCCACGTGCGCATATTTTCTCCATCCGAACTCCAATCTGGAAAAACTCAGTTGCGTTAGAATTGTATCGGAGCCCTTTATCCAATGACACAGGGGTAAGCATCTGGATCGGATTTTAGCAGAAAGTCAACTTTTGGCTCCGCTCAAGTTTGACCGCCTGCAGAACCCTCATTCGGACTCCGATTCCTGCAAACTCAGTTGTGTTGGAACCGTGTCAGGATTCTCTATCCAATGATATAGAGGTAAGCACCTGGATCGGATTTTAGCAGAAAGTCAAATTTTGACTCCCCTCAAGTTTGACCGCCCGCAGAACCCTCACATGGACTCCGATTCCTGCAAACTCAGTTGCGTTGGAACCATGTCGGGATTCTCTATCCAATGATATAAAGTGAGGATGTCAATTTTCACTTGATCAAAAAGTCAACTTTTGACCCCTCAGGGTTTGACTTTTTGTCCAGGGTTTGCATTTCCAGCTCTTTTGGGAGCGCAAAAATGAGGTGCTTACATCGATCTTATAAGTATGTTAGAATCACTTTGAACTTGAAAAATCAAATTTCGATACATTGTTTTGACGATTTTGGTAGACTACCGAGCTTAAAGTGCTCAGCGTTGTTCGGCGCTCGTATAAAATCTTAGACTGCCCAAGAACGCTAACTGACAAGAGGTTGGTGCTGATTTTTGAACTACCATTGACCTAGACCGCCTGAGCGTTCCTAGGCGATCCTGAGCACTCAGTGTAGAAAATTCCAATTTTTTCAAATTTAATTCTTGATTCAACCCTAAACCATTTTTAATCAATTTTAACCATTAAATAAGGTGTTTTAAGACCAAATTAAATTATTAATTACCTGTATTACACAAAAATATTTAGGGAATTATTTTAGGTAATAAGTTGCCTAAACTTGATCTTAAATAAGAAATTCTAAGTTTAATGCAGATAAACCTTTATAAATTAGAATAATTAATTAAGAGACATTAATTTATATATCAGCAACCAGATTTCAACAGGTAGAAACTTTAAACCAGAAACTACCTTATAGATATTGGAGAAAGGACCCTATATACCTTTAGGCCTCATTAGTTAATTGAATTGGTTTACTCTAAGTTTCTCTACAAAAATAACAAGTACCTTATTATACTATGTCACCACCCCTAAATTCTACCTGAACTTGTTACTAAATAGCAAGAACCATATTATCCCTAAACTTACGTAAATAGCAAGTATCTTATTACCCCTAAACTTTATTCTCTAAATTACTTTATAACTTTACATAACCTTTAATTATCACATAACTAGACCGGGCCATTGTGATTTCAAACTAATGAGCTGAATTTGGAACAAGACTTTAGATTAATGATTGAAACATGAATCAACAACGTTATAAACAACAATGAAATACAGATTTCTGATATAATGGCCTGGTTGTAAAATCCCAAATTTTAATGAAATTAAAATTTATTATTTTAGTAATTAATTAATGCCACATTGGAAAATTATGCAGAATCGAAGATTGAGAGGGTCAATCGGGGTTCTCGGGTGAACCAGATTGGAGAATTCTAATTGTGATGGTATGGAAAAATCATTTTATTTTGATTTGGTGGTTTGAGATGCTGGCGTGGCATACATGAAAGATTTAGCAAATGAGGGTGCTGGTGTAGGGAAAGTGGGTAGAGTGTCGAACCATGGAATAATGCTTAAAACACTCTCCTGGCGGTAGCTATATAAGGAGGCTCGTTTGTGTTTTGGCGGTTTGTTTCGTTGGTTGTGCAAATGAAAGATCTGGAAACCAGAGAGGAGAGGAAGAAGAGAATTAGAGTCTTGAGAGAGAGATCTGAAAAATTCTACAGTGATCAGAGAGGTGCTGATCTTATCCTTATCTCCGCTTGAAGAAGACCTGGAAAAAATCTGCTGCAGCAACATGAAATTGTCAAGAGTAGTTCAAATCTGCGAATTCAGTTTTGTTTGAGTAAGTTATCATCAGACTATAGTATTTTGGCTTATAATCTATTACTATTTCGAATTAGGTCTCAGATCTGGGCAGATCTTAGTAGATTCAGTCATTTCTGCAAGAAATAGAGAAAATAAGAGGGAGAGAGAGAGAGAAGAAATCTGAAATCAATTCGTAGATTTGCTTATTGAGGAAGCTCGAAATTGATCTGCAGGGTAAGTAGCACCAATTAAATTGTTTTAGATGATTTAATTGAGATTTAACACAGTTGATCAAATATTCAATCGAACCTCTGTTTCTGGTTAGTTTTTGGCGCCTAAGCATGAGCAGCATGAAATATAATGCAAATAAGTTTCAAATGCATAACAATGAATTGTTTAGATGTTTAGTGTTTTGCTGTAAATGAGATGATGAAAAGAAATCATTTTAGTTCCTATATAATCTGAAATCACATTATTGTTGTTAAAATTCTGGTTGAAGAAGAGCTTGGGCGGCTAAAGTTTCATGATGTTGTTTTGTGTTCCAATTAAATCTAAATGGTTGCAAAGACATTATTTAGAGGATTAGGAAGGTGGAGGTAAAGGTCTGGAAGCAAAACCTTAGGTCAAACCTGTTCAACTTTCATCAGCTGCAATGAGCATGTTGATGTGGTTTGAGCGCCCAGGTCTGCTGAGCATGGCTAGGTGGCGCCTACCTCCCCTGAGATTGGCGCCCAGTATTTTTTTCAACTGTTTAAATGCTGTTAAAACTTACCTTGGGGATTAATTAGGGGTCTTCATTAGTGGTTAATGGAAGTAATTTGGATGAATAGAAAATTGCTGAAATAAGGTTATACTTGTAAGACCCTGATTTTTTTTGTGAGTTATTTATTTATTTATTTAGTTATTTATTTTGATGTATAAACTGTGTTTATCAGGTTATTTCGTGGTTTGAGGGCTTAGCCCATACCCATATGTACAGGCGTTATATAGCCATTTTTCTGGAAAATTATATTATTATTAGTATTAAAAATATATATATATATATATATAGCTTGGGCACTTGTTAACTTAAGTGGTCGGAACATGTAGAATGTTTTCAGTGGGCTAGCGTGCATGGGATCAAGGAAATGGGAGAAGAATCGAGCGGCGTATGTATCAAGGTAAATATACTAAAAATGGTAAGTAGGGTTTTGGGGTTTATGAGAATACGCTTATCATACTTACGGAAACATTATTTGTTAGTCTGATACTTGGAGCTCGGGAGAATCGGCTGGAGTGGCAACTAGGGTTCTGTGCTTGTGAAGAACAAGTATCGCGAGGGGTAAGAGAAGGGCTTCGGAGTTGAAGTTTAGTGGGTTCTTTCTCCCTGTTCGAGACGAATTGGTTGGGTAGTTTCTGGGTTCGCGTGCGTGGCCGAAGTGGTGATCGGCCGAGGTTTTGGTATTCTGGAATAAGCGATTTCAGGTGAGTAGCACTGATTTACAACTGGGTTTTGTATTTGATGTTTTCGTGAGCTTATTCTGATGCATGGTTTGTATATTAAGTGATAGTATGAGTTTTCTGGTTTTTCTGGTTTTCGGGAAATGACATGAACAGAGTCTCCGGACTGAATTTTATCTTTAAAAATAAAAGTGTTTAGATTAATTCCAAATATGGTTGGGAAGTCTTCTGGGAGTATTAGGAGTGTATTGGAGCAATTACAGACCGACGACCAGTCATGTAGATCTTGGAATAACAGAGAAACAAAAATCACAGGGGGTATCCGCCCACCTCGCGCTCACCGGCGCTCACCTCAGAGGTAGGCGCCCCGTTAAACACGACCCAACGCCGAGCTCGCGTCCGGCTGGCGCTCAGCAGAAAACTATGCGCTCATCTCGCGCGAATCTCGCGCCCACCTCACGCCCATCTCGCGCTCGGCTCACGCTCACCTAGCGTCGAGTGAGCGGTAGGTCGATTTTACCCCATTTCTTCACCGCCGACCGGCGCTCACCTCGCGCCCACCTCAGGAAGTGAGCGGCAGACCTATTTTGCTTACTGAATTGGAGATTTGATTTAACTAAGGGTATTTGGGTTACTTGAGGATTAAACCACTTCACTATTCACTTGTTTGGGAATCCTGGGAATCTATTTTGCCTAGGAAACTATTAGAGGAAAATTTAGTGAACTTCTTAAAAGCTTTCAAGTTGAGTTTAGGTTATTTATGAATGTTATGCCGGATACCAAACCACCAAGAGTTACTAGTTACATTTCCTCTATTTTATACACTGTTTTGATTGAGGAGTTATTCTATTTTGGTTTCACTGGTTTGGAAACTTTAAATGTATTGTAAAGATTTCCTTGGTATGACTGAATTGAGTTTTACTTTCAAATGACATGTGTTACGGAAATGAGAAAATACTGAAAGTACTTGAGGTACTGCTTGGTCCAGAGGGACAGGTGATGAATTGTGATGAGTTTTACATGATGTGGAATGAATGGCTTTATTTTGATATTGGAATTGAGATTATACGATGTTTTACTGTTTTGGTCTAGCTTGTCCTGGATCCAGATGTTTAAGCTTAGTAATGTGATGTTATTGTTGGTTGTTGGAATTGCATGGCCTTGTGTGTTGCCACGACCGGTGTAGAGCAGCCAGAAACCCTGAGTAGGCCTGGTTGTCAATGCAGAAACCCGGGGAGTAGGCCTGCATTGGATGACGAAACCCTGAGTAGGCCGTCATTTCAGAGTTCCGAAACCCTGAGTAGGCCGGAACTGTGTACATGGAGGTGTGGAGTGTCTACTTGGCATGTTTAATTTATCAACTAAACGATAGTCCTGACATTGACCAATCGATGTGTTACCGTACTTAACTGAGATGTGATTTGTTTGATTGAACTAGTCTTGAATTTCGATTTGAGAATTGATGTTGATTGTTTAACCGTATTCAGCGTTTTGTTGATGCATAGTTTAAATTGCGATCAACTATTTCTGCATGCATGTGCTACTCGCTGAGATATTCGTATCTCACTCCGTTGTTTGTCTTGTTTGTTTTTCAGATACTCGTGGTGAGGCGATTTCTGGGGTAGATCCTGCTGAGGCTTATAGGGAGGAGGATTACTATTACCTTCCTTAGACTAGTAGGTTATCTTTTCTGAATTTGAGAACTTGAATGAATTGAGATGTATTAAAGTTTAATTGGGGTTGAACCATACGATTCTAGTTCAGTTTAAATGTCACAATTTTGCATAAATGGTAATGTGCACTCTGTCAGGTTATAGCTATATGATTATCCAGCGATCATAAATTGATTAACGATCCTTGCCTAACCTCCGTGAGACGTGTTATATCTTTATTGAACAACACGGATCCGGGGCGTTACAATACTTGAGGTTTAAATTAAGTGGATTAGGTACTTATATTAGGTAAGGATTGAGTGCTCTTAGAGTGTTGAAAATGTGCCAGCATATGCTGATCTTTATTCGGGATTTGTTGATCAAACTCAACTAGGAATCATGTTAGGGGAATTTAATAGAGATGACCAATGGATTTGAGAGAAATTGAATGAAGTGCTGAGTGCTGTTGAGTGCAGCTGAGGGGCGCCAACCCTCCCAAAAGTTGGCGCCGAGCTTCTTTTAAACTTTTGTAATGGTTTTAAAAATCTAATTTGGGGTTTCTCTTAAAGGATATGTTTAATAATTATTCATGTACTTTTGAGTAATAGGAGATACTAAAATGGGAGCAGATTTGAGGTTCCAATTAATGGTTATGGGAACTTGTTTAAGTAGGAATTATGTTTATTTAGAGAAGTGCATTTGTGCTAAAATAAATTATAGTAATTTCAGTTGAAGTGCAGGTTATAATTGGAATTAAGTAGAGATGATTTTTAAGGGAATTGAAGTGGATAATGATATGTTGAATTAGGATTATGAAAGGAGTTGGTGAATGTAAGGTACAGGTTATGCATAGTCATGGTTTAATGAAAGTTCAGAAGTTGGGATATTGAAGTTTCTTTTGGTGGAGTACACATCTGAGGTCTCATATATCTGTAATAGGTGAATTTCGCAGAACTTAAAAAGGGGAAATCAATGTGTGGGTTTTAGATGAATTAAAATTGTTAAGAAAGGCATTGAGGTTTGAGGGTCATGTAAGGGAAGAGTGATATAAGGGAATTTACTATAGAGGAAGCTACTGTTTGAGCCTAAAATGAGTATTACAAGTTTGAACTTAGTAGTAGTATTCAACTCTAGTTTTTAACATCCAAAATTGCCGGTCTAGCCTAGAACAACACTTTTACAGAAATTGACTCTTAAAGGGATTTTATGGAAGATAATAGAAAGGGTTGGTAAACTAAATACAATGGTTAATTTTTTGGGTTATCGGATGGTGAGCTGGGTTTCCGGGAACTGTAGAATTTAATACTAATTAGTTCTTGTGTAAATATTGGCAGTAAATCTAATTTGAGGAAAATGAGAGTAAATAAGGGGGATGTTAGGGAGTTTACATAGAAATGGGAAAGACTATAAGATGACACTTATAAAATTTATTGTTTCAAGCTAAATAATGTCTATGAACTTCGGATTTTCTGAATACGGTTAAGCAATGATTATTATCATTCGATTTCATCTTGGATTAGACGGGATTGCCATGATTATGTAAGTTTTTACTTCGAACTGGTTTTATGTGGATTCTACAGAAAGAGGATTTTAAATTGAATAGGGATGTTTGGTTTTCTGGTTTGGAATTGGTTTTCCTCCATGCACTTGGAGAGATGGATTGTGATGCCCATGTACTTGGGTAGTTGTTATACCTCCGTGTACTCGGGGATGCCCCATGTACTTGGGATGTTGATGCCTCTGTGTACTCAGAGATGCCCCGTGTACTCGAGATGATATGATTGAGATTGAGATGAGTTGTGTTTGCTAGATTTCGCGGTTGGTTTTAGTTTTAGAGTCTAGTAGGCATAGCTCAATATGGATCCATGTTAGGAGCTAGCTAGTGGAAAGGATTGTTCTTTACTAGGCGTAATACTTTGTTCACACACGCGTTTCCACGGTGTACTCAATGAGGCCTGATCGTGTACTCGGCTGGCTGCGGCTATCCCTCATTTTATCGTGTACTTAGACTGTGATTGGATTAGTACATGCCAACCCATTACTATACTGGGTGGGTTCTCCTGCAATAAGACGATGATCGTGTACTTGGAATTTGCACTTAAGCTGGGAGATGGCATAGTGGACATTGTCATTACCCTAGTTAAAGGCAGTCTTATTCCATGAGTCTTGCTGTGACTTATCAATTGTTGATTTGATGATAAAGATTTGTTGGTTATGCTGGATTATTCCTATTATCTTGTATTGATCGATGGTTTACAATTGGATTACATAGATTATTCGAAACTGATGTGTTATCGCTACTGTTGCATGATTTACAATTGTATCATATTTTAGAACTGATGAACTGTATTTGAGCATGCATTTTCTACTTACTGGGATATTCGTATCTCATTACATTTTGTTTTGTTTTGTTTTCAGTTTCTGGTAAGGATGGCACCAGCGGGTATATGCTTGGTTCATGTGAGTTAGACTTGGTTATGGTATTTTATATTTGAACTTGGGTTTATAGTGCACTCTAATTATATATTTATTGATTTATTTATGTTTTCCTTCACTCTCATATTGCGATCTTGTGTTATCTATTAACCTTAGGAGATGAGTTATGGTTTCACTACGTAACTTGGATCCGGGGCGTTACATTGGTGGCTAGTTTTATTGATATCCTGCTTGGTGGCAGAGATACATTTATATTATCTGCTTGGTGGCAGAGATTATAACCCGCTTGGTGGCAGAGACCCTAACCCGCTTGGTGGTGGAGACTTTACCCGCTTGAGTAGTGTAAGGCATCG
Source organism: Buxus sempervirens (assembly GCA_947561395.2). NCBI lineage: Eukaryota > Viridiplantae > Streptophyta > Magnoliopsida > Buxales > Buxaceae > Buxus > Buxus sempervirens. Next base: position 33,314,198 of record OX387184.1, on the reverse strand, counting down.
GCCAATGCTGAACATTTACTTGGGTGTTGTACTTTATAAAAACATGGTGCTTTGTAGAAAATATACATTTGGATGTTATGTGCGTAGCAGGATATTTTGGCATAAGTTAAATTAGAAGGGAGTTAAGTGACTTTCCCCTCAACTTTCATATAGTCGCGAACGTATGTAAAGGATTGAGGGTAGAAAGTTGTGGAACTCTCTTCTAAGCTACCTTAAAATTTTATATATGATTGAGTTTTGATAGATGGGATACGAGAGAGTAAATGTTAAACGAAAATATTAAATGGAGTAATTAATAAGATGGACATTTATAGCGCATTGGAAGCGTGGTGGAATTGAAGGAATATGGATATTGAAATTTCAAGGACGAAATTTATTTGTTAGGTGGGTAGGATGTAAAACCCCGAATTTTCAACAAATAAATAAATAAAATTAAATACGAATATCTGGAGTGTTAATGAATTTGTCAAAATAAATTGGGGATTTAATATAAAGCACATGATTTGGGGTACTTATAATTCATCCGGGATGTGTAACGGACTAAGAATGACAAAGAGAATAAATCTGGAAATTTTGGAAGAAATCGAATACGTAGATATAAATTTATCAAAATAAGGGTATTTTGGTCAATTCATACTAATTACCAGTAGATAATTAAATACATTAATTAAAATTATTATTAGACTTGAGAAATGATGATAGACTTAAGTTGGGTGTGAATTGCCTATTAACAATGATATTTATAGCTTAATAATTGGAATAAGGGCATATGGGTGATTATTGTAAAACCCCGAATTTTTCTTAAATAATAAAATAAATTAATAAATAATATCTTTGGGAATTTTAATTGAAGGAAATATTTTATTAATGTAGGGGATGATATAATTAGTGGAGATCCAGAGTTGGATGCAGATCCCACAGTCCGATCATGAGATATCGATGTATGATTCATATTTTAAGTTGATGTGCTCTGATTGGGTAGTGTAGGCACCCCAAATTGCACTACAAATGAGAAAATAATTGAAAATATTAATTGAGATTTAAAACAGGCCAAAAATGTATGAAAATGGCTAATTTGAGTCTAGACCGTATTGTATCTACAGGCTAAGCGCGCCCGAATTTTGAATACGGGCACGCAGCGCCCATAATACATATACGGACATCGTGGGACCGTAAATCATTTACGGGCATTCTAGACTCGTGCGAGTTTTATTCTTCTCTCGATTCCTGAGCCTTATCTTTAGTCCAATATCCCTTTAAATGAGCGAATTATATATTTTATTCGTGCGAAATATCCTTATGGATAAAGGATGGGCATTATTTTGTGTTTAACTCAAACTGAAATTCTATCTTGCCAAACCTTGGACCAACCATACCCCTATGTTTGCCTATAAATAGAGGGCCTTTCCTCAAGCAAAAGGCCACGAAAATTTGAAGTCCAAGGAGCTCCAAGAGAAGAAGAGGAACCCCTGTTGCTTTGCTTGCTCAATCTAGGTAAGTCCCTTTTCCCTTTTATTTTCTGTCTTCAATTCTAGAAATAATAGGATCATCTCTATTGTTGTAGAATAAGGCCATCTTTTGTATCTAGTATTCCTAAACTTGTCTCTAAGTACCTCAAGAGTCTCTCTAGCCGTAAAACGTGAAGAGAGAGCTAGGGGAAAAGAGAACAGGTGGATCCCTAGAATAGAACCCCATATATGTTTTTCTCCTTTTTTCTAGAATAAGGCCTTTGATTGTGATTGTATACCCAAACCTATCTCCAAGTACCTCAAGAATCCTCTCTAGCCGTACAACGTGAAGAGAGAGCTAGGGGAAAAGAGAACAGGTGGATCCGTAGGGTAGACCCCCATGTGCTCAAATCTGTGAGATGTGGCTGTTTTAAATATCCTGATCATGTTTTAATGCTTTTTATGATGAATCTGAATGAATACATGAATCCATGATGTTTATAGCATGAGATCCCCACTTTTTGCTAAAATTTGGATTTTTCACATATTTGCACCTACAGCACTATTTTCGTGATTTTTGTGGTTTTAGGCTAGGATCCTGGATTTATCATGATCAATATGGTAGATCTGAATCCAGAAGCCTGAAATTAAATTCTAGGGTTTCATGAGATGGTTTTTAAATCGTTTTTCATTATTGAGAGAAGACCCTACGGTCTAAGTTCTCCCCTTTTGATGTTTTTCATCAACGTGGGTATTTTTGGTTTTTATTTCAGGATTTAATGTGAAATTCGAGCTTTATCTTTGTCCTGGACTATTCAAGTTCAATTTTGAAATATTTTATAAAAATCATATTTTTCCAGATTTCTAGAATTTGACTTGAAGCCAGATTTTTGGATTTTTCACTTTAAATTGATTTTATTTGATTTTATCTCAATTTTATTTTGATCATGAAACCCTAGGAATGGTATGATCATATTTGAAAGTTTTGGATCAATCAGGCTATTCATATGAAAAAAACCATATATTTTTGTCTTTTTTGTTATTTTTATAGCAAGCTTTTTCTTTTATTTTTAACATGAACAATGCCTGGCAACCACCTTGTGTGAATGAATAGGGGTGCCTAACACCTTCCCCTGTTCATAACTTAATCCCCTTACCCATCTCTGGTTGTTTTCTTAGGAGGGTTATTTTTACCCTAAAATTGCCTTTTGTGCTTATTTAATATTTTGGTGTCCATTCACACCTAAATTGAATGGTAGCGACTCTTTGTTTTATGATCCCGTGTGATGATAGAGGAAGTCAAGGAAATTGAGTTTTTTCCCATGTCTCACAACTGGCGACTCTGCTGGGGACTTGTGGATTTCAGCCTTTTGGTGTTTGTTCATGTTTTTGATTGTTTATTTGCTTGCTATTTTGTGTTCTTAAGCATGTTGAGTATGTTTTAAATCTGAATTATTGCTTAAGAATTCATGGGGGTAGAAACATGCTTAATTTTGATTTATAGGATTGTTTCTAGAAACATGTGTAGGGGAGGTTCGTTTTGCTGAACCATATTTATTTCTTGCTATATTTTTATAATAGCATGCTTTAATTTTCAGCATGATCTCCATGATGATTTTTTAGTGTATAACATGATCAAATACTTGCATGATTGGATGATTTTTATGAGCATGTTTTAGGTGCTATAGGATTGTTTTGTGTATTTGTTTACTTTAAATATGCTTTCATATTATGCCTTGGTTTTTTTTATGCATGGCTACGAAAAGAGTGGCAAGGGTTTGGGACGTTGTGAATGTACCCTATTTTTACAATGCACTGTGCACATTTTATTTTTTTACACAGCCTACCCTTAACCTATAGGAAGTTGAACCCGAATGTGTGTAGCTTGGCGCAACGAGGTCGATACTTCGGAAAGCGAAAGTGAAAACATTCACCTTAGAACTTTGGGCTAATGATGTGATGATAACATGGATCTGTGATTCTGGTCATCACTAGGCTTGAGTGATAAGTTGCCATTAAGCCAAAACCCCAAACCCCTACACTTGAAGGTGGAGTTACACGTTTTTGGCTAAAGTACACAATTACGTGGGAATATCGGTTTGTAAATTGTGGGAAGGCCGTTTGCATGGCTTACCAACCAGGGCATAATGCGGATGCCATATTGAAGGTAAACAAGGTAACAAGGTAACAAGGTAATCATATTTTTCTACATTATTTTCATGTCATAGGGGTGTCATGGTGCTCATTGGTTCGGGATAAAATTGGTCCCAAAATATGCATGTTTTCTAAAATTGATGCAGCCCATAGGAAGAGTTTCTAACTCTGTTTAGAATCAATCCTACCCAAGGTTCATGCAAGAGTCAACAAAAAGGGTACCAAATTCTTAAAAATGGTGTCAATTTGGAGGGTACATGTGCCCTCCTAAACATGTGTTTTAGCAAAAAGGTCAAAGTCCACTTTGGGACAGTTTAGAAGCCCTGCACTGGGTGAACCATATGTTTGGATGAGCAATTAAAATGATCAAACCATGTAAAAACTGGAAAAATATAACAGAATTCCGTAAAACCGCATTTAGTACACGGGCTGGGCTTGCCCGTAGCGGTTATACGGGCTCGGCTCGCCCGTGTTTCCTATACGGTCACGGCTTGCTCGTAATTTGAATACGGGCAGGGCTGGACCGTACTGTGTATACTGTTTTCGCGGAAAATTCAATTTTAATCAGCTTTTTCCCACTAAATCTTATTCCTTTAACCTTTAAATAATGATAAAGGGAAATGAGTTTGAATAAAATGCTTCAAAAATAAATAAATAAATAAATAATGTGAAGAGAAAATCCTTTGGGCCTCTGAAAGCCTTTGAATTTCAGACTTTTCCAAAAATATCCCTGGGCCTCTTAAAGCCTTTGAATTTCAGAATTTTTCCAAAAATTTCTTTAGGTCTCTGAAAGCCTTTGAATTTCAAATCTTTGGGCCTCTGAAAGCCATTGAATTTCAGACTTTTTCTCAGAAACTCTTTGGGCCTCTGAAAGCCTTTGAATTTCAGACTTTTATCAAAAATCCTCGGGCCTCTGAAAGCCTTTGAATTTCAGACATTTTCCAAAAATATCCTTGGGCCTCTGAAAGCCTTTGAATTTCAGATCTTTTGGGTCTCTGAAAGCCTTTGAATTTCAGACCTTTTTCTTTTGGGCCTCTGAAAGCCTTTGAATTTCAGATCTTTTGGGCCTCTGAAAGCCTTTGAATTTAAGACCTTTTTCTTTTGGGCCTCTGAAACCCTTTGAATTTCATATCTTTTGGGCCTCTGAAAGCCTTTGAATTTCAGACCTTTTTCTTTTGGGGCCTCTGAAAGCCTTTGAATTTCAGATCTTTTGGGCCTCTGAAAGCCTTTGAATTTTAGACTTTTTCTCAAAAAATCCTGGGCCGTCTAAAAGCCTCTGAATTTTAGACATTTCTCATTCTTTTCGGGACCTGTTGGAAGCCCTAGAATATTCCAACAAACCTTTGCTTGGGCCATCTAAAAGCCTCTGAATTTTAGACAAATCATTTCTTTGGGCCGTCTATAAGCCTTTGAATTATAGACACATATCCTTTGGACCGTCTAAAAGCCTCTGAATTTTAGACAAATCATTTCTTTGGGCCTTCTAAAAGCCTCTGAATTTTAGACAAATCATATCTTTGGGCCGTCTATAAGCCTATGAATTATAGACACATATCCTTTGGGCCGTCTAAAAGCCTCTGAATTTTAGACAAATCATTTCTTTGGGCCGTCTAAAAGCCTCTGAATTTTGGACAAATCATTTCTTTGGGCCGTCTATAAGCCTCTGAATTATAGACATATATCCTATGGGCCGTCTAAAAGCCTCTGAATTTTAGACAACCTTTGTTTGGGCCGTCTAAAAGCCTCTGAATTTTAGACAATCATTTCTTTGGGCCGTCTAAAAGCCTCTGAATTTTAGATAATCGTTTCTTTAGGCCATCTATAAGCCTCTGAATTATAGACACATATCCTTTGGGCCGTCTAAAAGCCTCTGAACTTTAGACAATCATTTCTTTTGGCCGTCTAAAAGCCTCTGAATTTTAGACAGACCTTTTTCTTTTCGGCCGTATAAAAGCCTCTGAATTTTAGACAAGTCATTTCTTTGGGCCGTCTAAAAGCCTCTGAATTTTAGACAATCATTTCTTTGGGCCGTCTAAAAGCCTCTGAATTTTAGACAAATCATTTCTTTGGGCCGTCTATAAGCCTCTGAATTATAGACACATATCCTTTGGACCGTCTAAAAGCCTCTGAATTTTAGACAAATCATTTCTTTGGGCCGTCTAAAAGCCTCTGAATTTTAGACAATCATTTCTTTGGGCCATCTAAAAGCCTCTGAATTTTAGACAAATCATTTCCTTGGGCCATCTAAAAGCCTCTGAATTTTAGACACAACTCCTTTGGCCAGTCTATAAGCCTCTGAATTATAGACACATATCCTTTGGGCTTCTGAAAGCCTTTGAATTTCAGATCTTTTTCCTCGGGCCTCTGAAAGCCTTTGAATTTTAGACCTTTCTCAAAAATCTCTGGGCCTCTGAAAGCCTTTGAATTTCAGACCTTTTTCAAAAATACCCCTAGGCCTCTGAAAGCCTTTGAATTTCAGATCTTTTGCAAAAAATATCCCTGGGCCTCTGAAAGCCTTTGAATTTCAGATCTTTTTCTCTTTTTGTGGGACCTGTTGGAAGCCCTAGAATATTCCAACAATTCAAAAAAAAAAAAGAAGAAGCAAATATAGAAAGAAACAAATCCAAACTCATGTTCACCCAGCTTGCACATAGGCATACATAGGCATGTGAATGAGATTAAATTGGCACTGATATTTTCTCTTTATTTTTCCAGGTACCAAGTACACTTGCAACCATAGCTCCTGTAACCAGATCAAGAGCTCACACCATGAATCCTATTGAAAATGAAGCTGATGCTCCTTACCCAGATGTAGCCCTGCTTCAGGAGCAGGTGGCAGGACTAGCCCGAATGCTAGAGAACATACTATCGGTGCAGGCCCAACAAGTATAAGCCCAGAACCAAGCATCCACTTCCAATCAAGCACCTCCAATCAATATCCCACCTCCGGTTCAACCTATTCCTGAACCCATTTCTGAACCTACCCCTGAACCTATACTGATCAGGGAGGAGATGGTTGAGTCTGAGAAAGAGAATGAAAAAGAAAAGATGAGGGATGAAATAGAAAGAAAATTCATGCACAGGTTGGAGATGATCCAGGAGGAAATGAGGGAGGTGAAAGGGATAAGTAACTTTGGGGGCACCAATTTTGAAGATCTGTGCCTATACCCCGATGTATGTCTACCGGCCAAGTTTAAATGCCCAGATTTTGATAAATATGATGGCACTGGCTGCCCAATGAGCCATTTGAAGTTATACTGCGAGGCTTTATGCCAGTTTGGCCGGGATGACGGCATACTAATTCAACTCTTCCAGAGGAGTTTAACTGGAGCTGCTTTGAGATGGTTTACCACTTTGGATCATGGGAAAATAAGAAGGTGGAAGGATTTAGCAGATTCCTTTTTGGCACAATACAAGTTCAATTCAGAAATCGTGCCTGACAGGTACGATGTAATGATGATGAGCAAAAGTAAGGACGAATCTGTAAGGCAATATGCCAAAAGATGGAGGGAAGCTGCCTCTCAGGTCAGGCCACCTATGTTGGAGCCAGAAATGATTTCAACTTTCATCATGACATTGGGGTAACCGTTTTATAGTCACTTGGTGGGTCAAACTACCACCACTTTGCTGCCCTAGTGCAAGTGGCAGACAGAATTGAAGATGGAATCAAGTCTGGGAAAATAGCTGATTACTCTGCAGTGTTGAACCAAGAAGGTTCCACCACTTTCTCTACACAGAAAAAGGAAAATGGTAATGGAAAAAGAAAGAATGAAGAAAGGATAGAAGCAGAAGTGAATATGGTGCAACTTCCTAGGGAACCCATTCAAATCAATGTCCATCCACCTCCTATCAAGCCAACCCATCAAGTTCCTTTGCTGTCTATCCAAATTAATGTCCCTTCTGCACAGTCTGTGAAGGAAGAAACAGAAGTAAGGAAGAGAAGGGAATTTTCTAAACTGCCTATGAGACCATCTGAGCTTTTGCCTACTTTACTTCAAAAGGGTTATGTGACTTTGAGGTTGCCAAATCCTCATGCAAGCAAAGGGAAGAATTATGATTCATCTACAATCTGTGATTATCATATGAGTACTCCAGGGCATACAACAGATCGTTGCTTGGCCCTAAAGCATGCAATCCAGGATTTGTTGGATAATAATTCCTTATCATTCAATTCAGTCACCCCCATCCCACCTATCGATAACAATGGGGCAAGCAACTCAAATGCAATAGGGGCAATTTTCTCTGGAGAAAGAAGATTTGACCCTTCTCAGCTTATCACTCCTATTGGTCCAACAGTCAAGGTTTATCTTGAAAGAAATGCTCCTGGTTATGAGCAGGAAGGCTTGCCTCACTCAGCAGGAGAAAGAAATTATCTAAAAAAAAGGAGAAAAGTCAACTTTTGCCTTTGAGAACAGGGGTAGTTTTCGAACTCCCACGTTCTTTGAAAAGAAACCCGCATAAAAAGAATGCACATTTCCTGAGGATCTTAAGGAGCCTTGTTCTCAGGAAGTGATTTCAATAAAGGTTCTTCAAAAAAAAAAAAAAAGATTTTTCCCTTTAACATTTTTCTAAAAAAAAAAAAAAGTTTTCAGCAAGGTCCTTTTACTTATGAATCATATCTCTTATTGAATTTCATTGAGTTGAATATGACTTTGACATTGGGCTCAATTTTGAGACCAAAAATCGAAGAAAAAGGCATTTTATGTGAAAATTCAAATCTTTTTAAGTGTCATGAGAAGAATATTCTGCAAAATTATGAAATGACCAATTTTATGGCCTTTGGAACCAAAGATGACCCACAGTCTTCAACAGAAAAGATAGAAGAAGATTTGAAGTTTCTTCATTAGAATACAGAAAGGATCGCACCACTTGCTGATTCGTTCAAAGGGAAGTTGATAATATTGTTTGAAGAAATTTTGGGGCTTTGCACTTGAAAATATGGGAGAATCTAACATTTTCGTTGGAAATAGAATTAGGCATCATTTGATGGAAAGAATCCAAATTCATAAGATTGATCAAAAGGTGAAGAACTTGTTCATAATAGAGATCCTATTTGAAGAGGTTTTTTATCTTGATAGAAGTTGATTTAAAAAGAAGAAGAAAAAATTCCTGAACTAGTCATGTAGTACAACTTTACCAAGTCTAAAATTCAAACTTTTCTTAAAATGATAAGAGGCCTTTCTTTCTTATATCCCCAAAAATTTTGAAATCCCTAGTTAGACCCTTTGAGCTTGATACATTTTTCCCAGTAACCTAAACTGAGAATTGTAACCCCACACTGGGGCAAATTTATTAAGGCATAAAAAAAGGAATGAAGGGACAATTATTGAAGTTCAAAAGGGATTTTGAATATTTTTTCAGAAAATGGGGCAAAGAAATGAAAAAAAAAAGAAGAAAAAGAAAGAAAAAAAAAAGGAAGAAAAAAAGATAATCAAATGCTATTTGGAGAATGTCTTCAAAATTGTGAAGAAAAGAATGGAAAAAAGAAGTTCAATACTGGAGAATAAGTTTCAAATGAAGAAATAAAATTGAGGGAAGAACTTCATTACTGGGGCAATTTTGTATTCATTCCAAGGGAAGAAATGCCTTAAAAATTACAATTTCAGTTAACCCATTTGATCATATGGTATTTGAGCCTTTTATTCCTTTTCTTTCTAAACTAACACCAAGCCTTCGTTTCGTCCCATTCATAAGTCCTCTTTGATTAAGAAATTTTGAATTAAAGCAGTTTTGACTACATGGTTGCTGGTGATGAAGGATAAAAAAGAAAAAAGAAAAAATTGGAGAAAATGTAGTGAAAAATCGGAAGGGTGCTACATGGCAAATAATCAGCTATCTACAAGAAGGAAATCGTCAGAGAGGAAAGTCCAGAATTGGTATAGATCCAAATGAAGTCCTCATGTTGATGGTTATTTTGAAATACAGTCACTCATCAAGTGATTCAGGAAATTTCTTTTTTTCAAGACTGAAGCAGCATAATCAAAACTTGGATATGAAGCATCTGTGAACAAGTTGATGGCCATCAAAATTGCCATTAAGAAATTATTGCTGAAGGTGAAGTCATAAATTCTCATATCATGGATACAATGGAGAAACAATTGCTCTTCAATTGGATGAAGGAAAATGTATTTCTAGACTAGGGCAAAAGAGTCAGATTGAAAGAGTCGTCATATCTGGAGCATCAATTAACAAACCAATGGTCATGGGAATGATTCTAAAGGTTCCAAATGTTGATTTTGGTCTTTCTGCATTTTCTGAAATAATCTTCTCATTATTCAACTTGATTTTAATTCTTTTAGACTATATGCTAATAAGTGATTGGATCATTTTTTCAAAAAAATATAAAAACACAAAAAAGCAAAAAATATATTTTTGGCCTATGATGAGAATCTATATCTTTTCATAGAACATTGGTTTTGCAAGCATTAGAGAATTCTGAGGCCACTAGTATAAAACATATTTTCTTATGTTTGCATTTGCATTCTTCTGTTAGTGTTTCTTTTTGGCAAAGGTTAAAAAAAAAGCAGAAAAAAAATAGAGAAAAAAAAGAGAAAAAGGAAAAAAGAGGATCATCTCTACTGAGGGGCATGTAACGCCTCGAACCCGGGTCAGTGCAAACCGGCACCCGACCCGAACCCGGATCGCTACCGTAACAACCCCAATTTAGTTCAACAACCAAATCCGAGGTGTTACTGGCCCATATCATATACAACATCAAAACATACCAGACCAAAGAATTCAAAATCCATTATCTTATTATACTATCAGAGTTGCGGAAACAAGTATGTGCAGAAGTGTAGTTCAAAATCCTCAACTGAACATAAAGTTTGACCATAAAATAGTAATATCAAAGTTTGGTAAAATAACTGGGTACTATCTCTCTCATCTCTCAATACATCAACCCAATGAATAATAATAATCCAATCACATGTACTAAGTCTATAGCAACAATCCACCTCAGACAAGATCTGGATAATAGTAATCCTCCGGAGAATACTCAGCTATCTCTCCCTGGAAGTCTAAGAGATCCCCCTCTCGCGTATCAGCTGAAAAAATGGAATAACAGTAGGGTGAGATACGAATATCCCAGTAGGTAACACATGCATGATTAAACAGTTAATATAAGAAAAGTAACAGTTCATGCACGATTAAGCAACATCGACTAATCAGGCTCGCATAATCATTTATACTATTCATGAACACAAAATAGTTTGATAAACAGTTCTAGAAATGAACTTCAGCAAGTTTTATTATGAGAGTACAATAGTCAAATCAGTAACATAGTTCACACATTGTCAGGATGTACTAAGCAGTCACATCCGACCAATATCTCAATCACATGCCTCCCACATGTATACAATAATAATACCGTGTTGTTATGATTTCAGTGTCATTGTAGGACTCACAAAGATAGATAAACCTTTTGAGATGATTCTCAACCAATTGCTATACCACCGTACGACTTAGGAGCGATGCTATTAATGATATTCAAGCCCCATGCAGCGCAGCTTAGACAAGAGCCGTAGTCACCGACTTATTGCACACGTACCCATCAGAGTTGGCATGTACCACCAGCATGCAGCACCAAAATCAATACATGGAGATGGTCGCTTATCCACATGTACAGGGAATCACCAGCGGCTCACCGGGGTGTCCCTCCAGACATAGGACCTTCCCAGACAAACTAACTTGCAAAGGAAGCGCGTCGCATATAGGAGTAACTCAACCCAAATGACATATCCCTCAGCTATCTAACTACGATTATGGATCCATAACCAGCTATGCCCACTAGACTCCAAAATTCCCTAAAGTATCATATTTCTATAAGGGTTGGTGCCTAGCGGCATATAATGGTTATATCTGTACATTTACTTCAATGTTTGTTCATCTGAATTCTGAATTCTCTTTAGAATGTATTCTGATTTATAATGTCATTTAGAGGTGTTTTGATAATCAAAGTGTAGTTAAGCTTTTCCAAAATCACATTTCTCAATTTCCTTTGAAACTTGGCAACTAATGTCCTAAACATCTCCCTAATTTATTTTTCTGTAAAACAGGGATTTAGGTAGTTTATTTTGGTCTTAAAGTACCTTAATTAATCATTAAAATTGTCTAAAAATACTTTAGAATTGAATTAGGTTCGAAATTATGAAAATCTGGATTTTCTGCTTAGAGCGCCTAGGATCGCCCTGGCGGTCTCAGGTTGGCGGTAGTGCAAATTCGAGCGCCGTCCGTCTTCTCGCGGTCTGCGGCGTCCTAATTTTTTTAACCAGCGCCGAGGAGGGCCGATGATCGCCGAGAACAGTCGAGGTCGGCGGTCATACAAAATCGAGCAGAAACAGTTCTAAATCATGATTTTTCTCATCTAAACTCATTCTAATGTATTTATAACATGTTTATCTAGCTAAATACACCAATACATATAATAGAAACATGCATTTGCGAGTAAACGAAGGAAAATCCGATTTCTGAAAGCAAAACGGTGTCACCTACCTCGTATACGCGCGTTCCTCTTCTTCTCTTCTGAACAGCAACCCTCAAATCTCTCTTCAGCGGCAAAGCAATACTCCGAGCAAGGTAATCTGGTCTTCCTCCCTCCTTCTCCTTCTTCTCTTCTCGGTCGTTCAACGCTCGTCGTTTGCGGCTGAGTAATACGAGCGACAATACGATTAGGTTATTTAAATACATATATATACCCCCTGATCCCATGCATCTCCCATGCAAACTCTCCTATACACCTCGCCCAATTAGGATACATACCTCGATATCTCAAGATCGGACGGTCAGATCTACATCTAATTCTGGATCTCCACTAAACTGATCACCCCCTACAATAATAAAATATTCCCATCAATCATAACCCTCAGTAATATTATTTACTAATTTTAATTTATTATTTAAGGAAAATTCGGGGTTTTACAGGGCAAATACTTCTTCAAGTAAGCAAAACCGGGGCATGCTCAGCATCTTTCCTTCTGGGTTTTCATTGGAATGAATTCCAACATCTGGAAGAAGCAATCAAGCTTTAGTCTTCGAATTTGAAAGAAAGAAAAAAAAAGGGGGGGGGGGGGCTTCGAAGCAATGGCATGTTTTCTTCATTAAACAAGGGTTCCCAATTCTTCAATCATGAAGAAGGATTTTACTGGGGCAGCAAGAAGGCATGAAAGACAGATCATGGGTTGTAAAGGCATGAGGTTAGATCAACAGATCATGATCCATCAATCAAGATGAGGGTATTCACTTGGGCAATTAAAAAGCATGAAGACAGGTTATGGGCAGTAAGGGAACATACATCGTTATTGAGAGAGCAAGAAGATAAAGAAGAAAAAGCAAGTTGCAAAATATTCAAGCACAGGTTCAGGCATCAAATGGCACCCAGGTATATCAAATAAGAAAATCAATCAGGAAAATTCAAAAAGTGAAAAACATCAAAATCAATTGAGTTTGCAGTGGTCAATTTTAAATCCACATTCTTTTCAAAATTTGCTTGTCTCAGATTTCTTTTCATAGCCACGAGAGCTCCAAGAAATCTGAGATAAAGAAGAGACGCCACCCCATCAAACTTCAAGCAGGGGTTTCATTGGCTATCTTCAAATCCATGTTTTTTATCACTCATTTGTTTGACCAAAGCAAGTTCAATTAATGAGATGTTTTTCAAATGTGTAATTTTGAGTTGTGTCTGTTCATTGTGCTACAACTGCAGGCCACCCAGAAAAATTATCTTTCTCATCATTTTCTCCACACTTTTCAGTAGATTAATGTTTATATTAGTTGTAAGTTGCAAGGATTGCCACTTTACCCACTTTTGTTTAAAAATTTTGTCTCAAATCTCACTTCATAGCCACGAGTGCTCAGTGAGAGGAGAGAGGAGAATTTGCCCCTTAAGCTGAGGGATTTTTAGCAAATCTTCCACAATCAATTCTTTTTTCCCAAAATCATCCATTTAATCCTTGCAAAATGCAATTAGTTAGACAAATATCTCAAAAAGTGCAATTGGTGGGTCTTTTTTTTTTTTCTCTCTGCTTGTAATTGATTCCAATTACCAGCAAAGAGGGGGCAGCTGTAGACACCCCAAATTGCACTACAAATGAGAAAATAATTGAAAATATTAATTGGGATTTAAAACAGGCCAAAAATGTATGAAAATGGATAATTTGAGCTTAGACCGTATTGTATCTACAGGCTAAGCGCGCCCAAATTTTGAATACGGGCACGCAGCGCCCGTAATACATATACGGACATCGTGGGACCGTAAATCATTTACGGGCATTCTAGACTCGTGCGAGTTTTATTCTTCTCTCGATTTCTGAGCCTTATCTTTAGTCCAATATCCCTTTAAATGAGCGAATTATATATTTTATTCGTGCGAAATATCCTTATGGATAAAGGATGGGCATTATCTTGTGTTTAACTCAAACTGAAACTCTATCTTGCCAAACCTTGGACCAACCATACCCCTATGTTTGCCTATAAATAGAGGGCCTTTCCTCAAGCAAAAGGCCACGAAAATTTGAAGTCCAAGGAGCTCCAATAGAAGAAGAGGAACCCCTGCTGCTTTGCTTGCTTAATCCAGGTAAGTCCCTTTTCCCTTTTATTTTCTGTCTTCAATTCTAGAAATAATAGGATCATCTCTATTGCTGTAGAATAAGGCCATCTTTTGTATTTAGTATTCCTAAACTTGTCTCTAAGTACCTCAAGAGTCTCTCTAGCCGTAAAACGTGAAGAGAGAGCTAGGGGAAAAGAGAACAGGTGGATCCCTAGAATAGAACCCCATATCTGTTTTCCTCCTTTTTCTAGAATAAGGCTTTTGATTGTGATTGTATACCCAAACCTATCTCCAAGTACCTCAAGAATCCTCTCTAGCCGTAAAACGTGAAGAGAGAGCTAGGGGAAAAGAGAACAGGTGGATCCGTAGGGTAGACCCCCATGTGCTCAAATCTGTGAGATGTGGCTGTTTTAAATATCCTGATCATGTTTTAATGCTTTTTATGATGAATCTGAATGAATACATGAATCCATGATGTTTATAGCATGAGATCCCCACTTTTTGCTAAAATTTGGATTTTTCACATATTTGCACCTACAGCACTGTTTTCGTGATTTTTGTGGTTTTAGGCTAGGATCCTGAATTTATCATGATCAATATGGTAGATCTGAATCTAGAAGCCTGAAAATAAATTCTAAGGTTTCATGAGATGGTTTTTAAATCGTTTTTCATTATTGAGAGAAGACCCTACGGTCTAAGTTCTCCCCTTTTGATGTTTTTCATCAACGTGGGTATTTTTGTTTTTTATTTCAGGATTTAATGTGAAATTCGGGCTTTATCTATGTCCTGGACTATTCAAGTTCAATTTTGAAATATTTTATAAAAATCATATTTTTCCAGATTTCTAGAATTTGACTTGAAGCCAGATTTTTGGATTTTTCACTTTAAATTGATTTTATTTGATTTTATCTCATTTTTATTTTGATCATGAAACCCTTGGAATGGTATGATCATATTTGAAAGTTCTGGATCAATCAGGCTATTCATATGAAAAAAACCATATATTTTTGTCTTTTTTGTGATTTTTATAGCAAGCTTTTTCTTTTATTTTTAACATGAACAATGCCTGGCAACCACCTTGTGTGGATGAATAGGGGTGCCTAACACCTTCCCCTGTTCATAACTTAATCCCCTTACCCATCTCTGGTTGTTTTTTTAGGAGGGTTATTTTTACCCTAAAATTGCCTTTTGTGCTTATTTAATATTTTGGTGTCCATTCACACCTAAATTGTATGGTGGCGACTCTTTGTTTTATGATCCCGTGTGATGATAGAGTAAGTCAAGGAAATTGATTTTTTTCCCATGTCTCACAGGCAGTGTGTTTAGGAAAGTGTGTAAGTGAGCTACGTAGGATCAAGGAGTATATATCTTAGTGTAATACCCTAATCACATACGATTGGTATTCTCGTTCGTATACTACAGCCGCAAGCAACAGTCGCTCGACCGAGAACGACCAAGGAAGAAGAGAAGAAGAGGAAGAAGGGAGGACGTCTAGTTTGTGTTCTTCATATTCTAGGGAGTATCTCACGTCTGTGAGTATTGCTGTTTAGAGAGAGAGAAGGAGAAACAACGCACGAAAGAGGTAGGTGACATTGTTTTGTATTTACGTTCGTTTAAACTCCAAAACATGTTTTTATATGATATATTGATGTATTTAGTTTGATAACAACGTTAAATGTATGTTAGAATGATATTGGATGAGAAAAATCACGATTTTAAACTGTTTCTGTTAGTTTTTGGGAGACCGCCGACCTTGACTGTGCTCGGCGATCCTCGGCGCTCTTCGGCACTAGTTAAAAATTTGAGACCGCTGAAGATCGCTTGAAGACTTATCGTTGGCGATTCGATTTACACTATCACTAACCTTTGACCGCCGGGGCGATCCTAGGCGCTTTGTGCAGAAATTCCAGATTTTCGTAATTTCGAACCTGATTCAATTCCAAACTATTTTTAGTAAATTTTAATGATTAATTAAGATGTTTTAAGACCAAAACAAATTATCTAATTCCCTGTTTTACAGAAAAATAAATTAGGAAGATATTTAGGACATTAGTTGCCAAACTTTTAAAGTAATTGAGAAATCTAGTCTTTGGAAAATTTGACTACTATTTGATTATCAGAACAACTTTAAATGACACTATAAACCAAAAAATTACATAAAGAGAATTTAGAACTCAGATAACTCGAATATTGAAGTAATTGACAGATTTAGCCTTTATATTCGCTAGGCACCAACCCTTATAGAAATATTATATTTTAGGGAATTTTGGAGTCTAGTGGGCATAGCTGGTTATGGATCCATAGTTGTAGCTAGATAGCTGAGGGATATGTCATTTGGGTTGAGTTTCTTCCTTGTGCGACGCGCTTCCTTTGCAAGTTAGTTTGTCTGGGAAGGTCATATGTCTGGAGGGACACCTCGGTGTGCCGCTGGTGATTCCCTGTACATGTGGATAAGCGACCATCTCCATGTATTGATTCTGGTGCTACATGCTGGTGGTATATGCCAACTCTGATGGGTACATGTGCAATAAGTCAGTAACTACGGCTCTTGTCTAAGCTGCGCTGCATGGGACTTGAGTATCATTAGTAGCATTGCTCCTAAGACGCACGGTGGTATAGCGATTGGTCGAGAATCATCTCAAAAGGTTTATCTATCTTTGTGAGTCCTACAATGACACTAAAATCAGAAACACTTGTTATTATTATTGTATACATGCTGGAGGCATGTTATTGAGATATTGGTCGGATGTGACTGTTTAGTGCATCCTAGCAAAGTATGAATTATGTTATTGATTATGATATTGGATTCCTATAAAAGAACTTGCTGAAATTCATATTTTGAACTGTTTAACAATACTGTTTTGTATTCATGATTAATATGAATGATTATACAAGCCTGCTTAGTCGATATTGCTTAATCGTGCATGAACTGTTATTTTTCTTATATGAACTGTTTAAACGTGCTTGTGTTACCTACTGGGATATTCGTATCTCACCCTACTTTTATTTCATTTTTCAGCTGATACGCGAGAGAGGGATCATAGTGATTTCCAGGGAGAGGTAGCTAAGTATTCACCGGAGGATTACTTTTACCCGGATATTGTCTGAGGTGGAGGATTGATGTAGACTTAGTTATTTTTTATTAGACTATTATTCATTTGGTTTGATGTATTAGAGAGATGAGAGAGATAGTAACCATTTTATTTTACCAGACTTTTCTATTGAGATAGATGGTTGATTATATTAGTTCTTAAGGATTTTAGACTACACTTCCGCACATATTTGTTCCGCACTCTGATAGTTAATTAATTGAATGGATTATTTAATTCTTTAGTCTGGTATATTCTTGATGTATATTTGATATGGGCTAGTAACACCTCGGATTTGGTTGTTGAACTGAATTCGGGTTGTTACAGTAGCGAACCGGGTTCGGGTTAGGTGCTGGTTTGCGCTGACCCGGGTTCGGGGCGTTACAATTATGTTTGACCTGGAGCCTTAAGTCGAGGAGATGAGAATTTTATTGAAGGATATTAATTATAATCACACTGATAGAGGAGATCCAGAGTTTGACACAGATCTGACCATTGGATCGTGATAGATCGAGGTGAGAATTAAATAGTTACGAAACTGTATTCTAATTGGATGGTTGTCTAATGGGTGATGCATGTGCATTATGTAGGATCATGGGATATAAAATAATAGGTTTATACCCTAGAGAATATGTTTTAGTATTTGCTATTGTAATCATCTGTTTGGGTATTCGACGGTCAAAAGAAAAGAAGAACGAGAGAAAAAGAGAGAGACCGAGAAGAGAAGAGGAAGAAGGAGGGAGAGGAGAGCATGATCCCTGGTTTCTCAGTATCCCAAGAGTGTTTTGCATCTGTGAAGAATGGAAATGATTGCTGGAAAGAGGAGGAAGAGGTGATCTCGCGTGAACAGAGATAGGTAGCGCTCGTTTTGCTGTTCATTTTGTGTTCTTGGTTATTCGATTTGTGTTTGCATGTTTTATAGATGTGTTTGTATGTATTTAGTATGATATTGATCTTATATATATGCTAGAAATGTTTAGAACTCAAGAAAATGGTTTTTACACAATCGGATTGACGTTTTCCGTATAGCACCGACCTCTCTGTGCTCAACGCTCTTGAGCGTTGGTAAGCACTCGTACAAAATCTTAGACTGCCGTCGACCGCTAACTGAAATATAGTTGGCGCTCAAATTTCAACTACCGCCAACCTAGAACGCCTGAGCAATCCTAGGCGATCCTGAGCGCCCAGTGCAGAAAAATCCAATTTTTCCAAATTTAATTCCTGATTCAATTCCAAACCATTTTTAATTAATTTTATTAATTAAATAAGATGTTTTTGAGTCAAATGAAATACTAAATACCCTGTTTTGCAGAAAAATAAAATAGGGAGTGACTTTAGGATATTGGTTGCCGAAATTTGTAAATGATAGGACATTCTAAGTTTTATAACAAACTAACTTTATAAATTGGGTTAATTAATTATGAGACATTATCTTATACAGTATTAACCATATTTCTACAGATAGAAACTTTAAACTAGAAACTACTTTATAGAATTTGTAGAAAGATCCTTATATACCTTTAGGCCTCATTAGTTAATCTAAATCCATTTACCCTAAATTCTCTCCACTAAATAACAAGTATCATATTACTTTATGGGACCACTTCTAAACTGTAAATAACCTTCAAATTACCTTAATCGATCTCACCACTACCATTAACCACTTGAGTCTTCCATTACTATAACAATCACATAACAAGACCCCGTCATTACGAGTACACACAAATGAACTGATTTTGGAACAAGACTTTGGATTACCGATTGAACATGAAAGGACTATGATTGTAAACAATATTGGAATGTGGATGATTGGTACAATGGCTTGGTGGCTAGTTTTATTAATAACTTGCTTGGTGGCAGAGATGTATTGATTATTACCTGCTTGTTGGCAGAGATTATTACCCGCTTGGTGGCGGAGACCCTTTACCCACTTGGTGGTAGAGACCCTAACCCACTTGGTGGCGGAGACCCTTTACCCGCTTGGTGGCAGAGAGCCTTGCCCGCTTGGTGGCGGAGACATTACCTGTAAAACCCCGTTCCAATACCCTTAGCACACCCTAACCAGTGAACGTATTGTGTAGGTGAAGTTGGAGGAGCCCAAGCTTGAAGCTAGCAAAGTGGCTAAGCCCCGGCTTGTCAGTAGGCCATGAAGGTGAGAAATCTCTAGTTTATTGAATAAGGTTGGATATTAAGTGAGAAGGTAGCTAAGTGTTGGTATTGTGAAATGTAGGAGGAAAGGATGGAAAACTTGTAATTATAGTGCCATGTGGATTATTGCTTAAGTGAAGGAAACCCAAGGAAGAAGCCCCATTCGTATGCCCTTTGTGAGCAAACCCTTTTCTTCATCTCCTCCTCTCCCACTCTCATTTCCTCTTCATCTTCTCTTAATTTCATTCTCCCCATCACATCCCCATCCCATTGTAAAACTCATTTGAAGTGTTGCTTGCAAGAAGAGAAAGAAGGAACCCTAAGGAACCATTTTCGTTTGGGAGTTTTCCTTGGTGAAATTTGGGGAATCGAGCAAAAAGGAAGCAAGAGTGCTATTCGTGGCTTGCAATAGAAGCTAGGAAGCTTGCTTAGGTGATTGCAAAAGGTAAGCAACACCACCCCAACCCTTATTTCAAATTTCGGTCATTTTCGTATGAATATAAGGAAGTTAGGGTTTGATGTATGAAATGGTTTGTTTGTACAAATAGGAGTGATTACATAAATAGATTTCCCCACATGCTAGGAGTGATTTCGAGCCCAAAAAACACCAAAAACAAGTGAGATTTGAGAAAAACCCCAAATCCCAAAAGTTCGGATTTCGTGACTGTCAAAGAAACCCAGTCGCATGAACAGCCGCTCGAGCGTGGCATCGGACGACCATTTTAAGTAGAGACCCAAGGCATGACCGCTCTAGTGACCTGCTTGAAAAAGAGAACCCAAGAGCAAATTCTCAGCCGCTCGAAGCAGGCTCGAGTGACCTTACCATTGTGAGTACACCACACATGATATGATGGGCTTCGGCCCCACATTTGACATGAATTGCATGACAATGAGGGTGTTGGCCCGCTACTTGTACCATGAGACAAAAGGGTAGTGGCCCATGGTTATTGATGTTGAATGAGAGGGCAGTGACCCCAATGACATTGAGATATAATGAACAGAGGGCTTGGCCCAAGATTGACTCGGGTAAAGCCACGGGCTAGCCTTGAGCATTCCATGCAAGTGTGCATGTGGTATTGATATGAGTAACTAACCATTAAGTCTTGGTGGGTAGAGTGAGCGGTTCATCTCAATTGGGGTAACGGACCATTGTCCATCCTAACTTCGAGATAGAGACCTAGCATCCTCCACACAAGCTTGGATATTTGAAATGTTATATTTCTGTTCTTTATTGTTATACTCTATGAATTTGATAAATCAACACATCAGCATAATGATGTAAAACCCTGAAATTTTACAAAAATGTTAATTAAGAGTTAAATATTTTACACAAGGATAAATATGGGATTAAAGGCTTTAAGGAGGTTAATTTCATCCAATTTTAATCAAGACTAAATTGCGTTGGCTTGGTTTGGGTGGGTTTACTTTATGTGAGCAGGATAAATTGATTAGGTTGGGTTTTGGTTGGTTTGGTTCATTTTAGTGAACTGACTTAATGGGTTTAGTGGGTATCATATATATATCCGAGAAATGAGAAGAACCGAGGGTTCTCATTCATTTGCGTTCGTGACGGTTAGAAGAAAGCCGCAGAGAAGAGGGATAAGGGGCGCAGGCGCACGGAGAAGAAGAAGAAGAAGGGAGGAGAAGAGAAGCAGAGGAGAAGAAGAGATAGAGGAAGAGAGAAAGAAAGAGGGAGCCGTGTGTGTGGGTTTCACGATTCCAGGTAGGTGGCATCGATTTTTCAGTTTGTTTTGTGTTCTTGAGGTTAATAAATTGTGTTGCATGATTTTGGGATTTATTTACATGTATTTAGCATAGTAGAGATATTATATGTATGCTAGAACTGATTAGAACACGAGAAATTGAGTTTTGGTTCACGGTATGGTCGATTTCAGGGGGATCACCGACCTCTCTGCGCTTGGCAATCCTCGGCGCTAGTACAAAAGGTTTAGACCGCTGCTGACCGCCTACTGATAGGCAGTCGGCGTTCTGTTTTATGCTACTACCGACCTTAGACCGCCTAAGCGGTCCTGAGTGATCCTGGGTGCTCTAACAAAAAAAATGCAATTTTGACAGTTTTTCATCCCCTTTCTTCTCCAACCTTTTCCCAAATAGCCTGAGCCTCCTACACAGCACCCTTATTCACTTGAAAGACATTTAAATAAATGTCCTGTGTATTTATTGCTCCATTTACTTAAGTCTTTACATGTAAATAAGGTTTTACCCCCCATTTGGAACCAATAAAAATACTCCCAAGGCCCAATTCCCAACCAATAAAAAGTCAACTTTCCAGTTCATGCCTAAATTTCCAGTTTTCCCGATTTTTTTCAGGAATCCCATCTTGAGTTTGATACCTAGTGTGAGACATGGGAAAAAATCAATTCAATGACTTCCTGATCATCACACGGGATTGGTTAAAAACACAGAGTCGCCACCATTCTGTTTAGGTGTGAATGGACACCAAAATATCAAATAAGCACAAAAAGGCAAATTTAGGGTAAAAATAACCCTCTAAAAAAAACAACCAGAGATGGGTAAAGGGATTAGGTTATGAACAGGGGAAGGTGTTAGGCACCCCTATTCATCCACACAAGGTGGTTGCCAGGTATTGTTCATGTTTTTCAAAGACAAAAGGCTTGCTATAAAAATCATGAAAAATCACAAAAAAAACAAAAGTGTATGGTTTTTTCATACGAATAGCCTAATTGATCCAGAACTTTCAAATATGATTATACCATTCCTAGGGTTTCATGATCAAAATAAAATTGAGATAAAATCAAACAAAACCAATCTAAAGTGAAAACTTAAAAATTTTGGCTTCAAGTTAAATTCTAGAAATCTAGAAAAATATGATTTTTATAAAACATTGCAAAATTGAACTTGAATAATCAAGGACATAGATATAGCCCAAATTTCACATTAAATCAAGAAATCAAAACCAAAAATACCCACGTTGATGAAGAACATCAAAAGGGGAGAACTTAGACCGTAAGGTCTTCTCTCAAAAGTAAAAAAGGACTCAAAAACCACATCATGAAACCCTAGAAGTTACTTTCAAGCTTCTGAATCCAGATATATCATATTGATCATGATAGATTTAGGATCCTAGACTGATATCACAAAAATCAAAAAACAGTACTGTAGGTGCAAAAGTGGTGAAAATCCAAATTTTAGCAAAAAGTGGGGATCTCATGTTATAAACATCATGGATTCATATGATTAATCCAGATTCAACATAAAAACAATTAAAACATGATCAGGATATTCAAAGCAGCCACATCTCACAGATTAGAGCACATGGGGGTCTACCCTACGGATCCACCTGTTCTCTTTTCCTCTAGCTCTCTCTTCACGTTTTACGGCTAGAGAGGATTCTTGAGGTACTTAGAGATAGGTTTGGTGATACAAACACAATCAAAGGCCTTATTCGAGAAAAAAGGGAGAAAAACAGATTATGGGGTTCTATTCTAGGGATCCACCTGTTCCCCTTTCCCCTAGCTCTCTCTTCACGTTTTATGGCTAGAGAGACTCTTGAGGTACTCAGAGACAAGTTTAGGAATACAATACAAAAGATGGCCTTATTCTACAGCAATAGAGAAGATCCTATTATTTCTAGAATTGAAGACAGAAAATAAAAGGGAAAAGGGACTTACCTGGATTGAGCAAGCAGAGCAGCAGGGATTCCTCTTTTCTCTTGGAGCTCCTTGGACTTCAAATTTTCGTGGCCTCTTGCTTGAGGAGAGGCCCTCTATTTATAGGCAATCTCAGGGGCATGGTTGGTCCAGGGTTTGGCAAGATAGAGTTTCAGATTGAGTTAAATACAAGGATAATGCCCATCCATGGCCAACAAGGATATTTCGAACGAATAAAAGAGATAATTTGCTCATTTAAAGATATATTGGACTTAAGATAAATCTCAGAAATCGAGAAAGGATAAAATTCACACAAATCTAATGCGCCCGTAAATGATTTACGGGCAAGTGGTGTCCGTATATGCATTACAGGCAATGTGTGTCCGTATACAAAATCCGGGTGCGACCAGCCCGTAGAGACAATACGGGCAACGCTCAAGTTGTTGAATTTCATGCATTTTTGGCCTGTTTTTAAATCCCAATTACATGTTTTCATTATTTTCTCATTTTGTAGTGCAATTTGGGGTGTCTACAGCTGCCCCCTCTTTGCTGGTGATTGGAACCAATTACCAGCAGAGAGTAAAAAGACCCACAAATTGCACTTTTTGAGATTTTGTCTAACTAATTGCAATTTGCAAGGATTAAAAGGATGATTTTGGAAAAATAATTTATGTGGAAGATTTGCTGAAAAGTCCCTAACCTTAAGGGGCAGATCCTCCTCTCTAGTCTCACTGAGCACTCGTGGCTATGAAGTGAGATTTGAGACAAAAGTTTTAAACAAAAGTGGGTAAGGTGGCAATCCTTGCAACTTTCAACTAATATAAACATTAATCTCCTGAAAAGTTTGTAGAAAATGATGAAAAGACAATTTTTCTGAGTGGCCTGCAGTTGTAGCCCAATGACCAGCAAAGAACAGACACAACTCAAAATTGCACATTTGAAAGACATCTCATTAATTGAACTTGCTTTGGTCAAACAAAGAAATGATAAAAACATGGATTCGAAGATAGCCAATGAAACCCCTACTTGAAGTCTAATGGGGTGGCGTCTCTTCCTTATCTCAAATTTCTTGGAGCTCTCGTGGCTATGAAAGGAAATATGAGACAAGCAAATTTTGAAAAGAATGTGGATTTAAAATTGACCACTGCAAACTCAATTGATTTTGATGTTTTTCACTTTTTGAATTTTCCTGATTGATTTTCTTATTTGATATACCTGGGTGTCATTTGATGCCGGAACCTGTGCTTGAATATTCTGCAACTTGCTTTTGCTTCTTTATCTTCTTGCTCTCTCAATAACGATGTATGTGCCCTTACTGCACATAACCTGTCTTTATGCTTTTTAATTGCCCAAGTGAATGCCCTCTTCTTGATTGATGGATTTGAGAACCATAATCTGATGATCTAATCTCATGCCCTTAAACCCATGATCTGTCTTTAATGCCTTCTTGCTGCCCCAGTAAAATCTTTCTTCATGGTTGAAGAATTGGAAACCCTTGTTTAACAAAAAAAACATGCCATTGCTTCGAAGCCTTTTTTTCTTTCAAATTCGAAGACTAAAGGTTGATTGCTTCTTCCAGATGTTGGAATTCATTCCAATGAAAACCCAGAAGGAAAGACACTGAGCATGCCCCGGTTTTGATTGTTTGAAGAAGTATTTGCCCCTCAGTAGAGATGATCCTCTTTTTTCCTTTTTCTCTTTTTTTTTTCTTTTTTTCTTTTTTTTCTTTTTTTTCTTTTTCTCCATATCTTTATACAAAGCAAACTCCAATAGTGGAAAGACAATAGATTTAATTCAAAAATAGGTTTTATATTATTGGCCTCAGAATTCTCAGATGCTTGTAAAAACAGAAGTTTTATGAAAAAGTATTTGATTTATCTTCACTGGCCAAAGTATAGTTTTTTTTTTAAAGCTGATCCAAAATACTTAATCACATATAATTAAAGGAATTAAAATAAGGTTGAATAATGAAAAGGGTAGGCCAAGCAATAGGGAGAGACCAAATCTGTCTATCCTGTGACCTTTAGAATCATCCCCAAATGACTTTTCCTCCATGACTGACCCTGCTAATCTGCTCAATTTCTAGTGTTCGTGCTGACTTCAAACTTGGACTACATGATCAACTCAACCCTTTATTCTTCTTTCTTTTCTTCTTTTTTTTTCTTTTTTCTTTTTTTGCCAATATTGCCCTTAGGGCCAATTACGGTTTTCACTAAGGCCGGCCTTTGCATTCCGTCATCACCAATCTTACTCTGAAAGTTGAATGAATATACTAAAATCACCGAGGACTTAAGAATAGGACGAAACAAAGGCTAAGCTCGGTTTATGAAAGAAAAGGTATTAAAGGCTCAAAATTTTCTAAGTGTGAAAATAGGTTAACCGGACTTACAGTCATGATGAACTTGACCCCATTCCCCTTTTTTGTATTTGGCTTTCATTTGCCACTATTTTTCTTCTCTTTTTTTTTTCTTTTTGCCCCTATTGGCTTTGCCCTAGTATAAGACTGTAAGTCCAATTTAGGTTTATCAAAGAAGACGAACATGCTCAAATTGGCTCGACTAGGGATGAAAATTTTGGGAAATATAGAAATATGGCCTCAGATCATTTCCTAGTAATATTCATTCAAGGAAAATATCTCTTTACTGCATCAGAGTTAATTGGCTCAGGAAAATCTTTCCCATCCATTTCTGTTAAGATGAGAGCACCTCCTGATAGGACCTTTTTGACAACGTAAGGCCCTTCCCAATTTGGTTTGAATTTTCCACGAGGGTCTTCCAAAAAGGGTAAAATTTTCTTCAATATTAAATTTCTTTCTTGGAAAGTTCTGGGCTTCACCTTCTTATTGTAAGCCCTGGCCATTCTCTTCTGATACAATTGGCCATGAAAAAGCACTTTTAAACGCTTTTCCTCTATCAAATTGAGTTTGATCATGTCTTGACTATATCCATTCAGCTTCTTCTAATTTAGCTTCCATTAGCACTCTTAATGAAGGGATTTCCACTTCCACTGGTAAAACCGCTTTCATCCCATAGACCAAGGAGTACGGGGTTGCCCCAGTAGAAGTCCGGATTGAGGTTCTGTAGGCGGGTAGCGCAAGTGGTAGCATTTCATGCCAATCTTTGATACTCACTACCATCTTCTGAATAATCTTCTTTATATTCTTATTCGTTTCTTCCACTGCCCCATTCATCTTTGGTCTGTAAGGAGCTGACTTGTGATGGGTAATCTGAAACTGTTCACACATTTTCTTCATATCTTTGTTCTTGATATTTGAAGGATTGTCTGATACTATGGCACTTGGCAAACCATAGCGACAAATGATGTCGTGCTTCAAAAACTTAAGAACGTGGCTACTTGTGATGTTTGCATAGGAAGCTACTTCTACCCACTTGGTGAAGTAATCAATTGCTACAAGTATAAATCTGTGTCCATTTGATGCCTTTGGAGAGATCATTCCAATGACGTCTATACCCCACATGGAGAAGGGCCATGGAGATGTCATGTTGTGCAATTCACTTGGGGGTGCATTCTTATTATCAGCACACACTTGGCATAAATGACACCTTTTGACATGTATATAGCAATCGTGCTCCATTGTCGACCAGTAATATCCCAATCGTAGAATCTTCTTGGTAAACATGTGCCCGTTCATATGGGGTCCACAAACTCCTCCATGTACAGTTTCAACTAACATTTCTGACTCGGTCTTGGCAACACATCTGAGCAGGATATCATTGTGTGATCTTTTGTACAACTGCCCACCACTTAGTAAAAACTGACCTGCCAATCTCTGTATTGTTCTTTTCTCAGTAGAAGTGACGTTTTCTGGCAGACTCCGATCATTTAGGAAGTTCTTAATATCTTGAAACCATGGTACTTCTTCTTCTAGGGTTTCTTCTAGAACAAGGCAATAAGCTGGTTCATCTCTGACTTCAATTTCCAGTGGTCTAATATCAACACCTTCTGGCATACTGACCATTGAAGCCAATGTTGCTAGAGCATCCGCAAACTGATTTTTGGCCCTTGGCATATAATTGAAGGAAATTCGAGTAAATTTGGTGCTTACTTCTTCTAAATACTGGTGATAGGGGATCAATTTGTGATCCTTTGTTTTCCATTCACCAGTTGTTTGGAAGATGATAAGACTCGAATCTCCATATACGTTAAGTTCCTCTACTTCATGGTCTAAGGTTGCTTGTAACCCAATTATGCATGCTTCATACTCTGCAATATTTTTTGTGCACTGGAACCTCAATTTCACTGCGATTGGGATGTGTGCCCCATCTGGCTTGATCAAAACTGCCCCTATTCCATTTTCGTTCATATTGGTGGCCCCATCAAAGAACATTTGCCAAGAGCTTTCACTTTCTTCTTCTTCAGTAAATAGGATTGCCTCATCAAGGAAATTAGTCTTCAAAGGTTGGTATTCTGGTAGAGGGGGTGCAGCTAAGTGATCAGCAATGGCTTGACCCTTAATGGCCTTCTGAGTGATGTATGTGAGATCAAATTCGGGGAGTAAGAGCTGCCACTTTGCCGTTCTGCCAGTTAAAGCCGGTTTTTCAAATAGATACTTCAAAGGGTCCATTCGGGATATCAATAAGGTGGAATGACTAAGGAAATAATGCCTCAGTCTCTGAGTTGCCCATATTAAAGCACAGTAGGTCTTTTCCAAAGGAGAATACTTTGCTTCATATTCTATAAATTTCTTGCTTAGGTAATAAATCGCCCTTTCTTTTTTGCCTGTATCGTCATGCTGCCCCAAGACACACACCATTGATGTCTCCAAAACTGACAAGTATAAAATCAATGGTCTTCCTTGAGTTGGTGGCACTAGCACAGGTGGGTTCAATAAATATTCTTTTATTGTGTCAAAGGCTTCTTGGCAATCGTCATTCCAGACCATCGGGTTATTCTTTCTTAGAAGCTTGAAAATTGGTTCACAGATAACGGTGAGTTGTGCTATGAACCGGCTTCTGTACTGAATTCTTCCAAGAAAACCACGAACTTCATTCTCCATTTTAGGTGATAGCATTTCAATGATTGCTTTAGCTTTAGCTGGTCCAATCTCAATTCCCCTTCTGCTTACTATAAAGCCCAATAATTTTCCTGATATAGCCCCAAAGACGCATTTCGCAGGGTTAAGCCTTAGACTGTTTTTCTTGAGCCAGTCAAACACCTTCTTCAAATTGATCAAGTGGTCTTCTTCTTCACATGATTTGGCTATCATATCATCCACATAGAACTCCATCTCCTTATGGATCATATCATGGAATAAGGCTGTCATGGTCCGCTGGTAGGTTGCCTCAGTGTTTTTAAGTCCAAATGGCATGACAGTGTAATGGAAGGTACCCCAAGGTGTAATGAAAGCCGTTTTCTCTTGATCCTCCTTAGCCATCTTAATTTGATTGTACCTAGAGAAACCATCCATGAATGAGAACAAGCTATGTACAACAATGTTGTCCACCAAGATGTCGATGTGTGGCAGTGGAAAATCGTCCTTTGGGCTTGCCTTATTCAAGTCTCTGTAGTCTACACACATTCGGACCTTTCCGTCCTTCTTTGGCACAGGCACTATATTTGCAAGCCATTCAGGGTACGTGGAGACCGCCAAGAATCCAGCTTGGAATTGTTTAACCACTTCATCTTTGACCTTCAATGTCCATTCAGGTTTCAACCTTCTCAATTTCTGCTTAACTGGCTTAACATCTGGTAGAATTGGTAGCCTGTGCACAACCATGTTTGTGTCTAACCCTGGCATATCCGATACGACCATGCAAATACATCTTCATATTCAGCCAAGAACCGTATCATTTCATCATGCTGTACTTCAGATAGGTATATCCCAATCTTCACTATTTTCGGGTCATCTTCGGTCCCTAGGTTTATTGATATGGTCTCTTCAATATTGGGTTGGACCCCCTTTTCATGACGCTCCAATTGATATGTGATTTCTTTTGGAGGGTCGTCTTCTTCATCCTCGGTCTCTCTTCAACCCCCATTAAGTCAAAGTCGAGCTCGAGGTCGAAGTCATACTCAACCTGATCCAATTCCGTTTGCTTATATGGTTCATAAGTGGTTTGGACCTTTTTGAAAAATTTAATTTTTCTAGAAAAAAGTGAAAAATCTTTTTGTGTTTTTTGAAAGCCTTCTAAAAAATCTTTTCCTAAAGATGAAGGCTCATTATAACCTTCAGGAAAAGGGCATTCCACTAATGGAGTTTTTTTTTGGAAGCCATGTTTGTTTGCCAAACAAACTCGGCTTCAAAAGTAAGGGGAGTTTCCTCCCAATTGTTCAACATAAAAGAATCTGGGGAAGGGGTACAAGCCTGCTCCTCATGCTCAGGGTCCGCATCCAAATCACTAGTACTGGGTGAGTTGCATCGCCTGCTTCTTCTGTAGGGCTTGTCCCAGATGGAACTTCTACTGTAGCCCAATCAATGAAAGGTAGCTCATCTGCTCCTTCTTCTTGGTTGCCTTCAGTCATGCCAAAAAAGGCTCCAACGTCCTCAGAGAAATCATGCTCCTGTTCTGCCTGTGACCCAGGCCCACCCAATGCTTGTGGAGGTGAAGGTGGAACATATGGTTGCACAGTTGAGGACTTGGGTTTCTGGAACAGGTTGATGTTATAGTATGGGGGTTTGGACTGATCCTGGGGAGGAGACAATTGAATCATATGCGAAAGTTTAGGAAAAGTTTCCCTGATGTGAGGGAATTTCATGTCTTCCATCTCCTTCTGTCTTCTCCCATTCCTTATCTTGGACCCCAATCCTGCTCTGTGGACCATCTTCTTAACCTTTATCGGTTCTATCCTTCCTTGCAGGTTAACCCCCAGACCTTTTCCAGGGTGGAAATTGTACTTTCCCAGTACTTTCTTGACCATTTTCTCAGCACAAGTCAACTTTCCTTCTTTTTCCTGATACCCTCCAGGTATGAAATTAACAGTTTCAAACTGAAAAGAGTGAAATGCCATCTTGTCTACAGTCATTTCCATGTTTATGTAGGGTACATCAGGGGACCACATGGGAGGAACCAACTTTTCAGTTAGGACAGTAATCACCTTTTGCCCTCTGATATATTTGACTCTTTGGTGGAGGGTAGATGGTATAGCCCTAGCTGTATGAATCCACGGCCTTCCTAGGAGTAGATTGAAGGCTGCAGGTATATCCATCACTTCGAATGTGATGTTAAAAATATACGATCCAATAGTGACCGGCAGTTTAACCTTCCCTAGGGAGTGTGTTTTAGAGCTATCAAAGGCTCTTATGATTCTCCCATTTTGCTTAATTATGTTTTGCTCCAGACCGAGCTTAACAAATGTTATTAACGGGCAGACATTCAGAGCCGACCTATTATCAATTAAAACCCGGGCTATCATGCAACCCTTACTGAGCACAGCTATGTGCAAAGGATCAACATGATGGTACCCTGCTGGGCTAATTTCAGTTTCAGAGAAAGTTATGACATTGTGGAATAAAATCTGCCCAACCATCTTGCCTAGTTGGTCTGGTTCAATATTTTTAGGCACATGTGCCCCCTGAAATATCCTTAACAAGGAGTCCCTATGTTTTTCAGAATTTAACAATAAGCCCAGTATTGAGATCTGGGCCGGGACTTTGTTCAACTGCTCGACAACATTGAATTCACTCTTTTTTATGATTTTAATGAGGTCAGCAGCCTCACTGTCAATTACCTAGGGGGCATCTTCCCCTATCTTGGCCTTTCCTTTATTTTTCTCTTCTTCCTTTTCCTTCTCTGTCTCCTTTTGTTTTTCTCCCACACCTACACATTTTCCTGATCTCATCATGAGGTTCACTTCTTTCTTGCTTTCTGCCTCAGTTGCAGGGACTGTAGTGGTGAAGGCTTCGCTGTAGTTCCATGGTATAGCCGATTCAGAGTAAGAAGGCTTAGGAACATTTATCACTAATGGGGGAAGTTTGGACTTAGATGATGAAGTCTGAGTAAGAGGAACATCTACAACCAATGGTGGACATTGTTTTGGTTGAGGGGTTACAGAAGTGACTGACGCATTGAGATGGTCACAATTTATGACCAGTGGTGGTTTTGATATAGTGGGTGAAAAATGGGTGGATGGATTGCAATTGATTACCAAAGGTGGTTTTGCAATATTCAATTAGGCCATGAGAGAGGAGGCCCGGTCCAAAGCAAAGCTAATGTTCTTAGCAGCACGGTCATTTCCTTTTGTAATCACATTTATTTCTTTATCCTCATTTCTTCTGTCAAAATACAGTTTGACCGTTGTCCCTATAAGTGCAATGAACTGGGATGGGTCAAAGGTTATTTTATCAAAGGAGATGACCCCTATGACATTAGATGGGCCTGCCCCATGATGTTAAGGTAGAGAGTTTTGTCCAATATCTGTTCTAGGAGGATTGGGAGCCCCTGTATTAAAAGACAGGGTCTTCTGGTCAAGCAAATCCTGAATGGCGTGTTTCAAGGGCCAACACTTGTCAGTAGGGTGCCCAGGTGCACCCATGTGGAAATCACAAGTGGTGGAGGGGTCATAATTTCTCCCCTTTAATGCATTCGGATTGGGTTCTCGTAAAGTGATATACCCTACTTGTAATAAAGTGGGCAGCAACTGAGATGGAGACATTGAGATAGGGGTCGAAACCCTATTTCTCCTTGCTGCGAAATAGGCATCCTTTTCTCCCTTAGTAAAAACCCTCTTTTGGTCTGAGGGTGCTGCTGGAACATTTACCCTCATGGGGGCCTGGGTAGATGGAGCAGATGGAGTAGGAAAATGAGCAAGTATGTTGATTTGTATGGGCTTGTTAGGGCCTAATGGTGGCTACACCATGTTCATCTCCCCTTCTTTCTTGTTCCCATTCTTTTTCAACCCACTTCCTTTCTTTAGATTGGGGTCCTGCTGACTGACCATAGCAGAGTGGTCAATTATTTTACCCAATCTGATTCCGTCTTCGATTCGGTCAACCACTTGTACCAAGGCAGCAAAATTAGTGGTGGTCTGACCCACCAGGTGGCTGTAGAATGGTTGACCCAACGTACTGATGAAAGTGGAAATCATCTCTTGCTCTAGCATGGGTGGCCTGACCTGAGAGGCAGTCTCCCTCCATCACTTGGCATACTGCCTTACGGATTCATCCATTCCTTTGCTCATTCTCATTACATCGTACCTATCTGGCACGATCTCTGAATTAAACCTGTATTGAGCTAGGAAGGCATCTGCTAGGTCCTTCCATCTTCTGATCTTTCCATGGTCTAAAGTGGCGAACCATCTCAACGCAGTTCCAGTTAAGCTCCTTTGGAAGAGCTGAATCAAGATGCCCTCATCCCGACCGAACTGGCATAGGGCACCACAGTACAACTTTAGATGGCTCATGGGCAGCCAGTGCCATCATATTTGTCTAGGTCTGGGCACTTGAACTTGGCCGGCAGGTTAACATTAGGGTATAGGAACAAGTCCTCAAAGTTGGTGCCCCCAAAGTTGTTCACCCCTTTTACCTCTCTGAGTTCATTTTGGATCATCTCTAGTCTGTGCATGAATATCTTCTCCATTTCTTCCCTCATATTTTCCTTTTCCTTTTCTTTGTCTAATTCAATGGTCTCATCCCTGATCAGTATAGGTTAATGGGTGGGTTCATAAATGGGTTCAGGAATAGGTTGAACCGGAGGTGGAATGTTGATTTGGGGTGGAGGTACTGGGTTGGAAGTGGATGCTTGGTTCTGGGCTTGCACTTGCTGGGCTTGCACCGATAGTATGTTTTCTAGCATTCGGGTTAGTCCTGCCACCTGCTCCTGAAGCAGGGCTACATCTGGGTGAGGAGCATCAGCTTCATTCTCGATGGGATTCATGGCACGAGCTCTTGATCTGGTTACAGGAGCTATAATTGCAAGTGTACTTGGTACCTGGTAAAAGATAAAGGAAAAATATCAGTGCCCATTTAATCTCATTCACATGCCTATGAATGCCTATGTGCAAGCTGGGTGAACACGAGTTTGGATTTTTTTTTATTTGCTTCTTTTTTTATTTTTTTATTTTTTTATTTTTTTTTGAATTGTTGGAATATTCTAGGGCTTCCAATAGGTCCCACAAAAAGAGAAAAAGATTGGAAATTCAAATGCTTTCAGAGGCCCAAGGATATTTTTGGAAAAAGTCTAAAATTCAAAGGCTTTCAAAGGCTCAGGGGGATTTTTGCAAAAGGTCCGAAATTCAAAGGCTTTCAGAGGCCCAGCGATATTTTTGGAAAAAAGTCTGAAATTCAAAGGCTTTTAGAGGCCTAGAGATTTTTGCGAAAGGTCTGAAATTCAAAGGCTTTGAAGGGCCCAAGGAAAAAGATCTAACATTCAAAGGCTTTCAGGGTCCCGAGGAAAAAGATCTAAAATTCAAAGGCTTTCAGAAGCCCAAAGATCTGAAATTCAAAGGCTTTCAGAGGCCCAAAAGATAAAGATCTGAAATTCAAAGGCTTTCAGAGGCCTAAAGGAAAAAAATCTGAAATTCAAAGGCTTTCAGAGGCCCAAAGGAAAAAGATCTGAAATTCAAAGGCTTTCAGATGCCCAGGGATATTTTTGAAAAATGTCTGAAATTCAAAGGCTTTCAAAGGCCCGAAGATTTTTGAGAAAAAGTTTGAAATTGAAAGGCTTTCAAAGGCCCAAAGATTTTTGAGAAAAAGTCTGAAATTTAAAAGCTTTCAGAGGCCCGAGGATTTTTGAGAAAAAGTCTGAAATTCAAAGGCTTTCAGAGGCCCAAGATATATATATATTTTTGTTTTTTTTTTGAAGCATTTTATTCAAACTCATTTCCCTTTATCATCATTTAAAGGTTAAAGGAACAAAATTTAGTGGGAAAAACTGATTAAAGTTGAATTTTCCGTTAAGACTGCATATACAGTACGGTCTGGCCTTGCCCGTATTTAAATTTCGAGCAAGCCGCGACCGTATAGTTAACACGGGCGAGCCCAACCCGTGTAACAAATGCGGTTTATGGAGCCCTTTTCTGTTTTTTTCAGCTTTTTACATGATTTGATCACTTTGATTGCTCATCCAAACATACGGTTCACCCATTACAAAGCTTCTAAACTATCCCAAAGTGGACTTTGACCTATTTGCAAAAACACATGTTTAGGGGGGCACATGTACCCTCTAAATTGACACCATATTCAGGGGTATGGTACCCTTTGGTTGCCTCTTGTATGAACATTGGGTAGGATTGATTCTAAACAGAGGTAGAAACTCTTCCTATGGGCTACACCAATTTTAGGAAACATGCATATTTGGGACCAATTTTATCCCAAATTGATGGACACCATGACACCCATATGACATGAAAATAATGCAAAA
Organism: Buxus sempervirens; assembly: GCA_947561395.2. Classification (NCBI taxonomy): domain Eukaryota; kingdom Viridiplantae; phylum Streptophyta; class Magnoliopsida; order Buxales; family Buxaceae; genus Buxus; species Buxus sempervirens. The sequence continues at coordinate 33,279,863 of OX387184.1, read as the reverse complement.
ATTAAGGTTACCTTGTTATCTTGTTTACCTTCAATATGGCATCCGTATTATGCCCTGGTTTGTAAGCCATGCAAACGGCCTTCCCACAATTACAAACCTATATCCCCACGTAATTGTGTACTTTAGCCAAAAACGTGTAACTCCACCTTCAAGCGTAGGGGTTTTGGGTTTTGGCTTAATGGCAACTTAGCACTCAAGCCTAGTGATGACCAGAATCGAATCACAGATCCACGTTATCATCACATCATTGGCCCAAAGTTCTAAGGTGAATGTTTTCACTTTCGCTTTCCAAAGTATCGACCTCGTTGCGCCAAGCTACACACATTCGGGTTCAACTTCCTATAGGTTATGGGTAGGCTGTGTAAAAAATAAAATGTGCATAGTGCATTTAAAAAATTGGGTGCATTCACAACGTCCCAAACCCTTGCCACTCTTTTCACAGCCATGCATAAACAAACCAAGGCATAATATGAAAGCACATTCAAAGTAAACAAATACAAAAAATAAAGTAACCCTATAGCACCTGAAACATGCTCACAAGAATCACCCAAAACATGCAAACATAGGATCATGGTATATAGCCAAAAATCATCATGGAGATCATGCTGAAAATTAAAACATGCTATTATAAAAATACAGCAAGAAATCAGCATGGTTTAGCAAAACGAACCTCCCCTACACATGTTTCTAGAAACAATCCTATAGATCAGAATTAAGCATGTTTCTACCCCCATGATCTCTTAAGCAATAAATCAGATTTAAAACATACCAAGCATGCTTAAGAACACCAAATATCAAGCAAAACAATAAAACAAGTCAAACATGCTAAAAACACAAAATAGCAAGTAAAACCAAAACATCAAAAACATGAACAAATACCAAAAGGCTGAAATCCTCAAGTCCCCAACAGAGTCGCCAGTTGTGAGACATGGGAAAAAAACAATTCAATAACTTCCTGATCATCACACGGGATTGGTTAAAAACATAGAGTCGCCACCATTCTGTTTAGGTGTGAATGGACACCAAAATATCAAATAAGCACAAAAAGACAAATTTAGGGTAAAAATAACCCTCTAAAAAAAAAACCAGAGATGGGTAAGGGGATTAGGTTATGAACAGGAGAAGGTGTTAGGCACCCCTATTCATCCACACAAGGTGGTTGCCAGGTATTGTTCATGTTTTTCAAAGAAAAAAGGCTTGCTATAAAAAATCATGAAAAATCACAAAAAAGACAAAAGTGTATGGTTTTTTCATACGAATAGCCTGATTGATCCAGAACTTTCAAATATGATCATACCATTCCTAGGGTTTCATGATCAAAATAAAATTGAGATAAAATCAAACAAAACCAATCTAAAGTGAAAACTTCAAAAATCTGGCTTCAAGTTAAATTCTAGAAATCTAGAAAAATATGATTTTTATAAAACATTGCAAAATTGAACTTGAATAATCCAGGACATAGATATAGCCCAAATTTAACATTAAATCAAGAAATCAAAATCAAAAATACCCACGTTGATGAAGAACATCAAAAGGGGAGAACTTAGACCGTAGGGTCTTCTCTCAAAAGTAAAAAAGGACTCAAAAACCACATCATGAAACCCTAGAAGTTACTTTCAAGCTTCTGAATCCAGATATATCATATTGATCATGATAGATCTAGGATCCTAGACTAATATCACAAAAATCTCGAAAACAGTGTTGTAGGTGCAAAAGTGGTGAAAATCCAAATTTTAGCAAAAAGTGGGGATCTCATGTTATAAACATCATGGATTCATATGATTAATCCAGATTCAACATAAAAACAATTAAAACATGATCAGGATATTCAAAGTAGCTACATCTCACAGATTAGAGCACATGGGGGTCTACCCTACGGATCCACCTATTCTCTTTTCCCCTGGCTCTCTCTTCACGTTTTACGGCTAGAGAGGATTCTTGAGGTACTTAGAGATAGGTTTGGTGATACAAACACAATCAAAGGCCTTGTTCTAGAAAAAAGGGAGAAAAACAGATTATGGGGTTCTATTCTAAGGATCAACCTGTTCCCCTTTCCCTTAGCTCTCTCTTCACGTTTTATGGCTAGAGAGACTCTTGAGGTACTCAGAGACAAGTTTAGGAATACAATACAAAAGATGGCCTTATTCTACAGCAATAGAGAAGATCCTATTATTTCTAGAATTGAAGACAAAATCAAATGGAAAAGGGACTTACCTGGATTGAGCAAGCAGAGCAGCAGGGATTCCTCTCTTCTCTTGGAGCTCCTTGGACTTCAAATTTTCGTGGCCTCTTGCTTGAGGAGAGGCCCTCTATTTATAGGCAAACTCAGGGGCATGGTTGGTCCAGGGTTTGGCAAGATAGAGTTTCAGATTGAGTTAAACACAAGGATAATGACCATCCATGGCCAACAAGGATATTCGAACGAATAAAAGAGATAATTCGCTCATTTAAAGATATATTGGACTAAATATAAAGCTCAGAAATCGAGAAAGGATAAAATTCACACAAATCTAATGCGCCCCATTTACGGGCAATGTGTATCCGTATACAAAATCCGGGCATGACCAGCCTGTAGAGACAATATGGGCAACTCTCAAGTTATTGAATTTCATGCATTTTGGCCTGTTTTTAAATCCCAATTACATGTTTTCATTATTTTCTCATTTTGTAGTGCAATTTGGGGTGTCTACACCTAGATGAATGATTCAGAAGCCCATAAAATTCCAGAAGATTTGTTTACCCTTCATTAGACTATAACTAGAATTTGAGCCCGAAACACCTTGTGGCTTTGTCTTGAAAAATTATATACCAAAAATTCAACGTTTTTAACCAAACTTGGAATATTTTTGAGGTTCGAAACTTTTTGTCTCGAAATCGATTGATTTTTTGGTAGGGTGACCTTATTAAGGATCCTAAGACTATTCCACTCATCCAAAAGGTGTTTTGAGAATTTTATGGTATGATTTTGGAAAGAATTGCATCAAGATGGTTTTATGTAAATTCTCCAGAAAAGGATTTTTAAATGATTTCGAATGATTGGATTCTTGTTTTCGATTTGGTTATCCTCCATGTACTTGGAGAGACGGTTTGTGTTACCCATGTACTTGGGTAGATGTTATACCTCTGTGTACTCAAAGATGCCCCGTGTACTCGGGATGGTATAGTTGAAATTGGAATGAGATGTGTTTGCCAGGTTTCATGGATTGGTTTTGGTTTTAGAATCTAGTAGGCATAGCACTATATGGATCCATTTAGGAGCTAGGTAGTGGAAGGGATTGTTCTTTGCTAGTTGTAATTCCCTGTCCACGCACGCGTGTTCCACTGTGTACTCAGTGAGGCTTGATCGTGTACTCGGTTGGCTGCGGTTATTCACTCATTTTATCGTGTACTCGGACCATGTTTGGGTATTTCTTGCCAACCCATCACTGTACTGGGTGGGTTCTCCTGCAATAAGACGATGATCGTGTACTCGGCTTCGTACCTAAGCCAGGAGGTGGCATAGTGGACATTGTTATTACCCTAGTTAAAGGCAGTCTTATTTCATGAGTCCTACTGTATCTTATCGACTGATGTTTGATGTCACAGATTCGTTTGTTGTGCTGGATTATGCCTGTTATTTTATGTTGATGGATGGATTACTTTTGGATTACTCATATTATTCAAAACTGATGTATATTCACTGCTGTTATATGGTTTACAACTGTATCATATTTTAGAACTGATAAACTGTATTTGAGCATGCATGTGCTGCCTACTGGGATATTCGTATCTCAGTCCGTTTTGTTTTGTTTTGTTTTCAGATCTTGTGCAGGTTGATATGGGAGGGTAAAAGCTGTGATCGGGTGAGTTCAGAGTAGAGCTTTGATATTTTAGTTTGAGTTGGGTTTTAGTGGACTCTGTATATATATTTATTCATTTAGTCATGTTTCCTTTACTCTGACATTGTGATTCTGGGTGGAAATGTAACCTTTCGGTGATGAGTTATGAGTTAGTTCCCGTAACCCGGATTCGGGGCATTACAGGACATCCTAGCTGTCTGAGTGGGCGGGTGAATGGGTAATCTCACTGGGCGAGCTACCAGGCGAGGATGTGCATATGGTTGGGATCCCACAATACTCGGGGATACTATAAGTAGTCTTGAAATCCCCAAATTAGCAAGAGCCCTTTTAAGGAGCAACACGAGACTAAATCCCCTGGGAACCCTAAAGTTAAGCGTGCTCGGGTGGGAGCACTGCTAGGATGGGTGACCCCTGGGAAGTTTTCTCGTGTTATCCTTGGGAACAAATCCATGAGGACCCGTGGGCTCAGAGCGGACAATATCTTGCTAGTTATGGGTATGGGGCGTTACAAATGGTATCAGAGCCTGCCTTGACCGGAAAGTGTAGGGGTTCGGCCCAATGCGAGGACGCGTTGTCCCATGGAGGGGAGTATGTGACATCCTGACTTTCTGAGTGGGCGGGTGAATGGGTAATCTCACTGGGCGAGCTACCAAGCGAGGATGTGCATATAGTTGGGATCCCACAATGCTCGAGGATGCTATAAGTAGTCTTAAGACCCCCAAATTAGCAAGAGGCCTTTTAAGGAGCAACATGGGACTAAATCTCCTGGAAATTTTAAAGTTAAGCGTGCTCGGGTGGGAGCACTGCTAGGATGGGTGACCCCTGGGAAGTTTTCTCGTGTTATCCTTGAGAACAAATCCGTGAGGGCCCTTGGGTCTAGAGCGGACAATATCTTGCTGGTTATGGGTTTGGGGCGTTACAAATGAACCCTTAAGGTATGGATCCATATACTTAACTAGGATTGTTATATATGTATGCCATGGCTAAGTTACTGTTGTTTGATTCTATATTGTTGTATCATTCCGGCACCAGCAACATCGGTGGCCGATGCCCATTTGCCAAGGGTAATCGGAAATGGATGCTTGTACGTCAAGGGTAATCGGCATATGGATGCCTATGTCAAGGGTAATCAGCGTAGATGCCTAGCCACCATGTGTAATCGGTGAAACTAAATGGTGCCATGCGTATTATATATAACATCCTAGATAACTAAGTGATAAGATTGATTAATGATTTGTTATTAAATGGATTACCTGTACACCGAGGCACATGCATGCACTATTTGTATGACATTAAGATGCCGTGGATTTTTGTAGTATTAGAACTACCCGCATGTCATGGTTTAACAAATATTATCTGCATAAACTGTGGTTTCACCGATCATGCATGTGTTGCTTACTGAGACACTCATCTCATAGTTGTTTATTATCTTATTTTTCAAATCCATCGACGTCAGGTGTGAAGGACCAGGATGGGGATAGAGGTAAGGAAAAGACCATCGGGTACAGAGAGGAAGACTATTATAGGCCATAGGATTTTTATTCAGTCATACGTGTATAGTTTTGGATTGTAAAACCTATACTCTGAGAGGAATGATTAGTCACCCATCTTTTGTAACCAACTAATAATCAGCATGTTTCCATTTCTCATATATGCACACTTTTGATATGCACAAGAATAAATTGTTTATCACTTGCACTTGTTAGGAAAAAGTTTTAAATCTTTCGCATTTTATCAAGTACAATGACCCACTTGTGACGGTCTGGGACGGGTTTGTGCCGTGGAGGGGCAAACCTGGTTCCGGGTCGTGACATTACCTCCTACAAGAGAGATTTATTACCTCCTGTGAGGGAGATGTAGATCCGATGGGATTGCATCCTACACGAGAGTTACCTCATGTGGGGGAGATGTGATTATATGTGATTGCATCCCACATGAAGATGGGTGTTTGAGTTACCACTGGAAGGTGAGGAATCTATCTTTTATAGTTGAGGTAGATTCTATGTGTAACGCCCCAAACCCTGGTCAGTGCAAACCGGCACCCGACCCGAACCCGGTTCACTACTGTAACAACCCGAATTCAGTTCAACAACCAAATCCGAGGTGTTACTGGCCATATAAAATACATCATCAATAATATATCAGACCAAAGAATTAAAAATCCATTCACTTTATTATAGTATGTGCGGAGGTGTAGTCTAAATCCTCAAATAAAAATTTAAGTTGATCATCAATCATTAATATCAAAGTCTGGTAAAATAAAATGGTTACTATCTCTCTCATCACTCTAGTACATCAAATCCAAATGAAAAATAGTCTATCAAATATGACTAAGTCTAAATCAATCATCCACCTCAAACAAAATCCAGATAAAAGTAATCCTCCGGTGTATACTCAGCTACCTCTCCCTGGAAATCACTAAGATCCCCCTCTCGCGTATCAGCTGAAAAATGAAATGAAAGTAGGGTGAGATACGAATATCCCAGTAGGTAACACAAGCATGATTAAATAGTTCATATAAGTAAAATAACAGTTCATGCACGATTAAGCTATATCGACTAAGTAGGCTCGTATAATCATTCGTATCATTCATGAATACAAAATAGTATGATAAACAGTTCTAGAGATGAATTTCAGCAAGTTCTATTATAAGAATCCAATATCCAAATCGATAACATAATTCACACTTTGCTAGGATGCACTAAATAGTCACATCCGGCCAATATCTCAATCGCATGCTTCCAGCATGTATACAATAATAATAACAAGTGTTGTGATTTCAGTGTCATTTGTAGGACTCACAAAGATAGATAAACCTTTTGAGATGATTCTCAACCAATTGCTATTGCTATACCACCGTGCGGCTTAGGAGCAATGCTACTAATGATACTCAAGTCCCATGCAGCGCAGCTTAGACAAGAGCCGTAGTCACTGACTTATTGCATATGTACCCATCAGAGTGTGCATGTACCACCAGCATGCAGCGCCAGAATCAGTACATGGAGATGGTCACTTATCCACATGTACAGGGAATCACCAGCGGCTCACCGGGGTGTCCCTCCAGACATAGGACCTTCCCAGACAAACTAACTTGCAAAGGAAGCGCGTCGCATATAGGAGTAACTCAACCCAAATGACATATCCCTTAGCTATTTAGCAACAACTATGGATCCATAACCAGCTATGCCCACTAGACTCCAAAATTCCCTAAAATATAATATTTCTATAAGGATTGGTGCCTAGCGGCATATAAAGGTTAAATCTGTCAATTACTTCAATATTCGGGTCATCTGAGTTCTGAATTCTCTTTATGAAGTTTTCTGGTTTATAGTGTAGTTTAAAAGATGTTCTAGTAATTAGATACTAGTTAGGTTTTCCAAAAAAACTAGGTTTCTCCATTTCTTTCAAAGTTTGGCAACTAATGTCCTAAATATCTTCCTAATTTATTTTTCTGTAAAACAGGGAATTAGCTAATTTATTTTCGTCTTAAAACATCTTATTTAATCATTAAAATTGTCTAAAAATATTTTGGAATTGCATCAGGGTTTGAAATTACGAAAATCTGCAAAATCTGAACAGAGCTCCTAGGATCACTCAGGATCGCCACGGCGGTCTGTGGTCGGCGGTAGTTCAAAATCGAACGCCGACGGTACATCTTCTAGCGGTCTTCGGCGGTCTAATATTTTTAACTAGCGCCGAGGATCGTCGATGATCGTTGACTACAGTCGAGGTCGGCGGTCATCCAAAATCCAACAGAAACACTTCCAAAACATGATTTTTCCTATTCTAAGCAATCCAATAATACTTATAATGATTATATCATGCATCATACATATATCTACATCATAAAAACATGGTTTAAAGATTAAACGAACGTTAAATACAAAAACGAGTGTAAACGGTGTCACCTACCTCTTAAATGTGCGTGCTTCTCCTTCTTTTCTAACCAACTACCCTCATAGACGTGATATAACCCCCGAACGACGAAGAACTCCAAAAACCAGACCTTTCTTCTTCCTTCTTCTTCTCCCTCAGTCGTTCGGTCGCTTGTCGCTTGCGGCTGTTGACGAATACAAGCAAGAATACACGAATACGTTTTAGGTTATTTTAATTGATATATATACCCCTTGATCCCATGTATCTCACATATAACTTCCCTATACACACTGCCCAATCAGAATACAAACCTCGATATCTCATGATCGGACGGTCAGATCTGCGTCTAATTCTGGATCTCCACTAATTGGATCATCCCCTACAATAACAAAATATTTCCATCAATTATAATTCCCAAGAATATTATTTATTAATTTAATTTATTATTTAAGGAAAATTCGGGGTTTTACATCCTCCCCTCCTAAAAGAAAAATTTCGCCCTCGAAATTTACCTTGTGGTTCTGGAAATAGGTTAGGATACTTTCTTTGTATTTCCGATTCCAATTTCCAAGTAGCTTCCCCAGTTGTGTGATTCTGCCAAAGTACTTTCACAAGTGGAATCACCTTAGTACGAAGAACCTGCTCCTTCCTGTCCAAAATCTCAACTGGATGCTCCTCATAATTCAAGTCCCCTCGCACTACTATCGGCTCATGCTGAATGATACGAGTAGGGCCATGCACGTACTTCCTCAACATAGAAATATGGAATATGTCATGAACTCCTTCCAGCTGTGTAGGCAAAGCCAATCTGTATGCTACTGGTCCCACTGTACCCTTAATATCAAATGGACCTATATATCTTGGAGCCAACTTGCCTTTCTTTCCAAATCTCTTAATCCCACGAGATGGCGATATCTTCAGAAATACCAAATCACCAATTTCAAAATGCAAGTCTCTTCTTCTGATATCTGCATAGCTCTTCTGATGACTCTGGGCTGTAAGCATATTCTGCCTAATCTGATTCACCTTCTCAATGCTATACTGTACAATCTGCGGCCCAATAAGTTGTCTTTCTCCAATTTCCACCGAGCACACTGGGGATCTACACGGTTTGCCATAAAGTGCCTCAAATGGTGCCATCTGAATACTCGCCTGATAGCTGTTATTATAGGCAAACTCCACCAATGGTAAGTGTTGATTCCAACTGCCTCCCCAATCCATAACACAACATCTCAGCATGTCTTCCAACGTCTGAATGGTACGCTCAGACTGTCCATCCATCTGAGGATGATAGCTAGTGCTAAAATTAAGCTTAGTTCCTAAGGCTGCCTGAAATGCAAGCCAAAAGCGTGACGTGAATCATGCATCTCTGTCAGACACTATGGAAACTGGCACTCCATGAAGTCTCACTATCTCCTTGACATATAGCTTAGCTAAAGACTTCAACTGCTGTATAGTGCTCATAGGCAAGAAATGCGCTAACTTAGTCAGTCTATCCACAACAACCCAAATAGCATCTTCTTTCTTTGCTATCAATGGTAACCCAGATACAAAATCCATGGTCACATTCTCCCACTTCCATTCTGAAACAGGAAGTGACTGAAGTAAACTAGGTGGTTTCCGATGTTCAGCCTTCACTTGCTGGCATATCAAGCACTTTGCCACATACTCTGCAATCTCTCTCTTCATTCCTGACCACCAATATATTTCTTTCAAATTCTTGTACATCTTCGTCCTTCCTGGGTAAACTGCATACCTCAATCTATGACCCTCTGTCAATATTTTCTCCTTAATCTCCTCATCAGCTGGAACACAAATACGGCCTCTATATCTCAATAGCCCATCTTTATCTGAAAAATCTACAGCTGCTTCAGATTCTCTACTCATCATCTCCCTAGTCTGAATCAACTATGGGTCAATCAACTGTCTCTCCCGAATCAATTGAACCAAATCTGGCTCAATCTGAACACGAGCAACTCGGATCACTCCAACCTGTGGCATGCTAAACTCTCCGTGCCAATCTCTGATTGAATCAACCAATCTACACTGGCTCATCATGAAAGCTGCTAAAGTGGCTACCTGATCATCAACTGCACTTTTTCTGCTCAAAGCATCAGCTACTACGTTTGCTTTACCAGGGTGGTATTGTAAAGTGAACTTGAAATCCTTTAGTAGATCCATCCACCAACGCTGCCTCATATTCAAGTCTCTCTGTGAAAACAGATATCTCCAGCTCTTATGGTCAGAAAATATCTTAAACTCTACCCCATAAAAATAATGCCTCCATAGCTTTAGTGTAAAGACTATGGCTGCTAACTCTAGATCGTGAGTATGCGGCCTCAACAATCTTGAAGCATACGCTATAACTCTGCCATGCTGCATCAATACACATCCCAAGCCTATCCTGGAAGCATCACAATATACTGCAAATGCCTCATCCATGGATGGCACAATCAAAACTGGTGCAGTAGTCAATCTCTGCTTCAATTCCTAGAAACTCTGTTCACATTTCTCATCCCATTGGAATTTCACTGCCTTCTTGGTTAGGTTAGACAAAGGTGCAGCTATACGTGAAAATCCCGTGATGAATCTCCTATAGTACCCTGCCATACCAAGGAAACTCCTAACCTCTGTCACTGTAGTGAGTCTAGGCCATTCTGCCACTGCCTTAACCTTCTCAGGGTCCACAGATATACCCTTTCCTGAGATAACATGACCTAAGAAAGAAATCTGCCTTAGCCAAAACTGACACTTGCTGAATTTCCCATACAATCCGTGGTCTCTCAAGGTGTGCAATACTGCCTTCAAATGCCCAACATGTGCTTCTCGAGTCTTAAAGTATACTAGGATGTCATCAATGAACAACACTACAAAACTGTCGAAGTATGCATGAAAAATCCTGTTCATGAGATCCATGAAAACAACTGGGGCATTGGTCAACCCAAAAGGCATAACCAAGAACTCATAATGCCCATAGCGTGTACGGAAAGCTGTCTTCTCTATGTCCTCTTCTGCTACTCTCAACCGATAATATCCTGACCTCAAGTCTATCTTGGAGAACCAAGATGCACCTTCTAACTGGTCAAACAGGTCATCAATCCTAGGCAACGGATACTTGTTCTTCACTGTTACTTGATTCAGTTGCCTATAATCAATGCACATCCTCAAACTACCATCTTTCTTCTGCACAAACAGAACTGGCGCGCCCCGTGGCGACATACTCAGTTTGATGAAGCCTTTCTCCTGAAGCTCATCTAACTGCTTCTTAAGTTCCTCCTATTTTGGTTTCGCAAGCCTATAGGGTGGCTTTGAAACTGGAGCCATACCACGTATCAACTGGATCCTGAACTCTACTCCTCTAGTAGGTGGTAATCCAGGTAAATCCTCTGGAAACACATCCGCAAACTCCTGCACTACAGGTACATCGGAGATGACAAGGGTGTCACTCCTAAGCTCCTCTGCTATCACAGATGCTACCAGACCAATCCGTGACTTCAACCCCTCACATTTGAAACAATGAGTGGTTTGATCTGGCCCTCTAACTATCACTGTCCCCGCATAGCAATCCAACGTCACATGGTGTCTACATAACCAGTCCATCCCCAATATCACATCAAAACCTCCAATGTTAAAGGCAATCAAATCGCCAGACAATTCCAATCTACCCAATCTAATCATGCAGTCTCTATACATATGTTTGACTCTAGTAGACTCTCCCAAAGGTGTGTGTACAGACAATGCAACATCCAATTCAGTGGGTGACAAACCAATCCATCGTGCACAAGCAGGTGATATAAATGAATGGGAAGCACCAGAACACATGCTAATCTACCACAGATGAAAAGAATACCTTCGATCAGCTCAGGTGCCTCGTGATCAGCCTCGATATCCTCCATACGATTGGGCTCAAGCTCCTCATGTGCCTCCACTGCATATACCCTCACTGGTTGCGGCCGCTGAGCAGGTACTGCCTGCCTCTGGCCTCCTCTCTGAACTGCTCCTCTGCCCTGGGGCTTCTGCCCAACTGGTGCTCTCTGAGCTGGATGCTGAAACTGTGGCCTCTGTGGGAAAGCAGGCGCGGTCTCTGGCTGTGGTAATTCTGGTTGTGGCATTGATAAAGACTGATAACTAGGAGAGAATCGACAATCCGTGATCCTATGACCCGCCTTTTCGCATCTGTAACAAGTGCCCAGTGCTGCGACACACGGACCAGGTATATGATATCTGCCACAACTGACACATCCCCTCTAAGCTGGCCTATACTGTCCTCTTGCAGGCTCCGTCCTAGTCTAGTCTCTGGGACTCTTGTTTCCACCAAGGAAACCTCTCTGATCTGCCAGCCTCATAGGTGGCTTAGCTCTGCTCTGGCTCACTCTAGCCTCTATGTCACTCTCAGCTCTGGTGGCTCTACGTACCACATCCTTCAGTTTGGTGCACAAGAGTACTGTCAGCATACTCTTAATCTCAGGCTTCAGACCCCGCTCAAAGTGTGAAGTCAACCTCCTCTCATCCTGGGTCATGTGGGGTGCAAATCGAGACAAGGCTGCAAATCTAGCCTCGTACTGGGCCACTGTCTGGCTCCCCTGAGTAATCTCCATAAATTCTCGCTCCTTCTTGAGCCGGACCTCCTTAGAAAAGTATTGGTCATAGAAGACCTCTTCGAATCTATCCCATGTCATGTACGTAGCCTGTGGATCCTGCCGCTTCTTGGCTGTCCACCAGTGCACTGCCTCTCCCTCAAACAAGAATGCTGCCAAGCGCACTCTCCGGTCCATCGGGCATCCCACGGCCTCAAAAATCCACTCGACTCGCATCAGCCATCTCTCAGCCTCCATAGGATCTGGATGTCCACTGAAGATAGGTGGATCCAATTGCCGTGCTGGCTCAGTCTCTCCTCCCTTTCCTTGGTAAGAAGCTCTGCCAAATTGCTGACAACAGCCCACACATCACCTCCTGGAGGTCGTGGAGGTAATGGAACATCCTGCTGCTCCTCCTCAATAGGATCAGCTCTAGCACGTCTCCCTCTACCAGCCATATGCAAAATACAAATTTCACTTGTTAGAATCCAATAATTCTAGGGGTTCTATTTAGCGTACTCACAATCCATTCCCCTAAAGTTGGCTATCAAAGGTTAGGACCATTGCTCTGATACCATCTCTGTAACGCCCCGAACCCGGGTCAGTGCAAACCGGCACCCGACCCGAACCCGGTTCGTTACTGTAACAACCCGAATTCAGTTCAACAACCAAATCCGAGGTGTTACTGGCCCTTATCAAATACATCATCAATAATATACCAAACCAAAGAATTAAAAATCCATTCACTTTATTATACTATCAGAGTTGTGGAAATAAGTATGTGCGGAAGTGTAGTCTAAATCCTCAAATAAACATTTAAGTTGATCATCAATCATTAATATCAAAGTCTGGTAAAATAAAATGGTTACTATCTCTCTCATCTAATACATCAAATCCAAATGAAAAATAGTCTATCAAATATGACTAAGTCTAAATCAATCATCCACCTCAAACAAGATCTGAATAAAAGTAATCCTCCGGTGTATACTCAGTTACCTCTCCTTGAAAATCACTAAGATCCCCCTCTCGCGTATCAGCCGAAAAAATGAAATGAAAGTAGGGTGAGATACGAATATCCCAGTAAGTAACACATGCATAATTAAACAGTTCATATAAGTAAAATAACAGTTCATGCACGATTAAGCAATATTGACTAAGCAGGCTCGTATAATCATTCGTATCATTCATGAATACAAAACAGTATGATAAACAGTTCTAGAGATGAATTTCAACAAGTTCTATTATAAGAATCCAATATCCAAATCGATAACATAATTCACACTTTGCTAGGATGCACTAAACGGTCACATCCGGCCAACATCTCAATCACATGCTTCCAGAATGTATACAATAATAATAACAAGTGTTGTGATTTCAGTGTCATTTGTAGGACTCACAAAGATAGATAAACCTTTTGAGATGATTCTCAACCAATTGCTATACCACCGTGCGACTTAGGAGCAATGCTACTAATGATACTTAAGTTCCATACAGCACAGCTTAGACAAGAGCTGTAGTCACTGACTTATTGCACACGTACCCATCAGAGTTGGCATGTACCACCTGCATGCAGCACCAGAATTAGTACATGGAGATGGTCGCTTATCCACATGTACAGGGAATCACCAGCTGTAAAACCCCGAATTTTCCTAAAATAAAGTAAATTAAATAAGCCTAAATATTGAGAAGTTAAGATTCAATTTAGGTAATTGAAGAATAACATTATGATCCAAATAGATATTAGTAACAAAATAAATAAACAATAATTTTGAGTAATTAGGAAATTAAATAGTGGCTTCATTTAAATAGGAAAAGAGCAAGGTTGATTTGGATAAATTGGGAGAGGAAATTAAATATAAAGGATTTGAGAAAATAGGTATTAATCTAAGTACATTATATGGTTAAGATTGATGTGAAGAATAAAGAGGAGAATTTTTGGAAAAAGATTCAAAGGTTAAGTATGGAATTCCAAGGAAAGGGTATTTTAGTCATTTCCCAATTATCCAAATTAAGATATTGAGTAAGTAAATAATTATTAGACTTGAAATATTTAACTAGACTTAATTTAGGTTAGGTTTGGATTTAAATAGCAAATTATTTCTTAAAAGTAGGAAAAATGGTATATTGGTGATTATGGTTGATAAGGAGCCTTAAGTTTGAGGATAAGATGTGGTTTTAGGGTGTTTTAGTAATATTTTAAAATAAGAAATTTAATTAGCACGAAAATAAATTAAAATTTATCCTTCTCTTGTATAAGATACTTAAAAGAGGAATTAGAAGGAGGGTTAGGATGGGGAGGTTTCCAATTAAGAGTGAGAAGTCTATTTAGAAGGTTTCCTAAACCTAGGAGGATTTCTAATTAAGAGAGCTTATAAAAGGGGAGGTCTAGGAAAGGTTTAGGGTTTTTAGCAAGTCAAAAATAAGGAGGAAAGAGAGGAAAATTCGTGCTTGGGCTTGGGAGAAGAATAAAGGAAAGAAGAGAAGAGAGAAAAGAGAGGGAAAAAAGGAAAAAGGGAGGTGCTGCAGAGGTCCGACCAGCAGACTTTGAGCGACGATCCCCGGAGCTCTAGTTGTTGGATCGTCATGAAATTTGGAGGTTATGCTCTATACACGAGATACTTTAATCTGAACGGTGAAGATTGGATTTGGATGAGTCTAAGGTGGTGCGAAGTAACCCAGAATTTGACGGAAAATCAGATTTTGGAAGAAAAAGGAGTTGCAGATATGGCCAACTAGCCAACTTTGAACAGTGAGATAGAAAGATCCAACCGTTGGAATGGGCTACAATTTTAGGGGGTTTTTCTACGCATGGAGGACTTCAAACTGAATGGTGGGGATCTAAATTTGAGAAGTTTAGAGGGGTCCGGTTGAGCTCCAACAACGTGCACAGAAGAAGTTCTGAAAAATCTGGGTTCATCAAAAAGGCAAACACTTGAAACTGGAGGAACTGCATATTTTCTTGTGTTTTTTTATGATTGATCGTATTGATTCTTAAATTGGATTTCATTGGAAAAGTTAGATGTTTATAAAGTTTCGATTTGGTGATTTAAATCTCTTTTAAGAATCAAGAAAAATGTTGTTCATGGGTGGGTTAAATTAGAAAGAAACCTTAGTTAAATTTTAATTACCAAGATGTGAGTGGCACTGTTTTAAAACCTGGGTTTTATATTATTCGTAGTTTTAATTCGAATGCATATGGTTGTGGAATGAGCTTCATGGATTTTTTGGACGGAGATAGTCCGAGGGATTGTTTTTTTGATCTGAATGAGGATAAATAAAAAGTGTGTTAGATTAATTCCAAAACTAGTTTGAATGTGTTCTGGGGATATTAGGAGACTAAAGGAATGGTTACAGACCGAAAAAGTTCGGCCAGAGTTGGAGATTTGGATTTAACAGAGACTTGAAAAATACAGGGGGTATCCACCCACTTGGCGCTCACTTGCGCCCACTTCGGGTAGTAGGCGCAAGGTTAAATTTCACTACCCGCCGAGCTCCCGCCCACTTGGCGCTCAGCTCGCGCGCACTAAAACATGATGCGCCCATTTCGCGCCCACTTCACGCCCACTTCCCGCTCACCTCGTGCTCACTTGATATCGAGTAGGCGCATACTCAAAAATTTAGACCATTGACTATCCGCCCACCTCGCGCTCAGTTCAGGAGGTGAGCGCATGGTCCCATTTCTTTGCCGAATGATATGTTTGACTAAACCAAGCTAGGTTTTGATGATAGGAGGTTTCAAGCACTTAACAAATTACTTGTTTAGGACTCTAGAGACAGTATTACCTATGAGAATATTAAGTGGAAATTCTGGAAATTCTTAGGGGCTTCCAAGGCAAATTTAGGGCTAATTGTAGGTGATGTTTTGGATACCAAACACTAGGAGATTCTATTTTAGTTCTCTTTGGTTAAACACTGTACTTGGTTGAGATTTTATTAAATCCTGTTTTCTTAATGGCAATATTTGAAATGTGTTGTAAAGATTATTTACTTGTGAGTTGATGTTTTGGTTGGAACACTTGTGAGGAATTACTATTCTGGTTGGAACAACTTGTGTGTGTGTATACCGAATGCGGAGTTTTATTTGGTTATTTATCGGTTTTGGTTTAGCTTGTCCTGGATCCAGAGTCTAAGGTTAGTAATGTGATGTATATGCTTTATTGGTGTAATGGCATGGCCATGGAGTATTGCCATGATCGGTGTAGAGCAGCCAGAAAGCCTGAGTAGGCCTGGTTGTTGATGCCGATACCCGGAGTAAGCCGGCATTGGATGACGATACCCTGAGTAGGCCGTCATTTCAGAGTGTTTGATACCCTGAGTAGGCCGGAACTGTGTACATGGATGTGTTGATGTCGCTCTGGCATGATTGATTAACCAAGCTAAGCAACTACATGACATTGACCATTCGATGTTTTATCGGTATTGTTATTGAAATATGATTTGATAATATTAATGAGATTTGATTTAAACTTTGGAATTATCCTTGTTGATGTTGTTGGTTTCGTTGTACACCTCATGACTTATTTTATAAACATGGACTGATTTCATGCATGCACCTTGCTACTTGTTGAGATTTATTCTCACTCCGGTTTCTCCCATTTTTCAGGTATTCTTGGAGAGGACGACAACATTGGGCTAATATGTAAAGGGGTAGTCAGTTTAGTTGTAGATTAATTTCTTGATATTAAAAACATTGTAATGGCTTATAGTTTATTTGCGATTGGATATTATTTCATGTTCCCGTTTTTACTCTGATTATAAAGGTAGAAAAAGTTTTAAATTATTCCATATTTTAGTTGCTTTTGTTGCTTATCATAACACCTCGGGTTTTGGGAATTGGACCCGGAACCGGGGCGTTACACCAGCGGCTCTCTGGGGTGTCCCTCCAAACATAGGACCTTTCCAGACAAACTAACTTGCAAAGGAAGAGCGTCGCATATAGGAGTAACTCAACCCAAATGACATATCCCTCAGCTATCTAGCAACAACTATGGATCCATAACAAGCTATGCCCACTAGACTCCAAAATTCCCTAAAATATAATATTTCTATAAGGATTGGTGCCTAGCGGCATATAAAGGTTAAATCTGTCAATTACTTCAATATTCGGGTCATCTGAGTTCTGAATTCTCTTTATGAAATTTTCTGGTTTATAGTGTAGTTTAAAAGATGTTCTAGTAATTAGATACTAATTAGGTTTTCCAAAAAAACTAGGTTTCTTCATTTCTTTCAAAGTTTGACAAATAATGTCCTAAATATCTTCCTAATTTATTTTTCTGTAAAACAAGGAATTAGCTAATTTATTTTCGTCTTAAAACATCTTATTTAATCATTAAAATTGTCTAAAAATAGTTTGGAATTGAATCAGGGTTTGGAATTACGAAAATCTGCAAAATCTGAACAGAGCGCCTAGGATCGCCTCGGCGGTAGTTCAAAATCGAACGCCGATGGTACATCTTCCAGTGGTCTTCAACGGTCTAATATTTTTAACTAGCACCGAGGATCGTCGAGTACAGTCGAGGTCGGCGGTCATCCAAAATCGAACAGAAACACTTCCAAAACGTGATTTTTCCTATTCTAAGCAATCCCATAATACTTATAATGATTATATCATGCATCATACATATATCTACATCATAAAAACATGGTTTGAAGATTAAAAGAACGTTAAATACAAAAACGAGTGTAAACGGTGTCACCTACCTCTTAAACGTGCGTGCTTCTCCTTCTTCTCCAACCAACTACACTCACAGACGTGATATAACCCCCGGACGACGAAGAACTCCAAAAACCAGACTATTCTTGCTCCTTCTCCCTAAGTCGTTCGGTCGCTTGTCGCTTGCGGCTGTTGATGAATACAAGCGAGAATACACGAATATGTTTTAGGTTATTTTAATTGATATATATACCCCTTGATCCCATGTATCTAACATATAACTTCTTTATACACACTGCCCAATCAGAATACATACCTCGATATCTCATGATCGTACGGTTAGATCTGCGTCTAATTCTGGATCTCCACTAATTAGATCATCCCCTACAATAATAAAATATTTCCATCAATTATAACTCCCAAGAATATTATTTATTAATTTAATTTATTATTTAAGGAAAATTCGGGGTTTTACCCTATGTGTTCACATCCTACGGTAGAGTTATGCTGTCTCCTGCTGGGGGTACATGTAGTCTTAGAGATGTGCATTCGCTTGCGGAGCATATGTGGATATTATGTATTTACGTACTGCGGTAGAGGAAGGCTACTACCTGAAGGTTGGCTTTTATTACTGATATAATGACTAATTCTCCGATTGATGGATTGTTCTAGACGTATTTGATAAGATTGTTTATTTAAAATGAAATGTTGAAATGTCATAATTGAATAGAACTGCTATGATTTAATGTGAAATGTTAAAATGGAATATTATGGATTCATGAATAAGATGTAGAATTGTTATTAGGAAGACACTAATTGAAATAAATTAGAAACCATGGGGATGTGAATTATAATACATTGTCATTTAAATTGAAATGAAATGCACATGATTAACTTCCTCAAAATTCGAGCATCGATTCAATGTTTGTTTTGTATCGTGATTATTCGTTTATCTTATTGACCGTAAGTACTCATTTATTTTACCGAGCATGAAACCACTATTATTTTCCATATATATATATAAACTGTTTTTCCTTATGCATGTGTTACCTATTGAGATATTCGTATCTCACCCCTACTTTATATTTTGTTTTTTAGGTCATCTTGGAGAGGACGCCACGGGTTAGACTGGTAATGGGTTGAAGTATAGAAAATCCAGATGAAAAGAGTAGGACAATCTTATATATCTGTATTTGTTTTATTGGAATCATAATAGATGATTTGGTAGGATATTAAGAGTTAGTTAATTTGTAGTTGCCTTTCATTTGATTAATTGATGTAATAGGAAGATTCAGTTTCAAATGAATAATTTAAGCTTCTTAGCATTTTGATAAATCTTAGATTTTTATTTCTCTATCTTTTGAGCTGATTGTAATGTACCACAAGTTAATGCCTTGATCCGAGTAAAAAAAGAAAAAAGAAAAAAAATAACCCGGATTCGGGGCATTACAGGTACCAAGTCATATGTCCAAACTCCAGGTTTCAACAAGCAAAATAATCCAAGTATATATATAAATCATTTGGAGTTCAAAACATGCTCAAATAGTTCAAATACAGGTGTAGGAGCTCCTAAAATCTAGTTTTGTTTTAAAGGAAATAAATCAAATCATTAAATACACCCCCAAGGTCAAGTTCTTTTAAGAAACACCCCCAAAATCCACCAATAAATCCTTTATTCATATGATACAATTGTTGTGGTGCATGAATCATTATTATTTAAGTTTCTGTCATGTTTTAGTTCACATTCCCAAGTACTAACAATGTTTTTAATTCTTATCTAGAACTTCCTTATTTCCATGATCTAATAGTGTCCATATTTTCCTTATTTAGAACCTAGGGTGTCAACTCTTATTAATTCAGATATTTAGTACATCCAAAAGGTTTCTTGGGTCTGTGTTGAAGTTTAAGAATAAGTTAGGTTACCCAAAATCAAATCTAAATAGGTTGTGATTTCTTTCTACTTAAAATATCTCCAAAAGTTTCATATTTAAAATCATCATCCCAAATTACTATTCTTTAATCAAAATTTAATTCCGCCACTTCCTACGTCTCAAATTAACCTAGTTACAGGTATTACAACTTTAGGATTTACAGAAAAATCATTAAAAATTAAATCTGGGCACAAATCCCAAAATCTGAAATTTCTGACATTGGTCGCTCAAAGAGGCGCTTGAGCGACTGTTCTGGTGGCTAGATTTTCAGGTTCTGTTTTAAATACACAGGCAGGTCGCCCGTGGTTGGGCTCAAGCGGGCTTTCGGGCGCTCTGCCCAAAACTCAGTTTTCTGGGTTTTGCTGAATTTTTTCGAATTTCTACTTCTTCTATTATTTTAATTTAAATCTAAACATATGTATTTCATCCTAAACTAGATCTGAGACAATCCTAAACTAATTCTATCATTTTTCTATTTATCTAAGATTTCTTTCTAAATTAAACTACCCATGATCAACACTTTTCTTGGTTCTTAAAGAAAGTTTTAAATCACCAAATCAAATCTTTATAAACCATCAAACTTTTCCAATGAAATCCAACTCGAATAATATCATGAATAAACATCTAAATTACAAGAAAACATGCATTATCTCCAATTTTACTACTTGCCTTTTTGATGAACCCAGATTTGTCAAAAACTCCTTCTGTGCCCATTTTATGTTCTCGATAGCACCCCTCTAGACTTCTCCAATTCAAATCTCCACCGTTCAGTTTGAAGTCCTCTATCAGTATATCGAAACCCTAATATTTCAGACCATTCCAACGGTTGGATCTTCCTAGCACGTCTTTCGAAGTTGGCTAGTCGGCTATCTCTACAACTCCTTTTTCTTTAAAAATCTGATTTTCCATCAATTTTTTGGGTTAGTTCGTACAACTTTAGACTCCTTCAAATCCAATCTCCACCGTTCAGATTGAAGTACCTCGAGTGAAGATGATAACCTTCAAATTTTAAACTCATTCCAATGGTTGGATCTTCGTGGATTGCCGTTCAAAGTTGGCTGGTCAGCCATTTCTGCAACTCCTTTTTCTTTAAAAATCTGATTTTCCACCAATTGTCTGGGTTAGCTCGCACCACCTTAAACTCCTCCATATCCAATCTCCACCGTTTAGATTGAAGTCCCTCGAGTAAAGATCATAACCTCAAAATTTCAGCTCATTCCAACGGTTGGATCTCCATGGTTCGACGTTCAAAGTTGGCTGGTCGGCCATCTCTGCAACTCCTCTTTCTTCATAGGATCTCCTCCTTTTCTCTTTTCTCTTCTTTCCCTTATTTTTCTCCAAGCCCAAGCACGAATTCCCCTCTTCTTCCTCCTTATTTTTGACTTGCTAAAAACCCAAAACCTTCCTAGGCCTTCCCTTTTATAAGCTCACTTAATTAGAAGTCCTAATCAAGGTTTACAATTTCGGTACAGGGACCCCCAGCGATGCGTTTCGCCGAGGGAAATCGTCCGGGGTGCATTGTCGGCGACTGGACGAAATTTCGACGATTTGTCACCAAAACGGGGCGGCGTACCGAGCGAAACGTAACGAAACGGACGAAACGGAAAAAATTTTATTTTTTATACGCGAAACGAAGCGGCGGGCCAATGAAATTTCCCTAAAATCCAAAAAAACCGATTTTTGCCCATTTTTTGTCTTTTTAATTTTTCCGCCGTTTCGGCCCATCGGCACCGAAATTGTAAACCTTGGTCTTAATAGGTTTAAGAGACCTTCTAAATAGGATTCCCAGTCTTAATTTAAAACCATCCTATCTTACCCCTCATTCTAATTCCTCTTTTAAGAATCTCATACAAAAGAATGACTTAATTTAATTTATTTTCGTGTTAATTTAATTTCTTATTTTAAAATATTACTAAAACACCCCAAAGTTCCTCTTATCCCCAAATTTAAGGCTCCTTATCAACCATAATCACCAATGTACCATTTTTCATACTTTTAAGCTATAATTTGCTATTTAAATTCAAACCTAATCCAAATTAAGTCTAGTTAAATATTTCAAGTCTAATAATTATTTAATTACTCAATAT
Source organism: Buxus sempervirens (assembly GCA_947561395.2). Classification (NCBI taxonomy): domain Eukaryota; kingdom Viridiplantae; phylum Streptophyta; class Magnoliopsida; order Buxales; family Buxaceae; genus Buxus; species Buxus sempervirens. Next base: position 33,257,900 of record OX387184.1, on the reverse strand, counting down.
ATTAATTTCGCTAATTAGAAAATGACCAAAATACCCTTTCCTTGTAATTCCATATTTAACCTTTGGATTTTTTTCCAAAAATTCTCCTGTTTATTCCTCACATCAATCTTAACCATATAATGCACTTGGATTAATACCTATCTTCTCCAATCTCTTATATTTAATTTATCCTCCCAATTTATCTAAATCATCCTCTCTTTTTTCTAATTAATTTTGAGTTACTATTTAATTTCCTAATTACTCAAAATTATTGTTTATTCATTTAACTACTAATATGTCTTGGATTATATTGTTATTCCTCCAATACCTAAATTAAACCTTAACTTCTCTCTATATTTAGGCTTATTTAATTTAATTTATTTTTAGGAAAATCCAGGGTTTTACAGAGAGAGATACATGGAGGGTGATGTATGCATGGGAGAGAGAGAGAGACACACACACACACATAGGGGTGATGTATACATGGGGGAGATGCACATGCATGGGAAAAAAGAATATGGGGGAAATGTGTTTGGAGGAAAGAGATAGAGAGAGAGAGAGCACATGGGGGAGTTGTCCTTGGTGGGAAAGAAGCACACGGGCAAAGAGAGAGAGAGAGCACATAGGCAAAGAGAGAGAAAGAGAGCAAACATGTGGTGGGTGAGAGAGAGAGAGAGAGAGAGGTCAAACATGTGGTGGGGGGTTTGTTCTCTCTCTTAATTGATTTGATTCTCTCACTTAATGAGAGAATTTAATTTTTAGATTTTTTATTTATTTTAAATATGAAAAATGAGATATTTTGTAAAAAATATTATTTTATTCAAGATCTTTTTTAAAATATTAATATTATATTCTACAAAACATTATTTTATTCAAGATATTTCTTAAGATACTAATATTATATTCGAGATATTTTGTCCCCTGTCCTTTTGTCCTTTCTTTGCCACGTGGCAGTTTCCTACAACTTTGCCCTAACTTTTGAATTGCTCACAGATTCTTCATCTGAGCCCCGATTTTGGCAAACTCAGTTGCGCTGGAACTAAGTCGAGACCCTCTATCCGTTGGGACAAAGTTTTGCAGCAAATTCAAGTTTTTAGCAGAAAGTCGAAGCCGCATCCAAAATCTTAATCTGCTCATATTTCCTTGATCCAGACCCCGATTTTGGCAAATTCAATTGCGTCGGAATCGTGTCGGAATTTCCTTTCTTCCAAGACAGAAATGGCAATCAATCTGGGTTTGAGCAGAAAGTCAAATTTTGCTTCCTCGGGGGTTTATTCTACCTATAAATCCTTCATCTGGACCCTGATTCCGGAAAACTTAGTTGCGTCAGAATCGTGTCGGAATTTCCTATCTATTGACATAAGGCATGGCAGTTGATCTACACCTGATCAAAAAGTCAACTTTTGTCCCCTCAGGATTTGACTTTTCAGTTAGGGTTTTCATTTTCAGCATTTTCTGGGGGGTGCAAAAATGAGGTGCTTACAGCACTCATACGCCGATTACCTTTGACGTAGGGCATCCATCCCGATTCCCCGTAGCAATGGGTATCAGCCACCGATGTTCCTTGGTGCCGGGATGATATAAGATAATACAAAAGAACCATAGTAACTTGGTCATGGCATTACATACAAATACACCCACTTATGGTTTATGGATCCATAACTGAAGGTTGTTCATTATGCAAATTCCTTTAAATAATTTCATATATCATATCCCATGCTACTCACGCATGTATCAATTCAAGGGTACCTTATAGCCTTACCCGTATCAACTCGGGCCAATGCCCTTTCACATCATCTCATGGAATCGGGCTGCTGCCCTTCATGTAATTAACATCAAATAATGGGCCAAGGTCCTTCCATATCATACTAAACAAATGGGCCAATGCCCTGAAAATAGATCACATGCTATAAAACAAACAATAACAACAGTAAATCATGCTCATGGTAGTAATTCATGCCCTTTTCATACATTGCTTGGGAAACTTAGGCCCCAACTCATTAGAAACATGTATAACTTGGCTTTGGATTGCTTTTCTACTTCCAAAGATCATTTGGAAGGTGCTCCAAGTGGTAGAATTAAATTATCCCGTTCCTATAAAAATCTGGAACATAAACTATCTATGAAACCTATCTCAGTAGAACGTACCCAAACTCTTGGTTATTTGGAATTTTGAGATGATTCCAGTGGGAACACTCCCTAAATACCTAAATCCTATTTGCACATAGGTTGGATTCAATTAAAACTCATTCCATAGTTGGGTTTACTCTAAAATCCAAAAATACTCAAAACTGCCCAGGGCGCCTGAATGGGCGCTCGAACGCTAGGTCAGGCACCCGGCTTAGTCAAAATAACAGCTCTCGGGTTCTCAGAGTTTTAAAGAAACATAGGTGGGGCGCTCGTTAGGGTGCTCGAGTGGCCTCGACTTTGATCGAAAATGGGCACTCGACATCGCGCTTGAGCACTCTGTCGGACGCCCTGGCGATTTCCAGGTCGCGAAAATCCCCAAACGCGTGATTTTTCTAGGGTTTCTCAAATCTAACTCATTTTCTATGGTTTTTGTTTCTTAAACCTCTCTAGGATGAGCTACTACCTAGTACTCATCAAACCCTTAACATATAAATCTCCTATTTGTAAAGGAAACAAGATTATACAAAACCCCAAAGTCTCACATTTCTTCCAAAAACGAGAAAACAAATAATTTTTGGGTTGGAAGGGTGTTGCTTACCTCTAGCAAGCAAGCTAGCTCAACCTCTTGCTCCTATAGCAAGCCATGAACAGTGCTCTTCAGCTTCTTGGTTGGCTCTCCACAAGTTTCTCCAAGCTTTCCTCCGAATGAAAATCCTCCAACTTTGGTTCTTCCAACAAGGGTGCAGCTCTTCTTCTTAAGCAAGAGCTTCCCCACTTTTTTGCACTTCAATCCCTCCCTTGGGTTTAGCTCAACCAAGAGAAAGAATGGGGAAAGTAGATGAGGAAGAAGGAGAGAGAGAATAAAGGGTAGAGGGTTTCATACAAATGAACCCCCCAAACTCCTCTTTACACTTAATAAATTTCTCCCAAAGTTTGGCAATCTTCCAAGTTTGCCCTTCTCCCATCAAGACACTAGTATTTTCCACTTTGCCATTCTCCTTCTACTGCACAAAAAGATTTACAACTAAGCCATTCTCCATCTCACATGGAATAAATTTATTCAATAATCTAGGAACTGCTCAAATGGAAGGGATGCCTACCTTTTCATATTTTTGATAAAACTTGACTTAGCCACTTGATTGACTTCAAGTTTGGATTTCTCCAACTTCACCTTCACCACAAAATAAAGAATTTTAGAATTTACCCAAATATCTCTTGCTTAATCACTTAAGCAAATGATCAAGAATCTGGGGTCTCACAACACCTTCCAACATATATTGGCAGAGATACACGAACTACAACATAGGGGAGTACCCACCCAGATACAGGGATAAAGGTTGGCATGTACAACCACAACTTCCCATCGAGATACACGGATAAAGGAATATGGTTGCTGCGAGTTCCAACTTCCCACCGAGATACACGGATAAAGGAAGAGGATTGTTGAGATACATGGACCAAAATGCATAAATGGATCACGGGGTTAACTAAACAAAGAAGACACACTTCACTATTTAGCTAAACTATGGATCTATAACAAGCTATGCCCGCCTGACATAAGACAAAAAATACTCAACCATGTTATTTTAGATACCAAAAACACCATCAATAGTCCACAAGCCAACTCCAAGATACATGAAGGAAATCCAAGTTTCAAACCCAAGCTACATGAGTGAGAATAAACACTCCAAGGTACATGAAGGAAATTAACAACAATTATGTCATAAAAACTCTGTAAACATCTTTAGATAGGTCAGATACTAGTGTAGGAAACAATAAAATCAAACCAACTTTAAAGGAAAAGGATTTGGAACAATAAACTCAAATAAAAGTCATTTTATTAGAACTTACCCAAATTCTTTATAAAAATCCAAATAAATCATCAACTAGTGCAAACACTCTCAAAACACCCTAATCTTATTGGTACATGAGTTTGAATTCAATAAAATAATTTTATAATAAAAAATGGGTATATTTCAAAATATCAAAAATTCTGTCATAAGCACTTTAGCACTGTCGGATGCTATTTCAAGCACTCGAGAAAAGTTGGTTTTCTGGAAATTGGCCGCTTGGGATGGCACTCGAGCGTTCTCCCGGGCGCTTGGTTTATGAAAATTGACAACTCTCGGGTTTGGAAATTTTTAAAAATAACACAGGCGAGGGGGCCTTCAATGGCGTTCAAGCATTGACGAGCATCTGTGTAATCACGTTGGTGCTTAGCATGTGATATCCCGATCCTACATTGGAAACGGATGAATACCCGGTATGGTATAAGAGTCAAGGAAAACACTCTAACTACCGAGACGCCTTTTAAGGACAAAACCGTGCAGACTTAGGCCCAAAGCGGACAATACCTCGCTGGGTTGGGTCGTTACAAATGGTATTAGAGATAGATTCGGGTCCAGTAGTCCGTGGCTGGTGTGGGTCCTGGCGTCGCCCGGGAAAGGTGGTTGGACCAATGAGGGTGGGCCCATGAGGGGTTGGCAGGCTTCTAGGTGGCCACTACATGGAGATGTGCAGCCCTTAAAGGGGGATATTGTGATATCTCGATCCTACATTGGAAACGGATGAATACCCGGTATGGTATAAAAGTCAAGGAGAATACTCTAACTAGCGAAGCGCCTTCTGAAGACAAAACCGTGTGGGCTTAGGCCCAAAGCGGACAATACCTCGCTGGGTTGGGTCATTACATAGCATGGAGCTCGAGCATGATTGCAGGCATCCATATAAAATTGCGAAAATCTGGGTTTTATGAAATTTTGTGAATTTTCTATTTCTTTTTTAAACTTATTTTCATTATTCATGATTATTTCTAACACATCTAAAATCATTCTCTAAACACACTAAGCCATTCTAAAACAATTACTAACAAGTCTAATCATTAAATTATGCTTTTCATCCAAAGATCAAAGTAGACAAAATTCTATTAAGAAGAAGAATATATAATTTTTCCATGCTTTAAACCTCAACCTAAACATGTTTCTAAATCATCACAAATCCGAAGAACACAGTATTTATCATCTAAACAATAAACCATGCAAGTTTTCCAATGTAAAGGGTTACTACTTGCCTTAAGATTGGAAAATCCTTCTTTTCCAATGAACCTCAAAGTAAAGCCAACTTCTAAAATTTTTACACAATTCTAGGGATATCCAAACACGATCTCCACCATTCAGATTCAAGAACTACCAGTCTAGAACAAAACCTACAACTTTGAGGCTGATCCAACGGTTGAATCTCTTTAGATCGTCGTTTGATGATTGCTAGTCGGAATTTTCTTCAACTCATCTTTTTCTCTAAAAGTCTTTTATTATCTCTCTATTCTTCTCTCCCTGTTTTTCCAGCCCTATGCACGAATTTTCTTTCTTCTTTTCTCCATACGATTGAATTAATGGAAACCCTAAATCTTTCCTAATGCCTTTCTTTTATAGACTCACCCAAATACAAGTCCTAATTGGATTCGGAAACTTTCCAACTAGGATTTTTAATTTTATTTGAAAAACTTTCTTATCTTATCTCTCATTCTAATTATTTTTTTTTAAATCTAACTCATGAAAAACTTCTAATTTAATAAATTTTCGTGCTAATTATTTCCCCTATTTTAAAATATTACTAAAACATCCCAAAACTCCTCTTATCCTTAAATTTAAGACCCCTAATTTAGTATTATTACAATTAGGTACTTTTCTCATCATTTAAACTATTAATTAGGCTATTTAAATCCAAATTAAATCTAATTGATTATTTTAATTATAATAATTATTTCTTTTATTAATTTAAAATTTAGTCAATGGAAAAGGACTAAAATGCCCTTTTTCATTATTATACTATATTTAACCATTAGATTATTTCTAAATTTCCAGATTTAATCTCCTCGTTATTTATCTTCATAATATGAGTATTGATTTATAATTTCAATCTCCCAAATACTTAAATTAAATATTTATCTTCCAATATTTCAAATTTATTTCTTTTATTTCTTCTAATATTTAGATTTTACAGTTATATTATTATTTCCTAAAATTCGAGATTCTACATGATGGCCTTCAATTTAGAAGTAGCAAGAGCAATAAATCCTTTTTTTCAAAGCTTTCACAAGCACTCCCTTTGAGAAATAAGAGATTAGGGTTTCTCTTTCACAATTTGATTCTTTCCTTCAAAATGAACTAGAACCTTGATGAGAGCCAGGAGACGAGTGGGAGGGTAAGATGAGAGAGAGAGAAAGAAATAAGATGGGAAAGAGGGAGACGTGAGAGAGAGGAGAGTTGCGTGAAGGCGTGGAAGAAAAGTCAAAAAGTAGAAGAAGAAGATGAGTGGACGTGCTAGGCTTAGGTTTAAAAAAAAGGGATGGGATTGGGTGTATGCGCAAATAGGGAGGTATAGGTTAGTTAGTTTCAAATCAAAATTTTAATTTAAAAGACCATTGAGCGGTCCATCTCTTGACCCCGGTCAAAATTGAAAACCGATTATTAGGCTATTACAATGTGGGACCAAAAATTTTATAATTTTTGTGGAGGTTCAGTTATTTCAAAAATTTTATAATTTTTTTTTTGGGTTAATTATCTTGCAATGGAATGCAAAAGTTCATTCATGAAGCTTATCCAATCAATCAGATCCTTGTTCCTGTTTTTAACCTGGAGTTACCATGTAGGAATTCTCTCAGCTCTGTTGCTTCAAGCTCAATACAAAGGGAGAAACTAAAACCGGGCAGTTGTTTATGATAAAGATCTAAGGTTTGCGTATTGTCAAGAGTAATTTCACTTCATAGGATTGAATATATTTTATCTACTGTTACCATCAGCACAGGTTTTCCTCAGCTTCTTCATGCCAATAACCAAAGGTAATCACGAGGAGGATTAGCACAATTAAGATATTGTTCTAGGAGAATATTCCTCTTTCCATTAGCTATTCCATATTTTTAGCTCATTATTTTGATTTAATGTACAGAGGTTTGTGGTGTTATAAAATACTATGTTATGAGTTGGGATCCCACTGTTTCCAAATCCATGCCGAGAAGCTCTCAGTAGAATTAAATGACCAATTGTATTGAAGGGTTGGTGCCTTCTTTTTTATCCCATGGGACCATGATAGTCCTTTAGCAAACATGCCAAAGATTGTTATCATAACAAACACATTCTTCCAGCCAGTGGTGTTGGGAGGATATCAAGGGTAAGGGAAAGGCCTGGCAACATGTATGGGACATGTTTTTCTGTCAAAGTAGAATAATTGAGAGAGGGACAAGAGAATGGAAACATTTTACATAGGTGTAGAAATAGGGTATGCTATTAAGTAATTATATCCCTTTTGGGTTTTTTTTTTTGGAAAATTACTGTTCACTTATCTTTTGGATGACATATGATCCATTGGTAATACCTTCTCATCAAATGACCAAATGAGTTCAGAAATGAGAAAATATAGATTATTTGGTCTTGTTTATTTGATTATAAGTCCATCGATGGTGAATTATAAGTATGATGATGGAAGTAATCCCCACCAAAAACTCTCATCATTTGACTTCTAATTCCCTATCAACAGATTTGTAACTCCCATCATCTGACTTGTAATGCCACCAATAGACTTAGTACTTTCATCATCTAACTTGTAATTCTCCATCAATGGAATTGTAGTTTATTAACAGGACCAAATGATCTATATTTTCTCATTTTCGGGCTCATTTGATCATTTGAGGAATAGGTTTGACCAATGGATCATATGTTATCCAAAAGTAATTGAACAACAATTTTCAACTTTTTTTCTTGCTTTCCCATTCATCTTAGCTGTTGATAAAGGCTTTCAGCTTTTATAATGTTCCATGTACATGTATTAGATCACAATGGGCAGATTTGCTTTTGAATGACCCTTCTTTTAACTAACAAAAGATGGAAGCACCAACCGCACCACTTACCTTTTCCTTTATATCCTTACTAAAAACAATGGATTAGGTCCCCCTCACTCCATGATGATATAAATTAACAGAGACACATGAAATTCACATGGAGAGTGCATTGAATCTTATAGATAGTAATGGGATTTGACCAAACATTCTTACAGATCTTCGGAATCAACTCAAGCATATCTTGGGACTTTAAGAAGTCCATCTTGGTCAATTATTAAAGAAAGACCACAAAGCTTATCAGCCTAGAGAGTGCACTAAGTGGGTGTAATAATTATAGTTCCATTTCTCATATGCATTTTTCTTATACAAGAGAGAAGAGACGTACAAAATAATTAGAGAGAGATTTTTTTCAAGGTATAATGTGTTCTGCGTCAATATGCTTTGATGAGCTGAAGCTGTGGGTGTCAAAGTTGTCCACCCGGGGATTCAGAGGTGCAGTAGATGATAGAGATGGATTGTATGAATACCATCTAGACCAGAAGAGATAATTGAAGAAGTTAATGAGACTTAGTGCAGCTAGCAACCAATAGAAAAGGTCTAGTCTGTCTTTGTTGAGGTTATTCTCACTGAGCCAGCCCCCATTAGATGAATTAGAAGTAATCTTGTTCACCAGGGAGACAAGGAGGGAGCTAAAATAGAACCCAAAGGAGTATGAACAATAGGTCATGGCTGTCAGAAATGACTGCATCCCCGCCAAGGATTGTTGGTAGAAGAACTCAATGAGCCCCACTGCTGTGAACATCTCCGAGAGTCCGAAAATGAGAAACTGCGGTGCAATCCAAAAGATTGACAGTGTCTTGTTCGCATCGACGACCAACTTCCTTCTCTTATTTTCAACAAGAGCTGCTGCAACCATGGAGAAGGTTGCAACGAATAGGCCAACACCAATACGCTGTAGAGGCGAGATTCCGGAGTCCCTTCCAGTGATTTTCCGAGCAATAGGTACAAAGGCTGTCTCATAGAGAGGGACTAAAAATATAAGTATGATGTAAGGGATAGACTGAAGTGATGCTGGGGGAACTCGGAAACCTTCTGTGATTCGGGTGTTCATGGTACTTCCTTGCTGGACTGAAAATGTCTGGAGTTGAGCCAGAATGGTGTTGAAGATAATGGTGCAGGAAAAGATTGGAATGACAGATATGATTATCTTCACTTGCTCAACTTGGGTTACCGTGCATAGTTTCCATGGGCTTTCCTTTGTATGATCTACACCTTGGATTTTAATGCATGCATTGTCCAAAAACCTGAAATTCCCAACAGATATAAGAAACAATTATCAAAAACTTTGATCGAATTACTATTCTCCTACTTGGGTTCTCTTCTTAATCTCAATTTCTTCTTTCCTTCTTCTCTTTATCATGTTATCATACATCTCTTCTACATAAACTCTTCCCTCTTTATTCTCATGAAGCTGAATTTCGTACCCACCTGAACTTTTCAGTATGGAGAAGATTATCGACACCAGACGATGTGGCCATAGCATGATTTTGGCCACCAAGCATTGCTGTTTTGGATGGACATATTTGCTTTCTCTTTCTAATTGCAGCTACAAAAACCTGGAAAGGAATAAAAGAATAGGTAATTGAAAGAGAAAAAAAACAATTAGACAGTGAAAGATGCTGAGTGTGAGAGTGATCAAGATTACCTGGACAATAGGAGTGAAGATGCTTCCGCGAGGGCGCTTGTTCCTGTAATGGAGGGTGCCAGCAATCAAGCTAATCAATCCCATTGCCATGGCCGCGGCAGAGACTCCGAAGCCGACATCCATTCCTGAATGTGTTTGTACCCAAACAAGAACGGTGAGGGCGACGAGCTCCCCCATGCAAAAGGCAAAGTAGGCTACATTGAAGTAAGTGGAGAGCTTCTTAGATTGCCCTGGATCATCTTTCCTGAACTGATCAGCCCCATGAGAGATTATGTTAGGCTTTAAACAGCCACTACCAAGTGCCACCAAGTAAAGAGCCAAAAAGAATATTGCAGCCTTGAAGCCCTTGGCTTCTGGACAGTGGTTTCCATCAGGTATCATGTTGCACTGTGGTGGCCTCAGTTGAGGGACATGAGCTTGCACTGACAATAATATGAATCCCTGTAAATTCACCACAACCACGGAGGTCAGATACTGAAAATTAAACTTGTATCTCTTTTTCATGTAGGGGGGTTGATGACATAAAAGAGAGAAATGGAGATGTGGGAGGACATACCGAGAGTTCCACAAACCCAAATATCAGCATGGTCCAGAAGCTCCCTAGATAGGAATCTGAAAGGAAACCACCAAAGAGGGAAAGCAGGAAGATAGTCCCAACAAAGTTTGTCACTATATTTGCAGACTTTGACAGGGGGAAGTGCATGTCATTGAACACATAAGTGATGAGATTATTCCCAACAGCAGCGATTGCCATCATCTCAAATGCTTGAAGGCCTGAAACTCCCACAACAAGCACAAGAATCATGAATAAAGAAATCCAACCCAGAAAAAAAAACATAGAGGTTTTGAACCCACAAGAATCTCCCACTTGTTTCCAAAGTCAAATTCAGGAAAGGCTACTAAGTGAAATTGATCAGAGTAAAATCCAATTCAGGAAAACCACTAAGTTGGGACACAAAAAATTGGAAAACAGAACTGTTCCCACTAGTAGACTAAACTTTTGCAAAGTAGAGAACAAACGAAAAGACTGTGAAACATCTACAGAGTACCAGTTGAGTGCTAATGACCCACAAGTTGACATTTCCTCAGAGTCTTATCCTCAAATGATCGAATCACTATCACATAGTTGCAATGTCTAATGTCAACCGTTTAAGGTGCAGAGTGGACCCAAATCAACTTATCACAAAGAAGAAAGAGAGAGAGAGAGAGAGAGAGAGAGAGAGAGAGAGAGAGAGAGAGAGAGAAATACAAGATTAATTCCAGGAAAAATGAAAGAAAAATAGCTAGGAAGAACACACTGATAAATCTCTATCAGTAGTTTAGATGGTTCTTCCTTCTGCCCGCCGAGCTTCCGCCTGACCTTCCCCCCACCCCCACCCCGACACACACACACCCACCTTTATTTCTGTCTTATCTTTTTGTCTTTTGTATTTTATCATGTACAATGTGAAAAACAAATTGAATAAGAAAGCTTGAAGGAGACAACATAGAGAGAAAGAGCGAGAGAGAGAGAGACCAAGAACAAAAGCTGCAGCCTTCATTCCACCATGCTTGTTAGGCTTGCAGGGTCTGCCTCTCCAATCAACAGAAACATCTTCGACAAGAACAGACATGGGTTCTCCCTTGAAAATACGTCCTGTATTGGTTCCTCCCTCCATGTTGCCGACTCTTCTCTATCAAATTTAGTCTGGACAAAACAAAAGCAGTACTCTTCTCTTATGGGTCTCTGGTGAACTTCAGAAATGTGGATTGGCCCTTATTTATAATCCTACGCGGCCATGAAAGCCTCAAAAGTCTCATGTTTTGACCTTGATGGATAGATATCCCCCCACGACATGACTCTTCTCACCCACTAAGCAAGTCGGTGGTTTGGAGAACCATGGATTGTACATGTCACCCAATACTACAAAACCAGCACTATTTTGGTCTGTGATGAAAATATGCCTAACGACCAACCATTTAATCCACCCACCCCCCACATCTCAGCACCAACGCTCAATGGGTTGGGTTCGGTGTAGGCCCTTGTCGGATTGCAAATTTGCAATGACACACAAATTATCAAACGGTGATGGTCATTTAAGGACATCCCAATTTTTTTTATAAAAAAGTTCCTTCTTTAATCAGCTTATTGGTATTCTAATCTTTTCTAATCAACTCCATCCACGTGCTTTTTGTGAAGCACTTATTAAGAATTGCTTCTTAAGTATACATTACTAAGGCATCGTTTGGAGTGAGTTCTAGGGCTAGCTTGGAGTGATTTCTACCTGTAAAACGTATGTGTTTGGTTTGATTTTGGGAAATAGTTTTCTCCAGATGATTTATTAAAAAATACAGGGCAAAGAGGAATCACCCCGACACCTATTCTTAGATTTTTAAAATGAGTTTTGTAAAAAGTGCAGTGACATACTTATAATATGTTAAATTCCTAAGGATATATTTGAAACTTGTATTAAAGACTCCTTTATATGATAATAATACAGACTTGTATTTATGCAAAACTTTTTTAAAGTTGTAACAATGACAAACTTGCAGTATTTATAGCATCTAAAAGAATGAATAGTTTGTTACCAAACTTCAAAAGCCGATCATCTTTTGTGCAAATCATTCAAACACGTTCTTGGGGAAGATTCATAATAAATGCCAAACGATTTCTAAGTCACTTCAAAGCCAAGGAATCACTTTTAGGATCCAAAGAATCAAAGGCAAACATGCACTTGTATAAGTTAGATTTATTGGATGCATGATCTTGTGATGAATACTTGGTAAAAAAAAACGAAGAATTTTGTCAATTTTTGTCAGTTTCAGGACTCCTTTTAATTCTTGTATGCATCTTAACGTGTACAGATAGTTAATTCTGATACCTACCTTTAGTCTGCCTAACATGCTTTTCTAGACCTTTTGCTAAGGAAATGAGTCAAAAGTTAGCTCTGGATAAGGCATAAAATAGACTCAAATAAGTTAAAAATAAAAAAAGCAAGATATACTTGGCAATAGACCGTGAGTCCATACAGGATACAAACACTAGCAAAGACCAAAAAGATGAGTGTAGTTGGGGGAAAAAATGAATTTAAGATAGGGGTAGACCATGACACTAAGAGGGGTAGCCGTAGACCACGCCACTTAATTTGTTCAATCTCTATTCCTTGATGGAGGCATTTTATGATCCATCTAGGATTTGGGCCCATGGAGATCATCCATAAAGTCATTAAGTACGTACAGGTGACTTTCGTCAAAAAAAAAACTAATCAGCCGCATAAAGTATATTCCCCTCACTCATTTTAATGAGCAACTGAGATCTTGTGAGCAATCTATGCTTTTATTTGGAGCATCCATAGGACAATGCAATGCACTTATTAACTGAATGGTATGATTGTAAATTTTTAATTACACTTGGGACAATCCTATGAAAAGCTCCAAATAAGGGTTTAGATAGAGGCTGCATGGGATGTTAACCGATCCATCAATACAATTATAAATGGAACTAGGTAGATTCTCGACTGACATCATATGTCCACAAAACCCCTCTCCTTTTTTTTGGTATTGACTTCTATATCCTAATTAAAAACTTGCACGGTTAACACTGTATCGAATTTTGCTACCAAAAGAGCCCATTCTTTTTTCTATATTAACTTCTATATCCCAATTAATAACTTATATCTACGTGAAGTAGGCACGTGGCATCCACTAGTACACTTAAGTTATAACTATGACTAAAAGTTGTAAATAAAAGGGCTTTTTGCATCCATGCCCCTACATTAATATAGTAAATTTGCATGTATATCCTCTTGTTTTAGTAATTGTATCGATATCCCTTAATTTATTATAATAGTTGCAACTTACCCTTAATGTTAAATTCCGTTAACTTTTGTCATTTATTTTTATTAAATGACTAATATAACCTGCTATAAGATTTTTTTTTTTTTAAAAAAAAGGATAGCCAAATGATTATGCTTAAATGAATAATATCAATGACATTGGGTATAAAGAGGATAAATATAATAATACAATAAAATAAATAAAAGATAAGATAATATAGCAGGGAAAATATTAAATGTTTTTTATTTTATAAAAGGTTACTTTAGTCATTTTGTAAAATAAACAATAAAGTTAATGGTCTTTTACTGTAGGGATGTAAGTTCAACAATAATGCTAAATGCAAACACATAAATACAAATATTTAAAATAAGAGGGTACGGATGTAAATTTTTTATAATATAAGGGTATCGGTGCAAAAAGCCCTAAATAAAAATATAAACTATGAAAGCAATTATCAAGCTAGTTTGCAAGCACTTTTCATTTAAAAGAGATGTTTAAATGGATTGTTGAATTTGCTGGATCCACTACCTCATTTTTGTGCATAATATTTAAAAATAGTAAATTTTCAAGTTATAGATTAAGGATACACGTACATATATACATTTATTTCTGCATGTATTTTTTAGATTATTAAATCAATATTCTTCCTTCCAATGAGTCACGCACCGGAAGAATTGAGATTTTCAACTGGGGCTTTGCCTCTCCCACTTATACATATATTTTCCTTTTACGATATCGTTTTTCTATAACACACTTAAAATTTAAGAAAAATATTTTAAAGAAATTAAACTCCTTAATTTGTATTAGAGTTATTTGTGAAACTATAGGATTCAGAAATACCTTTCGTGAGGGTGTCGTAACAATTAATGTTGACAATAATATATATTTAATAAATAACCAGACAGGGAGAGAAAGAAGTGGGATATGGTCTGATCTGCACTTTGACAAAAAGGAATTATGAGATTTTAAAAGTTATGCGTAATGCTTTGGACTGTTAAAGGGTCAGAGTGGTTAAAATCCCACTATAGTAATCTTAATCAACGAAAGAGCAAACCAAGTCAAAAGCTTGTCTCCCATTGAAATCCCGCATTAAGATGAGGAATTAGATTTAATTCACTGGTTCATGCAAAGCAAATGATGCAAACATAAAAGTCACAACATGTGGTGGTATATATGTATTTCAGATTTTCCATCAAGGAAAGGAAAACCACATGTGGTGTGTACCTGTAATTTAGCATCACCATTCAAAGCTGATGTGAACTTGCGATAGTCGATGGGCACGCACTACACAACAGAATTGATATTTCACTATCGTTTACGTAATGTTTGCTTGATAGAAAGATATTTGGCTAGGAATTTACAACAAGAATTAGAATTGGGCTGAAGTAGTATAAATTTTATGTTTGGTGGAAGAATGAATTTAAATTATAAATTTCTATCCGATTCCTTAGGATTTGGTTTTAAGCCTATCATTAATGCATTGTTTGGGAAAGATTTTTCCTCAAATATGTTTTAAATAATACAATGGATAGAGGAATCACTTGCCCGGACCCATTTTTCGATTTTGAAAATTTATTTTAGAAAAGTGCAGTGACATACTTGTAATATTTAGGGATTCTTAAAGATGTACTTGAAACTTGCGTTAAAGACTTCTATACATGACCAGGATAGACTTGTCATTAATGAAAAGTTCTTCTATGTTAGAATAACGGTAAGCTTGCAATATTTATAACCTCTACAAGAATGCTTACGAAACGTCAAACTCATCATCTCAACCAATGTTTGAGTCCCACATTTCTAGTCGTGGTACGGCTCTGATACCATTTTGTAATGTCTTAATCCCTCCCGGAGTCCCAAGCTCACTTGCCCCAGTAGCTTGCCAGCCCACTAATTTTACTCTTGGGCATTTTCTTTAAAGGCCTCATTACTTCAAGGAGTCAAAAACCTACATTTATAGTGTAGAACCCCGAATTTTGGTAAAATAATAACATAATTATAAACCTAAATATTAGAAGATATAAATAAATTTGAAACATTGAGGGATAAATATTTAATCTAAGTATTTAGGAGATTGAAATTATAATCTATACTCATATTATTAAAAGAAAAAAAAATAAGGAGATGAAATTTGGAAATTTTGGAATAAATTTAATGGTTAAATATGGTATAATAAAGAAAAAGGGTATTTTAGTCTTTTTCCAATGGCTAATTACTAAATTAATAAAATAAATAATTATTAGAATTTAAATAAACAATTAGATTTAAGTTAGATTAAATTTGGATTTAAGTAGTCTAATTTATAGTTTAAAAGATGAGAAAATGACCTAATTGTAATAATACTTAATTAGGGGCGTTAAATTTGAGGATAGGATGAGTTTTTGGGTGATTTAGTAATGTGTTAAAGTAAGGAACTAAATTAGCACGAAAATAAAGAAAAATAAAAGTTTCTTATAAATTAGATTTAAAAGAAAATAATTAGAAGGAGAGTTGAGATGAAATAGGGAAGTTTTCCAAATAGAATTAGGAATCCTAGTTGGAAAGTTTTCCAAAACCAATTAGGACTTGTATTTGGGTGAGTCTATAAAAGGAAGGCATTAGGGAAGTTTTGGGTTTCCATTAATTCAATCGTGTGGAGAAAAGAAGAGAGAAAATTCGTGCATACGGCTAAAAAAATAGAGGGAGAAAAATAGAGAGGGAATGAGAGACTTCAAAGAAAAATAGAAGTTGCATAAAATTCCAACGAGCAACAATCAAACAGTGATCTAGAGAGATTCAACTGTTGGATCAGCCTCAAATTTGGAGGTTTTGTTCTTAATTGGTGGTTATTCAATCTAAATGGTGGATATCGTGTTCGGAGATCCCTAGAGTTGTTCGAAAATTTCAGAAAATTGGCTTTACCTTGAGGTTATTGGAAAGAAGGATTTCGCGTTATAAAGGCAAGTAGCAACCCTTCCTTGGCAAAACTTGCATGGTTTTATATTTAGTCGATAAATAATGATGTTTGTGGCTTTATCGGATTGTCTTGAGTGTTGGTTTATGATCTTGTTGATTCTATAATGGTTTTAAAAGCATCAAAAGCCTATGGTTCTATGTTCTTGATTTAATTCATGTTAAAGAAGTATTTTGATTGATTTATTGTGTTAAGAATGATGAATTTCAAGTTACAAGTGTTTTGATTGATTTAACATGCCTAGAGAATGATTTTGGATGTATTAGAATTGATTTTGGATGATAGAAATATGTTTTAGAAAAATAAATATGAAATTCGGAATTTTGTTAAAAATTGAGATTTGGAGAAATTATACGAGCGCTGGACACATCGCTCTAGTGCTAATGTTGAGCGCCTGTTTTGTTTCGTTTTGTGTTAAAGACCACTGGACAGACCGCTTGAGCGATTTGTTGAGCACCCATTGAACAGGTTAGTTTCTTAGACTGCTTAACACTTCTCAAATAATATTTGGATGTATTCTGATTTTTTAGGAATTAATTTATATTTTGCCCATGAAATGATTTTTTGGATAAATCCAGCACATGTATAAATAATATTTGGATGTATAGAAATTGTTTTCAATGGCCGAATAATTTTACAAAAATTATACAAGAATTTGGGTACGTTTTGGTGCAATAGGACTAGAATAGTGGACTTGGTGGATTCAAAGGGGTTTTATTGTTTCTTTTTTATTCCTATAGCTTTCTAAGAAGGTTTTAAACATGTTTTGATCTCTGGAATTATTCAAATTCACATACAAAAGATTTTGGCTATTTGATTGGGTATTTATAATTTATTAAATCTTGTGGACTTATGAAATATGATAGGCTTTTCAATATAAGTAAGGATATTTGTTATCTCAATGAGGGAGTATTCCTGCCAAAAGGGCAGTGTTTGTTAGTTTATATTCATGAAGGAATGATTTATGGTAATTATTAATTTATGTTTTCTAATTATATAACTGTTTTTGTTTGACTTGTGGCTAACGGTTAGCTCATTATGGATCAATAGTTTAGCTAGATAGTGAGGTCTGTCTATCTTTGTTTATATTAAGTTTAGTTTCATTTATGCATTTTCTCCAAGAAGGAGAGGCTATTCCAAGAGGGAATGTGTTGCAGCGATCCGTTTCCACCAAGATAGTGAGGTCTTTTGTTGGATATGTTGCAGCGTTGTTCTTTGACTGGATTGTACTCGCCAACTTAATACCTGTATCAGGTTTAAGTGATCCAGTTGTGTAAAGCAAAGTCCGAAACCCAGAGTAGGTTAGCTTCATGCTGACCGAAACCCAGAGTAGGCCGGTTTATTACATGTAAGAGCGTGAGGGGGCGATTGAGACTGGATTTAACCTTTTAAAGTAGTCATATTTCGCGAGTCTTGTGATGTCACAATTGTGTGGCTTGCTGTATGAATACTTTGTTGGTTTTGTATTATAATTTGTTGGATTTTGGACTTTATATTATATTTTCTGGTGATGAACTTTGGTTTAATCATTGTACCTCATGAAAATGGTCTATAAATCATATGGATTGTTTTATAGTATGCATGTTGCTACTTGCTTAGATTTTATATTTCACACTTGTTTTCAATATTTGTTTGTAGATACTCTTCGAGAAGACGTGCGAGACGGGGTAGATAATAAAAAGGGTATAACAGAGGACCTTAAATGAACACTTATTAGCTTACTAGTTTTCTTTTATATTATATTAGGAGAGTTGTTTGGAGTTGTTTATTTTATTTAGTGAATTGCTTTAGGAAGATGTCGGTTAGATAGTATATCCTTTTGAATTCAGATTTCATGTGTTGAGTTAAAAAGTTTATTATGAGAATGATTAGCTCTTTTATATTGAATTATTGAAGGAGTTTTTTGAAATCTTGGCGTACTCTGATTTAACTTTATCCTATTATGCTTTTGTTCTTAATTGCTTTATTATCATTCAAGTAATGCCTTGATCCGTTGAAAAAAAAAATACTACCGGATCCAGGGCATTACATATAAACATGCACCTTCTCCTCCCTAAGCAATGTGGGATTTAGGATCTCACAACCAACATTACCAACCATTATTGCGACCACTACCAGACAAACTGTAATGCCTCAGATACAAGTTTATTTAAAAACATAAACCTGAACCTAGTACTTTAGGATAAAGGTCCAGAAATACTAATCCAGACTTAAAGAATTCCTATAAAAATAATCAGAGTGCGGAAATAAAAGATATTTTTCTTCAAAGAAGCACGGAATATAAAAATAAAACATCCAATACCAATCCATCAATCTAAGTCTAGAAAGGGTCAACTAAAATAAAATGCATTGACATCCACTAAGGTCATCTAAAAAAAATAAACCAATGAAAATCCCTCAATTTCTAAATCAACAATCAATGTTCCCTGAACCTACACAGGAATAAAATAATCTTCTTCCTAGTAGTCAGAATAATCCCCAGAAGTGTCTACCACTGTAGCGTCCTCACCAGGAATATCTGAAAACAAAACCGATAAAACGAATATGTGAGAAATAACACCTCAGTAAGTAGTCATGCAAATAGTTTGTAACAATAAAATATGCAACGTTTAATCAAGTTAATCACAAAACAAAAATACAGAATAATAATAATTAAATGAAACTTTAACAAACAAAAGCAATTCAACCTCATGAGACTCATGAAATAGAAAACCAGAGAAAGAACGTAGACATGTGTCAATATGCTACCTAACCAATTTACAGGTGGACCAGACGAACCTGCAGACTGGCTGTTTGACACCCAATGGAAGAACTCAACCGACAACTGGAGTGAGTTAGCATGTACGGCCTAACCTATTCAGGAATGGGTAACGTAGCGACCGACCAATCTAGGAGCGGTATCATCCTCGAGATGATGGAATGTCTATGACACAGAATTCAAACCCCTCTAGAAGATATTTCACTTGCTAGCTAATTTATGGATCCATGTAATCGTTAAGCCCACTCAACGGTGGAAAACAAAACCAGGTGATGGACATATCTCCCAATAACACCTGCATACGCGGAGACACAACCGTGTCAATAGCAAGCCCACAATAGCAGAATAAACAAACCAGGCAATAGCCTTGTCACAATAGTGACCCAAAAACCCATAGAAGTGGAACCAAGTCATATGTCCAAGATCCAGGTTTCAACGGGCAACTATGTCCTGGATGTGTATCAAATCCTTCGATGCACAAACTATGTTCAAATAACTCAAATACAGATGGTGGAACTCTTAAAATCAAGTTTTGTTTAAAAGGGAATTGTTTGGAACAATTGTACAGAGTTAAAAAGCCACTTTGGTAAAATATACCCAAAATTTTTATAAAAATTTATTTTAAACATCCACTAATGCAAACTATTTCTAAACACTCTAATCTTAATGGTTCATAGGTTTAAATTGAATAAAAACATTTTTGTAGTGGAAAACTAGGCTAGTTGGAGAAATTTGAAAAATCTGATAAGGGCACTCGAGCGGCGTCGAACGCTCGAACGAGCAGCTTTAATAATAGGTAATTTCAGGGTTGGTCGCTCAAGCAGCAATTCAGGCGTTAACCTTCTGGGTTTTTGATCACTTTCGGGTTTCTGAGAAAAATAAAAACATAGGCGGGGCACCCTCGATAGCGCTCGAGCGCTATCAAGTGCCCACGAACTCCTTCTCGAGCCCCATTAGGGCGCTCGAGCGGCAGTTCGAGCAGCCTATCACAAAACAAATTTTCTGCAACTTCCGAAAAGTTGCGTAAATCAAACAAAAATCCGAAACTTCAAATATAAGGCATCAAAATCATTCAAGAATATTGTATAAACATGTTGGAATAGTTTATGACAAATAAAAACACCTAATCATGCACATACAAATCATCAAATACCCGAATAGTCATGAACAACAAATAATCATCGAAATTCTGGTAATGCAATTTTAAAGGGGCTACTTAGCTCTTCTACAATTGAAACCTCCTCTTACAACACTGAAAAAATCAATCCAAAGATGATCCAACAAACACAGCACCCCTTGATCTCGTCTGGATCAAACAACTCACTTTTATTAACACTCATTCACGTTTAAGACTCCCAAAAACAGAATTTTTCTAACTTATTCCTTACCTGCAAATTTGGACGAAAGTCCTCTCTTTCTCCTTCAGCAAAATCTACTCCCAGGTTGTTTAAAGATTAGGGTTTGATCACAAGGAAGAAAGAGGAGAAGAAGAATAAAGAAGTGGTATGGGCGGCTGTTCACTCTTGGACGTGAACAGTCGTATGAATGTTTAGGTTATTTTATTATTTCTTCTTTTTACTAAAATGCTCCATTCCTTCATTAAACCAATCAAACCTCAAACCAAACCTGATCTAGGTCAACCTCCACTCTTTGGGGTTCGACCACATTCTCTATTTTTTTATTATAATTTATTTTTATCAATACTTACTTAAATAAATCACAGCAACAACAAAATTATTATATTTTAATTCTACTAAATCCTAAATTCATAACGCACGTTAGATAGGTTCCCCAATTTCCTCCGGGTCACCTTGGATTTTTCTGGGTTGAACAAATTTCTCATCTCTTGCATTGTTAACAACCTGATCAGGTTTAATTATTAATTACAATTATTTTGTTAATAAAATTTGGGATTTTACATTCTCCTCTCCTAACAAAAAAAATTTCGTCCTCGAAATTTACCTTGTAATTCCTCAAATAAAGATGGATACTTCTTTTTCATTTCAGATTCCAACTCCCAAGTTGCTTCCTCCATTGAATTACTTTGCCATAATACCTTGACAAGTGGAATCACCTTCGTACGGAGGATCTACTCTCGTCTATCAAGTATCTCCACCGGATGCTCCTCAAAAGTCAAATCCTCTCATATAACCAAGGGCTCGTAGTCAATGATATGACTAGGGTCATGCACATAATGCCTTAGCATCAAGACGTGGAACACATCGTGAACTGCTCCAAATGAGGATGGCAATGCTTGATGATACGCCACTGCTCCTACTATACCAACAATCTCAAACGGTCCTACAAACCTCGGGGATAGCTTTCCTTTCTTATTGAACCTTCTAATGCCACGGAAAGGAGATAGCTTGTGGCATACTTTATCCCCAACCTCAAAGCTCAAATCTCACCGCCTAGTATCAGCATAACTCTTCTAGCGACTCTGTGCTGCCAACAAACGCTACTTAATCAGTTTCACCATATCAACGCTGTCTTACACATATTGAACCCAAATATTGCCTCTCACCAACTTCTTCCCAACAGACTGGTGATCTACATGCTCTGTCGTACAATGCCTCATATGGTGCCATCTGGATACTAGCCTGATAACTGTTATTGTAGGCGAACTCCACCAAAGGCAGGTGCTTACTCCAATTACTTCCCCAATCAAGGATACAACACCGCAACATATCCTTAAGTGTTTGAATGGTCCTCTCTGACTGTCCATAGGTCTGAGGATGGTAACTAGTGCTGAATTTCAACTCTGTACCCATGGCCTTTTGGAAAGATTCCTAGAACTGAGACGTGAAGCGAGGATAATGATTGGAGACAATAAATACTGGCACTCCATGCAATCTCACGATCTCCCTCACATATAGCTCTACTAATGCATTAAGCGGTTGGTTCATTCTGATAAGCAAAAGTGAGCTGACTTCGTCAAACGGTCCACAATCACCCATATGGCATCATGCCCCTTGGAGAAAGGGGTAGGCCACTCACAAAGTCCATGGTGATGTTGTGAAACCCCAGATTTCAATATCATTAGCACACCCTAAACAGTGGAATTATTTTGTAGGTGAAGTTGGAGAAGCCCAGACTTGAAGCCAACCAAGTGGCTAAGTCTAGGCCTATCAGAGATGTGAGAAGGAAAGCTAACCTTCATTTGAGCAATTTTTAGGATTTCCAAGTTATTTACTAAAGTGGGGGACATGGCTAAGTTTTTGTATGTGCAACTAGGTGGAGTGGCAAAGCTGTAAATCATTGTGTTTTGTGAGAGAAATTGCTTAAGTGTGGAAAAACAAAAGGGAAGCCCCATACGACCAAACCACCCGACCCTCTCTTTCTCTCTTCATTTTTTTCTCTTCCACTCTCTATTCTTCATCTTATTCTCCTTAGTTTCTTTTTCCCATCAGATTCCCATCCTTGTTTGAAGTCCATTTGAAGAGATCTTTGCGAGAGAAGAGGAAGAAAAATTGATTTTCATATTGGGGTTTTCTGGTGAGATTTGGGAGGTTGGTGAGGAGCAGCAACCAAAGAGCACATCAAGTGCTGTTTGTGGGTTGCAATAGGAGTAGGAGACTTGCTTGATCGATTGCAAGAGGTAAGCAAAACCACCCCAACCTATTCTTTCCATTTTGGCCATTTTCATATGGAATAGGTATGACCTAGGGTTTGAATGTGAAATCATGTATTCTTGCAAATATGAGGGATTTATTTTGCGGG
Organism: Buxus sempervirens; assembly: GCA_947561395.2. NCBI lineage: Eukaryota > Viridiplantae > Streptophyta > Magnoliopsida > Buxales > Buxaceae > Buxus > Buxus sempervirens. Next base: position 33,235,006 of record OX387184.1, on the reverse strand, counting down.
TTTTGTAGGAAATAGATAACCACACATGTTAAAGACAATTTTGAGCCCAAAAACTTCAAAAACAAGTGAGATTTGAGAAAAACCAAGAAAATTACAAAGTTCGGAAATCCATGACCTGTAGATTTCCAGGGCGCCCGAACGATCGCTCGAGCACGATTGCGAGCGCCCATTCAAGTTTTAAATTGCAGGCAAGCCACTCATTGCTGCTTGACCGTGAATGCAAGCGATCCGCCTGTGTTTTCTAAAAATTCCAAACTTGAGACCTATTTTCCGGGTTTAGTCGAGCGCCGCTCGAGCGACCTCAACAGATTTTACAAATTTCTGGATTTTAGTCCAGATCAAACTACGGTGTAAGCACCTCATTTTTGCGCTCCCAGAAAAGCTGGAAATGCAAACCCTAGACGGAAAGTCAAACCCTAAGGGGTGAAAAGTTGACTTTTTGATCAAGTGATAATTTGCCACCTCGCGTTATCTCAACGGATAAAGAATCCCGACACGGTTCCAACGCAATTGAGTTTGCAGGAATCGGAGTCTGGAAGAAGGTTCTGCAGGCCGGTCAAACTTGAAGGGGAGCCGAAAGTTGACTTTCCGCTAAACCCTGATCTAGGTGCTTACCCCTATGTCATCGGATAGAGGGCTCCGATACGGTTCTAACACAACTAAGTTTGCCCAGATCAGAGTCCGAATGGAAAAGACATGATCTGTCGAAGTTTCCGAACAACAAAACCGGCAAACTACACACGTGGCAAGTTGCGCAAGAAAATATCTCGAGGATCAAATCTGTAAATATCCAAACATACGAAATATCCCAGGGATTAAATCTAAAATATCCAGGGACCAAATCTGTAAATATCCAAGAATATCGGATTAAATCAAAAATATACAGGGACTAAATCCAAAAATACTTGATTTTCCGACCATTTAGCGACCACATTTAATGTTGGAATGATGGTGAGCGAGCACGAAAAGCACTCGGCGCCAGCTCGGCGCCAACCCAGCGGACACTTGATTCTTTTTTCTATAAAAGCCGCACCCCACTTCGTTGCCAGGGGTTGGGATTTTTGGGATTTTTTCGGTTGATTCTTTTGTTGGTTGGCCTTGTGTTTTGGTTGGCTCCCTTAGGATCGCTGGACCGACTCCCTTTTCCCCTGCCTTCCTTCACCCAAACACCCGACATTGCCTTACGGACTCTCTCTTCTCTTCTTCATCTTCACTCTTCTACGAAAAGCCGGAGGAGCCACTCGTTGTAGCTGTTGGAGAAGAAGCTCACAATTGGTGATTTTGCTTCAAGGAGGTCACACGTTTCCACAAAAGAGATAAGAACTCTCAGGTATTGTTTCCCACCTGCTTTTACTTTGCATATATAAAGATGAGAGTTATCTGAGCATGTTAACGGATTTGTTCGTTCTCCTTGATATGGCATGCATGTTCTTCTATTTTGGGTAACATGGAGGTCTCCAAGGATAAGGGAGACCCCATGCACGACCCCCTTAAGAAGGTGAGAGTTTTATTGCTTCGTCCAGTGCTCGCAAGGTATCTGGGTTTCTCTCCAAGCACTTCTACGAGGAACTTGTTCCTCACGTATCTCGTCCAATGTACCCCTGTAAACCCCCCTCTCTCTCCTTTCCCTAAAGGTTTATTGATGTGAATGCAGAGATTAGGTTCAGTTCTGGTTAGGGGTGCCATGGAGATGCAATTCAAGGCATCTTGCTATGTTTTTTTTCCTCTTCTTCTGGTATGACTGTATCTCTTTCTACCGACGCTTTTCTTTTTTCTTTTCCCTTGTTTGCAAATGCTATCATGTAGGTCAAATGCATGTGTAGATTTAAGTCCGATTCTGTAATCCCTCTGCTTGGTCTTTCATTGTTTTGGTCACCGTCGTCGGAGTCAAGCATGATCCCTTCCCCCACTCACCTACAAGCATGCTCCGTTACAGAGGTTAGATTAAACTTGAAGCAGGTTAGAATAGTTTGGATGTATGTTTAAGCGTCTTCTGGGAGTCTAAGGGACTCTTGGAATGTGTTACAGAGACTGTAAAATCAAGCCAGTCTCTACGCTTAAAAAAAAACATAGTTCGTGTTTTCGTCAAATGTATGCGCTAAGCTCACGCCTAGCTCGCACGGGGCGATTTTGCGTCCGCCAAGCTCGCGCCGAGCTCGCGCTAAGCTCGCATCGGGCGTCTTTTTTCTGTTGTTTTGATTCCGCCGGGCTTGGGCTAACCTCGCGCCTAGCGCATGAGGTCAACGCACCCCGCTTAAGTGCCGAATTGCTTGCGGCTAACCTGCCCAGCTCCATTTTTGCTGCTTCGAGGCTTCAACCTCTTAGCTCAAGACCCGATTAGGAATACCCTTTACCATGTCGTGGGGGGCTCGCCCCCCACACCCCCCAACCCTATTGTTCTCCGCGCACCCAACTCGTTCCTTGGCGCAAGTCCCTTCCCTTAGACCCAGAATAGTAAGCCGATATCCCCTGATAAATGTCAGTTTTGTATATTCTGTAATTGTTACTGGATGTGGATGGCATTTCCAAACCGAACCAAATGAACCAATAGGGTTTCCGGGTCATCCGGAAACCCAACATGGGAATTGGACCCCCGGTCCAATTTGATTTCCAGTGGGCCTTCCAACGGGGCCCACCAAGCCCAATGAACACAATGGAATGTATGCATGTGACCTAAGCAAGATAAATGAATTAATTGATCAATCCGGGCGGGCCAAACCCAAAGTGGCCCACCCGAACTTGTTTTGTGCAATATGATAGGTTCAAAATGTGTGGTTTGGCCAAGACCAAGGGCAAGGGCCTATCGAGCCAGCCAAAACCCACCAACCGAACCAAGGAAGGGTGCAAACCCTAACTTCACGTAACTTGGGCTTTCAAGCCCAAATCAGGACTACGGGCCCCAAGCCTAATGTTCAATCCATTTTCTAGCAAACTTAAAACAAGATAAATCTAAAACACTTTTGCAACCATCATGGGGGCCCACCTAGGGGCCAGAAAATCTATGCCAACCCACTTTTTCCATGTAAATTACTTAAACCTCCAATTTGAACAGCTAAGTAAAATTAATTCATTTAACCTAAGCCCAAAGGGCCTCCTAGGACTAGACAGAGGCCCACCAGAGGCATGTGGGCTTAACCAAGCCCACCAAGGACAACGTGGGCCTTCCAACGGGACCCACCCAACCAGACTCAGATTACCTAATAAATAAAGATAAAAGCAATTAAAGGGACCCACACCACTCAGGTGGTCCCACCAGACTTAACCAGTTTGCATGCCGACTTAGGAATCGGGTGAGAAAATAAGTGAGCTGACTCAAACCAGGATAAACCTAGGGGACCCGTCACCTGACGGGGTGGACCGGGGTGTCTACGGACTTCCCCAGACCACAACCGAGACCCTACTTAGAATCTCAAGCCGCAGACCAAGCCTTAATAGACAAGATTAGGCACCCAGGTGTCCACCTGCACCCCATCAAGCGGTGGCAACTCTGAATTTTCCCGTGCGGCGTTTCCGACGCCCGCACATATGGAATGTTTTTATTGGAATCCAACCCATGTAACAGTAGGATTTAGGTGTCTAGGAAGTGTACCAATTGGAATTATCTCAAAATTCCAAATAATAAAGATTTTGGGTACGTTTTGCTAAAATAGGTCCTATAAAGAGAGTTTATGTTTCAGATTCCTTTAGAAGTGGGATAACTTGATTTTACTATTTAAAAAACCTTCCAAATAACCCTTGAAATTAGGAAACAAGAACCACAACCAAGTTGCACATGTTTCCCAAGAATTGAGGCATAGGTTGCCCAAGTGAGTCATGAAATGCAAAGTGTATTGTTGAAACTGTATATTTGATATCATTGAGTATCTTGTAAGCATGCAATATATTTGAAGGCACTGGCCCACTTGTTAGCATGCCATATATTGTTAGCTTGAGATGAAAGGGCAGTGGCCCAATATTTACATATTGAATAGGGCAGTGGCCCAGAATCTGTAAGCACCTCATTTTTGCGCTCCCAGAAAAACCAAAAAAATGCAAACCCTGGACAGAAAGTCAAACCCTAAGGGGTGAAAAGTTGACCTTTTAATCAGATAAAACTTGGCCACCTTACTTTATCCCAATGGATATAGAATCTCGACACGGTTCCAACGCAACTGAGTTTGCTGGAATCGGAGTCCGGATTAGGGTTCTGCGGGCGGTCAAACTTGAGGATGAGCCAAAAGTTGACTTTTCCTCGAACCTCGTGCCAAGTGCTTAACCCTATGTCATTGAATAGAGGGCTCCGATACGAGTTCAACGCAATTGAGTTTGCTCAAATCGGAGATCAGATGAAAGAGATATGAGCTGTCAAAGTTTCCGGGCAGCAAAAGCCGGAAACTGCACACGTGGCGCAGGAACTGCACACGTGGAAGCCACGCAGCAAAATATCTCGGGGGCTAAATCTTAAATATCCAAAAATCTCAAGGACTAAACAAAAATTCGTGCGGGGCAATCCGTAGATATCCAAAAGTGTCAAATCGGTCGAATCGGTCGAATCGGTCAAGTCGAAGGGCAAATCCGTAATTTTTCGATTTGTATCCGGTCAAATATACCGGATACACATGCCCTTGTGTATATCCGGACTCCAAGGCCGGATACGAAGATTTGCTCGGCAAGATTCGCGCCGATTCTCCGACAAATTCGCGGCGGAAATCAATTTTGCCAATTATTATGTTTTGTATCCGGACTCCAAGTCCGGATACAAAGGCAACTTAATGTATCCGGACTTGGAGTCCGGATACACATGATATATAGTGTATCCGGACTTCAAGTCCGGATACATTAAGTTTTTTTATAAAAGGGGACAGCAGCCCCCTTTCCAATGGTTGGTTGATTCCACTGTGCTTAGACCTCCTTGTCCAACCTTTGCTCGTCTGAACCCTCCCTCTCCAGCACCCATTGACCCCCACCACCTTCCCACCACCACCCCAAGGCAGCTCCACCCCTCTTCCTCCTCCTTCCTCCTCAACTCTCACTCACCAAGTGTCAAGAAGGAGAGGTTGCTTGCTGCTGCTGCTGTGGGAGGACTTACCAGCTGCTGTCCATCCTCAAGGGAGTGTCTCCACCTCCACTAAAGAGCCTAGAACCTCCAGGTAAGGTTCCATATCATGTGGAGTTCCTCATATATTAAATCTGGATTTTTTCTCTAACTTGCTTACTCTTGTCTCTCTTCTTGGCATGGGATGATTTCCTTGTCATATTAAGCATGCATCTAATTTTCTTTCTTGGCATGGGGTCATTTCCTTGTCTTATTATGCATGCATTTGACTTTTCTCTCCATGGCATGAAACCACCAAAGGTGAGAGATCCATGTGTGGTTCCATGCAAGCATGAGGGCTTCATTTTGGCACACTTTCAATCTTAATAGGTTGCTGTTTTGTGCTTTATTTCCAGCAACTATTAGAGGCACTTGTTTCTCTCCTACTTCATCCCATGTACCCTTAAGTGACCCCCCATTTCCTTTCTAAAGTTTGATTTTCTGTTTGTCATGCTTTAGCTCCAATTTCACTACTTTTTGTGGGTATTTTGCTGGTTGTACCTCCTTGGTTGCTTGCCGTATGCGTGTCGTGGCTTTAATGGTTAGTAAGCATGCCCCCCCTCACCTTGTGACCCCCCATTGAGTGTCCAAGTGAGCTGCTGCTGGGAACAGCAGCAGCCCCTCCACCCATTTCCCTTCTTGTTCCTTCTCTTTTTCTCATTTTTTTACTGATTTCTTTGGTATATTGCCACTGGCCGTACCACTTGTAACCTGCTGTTCTCGCACATGTAGGCATGCTCCTTTACCCCCCACAATCCTTAACATGCTACTGATTTTTTTTATTATTATCAACAGATATTTCCTTTCCCCCATGTTCCCCTTGTTTTGTTGTCGTATGGTGCCAACATGCATGCTCCCCCGAGCCCCTTTACCACCTGCTGTTTTTAGATCATTCGAATGACTCCAATTCCCTGCAGTAACATGCTGTCCAGCATGCTTACTAACCACCAACAGTCCCCTTTTATCCCCATGCACAGCAGTTGTTTTTTAACTAAAATGAAGCATGCCACTGATTGGTATGCCCCCCTTTTGCCTTTAGTAATTTGCTGTTTTTTAGTGTCCAAGCATGCCTCCCATTACCCCATAGCCCCCTTAGCATGGTCCAAGAGGGCTGCTGCTGGAGACAGCAGCAAGCCCTCATTGTTTGTTGCTGTCCCTGCAGGCTTAGGCAGCCTAGGATCCTCCCTTGCACTAGACCATCACAGCTATGCATGAAGGTCTCTCCCTCCTACTTTTCATGAGGCTCCCACCTCCCTTTTGGCATGTTTAATTTCCCTTGAGAGCTGCTGCTCTAGGTGCCTGTATTAGGTTAATCTCCATGTACATTCCAGTAGCATGCTTAGTCTTTTCTAGTTGCTGTCCCCACTTCATTGTTGCTACCTTATCAATGTAAAGCATGTATGTATATGTTAGAATAGTTAGGCATGAAATTCAGATGTGGTTTACCGCTTGGACATGTAGTTAGTGACTTTAAAATACCTAGGTGGGGGGGTGCTAAGACCCCTACCTCGTTGTTACCCGTTGCTGGAAAGAAGTGGAGTGGCAGGCCCATGCACCATGGCTAGCTCCCTTGCCTAGCTAAGAGACCCAAAAAGAGGCCAAATGAGGCTTCTCCCTCAAGCTTGAACCAGTGTGGGCCCTCCCAGGGGCCCACCAAACCTTAGAAAGGCCTTAGGAAGCCCCTGGAAGCCACCCCAATGGCCAAAGCCCGAAAAGGCCATTTTTGAGGTGATCCGGTAACTCAGGCCGGATCACCTATGGCCTGCGTGTATCCGGCAACTAATGCCGGATACACACAGAAATGTCATTTTTGTGTCTTCTTGATCCTTAGCCGAATTTTTGTGATGATTTTGAGCCAAACCAAGTGAACCAATAGGGTTTCCGGGCCACCCGGAAACCCAACTTGGGACCTGGACCACCGGTCCAATTTGGCACACTAGTGGGCCTTCCAACGGGGCCCGCCAAGCCCAATAAACCCAAAAGCATGCAATTAAGCAACTTAAGTAAAATCAACTAATTGAACCCGGTGGGCCAAACCCAATGCGGCCCGCCCGTACCTTGTGATATGAGTGAATGCATAAACTGTCTGGTTTGGCCGAGACCATAGGCTAGGGCCTGCCGGGCCCCCCAAAGCCCGCCAACTAAGCCAAGGAAGGGATCAAGCCCTAACTTCATTGAATTCGGGCTTCCAAGGCCCAAAACCGGATTACGGGCCCCAAGCCCAACGTCCCAAAAGACTTTGGCCCAAATATACAGATAAGTCTAAAAAAAACCTTTGGCCACCACGTGGGCCCACCTAAGGGGCCCACAAATCCATCCGGCCCACTTTTGCATGAAAACAAACCTAATAATTCAAATCTAAACCTAAAGCAAAATCAATTCACTAACCAAAGCCCACAGGGCCTCCTAGGGTTAGACAGAGGCCCACCCAAGGGCCCACGGGCCAATTCCAGCCCATCCAGGACACCGGTTGGGCCTTCCAACGGGGCCCACCCAATCAGACCCACATCACTTTAATTAACAAAGATAAAATCAAACTAAAGGGACCCACACCACTCAGGTGGTCCCACCAAGACCTAATAAAAAGCATGCTGGTTTAGGAATCGGGTGAGAACCAAAAATAGAGAAAGCTGACTCAAAGTAGGGAACCCACGGGACTCGTCATCCGACGGGGTGGACTGGGGTGTCTACGGACTTCCCCAGCCCGCAACCGAGAACCAAGACTTAGAATCTCAAGCCGCAGACCAAGAGCCCTAATTAGACAAGATTAGGCACCCAGGTGTCCGCCTGCACCCCATCAGGCGGTGGCGACTCCGAATTTGCCCCGTGCCGCGTTTCCCACGCGCGCACAGCCTGGCGACTCTGCTGGGGACCACTCAGCCCAGTAGGACCCTACTTAGGACCGAGTCAGCTCAAGAGGGACTTAGGCGATATTCTAGGAACTTTTGCTACCCCGCTTAGCAAGGTACAGAATACACGTAACTATGTGTTCTGGGGAGTCCTGTCACAAGGACGCGATAATTGCCTAAGGCAAGTGGAATTTAAGAGGTCCCCTGTGACCCTCCACTTACCTGGGGATTCTCCCAGGACATCGTAAAACGTGCCAATTCTGCACCTTACTATACGAGGCAGTAGGGATTCCTTTATCACCTAAATCCAGACAAAACTCACCCGTATAGGCACAGCACGCAGCCCAACTGCACACACGGGCACACCACCACACCGTGGATGGATGATTACATAAATTTAAAATTTTAATTCCCGCATCTGCATGATAAAACTGCGTGGGGTGACACGCATGAGGGAGACTGCGTGGATGATCCGACCTTTGATAGATGAGTGAATCGGATACTGCTACTTCTTTACCAAAACTTAGACCTCTCTAGCAGCCTACCCTTCTTCTTACTATGAACTGATCTTTGGGATGGTATTAGCACCTACGCTCCCGTGGCTTGCCGGGGAAAGCAGGGTAAACCCATCCCCCCAGTTTACTGGAGTCCGTTAGCACCACTGGTTTCTTGCCGTGGCACGCGAGGATCCAGTACTGGTCCAGACCCTTGTAGGCTTATGTCTCGGGCTGGGTATCCTCCCCCACCTAACGTTTCTGAATGAACCTTGCGTTGAGCATGAGAGGGTGAGTAGGATGTGAATGATGAATAAAATTGGAATAAAATTCAGAGTCCATCAGGGGCAGCAACCCCCGTTTCTTGCATCAAATTGAGTAAACCCTAGCTGCTGGGCTATCTCGGCCCTGGCTTAGGAAACTCACCTAACCATGATCAGGGGAACCACCCCAGATCCATGCATGGAGTCCTGTATGCTATGGGTCTTGACCCATTAGAGTTCGCTGGGAGCACTTTAAGTCCAGATTGGTCTTTTAGAGCAGACGAAAGCCGGCCAGATCAGACAGACAGATGAAAGCATGCCAGGGTACTAAACCCTAGATTTAGGGATTTTTAGCCTACCCCACTTTGAGAGCAATTTGTATCCTCCCTTTTGGCTCCCGACAGCCTTAAGGATGAATTCTTTGAAGTTTTTGTAAATATCTTGTAAACCTTCGCCCTCGATGGCAAGTTGTAATTTTTGCTATGGTCTGTCACTGAAAGCAGATGAAAGAACAGATGAAAGACAGAAAGACTGATCGGGACTTGAATGTGCTCCTCTACACAAGTATGTCTAGGAGTCGCGCCTTAACTGGCGCCAACCCCTAGGACCACACACCATGTGTGCCTGAGTTAAATTCCGCACAGTTTTGTTTTTGCTCATTTTGGTGAAGCATGTTAGAACTGCTAATGGTTATCTCCTTTGCTTAAGATTATGTATGTCTTAGGACTAACTTAGAGTCTTGGTGTGGAACCTTAAATTGATTCGGAATTTCGATCGGATAGTTGGCATGGCATCTTCATCCTCATCTGAGAGAACCCGTTTCCCTAGGATAGAGAAGTGCGCCTGGGATACCCCCTGGATCCGTTCTTGGACAAGGCAGCTCCAAGGGAGTGAGCAGATTGAATGGGAGCACAAATACCACATGGGACAGACTTTGTCCTTGTTAAATGTGCCGATTAACTGGGATATGATCCAAGCAGCCCTGCTTTTCTGGGATCCCCAGCTTTCAGTGTTTCGATTCGGGGTCAATGAGTTGACTCCCACAATTGAGGAACTTGACCTGTTCCTCCGATTTCGTGACTTAGGAGAACCCGCTAGGCCAAGTCTCAAAGAAAGTTACAAGAATGAAGCTTGTGTTTTCTTTGGCCTCTCAAGGGGAGAATTTCAGACCTTAGGAGGTGACAAATCATTTACTCGGGTCTCTAAAACATTCCTAGCTGAGAAAATGAGAAACAAAAAGCAGGAAAGACCCCGGGCTTGGTTTGACACCTTCACCCTTGTGGTTCTGTCACAAATCTTCTTTCCAACTGGGGGAGACACCATTAATTTGGCCCTCATGGAAATTGTGGATCAACTCAGGGCAGGGTACCGAATCATGCCACTGATCCTAGCTCAACTATTCCATTCCCTGACTTTGTCCAAAAACGGAACTCGGAGGTTTCAAGGGTGCGCTCCCCTTCTCCACATTTGGCTACAAGACCACCTGACGGTGTCATCACCTGTCAGTGCATACTACAAGGCAACTGGCGACAACATCCATTGGTTGGCTCAAAGAGAGATCAAACCAGACCTACCCGCTCGTGAGGATTGGTTTAACCACTTTCTCCACCTGAAGGGAGAAACAGACATTAGATGGTGGGGTACATACAACATCCCCTACACCCCCATCATAGCTTTCAAGAAAAGAGAGGGACTTGCCTTGATAGGCCTTACCCATGCCGTACCATACTATCCGATTCGAGTTCTGAGACAGTTTGGGAAACCGCAGGGAATCCCGGTCAAGGACGACTTGGGCAATTTGATTGGTCCACTCACCAAGGGACTAAGGACCCAACTGCTGGTGGAATGGAAGACAATGTGTGTATATCGAGAAGACGTCTTCATCGAATCACGTTTTCGAGACTACGAGCAGTGGATAGCTCGGGAGTTCGGCCACGACGGCCCCCCACCTCTCCAGTCTATCGCTACAAGCGACATTCCAGTTCCGCCCCCTAACACATATAGGGACAGGGTGGCCGAACTGCAAGAGACTCACTCCCGTATCCATTCAGCTTATGTGGATTCGGAACGGGAGAGTAGGCAGGCCAATACGGCCTTGCAACATGAAATGGAATTAGTGCGCAAGCACGCTGAGGAGGACCGACGTCTGCGGAACAAGCTTCTGCGAGCCTTGAGGAGGCAGGACGTGTCCTCCCACTATGATGATGACCAACCTAGCTAGACTTTGGCTTTGTTGTATTTTGCCATAAATGATGATGTACTTTGTGCCGTGACGGCGCCTTTTGATTAAAGCATGAATTTATTTTGCTACATATTGTTCAAACTTAATAAGAACAAGAGATAAAATAATTAATTCCCTCCAATAGGGCAAATCGGTCTCCGACAGACCACCTCTCTCCAGATAATTGCAATGTGCTTGGTCGCTGCGACCACCTAATTTCCTTTGATTGCATCTCTCTCATTGAGATCGCCAAACCCGGCAAGTGTTTAAAAACACCCGAGACTTTGAGCTCAGATCACACCCGTCTGCATCTTTTCAAGATCATACGGTCAAACCTGTAGGGCACCGAAGCCGCCGACGGATGAGTCGGATATTGGTGGAGGAGCGTCCTGGCATAGCCTACCCCTTTTTGTGACACCAAAGCCGCCGGTGATTGAATCGGATATTGGCTGCGGAGCGTCCGGGTACTACTAGCCGAATTCTTAGGGCACCGAAGCCGCCGACGGATGAGTCGGATATTGGTGGAGGAGCGTCCTGGCATAGCCTACCCCTTTTAGTGACACCAAAGCCGCCGGTGATTGAATCGGATATTGGTTGCGGAGCGTCCGGGTACTACTAGCCGAATTCTTAGGGCACCGAAGCCGCCGACGGATGAGTCGGATATTGGTGGAGGAGCGTCCTGGCATAGCCTACCCCTTTTAGTGACACCAAAGCCGCCGGTGAGTGAATCGGATATTGGCTGCGGAGCGTCCGGGTACTACTAGCCGAATCTTTGTATCGCCGAGACCCCCGACGAGTGAGTCAGGATTTGGTTAAGGCAACCCTGAGTGCTGTTCTTCAGTCCCCTTTCTGAGACCCTGCGTTGGTCCAACCCTGTGATTCTGAGCTCAAACAAAACCCCTTGAATTGAAGGTTCTCTTTCCTTGCCTAAACAGCTAAAATAGATCAGTGATTTAGGGTTCTCTTTCCCGGTCGCTTCCAAGCGACTAAAATAGATCAGCTTTCAGAAAGAACAGGGTTCTCTCTCCCAGTTGCCTGCGGGTGACTAAAATAGATTCGGTCACCAGGGTTCTCTTTCCCAGTCGTTTCTAGGCGACTAAAATAGATCAGCTTTCAGAAAAATAGGGTTCTCTCTCCCAGTTACCCACGGGTAGCTAAAATAGATCAGTTGATTCAAAACCAGGTTCTCTTCCCTTGTTGCCCTAGGGTAGCTAAAATAGATCAGTTAGTCCAAATCCAATCAAAAAAAGAAGAAGAATCAGTCTTCCAAATTCATTTGGGTTCTCTTCCCTGGTCGTCTCAGGACAGCCAAAATAGATCATTCTTCAAGATTCATTAAAGGTTCTCTTCCCTTGTTACCTATGGGTAGCTAAAATAGATCAGCTAATTCATTAAGGTTCTCTTCCCTTGTTACCTACGGGTAGTCAAAATAGATCAGTCTTCTAAATTCCTTAAGGTTCTCTTTCCTTGTTACCTACGGGTAACTAAAATAGATCATTTGATTCGAAACCAGGTTCTCTTCCCTTGTTGCCTTAGGGTAGCTAAAATAGACCAGTTAGTCAAATCATATCATAAAACAAAAAAATAAATAAATAAATGAATGAATTCAATCAGATAAAATTGTGTAATCAATTTGTGTAATATTGCACTAATGCCTGCGAATTGTCCCATCAGGTACCAAAAATTGCTTTCAGAAGTCCGTACCTGTTAAGATCGAGGAGAAGACTCGATATGGAACAACAAGGAGAGCAGACGCCACCAGGGCAACACCCGGCAGAGTCCAGTCATGCCCAAGTGGTCAATGAGATGCAGCAAAGGATGGACAGTATGGGTTCCATCATCCAGGAACTGATGACAGAACTGAGGGAATTGAGGCAGGCCCCACCGGCAGCACCAGTTGCCCAGCAGCCGCAGCCACCATTCCCACCACAGGCAGAAGTGGCGCCACCGCCGCGTCCAGCGAACCCCCCTCCCCTAGCACCACCACCACCACCGGCGGTGCCATTCCATGTTCCCCAACCAGATCAGTTTCTGCCTATCCATCTGGGACAGGGTGATGAGGACTGGTACAGAACCCAGGAAATGCAGTTTGAAGAAAAGCTTACAGCAGTGAGGGAAGAGAATAGAACGGAAATGGCCGCTCTCAAGGAGCAACTCAAGCAGCTCCAACCCAGCACAGTGCAGAGTGAGGCTACTCTGGAAAGCCTCTGTTTCTTTTCAGATATCCAACTCCCGGCTAAGTTCAAATGCCCTGAGTTGCACCAGTTCGACGGCACCGGGTGCCCCCTGAACCATCTGAGGTCCTATTCTGGCGACATGTGCCAGTATGCCAAGGAAGAGCGGATTATGGTGCAGTTCTTCCAGAAGTCACTGGCCGGGGCCGCTTACTCTTGGTTCCTGAGTCTAGACAAGGCTAAGATCAAGACATGGAATGACCTGGCAGCAGTCTTCATCCAGCAGTACCGCCTGAACAGTCAGATAGTGCAAACAAGGGCAGAATTGCAGAGGCTGGCAAAGAAGAGCCAAGAGTCAGTAAGAGAATACGCCAAGCGCTGGAAGGAATTGGCAGCATTAGTACAGCCGCCGTTGCTAGAACAAGAGATGACGTCATTGTTTATTGCGTCATTGGGCCAACCTTTCTTCACTCTGCTGCTGGGGCAGAGTACATCGAACTTCAATGACCTGATCTTGACTGCAGATCGGATTGAAGACGCAGTAAGGGCCGGAAAGATAGATGGCAGTGGGCAGAGTGCCGCACCAAGGAGGCCAGTGTCAGGGCAAGCCAGCAGAAACCAAGGGCAAGAGCCTAGGAGGTCAGAACAACAGGCAGTGAATTATGTATACCCCACACAACCCCACCATTTCTCCCAAGGACCGGAGGCAGTGGCACCCCAAGGAACCGGACAAGCTGCTTACCAAGGGGTAAGAAGAACAAGGGAAGAGATGGAGGCCAGAATAAAGCGGGTTTTCACTCCACTCCCGTATGCGCCGGCAGAGTTGCTGCCTACTTTGCTAAAGAAGGGGTACGTGCAAGTCAAACCCCCGAACCCTCGTTTGGTCAACGCCAGAAGCTATAACGCTGCAGAGCGGTGCGAGTACCACTCTGGTGCTCCAGGGCACCACACCAATCGGTGCTGGGATTTGAGGCACGATATCCAAGACCTGATTGATAGTAAGCGCATCACGGTCGACCCTCCAGCGCCACCTGCCCAGACTCCAGCAGCCGGAGTAACTACCAATCCTCTCCCAGATCACTCAAAGGCCTCCACTAGTAGGACGGCAAATCAAGTGAGCAGTGATCAAGGCACCGGGCAGCTCAACCCTTCCATACTTATCGGACGGCCAGGGCAGACAGTGAGGGTACAGCTGCAAATAGGAACCCCCTCGGCAGCAAGGGTAATTAATGAGAAGACAGACGTCCATGTCTGCACGATCGAGGATGAACCTCAGAGCAGTGAGGAAGTCACGGGACCTTGGAACCCGATACAATGTGGATGGATCAGTGATTCCCCATCCCCTCCACGCAGGGAAGGAGTGGGCAGCTCCAGTGGACTCCAGATCAGGGATAGGCCGCAGGTCTCGGACGCTTCAGTGGGTAGTTCAAGGATGCCACCCCAGTTATCCACCAGATGGCCGCCAGAGGGCATGTCCGCCACATCGGGGCCACACCCGTATCTGGCATACTCTACCGACTCGTCATCACTTGAGTCTAATCCCGCCCCCCTCCCATACAACATGCATGAGTGGTTCGCCCCCCCCTCATGCCGCAACGGAAGAGGAACCACTATCCACTCCGGAACTCGTAAACCTGCCGGATCCATACGAGAGCTCGGACGAGTCTGCTGACGTAGGCTCAGATGACACGTCCGCAGAAAAGAGTGAGACAGTGAACGTTATCGAAGGAGACGGCGGTGACCCTTCTACAGATTTCCCTCTGGTGCACTTCCACCCATCCAAAGACCAGGAATTCTCCTACCCAACCCCCATCTCTCGCCCTAGCCCTTTAAACCTCAACATCCATGACATCATGGACTCACCTCCACAAGACCCCTTCTTCCTTTCATTTGAACCACCCACCCTTAACCTTTCACAACTCAACCTGGAACCACCCTCGTACAACATGGTATCCCCACCTTACCCCACCCCATCTTTCTACCATCAAGCCACCACCACCACCATTGAAGCAGAAATTGATCGGATCACCCGATCCGGTCGATACATAAACACCGACCCCCCACCCGCACCAGAGGAGGGAGCAGAAGCAAAAAGGAAAGAAAAAGGGAAGGACGTGGTCACAGAATTGCCACCGACCCTCAAAAGAAAGGGAAGGGCCACAGAAGAGGAAGTCACAGATTTGCACCATAGTGTGTTCACTCCAGAGTACGACCTCCTCCAGCAGTTGAACAAGGTGCCCGCCCAAATCTCCATAATGCGACTTCTGATTCATTCAGAAAAGCACAGGGCAGTGTTAATGAAGGTCCTGGGGGACGCACACGTACCAGCAAGCATTGATCCTGAGCAGCTAGGGGCAGTGGTGTCAGTGATCATGGCACCCCAGGCCATCTCCTTCTCTGCAGCAGATCTGCCGCCTGAGGGTTGCGACCATACTGAGCCACTCTATATAACGGTGAAATGTGTAGATCTCGTTGTAAAGCGGGCCATGATCGACAATGGATCGGCACTGAATATATGTCCAATGAGGACCTTCCATAGCTTGCAATTGAATCCTTCAATGATCAAGCCAAGCGCTCACAATGTCAGGGGCTTTGACAATGCCAGAAGAGACTCACTGGGAGAGGTCACTTTGGTGATCATAATAGCAGATAGGCCCTTTACCATGGAGTTTGAACTCATGGATATCAACGCCTCATTTAATTTGCTGATCGGGAGGCCTTGGCTGCATCAGGCGGGAGCAGTATCTTCCACACTGCACAGGATGGTCCGGTTCGTATCAGGCAACGAACTTATAACAGTACACGCTGAGGATCATCGAGAGTTCGAAAGGGTTGGGGTACCCTATGTGGACTATGAGTTGCCCACCACCCTCAATTTCCAAGCTGTGGAGATGGTGCAGGTGAATAATATCCCTGAGTCTAGAAGGGGGCGACGACTCTCGAAGAGGCAAAGAAAGAACATGTTTAGTGCCGCTGACTGCGCGGACTGGGGTCTCAGAGCCGGTGATGGACTGGGCAAGTACAAGCAAGGCATCAGGGTAGCCATCAAACCTTATGAGCAGACTGTTGGGTTTGGACTGGGGTTCAAGCCGCAGCCAGAAGACTACTCCCGACTCCTTGGGAACCGTGCTGAGAGGAAAAGAGCCAGAATTGAAGGGAGAGACCCCCACTGGCCCATATGCGTGCACGAGAACTTGTACCACCGCTTCTCTAACATGGAGCGTGAAGCGGCCCAGGCCATCGAGAACATAGTCCCCCAAGGGTGGGGAGATGAGTTTCTGGATACCCCTGCCATGGAAGAAGACTACTTGCAGGGACTGGCTCAGATGCTCTGGGAAGAGCCACCATCTATGGAAATGATTGGAGATGCAGTAGAGGTAGACCTATTGGCTCCTGAGGGGTCGCCAGATGGCCTGCCAGCACTGGTCGCCCTGGACTCAGTTGACGAAGTCACCATGGCCTTCGCCCCACCAGATGAACAGTTCGTCCCTAACGGGATCCCGGTCGACTCTGCAATTGTAATGGAAGCACCGTCACCTGCTCCCATTGAAGAATCCAAAGAAGAAGGTCCGGTCATGTATGTCTGCATGATGGAAGGGCGAGACAGCTCAGGAGCGCCAACCCGCAGGCCGAGGTCACCTCCTCCACGCCCCTATATCCCGCACCCCGGAACCCGCGATGGTTTGAACCGCATGTTCTGTAGCATGCCCCAAGTGCTAGGGCCAGTACCGGAAGAGGTGTACCATGCAGCTTACGGAAAATGGGCACCACCAGCTTACTCTTCTACGGTGCCTGGGATACCAACTGGAATACCCATAATGTTTGCACCCCCTAGAGTTGACCCAGCCAACGAAGTCACCATTGCATATGCGCCACCCGAGGATGAGATACCAATAGCAATCGCCCTCAGTGGATCATGGGTAAGGGTATCGTCAGAGTCTGGCCCCCGATCAGAGAGAAGCCAGAACAAGCCGGTAGGAGGCGCAGCACAGGATCCTATCTACATTTCTTCTGACGAGAGCGCCAACATGGTGGTGGTAGGAGAGCCAGAGAAGACGATCGCTATCAACAAGGAAGCCGAGGCATCACTGAAGAACTGGAGCGCCACGCCTTTTGCAATCAGCAAAGCTGCTATCCCAAAGGGGGTTTCTGTCACCTCTGAGATTTCTGTTGTAGCTACTGCTGAAATTTTTAATGAATATCTCTACGCTTCCTACTACTTGCATCTGTTTGAAAAAGAAAATAACAAAAATAAGCAACTTGAGCATCGCAATCTTAGTGTCAATCCCGACGCACACCTGGAAGATCTGGGGCACGGGATTGGTAATAAGATTGCCATAATTGAACAAAAAGAACAAAAGGAATTGGAAAAGCCAGTCCAGATGGCAATAATAAATGAAATGCATGAGCCAGTGCCCAATCCGGAAAACGAGCAAGAACTCGACAATTCAGATTGGGGCACTCGCCCATCGCAGCAAGAAGATTCAAACATCGTCCCCTGTGAGCCTTTCGAGCATGAGGACGACGATGAATCATGGGAGACCCCGCTTGAAATCCAACTTGCACTGGAAAGGCACGAAAAGGGTCTCCAGGCTAACATTGAGGAAACAGAGTCAATTGACATAGGTGAAGTAGCACAACCAAGGATTCTCCAAATTGGTAAAAAGCTGTCACCATTATTGAGAAAACAGATGTTTGATTTTCTTAAATCTTATTCTGACGTGTTTGCATGGTCATACGAGGACATGCCCGGGTTAGATACGGACTTGGTTGTGCATCGGTTACCAACCAAGTCTGAGGCCGTACCTGTGAAACAGAAGCTCAGGCGCACGAAGCCGGAGTGGGCCCTGAAGATCAAGGAAGAGGTCACCAAGCAGTTGGATGCCGGATTCTTGCAAGTAACTCACTATCCAGAGTGGTTGGCCAACATCGTGCCGGTTCCCAAGAAAGACGGGAAAGTCAGGATGTGTGTTGACTATAGAGATCTGAATAGAGCAAGTCCGAAGGATGACTTCCCATTGCCGCACATCGATGTACTGGTAGACAATACAGCAACGCATTCGATGTTCTCTTTCATGGACGGCTTCTCTGGTTACAACCAGATAAGAATGGCACCCGAGGATATGGAGAAAACATCCTTTATCACGCACTGGGGCACTTACTGTTACCGCGTGATGCCGTTCGGACTGAAAAATGCGGGTGCTACATATCAGCGTGCGATGACTCTGTTATTCCATGACATGATACACAAGGAAATGGAGGTGTATGTGGATGACATGATAGCGAAGTCTAAGGAAGAAGAAGACCACTTGGTGAACCTTGGAAAGATGTTTGACAGACTCAGAGAGCACAAACTTCGGCTCAACCCAAACAAGTGTGTGTTTGGAGTGACTTCAGGAAAGCTGCTCGGCTTCATAGTGGGCAAGCGAGGCATTGAGGTCGATCCTGTCAAAGCAAAGGCAATTCTGGAGATGCCTCCTCCGTCGACAGAAAAGGAAGTGAGAGGATTCTTGGGCAGGTTACAGTATATCAGTAGGTTCATTGCGCAGATGACTCCTGTGTGTGAGCCTATATTCAAGCTGCTAAAGAAAGACAACCCTGTGGTTTGGAATGACGACTGTCAAGTAGCGTTTGATAGGATCAAGGCCTATCTGATGAGTCCACCGACGTTGGTCCCGCCTGTCCCAGGACGACCCTTGATTATGTATCTGACAGTCTCTGAGACGGCTGTAGGATGTGTGTTAGGACAACACGATGAGAAAGGGCGGAAAGAACAAGCAATCTACTACCTAAGCAAGAAGTTTACTAACATCGAAGTCAGATACACAGTGCTTGAAAAGACGTGTTGTGCCCTAGTCTGGGCAGCTCAGAAACTTCGGCATTATTTGCTCAGTCACACCGTCCTGCTGATCTCCAATCTGGATCCGTTGAAATATATCTTTGAGAAGCCGATCTCCACTGGCAGGGTCGCCAGGTGGCAAGTCCTTTTGTCCGAGTACGATATTGTCTACACGACTAGAAAGGCAATAAAAGGACAAGCTGTGGCGGATCACTTGGCAGAGCATCCACTACCTGACTACCAACCACTTTTGACTCACTTCCCGGACGAAGATGTGATGTATACAGAGTCTGCAGATGATACAGAAGAAACCAAGTGGCAAATGTTCTTTGACGGGGCAGTGAATGTAAATGGAAAAGGGATCGGAGCAGCGCTAATCTCCCCAGACGGTGTCCATCACCCGATAGCAGCAAAACTCCTGTTTGATTGCACTAGCAACATGGCCGAATATGAAGCATGTGTGTTAGGCTTGCGAGCGGCAATCGAGATGCATATACAAGAGCTAAAAGTGTTTGGTGATTCGAGTCTTATCATTTATCAAGTGATGGGAGACTGGAAGACCAGAGATGTGAAGTTAGTGCCATACCAAGAGCTGGTCAAGGAATTAGAAGAGGAATTTAAAAGTGTGACATTCGACTACATGCCACGAGATGGGAACCGATTTGCAGATGCACTAGCCACACTGGCATCAATGGCCACCATCACGAATGATGCTTGGGTGCAACCACTGGAAATAGAAATTCGGCGTTACCCTGTTTACTGCTTCAGTGTCGAGAAAAGCACACCCGAAGAGGAGCCTTGGTACACAGATATAGAGAGGTATATAAGAGACAGAGTTTTGCCAGAAGGTGCCTCAGCTGCAGAGAAGCGAACTATACAGAGGTTGGCAGGGCAATACTTCTACAGTGGAGGTAGGCTGTACAAGAAATCATACAACAATTCCCTACTGCTATGTGTCGGGGAAGCCGAGGCGCAAAAATTGATTGAGGAAGTCCATGGAGGGTTGTGCGGCGCACACATGAATGGGCATATGCTAGCAAGGAAGATTCTAAGGATGGGCTATTACTGGATGACCATGGAGGCAGACTGCTACGCTCATGTCAGAAAATGTCAGCTATGCCAGATTTATGCCAACAATATGCACGCACCGCCAAACACACTGTACTCCATGACATCACCTTGGCCGTTTGCAATCTGGGGAATTGACATGATAGGCCAAGTTCATCCAACGGCTTCAAACGGGCATCGGTTCATCTTAGTGGCAATTGACTACTTTACCAAGTGGGTAGAGGCCATGTCCTTCGTGAATGTCAAGAAGTCTCATGTGCTCAAGTTTATCAAAAACAACATAGTCTGTCGCTACGGAGTTCCAGAAGCAATCATCACTGATAATGCCAAGAATCTGAATAATAAGGACATGGAAAAGATGTGTGAAGATCTGAAGATCAGACATCTAAACTCCACGGCATACCGGCCCAAGATGAATGGGGCAGTAGAGGCTGCCAACAAGAATCTGAAGAGGATACTCGAGAAAATGGTGGTTACCTACAGAGACTGGCATGAGAAGCTGCCATATGCACTGCACGCCTATCGGACATCGATTAGGACATCGACCGGGGCAACCCCGTTCTCCCTGGTATACGGAATGGAAGCAGTCCTCCCCGTGGAAGCACAGATTCCATCACTCAGAATTCTGAAGGAAGCTGAAATCAGTGACGTCGAATGGGAAGAATCCAGATTTGACCAGTTGCAATTGTTGGATGAAAAGAGGATTAAGGCTTTGTGCCATGGCCAACTCTATCAACAGAGAGTGGCGCGAGCCTACAACAAGAAGGTGAAGCCACGACAGTTCAAAGTGGGAGACCTAGTACTGAAGAGGATCTTTCCCCATCAAGAGGACAACCGTGGAAAATTCAAGCCAAACTACGAAGGGCCATTCGTAGTCCACAAGGTTCTGTCCCGAGGAGCAATCATCCTACAAGAAATGGACGGGGCAATTTTTCCTGAGCCGATAAATGCAGACGCAGTCAAACTGTACTATGCCTAAGATCATTCTGATTGGGAAATGAAGAGAGGCCATCCTTAACTCTCCTTTAGACTGTAAATCCTTCCAAATACCTTAAAATTCTCCCCTAGTTAAACAATTTTGAGCCTTAAAATTCTTTCAACCCATTGCAAGTGTTCTACACATCAAATGGGGCATTCCTAGCAAAGCAAAAGAAACAGGGCATCCTTGCCCAGAAAAAACCACAAAATGAAGAGAAAATGCAATAGAAAAAGAAAGAAAAAGAAAAGAAACAAAGAAAATGGGGAAATGTTTGCCCCGCCAAAAATATAGAGATACAAATAAGCCAGGATGTAAGTCCCACCAATAATAAAAGTAGCACACTTTGCAAACCCAAACAATTAAGCTTTTTGAGCCATCTATCCTTTTTTTCATAAACAAGACCCAGCCTACGTTTCGTCCTATCTCTAAGACCTCTCGGATCTTGAAAGGAATGATCAAGGCAAACAGTTAGGTCTGCGTTCATCAGCAATGACAGAACTTAGAGTTTCCTAAAAAGGCTGGACACAGCGAAAACCCGAAAAAAGGGCGTTGTGCGGTTAGTCAAAAAAAAAAAAAAAAAAAAAAAAAAAAAAAAAAAAAAAAAAAAAAGAGGAGAACTGGTCGCATCTGGATTAAGCAGAGCAATATACAGACGAGAGCAGTGACAGTGGCAGACAGTAAACTGAGAAAATTGCACAAATCTGAGGGGTCCGAACCGGCAGGTTGCGCCCGAGTCAAGGACTTCACAGTGGCCTATGATGACAATGCTACTGAAAATACCAAGCACTCCAAGTCCCTTCTGACCTTGGGAAATTTCTTTGATATTGCAAACACAGGCACACACTGACACACCTGTTTTCTCTATAATTGTTCTGCTTAACTGTTTTGAGCTCCACATTGGGCTACTAACCTAAGTCGATAATCTCTGAACCTGGGCAAAGGCCGATTCCAGCTGTAATGGGCAAAAGGCTCGGAGCAAAAAAGAGAATAAGAGAAGTGTTTTGCATTCTCCAGCTATTCCACAACTAACATGTTGTCTTGTCCTACCTTTACAGGTACAGCGGAAGGGGAATGACGGACATTTTCTCCAAAATCCCCAGCGGAGCTCTTTCAGTAAACGGAGAATAATAACCTCCAAAATCCCCAGTGGAAGGCCTTCAGCAAACAAGGGATGACACCCTTACATCCCCGGTGATGCCTGATGATGTAAATTTCTCGAGCCTTGCCCAGTCTGGAGAGGCCGGCTTTGCGAAGAAGAGCGGAAAGAAGACAAGCAAGCGCACGTCAATCCCTGATGGGGCCTCTCGCACTCAACAAGAGCTTGAACGAACATGAAGGAGAATGACAGCGTGAGGAATCCCCACTTATCCCCAGCGGAGCATCCTTCCCCGGGGAACTCCCACGCTTGTCACTAACAAGGCTCGACCCGAAAGAAGAGGCGATAAGAAAAAAAGATTCCTTCCCAATCCCCAGCAACAGTCACTCCAAGCTAGGGAGCCTCCACCAAAGGGAAAGCCAACCAGAAAGCACTGCCAAAGAAGGAATGACAAGACATAAAGAAGAATGAGCATAAATAAAGATATCATCGGGCAAGATGGCCCCTTTTGTAATTTTGATTTCACACTTTTGTAAATAGAGTAGAGCAGGTGTGTGGACTCCCTTGAGGCATTGGACAGCGCTGGAAGCACCTCCTCACCAACAGCAGCTCCTCCTCCACTCTTCCTTCCTCCTTTCTCCATTCGGTCCACATCTTAACCCAACCTTCGGCCACCAAATCCCAAAAAAAAAAAAAAAAAAAAAAAAAATGTAAGCAAGCTTCAAGTAAAAGACACAAAATGGATCAAAAGTTTGGAGTCACTTAAAAGCTTTAGTGGAACAAACAAGAAGAAAAGAATATTGTCAAGTATCTGGCATCGACGCCGAAACAGGTTGGCGAGCTCAAGTCCAATCTAATCTCTTTCAAACTTAAGTTAAATGCTGAAGAGTTGCCCTACAAAAACCCGAAAAGCAAAGGGTAAGGAAACTCTGAAGCTAGGGAGTGACGCCACATGATTTGGCCGCTTCCCTCTCAAACTGAAAATTTCAAGGGACTTAGCTCGTCGACCATGTCGACAGAAATGCCAGGCGCAAAAACGAGATTCTTTTTCTCTTTGCCGTTCATCCGCAAGGTGACTTCGGCAAAGAGGGGCAGCTGTAAGCACCTCATTTTTGCGCTCCCAGAAAAACCAAAAAAATGCAAACCCTGGACAGAAAGTCAAACCCTAAGGGGTGAAAAGTTGACCTTTTAATCAGATAAAACTTGGCCACCTTACTTTATCCCAATGGATAGAGAATCTCGACACGGTTCCAACGCAACTGAGTTTGCTGGAATCGGAGTCCGGATTAGGGTTCTGCGGGCGGTCAAACTTGAGGATGAGCCAAAAGTTGACTTTTCCTCGAACCTCGTGCCAAGTGCTTAACCCTATGTCATTGAATAGAGGGCTCCGATACGAGTTCAACGCAATTGAGTTTGCTCAAATCGGAGATCAGATGAAAGAGATATGAGCTGTCAAAGTTTCCGGGCAGCAAAAGCCGGAAACTGCGCACGTGGCGCAGGAACTGCACACGTGGAAGCCACGCAGCAAAATATCTCGGGGGCTAAATCTTAAATATCCAAAAATCTCAAGGACTAAACAAAAATTCGTGCGGGGCAATCCGTAGATATCCAAAAGTGTCAAATCGGTCGAATCGGTCGAATCGGTCAAGTCGAAGGGCAAATCCGTAATTTTTCGATTTGTATCCGGTCAAATATACCGGATACACATGCCCTTGTGTATATCCGGACTCCAAGGCCGGATACGAAGATTTGCTCGGCAAGATTCGCGCCGATTCTCCGACAAATTCGCGGCGGAAATCAATTTTGCCAATTATTATGTTTTGTATCCGGACTCCAAGTCCGGATACAAAGGCAACTTAATGTATCCGGACTTGGAGTCCGGATACACATGATATATAGTGTATCCGGACTTCAAGTCCGGATACATTAAGTTTTTTTATAAAAGGGGACAGCAGCCCCCTTTCCAATGGTTGGTTGATTCCACTGTGCTTAGACCTCCTTGTCCAACCTTTGCTCGTCTGAACCCTCCCTCTCCAGCACCCATTGACCCCCACCACCTTCCCACCACCACCCCAAGGCAGCTCCACCCCTCTTCCTCCTCCTTCCTCCTCAACTCTCACTCACCAAGTGTCAAGAAGGAGAGGTTGCTTGCTGCTGCTGCTGTGGGAGGACTTACCAGCTGCTGTCCATCCTCAAGGGAGTGTCTCCACCTCCACTAAAGAGCCTAGAACCTCCAGGTAAGGTTCCATATCATGTGGAGTTCCTCATATATTAAATCTGGATTTTTTCTCTAACTTGCTTACTCTTGTCTCTCTTCTTGGCATGGGATGATTTCCTTGTCATATTAAGCATGCATCTAATTTTCTTTCTTGGCATGGGGTCATTTCCTTGTCTTATTATGCATGCATTTGACTTTTCTCTCCATGGCATGAAACCACCAAAGGTGAGAGATCCATGTGTGGTTCCATGCAAGCATGAGGGCTTCATTTTGGCACACTTTCAATCTTAATAGGTTGCTGTTTTGTGCTTTATTTCCAGCAACTATTAGAGGCACTTGTTTCTCTCCTACTTCATCCCATGTACCCCTAAGTGACCCCCCATTTCCTTTCTAAAGTTTGATTTTCTGTTTGTCATGCTTTAGCTCCAATTTCACTACTTTTTGTGGGTATTTTGCTGGTTGTACCTCCTTGGTTGCTTGCCGTATGCGTGTCGTGGCTTTAATGGTTAGTAAGCATGCCCCCCCTCACCTTGTGACCCCCCATTGAGTGTCCAAGTGAGCTGCTGCTGGGAACAGCAGCAGCCCCTCCACCCATTTCCCTTCTTGTTCCTTCTCTTTTTCTCATTTTTTTACTGATTTCTTTGGTATATTGCCACTGGCCGTACCACTTGTAACCTGCTGTTCTCGCACATGTAGGCATGCTCCTTTACCCCCCACAATCCTTAACATGCTACTGATTTTTTTTATTATTATCAACAGATATTTCCTTTCCCCCATGTTCCCCTTGTTTTGTTGTCGTATGGTGTCAACATGCATGCTCCCCCGAGCCCCTTTACCACCTGCTGTTTTTAGATCATTCGAATGACTCCAATTCCCTGCAGTAACATGCTGTCCAGCATGCTTACTAACCACCAACAGTCCCCTTTTATCCCCATGCACAGCAGTTGTTTTTTAACTAAAATGAAGCATGCCACTGATTGGTATGCCCCCCTTTTGCCTTTAGTAATTTGCTGTTTTTTAGTGTCCAAGCATGCCTCCCATTACCCCATAGCCCCCTTAGCATGGTCCAAGAGGGCTGCTGCTGGAGACAGCAGCAAGCCCTCATTGTTTGTTGCTGTCCCTGCAGGCTTAGGCAGCCTAGGATCCTCCCTTGCACTAGACCATCACAGCTATGCATGAAGGTCTCTCCCTCCTACTTTTCATGAGGCTCCCACCTCCCTTTTGGCATGTTTAATTTCCCTTGAGAGCTGCTGCTCTAGGTGCCTGTATTAGGTTAATCTCCATGTACATTCCAGTAGCATGCTTAGTCTTTTCTAGTTGCTGTCCCCACTTCATTGTTGCTACCTTATCAATGTAAAGCATGTATGTATATGTTAGAATAGTTAGGCATGAAATTCAGATGTGGTTTACCGCTTGGACATGTAGTTAGTGACTTTAAAATACCTAGGTGGGGGGGTGCTAAGACCCCTACCTCGTTGTTACCCGTTGCTGGAAAGAAGTGGAGTGGCAGGCCCATGCACCATGGCTAGCTCCCTTGCCTAGCTAAGAGACCCAAAAAGAGGCCAAATGAGGCTTCTCCCTCAAGCCTGAACCAGTGTGGGCCCTCCCAGGGGCCCACCAAACCTTAGAAAGGCCTTAGGAAGCCCCTGGAAGCCACCCCAATGGCCAAAGCCCGAAAAGGCCATTTTTGAGGTGATCCGGTAACTCAGGCCGGATCACCTATGGCCTGCGTGTATCCGGCAACTAATGCCGGATACACACAGAAATGTCATTTTTGTGTCTTCTTGATCCTTAGCCGAATTTTTGTGATGATTTTGAGCCAAACCAAGTGAACCAATAGGGTTTCCGGGCCACCCGGAAACCCAACTTGGGACCTGGACCACCGGTCCAATTTGGCACACTAGTGGGCCTTCCAACGGGGCCCGCCAAGCCCAATAAACCCAAAAGCATGCAATTAAGCAACTTAAGTAAAATCAACTAATTGAACCCGGTGGGCCAAACCCAATGCGGCCCGCCCGTACCTTGTGATATGAGTGAATGCATAAACTGTCTGGTTTGGCCGAGACCATAGGCTAGGGCCTGCCGGGCCCCCCAAAGCCCGCCAACTAAGCCAAGGAAGGGATCAAGCCCTAACTTCATTGAATTCGGGCTTCCAAGGCCCAAAACCGGATTACGGGCCCCAAGCCCAACGTCCCAAAAGACTTTGGCCCAAATATACAGATAAGTCTAAAAAAAACCTTTGGCCACCACGTGGGCCCACCTAAGGGGCCCACAAATCCATCCGGCCCACTTTTGCATGAAAACAAACCTAATAATTCAAATCTAAACCTAAAGCAAAATCAATTCACTAACCAAAGCCCACAGGGCCTCCTAGGGTTAGACAGAGGCCCACCCAAGGGCCCACGGGCCAATTCCAGCCCATCCAGGACACCGGTTGGGCCTTCCAACGGGGCCCACCCAATCAGACCCACATCACTTTAATTAACAAAGATAAAATCAAACTAAAGGGACCCACACCACTCAGGTGGTCCCACCAAGACCTAATAAAAAGCATGCTGGTTTAGGAATCGGGTGAGAACCAAAAATAGAGAAAGCTGACTCAAAGTAGGGAACCCACGGGACCCGTCATCCGACGGGGTGGACTGGGGTGTCTACGGACTTCCCCAGCCCGCAACCGAGAACCAAGACTTAGAATCTCAAGCCGCAGACCAAGAGCCCTAATTAGACAAGATTAGGCACCCAGGTGTCCGCCTGCACCCCATCAGGCGGTGGCGACTCCGAATTTGCCCCGTGCCGCGTTTCCCACGCGCGCACAGAATCAATGAGAAATGAAAGAGGGCTTGGCCCAAGAATGACTCGGGTAAGGCCATGAGCTATCCTTGTGATGTTATGCGCATGATATTTGATATGAACTTGATGAAAGGAAAACTTGCTTAATGAACTCTTAAGTTATGGATCCAAAAAATTAAATAGGAATGTTTGTATATATGTGCCATGACCAAGTGCTGTTGTTACTGTTATTGTTCTCTATTGTTATATCATCTCGACATCAGCAACATCGGTGGCCGATGCCCATTTGTTATGGGGAATCAGCAATGGATGCCTATACGTCAAGGGGAATTGGCGTATAGATGCCCACGTCAAGGGGAATCGGCGTTGGATGCCTAGCCACCATGTGGAATCAGTGAAGCTAGATGGTTTCACTCAACAAATGATTTCCAAACTTGTAAGAAGGGTTTTGGACATATTTTTATAAGTTAACTTACACATTGACTTCTACGATTTTGAATGGACTACTTGTACCTGGTTTGAGTTTATTTACTTTTCTTCATACATTATAAGCATGTTGGGGATTTTGGCTATTCTCCCATGTACCTTGGGATGACGTTAGGTGTTCCCCTCCCTGTAGCTCAAAGTGGCATGAGTTATTATATCGCTTATGGCTTGAGATGAGATTATCATTTCTTTTCGTATATGGAATGTGTTTATGTTTTGCTATATGGTTTTCTATACTTGGTGAGCACTTTCTATTATTAACGGATTTATGTTTATACAATGTTTTTATTAGTGTCTAGCGAGCATAGCTTTATGTGGATCCATGTTTTAGCTAGATAGTGAAATGGAGTACACTTTGTTGGGTTATTCCCCTTGTCCACATTTGCGTTTCCACTGTGTATATTGGTGAGGCCTTCCTATATCTGGTTGAGCTGCAACAACCCGTTTCCATCGTGTATCTCGGTTAGGTCATTCTATGTGAGTATTGGTTATTATGTTGGGGTGTTGCTGTAGTTTGGTTGGGTTGTACTTGCCCACCCAATGCTGTATTTGGTTGGGTGCTCCGCCTTGTATTTGACCGTGTATCTCGGCATACATGTAAGACGTGAGGTGGCTGATGGGCACGAGTCTTAACTTAACAAATATGCCTTGGTTCACGAGTCTTGTACAAGGTTTTCAATTTCGATTTCGATTTCGATGGGCGTGCTATCCCTGAAAAAAT
Organism: Buxus sempervirens; assembly: GCA_947561395.2. Lineage (NCBI taxonomy): Eukaryota > Viridiplantae > Streptophyta > Magnoliopsida > Buxales > Buxaceae > Buxus > Buxus sempervirens. The sequence goes on along the minus strand of OX387184.1, from coordinate 33,206,734 downwards.
CGGCACGCCGTCGGTGTACCGACGAAATGCCAAAAACGACGAAATGCCAAAAAATCAAAAATTCAAAAACTGGAAAAAAATTGAATTTTTTTTATTCTGTTGAAATTTCATCGACACGCTGCAAAAAAGCGCTGATGAAAATTTTAAAATATCAATTTTTTTTCTCTTTATTTCTTGTTTTGGCTCGTTTCGCTCGACACACCGCAAAAAAAATCTTCAATTTTCAAATAACCGATTTTTTTGTGTCGAAACGCATCGACACTTGAAAAAAAAAACGATTTTTCGATGGCATGCTGCGAACGCTAGTCCTGTAATGTCACACATCATATATATTTCAACTCAAGTTGGGATTTTGGACTTACTACTCTACTCTGGCTTTTCATTATGTTTAACCTTATTCATTACATTGTTTGCATCACTTTATTGGTGTTGTTTCATGCTACTGATTTAACTATTATGTTAAAATATTTTATTGCATGCATGTGCTACTTACTGAGATACATGTCTCATTCGCGGTTTTAAATGTTTTGTTTTCAGATACTCCCGATGAGGACGATCGTATTTGGGTCGATCAGCAGGGAATATTTGAGGAGTACTGAGAGGCGGACCCATACCCAACAAGATATTGTCCGCTTTGGGCCCAATGGGTCCTCACGGATTTGTTCTCAAGGGATAACACGAGAAAACTTCCCAGTGGTCACCCATCCTAGCACTGCTCTCACCCGAGCACGCTTAATGTCAGGGTTCCAAGGGGATTTAGTCTCGTGTTATGCCTTAAAAGGCCTCTTGCTTTTGTAAGGGATCACAAGACTACTTATAGCATCCCCGAGCATTATGGGATTCCAACCATATGCACATCCTCGCCTGGTAGCTTGCCGAGTGAGATTACCCATTCACTCGCCCACTCAGACAGTTAGGATGTCACATACTCCCCTCCATGCAAAAATCACCCTTTTGCCACTCCACCTCCTATTGCACAATACCAATCAACACTTAGTCATTTTTCTCAACACAACAAATCTTATTTAACCAACCAGAGATTACTCACCTTGATAGGCTACTGATAGCCTTGGCTTAGGCGCTTTGACTAGCTTCAAGCTTGGGCTTCTCCAACTTCACCTATACAACAAGCTTACTGATTAAGATTTGCTAAGGGTATTGGAACGGGGTTTCACATTCTACCCTCCTAAAAAGAAAATTTTGTCCTCGAAATTTACCTTGCGATTCACCGAAAAGTGTAGGATACTTCTTTCTCATTTCGGCTTTGTTCTCCCATGTAGTTTCTTCTACATTGTGATGTTATCACAATACTTTCACCAACGGAACAGTCTTGGTGCAGAGAACTTGCTCTCTTCTAACGAGGATTTGGATAGAACGCTCTTCAAACGTCACATCCTCACGAACTTCTAGTGGCTCAAGATCAAAGATATGGCTAGGATCAGGTACATAACGACGAAGCATGGATACGTGGAATACGTCATGTACACAGGCTAGCTGTGGTGGTAATTCCAATCCATAAGCTACATGCCCAACTATCCTAATAAGACGAAATGGACCAATGAATCTGGGGGACAGCGTGCCTTACTTGCCGAATCTCAATATGCCACGGTAGGGAGATACCTTCAAAAATGCCATATCTCCTACCTCGAACTTCAACTCTCGCCTTCTTACGTTGTAAAACCCCGGATTTTCCTAAAATAAAGTAAATTAAATAAGCCTAAATATTGAGAAGATAGGTATTAATTCAAGTACATTATATGGTTAAGATTGATGTAAAGAATAAAGAGGAGAATTTTTGGAAAAAGATTCAAAGGTTAAGTATGGAATTCCAAGGAAAGGGTATTTTAGTCATTTCCAAATTAGCAAAATTAAGATATTGAGTAAGTAATAATTATTAGACTTAAAATATTTAACTAGACTTAATTTGGGTTAGGTTTGGATTTAAATATCAAATTATTGCTTAAAAGTAGGAAAAAGGGTATATTGGTGATTATGGTTGATAAGGAGCCTTAAGTTTGAGGATAAGGTAGCTTTAGGGTGTTTTAGTAATATTTTAAAATAAGAAATTTAATTAGTACGAAATTAAATTAAAATAAATCCTTCTCTTATATAAGATACTTAAAAGAGGAATTAGAAGGAGGGTTAAGATGGGGAGGTTTCCAATTAAGAGTGAGAAGTCTATTTAGAAAGTCTTCTAAACCCAGTAGGACTTCTAATTAAGAGAGCTTATAAAGGGGAGGTCTAGGAAAGGTTTAGGGGTTTTAGCAAGTCCAAAAATAAGGAGAAAAGAGGGGAAAATTCGTGCTTGAGCTTGGTGTGCGCACCTAAATCTGACCTAGATTGCACACGAGGCGCACGTTGATTTGTGCGTGCCTCGGGACATTCGGAGTCGCCACTGCCTGAGAGGTGCAGGCAAACACGGTGTTTGCCCTATCCGGGTCTAAGTCTGGTCTGCGGCTTTTCAGAGTTTTAGCTAAGTCCTCGGTTATGTCCGGGGAAGCCCTAAGACACCCCGGCCCGCCCCGTCGGTTTGACGGGTCCCTCGGGTCTCCCTGGTTTTTTTGAGTCAATTCCACCCTTCCTAAATCAACATGCTGTTTATTGGGTCTGGTGGGGCCCTCTGCAGGTGTGGGTTCCTTTTACTTTGATTTTATCTTTTATTTAGTGAAGTGAAATGGGTCGGACCCGGGTCTCGTTGGAAGACCCGTGGGATGCCATGGTTGGGCCTTGGGCCCAGTTGGGTTATTGGATAACCCACTTGGTTATTTATTAAGCTTTACATTTTTATTCGGGCTTGCTGGGCTTGGATTTGGCCCATTAGCCAGAGTCAAGTGGCCTTGGGCCCGTTTATTGAAAACGGGCCCGGTTTGGGCTGGTCAAAAGTGGGCCCCACAAGTGGGCCCAGGGTGGTCTTGTTGGGCCCATCTAGGCCCAAAGTCCTCAAATGGGCTAAGAATAGCCCAAAGTGTATATGAGATCGGTTCAAGCCGGTTCAGGCTGGGTCAAGTCCAACCGAGCTGAAAATTAGGTTTTTTAAATTACATTTACATTGCCCCGTGTTTGTTATACGGGCTTCCCTTGCCCGTGAATAAAATCCGGTTTGGCTCGCCCGTGAAGCAAACACGGTCCTGCCCGGACCGTTCTGAGTTTACGGGCACATCCAGTTTTGCATTTTTGGTGCCGGCTCTTCTTGGGATCTGTTCCGTGGCCTTTTTGGGTATTCCAGTGACGCAGGTGGAGGTTCTCAGCACCTTTGTGATATTGCATTAGCTTCATTAGCCTTCAAATCCCCTTCTTAGGCCTTCAACACCTTGTAAGGAAACCAAGCCTTCTTCTTCCTTATTTTTGCCAAGTCACCTTCTTGTTGCTCCAAAGGAGAAAGGAATGGGGGGATGGGATTACATTGGAGAAGCTTAAGAGGACAATCCCCTCTTATATTTACAAATGTAACCAATTAAACAAGATATGTTACTTTTCTTCTTTTTGTTCGTTTTATGAGTCCATTTTTTATGTACTTCATAAAGTGTTGCTCATTTGCGTGGGAGGATTTCACCAAAACCAAACAAGCTGATTAGTAATCTGGTGATAAAATAAAAGGAATCCAAAGTTGCTTTAATGAAGAAATTTACATGCATATTAAAAGAAAGAGATGATTAGAGATGTTACCACACTTTTGACTCCTTGGTTTGTTGATGATGATTCCGACAGCGCTTCCGCGTCTCCGTGGATTTTTTGGATTGGTTTTGAAAGAGTCTTGATGGGTTGATTATGCTTACAGGGTAAAAAAGAGAGGTTGGGTAGTATTCCAGGGGTATTTTGGGTTTAGGTATTGGGAGAGACAGAATTTGGGCAGGGATTGGTCGTAAGAACTGCAAGGAGGGAGAGGGGTTCGGCCTAAGGGGAAGGCTTGTTGAAATGAGGGGGGTGGCCTCTCTATTTATAGGCAAAAAGGGGCGTGCCCGTATTTGAAGTACGGGCATGCCTTGCCCGTACTTCAAGTACGGGCGTGCCTTGCCCGTAATTCAAATACGGGCGAAAAACGTACATTTGTAAATCTCGCAAAATTGGCCGTACGGGACGCGTGTCCCGCCGTATAGTGACGCGTGTCTTCTTCCAGAAGCTTGCCCGTATTTCAAATACGGGCATGCCCTGCCCGTAATTGAAATACGGTCCAGCACATTTTTAAAATGTTTGGATTTCAAACCTTTATTCAATTTGGTTTTTTGCAAGATTTTCATTTGATTTTTCCGAATATTTTATTAAAAAGCAAGATTCTCTTTATTAAAATATTAATAAACACATTTATTTTACTTATTTTATTGGTTTATTCCATTTTTGCTGCCTTTTTGCCACATGGGCAGTTTTTCTGAAACTTCAACTGCTCATAACTTCTTTGTCCGGTGTCCGATTTCATCAAACTTAGTGTTGTTGGAACCGGCTCGGAACCACCTATCCATTGGGATCAAGTTTGGCAGCTGAATTGGGGTCGAGCAAAAAGTCAACTTTTTGCTCCTCAAAAGTTTGACCAACTCATATCTTTTTCATCTGGACTCCGATTCCAGCAAATTCAGTTGCGTTGGAACCGTGTCGAAATGCTCTTTTTAATGAAATGAAGTTTGATGGCCAAATTTACTTGAATCAAAAAGTCAAATTTTGACCCCCTAAGGGTTTGACTTTTAGTTTGACTTTTCATTTTTCTTCATTTTGGGGGTGCAAAAATCAGGTGCTAACACTTGGGAGAAAAATAAAGGAAAGAAGAGAGGAGAGAAGAGAGGAGAGAAGAGAGGGAAGAAAGGAAAAATGGAGGTGTTGCAGAGGTCCGACCAGCAGACTTTGAGCGACAATCTCCGAAGATCTAGTCGTTGGATCGTCATGCAATTTGGAGGTTATGCTATATACATGAGATACTTTAATCTGAACGGTGGAGATTGGATTTAGATGAGTCTAAGGTGGTGCGAATTAACCCAGAAGTTGGTGGAAAATCAGATTTTTGAAGAAAAAGGAGTTACAGAGATGGCCAACTAGCCAACTTCGAACGGTGAGATAGAAAGATCCAACCGTTGGAATGGGCTGCAATGTTAGGGTTTTGTTCTACTCCTGGAGGACGTCAAACTGAACGGTGGAGATCTAAATTGGAGAAGTTTAGAAGGGTCCGGTCGAGCTCCAAAAAGGGGACGGAAGAAGTTCTGAAAAATCTGGATTCATCAAAAAGGCAAGTAGCAAACACTTGAAACTGGAGGAACTGCATATTTTCTTGTGTTTTTTATGATTAATCGTATTGGTTCTTATGTTGGATTTCATTGGAAAAGTTAAATGTTTATAAAGTTTTGATTTGGTGATTTAAATCTCTTTTCTAAAAATCAAGAAAAGTGTTGTTCATGGGTGGGTTGAATTAGAAAGAAACCTTAGTTAAATTTTAATTACCAAGATGTGAGTAGCATCGTTTTAAAACTGGGGTTTTGTGTTTATTCGTGAGTTTATTCTGATGCATGAGTGTTTTCTGGAAGAAGTTCGTCCGAGCATGAGTTTCTTTAGAACTAAAGGATGATAAATAAAAATGTGTTGGAATAATTTCAAAAGTTGTTTAAATGTCTTCTGGGGATATTAGGAGACTGGGAAAATTGTTTTAGAGAGAAAAAGTTCGGCCAGAGTTGTAGATCTAGAAATAACAGAGAGTCGAAAATACATGTTACTATTCGCCGAGCTGGCGCTAACTGGCACCGACTCCAGGTAGTGGGCGCAAGGTTTATTTTTCCTATCCGCCGAGCTTGCGCCTAGTTTGCGCCCAGCTCGCGCAAACTCAAATTTATATCCGCGCATTTTGCGCGAAGCGTGCGCGAAGCTCACGCTCATTTCGCACCCACTCGATATGTAGTGAGCGCATACTGTTTTTTTACAAGTGACCTATCCGCCGACCTTGCGCCTAGCACAGGAGGTCAGCGCATGGTCCTAAATTTGGCCGAAGTAGAGTTCTGACCCTAATAAACTGGTTTTGATGATTCTGAGGGTTCAGGCACTTGACTAATGTGTTGTTTAGGACCTTAGAGACATTATTCCTATTAAAGTTTCTTTGAGAATAATAAGTGGAAATTCTGGAAATTTTTAGGAGCATCCAAGATTATTTCAACAGGGTTAATAATAGATGATCTCACTGTAACTAACTCTAGGACTCCCTGAGTTAGGTTCCTGTTATTACATACTATACTTGAATGCGAATTTATTTCATCTGACTTTACCTGATTGCAAGTTTCTGAAATGTATTGTAAAGAATTCTTTTGGTGTGAGTAAAGAGTTTTATTACAAATGAACATGTGTCGTGAATTGTGTTTTACTGCTGGAGATACTTGAGGTACCGTTTTGGTCCAGAGGGACATGAGGTGAGCTGTGTTGAGTTATACATGATGTGGCATGTATTGTTTTATTGTGATGTCGGAATTGAGGTTATATGATGGCTTACTGTTTTGGTTTAGCTTGTCCTCGATCCATGTCTAAGCTTAGTAATGTGATGGTATTGTTTATTGATGTAATTGCATGGCCTTGTGTGTTGCCACGACCGGTGTAGAGCAGCCAGAAACCCTGAGTAGGCCTGGTTGTCAATGTAGAAACCCGGGGAATAGGCCTGCATTGAATGACGAAACCCTGAGTAGGCCATCATTTCAGAGTGTCCGAAACCCTGAGTAGGCCGGAACTGTGTACATGGAGGTGTGGAGTGTCTACTTGGCATGTCAATTAATCAATTCAAACAATAGTCATGACATTGACCATTCGATGTTTTATCGGTATGTTATTGAGATACGATTTGATAATATTAATGGGATTAGGTTTAAACTTTGGAATTATCCTTATTGATGTTGTTATTGGTTTAATTGTACACCTCATGGCTTATTTTATATAAACATGGACTGATTTCATGCATGCACCTTGCTACTTATTGAGATTTATTCTCACTCCGGTTTCTCCAATTTTTTTCAGGTACTCTGGGAGAGGACGACAACATTGGGCTAGTATGTAAAGGGGTAGTCAGTTTAGTTGTAAATTAGTTTCTTGAGATTAAAAACATTGTAATGGCTTATAGTTATTTGCTATTGGATATTATTTCAAGTTTCCGCTTTTACTCTGATTATAAAGTTAGAAAAAGTTTTAAATTATTCCATATTTTAGTTGCTTTTGTTGCTTACCATAATACCTCGGGTTTTGGGAATTGGACCCGGAACCAGGGCGTTACATACGTCGGCGTAGATCTTTTGTCTACTTTGGGCTGTTTTTAGCCGCTTTCTGATCAAATTCACCTTGTCTACACTATCTTGTATGATCTACGGTCCCAAATACTATCTCTCACCAACCTCTTCCTAACACAACGGGGATCTACAAGTCCTCTCATATAAAGCCTCAAATGGAGCCATCTTGATGCTCGCTTGGTAACTGTTGTTGTAGGCAAACTCTACCAAGTTTAAATATTTACTCCAATGACCTCCAAAGTCTAATACGCAACATTTCAACATATCTTCCAAGGTCTAAATCGTACGCTCGGATTGCCCATCTGTTTGTGGATGGAAACTAGTACTAAACTTCAACCGTGTTCCCAAAGCCTCATGTAAACTCTCCTAAAACTTAGAAGTGAACTGTGGATTGCAGTCCGATACAATAGAGACCAGTATGCCATGCAACCTAACGATCTCACGTATATACAGCTCGGCAAGTGATCGTAGGGATTGATTGTAACGCCCCGAACCCGGGTCAGTGCAATCCGGCACCCAACCCGAACCCGGTTCACTACTGTAACAACCCAAGTCCGGTTCAACAACCAAACTCGAGGTGTTACCATGAAGCTGGGGTCAACTACAAACCAAGATTCACAATAATTTTAAAAACTACTAATTAATTACATCAGAGTTATGGTGGCCAATAAAAACAATTCTTTATTCAATAATATCAATTCAGTTTACAATAAAGTTTATTTAATCAACATGTGACCTTAATACCAATTACAATTCTACCCATCAAATTAAAACCCATCTTCGCGATCTCTCCAAGCAACTTGAAAAATAGGGGAAAACGGAGTGAGATTTACATCTCAGCAAGTAGCAGGTACATGCAATAAGAAACAGTCCAATGTAATCAAATAGTCATGAGGTATTCGATTAATCAACGATAAGATGAGAAATCCAAGTTATCCATGGCAATTCCAAATAAAGCGATAAAACAGACGATCATGTATAAATACCAGTAACTTGATATTAACGGGGTAAAACCGATAAAAGTGATAAAACACGTGCCATTGCAGGACTCACAAAGATGATAAGTATTTGAGATGACACTCGACTAAATGCTATTCCACCGTGCGGTTTAGGGGCAGTGCTACTTAATGATACTCAAGCCCCATGCAGCGCAGCTTAGGCAAGAGCCGCAGTCACCGACTTATTGCACACGAACCCCACAGAGTTGGACGTACCACCAGCATGCAGCACCAGAATCAATACATGGAGTGTGGTCGCTTATCCACATGTACAGGGAATCACCAGCGGCTCACCGGGGTGTCCCTCCAGACATAGGACCCTCCCAGAGCAAACTAACTTGCAAAGGGAAGCACGCTCGCATATAGGAGTAAATCAACCCAAACTAAATACCACTTAGCTAACTAGCCAAAACTATGGATCCATATATAGCTAAGCCCACTGACACAAACCACGATAAAACCACATACGGGAGGACACGCTAATGTAGGAGGCATACACACTTTTACCTGTAAAGGATTACACATCTCTACACAGAGGATTATCCATCTCTGCCATAAAAGTTAATATCAACTCAACCACAGAAGCCGTATCACCCAACCGTAAAAGTAAAGTGAACAACATCATACCACATACCAAACCATACCCAAGTATTCCATTCCAAGTGAAAATCATGATTCAATCATTACAAATCCAATTATAGGCTTTTTCAGAATAACATATGCAATTCTTCCAATTATATTCAAAACAAAACTCAAGTATCATAAATCCGATAAAATCTGAGTTTATGCAATTCCAGTAGCCAATATTCATATTTAAAGCTCAAAATAAAGTAAATCCAATCTTACTTAGAGTTTTCTTTATTAATCCCTTTTATTAGAATCCAATTTCCTACCTTAGCACCTAAGCTAGTTTCTATTTGAATTTTCAGTATTTTATTTTTCCAGCATGTTCTACAGACCTAGAATGAAGTTTAAAAGATGTTTATAAGCTATAAATTTCAGTAGTATTATTTCTAGCAATATCCATACCCTTTGACTCTTTTATAAACAATCCTTTCATTATAACCTTCAATTTATTGCTTAATATTTCCAAATTAATTTTATAATTTTTATAGCCTAATTAGGTCCTTATAAAGATGCTAACGTGCTTAACTAATCAAAAAATTTATTGGATAATTATTCCTATTACAAAATTCCCAAAATCTGCAAAATCTGAACAGAGCGCCTACCTCTACAGGGCTGGGCGATCCTAGGCGCTCGTGCAAAATTAAACAGAAATTTCCAGATTTCTAAAGTTCGGATTTTTATGCCTTTGCCATATGTTTCTTTGGTCTAAATTAATCTAATAACATTCTAAAACATTCCTAAAGCCCTTTAGATTAATTCTTCTTAATTGAATACCATCCTATAATTATTTTCATGATTAAACCAAGTTTTCTTCTTTATTTCAATAAATCCTTCAAGAATACCAATCAATAACATATAACCCATTTGATTCCATGTAAATACTGTTCCGACTAATCCGTTCAATCCATATTAAATCACAGAAAACGAAATCATGCAATTCCTCACGTTTTCCAAGGGTTACTACTTGCCTTATACGCTAAATCCTTCTTCCATTGAACCTTCGAATTCTGGACCAGACTTTTGCTCCCAAACGCACCAAGCTAGACTCTTCCAATTCAAATCTCCACCGTACACAATGTAGTTCCATCAATGAAGAACAAAACCTCCAAAGTTGAAGGCGATCCACCGTATGGAGTTTCCCCGATCGCATTTTGATGATGGTTGGTCAGACACCTCCATTAGCCACCTTCTTCATTTCTCTCCCTCTTTTCTTTCAATAATAAACCCACGAAATTTCCCTCCTGTCTAACCTTAGTTTCCTATTTATACTAGGCTTTAGAAATCCTAAACCAACCCTAATTGGCTAATTTAATTTGGGCTAACCCAACCATGGTCTAGTTAAAGTCTAATCCTTCTAATTTAATTCCTACTTTTTCTCCACCTTCTATTTTTCTACTTAAACAATACTAATTAAGTTTCTTATTATTTAAACTCCTATTTATAACCTATTTTCGTGCAAAACATTTAACTAAACATTATTATCGCCTAAAACCTTATTTTCCCCAAATTAAGACCTGAAATTTATTTCCTTCTATTTTCTAATTCTAGTTATTATTTATTGATCTAATTATTAAGTACCCCTTTTCTGAAAATTACCAAAATACCCTTTTTATTCTTTTAGGCTAATTTCATTAAAAATTCTTTTTTTATTTACAATTTATGACCTATTTGAATTACTTACCTCTAAATCTTCACTTAACTCATTTTTCTTTTATTTATTATTTATTTATTTATTAGGTGGAAATTCGGGGTTTTACATTGATCCTTCCGAACAGGTAGGAAGTGAGCAGACTTAGTCAATCTGTCTACAATAACCCAAATGGAATCTTGCTACTTCACTATCCTAGGCAAACCTGAAACAAAATCCATGGTTATATGCTTCCACTTCCATTCAGGAATAGGAAGCGGTTGTAATAACCCAGGTGGCCTCTTGTGCTCAGCCTTCACTTGTTGACCCACTAGACACTTCAATACAAATTCAGAAATTTCATTTTTCATTCCAGACCACCAATAAATTTCTCTAAGATTTTTTTGTACATTTTGGTGCTTCTAGGGTGTACTACATATCGTGATCTGTGCCCTTCCTCCGAGATTACCCTCTTGATATCATCACCATTGGGTGCTTAAACTCTACCTCTAAATCTTAGTATACCATCACTAATACTACCTGTCTCTAATTCCTCGCACAAGATCTAGCTCATCAAGTCTGCGAGGACTGCCGTGGTATTCGTCAACCCAAATGGCATCACCAAAACTCAAAGTGGTTGTATCTCGTACAACATGCCGTTTCCTCCACATCCTCTGGAGCTAATCTCAACTGGTGATACCCTGATCTTAGGTTTATCTTAGAAAACCAGGAGGCTCCCTTCAACTGATCAAAAGATCATCTATCCTTGGCAACGAGTACTTGTTCTTGATAGTGATTTGATTCAACTGTCTATAATTTATACACAACCTCATACTACCATCCTTCTTCCTTACAAATAACACCGGTGCACCCCAAGTCGATGCACTGTGTCTGATAAACCCTTTAGCCAATAAATCATCTAAAATACATCCGAAAACTCATGGATTACTGGTACTTTCTCAATACTCAGTTCTTTGCCCTCTGCTGGTTCTACTTCAATCGAAGTGACCAAACTAATACGGGTGTTCAACCCTTGGCTAATGAAACACTAGATTGGACCATCAAGTTTACTGACTGTGATTGACTTGTTATGACAGTCAATGGTCACATGATGTCTCGACAACCAGTCCATGCCTAAGATCACGTCATATCTACTAATGTTCAGACTAATCAAGTCTCAAGGCAACCACATCTTGCCTAGTCTAATCACACAATCTCTATAGACGGTCTCCACCCGACTCGTCTCACCCAGCGGTGAATAAATAAACATTGTAGTCTCTAAACAAGAAGGGATGAACCCAACATGACATGCACAATTAGGTGTAATAAATGAATGGGTAGCTCCTGAATCAAACAAGCTTATAGCAGAATGACCATAAATAAAGATGGTACCCCCTACAATCGCTGGTACATCTGATCCAGTCTGAGTGGATGGGGCATCTACAAAAGCTCTGGCCTGTAGAGGCTGCGACTGTAGTGGCGCAAGCTAAGATCTCTACTCTGCCTGCTATGATCCACCTCTATCCACCGGCCTGCCCTACTGCCTCGGGCCTTCACGACCACCTCGGTATGGATGTGGCCTCTGATGCCTAGGTGGGGCTGCAGCGGGTGGTGCCTCAGTTGCCTGGTAGGGTTGGGTCTAAAGCATCTGATAAGTGGAAGGATGCGGGCACTCGTGGATCCAGTGACCATGCTACCACAACGGAAACACGCTCCTGCCGGTGCAAAACATGGTCCGGGCATATGGAATATGCCGCATCCTTGGCAACCAGCACTACCCATCCCCTAGCTCGGCTCTCCTCTAGCCTGGACCCCTCCACTGGGTCTCCTTTGATCACCAGTAATACATCTCTGCCTATCATCTCTACCAGAATGCCTCCTCTGCCTGTGTGCTGGCCTAGGCGGCACCCTCTGTGCTCTCGCCTCCTCAGTCCCTCTGGACTGTGTCCTCTCTACTACTATAGCTCTCCTCACTGACTCGAAGAAACTACTACTCAAGAACACCTCCACTCGGTCCCTAATGTCCTGCCTAAGGCCTCTCTCGAAATGACGGGTCTTCTTACCCTCCATACTGACGAGATGTGGAGCGAACCTCAATAACTCCGTGAATCTCACCAAATACTGAGCCACAGTTTGGCTCCCCTAAGATACATGGAGGAACTCTGCCTCCTTCTGTAGCCTGACATCCTCAGGAAAATATAGGTCGAGGAACCGACCTTGGAACTCCTCCCAGGTAAGTGGGACTTCCTCTATAGCCATCTCGGCCATCGTTGACCTCCACCAGAAGTCCACCTCACCCTTTAGTACATAGGTAGCTAGGCCTACCTTATCCTCATCTCTGCATCCTATGGTTACGAAGATTTTCTCTATCCTCAACAACCATCTCTCTGCCTCCATGGGCTCAAGATGCCCATGAAAAGGAGGGGGAGACATCCTCCTAAATTGCCTCATAGCATCTGCTATCTGGTTACCTCTCTCATGACTGGTCGGATTCTGCCCATACTGGCGGTTCACAACAGTGGATACCTCACCCAAGACTCTCCAGACCTAGTCTATCTATGTAACGCCCCGGATCCGGGTTACGTAATGGAACCGTAACTCGTACCCGAGGGTTAGATAACAAAACCGCAGGATCTATATCAGAGTGTAATAAACATGACATTTCATTTTATTAACATCAACACAATATCAGAGTTCGCTAAAATATCCCAATCACCAAACCCCAATGAATTGAAAGAATTACAATTCAAAAGTTACTCACTATCTCAAATGAAAACAACAACTGAGAATGCAACTCAAAAGTCACTCGACAAAATAATCCTCTCCCCTATACTCAGGATAATCCGTGTCTGGCTCAACCCCACGAATATCGTCCTCACCAGGATCTGAAAACAAAACAAATCAAAACGGAATGAGATACGAATATCCCAGCAAGTAGCACATGCATGCACAAAACATTTATATTAGTTCTGAAACATGCTTCAATAGTAAAACATGCATCAGTACGATAACCAAACTTTAAGAGTAATCCAAATACAACTTATGTACGATAACCAAACTTCAACAATCAATGCATAACAGCAACTCATAAGTATAATCAAAGAAACAAGTCCACGGTGGACTCATGAAATAAGACTATCCTTAACTAGGTAATGCCAAAGTTCACTATGCCACCTCCCGGCTTAGGTGCGAAGCCAAGTACACGAACATCGTCTTATTACGGGAGAACCCATCCAGTACAGCGATGAGTTGGCATGTACTAATCCAGTCACAGTCCGAGTACACGATAAAATGAGGGATAACCACAACCAGCCGAGTACACGATCAAGCCTCACCGAGTACACGGTGGAAACGCGTGCGTGAACAACGCATTACAACTAGCAAAGAAAACAATCTATTCCACTACCTATCTCTTAACTTGACAAATGTGGATCCACACCGAGCTATGCCATCTAAACTCGAGCTAAAGCCAAAAACAGAAATCTCGATAATATCAACTTGTTCCAAACTCAAAACGTGCCATCCCGAGCACACGGGCATCTCTGAGTACACAGAGGAAACACCATCCCAAGTACATAGGCATCCCCGAGTACACGGAGGTAAGGTAACCATCACAACTCACAAGAACATCCTCCAAGTGTATAAAAATTCCCAAAAATCAGATTTGTCCATAACAAATTTGTGTAAAGGGTCCTTTCCAAAATAGTGCTTAAAATCCTCTTTTATAGTCAAAATTTGGTAAAACTACCAAAACTCGGTTAAACCGGAAAATCTGCATATAGATATCAAAATGTAGTAGCATTGTTAAATTCAGACTTGAAACACTTGGTTTATACTTGAACAGTAATCTCTATAAGTGTTACTCTTACTTCTTCTTCCTTGACATAAACCAATAACATCTTCTACTAACACATATAACTCAAACTTACGAAATCCTGAGCTTTCTACTCTTTGCTAACTTAAGATATAATGTTATTCTTTAATAACAATAACTCAAATGTATTATGCCTTTAAGCAACCTTTACAATGATCTTTACTTTGAGATTTAATGCCCAAAACTTACTTATACCAGAATCTGAAACATACCAAGCTTATTTGACTTATTTCCCTTTTCCTACACTCATTTCAGCTTCCATTATTTCTCTCCTATACATTTATACTTCCTCAGTTATTTATTTAGGTAATTTACCTAATTGAGCTTTACAAGCCAGCATGTGTAATATCTTATGCCAAAATGTATAAAAGCTGGACAGACTTTAGCTTTTATAAGAACCCTCCACTTGTCTCTAATAAAACCTTCTGGTTTTCAGAACCTAACAACTTAGTATAACCCCTAACTTACCACAATTTAATTCCCCAAGTAATCCATAAAGTAGCATTTAATCAAAACATCAAATGGTTTAAAGAAGTAAGCTGAAACTAAGCTGGGCGCCACTCAGCAATGTTCAGCAATCCTAGGCGCTCTAGTTATTCCATGCAATGTATTTTCGGCAGATCTTTTACCTAAAGAGCTATCCTATATTTGCTCTTATAAACCTTTTACACATCCTTTCTAACCCTCTAACTGCTGCTCCTGCTTCCACAAAGTTCAGCAACACTGCTTTCATAAATGTCATTTCAGCACTTCATGATTAACCTAAAACCCTTCAAGTTTTTCCTTCACCTGAGATCCTTAAAACAATTCTCTAATTAGAATTGTAATATCACTACAAAAGCTAAAGAAAAAGGCTGGAATTTAACTGGGTGCCAACCTCTGGGAAGGTAGGCGATCTTCAGCAATCCTGGGCACCCTCTCAGTTTCCCACAATTTCAGAGACGGCTGCTGAAATTGGTCCAGGACTGAACTACTATTTTGTATTCAGACTATTTCTAGTATAAGTCTAACACTCTAAACATTCCTTTACCACACAATTGGATTTAATTGAGTCACTAATATAAAGCCACCTACCTTAGCCACCCATACCATTATTTAAACACAAATTTTCAAAATCAAACATGCTTCACTCTACTTATGGTTTTCTCCCTAAGGACCTTGATTTACCCATGATTAACTCCCACAATTAATTCCAAAAAGTAATTCTAAAATAGAACTGAACCAAATCTTTTTAAAGACCAAAATCATGCTGGGCGCTGACCTCTAGAAGAGGTTGGCGCTACCCAGCACCACTTGGCGCTCCTACATGAATTTCAAATCTCAATTGCAGCAACCATGTTTCCCTTGAGTCTAACCTATTATTTTAACTCCAAACTAGTTTTCAGCAACATTCAAATACTTCAATTAACCCTCTAACACCTGTTTTGATTTAAGTAAATCGTGAAACCAACTCTATATTGAATATGTCGCTTCTAACAGCATTCCAACAGGAACAAGTTAAATTTTAGTTTTTCTTACAAAATGATCTGAAATTTCGTCCCTATTTTCCTTCAGCATACTTCAAATCCTTTAACATAACAGCATGCTTCTCAAAACAGATGAATCAAATTGCCACTGTTTAAACTCTAATCGTCAGTAATTTGTAAAATAGAGTTGCAGCAGTATAGTTGATCAATGTTAAATCCGAATTCAAAGATACTCGTCTAAATCAAAATCAAATGGTGCTACTCACCTCTAGATACCGAATTCAATTTGCTAAGCCTTCAACTGAACAGCAAGCTTCTGAGTTTTGCATTTCAATTTCCCACGCTCAACACTGATCTGAGTTTTTCCACCATCACCAGATCCGATTTCATCCGATTTGATATTCTCATTCAATTCAGATTAAAATTCTACAATTTTGCTCTTAGTTTAGATGATCTAACCTGAACTTCGAACTTAGATTAGCCGAGAACTCCAAATCTGATCCGATCTGATTGCAGTCGCCAAGGATTCTTCACTTCTTCTAACAGAGATTAACGACAGAAAATTTAACTCTCCACATACCACAATTTCTCCAGCTTAGCTCCAACCCTAGCTTCTGATCTCTTCTTCTCTCTGAGATCTCTTCTCAAATTGCTCGATTACCAAACGAAACCAGTGCTCATTTTCACTTGGTATTTATAGTTGCCACTCAACGGCAAACTTAAATAATGATCCACTGACATGCCACACCACCAAGTTCCCTATACCAACAGCTCAATTAAAGTTAGTATCACTTTTTTTTTGCCACCTCATCCGAGCATATAAATCAACTAAATAGACTTCTGGAAATTTCTCATACCTTTTTAAATTTTAAATAACCCGACCGGCTCAAGAAAAAGTTCCGAATTAATCCAAAATCTCCTTTCTCTGCAAAATCACGAATTATTTTAAATTTAATCACTACGGTAATAAGTTTTTAATTTTCAAAGAATTAGGGATTTTACATCCTCCCCTCCTTCAAAAAATTTCGACCTCGAAATTTACCTCATGAAGCTATAAATAAATCCGGGTACTTCCGCTTCATCTCATCCTCTTTCTCCCATGTAGCCTCCTCGGTCGAGTGATTCTGCCATATCACCTTCACCAAAGGTATCACTTTGGTTCGCAAAACTTGATCCCATCGATCTAGAATCTGAACCGGAACCTCCTCATAAGATAAGTCCTCTCGAATAACCAAAAGCTCAATATCAATCACATGACTCGGGTCTAATATATATCGTCTCAGCATAGAGATGTGAAATACATCATGTACTCTACCCAACTGCGTAGGCAATGCTAGACGATATGCAACTAGATTCACTTTCTTTACTATCTCAAATGGCCCAATGAATCTCGGAGATAACTTGCCCTTTTTCCAAAATCTCATAATACCCTTCGAAGGTGATATCTTAAGAAACACTTGATCCCCAACCTCAAATTCCAAGTCAAGCCGCCTATCATCCGCATAACTCTTCTGATGGCTCTGAGCAGTCAATAACCGTTGCCTGATCAAGTTCACTTTCTCAACACTATCTTGCACAATCTGAGGGCCTAGATACTGCCTCTCACCAACCTCCTCCCAGCAAACAGGTGATCTACAAGTACGACCATACAACGCCTCAAATGGTGCCATCTGTATACTGGCCTGGTAGCTATTATTATAAGTGAACTCCACCAAGTGTAGATGGCTGCTCCAACTACCACCCCAATCCAAAACACAACAACGTAACATGTCCTCCAATATCTGTATGGTCCACTCTGACTGACCATCCATCTGTGGGTGATAACTTGTGCTGAAACATAGTTTAGTGCCCAAGGCCTATTGAAAACTCTGCCAAAACTGTGAAGTAAAACGGGAATCTCGGTCGGATACAATCAATACGGGAACTCCATGAAACCGAACTATCTCCCTCATGTACATCTCTACCATAGATGCCAAATTCTGTGTGTTACGATAAGGCAAGAAATTGGCTGATTTCGTCAACCGATCTATGATCACCCATATAGCATCCTGCTTCTTCTGTGTAACCGGCAACCCATTAACAAAGTCCATGGTGATGTGTTCCCACTTCCACTCAAGAACAGGCAATGAGTGTAACAACCCTGGAGGTCTACGGTGTTATGCTTTTACTTGCTGACATACCAAGCATCTAGATACATACTCAGCTACATCCTTTTTCATCCCTGACCACGAATACACATTCCTCAAATTTCTATACATCTTGGTACTATCGGGATGAACTGCATATCTGGACTTATGGCTCTCATCCATTATGACTCTACGGATCTCTGCATCATCAGGTATACAAATCCTACCCTTGAACCTCAATAACCCATCTCTGAATTCAAACTCTCTGGCAGTCTCATCACCTTTCTCTGCCAACTCTTTGGTATGCTTCAGATCTGTATCTGATAACTGCCTCTCTCGAATGCGCTGAATCAAATCCGGCTCTACATGTACTCGGGCTAAAATCCGACCAACACCCTCAGATACAAACTCACCCGGCCAATCTCTGACAGTATCCACCAAACTGCACTGACTGGTCATAAACGAAGCCAACATGGCAATCTACTCCTCAGATGCTCCTCTACCACTCAAGGCATCGGCAACTACATTTGCCTTGCCCAGATGGTACTGAAGTGTAAAATCATAATCCTTCAGAAGATCCATCCACCTCCTCTGCCTCATGTTAAGATCCCTCTGTGAGAATATGTATCTCAGACTCTTATGATCAAAGAAAATCTCAAACTGAACTCCATATAGATAATGCCGCCATATCTTAAGTGCGAACACTATAGCAGCCAATTCTAAGTCATGGGTGGGGTAGTTCTTCTCATGAGTACGCAACAATCGTGATGCATAAGCTACAACTCTCCTTTGCTACATCAACACACAGCCCAATCCAACCCGAAAGGCATCACAATACACAGAAAAATCCTCATTCACAGAAGGTATAATCAAGACAGGAGCCGCAGTCAATAAACGCTTCAACTCCTACAAAACTCTATTCACAACTATCATCCCAAGTGAACTTCACTGCTTTCTTAGTGAGATTTGACATAGGAGCCGCTAATCTGGAGAAATTCTCAATAAATCTCCTATAATATCCGGCCATACCCAAGAAACTACGCACCTCAATAACTGTAGTGGGTCTCGGCCAATCAATCACTGCCTATACCTTAATGGATCAACCTCAACACCCTCTCCAGAAATAACATGTCCTAGAAATGAGATCTTCTGCAACCAGAACTGACACTTGCTGAATTTGGCATACAAGTGATGATCTCTCAATGTCTGCAACATTGACCTAAGATGCTAGACATGCTCATCTCTGCTCCGAGAATAAATCAGAATATCATCTATGAACACCACTACAAAACTATCAAGGTAGGTGTGGAACACTCGGTTCATAAGGTCCATGAAGACAGCCGGGGCATTAGTCAGCCCAAATGGCATGACTAAGAACTCATAATGCCCATATCTCGTACGAAATGCTGTCTTCTCTATATCCTCTGGTGCAACACGCAACTGGTGGTATCCCAATCTCAAATCAATCTTCGAGAACCACGATGCTCCTCTCAACTGATCAAACAAATCATCTATCCGGGGTAGTGGGTACTTATTCTTGATTGTCACTTGATTTAGACGACGATAATCTATACACATTCTCATAGATCCATCCTTCTTCTGTACGAAGAGAACCGATGCACCCCAAGGTGAAACACTCGGTCTAATATACCCCTTCTCAAGCAACTCATCAACTTGCTTCTTCAGTTCTGTATATTCTGGCTAAGACATCCTATATGGAGGTCTAGATACTGGTGCCGTACCAGGTAGGAGTCGAATCCTAAAATCAACCTCCCTAGGTGGTGGTAATCCTGGCAAGTCATCCGGAAAAACATCCGCATACTCGCAGACGATAGGCACATCAGTCAAGCTAGGAGTGTCTCCCTTCAATTCCTCTGTCAACACAGAAGCCAACAATTATACTCTGCTAGACAAACCCTCACACTTGAAACAATAAACAGGCTGCCCTGGAGAACTTACTGTAATGGTACCCCTGAAGCAATCAATTCTCACATGGTGCCGGAACAACCAGTCAATCCCCAAAATGACATCAAACTCTCCAAAATCTAATGCCATCAGACTCCTGGGTAACTCCAATGATCCTAATCTGATCATGCAATCTCGGTATACAGTCTGTAATCTAGAGGTCTCCCCCAAAGGTGTGTACACAGTCATAGTGGTATCTAGTGTATCTGGTGTCAATCCAATACGACATGCACAATGCGGGGTAATAAAAGAAATAGATGCTCTAGAATCAAATAAACAAACTGCAGATTGACCAGAAATAAAAATAATACCTCCAACCAAATGAGGTGCATCAGGCTCAGGCTCCTCCTCCTCCTCCTCCTCCTCAGTAGCACCTACTGCATAAACTCTGGTCTACGGCCCCTGTGTCATTGGTGCTGGTTGCCTCTGACCAATCCTAGGTGGCGCACCTCGGCCTCGCGGAGCTCTACCTTGCTGCCTCCGATCTGTAGGAGCTGTCGGAACAGATCTGTCAACTCAAGTGCCCGAGGCTGCATTCTATATGGAACTGGAGCTGCTGGTCCCTATGTCTCAATTCGTGGTGCTGATCTATACTTGGGCTATAAAGACTGATATGTGGACGGATAAGTGCAGTCGGCCATCTGGTGTCCCTGTTGTCCACACCGAAAACATGCACCGACCGGTGCAATACAAGGACCGGGAATATGTGATCTCCCACAGCTAGCACATCTACCATCCATCTGTCTCAATCCTACACCCTCAATCCTTGGCCTCTTGTCCCTTCCAAAGACACCCCGCTGCTCAAAACTCTGTCTAGGAGGTAATCGTGCCCTGCTGGCATCCCCTTTGCTATTACGGATAAGTCTCTCAGCCCTCTTGACTAACTCCTCAAAATGAGTACACAAAAATATTGATACCTTGTCCTTGATCTCGGGCCTCAGCCCCTCCTCAAAGTGCTCAATGCGCTGCTCCTCCACTGCTACTATGTGTGGAGCAAAATGAGACAGCTCCTCAAATTTGGCCTCGTACTGGGCCACAGATGAAGTCCCCTGAGATATCTGCATAAACTCCCTCACCTTAGACAGGCGGAACTCTGATGAGAAATATCGGCTATAGAACAGCTCCCTGAACTGTACCCATGTCATCTGAGTCCCTGGGGCCTCTCTACGTAGCACACTCTGCCACCAATGATATGCCTCGCCCTCCATCATGAAGGTGGCCATCCTCACTCTGCTCCCCTCTGAGCACTGCATAACATCAAGGATCCTCTCAATCCTCTGGATCCATCTCTCAGCCTCCAATGGATCAGGTACTCCTGTAAAGGTAGGAGGTTCCATCTTTCAAAACTGCTCCAGCTGTCTCATGTGTTGCTGTTGCTGCCCCCTATGATTATCTCCTTGCCCTTCTCCATTCCGATGACCATTCCCGTTACCGGTCTGGCTAATCCTCTCCTCTCGCTCCATAGGCAGGAGCCGAGTAAGAGTCCCAACAGCTGCCCAAATATCATCACCACTTTCAGGTGGGGCCTCTGGTCGTGCCTGAGGATGTGGTATCTATTGGTCCTCAGCAAAGAATGGAGGCTGCTCCTGTACCTTCTCATGATGATCCTCCACCGGCCCAACTGCCGGGGTGCGGGCTCGGGTAGCAAGTCATCCTCTGCCAGCCATGTCAACTGAAATACAACAAAACCGAATCAGATAGGATCTCTCCCTAGCAATTCCTAGGGTACTATCTAACGTGCTCTCAAACCCCAAGGCCGTCCTATACGTGTTCATTCATGTCTCTTATCAGATTCTCTGATATAGCTCTGATACCATCTTTGTAACACCCCGGATCCGGGTTACGTAATGGAACCGTAACTCGTACCCGAGGGTTAGATAACAAAACCGCAGGATCTATATCAGAGTGTAAGAAACATGACATTTCATTTTATTCACATCAACACAATATCAGAGTTCGCTAAAATATCCATATCACCAAACCACAATGAATTGAAAGAATTACAATTCAAAAGTTACTCACTATCTCAAATGAAAACAACAACTGAGAATGCAACACAAAAGTCATTCGACAAAATAATCCTCTCCCCTATACTCGGGATAATCCGTGTCTGGCTCAACCCCACGAATATCGTCCTCACCAGGATCTGAAAACAAAACAAATCAAAACGGAATGAGATACGAATATCCCAGCAAGTAGCACATGCATGCACAAAACATTTATATTAGTTCTAAAACATGCTTCAATAGTAAAACATGCATCAGTACGATAACCAACCTTTAAGAGTAATCCAAGTAATCCAAATACAACATATGTACTGATAAAGGCAATATCAACAATCAATGCATAACAGCAACTCATAAGTATAATCAAAGAAACAAGTCCACGGTGGACTCATGAAATACGACTATCCTTAACTAGGTAATGCCAAAGTTCACTATGCCACCTCCCGGCTTAGGTGCGAAGCCAAGTACACGAACATCGTCTTATTACGGGAGAAACCATCCAGTACAGTGATGAGTTGGCATGTACTAATCCAGTCACAGTCCGAGTACACGATAAAATGAGGGATAACCGCAGCCAGACGAGTAAACGATCAAGCCTCACCAAGTACACGGTGGAAATGCGTGCGTGAACAACGCATTACAACTAGCGAAGAAAACAATCTATTCCACTACCTATCTCTTAACTTGACAAATGTGGATCCACACCGAGCTATGCCATCTAGACTCGAGCTAAATCCAAAAAAAGAAATCTCGATAATATCAACTTGTTCCAAACTCAAAACGTGCCATCCCGAGCACACGGGCATCTTTGAGTACACAGAGGAAACACCATCCCAAGTACATGGGCATCCCCGAGTACACGTCGGTAAGGTAACCATCACAACTCACAAGAACATCCTCCAAGTGTATAAAAATTCCCAAAAATCAGATTTGTCCATAACAAATTTGTGTAAAGGGCCCTTTCCAAAATAGTGCTTAAAATCCTCTTTTATAGTCAAAATTTGGTAAAACTACCAAAACTCGGTTAAACCGGAAAATCTGCATATAGATATCAAAATGTAGTAGCATTGTTAAATTCAGACTTGAAACACTTGGTTTATACTTGAACAGTAATCTCTATAAGTGTTACTCTTACTTCTTCTTCCTTGACATAAACCAATAACATCTTCTACTAACACATATAACTCAAACTTATGAAATCCTGAGCTTTCTACTCTTTGCTAACTTAAGATATAATGTTATTCTTTAATAACAATAACTCAGATGTATTATGCCTTTAAGCAACCTTTACAATGATCTTTACTTTGAGATTTAATGCCCAAAACTTACTTATACCAGAATCTGAAACATACCAAGCTTATTTGACTTATTTCCCTTTTCCTACACTCATTTCAGCTTCCATATGTTCTCTCCTATACATTTATACTTCCTCAGTTATTTATTTAGGTAATTTACCTAATTGAGCTTTACAAGCCAGCATGTGTAATATCTTATGCCAAAATGTATAAAAGCTGGACAGACTTTAGCTTTTATAATAACCCTCCACTTGTCTCTAATAAAACCTTCTGGTTTTCAGAACCTAACAACTTAGTATAACCCCTAACTTACCACAATTTAATTCCCCAAGTAATCCATAAAGTAGCATTTAATCAAAACATCAAATGGTTTAAAGAAGTAAGCTGAAACTAAGCTGGGCGCCACTCAGCAATGTTCAGCAATCCTAGGCGCTCTAGTTATTCCATGCAATGTATTTTCGGCAGATCTTTTACCTAAAGAGCTATCCTATATTTGCTCTTATAAACCTTTTACACATCCTTTCTAGCCCTCTAACTGCTGCTCCTGCTTCCACAAAGTTCAGCAACACTGCTTTCATAAATGTCATTTCAGCACTTCATGATTAACCTAAAACCCTTCAAGTTTTTCCTTCACCTGAGATCCTTAAAATAATTCTCTAATTAGAATTGTAATATCACTACAAAACCTAAAGAAAAAGGCTGGAATTTAACTGGGCGCCAACCTCTGGGAAGGTAGGTGATCTTCAGCAATCCTGGGCGCCCTCTCAGTTTCCCACAGTTTCAGAGACGGCTGCTGAAATTGGTCCAGGACTGAACTACAATTTTGTATTCAGACTATTTCTAGTATAATTCTAACACTCTAATCATTCCTTTACCACACAATTGGATTTAATTGAGTCACTAATATAAAGCCACCTACTTTAGCCGCCCATACCATTCTTTAAACACAGATTTTCATAATCAAACATGCTTCACTCTACTTATGGTTTTCCCCCTAAGGACCTTGATTTACCCATGATTAACTCCCACAATTAATTCCAAAAAGTAACTCTAAAATAGAACTGAACCAAATCTTTTTAAAGACCAAAATCATGCTGGGCGCTGACCTCTAGAAGAGGTTGGCGCTACCCAGCACCACTTGGCGCTCCTACATGAATTTCAAATCTCAATTGCAGCAACCATGTTTCCCTTGAGTCTAACCTATTATTTTAACTCCAAACTAGTTTTCAGCAACATTCAAATACTTAAATTAACCCTCTAACACCTGTTTTGATTTAAGTAAATCGTGAAACCAACTCTATATTGAACATGTCACTTCTTACAGCATTCCAACAGGAACAAGTTAAATTTTAGTTTTTCTTACAAAATGAT
The DNA here is from genome assembly GCA_947561395.2 of Buxus sempervirens. Taxonomy (NCBI): domain Eukaryota; kingdom Viridiplantae; phylum Streptophyta; class Magnoliopsida; order Buxales; family Buxaceae; genus Buxus; species Buxus sempervirens. The sequence continues at coordinate 33,182,141 of OX387184.1, read as the reverse complement.
CTGAAATTTCATCCCTATTTTCCTTCAGCATACTTCAAATCCTTTAACATAACAGTAATACATGCTTCTCAAAACAGATGAATCAAATTGCCACTGTTTAAACTCTAATTGTCAGTAATTTGTAAAACAGAGGTGCAGCAGTATAGTTGATCAATGTTAAATCCGAATTCAAAGATACTCGTCTAAATCAAAATCAAATGGTGCTACTCACCTCTAGATACCGAATTCAATTTGCTAAGCCTTCAACTGAACAGCAAGCTTCTTAGTTTTGCACTTCAATTTCCCACGCTCAACATTGATCTGAGTTTTTCCACCATCACCAGATCCGATTTCATCCGATCTGATATTCTCATTCAATTCAGATTAAAATTCTACAATTTTGCTCATAGTTTAGATGATCTAACCTGAACTTCGAACTCAGATTGGCCGAGAACTCCAAATCTGATCCGATCTGATTGCAGTCGCCAAGGATTCTTCACTTCTTCTAACAGAGATTAACGACAGAAAATTTAACTCTCCACATACCACAATTTCTCCAGCTTAGCTCCAACCCTAGCTTCTGATCTCTTCTTCTCTCTGAGATCTCTTCTCCAATTGCTCGATTACCAAACGAAACCAGTGCTCATTTTCACTTGGTATTTATAGTTGCCACTCAACGGCAAACTTAAATCATGATCCACTGACATGCCACACCACCAAGTTCCCTATACCAACAGCTCAATTAAAGTTAGTATCACTTTTTTTTGCCACCTCATCCGAGCATATAAATCAACTAAATAGACTTCTGGAAATTTCTCATACCTTTTAAATTTTAAATAACCCGATCGGCTCAAGCAACATTTCCTAATTAATCCAAAATCTCCTTTCTCTGCAAAATCACTAATTATTTTAAATTTAATCACTAGGATAATAAGTTTTTAATTTTCAGAAAATTAGGGATTTTACAATCTACCCCCTAATAACTGGGACATCGGGTGGAATAACATCTGTAGTTGCTGGAACACCAGCCGGGGCTACAATGGGATCCTCTACTGGATCAATAACTGGGTCAACAACTGGGTCTATCACTGGATCCTCAGCCGGAATATCCGTGGCATCATAAACAGGTGCATAGGCAGCAGCCGCTTTACGGCCTCTACCTCTCAGTATAGGTGCCATTGTACTAAAATTTACGAATACAATCAATTTAGGCAAATTCAACCAATTAATTTAAACAAGTACAACCAACTGCAACAACCAATTTAAAACAGAGAATTTACATGCATTCCATTGTTACAAGAGGAAGAAGAAATCTGAAGGAATACTCCATTACTACCACTCCCTTCAGTATATTTGCAGCTATACGAAGGTCGGGGTCGTCATGAAAATCCCTTCACTAATCTCTTCATAATATTATATAGGTATGTATAGGTTCATTTCATGCAAGTTTAGCTAATAAGCTATCCCATCTGTATAAGGTTAGTCACTTCGGTATATACTCAGCATTGGCCGATGCTTCGTAATACCTTAGTATAACCAGATACATCTGGCTCATTACACACAATCACATACAGTAATAGTAATAATTATTCAATCAAAAATAAGGAACGAATCCCTAGAAACAACCTAGGGGTTCTAGCTAGCGTGCACTCGCTCCCCAAACCAACCTAAGGCTTCTTTTCTAGGTTGTGGACCTTATTTATGCTCTGATACCAAAAATTGTCACGACCCGGAACCAGGTCTATCCCTCCAAGGCACAAACCCGTCCCAGATTGTCACAAGTGGGTCATTGTACTTGATAAAATCCGAAGGATTTAAAACTTTTTCCTAACAAGTGCAAGTGATAAACAGTTTATACATGTGCATATTAAAAGTGTGTTCATATATATATTTGAAATGTAATAAGACACAAGAGTTGTTTACAAAATAATGGGTGACTAATCACTCCTCTCAAAATGTAAAGGGTTACAGTCAAAAGACACAATACATGTGCAATAGAGAAAAAGCCTAAATCCTATAGAAGTTTTCCTCTCTATACCCAATGGATTTCTCTTTGCCTCTATCCCCAGCCCAGTCCTTCACATCGGACGATGATGGATCTAAAAATAAGAGATAAAGCAACTGTGAGACGGGTGTCTCAGTAAGCAACACATGCATGCGTAGGAAAACATAGTTTAGGCATATATCAATCGGTTAAATCATGACATGCGGTTATTTAAAATCATAAATCAAACATCATAGTTCAATGCCATACAAGTTAGTGCATGCTTGTGCATCAGTGTACAGTTAATCCATTTAGTACAATCCTTCATTCACTCTCATCAATTGATATTTAGGAGGTTTAGTATTATACTATGCATAACCCCATCTAGCTTCACCGATTACACGCGGTGGCTAGGCATCTACGCCGATTACCCACGACGTAGGCATATAGTGCTGATTACACATGTTGTATAAGTATATGATGCGATGTCAACAATATAAATCCAGAGTAACAACAACAACAACACTTGGCCATCTAGCTTCACCAATTACACATGGTGGCTAGGCATTTATGTCGATTACCCATGACATAGGCATCTAATACGCCGATTACACATGACGTTTAGGCATCCATTATTGATTACCCATAGCAAATGGGCATCGGCCACCCATGTTGCTTGGTGCCGGAATAATACACATCCATTGCTGATTACCCGTAGCAAATAGGCATCTAGCTTCACCGATTACACATTATGGCTAGGCATCTATATCAATTACCCTTGACGTAGGCATCCATACCCGATTACCTGTGGTGAATGGGCATCGGCCACCGATGTTGCTGGTGTCGGGATGAAACAACAATATATATATATATATATATATATATCAATGCCATAGGGCCATTGCCCTTTCATTCACTATCAATAACCATGGGCCATAGCCCTTTTTCATCTCATATTACAAGTAGCGGGCCAATGCCCTTAAGGTCATGCAATTTAATACGGGCTAATGCCCTTCATGTCAGGTGTGATGTGCTCACAATGAAGCTCAACAAAAAGGATTAGCTTTTCAAGCGATTTGTAAGACCCCGTATTTTCCTAAATATAAAAGTAAATTAATAATTAATATTATTGAGGGTTTTAATCGATAGAAATAATTTATGGTTGTAGGTGATATCCTAATTAGTGGAGATCCAGAGTTGGGCGCAGATCTAACCGTCTAATCGTGAGATATCGAGGTATGATTGATACTCTAATTTGAATGTATTCTGATTGGGCGATGTACGTTTAGTTTTTATGTGTGGGTTGCGTGGGATCAGAGAGTATATATACATGTTAGATACCCTAATAATATACGTTTGGAATACCTATCGTATTGTGTTCGTATTCAACAGCCACAAGTAGCAGTCGCATGACCAAGAGCGACTGAGAACGACCGAAGAAGAAAGGAGAGGGTTGTTCCAGTTTTCTTCTTCCCAAAAGTAGTGTTTTGCGTTGGTGATAGTGTTGTTCAGAGGAGAAAGGTTGGAACGATCAAACAGAGGTAGGTAGCACTGTTTTCACGATTGTTTTTGTATTAGTCGATTGTTTAATCTCTATTGCATGTTTATATGTTGTAGAAATATGTATTTAGCTTTTTATCAACATTATATGTACCTTAGAAACGCTTTGAACACGAAAAATTGGATTTTCGATGATCGGTTTGACATTTTTGGGAGACCGCTGAGCTTACTGTGCTCAGCGATCCTCAGTGCTCCTAGCCACTCGTCAAAAAATTCTTACCGCCCAAGACCGCTTACTGATAGACAGTCGGCAATCGATTTTGAACTACCGCCTACCCTAGACCGCTTGAGTGATCGTAGGCGATCCTGAGCGCTCAGTGCAGAAAATCCAAATTTAACCCCTGATTCAATTACAAACTATTTTTAACCAATTTTAATCTTTAAGTAAGATGTTTTGAGACCAAATTAAATTACCAATTACCTGTTTTGCAAACAAATAAAAATAGGGAGGTATTTAGGGTATGAGTTGCCGAGTATTACAAATAATGGGAAAACCTAAGTTTTGTGAGAACCAGACTTATAAATTTGAGATAATTAACTAAGAGACATGTAAATTTATATTGATAACCAGAATGTAATATAAAGGATTTCCAGATCAGAATTTCAAACCCAGTTAACCCAATAATGAAAGAAATTACAGATTTAACTATATTATGCCGCTAGGCACTATTACTTACAGAAATATTAGTCCTTAGGGATTTTTGGTGTCTAGTGGGCATAGCTGGTTATGGACCCATAGTTTTGGCTAGATAGCTAAGGGATATTTCATTTGGGTTGAGTTACTTCCTAGTGTGAACGCGCTTCCTTTGCAAGTTGGTTTGCTCTAAAGGGTCCTATGTCTGGAGGGACACCCCGGTGCTCCGCTGGTGATTCCCTGTACATGTGAATAAGCGACCATCTCCTTGTATTGATTTTGGTGCTGCATGCCGGTGGTTCATGCCATCTCGGTTGAGTCGTGTGTAATAAGTCGATGATTACGGCTCTTATCTAAGGTGATGTTCATGGGTTTGAGTATCATTAATAGTGTCGCCCATAATCCGCACGGTGGTATAGCATATGGTTGAGAGTCATCTCAAACGTGTATCTTTCTTTGTGAGTCCTACATTGATACTGAGATCACAAACACTTACTCCTGATATTGTTCACATGCTGGATGCATGTATTGGATGCTATGGCTGGATGTGACTATTTAGTACATCCCGGTTTTATATTGGATTATGTTATTGATTTATGAATCAAGATCTTTGATATACCTGATACTATTCACTGAAACTTAAACTGTTTTATATGCTGATTTGTATTCTATGATCGATATGAATGTTTATATAAGCCTGTTTACTCGAGACTGCTTATTCGAGCATGAACATCTATTTTAATAGTTATGAACTATTTTATAGCATGCATGTGTTGCCTACTGAGTTATTCATATCTCACCCTACTTCTTTATGTTATTTTTTAGCTGATACGCGAGAGGGGGATCCTAGTGGGGATTATCAAAGTGAGCCTGTTGATTTTTCGCAGAAGGATTATTATTATCCTGACTTGATCTGAGGATTATTATTTATTTGGGTTTTGATGTACTAGAGAGATTGAGAGCTTTAGTGACCCTTTCATTATTACTAGACTTGATCACTTGGATTGGATGGTTATTTATTTCTTTATGAGGATGTTAGACTACACTTCCGCACATTGATGATTTTGCACTTTTATTATTAATATTAAATGGATTATTTTAATTCTTTAGTCTAGATAATTATTGATGAATATTTGATATGGGTTAGTATCATCTCGAATTCGGTTGTTGAGCTGGACTCGGGTTGTTACAGTAGCGAACCGGATTCGGGTCAGGTGCTGGTTTGCATTGACTCGGGTTTGGGGCGTTACAGAGGTGGTATCAGAGCAATGGTCCTAACCTTAAATAGCCACCCTTAGGGGGATGGGATTGTGAGTACGCTAGATAGAACCCCTAGAAGTATTGGTTTCTAACAAATGGAATTTGTATTTTGCAGATGGCTGGTAGAGGGAGACGCGCACGAGCTGATACTACTGATGAGACAGTTGAGGCTAGGGAGCAGCAACAGGATGCTCCATTACCACCACCTCCAGCTGGAAGAGATGTGTGGGCTGCTATTGGTACTTTTGCAGAACTTCTTGCCAAGGAACGGGAGGAAAGGATGAGTCAGAACTTGAATGGGAATGGTGGTGATGGACACAAGAATGCTCCTAGACATGAGGGAGAGATTCAGACAACTCAAGACTTAGAGCAGTTTAGGAAGTTGGATCTGCCTATTTTCAGTGGACGACCAAACTCGATGGAGGCAGAGAAATGGCTGATGCGAGTTGAGTGGATATTTGAGGCCATGGGATGCCCAGTGGATAGGATGGTGAGACTGGCACTGTTCTTGTTTGAGGGTGAGGCAGTTCACTGGTGGATAGCTAGGAAGAGGCAGAACCCTCAGGCTACTTTTATGACATGGGATGGATTCCGCAAGGTGTTTTATGAGCATCATTTTTCTGAGGAGGTCCGACTTAAGAAAGAGCGGGAATTCATGGACATCACCCAGGGGAGCTAGACAGTGGCACAGTACGAGGCCAGATTTGCAGCCTTGTCTCGTTTTGCACCCCATATGACTCAGGATGAGAGGAGACTGACGTCGCACTTTGAGTAGGGTCTAAAGTCTGAGATTCGGAGTATGCTGATGGTATTCATGTGCACCGAGCTAAAGGATATTGTACGTCGAGCCACCAGGGCTGAGAGTGACCTTGAGACCAAAGTTAGCCAGAGTAGGGCTAGACAGTAGATGAGGCCAGTTGAGCAGCAAGGTTTCCTTAGTGGAGGCAAGAGGCCTAGAGATTGGACTAGAGGAGAGTCTTCTAGAGATCAGTACAGGCCAGCTTAGAAGGGACGTGTCAGATGTGGCAGGTATCACGTACCGGGTCTGTGTGTTGCAGCTCTGGGTACTTGCTACAGGTGTGGTCAGATAGGCCATAGAATTAATGACTGTAGGTTTCCTTCGAGCTATCCGCCGTTGGCAGTGAAACGGCCAGATGGACTATTGCCAGCACCAGCACCCGCCGCACCACAAAGGCTGTAGTTTCAGTAGCCAGCTCAGAGAGCACCCGTGGGACAGAGACCCCAGGGCCGAGGAGCAACTCAAAGAGCAGGACAGAGGCAGACAGTACCTGCTCAGCAGCCACAGCAGGCTAGGGCATTTGTTGTAGAGGCATATGAGAAGGAGCATGAGCCTGAGCACATGGAGGAGATCGAGGCTGATCATGAGGCACCCGAGCCGATCGGAGGTATTCTTTTCATCTGTGGTAGATCAGCATGTGTTTTATTTGATTCTGGTGCTTCGCATTCCTTTATATCGCTTGTTTGTGCACGACGGATTGGATTGTCACCTATTGATTTGGATGCTATATTGACTGTGCACACACCATTGGGAGAGTCCACTAGAATTGAGTCTGTGTATAGAGACTGCATGATTAGATTGGGGAGATTGGAGTTGCCTGGTGATTTGATTGCCTTGGAGATTGGAGGGTTTGATGTGATACTGGGGATTGATTGGTTATTCGGACATCACGTCACCCTATATTGTTATGCTAGGACTATTACAGTCAAAGGGCCAGATCAAACCACCCATTGTTTCAGATGTGAGGGCCAGATCAGACCACCCATTGTTTCAGATGTGAGGGGTTGAAGTCACGTATTGGTCTGGTAGCATTTGTAGTGGTAGAGGAGCTTGGGAGTGACGCTCCTATCATCTCCGATGTACCTATAGTTCAGGAGTTTGCTGATGTATTTCCAGAGGAGTTACCTAGACTACCACCTGCTCGAGATATTGAGTTCAGGATTCAGTTGATGCCTTGTACAACTCCAGTTTCGAAGCCACCCTATAGGCTTGTGAAACTTGAACAGGAGGAGTTGAAGAAGCAGATAGATGAACTTCTAGAGAAGGGATTTATCAGGCCAAATGTGTCACCATGGGGTGCACCAGTTTTGGTGGTGCAGATGAATGATGGTAGTATGCAAATGTGTATTGATTATAGGTAGCTAAATCAAGTGACAGTAAAGAACAAGTATCCGCTGCCTATGATTGACGACTTGTTTGACCAGTTAGGAGGTGCATCTTGGTTTTCCAAGATTTATTTAAGGTCGGGCTACCATCAGTTGAGAGTAACAAAGGAGGATGTAGAGAAGATAGCTTTCCGTACACGCTATGGGCATTATGAGTTCCTGGTTATGCCTTTTGGGCTGACCAATGCCCCAGCTATTTTCATGGACCTCATGAATAGGATATTTCATGCATATTTGGACAGTTTTGTAATGGTGTTTATCGATGACATTCTGGTATATTCTAAGACCAAAGAGGAACATGTTGGGCATTTGAAGTCAGTATTGCATACTTTGAGAGACCATAGGCTGTATGGAAAATTCAGCAAGTGTCAGTTCTGGTCGAGGCTGATTTCATTCTTAGGTCAATTATCTCAGGAGAGGGCATATCTGTGGACCCTGAGAAGGTTAAGGCAGTGGTAGATTGGCCTAGACTCACTACCGTGACAGAAGTTAGGAGTGTAAAACCCCAAAATTTTCTACATGATTTTTTTATTGGTGAAAATTTATAAGCTGTGTATGTAGGGAAACTTGGTGGGTGAGCGTGCACTGAATCATAGGTTTAAAATGGTCGAGCGGCAAAGTACATCGGGTAAGTATAAATACTTAATGTATTTAGACTCGTAGGTTTTCGCATACTTTGAGTTGAAGGAGATTTCGGCTGGTGATCTATGGTTTTGGAGAGAAGCAAACCGTGTGTTTCCTGCCGATCGGAGTTTTCAGAATCAGGGTGTTAAGAGTAACCTCTTGCGAATAGAAGGAGAACTGAGTGGCGATCGACTGTTGGATTTGCTGTACTAGGAGTTGCCGTTGCAAGGTTTTGGAGTGTATAACAGTGAGTAGCATCGTTTTAGTCTGATGTTCTTGGGTTTTGTGTAAGCACCTCATTTTTGCACTCCCAGAAGAGCCGGAAATGCAAACCCTAGACGGAAAGTAAAACCCTAAGGGGTGAAAATTTGACTTTTTGATCAAATGAAAATTGGCCACCTTGCTTTATCTCAATGGATAGAAATCCCGACACAAGTCCAACGCAACTGAGTTTGCTGGAATCGGAGTTCGGATGAAGGTTCTGCAGGCCGGTCAAACTTGAGGGGGATCCGAAAGTTGACTTTTTACCGAACCCCAAGCCAGGTGCTTAGTCCTATGTCGTTGGATAAAGGGCTCCGATACGGTTCTAACGCAATTGAGTTTGCTCAAATCGGAGTCCGGATGAAGGAGATATAAGCTGTCGAAGTTTCTGAACAGCAAAACCGGAAACTGCACACGTGGCGTAGAAACTGCGCACGTGGCAAGAAACACAGGAAAATATCTCAAGGACTAAATCTCAAAAATCAAAAAGTTGTCAAATATCTCAGGGTCTAAACCAAAATTCACAGGGGGCAATCCGTAGATATCCAAAAGTCTCAAATCGGTCGAATCGGTCAAGTCGAGGGGCAAATCTATAATTTTTCGATTTGTATCCGACCAAATATGTTGGATACACATATTTTTGTGTGTAACCGACATATATTGTCGGATACAAAAGATTTTCTAGCGAGATCCCTGCCGATTCCCCGACAAATTCGCAGTAGCATTAAATTTTGGAATTATTATGTTTTGTATCCGATATTTAATATCGGATACAAGTGGCACTTAGTGTATCCGACCAATATGGTCGGATACATTAAAGAAGTCTATAAAAGCCACCAGCAAGCTCCTTTTGTTGGTTGGCTCCTTTTATTATTCTTAAAGTCTTTTCTCCCTCCTTGACCACTCCGAACACTCTCCTCTCCAGCCCTCCTTGCTCCTATTACCACCTTTGGACCATCCCAAGTTATTCCCACCCCTCCTTCCTCCATTCTTCTCCATCTTCACTCAAGCAAGGAAAAGTTTAGCTGCTATTGGTGGAGCAAAGGGACTTTCCAGTTGTTGGAGGAACTTCAAGAGGAGCCCACACACCTTGTGCAAGAGTCTTAGAACCTCCAGGTATCACTCCTCACCACGTTCTCTCTTAAATATATAAAAATGGATGTATTTTGCCATGTTTAGAATGTTCAGCTTCTCCCATGTTCAGGCTTGCTTTTCTGAGTAACTTACACATATTATTGTTTTATTTCCGTGAGCATGGAGGTCTCCAGGTGAGGGAGACCTCATGTGCAAGATTCATGGGAAAATGAGTACCATGTTCACCCCCATTTGGGGTTGTCCACCCTACTGTTTTGGGGTATTCGATGACTATTCTTCAAGGGAGCATGTTCCCTCTTGTTAGCAATCTCTTGTACCCCCACATAAGCCCCCTTTCTCTTTCCCTTCTCTAAGTTTTAGGGTGTTTAAGTTTGATTCTTGGGTTCATATCTTGATATGATGTGTAGGAAATGCATGCTAAACCATGGCTCTTCTTATGTTCTTCTCGCATGTTTATGTTTTGATAATTTTATTTCTTGCGTGCATGTGACCCTATGGTTTTGGCAGCCACCTCCCTATTGCTTTTGCTAAACCATGCATGCTACAGATCAAGTGTTGCTTGCTGTATTTTTGGCATGTGATGGGTCATAGGCATGCTCCCTTCGCTTTGTCCTAGGTGAGTGGCTGTTGGGGACAGCAGCAAACTCTCATTGTTTGCTGCTGTCCCAGTAGGTTTGGAGCCCAAGACCAGGCCTAGCCCTTCAACCCTTGCATGCATGCTGCCCTATCCCTAACACCCTTGCCATTTCCAGCCTGGATTGTATGCTTAAGCCCTCCCCTTTGTGGTTTTGGTCTGCTGCCCGGTGCACGGGCAGCAGGTTTTCTTAGTTATTTTTATTGATGCTTGCATGAGTTTCTGCTGGGAACAGCAGCAGCATCCCCACCCACCTCCTGTTTTTTTTTCTTTACTGTTTGGTGGCTTAAGAATTATGCTCCCCTAACCCCCAGCTCACTGTTTTAAGTCCTTGCCATCCCCTTCCAAACCCTTTGTAATGCTTGCTGTCCCATAGCTCCCCCCCCCCCCCCCCCTCTCTCTTGATGATGTTTTTGACCCCATCGGCATAAGCTAGGTTACTTGGGTGGTTGCTGTGCCCCTGCCATCCATTTTTCTTTATATATACATGATCATGTTCGGCAAACATAAGCACACACATGCACATGTGTGCTGATGTTTTTTTGGTTTCTTTTGGCATGCCTCTACCTCCTTGTATTTTACACTTCAAGGCCACCCCAGTTCAGGTTGCTGGTTGCTGTCCTACACCTTCCCACAGGTCACTCAAAACACACGTGCATCCACCCCTAACCCTACACACTCTCACATGCCAAGCATGCACCCTTCACCTCCAACAACCCTCTTGCCATGATGTACATAGGCTGTGCTGGGGATAGCAGTAAGCCTTGGTGCTACTGCTGTTCCCAGCAGGTTTTCCCACACAGCAGCAACCACCAGGGCAGCCCCACTTCCAATACCATGTAGGAATGCAACCCCCTCATCCCCTTGCTTGAAAGTGCCATTTTGTTTAGGGTAAATGCATGTTTAGGTTCAGATTTAATCGTCTTTTTATTGTATTGTGCATGTGGCCTCAGTTTTAGTGCTCTTCTTCTTATTTATAATTGCAATAGCTATCATGCATGCTCCCCCCCATCTCAGGCCAACTTGGTACTGTTAAGTGCACCAATAAAACTCACCCTTTTGCCCTTATATGTTTGTTGTTTGTGTGCATAAGGATATGATCCCCTACCTCCATACCTTTATTGATCCTAGCATGCTCAAACACCCTGCCCCAGCTGCTGTCTCCAACAGGTGGTTCGTTTCTTTGCACCCCCAAGCCCAACCCATGAGACACTAAATGTGTATGCCATCCCCCACCCAGCCCGTAAGCAAGGCCCAATCTCTGCCTAGCAAGCCTAGCTATTTAGTTGCTGCTGTCCCACTGTACCTAAAGCAATGTTTCTTTATGTTTATCTCTTGATAGCTTGCATTGATACCATGTGAGGTGTCTTGCTGTGAATTTTTTAATCTTTCCTTGATTAGTGAAATGCAAGCATCCCGGTGGAATTGCCAAGACCCCCGTCTCATTGCCATATGTGGCTAGAAAGAAAAGGGCAGCACCTCCATGCACTATCACCTACACCCTTGCCTTTGCTGGAAAATCCCAAAAAGGATTAAAGTGGGTGCCACCCCAAACCTGAACCAATGTGGGCCCTTGCAAGGGCCCACATAGCTTGTAGAGACCCCTATGAAGCCCAAGAGCCACCTACATTGCAAAGCCCTCAAGAAATGCTACTTTTGGTGCTCTTTGAATCTTGATGCATGGGAATGATACTTTCAAACCGAACCAAGTGAACCAATAGGGTTTCCGGGTCACCCAGAAACCCAACATGGGACTTGGACCACCGGTCCAACTCGGAACATTAGTGGGCCTTCCAACGGGGCCCACCAAGCCCAATGAACCCTTTGCGCATATAACTAAACCAGATAAACTAATTAACCAACCAAGCCGGGTGGGCCAAACCCAATGCGGCCCACCCGAACTTGTTGTACGGAATGATGTGTTTGAATTGCATGGTTTGGCCGAGACCCAGGGCTAGGGCCTATCAGACCCGCTAAAGCCCACCAACTAAACCAAGGAAGGGTGCAAACCCTAAAACCTTCAGGAACTTGGGCTTTCAAGCCCACATTTGGACTACAGGCCCCAAGCCCAATGTCCAACTCACCTTGGCAAATTTAAACAAGATAATCTAAAAATACTTTGGCAACCATCATGGGGGCCCACCTAAGGGCCCGCAAACCGAGGCCAACCCACTTTTGCATGAAAGCCACTTAAATTCTTGAATTAAACCTTAAAATAAAATTAATTATCTAAACCTAAACCCAAAGGGCCTCTTAGGCTTAGGCAGAGGCTCACATGGGATATGCGGGCTTACCCAAGTCCACCAAGGAAACTGTGGGCTTTCCAACAAGGCCCACCCAGTCAGACTCAGAACACCTAATTAAACAAGATAAAAACAATTAAAGGAACCCACACCACTCAAGTGGACCCACCAGACTTAACCAAGTTGCATATCGGATTAGGAATCGGGTGAGAAACCACAATAAGTTGACTCAAACCAGGGAACCCATGGGACCCGTCATCCGACGGGGTGGTTTGGGGTGTCTACGGACTTCCCTAGACCACAATCGAGACCTGTCTCAGAATCTCAAGCCGCAGACCAGACCAATAGACAAGATTAGGCACCCAGGTGTCCACCTGCACCCCATCAGGTGGTGGAGACTCCGAATTTTCCCGTGTTGCATTTCCGACGCACGCACATTTTGTCTATTTGATTTAGTGTATGCATGATCTCGGAGAAATAACGATTCGCCTATGTTTTTTGGAATAATTTTAGAGGCGAAAAATACAGGTTGTTAGATTAATTTCGAATCGTGTCTAATAGTCTTTGAAAGATGGTAGGAGTGTTGAAAAGTCGTTATAGAGGTGAGAAAATGGGACAATCATGGAGTTCTAGGAGTTACAGAGAGTCGTGATTCGAAGGTGGTGTCCGCCGACTTGGCGCCTACCTAGCACCAAGTAGTAGAGTCAGCGCGAGATATGGTTTTTGTTCTCGCCGAGTTCACGCTCATCTCACGCCAAGGGTTTTAGTTAGCACGAGATATGGTTTTGTTTCTTGCCGTGTTCGCGCTTATCTCACGCCAACTACTTTTAGTTAGCGTAAAGTGTTTTTTGGTATCGCTGAGTTCACGCCGACCTAGCGCCAACTGCGCCGAAGTCATCGCACCCACTAATTTACACAGTGAGTTGCGGCTGATCAGATTGAGTCTATTTTTGGTACTTTAGGGATTAAATCTTTTTGCCAAAACCTAGATCAGGATACTAGAGGTATTTTAAGTTAATCAAAAACCTTTCGTAGATATAATTACATGAATTGTGGGTTTACCAAGCCAAGTTTGGGGAAACTGTTGGGGTAAATTACTGTTCTAAATGCCATGAGTTAAGGACTTAGTTTTAAGTTTTGTTTTATATTTTTCCCAGTTTATGAACTCGTTCTAATCGGGATTTGCGTGATTTTCAAATATTGAGCCGTATGTTGCCACAATATCTTTGTACAAATAGAAAATGGGTTTTATTACCAGTGGTCTTGTGTTTTGGGATTTGAGTAATTATGGAATGTACATGAGGTACTGTTCTGGTTCGAAGTGACCTGTGTTTAGCTATGTTGTGTTATACATGATGATGGATATGTTTGGTTTTAATGTGATGTCAGAGTTGAGTTTATACGATGGTTTTTCTGTTTTTGTTTAGCTTGTGGATCCATGCTTAAGCTTAGTAATGTGATGGTATTGCTGGTTGGTGTAATTACATGGCCTTGTGTGTTGCCATGACCAGTGTAGAGCAGCTAGAAACCCTGAGTAGGCCTGGTTGTCAATGCCGAAACCCGGGGAGTAGGCCGGCATTGGATGACGAAACCCTGAGTAGGCCGTCATTTCAGAGTTCCGAAACCCTAAGTAGGCTAGAACTGTGTACATGGAGGTGTGGATGTCTCCTTGGCATGTCAATTAATCAATTTAACAATAGCCATGACATTGACCATTCGATGTGTTGTCAGTATTGTTATTGAAACATGATTGGAAACTAATATTGGTTTTGGATTTAAACTTGGAAATTGTCTTGGTTGCTTTAATCGTACTGGCTATTTATCGGTGCATAATTTGAACTGTTGTTAACTATTTCTGCATGCATATGCTACTCGCTAACATATTCGTATCTTTTGTTTTTGTTTTTGTTTTTGTTTTCAGATACTCATGGTGAGGCGACTACTGGGGTAGATCCAACTGAGACGTATAGGGAGGAAGATTACTATTATATTCCATAGACTTGTAGGATATTTTGGATTGGACTTTTAATTTATTTAAGGTTGAAGGAGAAATAAAGTAGTTCGAGGTTGAACCATTTGATTTTAATAAAGCTGAATTTTGAATTCTTAGATAATAAATGTTTGTGTACTCTGATATGGTTTAGTTTAGGTGATTATCCAGCAATCACAATTATTTTAGATCCTTACCTAACACTCTGTGAGACGTGTTATACCTTTATTGAACAACACGGATCCGGGGCATTACAAGGAGTTTCCTTTGCATGGCAGGGTACTACAGGAGATTCATCGAGGGATTTTCTCGTATAGCCACATCCCTGTCTAACTTAACCAAGAAGGCAGTAAAATTCCAGTGGGATGAGAAGTGTGAGCAGAGCTTCCAGGAGTTGAAGCAAAGGTTGACTACTACCCCAGTGTTGATTGTGCCATCCATGGATGAAGCATTTGCAGTATATTGTGATGCTTCTAGGATTGGTTTGGGATTTGTTTTGATGCAGCAAAGCAGAGTTGTAGCTTATGCCTCGAGAATGTTGAGACCACATGAGAAGAACTACCCTACTCATGATTTGGAGTTGGCAGTCATAGTCTTTGCACTTAAGCTATGGAGGCATTACCTTTATGGAGTAAAGTTCGAGATTTTCCCTGATCATAAGAGCTTGAGATACTTGTTTTCTCAGAGAGACTTGAACATGAGGCAGCGTAGGTGGATGGATCTGCTTAAGGACTTTAAGTTTATTTTGCAATACAACCCAGGTAAAGCAAATTTGGCGGCATATGCCTTGAGCAAAAAGAGTGCAGTTGATGATCAAGTAGCTACTCTAGCAGCCTTTATGATGAATCAGTGTAGATTGGTGGATTCAGTCAGAGATTGGCAGGGAGAGTTCAGCTTGCCACAGGATGGAGTGATTAGAGTTGCTCATGTTCAGATAGAGCTAGATTTGGTACAGTTGATTCAGGAGAGACAATTGACTGACCCACAGCTGAATCAGACCAGAGAGTTGATTAGTAGAGGATCTGAGGTTTCTGCAGATTTTTCAAATAGAGATGGGCTATTGAGGTTTAGAGGTCGTATTTGTGCTCCGGTTTATGAGGAGATTAAGGAGAAGATATTGACCAAGGAACACAGATTGAAATATGCAGTGCAACCAGGGAGTACAAAGATGTATAAGAATCTGAAGGAGATCTATTGGTGGTTAGGAATGAGGAGGGAGATTGCAGAGTATGTGGCTAAGTGTTTGACATGTCAGCAAGTGAAGGCTGAACATCGTAAGCCACCTGGGCTACTTCAGTCACTTCCTATTCCAGAATGGAAGTGGGAACAGGTGACCATGGACTTTGTGCTTGGATTACCTTTGACAGCGAAGAAGGAGGATGCTATTTGGGTTATCATTGATAGACTAACTAAGTCAACACATTTCTTACCTATCAGCACTACACAGCAGTTGAAGTCTATAGCTGAGTTGTATGTCAGGGAGATAGTAAGACTTCATGGAGTGCCAGTTTCCATAGTATCTGATAGAGATACACGATTCACGTCACACTTTTGGTTTGCATTTTAGGCAGCCATAGGCACGAAGCTTAGCTTCAGCACCAGCTATCATCCTCAGACAGATGGACAGTCTGAGTGTACCGTTCAAACCTTGAAAGATATGCTGAGATGTTGTGTTATGGATTGGGGAGGCAGTTGGAATCAGCAACAACCATTAGTGGAGTTTGCCTATACTAATAGTTATTAGGCGAGTATTTAGATGGCACCATTTGAGGCACTATATGGCAGAGCTTGTAGATCCCCAGTGTGCTGGGTGGAAGTTGGAGAAAGACAACTTATTGGGCCGCAAATTGTACAGGACAGTATTGAAAAGATAAACCAGATTAGGCAGAATATGCTTACAGCCCAGAGTCTTCAAGAGAGCTATGCTGACACTAGAAGGAGAGATTTGCATTTCGAGATTGGTGATTCGGTGTTTCTGAAGGTGTCTCCATCTCATGGGATTAAGAGATTTGGCAAGAAAGGCAAGTTGGCTCCGAGATATATAGGTCCATTTGAGATTGTGGATACAATGGGACCAGTGGCATACAAATTGGCATTGCCTGCACAGCTGGAAGGAGTTCATGATGTATTCCATGTTTCTATGTTAAGGAAGTACGTGCATGACCCTACTCATATCATCCAGCATGAGCCACTGGTAGTTCAAGGGTAATTCCACTTGTGAAAGTGCTTTGGCAGAACCACACAGTTGAAGAGGCCACTTGGGAGTTGGTGTAATGCCCCAAGCCCGGGTCAGTACAAACCGGCACCCAACCCGAACCCGGTTCGCTACTGTAACAACCCAAGTCCGGTTCAACAACCAAACTCGAGGTGTTACCACGAAGCGGGGGTCAGATACAAACTAAGATTCACAATACATATTTTAAAAGTCAATTAATTACATCAAAGTTCTGGTGGAAAATAAAACAATTCTTTATTTAATTTAATCATTTCAGTTTACGATAACATTTGTCTAATCAACATGTGAACATTAATATCAATTACAATTCTACCCATCAAATAAAACCCCATCTTCGCGATCTCTCCAAGCAAACCTAAAAAATAGGGGAAAACGGAGTGAGATTTACATCTTAGCAAGTAGCTGGTGCATGCAATTAGAAACAGTCTAATGTAAGCAAATAGTCATGAGGTATGCGATTAATCAATGATAAGGCGATGAGTTCAAATTATCGATGGGAATCCAAATAAAGCAATAAAATAGATAATCATGCATAAATACCAGCAATAAGATGTTATCGAGGTAAAACCACAAAAGCTATAAAACACGTGCCGTTGCAGGACTCACAAAGATGATAAATATTTGAAATGGCACTCGACTAAATGCTATACCACCGTGCGGCTTAAGGGCGAAGCTACTAAGACACTCAAACCCATGAAGATCACCTTAGATAGGAGCCGTAGTCATCAACTTATTGTGCACGAACTCAGCAGAGTTGGCATGTACCACCAGCATGCAGCACCCGAAATCAATACATAGAGGTGACCGCTTATCCACATGTACAGGGAATCACCAGTGGAGCACCGGGGTGTTCCTCCAGACATAGGACCTTCCAAAGAAAACTAACTTGCAAAGGAAGCGCGCTCGCACACAGTGTAACACCCCAAATTTTCCTAAATATAAAAATAAATTAATAATTAATATTCTTGAGGATTATTATTGATAGAAATATTTTATTAATTTAGGTGATATTATAATTAGTGGAGATCCAGAGTTGGGCACAGATCCGACCGTATGATCGAGAGATATTGTAACATCCCGAACTCGGGTCAGTGCAAAGCGGCACCCAACCCGAACCCGGTTCACTACTGTAACAACCCGAATTCAGTTCAACAACCAAATCCAAGGTGTTACTAGCCCATATCAAATACATCATCAATAATATACCAGACCAAAGAATGAAAAATCCATTCACTTTATTATACTATCAGAGTTGCGGAAACAAGTATGTGCAGAAGTGTAGTCTAAAATCCTCAAATAAACATTTAAGTTGATCATCAATCATTAATATCAAAGTCTGGTAAAATAAAATGGTTACTATCTCTCTCATCTCTCTAGTACATCAAATCCAAATGAAAAATAGTCTATCAAATATGACTAAGTCTAAATCAATCATCCACCTCAAACAAGATCCAGATAAAAGTAATCCTCCGGTGTATACTCAGCTATCTCTCCCTGGAAATCACTAGGATCCCCCTCTCGCGTATCAGCTGAAAAATGAAATAAAAGTAGGTGAGATACGAATATCCCAGTAGGTAACACATGCATGATTAAACAGTTCATATAAGTAAAATAACAGTTCATGCACGATTAAGCAACATCGACTAAGCAGACTCGTATAATCATTCGTATCATTCATGAATACAAAACAGTATGATAAACAGTTCTAGAGATGAATTCCAACAAGTTTTAATATAAGAATCCAATATCAAAATCAATAACATAATTCATACTTTGCTATGATGCACTAAACAGTCACATCCGGCCAATATCTCAATCACATGCCTCCAGCATGTATACAATAATAATAACAAGTGTTGTGATTTCAGTGTCATTTGTAGGACTCACAAAGATAGATAAACCTTTTGAGATGATTCTCAACCAATTGCTATACCACCGTGTGGCTTAGGAGCAATGCTATTAATGATACTCAAGTCCCATGCAGCGCAGCTTAGACAAGAGCCGTAGTCACTGATTTATTGCACACGTATCCATTAGAGTTGGCATGTACCACCAGCATGCAGCACCAGAATCAATACATGGAGATGGTCGCTTATCCACATGTACAGGGAATCACCAGCTGCTCACCGAGGTGTCCCTCCAAACATAGGACCTTTCCAGACAAACTAACTTGCAAAGGAAGCGCGTCGCAAAAGAGAGAAACTCAACGCAAATGACATATCCCTCAGCTATCTAGCAACAACTATGGATCCATAACCAGCTATGCCCACTAGACTCCAAAATTCCCTAAAATATAATATTTCTATAAGGGTTGGTGCCTAGCGGCATATAAAAGTTAAATCTGTCAATTACTTCAATATTCGGTCATCTGAGTTCTGAATTATCTTTATAAAGTTTTCTAGTTCATAGTGTCATTTAGAGTTGTTTTGGTAATCAAATATAGTTAGGTTTTCCAAAAACTAGATTTCTCAATTACTTTCAAAGTTTGGCAACTAATGTCCTAAATATCTTCCTAATTTATTTTTCTGTAAAACAGGGAATTAGATAATTTATTTTGGTCTTAAAACATCTTAATTAATCATTAAAATTGTCTAAAAATAGTTTGGAATTGAATCAGGGTTTGAAATTACGAAAATCTGTAAAATCTGAACAGAGCGCTCAGGATCGCCCCGGCGGTCTGTGGTCGGCGGTAGTTCAAAATCGAATGCCAACGGTACGTCTTCCAGCGGTCTAATATTTTTAACTAGCGCCAAGGATCGCCGAGTACAGTCGAGGTTGGCAGTCATCCAAAAACGAACAGAAACACTTCCAAAACGTGATTTTTCCTATTCTAAACAATCCCATAATACTTATAATGATTATATCATGCATCATACATATATCTACATCATAAAAACATGGTTTGAAGATTAAACGAATGTTAAATACAAAAACGAGTATAAACGGTGTCACCTACCTCTTAAACGTGCGTACTTCTCCTTCTTCTCCAACCAACTACACTCACAGATGTGATATAACCCCCAGACAACGAAGAACTCCAAAAACCAAACCTTTCTTCCTCCTTCTTCTCCCTCAGTCGTTCGGTCACTTGTTGCTTGCAGCTGAAGTTGACGAGTGAAAATACAACGTGTAAGTTTTAGGTTATTTTAATTGGTATTTATACTCTCCGATCCCATGTATCTTACATACACAAAACTCCATACACACGCCCAATCATAGCTCTTAAATTAAAGCGTTAATCATACCTTGATATCTCATGATCGGACGGTCAGATCTGCGTCTAATTCTGGATCTCCACTAATTAGATCATCCCCTATAATAATAAAATATTTCCATCAATTATAACTCTCAAGAATATTATTTATTAATTTATTTTATTATTTAAGGAAAATTCTTGATTTTACAGATATCAAGGTAAGGGTGATATTTTAAATAAGCAATGTTTTGATTGGGCAATGTGTGGAGTTTGATACACATGTGTTGCGTGGGATACGAGGGTATATAAACAAGTCTAATACCCTAGAGACATACGGTTGACATACTTTTGCTCATATTCAACAGCCGCAAGAGAGAACTCATGACTATGTGCGATTGAAACCGAGAACGACCAGGAGGAGAAGAGAAGAAGAAGATAGGGAGAGCGTTGTGTTGATTTTTGGGTCTTCTGAATGTTGCTTGGGTTTGTGTTCGTTGCTGTTCAGAAGAGATGGAGAGGAAAAACGCACGATAAAGGTAGGCAACATTGGTTTTTGACCTTCGTTTGGTACTCACGTTTGGTTTAATCCCTACTGCATGTGTTTTGTATTGTATAATCATGTATTTAGTTTGATAATCATCTTATAAGTATGTTAAAATGATTTTGGACGTGAAAAATCAAGTTTTGAAACACTTTCTGTTCGTTTTTTAGAGACCGCCGAGCTTACTGTGCTCAGCGATCCTCGGCGATCCTAGGCGCTCGTTGAAAAAATTAGACCACCCAAGACCGCTTGATGACTTATAGTCGGCGACCAATTTTAAACTACCGCCTACCGTAGACCGCCTGAGCGATCCTAGGTGATCCTGAGCGCTCTGTGCAGAAAATGCAGAATTTCGTATTTTCAAACCCTGATTCAATTCTAAACTATTTTTAACAAATTTTAACGTCCAAATAAGATGTTTTAAGACCAAAATAACTTACCAATTCCCTGTTTTACAAAAGAATAAAAATAGGAAGTATTTAGGGAAATTAGTTGCTAAGCTTTGTAAATAGCAAGAAACCTAAGTTTTGGTAGAATTGAACCTGTAAATTTGAGTTAATTAATTAAGAAACATGCAAATTTATATTGTTGACCAGAATATGATATACAGGACTCCCAGATCAGAATTTGAATATAACTAACCCAATAAGGAAGGAAATTGTACATATAACCATTATATGCCACCAGGCACTATTACTTACCGTAATATTAGTCCTTAGGGATTGTTGGTGTCTAGTGGGCATAGCTGGTTATGGATCCATAGTTTTGACTAGAAAGCTAAGGGATATTTCATTTGGGTTGGGTTACTCCCTGTTGCTAACGCGCTTCCTTTGCAAGTTGGTTTGCTCTGGAGGATCCTATGTCTAGAGGGACACCCCGGTGCTCCGCTGGTGATTCCCTGTACACGTGGATAAGTGACCATCTCCATGTATTGATTCTGGTCCTGCATGCTGGTGGTACTTGCCAACTCGGTTGAGTTAGTGTGTAATAAGTTGATGACTACGGCTCTTATCTAAGGTGATCTTCACGGGTTTGAGTATCATTAGTAGCGTCGCCCATAAGCCGCACGGTGGTATAGCATATGGTTGAGAGTCATCTCAAACGTGTATCTTTCTTTGTAAGTCCTACAATGATATTGAGATCACAAACACTTATTTCTGATGTGATTCACATGCAAGATGCATGTATTGGATGCTATGGTTGGATGTGACTGTTTAGTACATCCCGGACTTATATTGAATTCTATTATTATTTATTAATCATGATCTAGATATACTTTATTTGTTCTCAAATACTAAACTGTTTTACATGCTGATTTGTATTCCATGGTCGATATGAATGTTTATACGAGCCTGTTTACTCGAGACTGCTTACACGTGCATGAAAATCTATTTTATTGATTATAAACTGTTTATAGCATGCATGTGTTGTCTACTGGGATATTTGTATCTCATCTTACTTCCTTATGTTATTTTTCAACTGATACGCGAGAGGGGGATCATAGTGGTGATTTCCAGAGTGATCTTGTGGGCTATTCTCCAGAGGATTATTTCTACCCAGATTTGATTTGAGGTTGAGGATAGATGATGTTTTATGGAGTTATTTGACAGTTGATCCTTTTATATTTGGTTTTGATGTATTTGAGAGATTGAGAGATTAGTACCTTTTTATACCAGACTTGAACCTGTTGACTTGGATTGGATTATTTATTTTATGATGATGTTAGGCTACACTTCCGCACAATAATGTTTTCCGCACTCTGATAGATATTGAATAAAGGATTATTTAACTTTCCAGTGTGGTTATTTATTGATTATTATTTGATATGGGCTAGTAGCATCTCGAATTCGGTTGTTAGGCTGAATTCGGGTTGTTACAATGACGAACAGGATTCGGGTCAAGGTCGGGTTTTCATTGACCCAAGTTTGGGGCGTTACACATAGGAGTAACTCAACCCAAATAAAATACCACTTAGCTAACCAGCCAAAACTATAGATCCATATACAGCTAAGCCCACTGACACAAACCACAATAAAACAACATACGGGAGGACATGCTATTGTGGGAGGCGTACACACTTTTACCTGTAAAGGATTACAAATCTTTACACAGAGGATTACCCATCTATGTCGTAAAAGCTAGTATCAACACAACCACAGAAGCCGTATCACCCAACCGTAAAAGAAAAGCGAATAACATCATACCACATACCAATCAATACCAAAGTATTCAATTTCAAGAGAAAACCATGATTCAATCCTTAAAAATCCAAATAAAGCCTTTTTCAGAATAACATATGCAATTTCCCAATTATATTCAAAATAAAACTCATGTATCATAAATTTGATAGAAATAAGAGTTTATGCAATTCCAGAAACCAATATTCATATTTAAAGTACAAACCAAAAGTAATCCAAGTCTTGCTTAGAGTTTTCCTTATTAATCCCTTTATTATATCCAAGTTCTCATATTAATACCTAAGATATTATTTATTTCAATTTTCTGTATTTATAATTGTCAGCATATTCTACAAACCTAAAATATAGGTTAGAAAGTAATTTTAATCCATAAATACAAGCTAGTATTCTCCCCATTGTTGTTAACTTCAATTTAGTCCCTTTCATATTCTATCCTATCCTTAGAACCTCTAATTACTTGGTTATTTACAAAATATAATTTTATAAATTTTTATACTTTAATTAGGTATTTATAAAGTTGATAGAATGATTATCATGCTAGAAAAATTACTAGGTTTTTAATCGTATGACGAAAATCCCAAAATTTTGAATTTTCTGAAGAGAGCGCCTACCTCTGCAGGCTAGGCGGTCCTGGGCGGTCCTAAGCGTTCGTGCAAATTTCAGCAGTAATTTTCCAGATTTTCCAAGTTTGGATTTTTATGCTTTTGCTTTGAGTTTAATTGCTCTAAATTAATCTACTAACATTCTAAATTATATCTAAAGCCCTCTAGATTAATTTGTTTCAATTAAATACCATCCTACGGTTATTTGTATGATCAAACCAAGTTTTCTTCATTACTTTAACCAATCCTTCAAGAATACAAAATCCTATAGTATAAAACATTTGATTCCATGTAAATCCAGTACCGACTAATCCATTCAAACCATATTAAATCATAGAAAATGAAACCATGCAGTTCCTTCAGTTTTCAAGGATTACTACTTGCCTCATACGCTAAAATTCCATCTTCCTTGGAAGTTTCTAATTCTGGACCCAACTTCTGCTCCCAATCACACCAACCTAGAGTTCTCCAATTCCAATATCTACCGTTCACATTGTAGTTCCGTCAGTGAAGATCAAAAAATCCAAATATGAAGTTGATCCACCGTATGGATATTTCCCGATCGCGATTTGATGGAGACTGGTCGGACAGCTCCAGCAACCTTCTTCTTCTCTTTTTCCTCCTCTTATCTCTCATTATTTTACCCACGAAAATTCTTTATTTTCTCCTCTTTATTTTCTATTTATACTAGGCTATAAGAGTCCTAAACCAACCCTAAGAGGTTCCCTTAATTGGGCTAACCCAACCCTATGATGGTCTAGTTAAAGTCTAACACCTTCTAATTAATTCCTACTTTTTCTCCACCTTATATTTTTCTACTAAAACTAATCAAATCTCTTATTATCTAAACACTCCTTATAGCCTAATTTCGTGCCTAACACTCTCTTAAATCCTAAATATCACCTAAAACCCAGATTAATTACTTTTTCTCTCAATTAAGACTTGAAATCTCCTAATTATCCTTTTTCCTCATTTAGGCTTTTATTACTTCCTTTTAATTTCTAATTTGTCTAAATAAATTATTTTCTTCTATTTTCTAATCCTAGTTATTATTTAATGATCTATTTATTAATTGCCCTTTTCTGAAAATTACCAAAATACCCTTTTTACCCTTTTAAGCTAATTTCCTTAAAATTCTTTCTTTATTTACAACTTATTGCTTATTCGAATTACTTATCCTCTAAATCTTCACTTTTTAATTGTAACTAGGGCTTGAACTCATATTTTCCTCTATTTATTATTTATTTATTTATTATGTGAAAATTCGGGGTTTTACAATTGGAGTCGGAGATGCAGAGGAAGTATCCTCATCTATTTCCAGAATTGCAAGGTAAATTTCGAGGCTGAAATTTTTCTTTTAGGAGGGGAGGATGTAAGACCCTAAATTTTTCTAAATATAAAAGTAAATGAATAATTAATATTATTGAGTGTTTTAATCAATGGAAATAATTTATGGTTGTAGGTGATATCGTAATTAGTGAAGATCAAGAGTTGGGCGCAGATCCGACCGTCTGATCGAGAAATATCGAGGTATGATTGATACTCCAATTTGGATGTATTCTGATTGGGCAATGTAAGTTTAGTTTTTGTGTGTGGGTTGCATGGGATCAGAGAGTATATATGCATGTTAAATACCCTAATAATATACGTATGGAATACCTATTGTATTGTGTTCGTATTCAATAGCCGCAAGTAGCAGTCGCACGACCAAGGGCGACTGAAAACGACCGAAGAAGAAAGGAAGAAGAAGAAGAAGAAGAAAGGAGAGGGTTGTTCCGGTTTTCTTTTTCCCAAAAGTAGTGTTTTGCATTGGTGATAGTGCTGTTCAGAGGAGAAAGGTTGGAACGATCAAACAGAGGTAGGTAGCACTGTTTTCACGATTGTTTTTGTATTAGTTGATTGTTTAATCTCTATTGCATGTTTTTATGTTGTAGAAATATGTATTTAGCTTGATATCAACGTTATATGTATCTTAGAAACGCTTTGAACATGAAAAATCGGATTTTCGATGATCGGTTTGACGTTTTTGGGAGACTGCCGAGCTTACTGTGCTAAGCGATCCTTGGCGCTTGTTGAAACATTTTGACCACCCAAGACTGTTTACTGACAGACAGTCAGTGATCGATTTTGAACTACCACCTACTGATGTACTTTTTTGCAAGTGCACGAATTCGTAACAAGTAATAAAGTGATGAAATAGAGTGTCGAACCCACAGGGAATGGTAGCTACTAAATACTGAAATTACTATCCTAAATTCTATTTGGATACTCAAAAAGTGAGATGGGTTTTTAACTAGCAATTAAAATTATTAACTAAGAAAATATTAGAGTAAGATTTAATAAGAGATTTAAAATACTAAGGCATTTGATTTCATCATAAACAAATCTGAATTAACTCTTGAATACACATGCTACTGAATTTTATAATCCACTTTGAAAGCGAAAATCCCTATTCTATCCAATGGTCTCTCTCGAGCACCAACGAACTTACCTTCCCACGATAACTCACGATATCTCTATGTGAATTTAAAAGTAACAAGGTACATTAAGATCTGTGGAGTTTCATGTCCAAAAACACAAAGCTACATAGACCATGCCAATATCTCTATCAACATGTAGAATATGGTATTTTATCACAGGAACTAAAATTGTATATCTCCTCTCGGTCTCAATACAACTACCATATACAATTGAATGGTGATCAAATACTCAATTGGGTTAAGCACAATAATAAAATACTCAAATAGTGAATCATAAATCCTTTAGCAATAGTATTCAGAATTAAAACATCATGTTCAGATTACATCAAAGCCTTAGAAAGAGAAATTAGTTCATGACTGAACTAAGAATAATCATCAAAACAGAGTATAATGAAAGAAGAAGAACAAAAGAGAAGAAATAATCTAATGATGATCCAAGCTCTGATCTCTTGATGTTCCAGCTTCCTTCTCACGTTCCCAGCACCAACTTCTTCCTCTTCACGTTCCAGCTCCTTCTTTATAGAAATCACAAAGCTTGCCCAACAATCCCTTGAAGAGAAAATAGGAACTTTCCTTCCAAGACTCCTAATGAAGGGAGAACTTCCTTTCCTTGTATATCCACGATTTTGAAGTCTAAAAACGACCTAATCTTCTTAATTAGAAACCCCTCTAAGTCCTCCTAAAAACTAGAAGAAGATCCCCAAGAAAAAGGAAACAAATCCGCAAAGTTCGGAATTTCATAACAGGTTTTTCTACTTGATCGTTCGAACGTTCATCGAACGCGGGTCGAACGTTCAGGTCAAAAAGTTGTTTCCTCTTCTCTTGTTCAAACGTTCATCGAACGGCCAGTGAACGCTGCTCACAATTTCTCTATTTTTCACCAACGTTCGAACGTCAATCTAACGTTCAGCGCACGCTGCTCTCGGGTTTCTCTGTAGATCACCAACGTTCGAACGACAGGCAAACGTTCAGCGAACGTTGGTCATATCTTCTACAATTTGACTCCGATTGTTACGCCGTTTGAACCGTGACTTCTATAATCACCGAGAGTATCTCTACATCAACAAATTAGGCAAAATTTAGACAATGAAAATAAAATGCAAAGATGAAAGACTTTGACAATTTCTAAGTAAAATTGGGAAATAAATATGAAATAAAACCAGATAATTCATGAATTTAATGTGTTATAATGTGATATTTTCATGACTTATCACCTACCATAGACCGCCTGAGCGATCCTAGGCGATCCTCAGCGCTAAGTGCAGAAAATTCAAATTTTACCAAATTTAACCCCTGATTCAATTCCAAACTATTTTTAACCAATTTTAATCTTTAAGTAAGATGTTTTGAGACCAAATTAAATTACCAATTACCTGTTTTGCAAAGAAATAAAAATAGGGAAGTATTTAGGGTATGAATTGACGAGTTTTACAAATAATGGGAAAACCTAAGTTTTGTGGGAACTAGACTTATAAATTTGAGATAAATAACTAAGAGACATCTAAATTTATATTGATAACCAAAATATGATATAAAGGATTTCCAGATCAGAATTTCAAACCCAATTAACCCAATAATGAAAGAAATTACAGATTTAACCATATTATGCCACTAGGCACTATTACTTACAAAAATATTAGTCCTTAGGGATTTTTGGTGTCTAGTGGGCATAGCTGGTTATGGATCCATAGTTTCGGCTAGATAGCTTAGGGATATTTCATTTGGGTTGAGTTACTTCCTAGTGTGAACGCGCTTCCTTTGCAAGTTGGTTTGCTTTGGAGGGTCCTATGTCTGGAGGGACACCCCGGTGCTCCGTTGGTGATTCCCTGTACATGTGGATAAGCGACCATCTCCATGTATTGATTTTGGTGCTGTATGCCGGTGGTTCATGCCAACTCGGTTGAGTCGTGTGTAATAAGTCGATGACTACGGCTCTTATCTAAGGTGATGTTCACGGGTTTGAGTATCATTAATAGTGTCGCCCATAATCCGTACAGTGGTATAGCATATGGTTGAGAGTCATCTCAAACGTGTATCTTTCTTTGTGAGTCCTACATTGATACTGAGATCACAAACACTTACTCCTGATATTGTTCACATGCTGGATGCATGTATTGGATGCTATGGCTGGATGTGACTGTTTAGTACATCTCGGTTTTATATTGGATTCTGTTATTGATTTATGAATCATGATCTTTGATATACTTGATACTGTTCACTAAAACTTAAATTGTTTTATATGCTGATTTGTATTCCATGATCGATATGAATGTTTATATAAGCCTGTTTACTCGAGGCTGCTTATTCGAGCATGAAGATCTATTTTAATAGTTATGAACTGTTTTATAGCATGCATGTGTTTCCTACTGAGTTATTCGTATCTCAACCTACTTCTTTATGTTATTTTTTAGCTGATACGCGAAAGGGGGATCATAGTGGGGATTATCAGAGTGAGCCTTCTGATTTTTCGCTGGAGGATTATTATTATCCTGACTTGATCTGAGGTCGAGGAGAGAGGACTTTTTAGTACTTTGATAGTTTGATTTTATTATTTATTTTGTTTTTGATGTATTAGAGAGATTGAGAGCTTTAATGACCCTTTCATTATTACCAGACTTGATCACTTGGATTAGATGGTTATTTATTTCTTTATGAGGATGTTAGACTACACTTCCGCACATTGATGATTTTGCACTCTGATTATTAATATTAAATGGATTATTTTAATTCTTCAGTCTGGTTAATTATTGATGAATATTTGATATGGGCCAGTAGCATCTCGAATTCGGTTGTTGAGCTGGATTCGGGTTGTTACAGTAGCGAACCGGATTCGGGTCAGGTGCCGGATTGCATTGACCCGGGTTTGGGGCGTTACAGGATTCCACTTTTCAGGACTCATTTGGGCAACCTATGCCTTAATTCTTTGATACTTGTACAACTTGGTTTTGGTTCTTGATTTCTACTTCTAAGGGTTATTTGGAAGGTGCTCGCATTGACAGAATCAAATTATCCTACTTTTATAGGAATCTGGGATAGAAATCCTCTGTAAGACATTCCTTGGTAACACGTACCCAAAATCTTTGTTATTTGGAATTTTGAGATACTTCCAGTTGGAACACTTCCTAGACACAAAATTCTCACTTATACTTAGGTTAGATTTAAATAAAAACAATTGCTGGTTAGATCCGGGCTAAAATCACATCTTTGGAAATTTTCTACATTCCATGACCCATTTTAGCAACCCATGCCTAAATTCTTTTAAAAACTTATTCAACTTGGGTTTGGTCCTTGGATTCTACTTCCATATGTTACTTGGAAGGTATTTGAAGTGGCAGAATCAATTTATCCCACTTCTATAAAAATTTGGGACATAAACTCTCTATAAGACCTATTCTAGCAAAACGTGCCCAAAATCTTTACTATTTGGAATTTGGTGATAACTCCAGTTGAAACACTCCCTAGACTCCTATGTGACATCTTGGTTGTCTGAGTGGACGGGTGAATGGGTAATCTCACTGGGCGAGCTACCAGGCGAGGATGTGCATATGGTTGGGATCCCACAATGCTCGGGGATGCTATAAGTAGTCTTAAGACTCTCTACTAAGCAAGAGGCCTTTTAAGGTATAACATGGGACTAAGTCCCCTTGGAACCCTAAAGTTAAGTGTGCTCGGTTGAGAGCAGTGCTAGGATGGGTGACCACTGGGAAGTTTTCTCATGTTATCCCTTGAGAACAAATCCGTGAGGGCCCATTGGGCCCAGAGCAGACAATATCTTGCCGGTTATGGGTCCGAAGTGTTACAAAAACTATTTTGTTTTGTAGGTTATAGGATTTACTTTTTAGCTATACCTGCTGCTTTATGTAAGCACCTCATTTTTGCACCCTTCTAAAAAGCCAGAAGTGAAAACCATAAAAGATATGTCAAACCCTAAGGAGCAAAAATTGACTTTCTATTCAAGCTTGAGTTGACTGCCATAACCTATTCCAATGGATAGGAAATCTCAACACGGTTCCAACACAACTGAGTTTACATGAATCGGTGTCCGGATGAAGAAGATATGAGCAAAACACTCTCAAGGGCAAAGTCATGATAATTAAACGCAGTAATTCTGGCCATGTGACAAGTGTGCAAACCATGCTTGCCAAGTGGCAAACTAAAGCACTAAAAGACGAAGTGTCAAAATCAAGTCAAATCAGTTCAAAATATGTCAAATTAGGTCAAATCACATCAAATAAGGGATCAAATTGTAACGCCCCAAGCCCATACCGAGCAAGATATTGTCTGCTCTGGGCCCATTGGGTACTCACGGATTTGTTCTCAAGGGATAACATGAGAAAACTTCCCAGTGGTCACCCATCCTAGTATTGCTCTCACCCGAGCATGCTTAACTTCAGGGTTCCAAGGGGATTTAGTCCCTTGTTATACCTTAAAAGGCCTCTTGCTTATTAGAGAGTCTTAAGACTACTTATAGCATCCCCGAGCATTGTGGGATCCCAACCATATGCACATCCTCGCCTAGTAGCTCGCCCAGTGAGATTACCCATTCACCCGCCCACTTAGATAGCTTGGATGTCACATACTCCCCTTCATGGGACAACGCGTCCTCGCGTTGGGCCGAACCCTCACACTGTCCAATCGGGGCAGTCTCTGATACCATTTGTAACATCCCAGACCCATACCGAGCAAGATATTGTCTGCTCTGGGCCCATTGAGCCCTCACGGATTTGTTTTAAAGGGATAACATGAGACAAAAGGGAATTAAAACTTTTTCCTAACGAGTGCAAGTGATAAACAATTTATACTTGTGCATATTCAAAAGTATGTTCATATATATATATTTGAAATGTAATGTGACACAAAAGTTGGTTAAAAAATAATGGGTGACTAGTCACTCCTCTCAAATGTAAAGGTTACAGTCCAAAAAGACACTATGCATGTATAACAAAAGAAAAGCCTAAGGCCTATAATAGTCTTCCTCTCTATACCCAATGGCTTTCTCTTTGCCTCTATCCCTAGCCCGGTCCTTCATACCGGACGTCGATGGATCTGAAAAATAAGATAACAAGCAACTGTGAGACGAATGTTTCAGTAAGCAACACATGTATGAATCAGTGAAAACACAGTTGATGCAAATATCTTTCGCTAAAACCATGGCATGCAGGTAGTTCTAATACTACAAAATCCACGGCATCTTAGTGTCATACAATAGTGCATGCATGTGCCTCAGTGTACAGGTAATCCATTTAATAGCAAATCATGTATTCAATCTTATCACTTGTTATCTATGGTGTTATATATAATACACATGGCCCCATCTAGCTTCACTGATTACACATGTTGACTAGGCATCTACGCTGATTACCCTTGACGTAGGCATCCATACGCCGATTACGCTTGACGTACAGGCATTCATTCCCGATTACCCGTGGCGAATGGGCATCGGCCACCGATGATGCTGGTGCCAGGATCATACAACAATATAGAATGAAACAATAGTAACTTAGCCATGGAATATATATATATATATATACAACAAACCTAGTTAAGTCTATAGATCCATACCTTAAGGGTTCATTCTGCTAATGTGTTCATTTATCAAGTTCACAACAAGTATAGCAACAAAGAACGGAATAATAACACAGCAAATACCCAAGCTTGAGTGGAGGATGCTAGTTCTCTATCTCCAAGTTGGGAGGAACAACGGTCCACTACCCCAACTGAGATGAACCGCTCACACTACCCACCAAGACTTACTGGTCAGTTGTCCATATCAATACCTCATCCACACTTGCATGAAAAATGCTCAAGGGTAGCCCATGGCCTTACCCGAGTCAATCTTGGGCCAAGCCCTCAATTCAATATTTATATCAATGTCACTGGGGTCAATGCCCTCTCATCCATCATGGTCAATGTCAATGGGCCACTGCCCTTTTCATCTCATATTACCATTAACGGGCCAAAGCCCTTCATGTCATGCAGATGTAATACGAGCCAATGCCCTTCATACTATGTGTTAAATACCAGGCCGAAACCCATCATATCATGTGTGGTGTACTAGCCAGGAAAGTCAATGGTAAAGGATTGGTTTTCCAGAAATTTCTACATTTCATGACTCTTTTTGGCAACCTATGCCTCAACTCATTTGATACTTGTACAACTTAGTTTTGGCTCTTAATTTATACTTCTAAGGGTTATTTGGAAGCTGCTCGAAGTGATGGAATCAAATTATCCTGCTTCTATAGGAATCTGGGACAGAAACTCTATGTAAGACCTTCTTTGGCAAAACGTACCCAAAATCCTTGTTATTTGAAATTTTGAGATACTTCCAATTGGAACACTTCCTAGACACCTAGCTTTCACTTATACATAGGTTGGATTTGGATAAAACAATTGGTAGTTCAATCTGGGCTAAAAATACAAAAATTAGAAAATCTGCTAAGGGCGCTCGATAGGTTGCTCGAGCCTGCTTCGAGCGGCCAGAAATTGCTCTCGGGTTCTCTTTGTCCAGGCAAGTTGCTAGAGCAGTCGCTCAAGCGGCCATGCCTCAAATCTCTTCCTAAAACTAACGCCTGATGCTGCGCTCAAGCGGCTGTTTAGGCGGCTGGGATTTCTCAGCAGTTCGCGAAATCCGAACTTTTGGGATTTGGGGATTTTCTCAAATCTCACTTGTTATGAGTGTTTTTTGGCTCTAAATTGCTCCTAGCATGTGTAGTTATCTACCCCCAACAAAACCCCTCAAAGAAAACCTTCTCATTTGACCTAATACTCGTTTTCACATCTCCAAACCTAACTTCCACATTTACCTACGAAAATTGAAATAAGGGTTGCGGTGGTGTTGCTTACCTCTTGCAATCAGTTGAGCAAGTTTCCTAGCTCCCTTTGCAACTCACGAACAGCTCCTTGCTTCCTTGGATGCTCGTTCCACAAATCTCCAAGCTCAAAACCCAAACGAAAATGGCACTCCTTGGGCTCTCTTCTTTCTTTTCTTGCAAACCAACACCTCCAATGTGTTTCAATAATGAAAAGGATGAAATGGGGAGAAGATGAAGAGAAGGTGAAGGAGGAATGAAAGTGTGGGAGAAGAGGAGAGGAGGAAAAGGGTTTGCTCACAAGGGCATACGAATGGGGCTTCCCTTTTGCTATTCTTCACTTAAGTGGCTTCCACAACACAATATTACTAATCTGCCACTCCACCTCCTATTGCACAATACCAATCAACACTTAGTAATTTTTCTTACTTAGTATCCAACTTTATTCAACAATTAGAGATTGCTCACGTACATAGGCCACTGTCGAGCCAGGGCTTAGCCACTTTGTTGGCTTTAAATTCAAGTATGTTACATAAAAGACCATATGAAGCTCACCTTGGGGTTTGGAGACCTCTTTGAGTGATGTGGAAGCTCCCTTGAAGTGGCAACGGCAGCTAGAGCCCTTCCCTTCAAGCTCCAAGTAACTTCTTTGCTTTCCCTTCGACTCAGGTTGAAGGAGGAAAGGTTAGGAGATGGATTGAGAGAGTTTGGGTGGGGATTGAAGAGCTAAGAGAGGGTTGAGATGGGTTGGGAGGGGAGCCTATGGGGGAGAAGAGTTAGAGAAGAGATGGGTTAGAGAAGAGGGTTCTTGAGGGAGAAGGGTTTGGGGAGAGTTGGAGATCCACTAGAACAAAAACAAACCAAATACAAAATCAAGGTCACCCCTTCTTACAAACATCACACTCTACCCATACTCTCACCACCCTCTAAACCTCCCCCCACTCTCTTATTTATAACAAACAACTTAAACAAGTGGGCAAGTGGGTAGACAAGTGGGAAAGTGGACAAGTGGGCAAGTGGATAGACAAGTGGGCAAGTGGACAAGTAGACATTATTATTATTTTTTAATTAGTGGTTAAGAAAGAGAGATGGGGTGCGTGACGGCCACGTGGCGCAGTTTGCCACGTCGGCAACTTATCTGCATTTTTACCCTAGGGCTTGATTTGCTCATAATCTCTTTATCTGGACCCCGATTCTGGCAAACTCAGTTGTGCTGGAACCGCATCAGGATTTCCTACTCACTGAGATGGAATATTACAGTAAATTCAAGTTTTGAGCAGAAAGCCGAAACCGCTGCCAGAATTTTAATCTGCTCATATCTCCCTGATCCGGACCCCGGTTTTGATACGTTTGATTGCGTTGGAACTGCGTCGGGATTTCCTATCTTTCGGGATAGGGACGGCAATTAATTTGGGTTTGGGTAGAAATTAAATTTCTTCTCCCTAGGGTTTGATTGGCTCATAACTTCTTTGTTTGGACTCCAGTTCTAGCAAACTCAGTTGTGTTGGAACCGTGTTGGAATTTCCCATCCAATTCATCCCATATGATCATGCGTATGAATCAAATATCATCCATCCAAATTTAATATGAGATACTGGACCCTCAAGGAAGATAATAAAAATGATATGAAAGTCCTAATACGTGCTTCCTATCATAGCTTTTATGCAATGAGAAATAACTCCTACGATATACTAATCGTAGAAACATACATCATGAAACATGAAAATACATATACCATGATACATTCCTTATATATTTCCTGATATCTAACATGCTATAAGATATAATATGAAACAAGTATATATACATATCATGCTCCCTATTATGGATGGACCATCTTGATGATGTTATTATGCAAGTAAGAAGTAACTAATGATTGGCAGCAAATGAAGGGAGAGGGGGGAAAAGAGATTAAGGATACAATGGATTTCTTAGGAGGACAGACCCCTCCTCAAATAGAGCACAAATGAACAAGAAAAGTAGTAGCTCAAAATGGCTTAAAACCCCTCCTTTTTACCTCACTCCGAACCAACTCTCTCCTCTCAAATCTTTTATATGAGGAGTCCCCCTTACCATGGGACTCCCACGACATGCACAACAGGAAGCAAAAGAGGGAGAATATTATCACAAATGATAAACTGAAAATAATGGCAAAGAAAGTAGTTTCAAGAGAACTTCCTCTTATAATATATTGAAAAAAAAAATGACAAACATTCTTACCTTGATATTATCTTTGCACTTGAAATCTGAGATGATCTCCAAGTTGATGTGGACAGCCTCTGGGAGAGCTCCAAAAGCTCCAAAAGAAGGTGAGTGGCTCGAAAAGGCTTTTAACATTCTGGGTTTGCACAGTGTCCTACCCTTTATTGTTGTTGGGGCTTACATCCTGGCTTATTTTGTGTCTTTCTTTTTGTAGGGTTCACATTTTCCCATTTTCTGTGGCTTTTCCTTTTCTTTTTGTTTTTGCTTTTCGGCCCTATTTTTTTTTTTCAGGGCCAAAAATGCCCTGTATGGTGTGTAGAACACATGTACTAGGTCGAGAAGAAACATTTAAGGCTCAAAAGTGTCTCACTAGGGGTGGACTTGTAGGGCGATTGAAGGGATTCACAGCTCAGGGGAGAGTCAATGATGGCCTCTCTTCATTTCCCAATCGGAACGATCTCAAGCATAATACAATTTGACTGCATCTGCATTTATCGGATCAGGCAAAATGGCTCCGTCCATCTCTTGTAGGATTAAGGCTCCTCTGGACAGAACTTTGTGAACTACAAATGGCCCTTCGTAGTTCAACTTGAATTTCCCCCTATTGTCTTCTTGGTGGGGGAAGATCATTTTTAGGACAAGGTCCCCCACCTTGAATAGTTGTGGTTTTACTTTCTTATTGTAGGCTCATGCCACTCTCTACTGATAGAGTTTGCCATGGCACAAAGCCTTTATTCTCTTCTCATCCAACAAGTGCAACTGTTCAAATCTCGATTCTTCCCACTTGATGTCATCAATTTTTGCTTCTTTCAAAATTCTAAGTGAGGGAATCTGTACTTCCACCGGGAGGACTGCTTCCATTCCATACACAAGGGAGAAGGGAGTTGCTCCAGTTGATGTCCTGATCGACTTCCGATATGTGTACAATGCGTAGGGCAACTTGTAAAACCCCAATTTTCTACATGATTATTATTTATGAAAATTAATAAGCTGTGCATGTAGGAAACTTGGTGGGCGAGCGTTGCACCGAATCATGTGTTTTAAATTTCATCGAGTGGCAAAGTATATATGGTAAGTATAAATACTTAAGGTAGTTAGATTCGTAGGTTTCGATTACTCGCATACTTTGTGTTGAAGGTGATTTCGGCTGGGGATCTAGGGTTTTTGGAGAGAAGCACACCGTGTGTTTCCTGCCGATTAAGTGTTCAGAATCAAGGTGTTCAGAAGAAAACCTCTTACGAACAGAGGAAAACTGGGTGGCGATCGACTTGTTGGATTTGCTCTACTAGGAGTTGCCGTTGCAAGGCTTTGGAGCGTATAACTGTGAGTAGCATCGTTTTGATTTATAGTTGGTTTTGATATCTAAGTTTATTCAAAAGCATGGTTTCTGAATAAGATATTTTTCGAGTGTGAGTTATTCGATGGGTTTAGAGTCGTGATATAAAGTTGTTTGGATTAAATTCGAATCATGTATAAATGTGTTTTTGGGATGGTAGAAGCATATATAAGTAGTTACAGAGGTAAAAAATATGGTTAGTCATGGAGTTTTGAGATTAACAGAGAGTCGCGAGTCGGAGGTAGTGTCCGCCGACTTGGCGCCTACCTAGCGCCAAGAGGATTAGTCAGTGCGAGATATGATTTTTAGTCTCTCCGAGTTCGCGCTTACCTTGCACCAAGTCTTTTAGTCTGTGCGAGACGCTGATTTGGTATACTCCGAGTTCTCGCCGACCTCAGGCCAAGCGCCAGAGGTCAGCGCACCCACTAAAATCTACCGAAAGTTGGTTTTGACCAATCCAAGCCAATTTTTGATATTTTGAGACTTCAACCTCTTACCAAAAGACTAGATTAGGATATCAGAAATATTACATTTGTTCAAAACAATTGGGAGAGCCTTAAATCAAATTCTTAGTATTTCTATAGGTTTCCGAAGGGTGATTTGAAGGAATCTGGGTAGGTTTACTGTTCATGACACTATAAGATAATGAGTTAGTCTTCTTTATGTATTATATTTGTTTTCTGATTATGAATCTGTTTAATCTGTATTTGTTTGATATCAAAGGGCTGAATAGTATTGTAAATTTTCTTGTGTGAGTAAAAGGATTTTACTGCTAATGAGGTTTGTTGTTTTGGGGTTGGGATACCTATTGAAATTACATGAGTTGCTGTTTTGATTGGGAATGACTTGTGATGAGTGTATTGGGATACACATGATGGTAATCGGTGTGGGTTTATTGTTTTGCAAATACTGAGTTTTATGAAATTGTTAATTTGGTTTTGGTTTAGCTTCCCTTGGATCCATGTTAAGCTTAGTAATGTGATGGTACTATTTGTTGGGGTAATTGCATGGCCTTGTGTGTTGCCACAACCGGTGTAGAGCAGCCAGATACCTTGAGTAAGCGTGATTGTCAATGCCGATACCCGGAGTAGGCCGGCATTGGATGACGATACCCTGAGTAGGCCGTCATTTCAAAGTGTCCGAAACCCTGAGTAGGCCAGAACTGTTTACATGGAGGTGTGGAGTGTCTCCTTGGCATGTCAATTAACCAATTTAAGCAATATCCATGACATTGACCTTTCGTTGTTTTATCGGTATCGTAGTTGATTCTTGATGGGGAATATTACTAGAATTCTGGATTTCCATTTTGTATTTATCTTTATTGAACGTATTGGTATTGGTTATTTATCGAGGCATGTTTATAACTGATGACAACTATTTTTGCATGTATATGCTATGCTACTCGCTGAGATATTCGTATCCCATTCCTTTGCTTTTGTTTTGTTTTCAGATACTTGTGGTGAGGCGCCTACTAGGGTAGATCCAATTGAAACATATAGGGAGGAAGATTATTACTACAATCCATAGACTAGTAGGTTTATTTTAGATTGAAACTTTGACTCATTTGATTTTGGGAAATGTAATAAATTAGTTGATGTGGAATCGTTTGATTTTAATTAAAGATTATTTTGGATTTCTTAGATAAGAATTTAATTGTGCACTCTGATATGGTATTAATTGCGTGATTATCCAACGATCACACTTATTTTGGATCCTTACCTAACCCTTTGTGAGACGTGTTATATCTTTAATGAACAACACGGATCCGGGGCGTTACACAACTTCTCATGCCAGTCTTTGTAGGTGACTACCATCTTTTCAAGTATCTTCTTTAGATTCTTATTGGCAGCCTCTACCGCTTCATTCATCTTGGGCAGATATGCAGTAGA
Source organism: Buxus sempervirens (assembly GCA_947561395.2). Lineage (NCBI taxonomy): Eukaryota > Viridiplantae > Streptophyta > Magnoliopsida > Buxales > Buxaceae > Buxus > Buxus sempervirens. The sequence continues at coordinate 33,144,204 of OX387184.1, read as the reverse complement.
ATTCAAATGTCTGATCTTCAAATCTTCGTACATCTTCTCCATGTCCTTATTGTTCAAGTTCTTGGTATTGTTTGTAATGAGTGCCTCAGGTACACCGTAGCAGCAAACAATGTTATTCCTGATGAACTTGAGCACATGAGACTTTTTCACATCAACATAGAATACGGCCTCAACCCATTTTGTGAAGTAGTCGATTGCGAGCAAGATGAACCGATGCCCATTTGATGCCTTCGGATGGATTTGCCCAATCATGTCAATCCCCCATATGGCAAATAGCCAAGGCGAAGTCAGGGAGTACAGAGTGTTTGGCGGTGCATGGATGTTATCTATGTAGATCTTGCACAACTGGCACTTCCTAACATGGACGTAACAATCCGACTCCATTGTTAACCAATAGTAGCCCATTCTCAAGATCTTTCTTGCTAACATGTGCCCATTCATATGTGCGCCGCACAGACCTTCGTGGACTTCATCAATCAACTTTTGCGCCTCATATTCCCTGACACATAGCAATAGTGAGTCATTGTACGACTTCTTGTACACATTCCCTCCACTGTAGAAAAACTGTCCTGCCAATCTCTGAATTGTGTGTTTTTTGGCTGCTGTGGCACTTTCTGGCAAAACCCTGTCTTTTAGGTATTTCTCGATGTCTGCATACCAAAGTTTTTCTTTAGGCATACTCTTCTCAATGCTGAAGCAGTAGACAGGATAATGCCGAACCTCTATCTCTAGAGGTTTCACCCAGGTGTCATCAGTAATGTTGCCATGGATGCCAGTGTTGCTAAGGCATCTGTAAACTGATTCTTGTCTTGTGGTATATAGTCAAATTTCACGCTTTCAAACTGCTCCTCCAACTCCTTGATCAGTTCCGAATATGGCACCAACTTTACGTCTCTGGTTCTTCAGTCTCCCATTACTTGGTAGATGATTAAACTTGAGTCACCGAATACCTTCAACTCCTATATGTGCATTTCGATTTCTGCTCGCAAGCCTAACACAAATGCTTCATACTCAGCCATGTTGTTAGTGCAATAAAATAGGAGTTTTGATACTATTGGGTGATGGACTCCATCTGGGGAAATTAGTACTCCTTTAATTCTCTTTCCATTGATATTGACTACCCCGTCAAAGAACATTCGCCATCTGGTTTCCACTGTTTCCTCCATGGGTTCCATGCACATTACATCTTCATCCGGGAAATCAGTAAGGAGTGGCTGATAGTCAGGTAATGGATGCTCAGCTAAATGATCTGCTACCGCCTGTCCTTTTATCGCCTTTCTTGTCGTGTAAACAATGTCATACTTGGATAAAAGGACTTGCCACTTGGCTACTCTTCCAGTAGAGATCGGCTTCTCAAAAATATATCTCAGTGGATCCAGGCCTAAGATCAATAGGACTATGTGGCTAAGCAAATAGTGCCGAAGCTTCTGAGCTACCCAGACCAAGGCACAGCATGTCTTTTCCAGCACTATGTATCTCACCTCGAAGTTGGTGAACTTCTTGCTCAAGTAGTAGATTGCTTGTTCCTTTCTTCCTGTCTCATCATGCTGCCTCAACACACATCCTACTGCAGTTTCTAAGACTGTCAGGTACATGATTAATGGCCATCCTGGTACTGGAGGGACCAAAGTCGGCGGACTCATCAGATATGCCTTGATCTTGTTTAATGCCTCTTGGCAATCTTCATTCCAAACTACCGGGTTGTCCTTCTTCAATAGCTTGAATATGGGTTCACCCACAAGAGTCATCTGCGCTATGAACCGACTGATATACTGCAGTCTGCCAAGGAAACCTCTTACTTCCTTCTCTGTCGACGGAGGAGGCATTTCCAAAATCGCCTTTGCTTTAACGGGGTCCACTTCAATCCTGCATTTCCCAACAATAAATCTGAGCAGTTTTCTAGAGGTAACTCCGAACAAACATTTGTTCGGGTTAAGCCTGAGCTTGTGTTTGCTAAGCCTGTCAAACACCCTTCCAAGGTTCACCAAGTGACTTTCCTCTTCATTTAACTTCACAATCATGTCGTCCACATATACCTCCATCTCCTTGTGCATCATATCATCAAATAACAAAGTCATCGCTCATTAATATGTAGCACCTGGATTCTTTAGTCCGAAGGGCATTACACGACAGCAATACGTGCCCCAGTGTGTAATGAAGGATGTTTTCTCCATGTCTTCCGATGTCATCCTTATCTGGTTGTAACCAGAAAATCCGTCCATGAATGAGAACATTGAATGCGTCGCCGTGTTGTCAATTAACACGTCAATATGTGGCAATGGGAAGTCATCTTTCGGACTTACTCTATTCAGATCCCTATAGTCCAGACACATCCTAACCCTTCCGTCTTTCTGGGGAACTGGCACGATGTTTTCTAACCACTTTGGATAATTTGTTACTTGCAAGAATCCGGCATTCAACTGCTTGGTGACCTCTTTCTTGATCTTCAGGGCCCATTCTGGCTTCATGTGTCTAAGTTATTGCTTCACTGGCATGGCCTCAAACTTTATTGGTAACCGGTGCACAACCAAGTCTGTGTCTAGCCTGAGCATATCCTCGTAAGACCATGCAAACACGTCAGTATAAGACTTGAGAAAATAAAACATCTGTGTTTTCAGTAATCGTGACAGCTTTTTACCAATTTGGAGAACCCTTGGTTGTACTGTTTCACCTATGTTGATGGGTTCGATTTCCTCAATATTGGCCTGGGGACCCTTTTCATGCCTTTCCAAAGCGAATTGGATTTCAAGCAGAGTCTCCCATGATTCGTCATCGTCCTCAAGCTCGGAAGGCTTACAGGGGATGAGTTCCAAATATGTCATGCCCCGAACCCGGGTCAGTGCAAACCGGCACCCGACCCGAACCCGGTTCGCTACTGTAACAACCCGAATCTAGTTCAACAACCAAATCCGAGGTGTTACTGGCCCATATCAATTACAACATCAATAACATACCAGACCAAAGAAAGCAAAATCCAATCATTTTATTAAACTATCAGAGTTGCGAAAACAAGTATGTGCGGAAGTGTAGATCAAAATCCTCAACTAAGCATAAAGCTTAACCATCAGTCAGTAATATTAAAGTCTGGTAAAATGAACTGGTCACTATCTCTCTCCTTATCTCTCTCATACATCAATCCAAATAAATGATAATAAACCAATCAAAAATGCTAAGTCTATAACATCAATCCACCTCAGACAAGATCTGGATAATAATAATCCTCCGGCGAATACTCGGCTATCTCTCCCTGGAAGTCTAAGAGATCCCCCTCTCGCGTATCAGCTGAAAAAAAATGGAATAGAAGTAGGGTGAGATACAAATATCTCAGTAGGTAACACATGCATGACTAAACAGTTAATATAAGCAAAGTAACATTTCATGCACGATTAAGCAACATCAATAAATCAGGCTCGCATAATCATTTATACCATTCATGAACACAAAACAGTTTGATAAACAGTTCTAGAAATGATTTTCAGCAAGTTTTAATATAAGAACTCAATAGCCAAATTAGTAGCATAATCCATACATTGCCAGGATGTACTAAGCAGTCACATCCAACCAATATCCCAATCACATGCATCCCGCATGTGCACAATAATAATAATAATCATATCAAGTGTTGTGTTTTCAGTGTCATTGTAGGACTCACAAAGATAGATAAACCTTTTGAGATGATTCTCAACCAATTGCTATACCACCGTGCGACTTAGGAGCGATGCTACTAATGATACTCAAGCCCCATGCAGCGCAGCTTAGACAAGAGCCGTAGTCACCGACTTATTGCACACGTACCCATCAGAGTTGGCATGTACCACCAGCATGCAGCACCAGAATCAATACATGGAGATGGTCGCTTATCCACATGTACAGGGAATCACCAGCGGCTCACCGGGGTGTCCCTCCAGACATAGGACCTTCCCAGACAAACTAACTTGCAAAGAAGCGCGTCGCATATAGGAGTAACTCAACCCAAATGACATATCCCTCAGCTATCTAGCTACGACTATGGATCCATAACCAGCTATGCCCACTAGACTCCAAAATTCCCTAAAGTATCATAATTCTATAAGGGTTGGTGCCTAGCGGCATATAATGGTTATATCTGTACATTTACTTCATTATTTAGTCATTTGAATTCTGAATTCTCTTTATAATGTCTTATGATTTATAATGCCATTTAGGAGTGTTTGGATAATCAAATGGTAGTTAGGCTTTTCCAAAATCACATTTCTCATTTACCTTCAAAACTTGGCAACTAATGTCCTAAATATCTCCCTAATTTTTTTTTCTGTAAAACAGGGAATTAGATAGTTTATTTTGGTCTTAAAAGACCTTAATTAATCATTAAAATTGTCTAAAAATAGTTTAGAGTTGAATTAGGTTCGAAATTATGAAAAATTGGAATTTCCGCTTGGAGCGCCTGGGATCGCTCAGGATCGCTCTGGGCGGTCTCCAGTCGGCGGTAGTTCAATTTCGAGCGCCAACGGTCCGTCGTCCCGCGGTCCACGGCGTCCTCAATTTTATAACCAGCGCCTAGGATCGCCGATGAGCGCCGAGTGCAGTCGAGGTCGGCGGTCAAACAAAATCGAGCAGAAACAGTTCTAAATCATGATTTTTCTCATCTAAACTCATTCTAATGTATTTATAACATGCTTAGCTAACTAAATACAACATTACATATCATAGAAACATGCGTTTGCGATTAAACAGAGGTAAATCCAATTTTAAAACCAAAACGATGTCACCTACCTCTATACGCTGATTTCTCCTTCTCTATTCTGAACAATGGCGAAACTCTTGCACTGAGAAACTCCCTGGACGATGAACGCATGCCCAGCCCTTCCTTCTTCTTCTTCTTCTTCTTCTCTTGGTCGTTCAAACAGGTTTCGTCGCTTGCGGCTCTTCAATACGAGCGACAATACAAGTATAAAATTTAGGTTATTTCTTTATACATATATATACCCCCTGATCCTATGCATCTCGCATGCAACTCTTCTATATACCTTGCCCAATTAGAATACTTACCTCGATATCTCACGATCGGACGGTCAGATCTGCGTCTAATTCTGGATCTCCGCTAAGTTGATCACCCCCTACAATATTAAAATGTTTCTATCAATCATAACTCTTGGTAATATTATTTATTAATTTAATTTATTATTTAAGGAAAAATTCGGGGTTTTACAAAATCCTCTGGTTGTGATGGGCAAGTGCCGCAGTCTGACTTGCAAGATTCTTGCTCAGCACTGTGTACTAGCTCACACTTTTCTTTTATTATTGTTTCTTCAATTTCCTTTTGTTCTTTTTGTTCATTTTTGGCAACCTGATTATCTATCTCATGCCTTGGGTCTTCTGGGCATGCACTGTTATTGATACTAAGGTTGCAGGATTCAAATTGCTTATTTTTGGCAACCTGATTATCTATCTCATGCCCCGGGTCTTCCAGGCGTGCGCTGGGATTGATACTAAGTGTAAGCACCTCATTTTTGCGCCCCCGAAAGAGCCAGAAATGCAAACCCTGGTCAAAAAGTCAAACCCTGATGGGTCAAAATTTGACCTTTTGATCAAGTGATAATCTGCCACCGTGCTTCATACCATTGGATAGAGAATCTCGACACGGTTCCAACGCAACTGGGTTTGCTGGAATCGGATTCCGGATGAGGGTTCTGTGGGCGGTCAAACTTGAGGATGAGCCGAAAGTTGACTTTTCCTCGAACCCCGTGCCAAGTGCTTAACCCTATGTCATTGAATAAAGGGCTCCGATATGAGTTCAACGCAATTGAGTTTGCTCAAATCGGAGATCAGATGAAAGAGATATGAGCTGTCGAAGTTTCCGGGCAGCAAAAGCCGGAAACTGCACACGTGGCGCAGGAACTGCACACGTGGCTGCCAAAACAGCGAAATATCTCGGGGACTAAATCTTGAATATCCAAAAATCTCAAGGACTAAACAAAAATTCGAGCGGGGCAATCCGTAGATATCCAAAAGTGTCAAATCGGTCGAATCGGTCAAGTCGAAGGGCAAATCCGTAATTTTTCGATTTGTATCCGGTCAAATATACCGGATACACATACCCTTATGTATATCCGGACTCCAAGGCCGGATACGAAGATTTGCTCGGCGAGATTCGCGTCGATTCTCCGACAAATTCGCGGCGGAATTCAATTTTGCCAATTATTATGTTTTGTATCCGGACTCCAAGTCCGGATACAAAGGAAGCTTAGTGTATCCGGACTCCATGATATATAGTGTATCCGGACTCCAAGTCCGGATACATTAAGTTTTTTTATAAAAGGGGACAGCAGCCCCCTTTCCAATGGTTGGTTGATTCCACTGTGCTTAGGCCTCCTTGCTCGACCTTGGCTCATCTGAACCCTCCCTCTCCAGCACCCATTGACCTCCACCACCTTCCCACCACCACCCCAAGGCAGCCCCACCCCTTCTCCTCCTCCTTCCTCCTCATCTCTCACCCACCAAGTGCCAAGAAGGATAGGTTGCTTGCTGCTGCTACTGTGGGAGGACTTACCAGCTGCTGTGCATCCTCAAGGAAGTGTCTCCACCTCCACTAAAGAGCCTAGAACCTCCAGGTAAAGTTCCCTATCATGTTATGTTTCTCATATATTAAATCTGGATTTTTTCTCTACCTTGCTTATTCTTGTCTTATTTCTTGGCATGGGCTTATTTCCATGCAATTTTCTACATGCATTTGATTCTTTTTCATGGCACGGAGCCACCACTGGCAAAAAGTCCACGTAGGTTCGTTTAGGAAGCATGGAAACTCAGTTTTACACACTTTTTAGTGCCTTGCAGTTGCTGTTTTGGGTTTGGTTTTAAGCCTCCCACAAAGGGGAGCTTGTTCCTCTATAATTTTACCTAATGTATCCCCTGTGAATCCCCCCCTCCTTCACCTTTCTTTTTCATTTAATTTGCTGTTAACTTTGTAAACATACGGGTCATCCTTGGGCTTACGGTTGGCGGCAGCCATATCAAGCCTTCCGCTTGGTAATTTCAACTCACATGCCATGTTTTTTTTCTTTCTCTTTATCTGGTTTGTTAAGCATGAATGCATGTCCCCTTCCCCCCAAGCTTGTTGCCCCCACTGTTTTTACAACGCGCCAGGTTTTCCTTTGTGTGCAAATGTGTATGCCATGCTATTCTTGCTTGTTTGATCACACGGGCATGTGTTCAGCTTCCTCATTCATACACCACAGTCACCAAGGCCTCCCATCATCAGTGGATAGGAAGCCCATTTTCGTGGATAACCTCCAACACCACAAAGGAGAGATCCCATTGCCATGCTCCCCCCACCCCACCTTCCGCTATGCTTGACCATCCCCTTATTGCTTTCGCATGGAAATGTTGACCATGTGAGGACGCATGTTAAGTTGTGCGCTTGCTTTTGTACTTGTAATTTTCTGCACCAATGTAGCTGCCCAGGGTTGTGATTTCAGCATGATCCCATCACCCCTTTTAACCCACTGTTGTGGCCCACCTGAGCTGCTGCCGGAGGCAGCAGCAGCATCCCTTTGCCCCACCCCAATGAAGCTGGGTAGCTTACCATGCTTTAACTTGTGCATCATGAACAAGAAGTCCTCTTTATCATGTTCCCTTCACCCATAGCCCAGGGTGAGAACTCCAGGAAGAGCTGCTGGGGACAGCAGCAAGTTTTCCTCCCCTTTCGGCACCATCTAACCCTACCACCCACTCCTTAAGCATGTGTGAAGCCCCCTACTGGTGCTGCCCCAGAAAATTTAGAGACCCAAGACCATGTTCAGCCTTAATGGCATGGGCGAGTGTTTCCTTTCGGTTGCTGGCCCTGAGTCACTACAGCATGTAGTTCTTCGGCTCTTGGATGTAAATTGCTTGCCATCATGACCATTGAATGCATCCATGGACTTCCCCACCACCCTGGTAGCACACTAGGTAATTTCCAACCCATCCATCCGCCCTATTTTGTTTAAGTTGGGAGTTTAATTCTTGCTGCCCCTGCATGGTGAGTGATAGTGCTCAAGGATTTCATAATATGGAGCATGCTTCAAGCCTCTTTGTTTTCTGTTTTCCATAAAGAATCATGCCTGCTACTTGTGGGATCCAAGGGACCAAGTAGGGGCACCTCGGTCCCTACTCTATCAAGGAACATGATCCAAAGTGGAAGGAGGGCAGCACCTCCATGCACCATTGCCCACCTACTTACCTTTGCTGGAAATCCCCGGAGGAAGCCAAAGGGGATGCCTTCACAAATCTGAACCAATGTGGGCCCTCCCGGGGGCCCACATGACTTGTAGAAAGCTCACTGGAAGCCCACAGATGCATCCCCATTGGCAAAGTCCCAAAAAATACAATTCTGTGGTGATCCGGCAACTCAGGCCGGATCGCCTACAACTTGTGTGCATCCGGCAACTAAGGCCGGATACACACAGAGATGCCTTTTTTGGGTCTTCTTGATCCTTGTTGAATTTTCATGCTGTTTTAACCAAACCAAGTCAACCAATAGGGTTTCCGGGTCACCCGGAAACCCAACTTGGGACCTGGACTGCCGGTCCAACTCGATACATCTGTGGGCCTTCCAACGGGGCCGACCAAGACCGATAAATCCTAAAGCATGCGACCTAAGCAAGTTAAGTAAAATTAACCGATCAAGCCCGGCGGGCCAAACCTAATGCGGCCCACCCGAACCTGGATGTGCAGAATGATGTTAAATTGTGTGGTTTGGCCGAGACCCCGGGCTGGGGCCTATCGGGCCCACCAAGGCCCACCAACTAAACCAAGTAAGGGTTTAACCCGAACTTCATGGAATTTGGGCTCTCAAAGCCCAAAACTGGATTACGGGCCCCAAGCCCCAATGTCCAAAACACTTTGGCAAAGATAAATAAAGATAAGTTAAACCTTTTTGGAAACCAACAAGGGGGCCCACCTAAGGGCCCGCAAACCAATGCAGACCCGCCTTTTGCATGAAAGCCACTTAAAGACCCAACTTGAACAGATAAGTAAAATCAATTCACTTCACCAAAGCCCACAGGGCCTCCTAGGCCTAGACGGAGGCCCACCAGGGGCTCATGGGCTCACCCTAGCCCGCCAAGGACACCGTGGGCCTTCCAACGGGGCCCACTCCATCAGACTCAGATCACCTAAATTAAGCAAGATAAAATCAACTAAAGGGACCCACACCACTCAGGTGGTCCCACCAAGACCTAACTTAAATACTTGCTGGATTAGGAATCGGGTGAGAACCAACTAGAAAGCTGACTCAAACCAGGGAACCCACGGGACCCGTCATTTGACGGGGCGGACTGGGGTGTCTACAGACTTCCCCGGACCGCAACCGAGAACCAAACTTAGAATCTCAAGCCGTAGACCAAAAGCCCTAAATAGACAAGATTAGGCACCCAGGTGTCCGCCTGCACCCCATCAGGCGGTGGCAACTCCGAATTACCCCGTGCCGCGTTTCCCACGCGCGCACAGCCTGGCGACTCCACTGGGGACTCTCGACCCGATAGAACCCTTGGTTAGAATAAGTCAACACAAGAGGGATTTAGTCGGTTTTAGGGTCTTTACTATCTTTTTAGTAAGACGTAGAATACGCGTAACTACGTATTCTGGGGAGTCCTGACAAACGGACATGATAATCGCCTAAGGTAAGTTGTTTTTAATGGGACCATTGTGACCCTTCCACTTACCTGGGGACTCTCCCAGAACCTCGTATTGCGTGCCATTCTGCACCTTACTAGGAAAGACGGTGAAAATTCCTTTATCACCTAAATCCAAACCAAACTCGCCCGTATAGGCACAGCACGCAGCCCAACTGCACACACGGGCACACCACCACACCGTGGATGGATGTTTGTGTGAATTTAAATTCCCGCATTAATATGATGGAACTGCGTGGGGTGACATGCACGAGGGAGGATGCGTGAATGATCCGACCTTTGATAGATGAGTGAATCGGATACTGCTACTTCTTTACCAAAACTTAGACCTCTCTAGCAGCCTATCCTTCTTCTTACTATGAACTGATCTTTGGGATGGTATTAGCACCTACGCTCCCGTGGCTTGCCGGGGAAAGCAGGGTAAACCCATCCCCCCAGTTTGCTGGAGTCCATTAGCACCACTGGTTTCTTGCCGTGGCACGCGAGGATCCAGTACTGGTCCAGACCCTTGTAGGCTTATGCCTCGGGCTGGGTATCCTTCCCCACCTAACGTTTCTGAATAAACCTTGCGTTGAGCATGAGAGGGTGAGTAGGATGTGAATGATGAATAAAATTAGAATAAAATTCAGAGTCCATCAGGGGCAGCAACCCCCGCTTTTTGCATCAAATGGAGTAAACCCTAGATGCTGGGCTACCTCGGCCCTGGCTTAGGAAACTCACCTAACCATGATCAGGGGAACCACCCCAGATCCATGCATGGAGTCCTGTATGCTATGGGCCCCCAACCCATTAGAGTCCGCTGGGAGCACTTTAAGTCCAGATTGGTCTTTTCGAGCAGACGAAAGCCGGCCAGATCAGACAGACAGATGAAAGCATGCCAGGGTACTAAACCCTAGATTTAGGGATTTTTAGCCTACCCCACTTTGAGAGCAATTTGTATCCTCCCTTTTGGCTCCCGACAGCCTTAAGGATGAATTATTTGAAGTTTTTGTAAATATCTTGTAAACCTTCGCCCTCGATGGCAAGTTGTAATTTTTGCTATGGTCTGACACTGAAAGCAGATGAAAGAACAGATGAAAGACAGAAAGACTGATCGGGACTTGAATGTGCTCCTCTACACAAGTATGTCTAGGAGTCACGCCTTAACTGGCGCCAACCCCTAGGACCACACACCATGTGTGCCTGAGTTAAATTCCGCACTGTTTTGTTTTTGATCATTTTGGTGAAGCATGATAGAACTGCTAGTGGTTATCTCTTTTGCTTAAAATTATGCATGTCTCAGGACTAACTTAGAGTCTTGGTGTGGAACCTTAATTTGACTCGGAATTTTGATCGGATAGTTGGCATGGCATCTTCATCCTCATCTGAGAGAACCCGTTTCCCTAGGATAGAGAAGTGTGCCTGGGATACCCCTGGACCCGTTCTTGGACAAGGCAGCTCCAAGGGAGTGAGCAGATTGAATGGGAGCACAAATACCACATGGGACAGACTTTGTCCCTGTTAAATGTGCCGATTAACTGGGATATGATCCAAGCAGCCCTGCTTTTCTGGGATCCCCAGCTTTCAGTGTTTCGATTCGGGGTCAACGAGCTGACTCCCACAATTGAGGAACTTGACCTGTTCCTCCGATTTCGTGACTTAGGAGAACCCGCTAGGCCAAGTCTCAAAGAAAGTTACAAGAATGAAGCTTGTGTTTTCTTTGGCCTCTCAAGGGAAGAATTTCAGACCTTAGGAGGTGACAAATCATTTACTCGGGTCTCTAAAACATTCCTAGCTGAGAAAATGAGAAACAAAAGGCAAGAAAGACCCCGGGCTTGGTTTGACACCTTCACCCTTGTGGTTCTGTCACAAATCTTCTTTCCAACTGGGGAGACACCATTAATTTGGCCCTCATGGAAATTGTGGATCAACTCAGGGCGGGGTACCGAATCATGCCACTGATCCTAGCTCAACTGTTCCATTCCCTGAATTTGTCCAAAAACAGAACTCGGAGGTTTCAAGGGTGCGCTCCCCTTCTCCACATTTGGCTGCAAGACCACCTGATGGTGTCATCACCTGTCAGTGCATATTACAAAGCAACCGGGGACAACATCCATTGGTTGGCTCAAAGAGAGATCGAACCAGACCTACCCGCTCGTGAGGATTGGTTTAACCACTTTCTCCACCTGAAGGGAGAAACAGACATTAGATGGTGGGGTACATACAACATTCCCTACACCCCCATCATAGCTTTCAAGAAAAGAGAGGGACTTGCCTTGATAGGCCTTACCCATGCCGTGCCATACTATCCGATTCGAGTTCTGAGACAGTTTGGGAAACCGCAGGGAATCCCGGTCAAGGACGACTTGGGCAGTTTGATTGGTCCACTCACCAAGGGATTAAGGACCCAACTGCTGATGGAGTGGAAGACAGTGTGTGTATATCGAGAAGACGTCTTCATCGAATCACATTTTCGAGACTACGAGCAATGGATAGCTCGGGAGTTTGGCCATGACGGCCCCCCACCTCTTCAGCCTATCGCATCAGGCGACATTCCAGTTCCGCCCCCTAACACATATAGGGACAGGGTGGCCGAACTACAAGAGACTCACTCCCGTATCCATTCAGCTTATGTGGATTCGAAACGGGAGAGCAGGCAAGCCAATACGGCCTTGCAACACGCAATGGAATTAGTGCGCAAGCGCGCTGAGGAGGACCGACGTCTGCGAAACAAGCTTCTGCGAGCCTTGAGGAGGCAGGACGTGTCCTCCCACTATGATGATGACCAACCTAGCTAGACTTTGGCTTTGTTGTATTTTGCCATGAATGATGATGTACTTTGTGCCGTGGCGGCGCCTTTTGACACCAAAGCCGCCGGTGATTGAATCGGATATTGGCTGCGGAGCGTCCGGGTACTACTAGCCGAATTCTTAAGGCACCGAAGCCGCCGACGGATGAGTCGGATATTGGTGGAGGAGCGTCCTGGCATAGCCTACCCCTTTTAGTGACACCAAAGCCGCCGGTGATTGAATCGGATATTGGCTGCGGAGCGTCCGGGTACTACTAGCCGAATCCTTAGGGCACCGAAGCCACCGACGGATGAGTCGGATATTGGTGGAGGAGCGTCCTGGCATAGACTTCCCCTTTGTGAGGCGCTGAAGTCAATGGTGATTAAACCAACGACTAGCTAAGGCACGCCCGGGAACTACTAGCCGAAGTTTGGCGCCGATGCCGCCAGTGAATGAACTGGAGATTGGCCGAGGTGCGCCTGGGTGCTGATTTTCAGCTTCCCCCCTGCGGAGACCCTGCATTGGTCCAACCCTGTGATTCTGAGCTCAAACAAAGCCCCTTAAATTGAAGGTTCTCTTTCCTTGCCTAAACAGCTAAAATAGATTAGTTCAACCGGGTTCTCTTTCCCAGTCGCTTCCAAGCGACTAAAATAGACCAGCTTTCAGAAAATAGGGTTCTCTTTCCCAGTCGCTTCCGAGCGGCTAAAATAGATCAGCTTTCGAAAAAAATAGGGTTCTCTTTCCCAGTCGCTTCTGAGCGGTTGAAATAGATCAGCTTCCAAAAAAAGTAGGGTTCTCTCTCCTAGTTACCTGCGGGTAGCTAAAATAGATTCGGTCATTAGGGTTCTCTTCCCCGGTCGTCTTAGGATAGCCAAAATAGATCAGTCTTCTAAATTCCTTAAGGTTCTCTTTCCTTGTTACCTACGGGTAACTAAAATAGATCATTTGATTCGAAACCAGGTTCTCTTCCCTTGTTGCCTTAGGGTAGCTAAAATAGACCAGTTAGTCAAATCATATCATAAAACAAAAAAATAAATAAATAAATGAATAAATTCAATCAGATAAAATTGTGTAATCAATTTGTATAATATTGCACTAATGCCTGCGAATTGTCCCATCAGGTACCAAAAATTGCTTTCAGAAGTCCGTACCTGTTAAGATCGAGGAGAAGACTCGATATGGAACAGCAAGGAGAGCAGACGCCACCAGGGCAACACCCGGCAGAGTCCAGTCATGCCCAAGTGGTCAATGAGATGCAGCAAAGGATGGAAAGTATGGGTTCCATCATCCAGGAACTGATGACAGAACTGAGGGAATTGAGGCAAGCCCCACCGGCAGCACCAGTTGCCCAGCAGCCGCAGCCCCCGTTCCCACCACAGGCAGAAGTGGCGCCACCGCCGCGTCCAGCGAACCCCCCTCCCCTAGCACCACCACCACCACCGGCGGTGCCATTCCATGTTCCCCAACCAGATCAGTTTCTGCCTATCCATCTGGGACAGGGTGATGAGGACTGGTACAGAACCCGGGAAATGCAGTTTGAGGAGAAGCTGACAGCGGTAAGGGAGGAGAATAGAACAGAAATGGCTGCCCTGAAGGAGCAGCTCAAGCAACTCCAACCTAGCACAGTGCAGAGCGAGGCTACTCTGGAAAGCCTCTGTTTCTTTTCAGATATCCAACTCCCGGCTAAGTTCAAATGCCCTGAGTTGCACCAGTTCGACGGCACCGGGTGCCCCCTGAACCATCTGAGGTCCTATTCGGGTGACATGTGCCAGTATGCCAAGGAAGAGCGGATTATGGTGCAGTTCTTCCAGAAGTCACTAGCCGGGGCCGCTTACTCTTGGTTCCTGAGTCTAGACAAGGCTAAGATCAAGACATGGAATGACCTGGCAGCAGTCTTCATCCAGCAGTACCGCCTGAACAGTCAGATAGTGCAGACGAGGGCAGAATTGCAGAGGCTGGCAAAGAAGAGCCAAGAGTCAGTAAGAGAATACGCCAAGCGCTGGAAGGAATTGGCAGCATTAGTACAGCCGCCGTTGCTAGAACAAGAGATGACGTCATTGTTTATTGCGTCATTGGGCCAACCTTTCTTCACTCTGTTGCTGGGGCAGAGTACATCGAACTTCAATGACCTGATCTTGACTGCAGATCGGATTGAAGACGCAGTAAGGGCCGGAAAGATAGATGGCAGTGGGCAGAGTGCCGCACCAAGGAGGCCAGTGTCAGGGCAGGCTAGCAGAAACCAGGGGCAAGAGCCTAGGAGGTCAGAACAGCAGGCAGTGAACTATGTATACCCCACACAACCCCACCATTTCTCCCAAGGACCGGAGGCAGTGGCACCCCAAGGAACCGGACAAGCTGCTTACCAAGGGGTAAGAAGAACCAGGGAAGAGATGGAGGCCAGAATGAAGCGGGTTTTCACTCCACTCCCGTATGCGCCGGCAGAGTTGCTGCCTACTTTGCTAAAGAAGGGGTACGTGCAAGTCAAACCCCCGAACCCTCGTTTGGTCAACGCCAGAAGCTATAATGCTGCAGAGCGGTGTGAGTACCACTCTGGTGCTCCAGGGCACCACACCAATCGGTGCTGGGATTTGAGGCACGATATCCAAGACCTGATTGATAGTAAGCGCATCACGGTCGACCCTCCAGCGCCACCTGCCCAGACTCCAGCAGCCGGAGTAACTACCAATCCTCTCCCAGATCACTCAAAGGCCTCCACTAGTAGGACGGCAAATCAAGTGAGTAGTGATCAAGGCACCGGGCAGCTCAACCCTTCCATACTTATCGGACGGCCAGGGCAGACAGTGAGGGTACAGCTGCAAATAGGAACCCCCTCGGCAGCAAGGGCAATTAATGAGAAGACAGACGTCCATGTCTGCACGATCGAGGATGAACCTCAGAGCAGTGAGGAAGTCACGGGACCTTGGAACCCGATACAATGTGGATGGATCAGTGATTCCCCATCCCCTCCACGCAGGGAAGGAGTGGGCAGCTCCAGTGGACTCCAGATCAGGGATAGGCCGCAGGCCTCAGACGCTTCAGTGGGTAGTTCAAGGGTGTCGCCCCAGTTATCCACCGGATGGCCGCCAGAGGGCATGTCCGCGACATTGGGGCCACACCCATATCTGGCATACTCTACCGACTCGTCATCACTTGAGTCTAATCCCGTCCCCCTCCCATACAACATGCACGAGTGGTTCGCCCCCCCTCATGCCGCAGCAGAAGAGGAACCACCATCCACTCCTGAACTCGTGAACCTGCCGGATCCGTACGAGAGCTCGGACGAGTCTGCTGACGCAGGCTCAGATGACACGTCCGTAGAAAAGAGTGAGACAGTGAACGTCATTGAAGGAGACGGCGGTGACCCCCCTACAGATTTCCCTCTGGTGCACTTCCACCCATCCGAAGACCAAGAATTCTTCTACCCAACCCCCATCTCTCACCCTAGCCCTTTAACCCTCAACATCCACGACATCATGGACTCGCCTCCACAAGACCCCTTCTACCTTTCATTCGAACCACCTACCCTGAACCTTTCCAAGCTTAACCTGGAACCACCCTCGTACAACGTCGTACCACCACCTTATCCCACCCAATCTTTCCACCATCAAGCCACCTCCGCAACCACCATTGAAGCAGAGATCGACCGAATCACCCGATCCGGTCGATACGTAAACACTGACCCCCCACCTGCACCAGAGGAGGGAGTAGAAGCAGAAGCAAAAAGGAAAGAAAAAGGGAAGGACGTGGTCACAGAATTGCCACCGACCCTCAAAAGAAAGGGAAGGGCCACAGAAGAGGAAGTCACGGATTTGCACCACAGCATCTACACTCCCGAATATGATCTCCTCCAACAATTGAACAAGGTACCCGCCCAGATTTCCATAATGAGGCTCTTGATTGATTCAGAGAAGCACCGGGCAGTGTTGATGAAGGTCCTGGGTGATGCACACGTACCAGCAGATATTGACCCTGAGCAATTAGGAGCAGTGGTGTCAGTAATCATGGCACCACAGGCTATCTCCTTTTCTGCAGCAGATCTGCCGCCTGAGGGTTGCGACCATACTGAGCCACTCTATATAACGGTGAAATGTGTAGATCTCATTGTAAAGCGGGCCATGATCGACAATGGATCGGCACTGAATATATGTCCAATGAGGACATTCCATAGCCTGCAATTGAATCCTTCGATGATCAAGCCAAGCGCTCACAATGTCAGGGGCTTCGACAATGCCAGAAGAGACTCACTGGGAGAGGTCACTTTGGTGATCATGATTGCAGACAGGCCCTTTACCATGGAGTTTGAACTCATGGATATCAACGCCTCATTTAATCTGCTGATCGGAAGGCCTTGGCTGCATCAGGCAGGAGCAGTATCTTCCACACTGCACAGGATGGTCCGGTTCGTATCAGGCAATGAACTTATAACGGTACACGCTGAGGATCATCGAGAGTTCGAAAGGGTTGGGGTACCCTATGTGGACTATGAGTTGCCCACCACCCTCAATTTCCAAGCTGTGGAGATGGTGCAGGTGAATAATATCCCTGAGTCTAAAAGGGGGCGACGACTCTCGAAGAGGCAAAGAAAGAACATGTTTAGTGCCGCTGACTGCGCGGACTGGGGTCTCAGAGCCGGTGATGGACTGGGCAAGTACAAGCAAGGCATCAGGGTAGCCATCAAACCTTATGAGCAGACTGCTGGGTTTGGACTGGGGTTCAAGCCGCAGCCAGAAGACTACTCCCGACTCCTTGGGAACCGTGCTGAGAGGAAAAGAGCCAGAATTGAAGGGAGAGCCCCCCACTGGCCTATATGCGTGCACGAGAACTTGTACCACCGCTTCTCTAACATGGAGCGTGAAGCGGCCCAGGCTATCGAGAACATAGTCCCCCAAGGGTGGGGAGATGAGTTTCTGGATACCCCTGCCATGGAAGAAGACTACTTGCAGGGACTGGCTCAGATGCTCTGGGAAGAGCAACCATCTATGGAAATGATTGGAGATGCAGTAGAGGTAGACCTATTGGCTCCTGAGGGGTCGCCAGATGGCCTGCCAGCACTGGTCGCCCTGGACTCAGTTGACGAAGTCACCATGGCCTTCGCCCCACCAGATGAACAGTTCGTCCCTGACGGGATCCCGGTCGACTCTGCAATTGTAATGGAAGCACCGTCACCTGCTCCCATTGAAGAATCCAAAGAAGAAGGTCCGGTCATGTATGTCTGCATGATGGAAGGGCGAGACAGCTCAGGAGCGCCAACCCGCAGGCCGAGATCGCCTCCTCCACGCCCCTATATCCCGCACCCTGGAACTCGCGATGGTTTGAACCGCATGTTCCGTAGCATGCCCCAAGTGCTAGGGCCAGTACCGGAAGAGGTGTACCATGCAGCTTATGGCAAATGGGCACCACCAGCTTACTCTTCTACGGTGCCTGGGATACCGACTCGAATACCCATAATGTTTGCACCCCCCAGAATTGACCTGGCCAACGAAGTCACCGTCGCATACGCGCCACCCGAGGACGAGATACCATGGGCAATCTCCCTTAGTGGATCATGGGTAAGGGTATCGTCAGAGTCTAGCCCCCGATCAGAGAGAAGCCAGAACAAACCGGCAGGAGGCGCAGCACAGGATCCTATCTACATCTCTTCTGACGAGAGCGCCAACATGGTACTAGCTGGAGAACCAGAGAAGACGATTGCTATCAACAAGGAAGCCGAGGCATCACTGAAGAACTGGAGCGCCACGCCTTTTGCAATCAGCAAAGCTGCTATCCCAAAGGGGGTTTCTGTCACCTCTGAGATTTCTGTTGTAGCTACTGCTGAAATTTTTAATGAATATCTCAATGCTTCCTACTACTTGCATCTGTTTGAAAAAGGAAATAACAAAAATAAGCAACTTGAGCATCGCAATCTTAGTGTCAATCCCGACGCACACCTGGAAGATCTGGGGCACGGGATTGGTAATAAGATTGCCATACTTGAACAAAAAGAACAAGAGGAAATGGAAAAGCCAGTCCAGATGGCAATAATAAATGAAATGCATGAGCCAGTGTCCAAACCTGAAAACGAGCAAGAACTCGACAAATCAGATTGGGGCACTCGCCCATCGCAGCGAGAAGATTCAGACATCGTCCCCTGTGAGCCTTTCGAGCATGAGGACGACGATGAATCATGGGAGACCCCGCTTGAAATCCAACTTGCACTGGAAAGGCACGAAAAGGGTCTCCAGGCTAACATTGAGGAAACAGATTCAATTGACATAGGTGAAATAGCACAACCAAGGATCCTCCAAATTGGTAAAAAGCTGTCACCATTATTGAGAAAACAGATGTTTGATTTTCTTAAATCTTATTCTGACGTGTTTGCATGGTCATACGAGGATATGCCCGGGTTAGATACGGACTTGGTTGTGCATCGGTTACCAACAAAGTCTGAGGCCGTACCTGTGAAACAAAAGCTCAGGCGCACGAAGCCGGAGTGGGCCCTGAAGATTAAGGAAGAGGTCACCAAGCAGTTGGATGCCGGATTCTTGCAAGTAACTCACTATCCAGAGTGGTTGGCCAACATCGTGCCGGTTCCCAAGAAAGACGGGAAAGTCAGGATGTGTGTTGACTATAGAGATCTGAATAGAGCAAGTCCGAAGGATGACTTCCCATTGCCGCACATCGATGTACTGGTAGACAATACAGCAACGCATTCGATGTTCTCTTTCATGGACGGCTTCTCTGGTTACAACCAGATAAGAATGGCACCTGAGGATATGGAGAAAACATCCTTTATCACGCACTGGGGCACTTACTGTTACCGCGTGATGCCGTTCGGACTGAAAAATGCGGGTGCTACATATCAGCGTGCGATGACTCTGTTATTCCACGACATGATACACAAGGAAATGGAAGTGTATGTGGATGACATGATAGCAAAGTCCAAGGAAGAAGAAGACCACTTGGTAAACCTTGGAAAGGTGTTCGACAGACTCAGGGAGCACAAACTTCGGCTTAACCCAAACAAGTGCGTGTTTGGAGTTACTTCAGGAAAGTTGCTCGGTTTCATAGTGGGCAAGCGGGGCATTGAGGTCGACCCCGTCAAAGCAAAGGCAATTCTGGAGATGCCTCCTCCGTCGACAGAAAAGGAAGTGAGAGGGTTCTTGGGCAGGTTACAGTATATCAGTAGATTCATTGCGCAGATGACTCCTGTGTGTGAGCCTATATTCAAGCTGCTAAAGAAAGACAACCCTGTGGTTTGGAATGACGACTGTCAAGTAGCGTTTGATAAGATCAAGGCCTACCTGATGAGTCCGCCAACATTGGTCCCACCTGTCCCAGGACGACCCTTGATTATGTATCTGACAGTCTCTGAGACGGCTGTAGGATGTGTGTTAGGACAACACGATGAGAAAGGACGGAAAGAACAAGCAATCTACTACCTAAGCAAGAAATTTGCCAACATCGAAGTCAGATACACAGTGCTTGAAAAGACGTGTTGTGCCCTAGTCTGGGCAGCTCAGAAGCTCCGACACTATTTGCTTAGTCACACAGTCCTACTAATCTCCAATCTGGATCCATTGAAGTACATCTTTGAGAAGCCGATCTCCACTGGTAGGGTTGCAAGATGGCAAGTCCTTTTATCTGAGTATGACATTGTCTACACAACTAGGAAGGCAATAAAAGGGCAAGCTGTGGCGGATCACTTGGCAGAACATCCACTACCTAACTACCAACCGCTTCTGACTCACTTCCCAGACGAAGATGTGATGTGTACAGAATCTGCAGATGATACAGAAGAAACCAAGTGGCAGATGTTCTTTGACGGGGCAGTGAATGTGAATGGAAAAGGGATCGGAGCAGTACTAATCTCCCCAGACGGTGTCCATCACCCGATAGCAGCGAAACTTCTGTTTGATTGCACTAGCAACATGGCCGAATATGAAGCATGTGTGTTAGGCTTGCGAGCAGCAATCGAGATGCATATACAAGAGCTAAAAGTATTTGGTGATTCAAGTCTTATCATCTATCAAGTGATGGGAGACTGGAAGACCAGAGATGTGAAATTAGTGCCATACCAAGAGCTGGTCAAGGAATTAGAAGAGGAATTTGAGAGCGTGACATTTGACTACATGCCACGAGACGGGAATCGATTCGCAGATGCACTAGCTACGCTGGCATCAATGGCCACCATCACAGATGATGCTTGGGTGCAACCATTAGAGATAGAACTTCGGCGCTACCCTGTGTACTGCTTCAGTATCGAGAAAAGCATACCCGAAGAGGAGCCTTGGTACACAGATATAGAGAGGTATATAAGAGACAGAGTTCTGCCAGAAGGCGCCTCAGCTGTAGAGAAGCGAACTATACAGAGGTTGGCAGGGCAATACTTCTACAGTGGGGGCAGAATGTACAAGAAGTCATACAACGATTCCCTACTGCTATGTGTCAGGGAAGTCGAGGCACAGAAGTTAATTGAGGAGGTCCATGGAGGGTTGTGTGGCGCACACATGAATGGGCATATGCTAGCAAGGAAGATCCTAAGGATGGGCTATTACTGGATGACCATGGAAGCCGACTGCTACGCTCATGTTAGAAAATGCCAGTTATGCCAGATTTATGCCGACAACATCCATGCTCCGCCAAATGCGCTGTACTCCATGACATCACCTTGGCCGTTCGCCATCTGGGGAATTGACATGATAGGCCAAGTTCATCCAATGGCTTCAAACGGGCATCGGTTCATCTTAGTGGCAATTGACTACTTTACCAAGTGGGTAGAAGCCATGTCCTTCGTGAATGTGAAGAAGTCTCATGTGCTCAGGTTTATCAGAAACAATATAGTCTGTCGCTACGGAGTTCCAGAAGCGATCATCACTGATAATGCAAAGAATCTGAATAATAAGGACATGGAAAAGATGTGTAAAGATCTGAAGATCAGACATCTAAACTCCACGGCATACCGGCCCAAGATGAATGGGGCAGTAGAGGCCGCCAACAAGAACCTGAAGAGGATACTTGAGAAAATGGTAGTCACTTACAGAGACTGGCATGAGAAGCTGCCCTATGCGCTGCACGCCTATCGGACGTCGATTAGGACATCAACCGGGGCAACCCCGTTCTCCCTGGTATACGGAATGGAAGCAGTCCTCCCCGTGGAAGCACAGATTCCATCGCTCAGAATTCTGAAGGAAGTTGAAATCAATGACGTCGAATGGGAAGAATCCAGATTTGACCAGTTGCAATTGTTGGATGAAAAGAGGATTAAGGCTTTGTGCCATGGCCAGCTTTATCAACAGAGAGTAACGCGAGCCTACAACAAGAAGGTAAAGCCACGGCATTTCAAAGAGGGAGATCTGGTACTGAAGAGAATCTTCCCTCATCAAGAAGACAACAGAGGGAAATTCAAGCCAAACTACGAAGGGCCATTCGTAGTCCACAAGGTTCTGTCCCGAGGAGCACTTATCCTGCAAGAAATGGACGGGGCAATTTTTCCTGAGCCGATAAATGCGGACGCCGTCAAATTGTACTATGCCTAAGATCATTCTGATTGGGAAATGAAGAGAGGCCATTCTTGACTCTCCTTGAGACTGTAAATCCTTCCAAATACCTTAAAATTCTCCCCTAGTTAAACAATTTTGAGCCTTAAAATTCTTTCAACCCATTGCAAGTGTTCTACACATCAAATGGGGCATTCCTGGCAAAGCAAAAAGAAACCGGGAATTCTTGCCCTGAAAAACCTCGAAAAGAAGAGAAAATGCAAAAAAAAAAAAAAAAAAGAAGAAAGAAAGAAAGAAAAAAAAAGAAAAGAAACAAAGAAAAGGGGGAAAATGTTTGCCCCACCAAAAATACAGAGATACAAATAAGCCAGGATGTAAGTCCCACCAATAATAAAAGTAGCACACTTTGCAAACCCAAACAATTAAGCCTTTTGAGCCATCTATCCTCTCTTTCATAGCCGAGACCCAGCCTACGTTTCGTCCTATCTCTAAGACCTCTCGGATCTTGAAAGGAATGATCAAGGCAAACAGTTAGGTCTGCGTACATCAGCAAGGACGGAATTCAGAGTTTCCTAAAAAGACTGGACACAGCGAAAACCCGAAAAAAGGGCGTTGTGTAGTTAGTAAAAAAAAAAAAAAAAAAAGAGAGAGAGAGAAGAACTGGTCGTATCTGGATTAAGCAGAGCAAGGTACAGACGAGAGCAGTGATAGTGGCAGACGGTAAACTAAGAAAATTGCACAGATCTGAGGGGTCCGAACCGGCAGGTTGCGCCCTAGTCAAGGACTTCACAGTGGCCTGTGATGACAATGCTTCTGAAAATACCAAGCACTCCAAGTCCCGTCTGACCTTGGGAAATTTTCTTTGATATTGCAAACACAGGCACACACTGACACAGCTGTTTTCTCTATAATTGTTCTGCTTAACTGTTTTGAGCTCCACATTGGGCTACTAACCTGAGTTGATAATTTCTTAAACCTTGGCAAAGGCCGCTTCTGGCTGCAATGGGCAAAAGGCTCAGAGCAAGAAAAGAATAAAAGAAGTGTTTTGCATTCCCCAGCCATTCCACGGCTAACATGTTGTCTTTTCCTGCCTTCACAGGTATGCCAAAAGTGAGATGACGAACGTCTTCTCCAAAATCCCCAGTGGAGTTCCCTCAGTAAACGGAGAATAACAACCTCCCAAAAATCCCCAGTGGAAGGCCTTCAGCAAACAAGGGACGACACCCTTACATCCCCAGTAGAGTCCTCTCAAGCAATAAGAGAATGATACCGGATGACGTAGACTTCTCAAGCCTCGCCCAGTCTGAAGAGGCCGGCTTTGCGAAGAATAGTGGAAAGAAGACAAGCCAGCTCGCATCAATCCCTGGTGGAGCCTCTCGCAATCAACAAAAGCTTGAATGAACATGAAGAATTCGCACCCAAGCAGAGAAAAAAGGCCTTACAAAGAAATAATGACAGCGTGAGAAATCCCCACTTATCCCCAGTGGAGCATCCTTCCCCAGGGAACTCCCACGCTTGTCAGTAACAAGGCTCGACCCGAAAGAAGAGGAAATAAGGAAAAGATTCCTGCCCAATCCCCAGCAATAGTCACGCCAAGCTATGGAGCCGTTACAAAAGGGAAAGCAAGCTAGAAAGCACTGCAGAGGAAGGAATGACAAGACATGAAGAAGAATGAGCGTAAATGAAGATATCATTGGGCAAGATGGCCCCTCTTGTAATTTTTGATTTCGCACTTTTGTAAGTAGAGTAGAGTAGGTGTGTGGGCTCCCTTGAGGCACTGGACAGCGCTGGAAGCACCTCCTCACCAACAGCAGCTCCTCCTCCACTCTTCCTTCTTCCTTTCTCCATTCGGTCCACATCTTAACCCAACCTTTGGCCACCAAATCCTAAAAAAAAAAAAAAAAATGCAAGCAAGCTTCAAGTAAAAGACACAAAATGGATCAGAAGCTTGGAGTCACCTAAAAGCTTTAATGGAACAAACAAGAAGAAAAGAATATTGTCAAGTGTCTGGCATCGACGCCGAAACAGGTTGGCGAGCTCAAGTCCAATCTAATCTCTTTCAAACTTAAGTTAAATGCTGAAGAGTTGCCCTACAAAAGCCCGAAAAGCAAAGGGTGAGGAAACTCTGAAGCTAGGAAGTGACGCCACATCATTGGCCGCTTCCCGCCCAAAATGAAAACTCCAAAGGACTAAAGCTCGTCGACCATGTCGACAGAAATGCCAGGCGCAAAAATGGGATTCTTTTTCTCTTTGCCGTTCATCCACAAGGTGACTCCAGCAAAGAGGGGCAGCTGTAAGCACCTCATTTTTGCGCCCCCGAAAGAGCCAGAAATGCAAACCCTGGTCAAAAAGTCAAACCCTGATGGGTCAAAATTTGACCTTTTGATCAAGTGATAATCTGCCACCGTGCTTCATACCATTGGATAGAGAATCTCGACACGGTTCCAACGCAACTGGGTTTGCTGGAATCGGATTCCGGATGAGGGTTCTGTGGGCGGTCAAACTTGAGGATGAGCCGAAAGTTGACTTTTCCTCGAACCCCGTGCCAAGTGCTTAATCCTATGTCATTGAATAAAGGGCTCCGATATGAGTTCAACGCAATTGAGTTTGCTCAAATCGGAGATCAGATGAAAGAGATATGAGCTGTCGAAGTTTCCGGGCAGCAAAAGCCGGAAACTGCACACGTGGCGCAGGAACTGCACACGTGGCTGCCAAAACAGCGAAATATCTTGGGGACTAAATCTTGAATATCCAAAAATCTTAAGGACTAAACAAAAATTCGTGCGGGGCAATCCGTAGATATCCAAAAGTGTCAAATCGGTCGAATCGGTCAAGTCGAAGGGCAAATCCGTAATTTTTCGATTTGTATCCGGTCAAATATACCGGATACACATACCCTTATGTATATCCGGACTCCAAGGCCGGATACGAAGATTTGCTCGGTGAGATTCGCGTCGATTCTCCGACAAATTCGCGGCGGAATTCAATTTTGCCAATTATTATGTTTTGTATCCGGACTCCAAGTCCGGATACATTAAGTTTTTTTATAAAAGGGGACAGCAGCCCCCTTTCCAATGGTTGGTTGATTCCACTGTGCTTAGGCCTCCTTGCTCGACCTTGGCTCATCTGAACCCTCCCTCTCCAGCACCCATTGACCTCCACCACCTTCCCACCACCACCCCAAGGCAGCCCCACCCCTTCTCCTCCTCCTTCCTCCTCATCTCTCACCCACCAAGTGCCAAGAAGGATAGGTTGCTTGCTGCTGCTACTGTGGGAGGACTTACCAGCTGCTGTGCATCCTCAAGGAAGTGTCTCCACCTCCACTAAAGAGCCTAGAACCTCCAGGTAAAGTTCCCTATCATGTTATGTTTCTCATATATTAAATCTGGATTTTTTCTCTACCTTGCTTATTCTTGTCTTATTTCTTGGCATGGGCTTATTTCCATGCAATTTTCTACATGCATTTGATTCTTTTTCATGGCACGGAGCCACCACTGGCAAAAAGTCCACGTAGGTTCGTTTAGGAAGCATGGAAACTCAGTTTTACACACTTTTTAGTGCCTTGCAGTTGCTGTTTTGGGTTTGGTTTTAAGCCTCCCACAAAGGGGAGCTTGTTCCTCTATAATTTTACCTAATGTATCCCCTGTGAATCCCCCCCTCCTTCACCTTTCTTTTTCATTTAATTTGCTGTTAACTTTGTAAACATACGGGTCATCCTTGGGCTTACGGTTGGCGGCAGCCATATCAAGCCTTCCGCTTGGTAATTTCAACTCACATGCCATGTTTTTTTTCTTTCTCTTTATCTGGTTTGTTAAGCATGAATGCATGTCCCCTTCCCCCCAAGCTTGTTGCCCCCACTGTTTTTACAACGCGCCAGGTTTTCCTTTGTGTGCAAATGTGTATGCCATGCTATTCTTGCTTGTTTGATCACACGGGCATGTGTTCAGCTTCCTCATTCATACACCACAGTCACCAAGGCCTCCCATCATCAGTGGATAGGAAGCCCATTTTCGTGGATAACCTCCAACACCACAAAGGAGAGATCCCATTGCCATGCTCCCCCCACCCCACCTTCCGCTATGCTTGACCATCCCCTTATTGCTTTCGCATGGAAATGTTGACCATGTGAGGACGCATGTTAAGTTGTGCGCTTGCTTTTGTACTTGTAATTTTCTGCACCAATGTAGCTGCCCAGGGTTGTGATTTCAGCATGATCCCATCACCCCTTTTAACCCACTGTTGTGGCCCACCTGAGCTGCTGCCGGAGGCAGCAGCAGCATCCCTTTGCCCCACCCCAATGAAGCTGGGTAGCTTACCATGCTTTAACTTGTGCATCATGAACAAGAAGTCCTCTTTATCATGTTCCCTTCACCCATAGCCCAGGGTGAGAACTCCAGGAAGAGCTGCTGGGGACAGCAGCAAGTTTTCCTCCCCTTTCGGCACCATCTAACCCTACCACCCACTCCTTAAGCATGTGTGAAGCCCCCTACTGGTGCTGCCCCAGAAAATTTAGAGACCCAAGACCATGTTCAGCCTTAATGGCATGGGCGAGTGTTTCCTTTCGGTTGCTGGCCCTGAGTCACTACAGCATGTAGTTCTTCGGCTCTTGGATGTAAATTGCTTGCCATCATGACCAT
This sequence comes from Buxus sempervirens, assembly GCA_947561395.2. Classification (NCBI taxonomy): domain Eukaryota; kingdom Viridiplantae; phylum Streptophyta; class Magnoliopsida; order Buxales; family Buxaceae; genus Buxus; species Buxus sempervirens. Next base: position 33,117,673 of record OX387184.1, on the reverse strand, counting down.
TGAATGCATCCATGGACTTCCCCACCACCCTGGTAGCACACTAGGTCATTTCCAACCCATCCATCCGCCCTATTTTGTTTAAGTTGGGAGTTTAATTCTTGCTGCCCCTGCATGGTGAGTGATAGTGCTCAAGGATTTCATAATATGGAGCATGCTTCAAGCCTCTTTGTTTTCTGTTTTCCATAAAGAATCATGCCTGCTACTTGTGGGATCCAAGGGACCAAGTAGGGGCACCTCGGTCCCTACTCTATCAAGGAACATGATCCAAAGTGGAAGGAGGGCAGCACCTCCATGCACCATTGCCCACCTACTTACCTTTGCTGGAAATCCCCGGAGGAAGCCAAAGGGGATGCCTTCACAAATCTGAACCAATGTGGGCCCTCCCGGGGGCCCACATGACTTGTAGAAAGCTCACTGGAAGCCCACAGATGCATCCCCATTGGCAAAGTCCCAAAAAATACAATTCTGTGGTGATCCGGCAACTCAGGCCGGATCGCCTACAACTTGTGTGCATCCGGCAACTAAGGCCGGATACACACAGAGATGCCTTTTTTGGGTCTTCTTGATCCTTGTTGAATTTTCATGCTGTTTTAACCAAACCAAGTCAACCAATAGGGTTTCCGGGTCACCCGGAAACCCAACTTGGGACCTGGACTGCCGGTCCAACTCGATACATCTGTGGGCCTTCCAACGGGGCCGACCAAGACCGATAAATCCTAAAGCATGCGACCTAAGCAAGTTAAGTAAAATTAACCGATCAAGCCCGGCGGGCCAAACCTAATGCGGCCCACCCGAACCTGGATGTGCAGAATGATGTTAAATTGTGTGGTTTGGCCGAGACCCCGGGCTGGGGCCTATCGGGCCCACCAAGGCCCACCAACTAAACCAAGTAAGGGTTTAACCCGAACTTCATGGAATTTGGGCTCTCAAAGCCCAAAACTGGATTACGGGCCCCAAGCCCCAATGTCCAAAACACTTTGGCAAAGATAAATAAAGATAAGTTAAACCTTTTTGGAAACCAACAAGGGGGCCCACCTAAGGGCCCGCAAACCAATGCAGACCCGCCTTTTGCATGAAAGCCACTTAAAGACCCAACTTGAACAGATAAGTAAAATCAATTCACTTCACCAAAGCCCACAGGGCCTCCTAGGCCTAGACGGAGGCCCACCAGGGGCTCATGGGCTCACCCTAGCCCGCCAAGGACACCGTGGGCCTTCCAACGGGGCCCACTCCATCAGACTCAGATCACCTAAATTAAGCAAGATAAAATCAACTAAAGGGACCCACACCACTCAGGTGGTCCCACCAAGACCTAACTTAAATACTTGCTGGATTAGGAATCGGGTGAGAACCAACTAGAAAGCTGACTCAAACCAGGGAACCCACGGGACCCGTCATTTGACGGGGCGGACTGGGGTGTCTACAGACTTCCCCGGACCGCAACCGAGAACCAAACTTAGAATCTCAAGCCGTAGACCAAAAGCCCTAAATAGACAAGATTAGGCACCCAGGTGTCCGCCTGCACCCCATCAGGCGGTGGCGACTCCGAATTACCCCGTGCCGCGTTTCCCACGCGCGCACAGCCTGGCGACTCCACTGGGGACTCTCGACCCGATAGAACCCTTGGTTAGAATAAGTCAACACAAGAGGGATTTAGTCGGTTTTAGGGTCTTTACTATCTTTTTAGTAAGACGTAGAATACGCGTAACTACGTATTCTGGGGAGTCCTGACAAACGGACATGATAATCGCCTAAGGTAAGTTGTTTTTAATGGGACCATTGTGACCCTTCCACTTACCTGGGGACTCTCCCAGAACCTCGTATTGCGTGCCATTCTGCACCTTACTAGGAAAGACGGTGAAAATTCCTTTATCACCTAAATCCAAACCAAACTCGCCCGTATAGGCACAGCACGCAGCCCAACTGCACACACGGGCACACCACCACACCGTGGATGGATGTTTGTGTGAATTTAAATTCCCGCATTAATATGATGGAACTGCGTGGGGTGACATGCACGAGGGAGGATGCGTGAATGATCCGACCTTTGATAGATGAGTGAATCGGATACTGCTACTTCTTTACCAAAACTTAGACCTCTCTAGCAGCCTATCCTTCTTCTTACTATGAACTGATCTTTGGGATGGTATTAGCACCTACGCTCCCGTGGCTTGCCGGGGAAAGCAGGGTAAACCCATCCCCCCAGTTTGCTGGGGTCCATTAGCACCACTGGTTTCTTGCCGTGGCACGCGAGGATCCAGTACTGGTCCAGACCCTTGTAGGCTTATGCCTCGGGCTGGGTATCCTTCCCCACCTAACGTTTCTGAATAAACCTTGCGTTGAGCATGAGAGGGTGAGTAGGATGTGAATGATGAATAAAATTAGAATAAAATTCAGAGTCCATCAGGGGCAGCAACCCCCGCTTTTTGCATCAAATGGAGTAAACCCTAGATGCTGGGCTACCTCGGCCCTGGCTTAGGAAACTCACCTAACCATGATCAGGGGAACCACCCCAGATCCATGCATGGAGTCCTGTATGCTATGGGCCCCCAACCCATTAGAGTCCGCTGGGAGCACTTTAAGTCCAGATTGGTCTTTTCGAGCAGACGAAAGCCGGCCAGATCAGACAGACAGATGAAAGCATGCCAGGGTACTAAACCCTAGATTTAGGGATTTTTAGCCTACCCCACTTTGAGAGCAATTTGTATCCTCCCTTTTGGCTCCCGACAGCCTTAAGGATGAATTATTTGAAGTTTTTGTAAATATCTTGTAAACCTTCGCCCTCGATGGCAAGTTGTAATTTTTGCTATGGTCTGACACTGAAAGCAGATGAAAGAACAGATGAAAGACAGAAAGACTGATCGGGACTTGAATGTGCTCCTCTACACAAGTATGTCTAGGAGTCACGCCTTAACTGGCGCCAACCCCTAGGACCACACACCATGTGTGCCTGAGTTAAATTCCGCACTGTTTTGTTTTTGATCATTTTGGTGAAGCATGATAGAACTGCTAGTGGTTATCTCTTTTGCTTAAAATTATGCATGTCTCAGGACTAACTTAGAGTCTTGGTGTGGAACCTTAATTTGACTCGGAATTTTGATCGGATAGTTGGCATGGCATCTTCATCCTCATCTGAGAGAACCCGTTTCCCTAGGATAGAGAAGTGTGCCTGGGATACCCCTGGATCCGTTCTTGGACAAGGCAGCTCCAAGGGAGTGAGCAGATTGAATGGGAGCACAAATACCACATGGGACAGACTTTGTCCCTGTTAAATGTGCCGATTAACTGGGATATGATCCAAGCAGCCCTGCTTTTCTGGGATCCCCAGCTTTCAGTGTTTCGATTCGGGGTCAACGAGCTGACTCCCACAATTGAGGAACTTGACCTGTTCCTCCGATTTCGTGACTTAGGAGAACCCGCTAGGCCAAGTCTCAAAGAAAGTTACAAGAATGAAGCTTGTGTTTTCTTTGGCCTCTCAAGGGAAGAATTTCAGACCTTAGGAGGTGACAAATCATTTACTCGGGTCTCTAAAACATTCCTAGCTGAGAAAATGAGAAACAAAAAGCAAGAAAGACCCCGGGCTTGGTTTGACACCTTCACCCTTGTGGTTCTGTCACAAATCTTCTTTCCAACTGGGGAGACACCATTAATTTGGCCCTCATGGAAATTGTGGATCAACTCAGGGCGGGGTACCGAATCATGCCACTGATCCTAGCTCAACTGTTCCATTCCCTGAATTTGTCCAAAAACGGAACTCGGAGGTTTCAAGGGTGCGCTCCCGTTCTCCACATTTGGCTGCAAGACCACCTGATGGTGTCATCACCTGTCAGTGCATATTACAAAGCAACCGGGGACAACATCCATTGGTTGGCTCAAAGAGAGATCGAACCAGACCTACCCGCTCGTGAGGATTGGTTTAACCACTTTCTCCACCTGAAGGGAGAAACAGACATTAGATGGTGGGGTACATACAACATTCCCTACACCCCCATCATAGCTTTCAAGAAAAGAGAGGGACTTGCCTTGATAGGCCTTACCCATGCCGTGCCATACTATCCGATTCGAGTTCTGAGACAGTTTGGGAAACCGCAGGGAATCCCGGTCAAGGACGACTTGGGCAGTTTGATTGGTCCACTCACCAAGGGATTAAGGACCCAACTGCTGATGGAGTGGAAGACAGTGTGTGTATATCGAGAAGACGTCTTCATCGAATCACATTTTCGAGACTACGAGCAATGGATAGCTCGGGAGTTTGGCCATGACGGCCCCCCACCTCTTCAGCCTATCGCATCAGGCGACATTCCAGTTCCGCCCCCTAACACATATAGGGACAGGGTGGCCGAACTACAAGAGACTCACTCCCGTATCCATTCAGCTTATGTGGATTCGAAACGGGAGAGCAGGCAAGCCAATACAGCCTTGCAACACGCAATGGAATTAGTGCGCAAGCGCGCTGAGGAGGACCGACGTCTGCGGAACAAGCTTCTGCGAGCCTTGAGGAGGCAGGACGTGTCCTCCCACTATGATGATGACCAACCTAGCTAGACTTTGGCTTTGTTGTATTTTGCCATGAATGATGATGTACTTTGTGCCGTGGCGGCGCCTTTTGACACCAAAGCCGCCGGTGATTGAATCGGATATTGGCTGCGGAGCGTCCGGGTACTACTAGCCGAATTCTTAAGGCACCGAAGCCGCCGACGGATGAGTCGGATATTGGTGGAGGAGCGTCCTGGCATAGCCTACCCCTTTTAGTGACACCAAAGCCGCCGGTGATTGAATCGGATATTGGCTGCGGAGCGTCCGGGTACTACTAGCCGAATCCTTAGGGCACCGAAGCCACCGACGGATGAGTCGGATATTGGTGGAGGAGCGTCCTGGCATAGACTTCCCCTTTGTGAGGCGCTGAAGTCAATGGTGATTAAACCAACGACTAGCTAAGGCACGCCCGGGAACTACTAGCCGAAGTTTGGCGCCGATGCCGCCAGTGAATGAACTGGAGATTGGCCGAGGTGCGCCTGGGTGCTGATTTTCAGCTTCCCCCCTGCGGAGACCCTGCATTGGTCCAACCCTGTGATTCTGAGCTCAAACAAAGCCCCTTAAATTGAAGGTTCTCTTTCCTTGCCTAAACAGCTAAAATAGATTAGTTCAACCGGGTTCTCTTTCCCAGTCGCTTCCAAGCGACTAAAATAGACCAGCTTTCAGAAAATAGGGTTCTCTTTCCCAGTCGCTTCCGAGCGGCTAAAATAGATCAGCTTTCGAAAAAAATAGGGTTCTCTTTCCCAGTCGCTTCTGAGCGGTTGAAATAGATCAGCTTCCAAAAAAAGTAGGGTTCTCTCTCCTAGTTACCTGCGGGTAGCTAAAATAGATTCGGTCATTAGGGTTCTCTTCCCCGGTCGTCTTAGGATAGCCAAAATAGATCAGTCTTCTAAATTCCTTAAGGTTCTCTTTCCTTGTTACCTACGGGTAACTAAAATAGATCATTTGATTCGAAACCAGGTTCTCTTCCCTTGTTGCCTTAGGGTAGCTAAAATAGACCAGTTAGTCAAATCATATCATAAAACAAAAAAATAAATAAATAAATGAATAAATTCAATCAGATAAAATTGTGTAATCAATTTGTATAATATTGCACTAATGCCTGCGAATTGTCCCATCAGGTACCAAAAATTGCTTTCAGAAGTCCGTACCTGTTAAGATCGAGGAGAAGACTCGATATGGAACAGCAAGGAGAGCAGACGCCACCAGGGCAACACCCGGCAGAGTCCAGTCATGCCCAAGTGGTCAATGAGATGCAGCAAAGGATGGAAAGTATGGGTTCCATCATCCAGGAACTGATGACAGAACTGAGGGAATTGAGGCAAGCCCCACCGGCAGCACCAGTTGCCCAGCAGCCGCAGCCCCCGTTCCCACCACAGGCAGAAGTGGCGCCACCGCCGCGTCCAGCGAACCCCCCTCCCCTAGCACCACCACCACCACCGGCGGTGCCATTCCATGTTCCCCAACCAGATCAGTTTCTGCCTATCCATCTGGGACAGGGTGATGAGGACTGGTACAGAACCCGGGAAATGCAGTTTGAGGAGAAGCTGACAGCGGTAAGGGAGGAGAATAGAACAGAAATGGCTGCCCTGAAGGAGCAGCTCAAGCAACTCCAACCTAGCACAGTGCAGAGCGAGGCTACTCTGGAAAGCCTCTGTTTCTTTTCAGATATCCAACTCCCGGCTAAGTTCAAATGCCCTGAGTTGCACCAGTTCGACGGCACCGGGTGCCCCCTGAACCATCTGAGGTCCTATTCGGGTGACATGTGCCAGTATGCCAAGGAAGAGCGGATTATGGTGCAGTTCTTCCAGAAGTCACTAGCCGGGGCCGCTTACTCTTGGTTCCTGAGTCTAGACAAGGCTAAGATCAAGACATGGAATGACCTGGCAGCAGTCTTCATCCAGCAGTACCGCCTGAACAGTCAGATAGTGCAGACGAGGGCAGAATTGCAGAGGCTGGCAAAGAAGAGCCAAGAGTCAGTAAGAGAATACGCCAAGCGCTGGAAGGAATTGGCAGCATTAGTACAGCCGCCGTTGCTAGAACAAGAGATGACGTCATTGTTTATTGCGTCATTGGGCCAACCTTTCTTCACTCTGTTGCTGGGGCAGAGTACATCGAACTTCAATGACCTGATCTTGACTGCAGATCGGATTGAAGACGCAGTAAGGGCCGGAAAGATAGATGGCAGTGGGCAGAGTGCCGCACCAAGGAGGCCAGTGTCAGGGCAGGCTAGCAGAAACCAGGGGCAAGAGCCTAGGAGGTCAGAACAGCAGGCAGTGAACTATGTATACCCCACACAACCCCACCATTTCTCCCAAGGACCGGAGGCAGTGGCACCCCAAGGAACCGGACAAGCTGCTTACCAAGGGGTAAGAAGAACCAGGGAAGAGATGGAGGCCAGAATGAAGCGGGTTTTCACTCCACTCCCGTATGCGCCGGCAGAGTTGCTGCCTACTTTGCTAAAGAAGGGGTACGTGCAAGTCAAACCCCCGAACCCTCGTTTGGTCAACGCCAGAAGCTATAATGCTGCAGAGCGGTGTGAGTACCACTCTGGTGCTCCAGGGCACCACACCAATCGGTGCTGGGATTTGAGGCACGATATCCAAGACCTGATTGATAGTAAGCGCATCACGGTCGACCCTCCAGCGCCACCTGCCCAGACTCCAGCAGCCGGAGTAACTACCAATCCTCTCCCAGATCACTCAAAGGCCTCCACTAGTAGGACGGCAAATCAAGTGAGTAGTGATCAAGGCACCGGGCAGCTCAACCCTTCCATACTTATCGGACGGCCAGGGCAGACAGTGAGGGTACAGCTGCAAATAGGAACCCCCTCGGCAGCAAGGGCAATTAATGAGAAGACAGACGTCCATGTCTGCACGATCGAGGATGAACCTCAGAGCAGTGAGGAAGTCACGGGACCTTGGAACCCGATACAATGTGGATGGATCAGTGATTCCCCATCCCCTCCACGCAGGGAAGGAGTGGGCAGCTCCAGTGGACTCCAGATCAGGGATAGGCCGCAGGCCTCAGACGCTTCAGTGGGTAGTTCAAGGGTGTCGCCCCAGTTATCCACCGGATGGCCGCCAGAGGGCATGTCCGCGACATTGGGGCCACACCCATATCTGGCATACTCTACCAACTCGTCATCACTTGAGTCTAATCCCGTCCCCCTCCCATACAACATGCACGAGTGGTTCGCCCCCCCCTCATGCCGCAGCAGAAGAGGAACCACCATCCACTCCTGAACTCGTGAACCTGCCGGATCCGTACGAGAGCTCGGACGAGTCTGCTGACGCAGGCTCAGATGACACGTCCGTAGAAAAGAGTGAGACAGTGAACGTCATTGAAGGAGACGGCGGTGACCCCCCTACAGATTTCCCTCTGGTGCACTTCCACCCATCCGAAGACCAAGAATTCTTCTACCCAACCCCCATCTCTCACCCTAGCCCTTTAACCCTCAACATCCACGACATCATGGACTCGCCTCCACAAGACCCCTTCTACCTTTCATTCGAACCACCTACCCTGAACCTTTCCAAGCTTAACCTGGAACCACCCTCGTACAACGTCGTACCACCACCTTATCCCACCCAATCTTTCCACCATCAAGCCACCTCCGCAACCACCATTGAAGCAGAGATCGACCGAATCACCCGATCCGGTCGATACGTAAACACTGACCCCCCACCTGCACCAGAGGAGGGAGTAGAAGCAGAAGCAAAAAGGAAAGAAAAAGGGAAGGACGTGGTCACAGAATTGCCACCGACCCTCAAAAGAAAGGGAAGGGCCACAGAAGAGGAAGTCACGGATTTGCACCACAGCATCTACACTCCCGAATATGATCTCCTCCAACAATTGAACAAGGTACCCGCCCAGATTTCCATAATGAGGCTCTTGATTGATTCAGAGAAGCACCGGGCAGTGTTGATGAAGGTCCTGGGTGATGCACACGTACCAGCAGATATTGACCCTGAGCAATTAGGAGCAGTGGTGTCAGTAATCATGGCACCACAGGCTATCTCCTTTTCTGCAGCAGATCTGCCGCCTGAGGGTTGCGACCATACTGAGCCACTCTATATAACGGTGAAATGTGTAGATCTCATTGTAAAGCGGGCCATGATCGACAATGGATCGGCACTGAATATATGTCCAATGAGGACATTCCATAGCCTGCAATTGAATCCTTCGATGATCAAGCCAAGCGCTCACAATGTCAGGGGCTTCGACAATGCCAGAAGAGACTCACTGGGAGAGGTCACTTTGGTGATCATGATTGCAGACAGGCCCTTTACCATGGAGTTTGAACTCATGGATATCAACGCCTCATTTAATCTGCTGATCGGGAGGCCTTGGCTGCATCAGGCAGGAGCAGTATCTTCCACACTGCACAGGATGGTCCGGTTCGTATCAGGCAATGAACTTATAACGGTACACGCTGAGGATCATCGAGAGTTCGAAAGGGTTGGGGTACCCTATGTGGACTATGAGTTGCCCACCACCCTCAATTTCCAAGCTGTGGAGATGGTGCAGGTGAATAATATCCCTGAGTCTAAAAGGGGGCGACGACTCTCGAAGAGGCAAAGAAAGAACATGTTTAGTGCCGCTGACTGCGCGGACTGGGGTCTCAGAGCCGGTGATGGACTGGGCAAGTACAAGCAAGGCATCAGGGTAGCCATCAAACCTTATGAGCAGACTGCTGGGTTTGGACTGGGGTTCAAGCCGCAGCCAGAAGACTACTCCCGACTCCTTGGGAACCGTGCTGAGAGGAAAAGAGCCAGAATTGAAGGGAGAGCCCCCCACTGGCCTATATGCGTGCACGAGAACTTGTACCACCGCTTCTCTAACATGGAGCGTGAAGCGGCCCAGGCTATCGAGAACATAGTCCCCCAAGGGTGGGGAGATGAGTTTCTGGATACCCCTGCCATGGAAGAAGACTACTTGCAGGGACTGGCTCAGATGCTCTGGGAAGAGCAACCATCTATGGAAATGATTGGAGATGCAGTAGAGGTAGACCTATTGGCTCCTGAGGGGTTGCCAGATGGCCTGCCAGCACTGGTCGCCCTGGACTCAGTTGACGAAGTCACCATGGCCTTCGCCCCACCAGATGAACAGTTCGTCCCTGACGGGATCCCGGTCGACTCTGCAATTGTAATGGAAGCACCGTCACCTGCTCCCATTGAAGAATCCAAAGAAGAAGGTCCGGTCATGTATGTCTGCATGATGGAAGGGCGAGACAGCTCAGGAGCGCCAACCCGCAGGCCGAGATCGCCTCCTCCACGCCCCTATATCCCGCACCCTGGAACTCGCGATGGTTTGAACCGCATGTTCCGTAGCATGCCCCAAGTGCTAGGGCCAGTACCGGAAGAGGTGTACCATGCAGCTTATGGCAAATGGGCACCACCAGCTTACTCTTCTACGGTGCCTGGGATACCGACTCGAATACCCATAATGTTTGCACCCCCCAGAATTGACCCGGCCAACGAAGTCACCGTCGCATACGCGCCACCCGAGGACGAGATACCATGGGCAATCTCCCTTAGTGGATCATGGGTAAGGGTATCGTCAGAGTCTAGCCCCCGATCAGAGAGAAGCCAGAACAAACCGGCAGGAGGCGCAGCACAGGATCCTATCTACATCTCTTCTGACGAGAGCGCCAACATGGTACTAGCTGGAGAACCAGAGAAGACGATTGCTATCAACAAGGAAGCCGAGGCATCACTGAAGAACTGGAGCGCCACGCCTTTTGCAATCAGCAAAGCTGCTATCCCAAAGGGGGTTTCTGTCACCTCTGAGATTTCTGTTGTAGCTACTGCTGAAATTTTTAATGAATATCTCAATGCTTCCTACTACTTGCATCTGTTTGAAAAAGGAAATAACAAAAATAAGCAACTTGAGCATCGCAATCTTAGTGTCAATCCCGACGCACACCTGGAAGATCTGGGGCACGGGATTGGTAATAAGATTGCCATACTTGAACAAAAAGAACAAGAGGAAATGGAAAAGCCAGTCCAGATGGCAATAATAAATGAAATGCATGAGCCAGTGTCCAAACCTGAAAACGAGCAAGAACTCGACAAATCAGATTGGGGCACTCGCCCATCGCAGCGAGAAGATTCAGACATCGTCCCCTGTGAGCCTTTCGAGCATGAGGACGACGATGAATCATGGGAGACCCCGCTTGAAATCCAACTTGCACTGGAAAGGCACGAAAAGGGTCTCCAGGCTAACATTGAGGAAACAGATTCAATTGACATAGGTGAAATAGCACAACCAAGGATCCTCCAAATTGGTAAAAAGCTGTCACCATTATTGAGAAAACAGATGTTTGATTTTCTTAAATCTTATTCTGACGTGTTTGCATGGTCATACGAGGATATGCCCGGGTTAGATACGGACTTGGTTGTGCATCGGTTACCAACAAAGTCTGAGGCCGTACCTGTGAAACAAAAGCTCAGGCGCACGAAGCCGGAGTGGGCCCTGAAGATTAAGGAAGAGGTCACCAAGCAGTTGGATGCCGGATTCTTGCAAGTAACTCACTATCCAGAGTGGTTGGCCAACATCGTGCCGGTTCCCAAGAAAGACGGGAAAGTCAGGATGTGTGTTGACTATAGAGATCTGAATAGAGCAAGTCCGAAGGATGACTTCCCATTGCCGCACATCGATGTACTGGTAGACAATACAGCAACGCATTCGATGTTCTCTTTCATGGACGGCTTCTCTGGTTACAACCAGATAAGAATGGCACCTGAGGATATGGAGAAAACATCCTTTATCACGCACTGGGGCATTTACTGTTACCGCGTGATGCCGTTCGGACTGAAAAATGCGGGTGCTACATATCAGCGTGCGATGACTCTGTTATTCCACGACATGATACACAAGGAAATGGAAGTGTATGTGGATGACATGATAGCAAAGTCCAAGGAAGAAGAAGACCACTTGGTAAACCTTGGAAAGGTGTTCGACAGACTCAGGGAGCACAAACTTCGGCTTAACCCAAACAAGTGCGTGTTTGGAGTTACTTCAGGAAAGTTGCTCGGTTTCATAGTGGGCAAGCGGGGCATTGAGGTCGACCCCGTCAAAGCAAAGGCAATTCTGGAGATGCCTCCTCCGTCGACAGAAAAGGAAGTGAGAGGGTTCTTGGGCAGGTTACAGTATATCAGTAGATTCATTGCGCAGATGACTCCTGTGTGTGAGCCTATATTCAAGCTGCTAAAGAAAGACAACCCTGTGGTTTGGAATGACGACTGTCAAGTAGCGTTTGATAAGATCAAGGCCTACCTGATGAGTCCGCCAACATTGGTCCCACCTGTCCCAGGACGACCCTTGATTATGTATCTGACAGTCTCTGAGACGGCTGTAGGATGTGTGTTAGGACAACACGATGAGAAAGGACGGAAAGAACAAGCAATCTACTACCTAAGCAAGAAATTTGCCAACATCGAAGTCAGATACACAGTGCTTGAAAAGACGTGTTGTGCCCTAGTCTGGGCAGCTCAGAAGCTCCGACACTATTTGCTTAGTCACACAGTCCTACTAATCTCCAATCTGGATCCATTGAAGTACATCTTTGAGAAGCCGATCTCCACTGGTAGGGTTGCAAGATGGCAAGTCCTTTTATCTGAGTATGACATTGTCTACACAACTAGGAAGGCAATAAAAGGGCAAGCTGTGGCGGATCACTTGGCAGAACATCCACTACCTAACTACCAACCGCTTCTGACTCACTTCCCAGACGAAGATGTGATGTGTACAGAATCTGCAGATGATACAGAAGAAACCAAGTGGCAGATGTTCTTTGACGGGGCAGTGAATGTGAATGGAAAAGGGATCGGAGCAGTACTAATCTCCCCAGACGGTGTCCATCACCCGATAGCAGCGAAACTTCTGTTTGATTGCACTAGCAACATGGCCGAATATGAAGCATGTGTGTTAGGCTTGCGAGCAGCAATCGAGATGCATATACAAGAGCTAAAAGTATTTGGTGATTCAAGTCTTATCATCTATCAAGTGATGGGAGACTGGAAGACCAGAGATGTGAAATTAGTGCCATACCAAGAGCTGGTCAAGGAATTAGAAGAGGAATTTGAGAGCGTGACATTTGACTACATGCCACGAGACGGGAATCGATTCGCAGATGCACTAGCTACGCTGGCATCAATGGCCACCATCACAGATGATGCTTGGGTGCAACCATTAGAGATAGAACTTCGGCGCTACCCTGTGTACTGCTTCAGTATCGAGAAAAGCATACCCGAAGAGGAGCCTTGGTACACAGATATAGAGAGGTATATAAGAGACAGAGTTCTGCCAGAAGGCGCCTCAGCTGTAGAGAAGCGAACTATACAGAGGTTGGCAGGGCAATACTTCTACAGTGGGGGCAGAATGTACAAGAAGTCATACAACGATTCCCTACTGCTATGTGTCAGGGAAGTCGAGGCACAGAAGTTAATTGAGGAGGTCCATGGAGGGTTGTGTGGCGCACACATGAATGGGCATATGCTAGCAAGGAAGATCCTAAGGATGGGCTATTACTGGATGACCATGGAAGCCGACTGCTACGCTCATGTTAGAAAATGCCAGTTATGCCAGATTTATGCCGACAACATCCATGCTCCGCCAAATGCGCTGTACTCCATGACATCACCTTGGCCGTTCGCCATCTGGGGAATTGACATGATAGGCCAAGTTCATCCAATGGCTTCAAACGGGCATCGGTTCATCTTAGTGGCAATTGACTACTTTACCAAGTGGGTAGAAGCCATGTCCTTCGTGAATGTGAAGAAGTCTCATGTGCTCAGGTTTATCAGAAACAATATAGTCTGTCGCTACGGAGTTCCAGAAGCGATCATCACTGATAATGCAAAGAATCTGAATAATAAGGACATGGAAAAGATGTGTAAAGATCTGAAGATCAGACATCTAAACTCCACGGCATACCGGCTCAAGATGAATGGGGCAGTAGAGGCCGCCAACAAGAACCTGAAGAGGATACTTGAGAAAATGGTAGTCACTTACAGAGACTGGCATGAGAAGCTGCCCTATGCGCTGCACGCCTATCGGACGTCGATTAGGACATCAACCGGGGCAACCCCGTTCTCCCTGGTATACGGAATGGAAGCAGTCCTCCCCGTGGAAGCACAGATTCCATCGCTCAGAATTCTGAAGGAAGTTGAAATCAATGACGTCGAATGGGAAGAATCCAGATTTGACCAGTTGCAATTGTTGGATGAAAAGAGGATTAAGGCTTTGTGCCATGGCCAGCTTTATCAACAGAGAGTAACGCGAGCCTACAACAAGAAGGTAAAGCCACGGCATTTCAAAGAGGGAGATCTGGTACTGAAGAGAATCTTCCCTCATCAAGAAGACAACAGAGGGAAATTCAAGCCAAACTACGAAGGGCCATTCGTAGTCCACAAGGTTCTGTCCTGAGGAGCACTTATCCTGCAAGAAATGGACGGGGCAATTTTTCCTGAGCCGATAAATGCGGACGCCGTCAAATTGTACTATGCCTAAGATCATTCTGATTGGGAAATGAAGAGAGGCCATTCTTGACTCTCCTTGAGACTGTAAATCCTTCCAAATACCTTAAAATTCTCCCCTAGTTAAACAATTTTGAGCCTTAAAATTCTTTCAACCCATTGCAAGTGTTCTACACATCAAATGGGGCATTCCTGGCAAAGCAAAAAGAAACCGGGAATTCTTGCCCTGAAAAACCTCGAAAAGAAGAGAAAATGCAAAAAAAAAAAAAAAAAAAAAAAAAAAAAAAAAAAAGAAGAAGAAGAAAGAAAGAAAGAAAAAAAAAGAAAAGAAACAAAGAAAAGGGGGAAAATGTTTGCCCCACCAAAAATACAGAGATACAAATAAGCCAGGATGTAAGTCCCACCAATAATAAAAGTAGCACACTTTGCAAACCCAAACAATTAAGCCTTTTGAGCCATCTATCCTCTCTTTCATAGCCGAGACCCAGCCTACGTTTCGTCCTATCTCTAAGACCTCTCGGATCTTGAAAGGAATGATCAAGGCAAACAGTTAGGTCTGCGTACATCAGCAAGGACGGAATTCAGAGTTTCCTAAAAAGACTGGACACAGCGAAAACCCGAAAAAAGGGCGTTGTGTGGTTAGTAAAAAAAAAAAAAAAAAAAAGAGAGAGAGAGAAGAACTGGTCGTATCTGGATTAAGCAGAGCAAGGTACAGACGAGAGCAGTGATAGTGGCAGACGGTAAACTAAGAAAATTGCACAGATCTGAGGGGTCCGAACCGGCAGGTTGCGCCCTAGTCAAGGACTTCACAGTGGCCTGTGATGACAATGCTTCTGAAAATACCAAGCACTCCAAGTCCCGTCTGACCTTGGGAAATTTTCTTTGATATTGCAAACACAGGCACACACTGACACAGCTGTTTTCTCTATAATTGTTCTGCTTAACTGTTTTGAGCTCCACATTGGGCTACTAACCTGAGTTGATAATTTCTTAAACCTTGGCAAAGGCCGCTTCTGGCTGCAATGGGCAAAAGGCTCAGAGCAAGAAAAGAATAAAAGAAGTGTTTTGCATTCCCCAGCCATTCCACGGCTAACATGTTGTCTTTTCCTGCCTTCACAGGTATGCCAAAAGTGAGATGACGAACGTCTTCTCCAAAATCCCCAGTGGAGTTCCCTCAGTAAACGGAGAATAACAACCTCCCAAAAATCCCCAGTGGAAGGCCTTCAGCAAACAAGGGACGACACCCTTACATCCCCAGTAGAGTCCTCTCAAGCAATAAGAGAATGATACCGGATGACGTAGACTTCTCAAGCCTCGCCCAGTCTGAAGAGGCCGGCTTTGCGAAGAATAGTGGAAAGAAGACAAGCCAGCTCGCATCAATCCCTGGTGGAGCCTCTCGCAATCAACAAAAGCTTGAATGAACATGAAGAATTCGCACCCAAGCAGAGAAAAAAGGCCTTACAAAGAAATAATGACAGCGTGAGAAATCCCCACTTATCCCCAGTGGAGCATCCTTCCCCAGGGAACTCCCACGCTTGTCAGTAACAAGGCTCGACCCGAAAGAAGAGGAAATAAGGAAAAGATTCCTGCCCAATCCCCAGCAATAGTCACGCCAAGCTATGGAGCCGTTACAAAAGGGAAAGCAAGCTAGAAAGCACTGCAGAGGAAGGAATGACAAGACATGAAGAAGAATGAGCGTAAATGAAGATATCATTGGGCAAGATGGCCCCTCTTGTAATTTTTGATTTCGCACTTTTGTAAGTAGAGTAGAGTAGGTGTGTGGGCTCCCTTGAGGCACTGGACAGCGCTGGAAGCACCTCCTCACCAACAGCAGCTCCTCCTCCACTCTTCCTTCTTCCTTTCTCCATTCGGTCCACATCTTAACCCAACCTTTGGCCACCAAATCCTAAAAAAAAAAAAAAAAATGCAAGCAAGCTTCAAGTAAAAGACACAAAATGGATCAGAAGCTTGGAGTCACCTAAAAGCTTTAATGGAACAAACAAGAAGAAAAGAATATTGTCAAGTGTCTGGCATCGACGCCGAAACAGGTTGGCGAGCTCAAGTCCAATCTAATCTCTTTCAAACTTAAGTTAAATGCTGAAGAGTTGCCCTACAAAAGCCCGAAAAGCAAAGGGTGAGGAAACTCTGAAGCTAGGAAGTGACGCCACATCATTGGCCGCTTCCCGCCCAAAATGAAAACTCCAAAGGACTAAAGCTCGTCGACCATGTCGACAGAAATGCCAGGCGCAAAAATGGGATTCTTTTTCTCTTTGCCGTTCATCCACAAGGTGACTCCAGCAAAGAGGGGCAGCTGTAAGCACCTCATTTTTGCGCCCCCGAAAGAGCCAGAAATGCAAACCCTGGTCAAAAAGTCAAACCCTGATGGGTCAAAATTTGACCTTTTGATCAAGTGATAATCTGCCACCGTGCTTCATACCATTGGATAGAGAATCTCGACACGGTTCCAACGCAACTGGGTTTGCTGGAATCGGATTCCGGATGAGGGTTCTGTGGGCGGTCAAACTTGAGGATGAGCCGAAAGTTGACTTTTCCTCGAACCCCGTGCCAAGTGCTTAATCCTATGTCATTGAATAAAGGGCTCCGATATGAGTTCAACGCAATTGAGTTTGCTCAAATCGGAGATCAGATGAAAGAGATATGAGCTGTCGAAGTTTCCGGGCAGCAAAAGCCGGAAACTGCACACGTGGCGCAGGAACTGCACACGTGGCTGCCAAAACAGCGAAATATCTCGGGGACTAAATCTTGAATATCCAAAAATCTTAAGGACTAAACAAAAATTCGTGCGGGGCAATCCGTAGATATCCAAAAGTGTCAAATCGGTCGAATCGGTCGAATCGGTCAAGTCGAAGGGCAAATCCGTAATTTTTCGATTTGTATCCGGTCAAATATACCGGATACACATACCCTTATGTATATCCGGACTCCAAGGCCGGATACGAAGATTTGCTCGGTGAGATTCGCGTCGATTCTCCGACAAATTCGCGGCGGAATTCAATTTTGCCAATTATTATGTTTTGTATCCGGACTCCAAGTCCGGATACAAAGGAAGCTTAGTGTATCCGGACTCCAAGTCCGGATACATTAAGTTTTTTTATAAAAGGGGACAGCAGCCCCCTTTCCAATGGTTGGTTGATTCCACTGTGCTTAGGCCTCCTTGCTCGACCTTGGCTCATCTGAACCCTCCCTCTCCAGCACCCATTGACCTCCACCACCTTCCCACCACCACCCCAAGGCAGCCCCACCCCTTCTCCTCCTCCTTCCTCCTCATCTCTCACCCACCAAGTGCCAAGAAGGATAGGTTGCTTGCTGCTGCTACTGTGGGAGGACTTACCAGCTGCTGTGCATCCTCAAGGAAGTGTCTCCACCTCCACTAAAGAGCCTAGAACCTCCAGGTAAAGTTCCCTATCATGTTATGTTTCTCATATATTAAATCTGGATTTTTTCTCTACCTTGCTTATTCTTGTCTTATTTCTTGGCATGGGCTTATTTCCATGCAATTTTCTACATGCATTTGATTCTTTTTCATGGCACGGAGCCACCACTGGCAAAAAGTCCACGTAGGTTCGTTTAGGAAGCATGGAAACTCAGTTTTACACACTTTTTAGTGCCTTGCAGTTGCTGTTTTGGGTTTGGTTTTAAGCCTCCCACAAAGGGGAGCTTGTTCCTCTATAATTTTACCTAATGTATCCCCTGTGAATCCCCCCCTCCTTCACCTTTCTTTTTCATTTAATTTGCTGTTAACTTTGTAAACATACGGGTCATCCTTGGGCTTACGGTTGGCGGCAGCCATATCAAGCCTTCCGCTTGGTAATTTCAACTCACATGCCATGTTTTTTTTCTTTCTCTTTATCTGGTTTGTTAAGCATGAATGCATGTCCCCTTCCCCCCAAGCTTGTTGCCCCCACTGTTTTTACAACGCGCCAGGTTTTCCTTTGTGTGCAAATGTGTATGCCATGCTATTCTTGCTTGTTTGATCACACGGGCATGTGTTCAGCTTCCTCATTCATACACCACAGTCACCAAGGCCTCCCATCATCAGTGGATAGGAAGCCCATTTTCGTGGATAACCTCCAACACCACAAAGGAGAGATCCCATTGCCATGCTCCCCCCACCCCACCTTCCGCTATGCTTGACCATCCCCTTATTGCTTTCGCATGGAAATGTTGACCATGTGAGGACGCATGTTAAGTTGTGCGCTTGCTTTTGTACTTGTAATTTTCTGCACCAATGTAGCTGCCCAGGGTTGTGATTTCAGCATGATCCCATCACCCCTTTTAACCCACTGTTGTGGCCCACCTGAGCTGCTGCCGGAGGCAGCAGCAGCATCCCTTTGCCCCACCCCAATGAAGCTGGGTAGCTTACCATGCTTTAACTTGTGCATCATGAACAAGAAGTCCTCTTTATCATGTTCCCTTCACCCATAGCCCAGGGTGAGAACTCCAGGAAGAGCTGCTGGGGACAGCAGCAAGTTTTCCTCCCCTTTCGGCACCATCTAACCCTACCACCCACTCCTTAAGCATGTGTGAAGCCCCCTACTGGTGCTGCCCCAGAAAATTTAGAGACCCAAGACCATGTTCAGCCTTAATGGCATGGGCGAGTGTTTCCTTTCGGTTGCTGGCCCTGAGTCACTACAGCATGTAGTTCTTCGGCTCTTGGATGTAAATTGCTTGCCATCATGACCATTGAATGCATCCATGGACTTCCCCACCACCCTGGTAGCACACTAGGTCATTTCCAACCCATCCATCCGCCCTATTTTGTTTAAGTTGGGAGTTTAATTCTTGCTGCCCCTGCATGGTGAGTGATAGTGCTCAAGGATTTCATAATATGGAGCATGCTTCAAGCCTCTTTGTTTTCTGTTTTCCATAAAGAATCATGCCTGCTACTTGTGGGATCCAAGGGACCAAGTAGGGGCACCTCAGTCCCTACTCTATCAAGGAACATGATCCAAAGTGGAAGGAGGGCAGCACCTCCATGCACCATTGCCCACCTACTTACCTTTGCTGGAAATCCCCGGAGGAAGCCAAAGGGGATGCCTTCACAAATCTGAACCAATGTGGGCCCTCCCGGGGGCCCACATGACTTGTAGAAAGCTCACTGGAAGCCCACAGATGCATCCCCATTGGCAAAGTCCCAAAAAATACAATTCTGTGGTGATCCGGCAACTCAGGCCGGATCGCCTACAACTTGTGTGCATCCGGCAACTAAGGCCGGATACACACAGAGATGCCTTTTTTGGGTCTTCTTGATCCTTGTTGAATTTTCATGCTGTTTTAACCAAACCAAGTCAACCAATAGGGTTTCCGGGTCACCCGGAAACCCAACTTGGGACCTGGACTGCCGGTCCAACTCGATACATCTGTGGGCCTTCCAACGGGGCCGACCAAGACCGATAAATCCTAAAGCATGCGACCTAAGCAAGTTAAGTAAAATTAACCGATCAAGCCCGGCGGGCCAAACCTAATGCGGCCCACCCGAACCTGGATGTGCAGAATGATGTTAAATTGTGTGGTTTGGCTGAGACCCCGGGCTGGGGCCTATCGGGCCCACCAAGGCCCACCAACTAAACCAAGTAAGGGTTTAACCCGAACTTCATGGAATTTGGGCTCTCAAAGCCCAAAACTGGATTACGGGCCCCAAGCCCCATTGTCCAAAACACTTTGGCAAAGATAAATAAAGATAAGTTAAACCTTTTTGGAAACCAACAAGGGGGCCCACCTAAGGGCCCGCAAACCAATGCAGACCCGCCTTTTGCATGAAAGCCACTTAAAGATCCAACTTGAACAGATAAGTAAAATCAATTCACTTCACCAAAGCCCACAGGGCCTCCTAGGCCTAGACGGAGGCCCACCAGGGGCTCATGGGCTCACCCTAGCCCGCCAAGGACACCGTGGGCCTTCCAACGGGGCCCACTCCATCAGACTCAGATCACCTAAATTAAGCAAGATAAAATCAACTAAAGGGACCCACACCACTCAGGTGGTCCCACCAAGACCTAACTTAAATACTTGCTGGATTAGGAATCGGGTGAGAACCAACTAGAAAGCTGACTCAAACCAGGGAACCCACGGGACCCGTCATTTGACGGGGCGGACTGGGGTGTCTACGGACTTCCCCGGACCACAACCGAGAACCAAACTTAGAATCTTAAGCCGTAGACCAAAAGCCCTAAATAGACAAGATTAGGCACCCAGGTGTCCGCCTGCACCCCATCAGGCGGTGGCGACTCCGAATTACCCCGTGCCGCGTTTCCCACGCGCGCACACTAAGGTTGCAGGATTCAAATTGCTTATTTTTGCATTTATTATCAGAGATAGACAAATACTCAAAAGCTTTCAGATATTCATTAAAGAGTTTAGTCATAGCTATGACAGAGATTTCAGAAGTAGAGGGAACCCCCTTTTGGATATTGGCTTTGCAGATGGCAAACGGCACAGAGTTCCACTTCCGTAGTGGCGGGCTGTCTTCCTTGTCGATCATAGCTATCTCCTCTATTTCCCTAGTCAAGACCATATCGGCACTCTTATCAGATGAAATGCAGATAGGGTCAATTGCCATACCCTTTGGCTTGTTCTGGCTCTTCTTTGACTTAGGGTCATAGTCAGCTAATGGCCCCCTCCAGGATGCAAATTTGAGGGGAATTGCCATTGCTATCTCGGTGTGGGGCAGCATGTAGGCAATGGTGACCGCATCTGCTAGGTTTGCCCCTGGTGGCGCGACGGCCTAAGATGATCCAGACAGTGCTTCTGACCTGTTGGTCAAGTTCTTCTCTGGTTCCCACTAACCATAGGTCTCGTGATACATCTCTTCTGGAATTAACCCCAATACCTCAGGCATGCCTTGAAAAATTACATTCAACCCGTCACTAGTTCCAAGATGCTAAGGTCGTGAAGGAGGAGGTGGAGACCTGGGCCTTAGACTGGAAACTCCTGAGCTACCCTGACTGTCTATCATGCATATGTATATGGCAGGGTCTTGTTCCTCTTCAGATTTTGGGATGGGGGCCAGTGGTGGCGCTTCAACTTAGCCGAGGGAATAACAGGTATCCCTTCGGGGATGAAGGGTACATCAAGCGGAGCAATGGCGACGGTGACCTCATCAACAGAGTCCAAAGTAAACAATGGTGGTAGGTCATCCATTGACTAGTCCAAGGCTAGTGGATCCACTTCAACTACATCACCAATTACTTCCATAGGTAGCGGCTCTTCTAGTAGCATCTGAGCCAATCCCTGCAGGTAATCCCCTTCCTGTGCCGGGGGATCCAGAAATTCATCACCCCATCCCTGAGGGACTATATTTTGAAGTGACTGGACAGCTTCACGCTCCATGTTGGTGAAGGGATGATATAGTTCTCCATGCATACAAATGGGCCAGTGGGGGTCTCTCCCTTCAACTGAGGCCATCTTCCTTTCAGCACGCGTTCTGTAAAGTTTTGCAAAATCTTCGGGCTGTGGATCGTATCCTAGGCCAAACCCGTCGGCCTTTTCATAGGGCTGGACAGCCGTCCTGACTCCCTGCTTGTACTTTCCCAGTCCTTCCCCAACTCTAAGACCCCAATCAACACACTCAGTGGCACCGAACATGCTGCTTCTTCTCCTTCTCGACACATGCAGCCTTCTTTCAGATTCAGGTATGTCGTTTACTTGCACCATTTCTACAACCTGGAAATTCAATGAGGTAGGCAGTTTGTAATCCACATAGGGTACCTCGACCTTTTCGAACTCTTGATGGTCCTTAGCATGTACAGTAATCAGCTCATTTCCAGAGATAAACCTGACCATCCCATGCAAAGTAGATGGCACTGCCCCAGCTTGGTGCAACCACGGCCTCCCAATTAGCAAGTTAAACGAAGAATTTATAACCATGAGCTCGAAGGACATAGTGAACGTCCTTTCTGTGATCACAACGTCCAAGTTCACCTCCCCCAGGGATTCTCTTCTTGCGTTATCAAATCCCTGGACATTATGTGAGCTTGGTTTGATCAACTCGGAGCTCAACTGGAGGCTATGAAAAGTCCTGGTCAAGCAAAAGTTCAAGGCCGACCCATTATCAATCATTACCCTCTTTACTATCAAATCAAAGCACTTCACCGTAATGTACAGCGGTTCAGTATGATTACACCCTTCGGGTGGCAAGTTAGCTGCGGGGAATGAGATGGCCTTTGGCCCCATAATCACTGACACTACTGATTCCAGCTGTTCAGGGGTTACGCTATCTGGCACATGGGTGTCGCCCAGGACTTTCATCAACGCCGTTATATGCTTCTCTGAGTCAATTAGAAGGCACATAATAGAGATCTGAGTAGGTACTTTATTCAGCTGTTGGAGGAGGTCATATTCAGGGAGATGTACACTATTATGGAGATCAATGATTTCCTCCTCCGTATCTCTCCCCTTTCTTTTGTGGGTCGGTGGAAACTCCATAGCCACCTCCTTTCCTTTCTCCTTTCCTCTCTTTTCTTCTTCTGTCTCTCCCTCTAGTGCAGGTGGAGGGTCGGTGTTCACGTATCGACCAGATCAGCTGATCCGATCAATCTCTAATTCTGTGGTGGTGATGGTGGACTAATGATAGAGAGGCCGAATCGGGTATGGTGGGGGTATGGCATGATAAGATGGTGGTTCAAGGTGAAGTTAGGAAAGATTGAGGGTGGGCGGCTTGAATGCGAGGGCTGTAAAGTCATGAGGTGAGCTATCCATCATGTCGAATATGTCCATGGGGGATGGATCTAGGATGGGTGATGGGTAGAAGAACTCAGGTTTTCAAATGGGTGAAAATGTACCAGAGGGAGGTCTAGTGGAACGTCCTCGTCTTCTGACCCAATGATGTTCACCATCTGCTGCTTAGCCTCTTCTTGGGCGAATACTCTGACAACCTGCCTAGGTCGCCCAATCAGGATAGATGGGTCAAACTGCCTATCACTGTCCTGGTTACTGCTTACTTGACGGACTTACTGGTGGAAGGCTTGGAGTGGTCTGGAAGAGGTTTGGTGGAAGTGCCAGTAGCCAGAGTTGGCACTGCTGGTGCTGGGGGTCTACAGAAATCCGCTTGCTATCGATCAGATCTTGTATATCGTGCCTCAGATCCCAACAGCGATTGGTGTGATGGCCAGGAGTACCAGAATGGTATTCACACCGTTTTGCTGCATTGTACGTCCCCGAGTTAACCAATCAGGGATTTAGGGGCTTAAATTACAGGTACCCCTCTTCAGTAGCTCAGCTGGTGGATACGGCAATGGGGTAAAGACCCTTCTCATCCTGGCCTCCATTTCTTCCCTTGTCCTTCTTGGCCCTTGGTATGCCGGTTGCCTTGTATTTTGTGGTGCCACTGCCTCAGGTTTCTGGGAAAAATGGTATGGTTGTGCCGACTGCACATAGTTCACTGCCTGAGCTTCCTACCTTTTGGGCTCCTGCCCCTGGCTTCAACTGCCTTGCCCTGATGTTGGTCTTCTCTGTACCGCGCTCCACCCACTACTATCAATCTTACCAGCTCTTACCGCATCTTCAATTCGATCAGCTGTCAGAATCAAGTCATTGAAATTGGAGGTACTCTGCCCCAGTAATAGAGTGAAGAATGGCTGCCCTAGTGAAGCAATGAACAGGGAAGTCATCTCCTGTTCGAGTAGTGGTGGCTACACTAAGGTTGCCAATTCTTTCCATCTCTTGGCGTATTCTCGAACTGTCTCCTGAATCTTCTTGGTCAGCCTCTATAGCTCAGCCTTTGTTTGTACTATCTGGCTATTCAATCGGTACTGTTGGATGAACATTGCCGCCAGATCATTCTAGGTCCTAATCTTGGTCTTGTCCAGACTCAAGAACCAAGTGTATGTTGCCCCTGTCAGGGATCATTGGAAAAATTGTACCATTATTTTCTCATCCTTAGCATACTAACACATATCCGCCGAGTAGGATCTCAAATATGTTAGTGGGCATTTGGTGCCATCAAACTAGTGCAATTCTGGGCACTTGAACTTAGCGGAAGCTGAATGTTAAAGAAGAAGTAGAGACTCTCAAGAGTGGCCTCACTCTGGACCGTACTTGGTTACAGCTGTTTCAACAAGTCCTCACGCATAGCTGCTATATCTGCCTTACTTTCCTCTTTGATTGCCGCCTTAATCGCTGCTACTCTCTCCTCAAAATGGGCTTCCTGAGTCCTATACCAATCCTCTTCATCCTGCCCCAGTTGGGCAAGCATGGGCTGTTCTTGTGGTGGAAGGTGGGCTGGTGCTGCTAGGGGAAGTGGAGCCACTGGCGGTGGCGGTGGTGTTGCTACTAGTTGGGGATGTAAAACCCCGAATTTTCCTTAAATAATATAATAAATTAATAAATAATATCCTAGAGAGTTATAACTGATGGAAATATTTTATTAATGTAGTGGATGATATAATTAGTGGAGATCCAGAGTTGGACGCAGATCCGACCGTCTGATCGAGAGATATCAAGGTAAGATTAATAATTAAAGTAAGCTGTATTTTGATTGGGCTATGCGTGGAATCTAATGCATGTGAGTTGCGTGGAATCGTAGTTATATAATGCATTAAAATAACCTAATTGTATACGTTTGGAATACTTGTACGTATTCTACAGCCGCAAGAGAGACCGGGAGCGACTGTGCGACCGGAGAAGAGAAGAAGAAGAAGGAGGAAGAAGGAAGGACGTTGGCTTGTGTTTTTCATCGCCTAGAGAGTATCTCGCATATGTGAGTACTGTTGTTTAGAGAAGAGAAAGAGAAACAACGCACGACAGAGGTAGGTGACACCGTTTTCTGTTTGTTTTTGGATTTACGATTGGTTTATCTTCGTTGCATGTTTTTGCATGATATATTCATGTATTTAGTTTGATAACAATGTTATATGTATGTTAGAATGATCTTGGACGTGAAAAATCACATTTTTAAACTGTTTCTGAACGTTTTCGAGTGATCGCCGACCTCGACTGTGCTCGGCGATCCTCAGCTCTCTTAGGCGCTAGTGTAAAGTTTGAGACCGCCTGAGATCGCGAGACGACTTATAGTCGGCGATCTAAATTCAACTACCGCTAACCTTAGACCGCCGAGGCAATCCTAGGCGCTCTGTGCAGAAAATGCAGAATTTCGTAATTTCGAACCCTGATTCAATTCCAAACTATTTTTAGTCAATTTTAATGATTAATTAAGATGTTTTAAGACCAAAATAATTCATCAAATTTCTTGTTTTACAGAAAAATAAATTAGGGAGATATTTATGACACTAGTTGCCAAACTTTGTATGAAACTATGAAATCTAGTATTTGGAAGCTTTGACCTAGTATTTGATTACCAGAACATCTCTAAAATTACACTATAAACCAGATGATTATATAAAGAGAATTCAGCTCATAAGTTCAACTCAATTAACCCGAATATTGAAATAAATGTCAAATTTAACCTTTATATGCCGCTAGGCACCAACCCTTATATAAGTATTATACTTTAGGGAATTTTTGGAGTCTAGTGGGCATAACTGGTTATGGATCCATAGTTGTGGCTGGATAGCTAAGGGATATGTCATTTGGGTTGAGTTTCTCCTGATGTACTTTTTCGCAAGTGCACGAATTCATAACAAGTAATAAAGTGATGAAATAGAGTGTCGAACCCACAGGGTATTGTAGCTACTAAATACTGAAATTACTATCCTAAATTCTATTTGGATAATCAAAAAGTGAGATGGGTTTTTAACTAGCAATTAGAATTAACTAAGAAAATATAAGAGTAAGATTTAATAAGAGATTTAAAATACTAAGGCATTTGATTTCATCATAAACAAATCTGAATTAACTCTTGAATACACATGCTACTGAATGTTATAATCCAATTTGAAAGCGAAAATCCCTATTCTATCCAATGGTCTCTCTCGAGCACCAATGAACTTACCTCCCCACGATAACTCACGATATCTCTATGTGAATTTAAAAGCAACAAGGCACATTAAAATCTGTGGACTTTCATGTACAAAAACACAAAGTTACATAAACCATGCCAATATCTCTATCAACATGTAGAATATGGTATTTTATCACAGGAACTAAAATTGTATATCTCCTCTCGGTCTGAATACAATTGAATGGTGATCAAATACTCAATTGGGTTAAACACAATAATAAAATACTCAAATAGTGAATCATAAATCCTTTAGCAATAGTATTCAGTATTAAAACATTATGTTTAGATTACATCAAAGCCTTAGAAATAGAAATTAGTTCATGATTGAACTAAGAACAACCATCAAAAACAGAGTATATTGAAAGAAAGAAAAGAAAAGAGAAGAAATAAACTAATGAAGATCCAAGCTTTGATCTCTCCCACGTTCTTGGTTTCTTCTCACATTCCCAGCCTCCTCCTATTCACGTTCCAGCTCCTCCTTTATAGAAATCCTATAAGCTTTCCCAAAAATCCCTTCAAGAGAAAATAGGAACTTTCCTTCCAAATCTCCCAAGGAAGAGAGAACTTCCTTTCCTTGTATATCCATGACTTAGAAGTCCAAAAACGACCTAATCTTCTTAATTAGAAACCCTTAAAATCCTCCTAAAAACTAGAAGAAGATCCCCAAGAAAAAGGAAACAAATCCGCAAAGTTCAGAATTTTATAACAGGTTTTTCTACTTGATCGTTCGAACGACGGTCGAACGCGGGTCGAACGCTCAAGTCAAAAAGCTGTTTCCTCTTCTCTTGTTCGAACATTCATCGAACGGCCAGCGAATGCTGCTCTCGGGTTTCTCTGTAGATCACCAACGTTCGAACGACAGGCGAACGTTCAGCGAACGCTGCTCTCGGGTTTCTCTGTAGATCACCAACGTTCGAATGACAGGCGAACGTTCAGCGAACGCTGCT
The DNA here is from genome assembly GCA_947561395.2 of Buxus sempervirens. NCBI lineage: Eukaryota > Viridiplantae > Streptophyta > Magnoliopsida > Buxales > Buxaceae > Buxus > Buxus sempervirens. The sequence goes on along the minus strand of OX387184.1, from coordinate 33,090,791 downwards.
CTCGGGTTTCTCTGTAGATCACCAACGTTCGAACGACAAGCGAACGTTCAGCGAACGCTGGTCATATTTTCTACAATTTGACTCCGATTGTTACGCCGTTTGAACCGTGACTTCTATAATCACCAAGATTATCTCTACATCAACAAATTAGGCACAATTTAGACAATGAAAATAAAATGCAAAGATGAAAGACTTTGACAATTTCTAAGTAAAATTGGGCATTAAATATGAAATAAAACTAGATAAGTCATGAATTTACTGTGCTATAATGTGGTATTTTCATGACTTATAATCTCCCTTGTGCGAGCGCGCTTCCTTTGCAAGTTGGTTTGTTTGGGAAGGTCCTATGTCTAGAGGGACACCCCGGTGAGCCGCTGGTGATTCCTTTTACATGTGGATAAGCGACCATCTCCATGTATTGATTCTGGTGCTGCATGCTGGTGGTACATGCCAACTCTGATGAGTACGTGTGCAATAAGTCAGTGACTACGGCTCTTGTCTAAGCTGCGCTGCATGGGACTTGAGTATCATTAGTAGCATTGCTCCTAAGCCACACGATGGTATAGCGATTGGTCGAGAGTCATCTCAAAAGTTTATCTATCTTTGTGAGTCCTACAATGACACTAAAATCACAAACACTTGTAATTACTGTTACATACATACTGGAGGCATGTAACTGGTATATTTGTTGGATGTGACTGTTTAGTGCATCGTAGTATCATATGGATTATGGTATTGATTTCTGATATTGGATTCCTATAATAGAACTTTCTGAAACTTATAATTAGAACTGTTCATTATACTGTGTTGTATTCATTATCGATACGAATGATTATACGAGTCTGCTTAGTTGAGATTGCTTAATCGTGCATGAACTGTTATTTTATTTATATGAACTGTTTAAACATGCATGTGTTATCTACTGGGATATTCATATCTCACCCTACTTTTATTTTATTTTTCAGCTGATACGCGAGAGGGGGATCCTAGTAGTGATTTCCAGGGAGAGATAGCTGATTATTCACCGGAGGATTACTATTACCCGGATTTTGTCTGAGGTTGTGGATTGTCATGGACTTAGTTATTTTTGATAAGATTATTATTCATTTTGGTTTGATGTACTAGAGAGATGAAAGATTAGTGACCTTTTATTTTTACCAGACCTTAATATTGATGTTGATGGTTAACTATATTAGTTTCTTGAGGATTTTAGACTACACTTCTGCACATACATGTTCCGCACTTTGATAGTTAATTAATTGAATGGAATATTTATTTCTTTAGTCTGGTATATTCTTGATGTTATTCGATATGGGCCAGTAACATCTCGGATTTGGTTGTTGAACTGAATTCGGGTTGTTACAATAGCGAACTGGGTTCGGGTTGGGTGCTGGTTTGCACTGACCCGGGTTCAGGGCATTACAGAGATGGTATCTGAGAAATGGTCCTAACCTTAGATATCTAGCCTTAGGGGAATGGGATTGTGAGTACGCTAGATAGAACCCCTAGAATTATTGAATACTAACAAGTGAAATTTGTATTTTGCAGATGGCTGGTAGAGCGAGACGTGCTAGAGCTGATCCTGTTGAGAGAGCTGATGTTGAGGAGGAGCAGCAGGATGTTCCATTACCTCCACCACCTCCAGGGGTGATGTGTTGGTTGTTGTTAGTAGCTTGGCAGAGCTTCTTGCCAAGGAAAGGGAGGAGGGACTGAGTCAGCATGGAAATGGGGGAAATGGTGGCAATGGTCATGGGGATGCGCCTATACATGAGAGAGCGATACAGACGGCCAAGGATCTAAAGCAGTTCAGGAAGTTGGATCCACCTATTTTTAGTGGACGTCCAGATCTGATGGAGGCAAAGCAATGGCTGATGCGAGTGGAGTGGATATTCGAGGCCATGGGATGCCCATTGGATAGGAGGGTGAGACTGGCAGCATTCTTATTTGAGGGTGAGGCAGTTCATTGGTGGACCGCTAGGAAGAGCCAAGACCCTCAGGCTACTTATATGACTTGGGATAGATTCCGAGAGGTCTTCTACGACCAATACTTTTCTGAGGAGATCCGGCTCAAGAAGGAGCGGGAATTCATGGAGATTACCCAGGGGAGCCAGACAGTGGCCCAGTATGAAGCTAGATTTGTAGCCTTATCTCGTTTTGCACCCCATATGACACAGGATGAGAGGAGGCTGACTTCACATTTTGAGCGGGGTCTGAAGCCTGAGATTAAGAGTATGTTGACGATACTCTTATGCACAGAACTGAAGGACGTGGTACGTCGAGCCACCAGGGCTGAGAGTGACATAGAGGCCAGAGTGAGCCAAAGCAGGGTTAGACCACCTATGAGGCCGGCAGACCAGAGAGGTTTCCTTAGTGGGAACAAGAGGCCCAGAGACTGGACTAGGGCGGAGCCTTCAGGAGGTCAGTATAGACTAGCTCAGAGGGGATGTGCTAGTTGTGGCAGGTATCATGTACCTGGTCCGTGTGTCGTAGCACCAGGAACTTGTTACAGATGCGGAAAGGCGAGTCACAGGATCACTGATTGTCGTTTCTCTCCGAGCTATCAGTCGTTAGCAGTGCCACGACCAGCTTTACCACAGTCAGAGCCTGTGCCTACTTTCCCACAGAGGCCGCAGTTTCAGCAGCCAGCTGTAAGCACCTCATTTTTGCGCTCCCGGAAGTGCCAGAAATGCAAACCATAGCTGAAAAGTCAAACCCTAAGGGGCAAAAGTTGACTTTTTGATCCAATGAAAATTTGCCACCTTGATTTATCTCAATGGACAGAGGATCACAACACGATTCCAACGCAACTGAGTTTGCAGGAATCGGAGCCCGGATGAAGGATTTACAGGCCGGTAAAACTTGATGGGGAGCCGAAAGTTGACTTTTTGCCGAACCCCGAACCAGGTGCTTAGCCCTATGTCATTGAATATAGGGCTCAGATACGGGTCCAACGCAACTGAGTTTGCCCAAATCTGAGTCCAGATGAGGGAGATATGAGCACTCGAAGTTTCCGGGCAGCAATGCCGGAAACTGCACAAGTGGCAAAGAAACTGCACACATGGCGAGAAACGCAGGTAAATATCTCAAGGGGAAATCTGTAAATATCCAAAATCCACAAAATATCTCAGGGTTTAATCCAAAATTGCGCAGGGGGCTATTTACGAATATCTCAGTGTCAAATCGGTCAAATCCAGGGAGCAATCTGTAAATATCAAAAAAAATTTCAGAATAACCGAAATATATTTTCGGCACATAAAGCGAAATCAAAAATCGCCCGATAGATTGTCTGAATCCGTACCTAACAGAAATTAATTACTAATTGAGTGCAAAAGCAACCGAAATTAAATTTCGGTTACAAACAACCAATGGCATATCCGAAATTAATTTTCGGTTATGCAACAAAACCCTCATAACCGAAATTAAATTTCGGTTCTTCATGTTTTTGCTATAAATAGCAACCCCAGCCACTTGGCTTGGGGTTGGCTGTTCTCCGAATTTCTCCCACTCCCTACCCTGCTCGTCCCTCTCCTCCCTACCTTCTCCACCCTTCTAAAACCCCCAACCCCTAACCCAACTCCACACAAACCCCTTCTCCACCATTCTTCTTCATTTTCTACCACTTGGAGAGGACCTTGGAGGATTTGCTGGAGCTTGGAGGAGGTACCTCAGTGCTGTGGAGGTTTCAAGTGGACCCTACCATCATCCAAAGAAGATTCCAACCTTAAGGTATGGTTCCCCACTGATTTTCATTCAACATATATAAATATGAAGTGGTTTGAAGCATGTCAGTTTCCAAGTATGTTGTGATACCATGTTTGGGTCATCATGTGCATGTTGTTTTGTCATTTTTATCATCTTCTCATGCCATTCGATGGATCCTCACCCTCCTATGGTAAGAGGAGAGGTTATAGGCCGTATAAAAGGGAGTAGGGAGAGTATTTTGGTGGGTTTGAAGGGGTCATGCAACCCCCATTCGGCCACTAGTTGCTGGCTTTCATGGTGTTTGATTGTCATAAACAGTGGAGCATGTTCCACTCGTAGGTACTATCCAAATGTAACCTGGGCATAAGCCCCCCTCGCATCCCCTTCCTCAAATACTATTTCGTTAGGTTTTGGGAAATGGTCTTAACATGATCAAATGCATGAGATATGTGGCTAGTTGCTATCAATATGCATGCATGAGGTTTTCTTGTTATTTGTTAGAATTTAAAGCATGTAATGCCATGATTTTAGCCTAGTATGATTGCATGCTTTTCCAACTATTTTCATGTGTTTCAGTTAAGGTTTTCACCACTTTTTAGTCACTGTTTGGTGACCATGAGGAGCCGACTCCTTTGCATGTGTACCCCTATGTGCTAGCATGTATCTCCATGTGCTCAAGGCATGTCTAGGAAGCAGTCTTTTCTAGGTTGTGAGTGCAAAAAGTGTTCCCCAAGCCTTAGTAGGGCATAATCATCTGCCATCTTGATTCATTTCTGTTTTGATGCGAAGCATGCCTAGTGTAGACACCCCAAATTGCACTACCAAATGAGAAAATAATAAAAACATGTAATTAGAGCTTAAAACAGGTCAAAAAGGCCTAAAAATAGAATGAACAGGCTTTGCCCGTATTAGCTTCACGGGCTCATTGCGCCCGCAAATTATCTACGGACAAGCACGTCCGTAGTATCGATACGGTCCCCATTGGACCGTAATGTATTTACGGGCATTAAAGACACGTGCAAGTTTTGTCCTTCTCTCGATTTCCGAGCCTTATTTGAAGTCCAATATATCTTTAAACGAGCGGATTATGTCTTTTATTCGCTGAAGTCACCTTGGATGGCTATGGATGGGCATCATCTCTATATTTCACTCTATCCTGAGAATCAGGATATATCCTTCTGGACCAGCCTTGCCCCTGTGCTTGTCTATAAATAGAGGCTCTCTCCTCTAGCTAAGGGCCACGAAATTTTGAAGTCAAAGAAGAATCAAAAGCTCCAAGAGAAGAGAAAGGAACTCCTGCTGCTCTGCCTGCTCAATCCAGGTAAGTCCCCTATCCCTTTTTATTTTCTGTCTTCAATTCTAGATGTAATAGGATTATCTCTATTGCTGTAGAATAAGGCCATATCTGTTTTTGTATTCCTAAACTTGTCTCTAAGTACCTCAAGGGTCTCTCTAGCCGTAAAACGTGAAGAGAGAACTAGGGGAAAGGGGAACAGGTGGATCCCTAGAATAGAACCCCATATCTGTTTTTTTCTTTTTTTCTTTTAGAATAAAGCCTGTGATTGTGTTTGTGTAACCAAACCTATCTCCAAGTACCTCAAGAGTCTCTCTAGCCGTAAAACGTGAAGAGAGAACTAGGGGAAAAGAGAACAGGTGGATCCATAGGGTAGACCCCCATGTGCTCTAATTTGTGAGATGTGGCTGTTTTGATATCATGATCATGTTTTAATGATATATCTGAATGAATAACATGAATCTATGATGTTTATAGCATGAGATCCCCAGTTTTTTCCAAAATTTGGATTTTTGCCACTTTTGCACCTACAGCACTGTTTTCGTGATTTTAGGCTAGGATCTTGGATTTATCATGATCAATATGGTAGATCTGAATCTAGAAGCCTGAAAATAAATTCTAGGGTTTCATGAAGTTGTTTTTAAATTGTTTTTCATTATTGAGAGAAGACCCTACGGTCTCAATTCTCCCCTTTTGGTGTTTTTCATCAATGTGGATATTTTTGGTATTGATTTTCAGATTTAATGTGAAATTTGGGCTTTATCTATGTCCTGGACTATTCAAGTTCAATTTTGAAATATTTTATAAAAATCATATTTTTCTAGATTTCTAGAATTTAGCTTGAAGCCAGATTTTTGGACTTTTCACTTTAAATTGATTTTATTTGATTTCATCTCAAATTTGTTTTGATCATGAAACCCTAGGAATGGTATGATCATGTTTGATAGTTCTGGATCAATCAGACTGTTCATATGAAAAAACCATACAATTGTCTTCTTTTTGTGATTTTTATGTGATTTTTTATAGCAAGCTTTTTCCTTTATTTTAAACATGAACAATGCCTGGCAACCACCTTGTGTGGATGAATAGGGGTGCCTAACACCTTCCCCTGTTCATAACTTAATCCCCTTACCCATCTCTGGTTGTTTTTTTTAGGAGGGATATTTTGCCCTAAAAATTGCCTTTTGTGCTTATTTGATATTTTGGTGTCCATTCACACCTAAATTGAATGGTGGCGACTCTTTGTTTAATTTAATCCCGTGTGATGATTGAGGAAATCATTAGAGATTGATTTTTTCCCATGTCTCACAACTGGCGACTCTGCTGGGGAGCTGTGGATTTGAGCCTTTTTGGTGTTTGTTCATGTTTTTGATTTTTTTTGATTTGCTTGCTATTTTGTGTTTTTAGCATGTCTTTGTTTTGCTTGCTGTTTGGTGTTCTTAAGCATGTTGAGTATGTTTTAAATCTGAATTATTGCTTAGGAATTCATGGGGGTAGAAACATGCTTAATTCTGATTCATAGGATTGTTTCTAGAAACATGCATAGGGGAGGTTTATTTTGATAAACCATGCTTATTTCTTGCTGTATTTTAATATGCATATTCTAATTTTCAGCATGCTTTCTATGGTGTATTTTGGATATATAATATGAGCATATGTTGACATGATTTGGATGATTTTTTATGAGCATGTTTTGGGTGCTATAGGATTGCTTTATTTACTTGTTTATTTAAAATATGCTTTCCTATTATGCCTTGGTTTTTTTACGCATGGCTGCGAAAAGAGTGGCAAGGGTTTGGGACGTTGTGAATGTGACCTATGTTTACAATGCACTGTGCACCTTTTATTTTTTTTACACGGCCTACCTATCACCTATAGGAAGTTGAACAAGAATGTGTGTAGCTTGGCGCACCGAGGTCGATACTTCGGAAAGCGAAAGTGAAAACATTCACCTTAGAACTTTGAGCTAATGATGTGATGATAATGTGGATCTGGGATTCTGGTCATCACTAGGCTTGAGTGCTAAGTTGCCATTAAGCCAAAACCCAAAACCCCTACGCTTGAAGGTGGAGTTACACGTTTTTGGCTAAATTACACAATTACGTGGGAATATGGGGTTTGTATGATTGTGGGAAGGCCGTATGCATGGCTTACAAACCAGGGCATAATGCGGATGCTATATTCAAGGTAAACAAGGTAACAAGGTAATCCTATTGTTTTGCATTATTTTCATGTCATAGGGGTGTCATGGTACCCATGGGTTTGGGATAAAATTGGTCCCAAAATATGCATATTTGTTAAAAAGTGGTGCAGCCCATAGGAAGAGTTTCTAACTCTGTTTAAAATCAATCCTACCCTATGTACACACAAGAGGCAACAAAAGGATATCAAATTCTTGAGTATGATGTCAATTTGGAGGGTACATGTGCCCTCCCTAGCATGTGTTTTACAAATAGGCCAAAGTCCACTTTGGGACAGTTTAGAAGCTCTGTACTGGGTGAACCGTACGTTTGGATGAACAATGAAAGTGATCAAACCATATAAAAACTGGAAAAATATAACAGGGTTCCGTAAAACCGCATTTAATACACGGGCTGGGCTTGCCCGTATTGTTTATACGGGTTAGGCTCGCCCGTGGACTGCCTACGGTCACGGCAGGCTCGTAATTTAAATACGGGCAAGGCTGGACCGTACTGTATATACGGTTTTCTCGGAATATTCAACTTTAATCAGTTTTTCCCACTAAAATATTCTTTTAACCTTTAAATAATGATAAAGGGAAACAAGTTTGAATAAAATGCTTTAAAAAAAAAACAAAAAACAAAAAACAAAAAAAAAATATTTAAAAGAAAAAAATGTGAGAGAAAGGCTTCTGAAAGCCTTTGAATTTCAGACTTTTTCAAAACTCCTGGGCCTCTGAAAGCCTTTGAATTTCAGATTTTTCTCAAAAATCCCTGGGCCTCTGAAAGCCTTTGAATTTCAGACTTTTTCTCAAAAATCCCTGGGCCTCTGAAAGCCTTTGAATTTCAGACTTTTTCTCAAAAAATCCCTGGGCCTCTGAAAGCCTTTGAATTTCAGAACTTTTGGGCCTCTGAAAGCCTTTGAATTTCAGAACTTTTGGGCCTCTGAAAGCCTTTGAATTTCAGAACTTTTGGGCCTCTGAAAGCCTTTGAATTTCAGACCTTTTCCTTTTGGGCCTCTGAAAGCCTTTGAATTTCAGAACTTTTGGGCCTCTGAAAGCCTTTGAATTTCAGACCTTTTCCTTTTGGGCCTCTGAAAGCCTTTGAATTTCAGAACTTTTGGGCCTCTGAAAGCCTTTGAATTTCAGACCTTTTCCTTTTGGGCCTCTGAAAGCCTTTGAATTTCAGAACTTTTGGGCCTCTGAAAGCCTTTGAATTTCAGACCTTTTCCTTTTGGGCCTCTGAAAGCCTTTGAATTTCAGAACTTTTGGGCCTCTGAAAGCCTTTGAATTTCAGTCCTTTTTCTTTTGGGCCTCTGAAAGCCTTTGAATTTCAGAACTTTTGGGCCTCTGAAAGCCTTTGAATTTCAGACCTTTTTCTTCTGGGCCTCTGAAAGCCTTTGAATTTCAGACCTTTTCCTTTTGGGCCTCTGAAAGCCTTTGAATTTCAGAACTCCTGGGCCTCTGAAAGCCTTTGAATTTCAGACCTTTTTCAAAAAAAAAAAAAAAAACCCCCCGGACCTCTGAAAGCCTTTGAATTTCAGACCTTTCTCTCTTTTGTGGGACCTGTTGGAAGCCCTAGAATATTCCAACAATTCAATTCAAAATAAAAAATAAATAAATAAATAAATAAATAAATAAATAAAAAATAAAAAAAAATAAAAAAAGAAGCAAATAAAAAAAATATCCAAACTCGTGTTCACCCAGCTTGCACATAGGCATTCTTAGGCATGTGAAGGAGATTAAATTGGCACTGATATTTTATCTTTATTTCTCGCCAGGTACTAATACACTCGCAATCATAGCTCCTGTAACCAGATCAAGAGCTCGAGTCATGAATCCCATTGAAGATGAAGGTGATGCTCCTCATCCTGATGTCGTTCTACTCCAAGAACAAGTGGCAGGACTAGCCCGAATGCTAGAGAACATACTGTCAGTACAGGCCCAACAAATGCAGGCCCAGAACGAGGCATCCACATCCAACCCTGCACCTCCACCCCAAGTCAATGTTCCACCTCCAGTGCAACCAACTCCTGAACCTGTCTATGAACCCACCCCTGAACCTATATTGACCAGGGATGAGACAGCTGAATCAAACAAGGCTAAGGAAAAGGAAAGGATAAGGGAAGAGGTTGAAAGAAAGTTCATGCATAAGCTAGAATTGATCCAAGATGAACTTAGGGCAGTCAAAGGGGTAAACAACTTTGGAGGCACCAATTTTGAAGACCTGTGCCTATACCCCAATGTTAACCTGCCGGCTAAGTTTAAGTGTCCAGACTTGGACAAGTATGATGGCACTGGTTGCCCCATGAGCCACCTAAAGTTGTATTGCGGTGCCCTATGCCAGTTCGGGCAGGATGAGGGCATCTTGATCCAACTTTTCCAAAGGAGCCTGACAGGAACCGCATTAAGATGGTTCGCCACTCTGGACCATGGGAAGATCAAAAGATGGAAGGACCTAGCCGATGCCTTCCTAGCTCAATACCGGTTCAATTCAGAGATCATGCCAGATAGGTACGACGTCATGAGAATGAGCAAAGGAAGGGAAGAAACTGTAAGGCAATATGCCAAGAGGTGGAGGGAGACAGCCTCCCAGGTCAGACCACCCATGCTAGAACAGGAAATGATTTCTACCTTCATAAGCACTTTGGGTCAACCATTCTACAGCCACTTGGTGGGTCAGACCACCACTAATTTTGCAGCTTTGGTTCAGGTGGCTGACCGAATTGAGGATGGAATAAGGTCAGGTAAGATAATTGACCACTCTGCCATGGTTAGCCAGCAGGACCCCAACCTAAAGAAAGGAAGCGGGACAAAAAAGAATGGGAACAAGAAGGAGGGTGAGGTAAACATGGTACAGCCACCATCCGGCCCTAACAAGCCCATACAAATCAACGTACCTGCTCATTTTCCTACTCCATCTCCACCTACCCAGGCCCCTATGAGGGTTAATGTTCCAGCAGCATCTTCAGACCAAAAAAGGGTTTTTACCAAAGAGGAAAAGGATGCCTATTTTGCAGCAAGGAGAAATAGGGTTTTTACCCCTATTCCAATGACTCCCTCTCAATTGCTGCCCACTTTATTGCAAGGAGGGTATATCACCTTAAGAGAACCTAATCCGAATGCATCTAAGGGGAGAAATTTTGACCCCTCCACCACTTGTGATTACCATATGGGTGCACCTGGGCACCCTACAGACAAGTGTTGGCCTTTGAAACATGCCATTCAGGATTTACTAGACCAGAATACCCTGTCTTTCAATACAGGGGCTTCCAATCCTCCAAGAACAGATATTGGACAAAACCCACTGCCCCAACATCACGGGACAGGCCCATCTAATGTCATAGGAGTCATCTCTTCTGACAAAATAACCTTTGACCCATCTCAATTAATTGCTCCCATAGGGACAACAGTCAAAGTATATTTTGACAAGAGAAGTGAAGGCAAAGAAATAAACATGATTTCAAAGGGGAATGATGGTGCTGCAAAGAACATTAGCTCATCTTTGGACCGGGTCTCATCCCTCATGGCCCAGATGAACATTGCCAACCCACCTTTGGTCGTTAATTATAATCCATCCACTTTTACTCCGCCCATTCAGTCTAAGCCACCATTGGTCATAAATTGTGACCCCCTTAGTGCATCAGTCACTTCTGCAAACCCACAACCAAAACAACTTTCTCCATTGGTTGTTAATGTTCCCATTACTCAGACTTCCATTGCCAATTCCAAACTTCCCCCATTGGTGGTAAACGTCCCTAAGCCTTCCTACATTGAATCGGCTGTACCATGGAACTACAGTGAAGCATTCACCACTACATGCCCTGCAGTTGAAAGCAAGGAAGAAGTAAACCTTATGATGAGGTCAGGAAAGTGTGTAGGGGTGGAAGAAAAACAGAAAGAAACAGAGAAGGATAAAGAAGAAGGAAAAAATAAAGGAAAGGCCAAGGTAGGGGAAGATACCCCCCAGGTAGTTGACAGTGAGGCTGCTGACCTCATTAAGGTAATAAAAAAGAGTGAGTTCAATGTCATCGAACAGTTGAACAAAGTCCCTGCCCAGATCTCAATACTGGGCCTATTATTAAACTCAGAAAAACATAGGGACTCCTTGTTAAGAATACTCCAGGGGGCCCATGTACCTAAAAACATTGAACCAGACCAACTAGGCCGGATGGTTGGGCAAATATTATCTCATAATGTTATAACCTTTTCTGAAACGGAAATTAGTCCAGCAGGATACCATCATGTGGATCCATTGCACATTGCTGTGCTCAGTAAGGGCTGCATGATAGCCCGGGTCTTGATTGATAATGGGTCAGCCCTCAATGTCTGCCCATTAGTAACCTTTGTTAAGCTCAATCTGGAGCGAAACAAAATAAAACAAAATGGAAGAATTATAAGAGCATTTGACAGCTCTAAGACACACTCCCTAGGGGAGGTTGAACTGCCGGTCACAATTGGACCGTATATTTTCAACATCACATTTGAAGTGATGGATATACCTGCGGCTTTCAACCTACTCCTAGGAAGGCCGTGGATTCATACAGCTAGGGCCATACCATCTACCCTCCACCAAAGAGTAAAGTATATTAGAGGGCAAAAGGTGATTACCGTTCTGGCCGAAAATTTGGTTCCCCCCATGTGGTCCCCTGATGTACCCTGTATTAACACGGAAATGACAGCAGATAAGATGGCATTTCACTCTTTTCAGTTTGAAGCTGTGAATTATATACCTGGGGGGTATCAACAAAAAGAAGGAAAATTGACCTGTGCTGAAAAAATGGTCAAAAATGTATTAGAAAAGTACCATTTTCACCCTGGAAAAGGTCTGGGGATTAACCTACAAGGAAGGATAGAACCAGTTCAGGTTAAGAAGATGGTTCATAGAGCAGGATTGGGGTCCAAGCCAAGGAAATGGAGAAGACAGGGGCAGACAGAAGCTATGAAATTCCCGCACATCAGGGAAACTTTTCCTAAGCTGTCTCACATGATTCAGCTGTCTCCTCCTGAGGATCAGGCCAAACCCCCATACTACAATGTCAACCCATTCCAGAAACCTAAACCCTCCACAATACAGCCATGTGTTCCACCTCCACAAGCATCTGGTGGGCCTGGGCCACAAGCCAAACAGGAGCAGGACTCTTATGAGGAAGTAGGGGCATTCTTTGCCATGACAGAAGGCAACCAAGAAAAAGTAGCAGAGGAGCTACCTTTTATTGACTGGGCTGCAGTAGAAGTTCCATCTGGAACTAGCCCTACCGAAGAAACAGGCGATGCAACGCACCCAGTACTGGTGATCTCTGATGCAGACCCTGAGCTTGAGGAGCAGGCTTGTATCCCTGCCCCAGATTCTTTTATTCTGAATAATTGGGAGGAAACTCCCCTTACTTTTGAAGCCGCGTTTGTTTGGCAAACAGACATGGCTTCCAAAAAAAAACTCCATTAGTGGAATGCCCTTTTCCTGAAGGTTTTAAGGAGCCTTCGTCTTCAGGGAAAGATTTTGTAGAAGGCTCTCAAAAAACACAAAAAGAGTTTTCAGTTTTTTCTAGAAAAGATAAATTTTTCAAAAAGGTCCAAACCATTTATGAACCATATAAGCAAACGGAATTGGATCAGGATGAGTATGACTTCGACCTTGAGCTCGACTTTGACCTAATGGGGGTTGAAGAAGAGACCGAGGACGAAGAAGACGACGTTCCAAAAGAAATCACATATCAATTAGAGCGTCATGAAAAGGGGGTCCAACCCAATATTGAAGAGACCATATCAATCAACCTAGGGACCGAAGAGGACCCAAAAATAGTAAAGATTGGGGTATGTCTATCTGAGGTACAGCGGGATGAAATGATACGATTTTTGGCTGATTATGAAGATGTGTTTGCATGGTCGTATCGGGATATGCCGGGGTTAGACACAGATATGGTGGTGCACAGGCTACCCATTCTACCAGACTCTAAGCCAGTTAAGCAGAAACTGAGAAGGTTAAAACCTGAGTGGACATTGAAGGTTAAAGATGAAGTGGTTAAACAATTCCAAGCCGGATTCTTAGCAGTTTCCACATACCCCGAATGGCTTGCAAATATAGTGCCAGTGCCAAAGAAGGATGGGAAAGTCAGAATGTGCGTAGATTATAGAGATTTGAATAAGGCAAGTCCAAAGGATGATTTTCCACTTCCACACATAGACATCCTGGTGGATAACACCGCTGTACATAGTCTATTCTCGTTCATGGATGGGTTTTCTGGGTATAATCAGATTAAGATGGCTAAGGAAGACCAAGAGAAGACAGCCTTTATCACCCCTTGGGGTACCTTCCACTACACTGTCATGCCATTTGGACTTAAGAATGCTGGGGCAACCTACCAGAGGGCCATGACAGCCTTATTCCATGATATGATCCATAAGGAGATGGAGGTTTATGTGGATGATATGATAGCCAAATCATGCGAAGAAGAAGACCACTTGATCAACTTGAAGAAGGTATTTGATCGGCTTAGGAAATACAGTCTAAGGCTGAACCCTGCTAAGTGTGTCTTTGGGGCTACATCAGGAAAATTATTGGGTTTTATAGTAAGCAGAAGAGGAATTGAGATTGACCCAGCTAAAGCTAAAGCCATCATTGAAATGCCATCACCTAGAACCGAGAGGGAGGTTCGGGGCTTTCTTGGAAGGATTCAGTACATAAGCCGGTTCATAGCACAGCTCACCGCTATCTGTGAACCAATTTTCAAACTTTTAAGAAAAAATAACCCGACAGTCTGGAATGATGAGTGCCAAGAAGCCTTTGACACAATAAAGGAATACTTATTAAACCCACCTGTGCTAGTACCACCAACTCCAGGAAGGCCACTAATCCTATACTTGTCTGTTTTGGAGACATCAATGGGGTGTGTCTTAGGACAGCATGACGATACAGGCAGAAAGGAGAGGGCGATTTACTACCTGAGTAAGAAATTTACAGAATATGAAGCAAAGTATTCACCTTTGGAAAAGACTTGTTGTGCTTTAGTATGGGCAACTCAGAGACTAAGACACTATTTCCTTAGTCATTCCACCTTATTGATATCCCGCATGGACCCTTTGAAGTATCTATTTGAGAAACCAGCTTTAACTGGCAGAACAGCAAAGTGGCAGTTGTTACTCTCTGAATTTGACCTCACCTATATCACACAGAAGGCCATTAAGGGTCAAGCTATTGCAGATCACTTAGCCGCACACCCTTTACCAGAATACCAACCCTTAAAGACCAACTTCCCTGATGAGGCAATCCTGTTTGCTGAAGAGGAAGAAGGTGAGAGCTCATGGCAGATGTTTTTTGATGGGGCCGCCAATATGAATGGAAATGGAATAGGGGCTGTTCTGATCAAGCCAGATGGGGCACATATCCCAATCGCAGTGAAGTTAAGGTTCCAATGCACGAACAATATAGCAGAGTATGAAGCATGTATAATTGGGTTACAAGCAGCCTTAGATCATGAAGTAGAGGAACTTGACGTATATGGAGATTCGAGTCTTATCATCTTCCAAACAACTGGTGAATGGAAAACCAAGGATCACAAATTGATCCCCTATCACCAGTATTTGGAAGAAATAAGCAATAAATTTACTCGAATTTCCTTCAATTATATGCCAAGGGCCAAAAACCAGTTTGCAGATGCTCTAGCAACATTGGCTTCAATGGTCAATATGCCAGAAGGGGTTGATATTAGACCATTGGAAATTGAAGTCAGAGACGAACCAGCTTACTGCCTTGTTTTAGAAGAAACCCCAGAAGAAGAAGTACCATGGTTTCAAAACATTAAGAACTTCCTAAATGATCGGAGCTTACCAGAAAATGTCACCTCTACAGAGAAAAGAACAATACAGAGGCTGGCAGGACAGTTCTTACTAAGTGGTGGGCAGTTGTACAAAAGATCACACAATGATATACTACTTAGATGTGTTGCAAAAACTGAGTCAGAAAGGATAGTTGAAACCGTACATGGAGGAGTGTGTGGACCCCATATGAATGGGCATATGCTTGCCAAGAAGATTCTGCGATTGGGATATTACTGGTCGACTATGGAGCATGATTGCTATATGCACGTTAAAAGGTGTCATTTATGCCAAGTGTACGCAGATAACAAGCATGCACCCCCAAGTGAATTACACAGTATGACATCCCCGTGGCCTTTTTCTATGTGGGGTATAGATGTCATTGGAATGATCTCTCCAAAGGCATCAAATGGACATAGATTTATACTCGTAGCAATTGATTACTTTACCAAGTGGGTAGAAGCGGCTTCTTATGCAAACATTACAAGTAGCCATGTTCTTAAGTTTTTGAAGCATAACATCATTTGCCGCTATGGTTTGCCAAGTGCCATAGTAACAGACAATGCTTCAAACCTTAAGAACAAAGACATGAGGAAGATGTGTGAACAATTTCAGATTACCCACCACAAGTCAGCGCCTTACAGACCAAAGATGAATGGGGCAGTGGAAGCAGCCAATAAGAATATAAAGAAGATTATTCAAAAGATGGTAGTGAGTTTTAAAGATTGGCATGAAATGTTGCCACTTGCTCTACATGCTTACAGAACCTCAATTCGGACTTCTACAGGAGCGACCCCATACTCCTTAGTCTATGGAATGGAAGCAGTTTTACCAGTGGAAGTGGAAATACCTTCACTAAGAGTGCTAATGGAAGCAGAATTAGAAGAAGCTGAATGGATACAGTCTAGACATGATCAACTCAATTTAATTGAAGAAAAGCGTTTGAAGGCACTTAGTCATGGCCAAATATATCGGAAGAGGATGGCTAGGGCTTACAATAAAAAGGTGAAGCCCAGAACTTTCCAAGAAGGAAATTTGGTATTAAAGAAGATTTTACCCTTTTTGGAAGATCCTCGTGGAAAGTTTAAACCAAATTGGGAAGGACCTTATGTGGTCAAGAAAGTTCTATCAGGGGGTGCTCTCATCTTAACAGAAATGGATGGAAAGGATTTTCCTGAGCCAATTAACTCTGATGCAGTAAAGAGATATTTTCCATGAATGAATATTACTAGGAAATGATCTGAGGCCATTGTTCTTTATATCCCAAAATTTGAATCCCTAGTCAAACCAATTTGAGCCTGTTCGTATTTTTTTTGTTAAACCCAAACTGGACTTACAGCCTTATACTGGGGCAAAGCCAATAAGGGCAAGGCCAATAGGGGCAAA
Organism: Buxus sempervirens; assembly: GCA_947561395.2. Classification (NCBI taxonomy): domain Eukaryota; kingdom Viridiplantae; phylum Streptophyta; class Magnoliopsida; order Buxales; family Buxaceae; genus Buxus; species Buxus sempervirens. The sequence goes on along the minus strand of OX387184.1, from coordinate 33,074,415 downwards.
AAGAAAAAAAAGAGAAAAAAATTTGAAAAAAAAAAAAAAAAAAAGGAAGGAAAAAATAGGGGCAAATAAATGCCAAATACAAAAGAAGAGGAATGGGATTGAATTCACCATGACTGTAAGTCCAGTTGACCCATTTTCACACTTAGAAAATTTTGAGCCTTTAATACCTTTTCTTTCATAAACCGAACCTAGCCTTTGTTTCGTCCTATTATTAAGACCTCGGTGATTTTAGTATATTCATTCAACTTTCAGAGTAAGATTGGTGATGATGGAATGCAGAGGCCAACCCTAGTGAAAACCGTAATTGGCGCTAGGGGCAAGAAGGGCAAAAGGAAAAAAAGAAAAAAAAAAAAAAAAAGAAAAAAAAAAGAAAAAAAAAAGAATCAAGGGTTGAGTTGATCATGGGGTCTAAGTTTCAAATCAGCATGAGCACTGGAAACTGAGCAGATTAGCAAGACCAATCAGGAAGGAAAAATCATTAGGGGATGATTCTAAAGGTCACAGGGTAGACAAATTTGGTCTCTCCCTATTGCTTGGACTACCCCTTTCATTATTCAACCTGATTTTAATTCCTTTAATTATATGTGATTAAGTGTTTTGGATCAGCTTTCAAAAAAAAAAAAAAAAAAAAAAAAAAAAAAAAAAAAACTATACTTTGGCCAATGATGAGAAATCAAATACTTTTTCATAAAACTTCTGTTTTTATAAGCATCTGAGAATTCTGAGGCCAATAATATAAAACCTATTTTTGAATTAAATCTAATATCTTTCCACTAATGGAGTTTGCTTTTGTAAAAAAGTATGAAAAAAAAAATGAAAGAAAAAAAAAATGATGAAAGAATCTAATCCCTACTCCCTAACTGCTCCTCAAGCTCCCTAATCCTAGCTGCCTGAGTTGCAATGATTCCAGAAGCACCCTCTGCATCAGGATCACTCAAAAAGGAGATGACCTCATCTGAAAAAGAAAGCTGGCGCTTCAACGCCCTAAGGTCAGCCAAGGAATCCTGATACTTCTTCCGCATCACACGGACTTCAAAGCGACGAGCCTGCCTTTGTTCTTCAAGTTTCTTCTCTATGGCAATGCGGCCAGACTTCTGCTCTTCAAGCTTCCTCTCCAGAACAAGGACTTTTATCCTAAGTTCTTGAGCCTCCCGTACCCATATTTGTTGAAGCCGCTTATGAGTTGCCCTTTCTGACTCCAGAATGTCCTCATAAGTAGGAGGAAGAACTGCAGGAGGATCCTCTGGTACTGGGGCATGACTCTGCACCTGTTCCTTGATCCAGAAGTGATAGTCCTTCACATGGGACTCAGAAAAGACTGGACCCCGCAGAAAGCAAACATAGGACCACTCTTTCATTAATTGAGCATTTAGCCCCATGGTGGCTGAAGTAAGTGGCCCTATAAAGCTCTCATAACCTGTGGGAATCATGATTCCCTGGGTCGCTCCAAATTGCCGAAGAACCCTCAAAGGAAGATAGAGAACAGCAGATTTCAAGCCTGCTAGGGCCAGAAAGTTTCTATCTCTAAAGCTGATCACTGTCTCTGGAGTGGGCTGATAAGCGCCAGGCCATCTCACTTGATCATCCTGGAGAGTACCCAAGAAAGTGAACCAGCCTCGCTTGCCACCTTGGATGTTAGGACATCCCCTATTGCTCATCAAAACAGGAACTTTCAATCTTGGAAAGAAGCGGCGAGTTATTTCTTCTACCTGGCTAAGATGGTCAAGCAACCAAAGCTGCAGAAAAAGGGAGTATTTTAATTTATTTCCAAAAAGAAAAAAAAGAAAAAGAAAAAAAAAATAGAAGAAAAAAAAAAAAATACATGCATATTTTACCTGTAGGATAGGGGCGCAGGCAAGGAAGCGTTTCTTCTTCCTGGAATAACAATCAGTAAGAGCCTGATATATCTCTGCTAGGATCATAGGGGCCAACCTCTCGCGTTCCCTAACCTGACAGATAACTGAGATGAGAGCCAAGTCAACCTGGTCATCACCCCGTGGAAAAAGCAGCTGATTGACCACTATCAGGGTCAATGCATTAAACCTAGAGTCCTTGTCATTACTCCTCAGAAGTTTTTCAGTCAAAAAGGTCTTGGACAAGGTCAATAGTGCATCAGAATTTCCTAAGTCCTTCTTCCCTATACCCAAGAAAGTGGAAGCCTCTTTTTTATAACTAAGCTTTAGGGGTGGGTTCACAACTTTTTCAGAAAATCTAAGGCCAAGGATGGTTTCAATCTCTTCTATGGTAGGAGTCATCTCTTTATCATCAAAACGGAAGAGATTCAGCTCAGGTACCCAATGGCCTATCAAAGCTTCAATGATTTCCCACTTAAAGGGAATTTTAGGGAGGTGTAGGATGTGCCCTAAGTGGATGGAATCCCAACGAATCTCCTCATCAAGGGTCATGGAGTTAACCCATCTATCATAAAAGGAATCCACAATATTGTACCTGGTAAGATTAGGAGGTTTTGATCTAACAGGTTGTCTTGCAGGAGGAGATTCAAAGGCAGGAGAAAGCGGCGTAGGGGAAGCCATGGAAGCGCCAAAGAAGCCAAGGAAAGCGAGAAAAGACGTGCTCAGGGAGTTTTTCAATTAATAAAAGTGTCACAATGATGTTCCCTAGGAGTTTATATAGAAAAAATCGTAAGACAGTAAATTCCGTAATTATATTACGGGCTAGGCTCGCCCGTATAGAAATTACGGATACAGCTGACCGTGAAAAGTTCACGGGCAGCGCACGCCCGTGGTAACTTTACGGGCATAGCCTGCTCGTAGTATAATTACGGTTCCTTCGAAAAAATGCAAAAAAATGGGAATTTTTAATTTCTTTGGTTTTCCTAAGCTTCACCTGTCCCTGTTTTAACATTCATCAGATAATAAATACTGTAAATAAAGAAGAAAGAATACAAATGGAAATAAAACAAACTTCTTTTATATATATGAATGTTTACATCACTTTTGCAAAAAAATACAAAGGTACATGGAATAATCCTAATCTAATGGCCATGCAGGTCCGCTCCTACGGCCACGGCCTCGTCCTCTGCCTCGACCACGGCCTGTAGATCGCCGGCGCTCAAAGACATGCCGCACAATATTACGGGCCGTGCTACGCGTCATCCTGCTCAAAACAGACTGAATATCATGCCACATATATAAAGGCACAAAGCCAGCAGTGGGATGATCAGGAGGGACGTACCCTGAAGTATCTACATATCCCGTAGAATCGGGATCAGACTCTGTACGGGAAGAATCCACAGAAGGATCAACAGCAGCATGTGTCACCTCCGCATCCTCCATATCAGGACTAACAGGACCAGCAGGAGCAGATGTCCCAGGTACATCAACCTCCGGCTCCACAAGCTCAGTAGCAGTCATCCCCACCTCGGGCTCTACAGGATCAGCTGTAGCCTCCTCCATCACGGCAGTCTCCACGGTAGGCTCTACCACAGCGGCGTCCATAGCCGAATCCATATCAACACCAGCGGATGCAGCAGGAGCAGTCTCAGCTACTGGGGCAGACTCTGGCACGTCCTCAGCAGCAGGTACAATATCAGCCTCGACCTCGGGCTCTGCTGCAGGAACCTCCTCTGGACTAGGAGACGTCACGAACTCCACCCGTGCCACAGAAAACACCTCATCCCGGAAATGCATAGGCACGGGTGAAGCAGGTGAAGAGGGACCAGCTGTGTACTCCTGAAACTAAGAGAAAAATTCAGTCAGAACAAGACAAACAAATACAAAAGCAGGAATGGAAATAAAAGAAGAAATTAACCTGAGTATCGGATGGACCCGCCTGGTCCTGTGCATCAGATGGACCCGCCTGATCATGTACATCAGATGGACCCTCCTGGCCCTGGGCTCTGGCTAGCTGCCCCCGGAGATCTGAGATAGTGATATAGAGGGCGTCCCGCTCCGCGATCGCTGCATCACGCTGGCGCTCTAGATCAGCATAGCGAGACCTGATCTCTGCCAACTGAGCCTCCTGAAATAGAGAAGAAAGAAGTCAGAAAAATGCTAAAAGCAGATGAAATAGAAATAGAAGATCACAAAAGAAGAAAGCATACCGTGGTGTCGTAGGCCCTAATCACTACCCCTCCTATCTCCGTGACTCCGCCACGGACAGGCATGGGTGACATGAGGCACCCAACAGAAGATCGCCTGAACCATGCATCATAGTCACCCTCCTCCAATAATGTCTCTGCCTCAGTCCAATCTAAGAACTGGGCAGGATCAACAGGCATAGGAGGATAGAGAGGAGTAGTATCTGGCGGGATGGCAGGAATCCGTGGCTCTCCCACATGCTGAAAGAAGAAGCGCTCGCCACAATACCAGATGCTGCCCAACTGACCAATAAAGAACTGGTATCTCTGTCGTCTCTGGTCAGGGACAAATGCATCATCTCTGGCTGCCTGCAGGGCTAGCACCTCATGAATGTCCTCCATCCTGGGGACAAATAGCTGAAAACAGAACAAGACATCAGATGTACGATCCAGGAAGAAAAGAAAAGAAGAAGTAGAGGAATTAAAGAAGATTACCTCAGACCGGTATAACCTGTCTAAGTGGGCCCGGGCGGACCTGGGACGACTCTTTTCAGAGTCATGCTCTACATGACACCATCTAAGTGCCATGGGATACGTCTCCTCAGGCATCGTAGAGGTAGGGCGGAAATAGGGTATATAAACCCTAGCAAAAAACTGCAAGAAAGAAGAAAACAGTTAGAGGAATATAAAATGAGAGATAAACAGAAAGAGATAAAGAAAAAGAAGGGAAATAAGGTTCACCTGCAAGAAGGGCCAGAAGAACCTGCACCCAACTCCAGCCCCTCTGGATGTAGAGAGGCCGCTCACTGATCGGCGCAGGCCAGCCAGAATAGTACCAAATATGAGCGGGCCCCAGGCATACCTCCTCGCCCGCTGCAGATCTCCCAGAAGACTCAAGAAGTAAGGACTAACTGAAGTCGTGTCCTCTGGGAAGAAGCAGGATCCCATCATATATAGAAAGAGGAATCGGAAGGCAAATGGGAAAACATGGTCACCGGCAGCAAGCTGGCCAAACTGCCTCCTCCTGAAAGTCTCTCTCAACCATGTCAGAGACAATCTAGCTCTCCCCCGATCCCATGCCTCAGGAGGCAGCACAATGTATCCAAGATAACCAGCGATCTCCTCAGCCTCTGGCATCGCCATCTCAGTAATAACATCACCGATCATCCTAATCCCGGTGATGAGCGTGAAATCAGAAGGCCGGATCCCAATCTCAATATCTGGAAAGTGGAAGCTCAAGGTCTCTGGGAAAAACCTCTCCAATAATGCTGCAATGAGGGCTCAGCGTACGTCCGGGATAGTGATAAACATGCCGAAACCGTACAATCCTAGCTCCCGACGATAGGCCGAACTGCAAGCTCTCAAAAATTTAGTAAAGCTGGCCCAGCTCCCTCTATAGTGGGACATCGGATACTCCAAAGGGATATCCGCCCTAACGCACGCTGAGGGATGAGTCCTCAAACCATGCAGAAGATCGGTGTCCCTAATCTGGGCAGCTACCTCCTCAGGGATCTCAACCCTGGTCCTGACCTCATCTCTGCCACGGCCCCCTCTACGGCCTCCTCTATGGCCCTCATCATGGCCTCCATCTCTGCCTCTAGCTCTGCGTCTGCTACGGCTCCTATCTCTGCCAGAAGCCTCAACAGCCGGCTAAAAGAAAATAAGTGAAGAATCAGGAGGATGTATTTTGGGAAAAGATATGAAATTGCAGAAAGGTTAGAGTATACCTCTGGGGTCGCCTCACGCGAATCCCCAGAAGGGAAATCTGGGATATCAGAATCAGAATCCCTCTCGGTCCTCGAAGACGAGGCCACATCAGCAGGATCTCGCCTAACCCTCGAGGAGGAAGGCTCATCTGCAGGATCTCGGGAAGCTGATCGAAGGCGGGCCATCTACGGTTCAAATCAGGGAGTTGGTTAATTATTCTTGTTAAAATTTTTAATTGCTTAATTGATTAACAGGAAAGAAGGCACTTCAGAAACTCCCAATCAAATCAAAAGTCAACTGAAGGAGTTTAATTTTCTGTTTGGAAATTTTAGTATGATATTTACTTATCTTTATCTCAATCAGGAAAATATATAAAAATTATATATAGGAAGTTATAGGCTTCCTGTATATTCTCTTTATATGAAAAAGAAAAAAAATATGTGTTAAGAATTGATCTTAATTCCTCTTTTGGATTTTCTAAAGAAACCTAACCATCTAAATTTAATTGGTTGCAGGAAAGAAGTTCAAGCATATGTGTGTTGAGACTGGGATAACAGAGAAAAAAAAAATGCCAAATCAGAAGTTATCTACTAGAACCACTGAACGAAATGCGTGGAAAGAAAGGCATTGACCAGTATTACTAAAGACAATTCAGTATTACTTCAATGAGTATCCGTTTTTGCAGAGAAATACTTCAGACAATGGGTTCATCTTAACCAATTACAGAGCAAAGAAGAATTAGGATTTGTTAAAACCATGCAAGCAAGTATAACTTATGCCTGGGTTGTCAATAAGAAGAATCAGCTGGGTACCCCATGAATAAAATCCAAACTTGGGAAGATGTTCATTCAAACAACTAGAAAAAATACATGGGGATGAAGAAAACATAAATTTTCGGATAGAACAGTGGTATAAAAATCAAAACAGTGTTGAATCTTAAGGTAAATTAGCATGTGGAGGATTCTGAATCAAAAGCATTCAATCAGGAATGGAGGAATTGTACAACAAAGGTTAATACATGCAAGAACAGAAAAATGGCATAACAGAAAAATCAGGCATTATGGCCGATTGCACAGCAACTCCAGAAGAAGTATATGGCATTCACAGCATAACATTTGCAGCAAAAAAGTAATCATCTAATGCCCATTCAAGAACAGAAATTTCAAAGCATATAGTTTGGAGAAATTGCTCAAGATGCATTGCGAAGTAGTCAGTCAAAAAAAAAAAAAAGAGAGGAATTGATTTTTCGGCATACCTCTGTGCAAGGTAAAAATTTGTATGAGCTTGCCTCAAAAGCAAGGGTTCTACTCACGTGAGAAAGAAATCGGTTGGCAAAATGGCACAACAGCAAGGTGCAACTGAAATGAAGTGGTTCGCCGGAGGAGGTGAATCGTCGACTGAAGAAAAGGCACCGAAATTAATGAGGAACAATGGTCGCCAAAGAACAATGAGAATCGCCGGAATTAATGAGCAAGTCGTGGCCACCGGAAATAGCAAACGTCGCCGGAAATAGGAGAGTCGCCGGAGAGCAGTGATCGTCGGAGGATTGTTGAAGGAGAAGAAGGACCGGAGAAAAGGTTACGGTCGCAGAGAATTAGGGCAGAAATGCGAACAGAGAAGGAAAAGTCGCGTTCGCGAACTTAAGAAGAAGAGTAAAATCCGTAACATCAGTACGGGCATCTGACGCCCGTGAGCCCACTACGGTCCCAGTTACCCGTGAAACCTCTACGGGCAGGGTCTGTCCGTAAGCACCATACGGGCGAAGCCAAAAATTGCATATTTTTATCATTTTCTCACATTTTTAAGAGATTAATGTACATATTAGTTGTAAGTTGCAAGGATTGCCACCTTACCCACTTTTGTTTAAAAATTTTGTCTCAAATCTCACTTCATAGCCCACAAGTGCTCAGTGAGAAGAGAGAGGAAGATTTGGCCCTTAAGCTGAGGGATTTCTTAGCAAATCTTCCACAATCAATTCTTTTTTTCAAAAATCATCCCTTTAATCCTTGCAAAGTGCAATTGATTAGACAAAAATCTCAGAAAGTGCAATTGGTGGGTCTTTTTGCTCTCTGCTTGTAATTGGTTCCAATTACCAGCAAAGAGGGGGCAGCTGTAGACACCCCAAATTGCACTACCAAATGAGAAAATAATAAAAACATGTAATTAGAGCTTAAAACAGGTCAAAAAGGCCTAAAAATAGAATGAACAAGCTTTGCCCGTATTAGCTTCACGGGCTCATTGCGCCCGCAAATTATCTACGGACAAGCACGTCCGTAGTATCGATACGGTCCCCATTGGACCGTAATGTATTTACGGGCATTAAAGACACGTGCAAGTTTTGTCCTTCTCTCGATTTCCGAGCCTTATTTGAAGTCCAATATATCTTTAAACGAGCGGATTATGTCTTTTATTCGCTGAAGTCACCTTGGATGGCTATGGATGGGCATCATCTCTATATTTCACTCTATCCTGAGAATCAGGATATATCCTTCTGGACCAGCCTTGCCCCTGTGCTTGTCTATAAATAGAGGCTCTCTCCTCTAGCTAAGGGCCACGAAATTTTGAAGTCAAAGAAGAATCAAAAGCTCCAAGAGAAGAGAAAGGAACTCCTGCTGCTCTGCCTGCTCAATCCAGGTAAGTCCCCTATCCCTTTTTATTTTCTGTCTTCAATTCTAGATGTAATAGGATTATCTCTATTGCTGTAGAATAAGGCCATATCTGTTTTTGTATTCCTAAACTTGTCTCTAAGTACCTCAAGGGTCTCTCTAGCCGTAAAACGTGAAGAGAGAACTAGGGGAAAGGGGAACAGGTGGATCCCTAGAATAGAACCCCATATCTGTTTTTTTCTTTTTTTCTTTTAGAATAAAGCCTGTGATTGTGTTTGTGTAACCAAACCTATCTCCAAGTACCTCAAGAGTCTCTCTAGCCGTAAAACGTGAAGAGAGAACTAGGGGAAAAGAGAACAGGTGGATCCATAGGGTAGACCCCCATGTGCTCTAATTTGTGAGATGTGGCTGTTTTGATATCATGATCATGTTTTAATGATATATCTGAATGAATAACATGAATCTATGATGTTTATAGCATGAGATCCCCAGTTTTTTCCAAAATTTGGATTTTTGCCACTTTTGCACCTACAGCACTGTTTTCGTGATTTTAGGCTAGGATCTTGGATTTATCATGATCAATATGGTAGATCTGAATCTAGAAGCCTGAAAATAAATTCTAGGGTTTCATGAAGTTGTTTTTAAATTGTTTTTCATTATTGAGAGAAGACCCTACGGTCTCAATTCTCCCCTTTTGGTGTTTTTCATCAATGTGGATATTTTTGGTATTGATTTTCAGATTTAATGTGAAATTTGGGCTTTATCTATGTCCTGGACTATTCAAGTTCAATTTTGAAATATTTTATAAAAATCATATTTTTCTAGATTTCTAGAATTTAGCTTGAAGCCAGATTTTTGGACTTTTCACTTTAAATTGATTTTATTTGATTTCATCTCAAATTTGTTTTGATCATGAAACCCTAGGAATGGTATGATCATGTTTGATAGTTCTGGATCAATCAGACTGTTCATATGAAAAAACCATACAATTGTCTTCTTTTTGTGATTTTTATGTGATTTTTTATAGCAAGCTTTTTCCTTTATTTTAAACATGAACAATGCCTGGCAACCACCTTGTGTGGATGAATAGGGGTGCCTAACACCTTCCCCTGTTCATAACTTAATCCCCTTACCCATCTCTGGTTGTTTTTTTTAGGAGGGATATTTTGCCCTAAAAATTGCCTTTTGTGCTTATTTGATATTTTGGTGTCCATTCACACCTAAATTGAATGGTGGCGACTCTTTGTTTAATTTAATCCCGTGTGATGATTGAGGAAATCATTAGAGATTGATTTTTTCCCATGTCTCACACCTAGGTAGCCCTTTTACTTGATTGTTGTTCACATGTAAGCATGCAATATTATCCTAGAGCAAAAGAAACCAAGCCAGGGATGCCTAGGTCCCTGGTTGGCTTTTGTGTTAATTGGAAGGAGGGAGGGGAACCCCCACTCATGCCTTGCTATTTGGCTTTGAAAACCCCAAAAAGTGAGCCAAATGGCTCCATTCGGACCACTGTGGGCCCACACAGGGGCCCACAGAGATACCATACATGCTCACAAACCCCTTGGATTGGTTTTGTGCCAAAAAAGTGAAAAAGGGCATTTTTGCTGCTTACCCGAGATCTCAGGTCGGTCAAGGGCTTCTGGTGGCTTAACCGAAATTTAATTTCGGTTATGCTAGTATTCATGTTTAACCAAGATAAAATCTCAGTTACCTTAAGTGTTTTCCAAAAATCAATTTTCTTGCGTGTTTGTCAATTGCTATGCCATGTGAGCTGAACCAGTTGAACCAGTGACCCGGAAACCCAAAATGGCACATGGGCTTCCTAGCCCAATTGGATCCTTTGGTGGGCCTTCCAACGAGGCCCACCCAGTCCAAGATCATATTTAAAAGTAAACAAGATACTCAAAATAAATCGAATGGGCCGAACCTTATGAGGCCCACCAAAGCCCGAAAAAAGAAAGCATGCTGGCTAATGTAGGAATGGTTTGACCTTGACTGCGGGCACGGGCCTATCGGGCCCACTAAGCCCCATAAACCTAACTGGGTAGAGTACAATACCCTGGCCCACTGAACCATGGACCACCTGGTCCAAGCCTGGACTAATGGGCCCCAAGCCCATGGTCTAGACCACTTCGGGAATTAAAAAATGAGATAAAATCAAATAAATCATTGGCAACCACTGTGGGCCCCCCCAATGGGCTCGTAAACAAATTCCGGCCTACCCTTGCATACAAATCACTTTAAATTCAACTTGAACCCTAAAATTAAAATCAATTGAACTTACCAAAGCCCAAAGGGCCTTCCAAGCTTAGAAGGAGGCCCCCCAGGGGCATGCGGGCTTAACCAAGCCCACCATGGGCCTTTCAACGGGGCCCACCCGATCCGACTCAAAGCACTTAATTAAGAAAGATAAAAGCAATTAAAGGGACCCACACCACTCAGGTGGTCCCACTAGACTTAACCAAAATTGCATGCTGGATTAGGATCGGGTGATAACCAAAGTGAGTTCACTCAAACCAGGGAACCCATGGGACCCGTCATCCGACAGGGTGGTCTGAGATGTCTACGGACTTCCCCAGACCGCAACCGAGACCCTACTTAGAATCTCAAAGGCGCAGACCAAAGCCCAAATAGATAAGATTAGGCACCCAGGTATTCGCCTGCACCCCATCAAGCGGTGGCGACTCCGAATTCTTCCGCACAGTGTTTCCGACTGCGCACACCAGCTCAAAGAGCGCCAGTAGGGCAGAAGCCCCAGGGCAGAGGACCAGTTCAGAGAGGAGGCCAGAGGCAGGCTGTACCTGCTCAGCAGCCGCAGCCAGCTAGGGTGTATGCAGTAGAGGCACATAAGGAGCGTGAGCCTGAGCATGTAGAGGAGATCAAGGCTGACCATGAGGCACCTGAGCTGATCGGAGGTATTATTTTCATTTGTGGTAGATCAGCATATGTTTTGTTTGATTCTGGTGCTTCACATTCATTTATATCGTTTGTTTGGGCACGACGATTGGATTGTCACCCACTGAATTAGATATTGCATTGTCTGTACACACACCTTTGAGAGTCTACTAGAGTCGAATATATGTGTAGAGATTGCATGATTAGATTGGGTAGATTGGAGTTATCTGGTGATTTGATTGCCTTAGATATTGGAGGATTTGATGTAATATTGGGGATGGACTGGTTATGTAGACATCATGTGACGTTGGATTGCTATGAGAGCACGGTGATAGTTAGAGGGCCAGATCAAACCACTCATTGTTTCAAATGTGAGGGGTTGAAGTCACGGATTGGTCTGGTAGCATCTGTGATAGCAGAGGAGCTTAGGAGTGACAACCTTGTCATCTTCGATGTACTTGTAGTTCAGGAGTTTGCGGATGTGTTTCCAGAGTAGTTACCTGGATTACCACCTGCTAGAGGAGTAGAGTTCAGGATCCAGTTGATGCCTGGTACGACTCCAGTTTCAAAGACACCCTATCGGCTTGCGAAACCAGAACAAGAGGAACTGAAGAAGCAGCTAGATGAGCTTCAGAAGAAGGGATTCATTAGACCGAGTGTGTCGCCATGGGGCGCACAAGTTCTGTTTGTGCAGAAGAAGGATGGTAGTATGAGGATGTGTATTGATTACAGGCAACTGAATCAAGTGACAGTGAAGAACAAGTATCTGTTGCCTAGAATTGATGACATGTTTGACCAGTTAGGAGGTGCATATTGGTTCTCCAAGATAGACTTGAGGTCGGGCTACCATCAGTTGAGAGTGGCAGAGGAGGACATAGAGAAGACGGCTTTCCGTACACGCTATGGGTATTATGAGTTCTTGGTTATGCCTTTTGGGCTGACCAATGCCCCAGCTGTTTTCATGGACCTCATGAACAGGATTTTTCATGCATACTTGGACAGTTTTGTGGTGGTATTTATTGATGACATCTTGGTATATTCTAAGACCCGGAGGCACATGTTGGGCATTTGAAGGCAGTATTGCACACCTTGAGAGACCACGGGCTGTATGGAAAATTTAGCAAGTGTTAGTTTTGGCTGAGACAGATTTCATTCTTAGGTCATGTTATCTCAGGTGAGGGTATATCTATGGACCCTGAGAAGGTTAAGGCAGTGGCAGAATGGCCTAGACTCACTACAGTGACAGAGGTCAGGAGTTTCCTTGGTATGGCAGGGTACTATAGGAGATTCATCACCGGATTTTCTCGTATAGCTGCACCTTTGTCGAACCTAACCAAGAAGGCAGTGAAATTCCAGTGGGATGAGAAGTGTGAGCAGAGTTTCCAGGATTGAAGCAGAGGTTGACTACTGCCCCAGTTTTGATTGTGCCATCCATGGACGAGGCATTTGCAGTATATTGTGATGCTTCTAGGATTGGCTTGGGATGTGTTTTGATGCAGCAGGGCAGAGTTGTAGCGTATGCTTCGAGATTATTGAGGCCGCATGAGAAGAACTACCCTACTCACGATTTAGAGTTAGCAGCCATAGTCTTCGCACTGAAGCTATTGAGGCATTATCTTTATGGGATAGAGTTTGAGATATTTTCTGATCATAAGAGCTTGAGATATCTATTTTCACAGAGAGACTTGAATATGAGACGGCGTTGGTGGATGGATTTGCTTAAGGATTTCAAGTTTATGTTGCAATACCACTGTGCCCGCGTGGGGAACGCGGCACGGGGTAAATTCGGAGTCGCCACCGCATAATGGGGTGCAGGCGAACACCTGGGTGCCTAATCTTGTCTATTTAGGGCTTTTGGTCTGCGGCTTGAGATTCTAAGTCGGGTGTCGGTTGTGGTCTGGGGAAGTCCGTGGACACCCCCAGTCCACCTCGTCGGATGACGGGTCCCGTGGGTTCCCTGTTTTGAGTCAGCTTTCTAGTTGGTTTTCACCCAATTCCTAATCCAGCAGGTATTTAAGTTAGGTCTTGGCGGGACCACCTGAGTGGTGTGGGTCCCTTTAGTTGATTTTATCTTTGCTTAACTTAAGTTATTTGAGTCTGCTTGGGTGGGCCCCGTTAGAAGGCCCGCGGTGTCCTTGTTGGGCTTGGGTAAGCCCATGTGCCCTTGGTGGGCCTCTGTCTAGCCCTAGGAGGCCCTGTGGGCTTGGGATAATGAGTTGGTTTTACATTAAGGTTTAGGTTTTGAAGCTTAAGTGGTTTTCATGCAAGTGGTGGGCCGGCTTTGGTTTGTGGGCCCCTTAGGTGGGCCCACATAGTGGCCAAGTAAGTTTAGTTTATTTTATTGATTTTTGCCAAAGTGGGCTGGTCGCTGGGCTTGGGGCCCGTGATCCAGACTTTGGGCTTGAAAGCCCAGTGCTTCAAAGTTTAGGGCTTGCACCCTAACTTGGTTCGATTAGCGGGCTTTGGCGGGCCCGACAGGCCCTAGCCCATGGTCTCGGCCAAATCATGCAATTCCTACATTAATCCACACATCAAGGCTTGGGTGGGCCGCATTGGGTTTGGCCCGCCCGATTCAATTGGCTCACTTTTGCTTAGCTTGTTTAATTACATGCTTCCGGGTTCATTGGGCTTGGTGGGCCCCGTTGGAAGGCCTACGAGTGTGCGAAGTCGGACCGGCGGTCCAAGTCCCAACTTGGGTTTCCGGGTTGCCCGGAAAACCTATCGGTTTATCTGGTTTGATTCGAAGCACTCCCAAATTCGGCAAGACATCAAGAAAACACGAAAAAGCACATTTCTGTGTGTATTCGGCAACTCAAGCCGGATACGCTTGGTCTGCAGGTGATCCGGCCTGAGTTGCCGGATCACCTTGGAATGGCCTTTTTTGGGCTTTCTGCCATTCGGGGTATGTCCAGGGGGTTTCTAAGGGTCTTCTGAAGGTCTTGTGGGCCCCTGGGAAGGCCCACATTGTTTCAGATTTGGGGAGAGGCCTCATTTGGCCTCTCTTCTTGGTTCCTCATCAAGACATGGAGGTGTTGGGAAGGCATGGGGCTTGCCGCCCCTCTCCTTCCTTTTTCCAACCATCACAGCAGCAAGGTGGGGGATGGGGATCATGCTTGCATAAAAACAACAAAACATAAATGACCAAAACCCCAAGGCCATACACCTAATCACTAGTGTGCATAAAAGAAGCATACTACCATGGAAGAGGTGGGGTGGGGGATCATATTCGTCACTTAACCACAGCAGTAAGGTATCAAAGCGAGCCATGTGCCTTACACGAGTAAAAACTTGAAGAAAGGAGAGAGGAGGGGGCTTATCATGGGGATACAATGGATGAAAATGGGAGGAACACTCTCCTCTTATAGATCCTCAAAACAGCACACTAAAAAAAACCACTAAAGCCAGTAAAAAGAGACTCTCATGCTTGAAAAAAGAACCTACGTGGGCTTCCTAGCCGGGTGGATCCTTATGCCAGAAAAATGGGACTAATTGCATGCTTAGCATGGTAGGAACATGGCCCCATGCAAAAGAGGAAACCACACAGCAATATTTTCAGAAAAATACGAATTTAATATATGTTGAATCTAACATGGTGAGGAGTCTTACCTTAGGTTTTAAAACCTTTTTTGGGATGTGTTGACACCTCCTTGCAGAAGGAAACTGGGCTGGAGCTCCTCCTTTGGCCACCACAGCAGCTTCAGTCCTTCTTGTTGGAGTGCAGAGGGAGATGAAGAGGAACAAGGGGGGTGGGAATGGCTTGGATGATATGGAGGGGTGGTGGTGGGGCTAATGGGGTTGAAAGGAGCAAATTTCGGAGGGGGGCAGGTGGGAGGAGGGAGCTAAAGAACAACCAAAAATCACCAACCCCGGAAATGAGCTGCTGGACTGCTATCTATAGAAAACTTAATGTATCAGGCAACTCAGGCCGGATATACTAAGTCCTCCCCTTATCCGGTCTTCATGGCCGGATACACTAAGGCTCCTTTGTATCCGGTCTTCAAGTCCGGATACAAAACACAATCATTTGAAAATTAAATGCCGCCGCGAATTTGTCGGGCGATCGGCGCGAATCTCGCGCGAAAATCTTCTTGTATCCGGTCCATGAGTCCGGTCATGAAGGGGAGCCAATGTATCTGGTATATTTGACTGGATACAAATCGAAAAATTACGGATTTGCCCTTCGACTTGACCGATTCGACCGATTTGACGATTTGACACTTTTGGATATCCACGGATCGCCCGTACGAATTTTTGATATTTAGGATTTAGTCCCTGAGATATTTCGCTGTGCTGGCTGCCACGTATGCAGCCCCTGCGCCACGTGTGCAGTTCCCGGTTTTGCTGCTCGAAAATTTTGACAGCTCATATCTCCTTCATCCGAACTCCGATTTGAGCAAACTCAATTGCGTTGAACTTGTATCGGAGTCCTCTATTTAATGACATAGGGCTAAGCACTTGGCACGGGGTTCGAGGAAAAGTCAACTTTTGGCCTTCCCTTAAGTTTGACTGCCCTTAGAACCTTTATTCGGACCCCGATTCCAGAAAACCCAGTTGCGTTGGAATCGTGTCGAGATTCTTTATCCAATGGCATAAAGCAAGGTATTTGGCACGGAATTCGAGGAAAAGTCAACTCTCGGCTCTTCCTTAAGTTTGACCGCCCGCAGAACCTTCATCCGGACTCCGATTCTTGCAAACCCAGTTGCGTTGGATTCACGTCGGGATTCTCTATTAATTGAGGTAAAGCAAGGTGGCCAAACTTTATCTGATTAAAAGGTCAACTTTTCACCCCTTAGTGTTTGACTTTTCAGCAGGGTTTTGCATTTTTGGCTTTTGAGGAGTGCAAAAATGAGGTGCTTACAACCACCCTGATAAAGCAAACGTAGTGGCCGATGCTTTGAGCAGAAAAAGTGCAGTTGAGGATCAGGTAGCTACTTTAGCAGGTTTTATGATGAGCCAATGTAGATTGGTGGATTCAGTCAGAGATTGGCAGGGAGCGTTTATCATGCCACAGGATGGAGTGATCAGAGTTGCCTGTGTTCAGATTGAGCCAAGTTTGATTCAGTTGATTCGGGAGAGACAGTTGACTGACCCACAGTTGATTCAGACTAGGGAGATGATGAGTAGAGGATCTGAGGCAGCTGCAGACTTTTTAGATAGAGATGGGCTATTGAGATATAGAGGCCGTATTTGTGTTCCAGCTGATGAGGTGTAAGCACCTCATTTTTGCACTCCCATAAAAACCAGAAATGCAAACCCTGGACAGAAAGTCAAACCCTAAGGGGTGAAAATTTGACTTTTTGATCAAGTGAAAATTGGCCACCTTGCTTTATGCCATTGGATAGAGAATCTCGACACGGTTCCAACACAACTGAGTTTGCAGGAATCGGGGTCCGGATGAAGGTTCTGCGGGCGGTCAAACTTGAGCAGAGCCAAAAGTTGACTTTCTGCTAAAATCCGATCCAGAGGCCTACCCCTAGGTCATTGGACAGAGAATTTCGACACGGTTCCAACGCAACTGAGTTTGCAGGAATTGGGGTCCGGATGAAGGTTCTGCGGGCGGTCAAACTTGAGCAAAGCCAAAAGTTGACTTTCTACTAAAATCCGATCCAGAGGCCTACCCCTAGGTCATTGGACAGAGAATCTCAACACGGTTCCAACGCAACTGAGTTTGCAGGAATCGGGGTCCGGATGAAGGTTCTGCGGGCGGTCAAACTTGAGCAGAGCCAAAAGTTGACTTTCTGCTAAAATCCGATCCAGAGGCCTACCCCTAAGTCATTGGACAGAGAATCTTGACACGGTTCCAACGCAACTGAGTTTGCAGGAATCGGGGTCCGGATGAAGGTTCTGCGGGCGGTCAAACTTGAGCAGAGCCAAAAGTTGACTTTCTGCTAAAATCCGATCCAGAGGCCTACCCCTAGGTCATTGGATATAGAATCTCGACACGGTTCCAACGCAACTGAGTTTGCAGGAATCGGGGTCCGGATGACGGTTATGCGGGCGGTCAAACTTGAATCGTGCCAAAAGTTGACTTTCTACTAAAATCCGATCCAGAGGCCTACCCCTAGGTCATGGGATGGAGGGCTCCGATACGATTCTAACGCAACTAAGTTTGCCTAGATCGGAGCCCCGGTGAAGAAAATATGAGCTAACGAAATTCCCGAGCAGCAAAACCGGCAATCTGCACACGTGGCAAAAAGCTGCACACGTGGCGAGTGGCGCAGGAAAATATCTCGGGGATCAAATCCGTAAACATCCAAATATACGAAATATCCCAGGGACTAAATCTGTAAAAATCCGAGAATATCGGATTAAATTGAAAATGGCCAGGGACTAAATATGAAAAATTCAGATTTTCCGACCGACGAGCGGCCGCATTAAATTTTTTGTCATAATTATGCCGCTCGCGCGAACGTGGCAGGCGGGTATGCGCTCAGCGTAGGACTGAGCGGATCCCCTTTTTTCCTGGTCTATATAAACCGCGCGAGATTTCGCGCAAAGGGTTCAAGGATTTTTGGTGAAAAAAAAGTTTAAGGTTGGAGGCTTTTGGGTTCGAAAATTTTCGTTGGAGAGTTTTTGGTTGGAGAGTTTTCGTTGGCTCCAAGTGCCATGCCCAAGCTTCTTCCCCACCCGAACCCTACTTGTCTCAGTGGCTTCGGCCTCCCCAAGCCCCCCACCTTGATCCAACACTCCCCTATCCTTGCTTCTTCCTCATCCCCCACACCACCAAACGGAGGCCGATTGCTGTTGGAGGTGCCAGAGAGGGGAGCTCCAGTGCTCGTGCCACCCCAAGGAGAAGCCGCCGCCTTGCACAAGAGCGTAGGAACCTCAGGTATTGTTCCCCACCCACTGTTATTTCACATATATCACGATGAGAGTTATATAAGCATGTTGTCATACTGTTGTTTTTTTTCCTTTCCTTGTTACACATTTTGTTGCTCCTCCACTTTGGGTGACATGGAGGTCTCCAGGGTAAGGGAGACCTCATGCACGACCCCGTCCCCGTTAAGAAGACGAGGGTTTCATTGCTCCACTGAGTGCTCATGAGGTACCTGGCACTCCTACGAAGAACCGGTCCCTCATTTATCTTATCTCATGTATCCCTGTAAACCCCCCTCCTCCTTCCTTTCTTCGGATGATCAATGTGCATGCTCGGAGGTCCGGTCCAGGTGTGGGTGAAAGTTCGTTTTTTCTTATGCATGTAATCTCTGTTGGTTATTGTGTTTTTTTCTCCTTTTGCCAAATTTTCTAACATGCTCCCCCAACCCCCTGCCTGTGTGCCTGCAAGCATGCTCCCATTCCCCCATTACCTTAGACTGTGATGTTTTTTTTTATGGCCGAGCTTGTTTCTTGATAAGGAGATTGGGAGTTGTGTGATGAATTAGTTTAGATTAATTTGAATACATGATTAAGTGTCTTCTAGGAGTCTGGGAAACACCGGAGAGGTGTTACAGACCCTAAAAACCAGTTAAAAATGGAGTTTGGAAGAAAAAACAGGGAATCGGGGTATGCGCTGAGCTCGCACCCAAAAAAGGGTGAGCGAATCGTTTTTTTTTTTGCATCCGCCGAGCTCGCGCCCACTTCTTAATTTTGGATGCGCTCACTTAGTTTTGGATGCGCTCAGCTCGCGCTCAGCTCACGCTCACTTAATTTTGGATGCGCTCAGCTGGCGCTCACTTAATTTTGGATGCGCTCAGCTCGCGCCCACTTCATTTTTGGGTGCGCTCAGCTCGCGCCCACTTCGCCCGCGGATGGTTTTTTTTGGTTTTTTCGGTTCGTCCACCTCGCCGACCTTGCGCCTAGTGTCTGAGGTCGGCACATACCCTTAAAAATGCCGAATTACCATATGTCTTGGACCCAGCATAATAAGCCAGTCTCTCCTTGACAAGTGTCAACCTTGTATATTTTTCTGTGATTATTGCTGGGTGTGAGTGCCATTTCCGAACCGAACCGGGTAAACCAACAGGGTTTCCAGGTCACCCGGAAACCCAACATGGGACTTGGACCCCGGTCCAACTTGAATTCCAGTGGGCCTTCCAACGGGGCCCACCCGGCCCAATAAACATGTATGCATGCAACTTAATCAAGATAAGCAAAATTAACTGATTAAACCGGGAGGGCCAAACCTAAGGCGGTCCACCCGAACCAGACTTATGAAATTGATGCATGAATTGCGTGGTTTGGCCGAGACCAAGGGCAAGGGCCTACCGGGTCGGCCAAAGCCCACCAACCGAACCAAGGAAGGGTGCAAACCCTAACCTCTGGTAACTTGGGCTTACAAGCCCTAATCAGGACTATGGGCCCCAAGCCCAGTGTCCAAAATCACTTTGGCAAATTAAAAAGATAAATCCAATAAAAATACTTTGTAAAACCCCGAATTCTCCTTAAATAATAAATTAAATTAGCAAATAATATTACCGAGAGTTATGATTGATAGAAACATTTTAATATTGTAGGGGGTGATCAACTTAGCGGAGATCCAGAATTAGACGCAGATCTGACCGTCCGATTGTGAGATATCGAGGTATGTATTCTAATTGGGCAAGGTGTATAGAAGAGTTGCATGGGAGATGCATAGGATCAGGGGGTATATATATGTATAAAGAATGAACCTAATTCTTATACGTGTATTCTCGCTCGTATTGAAGCCGCAAGCGACGAACTATTCGAACGACCAAGAGAAGAAGAAGAAGAAGAAGAAGAAGAAGGAAGGGCTGGGCGTGCGTTCATCGTCTAGAGAGCTTCTCAGTGATAGAGGTTCGCCATTGTGCAGAATAGAGAAGGAGAAATCAGCGTATAGAGGTAGGTGACATCGTTTTGGTTTAAAATTGGATTTACCCTTGTTTAATCGCAAATGCATGTTTCTATGTTATGTAATGTTGTATTTAGTTAGCTAAGCATGCTATAAATACACTAGAATGAGTTTAGACGAGTAAAATCATGATTTAGAACTATTTCTGCTCGATTTGGTAAGACCGCCGACCTCGACTGTGCTAGGCGCTCATCGGCGATCCTAGGCGCTGGTTATAAATTTGAGGACGCTGTGGACCGCGGGACGACGGACCGTGGGCACTCGAATTTGCACTACCGCCGACTGATGACCGCCCGGAGCGATCCTGAGCGATCCCAGGCGCTCTAAGCAGAAACTCCAATTTTTCATAATTTCGAACCTAATTCAACTCTAAACTATTTTTAGACAATTTTAATGATTAACTAAGGTCTTTTAAGGCCAAATTAAATTATCTAAATCCCTGTTTTACAGAAAAACAAATTAGGGAGATATTTAGGATATTAGTTGCCAAGTTTTGAAGGAAAATGAGAAATGTGATTTTGGAAAAGCCTAACTACCATTTGATAATCTAAACACTTCTAAATGGCATTATAAATCATAAGACATTATAAAGAGAATTCAGAATTCGAATGACTGAATAATGAAATAAATGCACAGATATAACCATTATATGCCGCTAGGCACCAACCCTTATAGAATTATGATACTTTAGGGAATTTTGGAGTCTAGTGGGCATAGCTGGTTATGGATCCATAGTCGTAGCTAGATAGCTGAGGGATATGTCATTTGGGTTGAGTTACTCCTATATGCGACGCGCTTCCTTTGCAAGTTAGTTTGTCTGGGAAGGTCCTATGTCTGGAGGGACACCCCGGTGAGCCGCTGGTGATTCCCTGTACATGTGGATAAGCGACCATCTCCATGTATTGATTCTGGTGCTGCATGCTGGTGGTACATGCCAACTCTGATGGGTACGTGTGCAATAAGTCGGTGACTACGGCTCTTGTCTAAGCTGCGTTGCATGGGGCTTGAGTATCATTAGTAGCATCGCTCCTAAGTCGCACGGTGGTATAGCAATTGGTTGAGAATCATCTCAAAAGGTTTATCTATCTTTATGAGTCCTACAATGACACTGAAAACACAACACTTGATATGATTATTATTATTATTGTGCACGTGCGGGATGCATGTGATTGGGATATTGGTTGGATGTGACTGCTTAGTACATCCTGGCAATGCGTGGATTATGCTACTGATTTGGCTATTGAGTTCTTATATTAAAACTTGCTGAAAATCATTTCTAGAACTGTTTATCAAACTGTTTTGTGTTCATGAATGGTATAAATGATCATGCGAGCCTGATTTATCGACGTTGCTTAATCGTGCATGAAATGTTACTTTGCTTATATTAACTGTTTAGTCATGCATGTGTTACCTACTAAGATATTCGTATCTCACCCTACTTCTATTCCATTTTTTTTTTCAGTTGATACGCGAGAGGGGGATCTCTTAGACTTCCAGGGAGAGATAGCCGAGTATTCGCCGGAGGATTATTATTATCTAGATCTTGTCTGAGGTGGATTGATGTTATAGACTTAGCATTTTTATTTGGTTTATTATCCTTTATTTGGATTTGATGTATTAGAGAGATAAGGGAAAGATAGTAACCAGTTCATTTTACCAGACCTTGATATTACTGATTGATGGTCAAGCTTTATGCTTAGTTGAGGATTTTGATCTACACTTCCGCACATACTTGTTTCCGCAACTCTGATAGTTTAATAAATTGATTGGATTTTGCTTTCTTTGGTCTGGTAAGTTATTGATGTTGTAATTGATATGGGCCAGTAACACCGCGGATTTGGTTGTTGAACTAAATTCGGGTTGTTACAGTAGCGAACCGGGTTCGGGTTGGGTGCTGGTTTGCACTGACCCGGGTTCGGGGCGTTACATACTTGGCCGCCATGTGGGCCCACTTTAGGGGCCCACAAACCAATCCGTCCCACATTTTCATGGAAAACACTTAAACTTCAAATCTGAACCTAAAGTAAAATCAATGCACTTAACCAAAACCCAAAGGGCCTCCTAGGATACATGGGCTTGCCTAAGCCCACCAAGGATACCGTGGGCCTTCCAACGGGGCCCACCCAACCAGACTCAGATTACCTAATTAATCAAGATAAAAGCAATTAAAGGGACCCACACCACTCAGGTGGTCCCGCCAGACTTAACCAAACTGCATATCGGATTAGGAATCGGGTGAGACCAAAGTAAGCTGACTCAAACCAGGATAAACCTAAGGGACCCGTCACCCGACGGGGTGGACCGGGGTGTCTACGGACTTCCCCGGACCGCAACCGAGACCCTACTTAGAATCTCAAAAGCCGCAGACCAAAAGCCCTAATAGAAAAGGTTAGGCACCCAAGTGTCCGTCTGCACCCCATCAGGCGGTGGCGACTCCGAATTTTCCCGTGCTGCGTTTCCAAGGCGCGCACATGAGGAAATTAAGGAAAAGATATTAACGGAGGGTCATAGATCGAAGTATGCAGTTTATGCAGTTCATCCAGGAAGTACAAAGTTGTACAAGAATTTGAAAGAAATCTATTGGTTGTCAGGAATGAAGAGAGAGATTGCAGAGTATGTGCTTAAGTGTTTGACATGCCAGCAAGTGAAGGCTGAACATCGGAAGCCACTTGGTTTACTTCAGTCACTTCCTATTCTAGAATGGAAGTGGGAACATGTGACCATGGATTTTGTATCTGGGTTACCATTGACGGCAAGGAAGGAAGATGCATTTTGGGTTGTTGTGGATAGATTGACTAAGTCAGCACATTTCTTGTCTATTAGCACTACACAGCAGTTGAAGTCTTTATCTGAGCTATATGTCAAGGAGATAGTGAGACTTCATGGAGTTCCAGTTTCCATAGTGTCTGACAGAGATGCACGGTTCACGTCGCACTTTTGGCTTGCATTTCAGGTAGCCTTGGGCACTAAGCTTAATTTCAGCACCAGCTATCATCCTCAGACAAATGGACAGTCTAAACGTACCATTAAGACATTGGAAGATATGCTGAGATGTTGTGCTATGGATTGGGGAGGCAGTTGGAATCAGCACCTACCATTGGTGGAGTTTGCCTATAATAATAGCTATCAGGCGAGTATTCAGATGGCACCATTTGAGGTACTTTATGGCAGAACGTGTAGATCCCCAGTGTGCTGGGTGGAAGTTGGAGAAAGACAACTTATTGGGCCGCAGATTGTACAGGATAGCATTGAGAAGATAAATCAGATTAGGCAGAATATGCTTACAGCCCAGAGTCGTCAGAAGAGCTATGCAGATACAAGAAGGAGAGATTTGCATTTTGAGGTTGGTGATTTTGTATTTCTGAAGATATCACCATCTCGTGGAATTAAGAGATTTGGGAAGAAAGGCAAGTTGGCTCTAAGATATATAGGTCCATTTGAGATTAAGAGTACAGTGGAACCAATAGCATACAAATTGGCTTTGCCTGCACAGCTGGAAGGAGTTCATGACGTATTCCATGTTTCTATGTGGAGGAAGTACGTACATGACCCTACTCATATCATTCAGCATGAACCACTGGTAGTGCGAGGGGACTTGACATATGAGGAACACCTAGTTGAGATTTTAGATAGGAGAGAGCAAGTTCTTTGTACTAAAGTGATTCCACTTGTGAAAGTACTTTGGCAAAATCACACGATTAAGGAAGCTACATGGGAGTTGGAGTCGGAAATGAATAGGAAGTATCCTCACCTATTTCCAGAATCACAAGGTAAATTTCGATGACGAAAATTTTCTTTTAGGAGGAGAGGATGTATAACCCCGAATTTTCCTTAAATAATATAATAAATTAATAAATAATATCCTAAAGAGTTATAACTGATGGAAATATTTTATTAATGCAGGGGATGATATAATTAGTGGAGATCCAGAGTTGGACGCAGATCCAACCGTCTGATCGAGAGATATCAAGGTAAGATTAATAATTAAAGTAAGCTGTATTTTGATTGGGCTATACGTGGAATCTAATGCATGTGAGTTCCGTGGAATCGTAGTTATATAATGCATTAAAATAACCTAATTGTATACGTTTGGAATACTTGTACGTATTCTACAGCCGCAAGAGAGACCGGGAGCGACTGTGCGACCGGAGAAGAGAAGAAGAAGAAGGAGGAAGAAGGAAGGACGTTGGCTTGTGTTTTTCATCACCTAGAGAGTATCTCGCATATGTGAGTACTGTTGTTTAGAGAAGAGAAAGAGAAACAACGCACGACAGAGGTAGGTGACACCGTTTTCTGTTTGTTTTTGGATTTACGATTGGTTTATCTTCGTTGCATGTTTTTGCATGATATATTCATGTATTTAGTTTGATAACAATGTTATATGTATGTTAGAATGATCTTGGACGTGAAAAATTACATTTTTAAACTGTTTCTAAATGTTTTCAAGTGACCGCTGACCTCGACTGTGCTCAGCGATCCTCGGCGCTCTTAGGCGCTAGTGTAAAGTTTGAGACCGTCTGACATCGCGAGACGACTTAGCATCGGTGATCTAAATTCAACTACCGCTAACCTTAGACCGCCGAGGCGATCCTAGGCGCTCTGTGCAGAAAATGCAAAATTTCATAATTTCGAACCCTGATTCCATTCCAAACTATTTTTAGTCAATTTTAATGATTAATTAAGATGTTTTAAGACCAAAATAATTTATCAAATTTCCTGTTTTACAGAAAAATAAATTAGGGAGATATTTAGGACACTAGTTGCCAAACTTTGTATGAAACTGTGAAATCTAGTATTTGGAAGCTTTGACCTAGTATTTGATTACCAGAACATCTCTAAAATTATACTATAAACCAGATGATTATATAAAGAGAATTCAGCTCATAAGTTCAACTCAATTAACCCGAATATTGAAGTAAATGTCAAATTTAACCTTTATATGCAGCTAGGCACCAACCCTTATAGAAGTATTATACTTTAAGGAATTTTTGGAGTCTAGTGGGCATAGCTGGTTATGGATCCATAGTTGTAGCTGGATAGCTAAGGGATATGTCATTTGGGTTGAGTTTCTCCCTTGTGAGAGCGCGCTTCCTTCGCAAGTTGGTTTGTTTGGGAAGGTCCTATGTCTGGAGGGACACCCCGGTGAGCCGCTAGTGATTCCCTGTACATGTGGATAAGTGACCATCTCCATGTATTGATTCTGGTGCTGCATGCTGGTGGTACATGCCAACTCTGATGAGTACGTGTGCAATAAGTCAGTGACTACTGCTCTTGTCTAAGCTGCGCTGCATGGGACTTGAGTATCATTAGTAGCATTGCTCCTAAGCCGCACGGTGATATAGCGATTGGTCAAGAGTCATCTCAAAAGTTTATCTATCTTTGTGATTCCTACAATGACACTAAAATCACAAACACTTGTTATTACTGTTACATACATGCTGGAGACATGTAACTGGTATATTTGTTGGATTTGACTGTTTAGTGCATCGTAGTATCGTATGGACTATGGTATTGATTTCTGATATTGGATTCCTATAATAGAACTTGCTGAAACTTATAATTAGAACTGTTCATTATACTGTTTTGTATTCATTATCGATACGAATGATTATACGAGCCTGCTTAGTTGAAATTGCTTAATAGTGCATGAACTGTTATTTTATTTATATGAACTGTTTAAACATGCATGTGTTACCTACTGTGATATTCGTATCTCACCCTACTTTTATTTCATTTTTCAGCTGATACGCGAGAGGGGGATTCTAGTAGTGATTTCCAGGGAGAGATAACTGATTATTCACCGGAGGATTACTATTACCCGAATTTTGTCTGAGGTTGTGGATTGTCATGGACTTAGTTATTTTTGATAAGATTATTATTCATTTTGGTTTGATGTACTAGAGAGATGAGAGATTAGTGACCTTTTATTTTTACCAGACCTTAATATTGATGTTGATGGTTAACTATATTAGTTTCTTGAGGATTTTAGACTACACTTCCGCACATACATGTTCCGCACTGTGATAGTTAATTAATTGAATGGATTATTTATTTCTTTAGTCTAGTATATTCTTGATGTTATTCGATATGGGCCAGTAATATCTCGGATTTGGTTGTTGAACTGAATTCGGGTTGTTATTGTAGCGAACCGGGTTCAGGTTGCGCTAGTTTGCACTGACCCAGGTTCGGGGCGTTACAGGAGATGCACCGGATATGGTGGTGCCACTTCTGTTTGCTGTGGGAACAGTGGCTGCTACTTCTGAGGGGCTAGTGTGGCAGGCGGGACATGCCTTAGTTCTCTCAATTTTGCCATCAAGTCTTGAATGATGGTGCCCATACTGTCCATCCTCTACTGCATTTCATTCATGGTCTGTGCCGGACTGGATTTTGCTGGATTCTGCCTTGGCAGTTTTTGATCTCCTGGTTGCTCCATTTCTAACCTTCTTCTGTATCTTAGCAATTACGGGATTCGAGGAGCTATTTTGGTACTTGTTTGAAACAATGGAAAAATGTTAGTGCAATTTTACACAAATAACTCATGCAATTTTATTTTTGTTGTTGTTCCTTCTTTCTTGACTAAATTAACTGATCTATTTTAGTTGCTCCAAAGCAGCAAGGGAAGAGAACTTGATCATTCAAAACTGATCTATTTTAGCTGTTCTTGGACAGCGAAGAAAGAGAACCCTGATTTTTGAAAACTGATCTATTTTAGCCACTTGAGGGTGACTGGGAGAAAGAACCTTTTTTTTTTTAAATTGATCTATTTTAGCCACTCAAAGGTGATTGGAGAGAGAATCCTAATTTTTTGAAAACTGATCTATTTTTGCCACTTGAAGGTGACTGGAAGAGAGAACCCTATTTTTTTGAAAGCTAATCTATTTTAGCCCCTCGAAGGTGATTGGGAGAGAGAACCTTGTTTGTTGAAAATTGATCTATTTTAGCCACTCGAAGGTGACTGGGAAAGAGAACCCTGATTTTTTGAAAACTGATCTATTTTAGCCACTTTAAGGTGACTAGGAGAGAGAACCCTAATTTTTTGAAAACTGATCTATTTTAGCCACTTTAAGGTGACTAGGAGAGAGAATCCTATTTTTTGGAAACTGATCTATTTTAGCCACTCGAAGGTGACTGGGAGAGAGAACCCTGATTTTTTGAACACTAATCTATTTTAGCAACTCGAAGGTGAATGGGAGAGAGAACCCTGATTTTTTGAAAATTGATCTATTTTAGCCACTTGAATGTGACTGGGAGAGAGAACCCTAATTTGATCTGTTTTAGCCGTCGTGGCAAGGGAAGAGAACCTTTATTGGGGGGTTTTTGGTTTGAGCTCAGTTTCACGAGGTTGAACCGTGTTGGGTCTCCGCAAGGGCTGAGCTGAAAAGCAACATCCAGGCATGCCTTCACCAATCTTTGGTTTAATCATTGGTGGCTTTGGTGCCAAAACTTCTACTAGGGATACCGAGGCATGCCTTAGCTAGTCGCAGGTTTAATCACCATAGACTTCGGTGCCTCACGAAGGGTATGCTATGCCAGGACGCTCCTCCACCAATCTCCGGTTTAATCACCGACGGCTTTGGTGCCCTAAGAAACTTCGGCTAGGGATACCCGGGCGCGTCTCAGCTAATCTCCAATTTAAACACCGGTGACGTCGATGCCACACTGCGGGTACGCTATGCCAGGACGCTCCTCCACCAATCTCTGGTTTAATCACCGGCGGCTTCGGTACTCCAAAAGGCTGACCGTAGGGTTGCTTATTGGGCCGTGCCGGACCGGGCACGCCTGCGGCTTGGCACGGCACGGCACGAAACGCCCACTATCGCATGCGATGCCGGGCCGGGGGGCCTGGGGCCGCGACCCGTTTAGGCACGGCTCGCCGGGCCGGTGCGTGCCCGCCGCCGCGGGCCCGTGCCGGCCCACTAGTTGGGCACACCCAAGCACGCCTGGGCAGCCCAACTAGCCTAGTTTATTAATTTAACCCAAAAATTGTTGGTAGTGAGGTTTGAACCTTGCCCAACAGGTGTGAAATCTGTCTCCTTAACCACTCAAACATATCAACTTCTTGTATCAATAGTATCATAATTAAATTATTTTAGCTAAAAATTAAGGATACCTACAATTATAGAAGCTCTTATATAATCAATCAAAACTAAGAAAATAATTAAGTATAAATAAACCTAAAAAGCTGTTATAAATCTCCAATTAAATATATTTGTTAAGTCCATGGTTTTTAATTAGACTACTTTAAGTCTTTAATGGATGTCATTTATATTTTTTGAGCAAAATCAATCCCAGTAAGTGTAAAACAATTTTGTGAATAATAAAAATATTTTTCAGAATCTTTTGTGATTTTTTTATGATTTTTTGGATTTTTTTTATTTTTTTATTAAAAAAAGGGTTTTAATACCCTGGTCCGCCAGGCCCTATTAAAAAAAGGGCTTTAATACCCTGGCCCGACATGACACGCCTGCTGAGGCGTGCCGTGCAAGGCCAGGTGTCCCGGTTAAATAGGCCTGGCGTGCCGTGTCCCGCAGCACGGTAGACCCGCAGCACTCCGGGCCCGTGGCCTGTGAGGCACGCCCTAGGCGTGCCAATCCATGCCGGGCTGGCCCGACTCTCAACCCTAGCTGACCGAATGATCTTGAAAAAGATACAAACGGGTGTGATTTGAGCTCAAGGGTCTTGGGTGTCCTCATGTCCAGGACACTTGCCGGGTTTCAGGATTTTGATTCAAAAAGAGAACAAGTGGTCTTAGTGATCGAGACCTGCAATTGTTGAGGGGTGGCCTTTCAGGGCCAATTCACCTATGGAGGACTTTCAATTCATTCATTCATTATTTTAGATTATATTTTTGTTTGATTATATTCAATGCAACACATTCAAGGGGAAATTCATGCTTCATCATTTCATAAAAAAAAGAGCCTATCTAGGCTAATAATACATCATCATGCTCTTTAATTACAACGAAGCCATGGTCTAGCTAGGTTGGTCATCATCATAGTGGGAGGATACGTCTTGCCTCCTCAAGTCTTGTAGAAGCTTATTCTGTAGACGTCGGTCCTCTTCAGCGCGCTTACGCACAAGCTCCATTTCCTGTTGCATAGCCTCATTGGCCTGCCTATTCTTCTGTTCCGAATTCACATAAGCCAAGTGAATACGGGAATGGGTCTCCCGCAATTCGGCCACCCTATCCCTGTATGCGTCAGGGGACGGAACTGGAATGTCACTAAAAGTAACGGGATGAAAAGGCAGGGGGCTGTCGAGACCGAACTCCCGGGCCATCCACTGTTCATATTCATGAAAGTAGGATTGGGAAAAGATGTCCTCCTGGAGTTTGCGCACATTCTACCATTCTTTCAGTAAATGCTCCTTTAATTCCTTTGTGAGTAGGCCAGTCAAATCATTTGCATCGTTCATGATCGGTATTCCCTGAGACTTCCCAAACTATCTCAGAACTCGGATTGGATAGTATGGTACGGCATGGGTTAAGCCTACCAAGGCTAGGCACCTTCTACTCCTGAAAGCCAAGATGGGGGTGTAGGTGAAGTTGAATGTGCCCCACCATCTAATATCTGTTTCTCCATTCAGTTGGAGAAAGTGGTTCAGCCAATCCTCACGAGTGGGTAGGTCTGGTATGATCTCTCTGCGGGCCATCCATGTGATATTATCACGGACTACCCAATAGTGCGGGCCGATGGGTTCAGCAATCATCAAATGGTCTTGTAGCCAAATGTGGAGAAGAGGGGCACACCCTTGAAACCTCCTGGTTCCGTTCTTTTTCAAGGTCAAGGAATGGAACATTTGAGCTAGGATCAGTGGCACAACTCGGTACCCTACCCAGAGTTGGTCCACAATTTCCATGAGGGCCAAATTAATGGTGTCTCCCCCAGTTGGAAAGAAGATCTGCGACAGAACCATGAGGGTGAAGGGGTCAAACCAAACACGGCGTCTTTCCTGCTTTTTGTTTCTTATCTTTTCAACAAGGAAGTTTTTAGAGACCCTCGTGAATGCATGGTCACCTCCTAAAGTTTGGAGTTCCCCTCTTGGGAGGCCAAAGAAAGCACAAGCTTCATTCTTGTAGCTATCTTTGAGATTTGGTCGGACGGGTTCTCAATGGTCGCGAAACAATTGAGGAATAGGTCAAATTCCTCAATTGTGGGAGTCAACTCATTAGTCCCAAATCGAAATACTAAAAACTGGGTGTAAGCACCTCATCTTTGCACCCCCGGAAGTACGGAAAATGCAAAACCCTAGCTAAAAGTCAAACCCCGAGGGGACAAAAAGTTGACTTTTTGATCAAATGATAATTGGCCACCTTGATTTATCTCAATGGATAGAGAATCCCGACACGGTTCCAACGCAACTGAGTTTGCAGGAATCGGAGCCCAGATGAAGGATCTACAGGTCGGTCAAACTTAAGGGGGATCTGAAAGTTGACTTTTTGCTAAACCCCGAGCCAGGTGCCCAAACTTGTCCCAGTGGACATGTCATCCTGACACGATTCCAATGCAATTGAGTTTGCTCGAATTAGAGTCCCGGATAATAAGTTATGAGCAAAACAAGAAACCCTAAAAACTGCCTACATGACAAAAATAGTAGAGAAAACAGGAGAAAAAGGTGTCTGGGGGCAAATCCGTAAATAATCAGAATAGTAAAAAATATCTGATGGCATATCTGTAATTATCTGGGGACGAATCTGTGAATATCAAGTTGATGTTAAAATAGCTCAGGGACTAACCTACAATTACCAAGAAAATCACCCCACATGCTTAATTCCCCACCACATCTTTTCCCCCTCTCTCTCTCCTTCATAAATTCTTGTTCCCCATGCATCATGCATACAAACACCTCTCTCTCTCTCTCTCTCCCTCATGAGTATCCATGCATGCATCATGCATACACCTCTCTCTCTCTCTCTCTTTCTCTTCCCCCAATGATCACCCATGCATGCATCATGCATGCACCTCTCTCTCTCCCTCATGATTAGTGTTCCCCATGTGCATCCCCTATGCATCATCCATACATGCACCACCTCATGCATCCTTCTCTCTCTCTCTCTCTCCTCCAAACACCTTTTCCCCATGCATGCATCATATGCATTTAGCCATCACATACACCCCATTATAAAACCCCCATGGAGCCATACGTATGGGGTGGGAGCTCATTTTGTCTCTCCATCTTTCCACTCTAACCTCTCTCCCATCTCTCCCAAGCTCACCCCATAACCCCCAAGCATAGTCCTAAGCTCATTCTACCCTTAATTTCTCTCATCTTCTTCACTCCCACTCAAGCAAAGAGAGGAGTGGTTGCTGTTGGTGCTTGGAGGTGATGCTCCAGCAGTGTTCAAGCTTCAAGAAAGGGTGAGCACACCACTCAAAGGTCATTCTGACCCTAAGGTAATGTTTTCCACTATATCTTGATTGACATAAATGAAAAGGGGTTTGTTTGGAACCCTTTTGGGTTGGTCAATGTTTAAAGGTTGTTTGGGATCATAGCCTAATCTTTTTGGGCTCTCCATCTTCTCTATTTGTGATTTCATGTGGTAAGTTAACCCTCACGGTAAGGAGGGAGTACGTACGAACCTAAGGGAGGATGAGTAGGCTTCATCACTCACTCCTAAGGCTTGTGCAAATTCTATTTTGTCATTATAGTATCACATTTATATGGTGGGAGAGTGTTCCCCCTTGTCTTCTCATCTTTTGTACCCCCATGTTAACCCCCCCTCTTTCCCTTCTTTAAATAGGTTTGGTTGGATGGCTTTGTGTTTGTTTTTAGCATGAGATTAATTATAGGGTTTGTTGGCATGTTTAAGGTAGATCATATGTATATGTTTTTTAGGTTCATACTCTTTGATGCTTTCATATTAATCCCTTCAAGCTACTTGTAAGTAATATGCATGCTTTCCTTTTTAACACATGCTCACACATGAAGCATGCTCACTCACACACACACTTTTGTCTCATGTATAAAAATCTGTCAAAATGCATGTATTTTTCATGGTTTAAGAGCATGCATGCTAGGTTTTGTTGATGGATTTGTGTTGTCCTTGTTTGATTATTGACATGCGGAGTATGAGGAACTAGGACAGGGACACTTAGGTTCCTGTCACAGTGTCGGAACATCCCAAGAAGCTCATAAGCCCAACCCATAGCAAAAATCCGAAAAACCATGTTTTTGTGTTGATCCGACAACT
Organism: Buxus sempervirens; assembly: GCA_947561395.2. Classification (NCBI taxonomy): domain Eukaryota; kingdom Viridiplantae; phylum Streptophyta; class Magnoliopsida; order Buxales; family Buxaceae; genus Buxus; species Buxus sempervirens. Next base: position 33,042,166 of record OX387184.1, on the reverse strand, counting down.
CAGGTCGGATCAACATGGTTCCCTTTGTATCCGACAATCATGGTCGGATACTAATAGCTGTGTTTGTAGCCGACAGCTAAGGTCGGCTATGCTACCAGAATGCCAATTTCGCTATTTTATGACCTTGTGCTATTTTCTTGCTTCGATTGATCAATCTAGATGAACCAACATTGTTTCCGGGTCAACCAGAAACCCAAGGTGGGTCATGGACCAATCCAGTCAAATTAGATTTTAAGTGGGCCTTCCAACGGGGCCCACTAAGCCTGGAAAACTTATTTGTGCTAAATAAAGATAATCAAACTGATGGAGTGGGCCATACCATTGGAGGCCCAAAAAATCCCATTTTTGGAAGCATGCTGGTTTAGATTTAGGCATAGTTTGGCCGAGACCAGGGGCAAGGCCTGTCGGGCCCACTAAGCCCATTGAACCGAACCCGGTTAGGTTTCTGAGCCCTAACTCCTGAAGTCTTGGGCTTCAAGCCCAAGCCCAAGTAAAGGGCCCCAAGCCCAAAGCCTAGCCCATTTTGGCGCGGATTAATAAAGATAATTTCAAATCATTTGGCAACCAACTGCGTGGCCCACCCAAGGGCCCACAAAGCGATCTCGGCCCACATTTGCATGAAAGTCAACTTAATAATCAAACTTGAAATTCAAATAAAATCAATTCATTGAACCAAAGTCCAAAGGGCCTCTCAGATTTAGATTGAGGCCCACCAAGGGAACATGTGGACCACACTTTGCCCACCAAGGGATCCGTGGGCCTTTCAACGGGGCCCACCCAATCAGACTCACTTCGTTCAATAATAAGAAGATAAAATCAAGTAAAGGGACCCACACCACTTTGGCGGTCCCGCCAGACTTAACCAAATAGAATGTTGGAATAGGAATCAGGTGAGTGAGAGGCCAAAGTTGACTCAAACCAGGAAAACCTATGGGACCCATCACTTGATGGGGCGGACCGAGGTGTCTACGAACTTCCCCGGGCCGTAACCGAGAACTTGCTTAGAATCTCAAGCCACAAACCAAGCCTTAATAGACAAACTTAGGCACCTAGGTGTCTGCCTGCACCCCATTAGACAGTGGCGACTCCAAACAATCCCAAGGCACGCATCATTTTGCATGCGCCTCGTCGTGCGACCGAAATCAAGTGCGCACACTGGGGATCCCAGTAATGCAAAGCTACTTGGATTATATCCCAATTGATCGGCACATTTAACAAGGACAGAGTTTGCCCCATATGGTATTGCGCCTCCCATTCAATTTGCTCATCCCCTTGGAGGTGCCTTGTCCAGGAACGGATCCAGGGGGTATCTCAGGCACAAGTCTCTATCCTAGGGAAACGGACTCTCTGAGCCGAGGACGAAGATGCCATGCCAACTATCCAATCGAAATTCCAAGTCAATTAGGGTTGATGCCAGAACTCTTAATTAGTCTAAAGCATGCATGAATAAGTGCAGAAATTAAATAAAAGGATGAGCATCGCCATTTCTTGCGCTTTTCCCAGAATTCAGCAAATCAGTCAAAAGGACAAATGCATAAATTAAAATCAAGGACACAAGGTGTGTGGTCTTAAGGGTTGGCACCAATTAAGGTGTGACCTCTAGACATACTTGTGTAAAAGCCGACTTAGACTTAGGGTCAAGGCCCATGGCTCTTAGGGCTCGATGTATGTATCTGGGGTGGCTCCCCTGATCAAAATTGGGTTGGCCTCATAAATTAGGGCTAAGGCAGCCCATGATCTGGGGCTCACTCGGTTTGATGCAAAAGGGTGGAGGTTGCTGCCCCTGATAGACTCTTGGGTTTTAAATTGATTCTACTTTTCTTCATTTCGCCATTCACATTCACAATATCAGGGTTTATTCAGAAGCAATAGGTGGGGAAGGATACTCAGCCTGAGGCATTCACCTACACGGGTCTAAGCCAAGTACTAAACCCTCACGTACCACGGCAAGAAACCAGTGGCCCTAAGGAATCTAGAAACCTGGGGAGATGGGTTTACCCTGCTTTCTTCGGCAAGCCATGGGAGCGTAGGGCTAATACCATCCCAAAAATAAGTTCATCGAAGCAGAAGGGTGGTTGCTAAGGAGGTCTAGGTTTTGGTAAAGAAGAGCATTCACAATCATTCACAAAGGCATTCAAATCGGATCATTCACACAGTCTCCCTCGTGTGTGCCACCCCATGCAGTTTAATTCAGAAGAAGAAACCATCCACAGTGTGGTGGGGTGCCCGTGTGTGCAGTTGGATAGATTGCTGTGTCTAGTTGGATGAGTTTTGGATACTTGATTGGTAAAGGGTTACTACCTTTTTATAGTAAAATGCAGAATTGGAACGCAATACGATGTTTTGGGAGAGTCCCCAGGTAAGTGGAGGGGTCGCAATGGTCCCGCTTAAAACCCACAAACCTTAGGCTATTATCTTGTCCTTTATGACAGGACTCCCCAGAACATGTAGTTACGTGTATTCTACATCTGACTAAGGTCAAGCAGAAAGTGCTTCCTAAACCTATTTGTACCCCTTAAGTTGACTCTTTTAAACCAAGGTCCGACTGGGTTGAGATCTCCTCAGTGGAGTCGCTAAGCTGTGCGCACGTGGTTTCGTATGACGAGGTGCATGCATGATACGTGCCTCGGGACTATTGGAGTCGCCACTGCCTAAGAGGTGCAAGCAGACACAATGGTGCCTAAATGGGTCATATTTTGTTGGTCTATGGCTTTTTAGAGATTCGAGTAAGTTCTCGGTTACGTCCAGGGAAGTCCGAAAACACCCCGGCCATCCCCGTCGGTCTGACGGGTCCCTCAGGTCTCTCTAGTTTAAGTCAACTTAGCCTCACCCTTATTCCTAATCCAGCATGTATAATTATTTGGTCTAAGTGGGGACCGTTGAAGGTATAGGTTCCCCTCATTTTAATTGATTTTATCTTTTTAGCTTTTTAGTGGAGTGGGTCGGACACGTGCCTCGTTGGAAGGCCCATGGGAATCCAAGTTAGGCTTTAGTTGAGCCCAAGGCCCGTTCGGGTTATTGGGTAACCCTATTGGGCTGCGTTTGGTAACGCTTTTCGGAAGTACTTTTTTGCTTTTGAAAGCAAAAGTACCGTTTGGTAACGTACACGAGAAGCAATTTACTAAAAGCAAAGAAGCAATTTTATTGGTTTTCACCGGAAGCAACAAAACGTTGCTTCTCAATTTTTTTACAAAATTGCTTTATTGCTTTCAAAACCCCTCGATACCCTATTGCTTTATTCCTATATTAAAGATGATGCCTCTATATTCAGTTAAGAAGCAACAACGTATTGTTATTGCTAGAGCCGGCAAAATGCCACCCGACCCGACGGGTCAACCCGATTATAAACGGGTTGGGTTGACCCGTTTATTAATCGGGTTAACCCGATTATGACCCGCCAACCCGACAGGTAACCCGATTAAAAAAAAAGATGGCAAAAGTATCATGTTTCGACCTGATTAACCCCAAAACCCGACCCGAACCCGGTACAACAAGATCCAATTAACCCCCCAAGCCTATTTTAATAATATTTTTTGAAAAATAACAGTAATCGGGTCAACCCGATTATGACCCGCCCGATAGGTAACCCGATAAAAAAAAAAAAGATGGCAAAAGTATCATGTTTCGACCCCGATTAACCCCAAAACCCGACCCGAACCCGGTACAACCGGATCCAATTAACCCCCAATCCTATTTTAATAATATTTTTTGAAAAATAAAAAATAAAAATAATAATAAACAGGTTGGCGGGTTGAACCCGTTTATTGGCAAGTTGGGGGTTTTCCAACCCGCCTTAATTTAGTCCAACCCGATTATGACCTGATTAACCCCAACCCGATTATTTGAATGTAATTAAATGACTATTTTATGAATCTTTTATAATATTGGACTTATATTTTTGAGTATATTTCTAAGTACAATACATAAATTGTGTACAATACTTTTATGAAAGCAAAAAGCAATTTCTATGTTACTGCAATTACCAAACATGCTTTTTTGCTTCTTAGAAGCAAAGCAAAAGTTTACCAAACGCATTTGCTTCAAGAAAAGATCTTTCGAAAAGCATAAAATTGCTTTTTGCTTTCTTGTTTTTAGAAGCAAAAAAACAAAAGCGTTACCAAACGCAGCCTTGGTTTGGTTATTTGGTTTTGGATTGATTAAACAAGCTAATTAATTGAGTGTGTTAAGGCTTTTAGGGCCTGACCGCATATACACTGCGGATTGGGCAGAACCGCAGAATGAATGCGGTTTAGGTCTGACCGCATATATTATGTGGTTAGGCCCAAACCGCACTGAGTATGCGGTTCGGCTAGATTTTCGAGAAATGGCAAAAATCCAGGCCGGAACTTGCTCGCCTTCCTCCCGACGCCATCCGCCAGCTTCTGTGAGCCTCAAAGCTTACTCACAGTGGTGAAAATGCTTTCATTTGGCTTCAGACAAGCCTTTCCATGGTGCTTTCAACAATAAGCAACCACTAATCATAAACCACCAATCGAATCTCAAAACAGGGACTCTAGGGGTCCCTGTTTAATGTGGATGTAATAATTTTCTTCTAGCTCCTTGGGGGAGTTCTATGAAGATCCAAAAAGTGCCTAAATCAAGGCTCAAGTCCATCTAAACATCCAAGCACACGCATCCAATTCATCCCATATGATCATGCGTATGAATCGAATATCATCCATCCAAAGTTAATATGAGGTTACTAGACCCTCAAGGAAGATAATAAAAATGATATGAAAGTCCTAATACATGCTTCCTATCATAGCTTTTATGCAATGAGAAATAACTCCTATGACACATAATCGTAGAAACATATGTCATGAAACATGAAAATACATATACCATGATACATTCCTAATATATTTCCTGATATCTAACATGCTATAAGATATAATATGAAACAAGTATATATACATATCATGCTCCATATTATGGATGGACCATCCTGATGATGTTATTATGCAAGTAAGAAGTAACTAATGATTGGCAACAAATGAAGGGAGAGGGGGGAAAAGAGATTAAGGATACAATGGATTTCTTAGGAGGATAGACCCCTCCTCAAATAGAGCACAAATGAACAAGAAAAGTAGTAGCTCAAAATGGCTTAAAACCCCTCCTTTTTACCTTACTCCGAACCAACTCTCTCCTCTCAAATCTTTTATATGAGGAGTCCCCCTTACCATGGGACCCCCCACGACATGCACAAGAGGAAGCAAAAGAGGGATAATATTATCACAAATGATAAACTCAAAATAATGGCAAAGAAAGTAGTTTCAAGAGAACTTCCTCTTATAATATATTGAAAAAAAAAATGACAAACATTCTTACCTTGATATTACCTTTGCACTTGAAATCTGAGATGATCTCCAAGTTGATGTGGACAACCTCTGGGAGAGCTCCAAAAGCTCCAAAAATGATCTCCTATTGGTCCTTTTTGAGTGGATAGAGAAAGAAGACTGTGCGCACATAAAAAATCTAGATCGCACACGGGGCGCACGTGGTGTTCGTGCGTGCCTCGGGACTTTCGGAGTCACCACTGCCTGAGAGGTGTAGGCAGACATGGTGTTTGCCCTATCCGGGTCTAAGTCTGGTCTGCGGCTTTTCAGAGTTCTAGCTAAGTCCTCGGTTACGTCCGGGGAAGCCCTAAGACACCCCGGCCCGCCCCGTCGATTCGAAGGGTTCCTCGGGTCTACCTGGTTTTTGAGTCAATTCCACCCTTCCTAGACCAGCATGCTGTTCATTGGGTCTGGCGGGGCCCTCTGAAGGTATGGGTCCCTTTTACTTTAATTTTATCTTCTTATATTAGTGAAGTGGGTCGGATCCGGGTCCCGTTGGAAGACCCGTGGGTTGCCATGATTGGGCCTGGGGCCCAGTTGGGTTATTGGGTAACCCATTTGGTTATTTATTAAATTAAACCATTTACACATGCAATGGGCTTAGTGGGCTTGGATTTGGCCCATTAGCTAGGGGTCAAGGGGCCTGGGCCTGTTTATTGAAAACAGGCCTGGTATAGGCTAGTCAAAAGTGGGCCACTCAAGCGGGCCCAAGGTGATCTTGGTGGGCCCTTCTAGGCCCACAGTCCACAAATGGGCTAAAAATAGCCCAAATAACACACTGAGTCGGGTCAAACTGGTTTGGGTCGGAACATATCCAACCGGGCCGGAAAATTATGTTTTTTACATTATTTTTACATCTGCCCGTATTTGTTATACGGGCTGCCCTGGCCCGTGAATGAAATCCGGTTTAGTTCGCCCGTGAAGCAAACACGGTCCTGCCCGGACTGCTCTGAATTTACGGGCGCAGCTTATTCTGCACTTTTGCTGCTGATTCTGCTTAGGATCAGTTCCGTGGCCTCTTTGAGGTCTTCAGCAACTTCTGGGGTGATTCCAGCTCCTTCAGTATACTGCATTTCCTTCTTTTAGTTCAAATGACCATCTTTTCCTTCTTTTTGTTCTTTGAGCAAGCAAGATCCTTTCTTGGTTATTCATCATCAACTTTTAGGAATGGGAAAGGGGTGATTTACAGGGGACATCAGATGTTCAAAAATAACTTCAATCTTCTTCCCATAATGGTGATCAAATGGGGTCAAATTTCCATTTTTGAAACCTTTTTGATAACCCTTTGTTATCACCTCTTTTTTTGCATAGGAACAACTACGTTTAGATGCAATTCCTCATCATATGCAACACTCAAAACAATGTTAGAAATAACATAAAAACGAAAAGAGGTAGTGAGGAAGAGAAAAATAAAATCAAAATTCACTTAATTTAAAATAAGAACATACTTACAATGTAATTAGTTGTTTGGTTGGTGTTACGGTTCTCTGACAATTTGAGCAGCGCTTCCGCGTCCTCCAAATTTTCTAGGTTGATTTTTGAGAGGGGTTTGGTAGGAGGTTGGGTTCGAAAAGAGGCATTTGGGATTTTAGACAGGGTTTTGGGATGACAAGGGCACTTTGGGTATTAAGTGGGTTTGGATGTGGTGGTGGTGGCAATTGGGCAGAGTTTGGCCGTGGTAACAGCAAGGGAGAGAGGGGGTGGAGGCCTTAAGATCAGGCTTGTTGAAATGAGGGGGGTGGCCTCTCTATTTATAGGCAAAAAGGAGCATGCTCGTATTTGAAGTACAGGCATGCCTTGCCCGTACTTCAAGTACGGGCGTGCCTTGCCCGTAATTCAAATACGGGCGAAAAACGCACATTTCCAAATCTCGCAAAATCGGCCGTATGGGACGCGTGTCCCGCCGTACAGCGACGCGTGTCTTCTTCCAGAAGCTTGCTCGTATTTGAAATACGGGCATGCCCTGCCCGTAATTGAAATACGGTCCAACACGTTTTTAAAATGTCTGGATTTCAAACCTTTATTCAATTCAGTTTTTTGCAAGATTTTCATTTGATTTTTCTGATTATTTTATTAAAAAACGAGATTCTCTTTATTATAATATTAATAAACACATTTATTTTATTGGTTTATTCCATTTTTTGCTGCCTTTTTACCACATGGGTAGTTTTTCTGAAACTTCAACTGCAGATAACTTCTTCGTCCGGTGTCCGATTTCATCAAACTTAGTGTCGTTGGAACCGACTCGGAACCACCTATCCATTGTGATCAAGTTTGGCAGCTGAATTGGGGTTGAGCAAAAAGTCAACTTTTTGCTCCCTAAAAGTTTGACCAGCTCATATCTTTCTCATCTGGACTTCGATTCCAGCAAATTCAGTTGTGTTGGAATCGTGTCGAAATACTCTTTTCAATGAGATGAAGTTTGATGGCCAAATTTACTTGAATCAAAAAGTCAATTTTTTGACCCCCTCAGGGTTTGACTTTTCATTTTTCATTATTTTGGGGGTGCAAAAATCAGGTGCTAACAAAGACAATGAAAAGTATAGGACAAGGAGGTATTTTGGTCAATTTGGGAGGGTTAGGAGGTGGAAAATGGTTTTGGACAGTTGCTGGTTTACCAGAAGCAAAGTGGGGACAAAAGGGGCCAAAGTTCCTTGGGTAATGGGGGTTGGGGCCCCCTTTTATAGGCAAAAATTTCTAATCCGCATATGGTATGTGGATTGGCCTAATCCCCACTTAGTATGTGGATTGGCCTTGTCCGCATACTAAGTGCGGACGCGTTTAAAACGTGCACAATCTTCGCGCGATCTGCCAGCTGTTGCCAGCTGTTGCTACGGATAAGAACCAATCTGCACTATAACACATCCGCACTTATAATGTGGTTCGCACATTTTAAATGCTCTTGGATTCCAAATTTTATCCAATTTACAAAACTTTCAAATTTTTATCTGATTTTCCTTTTTATTTTCCATTTATTTTAAATGTAAAAAAATTATTATTTTATTCAAGATTTTTATTTGCTTCGTCATTTTCTGCTTTTTCGCTACGTGGGCAGTTTTTTTCTGAAACTTTGACTTGCCATAACTTTTTAATTTGATGTCTGATTTCAGCAAACTCAGTGCCGTTGGGATCAAGTCGAGATTCTCTATCCACTGTGTAACGCCCCGAACCCGAGTCAGTACAAACCGGCACCCGACCCGAACCCGGTTCGCTACTGTAACAACCCGAATTCAGTTCAACAACAAATCTGAGGTGTTACTGACCCATATCAAATATACATCAAGAATATACCAGACTAAAGAATTAAATAATCCATTCAATTAATTAACTATCAGAGTGCGGAACATGTATGTGCAAAAGTGTAGTCTAAAATCCTCAAGAAACTAAGATAGTTAACCATCAACATCAATATTAAGGTCTGGTAAAAATAAAAGGTCACTAATATCTCATCTCTCTAGTACATCAAACCAAAATGAATAATAATCTTATAAAAAATAACTAAGTCCATGACAATCCACAACCTCATACAAAATCTGAGTAATAGTAATCCTCCGGTGAATAATCAGCTATCTCTCCCTGGAAATCACTACTAGGATCCCCCTCTTGCGTATGAGCTGAAAAATGAAATAAAAGTAGGGTGAGATACGAATATCCCAATAGGTAACACATGCATGTTTAAACAGTTCATATAAGAAAAATAACAGTTCATGCACAATTAAGCAATATCGACTAAGCAGGCTCCTATAATCATTCGTATTAATCATGAATACAAAATAGTATAGTTAAACAGTTCAGAATATGAATTTCAGCAAGTTCCTTTATAGGAATCCAATATCAGAAACAATAACATAATTTATACTTTGCTAGGATGAATTAAACAGTCACATCCAACCAATATCTCAATCACATGCCTCCAACATGTATGCAATAATAATAACAAGTGTTTGTGATTTTAGTGTCATTGTAGAACTCACAAAGATAGATAAACCTTTTGAGATGATTCTCGACCAATCGCTATACCACCATGCGTCTTAGGAGCAATGCTACTAATGATACTCAAGTCCCATGCAGCGCAACTTAGATAAGAGCCGTAGTCACTGACTTATTGCACATGTACCCATCAGAGTTGGCATGTACCACCAGCATGCAACACCAGAATCAATACATGGAGATAGTTGCTTATCCACATGTACAGGGAATCACCAGCGGCTCACCGGGGTGTCCCTCCAGACATAGGACCTTCCCAGACAAACTAACTTGCAAAGGAAGCGCGTCGCACAAGGGAGAAACTTAACCCAAATGACATATCCCTCAGCTATCTAGCTACAACTATGGATCCATAACCAGCTATGCCCACTAGACTCCAAAATTCCTTAAAATATAATATTTCTATAAGGGTTGGTGCCTAGCGGCATATAAAGGTTAAATCTGTCAATTACTTCAATATTCGGATTATCTGAGTTTTGAATTCTCTTTATGTAATTTTCTGGTTTATAGTGTCATTTAAAGTTGTTCTGATAATCAAATAGTAGTAAAATTTTCCAAGGACTAGATTTCTCAATTACTTTCAAAGTTTGGCAACTAATGTCCTAAATATCTTCCTAATTTATTTTTCTGTAAAACAGTGAATTAGATAATTTGTTTTGGTCTTAAAACATCTTAATTAATCATTAAAATTTACTAACAATAGTTTGGAATTGAATCGGGTTCGAAATTACGAAAATCCGGAATTTCTACACAAAGCGCTTAGGATCACCTAGGATCACCCCGGCGGTCAAAGGTTAGCGGTAGTGTACATCAGATCACCGACAATAAGTCTTCAAGCGATCTTCGGTGGTCTAAAATTTTTAACTAGCACCGATGAGCGCTGAGGATCGCCAAGCACAGTTGAGGTAAGCGGTCCCCCAAAAATGAACAAAAACAGTTTACAAATCTGATTTTTCTCGTCCAATATCATTCTAACATACAAATAACATTGTTATCAAACTAAATACATCAATATATCATATAAAAACGTGCTTTGGAGATTAAACGAACGTAAATACAAAACAATCGATCAAACGGTGTCACCTACCTCTTTCGTGCGTTGTTTCTCCTTCTCTTTCTAAACAGCAATACTCACAAACGTAAGATACTCCCTAGACGATGAAGAACACAAACTAGACGTCCTCCCTTCTTCCTTGGTCGTTCTCGATCGAGCGACTGTCGCTTGCGGCTGTAGAATACGAACGAGAATACCAATCGTATGTGATTAGGGTATTAAACTAATATATATATATTCCTTGATCCTATGTAGCTCACTTACACACTTTCCTATACACACTGCCCAATCAGAACACATCAACTTAAAATATGAATCATACCTCGATATCTCATGACCGGACGGTCGGATCTGCGTCCAACTCTGGATCTCCACTAATTATATCATCCCCTACATTAATAAAATATTTGCATCAATTAAAATTCCCAAAGATATTATTTATTAATTTATTTTATTATTTAAGGAAAATTCGGGGTTTTACACACTGAGCTAAAGTTTGACAGCAAATTTAAGATTTTTAGCATAAGTGCAAAACTGCTCCCCGGAAACCAGTTTTGCTCATATCTTACCCTCTGGGTCCCTGATTTCAACAAATTCAGTTGCATCGGAATTGTGTCAGGGTCCTCTATCTTTCGGGATCAAGTTGGGCAGCTGAGTTAGGCTCAAGCAAAAAGGCAATTTCTACTCTTCCCAGATTTGACCAGCTCATAACTTCTTCATCTGGACTCCGATTTGAGCAAACTTAATTGCGTTAGAATCGTGTCGGAATTTCCTTTCCAATGGGAAGAAGTTTGGTGGTCAATTTGGACTGGATCAAAAAGTCAACTTTTTGACCCCTCTGGGTTTGACTTTTCAGTTAGGATTTTCATTTCCTTCATTTTTTGGGGGTGCAAAAATGAGGTGCTGACATCTAAGGATCCACAACCTTTGTTCTGATCTGGCCTACTATCATCTGCTTGTCTGATCTAGTCGGCTTTTATCTGCTTAAAGATTGGTCCAGACTCAGGGTGCTTCCAGCGGACTCAATGGGTCAAGGTCCATGGCTCTCAGGACTCAAATGCATGAATATGAGGTGGTTCCCCTAATCAAAGTTAGGTAGGCTTCCTAATCTAGGGCTGAGGTAGCATAGAATCAATGATATACTCAATTTGATGCAAAAAGGCTAGGGTTGCTGCCCCTGATGGACTCTTGAGTTTTAAGTTGATTTTACTCCTCTTGTATTCATCATTCAATCACATTCACAAACCAAGGTGTATCTGACATAATAGGTGGGAAAAGGATATCCAGCCCGAGACAGACGCCTATAAGGATCTAAGCCAAATCCTAGACCCTCGCATACCACGACAAGAAACCAGTGACACTATAGAAATCTAGAAACCTAGGGGGATGTTTGACCTCACTTTCCCGGCAAGCCATGGGCACATGAGGCTAATATCATCCCAAAATTTGTTTATACGATAAAGAAAGATGGCTGCTAGAGAGGTTTAGGTTTTGGTAAAGAAGAGTAACTAGTAACCACACATCTTATTTTGGTTTGGACCATTTATGTAGTCTTCTTCGCTCTTGTCACTCCATGCAATTTTTATTAAAGTTGTAAATTCATACACGGTGTCTGTGATTGCATGTATGTACAAGTGGTTGAGTGCTGTAACGCCCCAAACCCGAGTCAATGCAAACCGGCACCTAACCCGAATTTGGTTCTCTACTGTAACAACCCGAGTCTAGCTCAACAACCAAATTTGAGATGCTACTGGCCCATATCAAATATTCATCAATAATTAACAAGACTGAAGAATTAAAATAATCCATTTAATATTAATAATCAGAGTGCAAAATCATCAAATGTGCGAAAGTGTAGTCTAACATCCTCATAAAGAAATAAATAACAATCCAATACAAGTGATCAAGTCTGGTAATAATGACAGGGTCACTAAAGCTCTCAATCTCTCTAGTACATCAAAAACCAAATAAATAATAAAACCAAACTGTCAAAGTACTCAAAAAGTCCTCTCTCCTCGACCTCAGATCAAGTCAGGATAATAATAATCCTCTGGCAAAAAATCAGCAAGCTCACTCTGATAATCTCCACTAGGATCCCCCTCTCGCGTATCAGCTGAAAAATAATATAAAGAAGTAGGGTGAGATATGAATATCTCAGTAGGCAACACATGCATGCTATAAACAGTTCATAAATCTTAAAATAGATGTTCATGCACAAATAAGCAGTCTCGAGTAAACAGGCTCGTATAAACATTTATATCGATCATGGAATGCAAATCAATATATAAAACAGTTTAAGTATTAGTGAACAGTATCATGTATATCCAAGATCATGATTCAGAAATCAATAACAGAATCCAATGTAAAACCGGGATGTACTAACCAGTCACATCCAACCTTAAGTACCATTTACATGCTGCCAGCATGTTAACAATATCAATAGAAAATATTTGTAATCTCAATATCATTGTAGGACTCACAAAGAAAAATATACGTTTGAGATGACTCTCAACCATATGCTATACCACTGTACGGCTTATGGGCGACGCTACTAATAATACTCAAACCCGTGAACATCACCTTAGATAAGAGTCGTAGTCATCGACTTATTGCACACTGTGCGCACCCTATTTCGGTCGCACAACGAGGCGCACGCGGAACGACGCGTGCCTCGGGATTTGTTTGGAGTCGCCACTGCCTGATGGGGTGCAGGCAGACACCTGGGTGCCTAAGTTTCTTCTACTAAGGCTTTTGGTCTGCGGCTTTGAGATTCTAAGTAGGGGCTCGGTTGCGGTCTGGGGAAGTCCGTAGACACCCCAGTCCACCCCGTCAAGTGACGGGTCCCATAAGTTTCCCTGGTTTTGAGTCAACTCAGTTGGTCTCTCACTCACCCGATTCCTATTCCAGCATGAAATTTGATTAAGTCCGGCGGGACCGCCAAAGTGGTGTGGGTCCCTTTACTTGATTTTATCTTCTTTAGCTTAAAGTGCTGTGAGTCTGATTGGGCGGGCCCTATTGGAAGGCCCGCGGATTCCTTGGTGGGCTTGGTTGAGCCCACATGTCCCCTGGTGGGCCTCAGTCTAAACCTGGGAGGCCCTTTGGGCTTTGGTTTAAGTAAATTGATTTTTATTTAAATTCCCAGTTTGATTAAATTTGATTTCTATGCACAAGCGGGCCGGGATTGTTTGTGGGCCCTTGAGTGAGCCCCACAGTCGGTTTCCAAATGATTTAATTTATCTTTGATTATCTGTGCCAAGATGGCCAAGTATTGGGCTTGGGGCCCTTTACATGGGCTTGGGCTTGAAAGCCCAAGACTTCCTGGATTAGGGTTTGGGGAACCCTAAGTTGGTCGGGTTTATGGGCTTAGTGGGCCCGATAGGCCCTGCCCATGGTCTCGGCCACACCACGATCTACTTTAAGCATGCATGGCCCCCAATAGGGCTTGGGTGGGCCTCAAATGGTTTGGCCCACTCAAATCTCTCATTTTATCTTATTTAAGCAAGATAGGGTTTGTCGGAGTTGGTGGGCCCCGTTGGAAAGCCCATTTGGAATCAGTTTGGACCGGGTCGGTCCATGGCCCAAGTTGGGTTTCCGGGCCACCCGGAAACCCTGCTGGTTCATCAATTTTACCACAAATCATCCTAGAATTCAGGCAAGGGAACAGAACATGCGAAAACAGGCTTTCTGCGTGTATCCGGTAACTCAGGCCGGATACACAGGGTCTGCAGGTGGTCCGGCCTGAGTGGCCGGATACACTGTACCTGGAGGTTATCCGGCCTTGATCACCGGATATGCTAAGGCCATAGGTGATCCGGCCTGAGTTGCTGGATCACCCTGGAGTGGCCTTTTTTGGTTGGCCTTGGCCTCTCGGGACTGGTTCCAGGAGGTTTCCAGGGGGGTTCGGAGGGTCTTGTGGGCTCCTGGATGAGCCCACGCAGGTTCAGAATGGGGAGAAGCCACACTTGGCTTCTCCTCTTGGCTCCTCTAGCAAACAAATGGGAGTTTGGGGGTGTTGGAGCATGCTTGCATGAAGACGAAGAATAATAAAAGAACAAGCGAAGAATGCAACCATACCAGCCTAAGATCCTGACATGCCTACTTTAAGTCCTAATTGCTAACAAGAAACTTTGAGCATGCATATGGTATCCACTACTAGACATACATTCCATGCATTTAATCATGTCAAGCTCATTTCCAGAATATAACGAGATGATATTTAAAGAAGGGAAAGGGAGGGGGACTTATATGAGGGGTACATTAGATTTCCATGCACGAGGGAACACACTCCCCCTAAAATGATTAGGAATACCTAAAATAGCAACTATCATAACCCCAACAGTATGGATGAAGCCCTCTTCTCTCCCCCATGGGACCATGCAAACCCCACCCCTTACCTTGGAGGTTCCCACGAAGCATAAATGAAGAAAAAAAGGGATGAGAACTGAGCTACGGGACTGATGCACTCTATGGGAACATTAAACACTCTAAACACTTAAAATAACTTCATTTTCATATATGTCTAATGAAACTTAACAAGAAGTCATACCTTAGGGTTTACGAACCCTGGAGCAAGGTGTAGAGCCTCCTTTCGAACTCCAACAGTGGCTGGAGCAGCACCTTTTCCTTCCACCAACAGCAACTCCTTCTTGGTTGTGCGGAAGATCGGGAAGAAGAGGGAGGAAAGGGGTTAGATAAGCTCCAGGTGGTCTTTGGTTGGCATGGAGGCTAGGAGGGGTGAGGGAGGCTGGTTTCGTACCAGGAAGGGTGGAGGAGAAGGGGTGGAAACAACCAAAAGAAAGCCAACCCCGAAAATGAGCTGCTGTTTGATATTTATAAGCAAACTTAATGTATCCGGACTTCAAGACCGGATAAACTAAGGCTCCTTTGTATCCGGACTTGAAGTCCGGATACACTAAGGCTCCTTTGTATCCGGTCTTCAAGTCCGGATACAAACACAATCATTTGAAAATTAAATGCCGCTGCGAGCTTGTCGGTCAAGTGGCGCGAATCCTGCAGAAATATCTTCATATATCCGGTCTTCCTGTCCGGATATGAAGGAGAGGCTGTGTATCCGGTATACATGACCGGATACAAATCGAAAAATTACGGATTTGCCCTTCGACTTGACCGATTCGACCGATTCGACCGATTTGACACTTTTGGATATCTACGGATTGCCCCCTGCGAATTTTGGTTTAGTCCCTGAGATATTTGATGATTTTTGGATATTTGAGATTTAGTCCCTGAGATATTTTGCTGCATTGGCTGCCACGTGGGCAGTTCCTGCGCCACGTGTGCAGTTTCTGGTTTTGCTGCTCGGAAACTTCGACAGCTCATATCTCCTTCATCTGAACTCCGATTTGAGCAAACTCAATTGCGTTGAACTCGTATCGGAGCCCTCTATTTAATGACATAGGGCTAAGCACTTGGCACGGGGTTCGAGGAAAAGTCAACTTTTGGCCTTCCCTTAAGTTTGACCGCCCACAGAACCTTCATCCGGACTCCGATTCCAGCAAACTCAGTTGCGTTGGACTCGTGTCAGGATTCCCTATCCAATGGTATAGGGCAAGGTAGTCAAATTTCACTTGATCAAAAAGTCAACTTCTTGTCCCCTTGGGGTTTGACTTTCTGCCAGGGTTTTTATTTTCAGCACTTCCAAGGGTGCAAAAATAAGGTGCTTACACACACGTCTTGTAAAATCCCGAATTTTAATAACATTAAAATTTAGATTTTATGTTTTTAAAACTTATTTAATTAGTGGAGAACTTGTAAAACCCCGATTATTTTCAGGATTTATGGAAAAAAAATTAATAATCATAAATATTTAACCTAATAAGGTGTGTGGATGTAGGAGTTTTGGTGGGCGAGCACACACCAGATCAGAGCTTAAAGTTAGTCGAGCGGCAAGCGTATTTGCGGAAGGTATAAATACCTTAAGAAATTAGGTTTTGGGTTTTTGCTCTAGTATACTCTACTGAGAGGTTTGGCGGCCGCGGCGTTTCTTTAGGGTTCTTCGAGAGAAAGGAGTTGGGAAAGTTTTGTGGGAGAGACGAGCTGGGAAAGACTTCCTGCCGGTAGGTAATTGTTAACAAGAAGTTCGGAAGGGTTTTTCTTCCTTCAGGGAACCTCTGTTCGACCATAGCAAGCAGTCGGCCGAACTGCTGATTTGGGGATTTTCTCTTCGGGGTTGCTGTTGCTGAGACTTGGAAGCATATAAGGTGAGTGGCATTGTTTTAAAACCTGGTTTGTGTTATTCGTAGTTTTTGATTCAAATGAATGCATATGGTTGTCGAATGAATTATTCACTGGGTTTCTGGGCGGAGATAGTCCAAATGATTTTCTGTATAACAAATCGGGGATAAATGAAAAGTGTGTTAGATTAATTTCAAAATAGGTTTGTATGTGTTCTGGGGGTATTAGGAGACTAGAGAAATGGTTACAGACTGAAAAATTTCGGCCAGAGTTGAAGATTTGGATTTAACAGAGACTTGAAAAACACAGTGGGTATCCGCCCACTTGCACCCACTTCGGGAAGTAGGCGCATGGTAAAAACAGACCTGGCGCCGAGCTCGCGCCCACTTGGCGCTCAGCTCGCGCCCACCTAAATATTCCGCGCCTTTCTCGCACCTATCCCGTGCCCTTCTCGCGCCCACTTCGCGCCCTTCTCGCGCCCACTTACCATCGAGTAAGCGCATACCTTGATTTTAGTTAATATACTATCCGCCCACCTCGCGCCTACCTCAGGAGGTGAGCGCATAGTCCATTATTCTTACCAACTTACATGATTGAACAAACAAATGTGGTTTTTGATGTTAGGAGGTTTCGAGTACATAACAAATTACTTGTTTAGGATTTTAGTGACAGAATTTCTTAGGGGAATATTGAAATATAGATTCTGGAATTTCTTAAGAGCTTCCAAGGTAAATATAGGGCAAATATTAGGTGATGTTCTGGATACCCAACACTGGGGCTTTTATTTTAGTTCTTTTGGATTACATACTGTACTTGATTGAGATTTTATTAAACCCTGTTTTCTTGATGGCAAGTTTGCATTATGTTGCAAAGATTATTTACTTGTTTACTTGTGAAAAATTATTGTTCTGGTTGGAACTCTTGTGAGATGATGTTCTGGTTGGAACACTTGTGAAGAATTATTGTTCTGGTTGGAACACTTATGAGATGATGTTCTGGTTGGAACACTTGTGAAGAATTACTGTTCTGGTTGGAACACTTGTGTGTGTTGATGTTCTGGTTGGAACAACTTGTGATTGTGTGTACCGAATGCGGAGTTTTAATTGGTTATTTATCGGTTTTGGTTTAGCTTGTCCTGGATCCAAAGTCTAAGTTTAGTAATGTGATGTATTTTGTTTTATTGGTGTAATGGCATGGCCATGGAGTGTTGCCACGACCAGTGTAGAGCAGCCAGAAACCCTGAGTAGGCCTGGTTGTCGATGCCGATACCCGGAGTAGGCCGGCATTGGATGACGATACCCTGAGTAGGCCGTCATTTCAGAGTGTCCGATACCCTTAGTAGGCTGGAACTGTGTACATGGAGGTGTGGATGTTGCTCTGGCATGTTGATTAACCAATCTAAGCAACTAGATGACATTGAACACTGTGGGGATTTGTTTAATTGGCACCATATGTTTTATCCGCTTGTTTATTGGTATTTATGATTCACTGAACGTGGTTTATCGGTTATCTAGTATTAGTGTCTTCTTCGCCAGTGTAGAGCAGCATCATGACCCTGAGTGGTATGGTGTTGTCAATGCCGATACCCGGAGTAGGCCGGCATTGGATGACGCTGTCATTTCAATATCTGAAACCCTGAGTAGGCCGGATATACATTGGAAGGCGTGGGCATTGGTTATGATGTGACTTTATTGTTGATACGGGTTGGGACCCGAGTTATATCTTTTGAGTAGTTGAACTATGTTTTCTTCGATATGTTGCTACCTGGTTATACGTGACTTTACGGCTATATGCATGATTGATATCATCTTTACTGCTTGGTTTAATACGATGGTTTTCCTCACGGATGTAAATTGGATCATTGAAGTTTTGTTGGGTTATACGTGTTATCATCGTTGTATATGGTTTGTAATCGTGGCATGTTTTAGAACTGAACTAAATGTATTTGTGTATGCATGTGCTGCTCACTGGGATATTCGTATCTCACCCCGTTGCTTTCGTTTTGTTTTCAGATACTCTTGGAGAGCTCGATACTTGCGGGTAGTTACTTGGACATGTGAGTTTTATTTTAGTTTGGGAATATTTTAGCGCACTCTGTTAAATAGCTATTGTTTTATTCATGTTTTCCTTCACTCTGATATTGCGATCCTGTGTTTTAAATTAACCTCCGGGGATGAGTTACGGTATTATTTCGTGACTCGGATCCAGGGCGTTACACGACTCAACCGAGTTTGTATGAACCACCAGCATGCAGCACCGAAATCAATACATGGAGATGGTCGCTTATCCACGTGTACAGGGAACCACCAGCCGAGCACCGGGGTGTCCCTCCAGACATAGGACCCTCCAGAGCAAACCAACTTGCAAAGGAAGCGCGTTCGCACAAAGGAGTAACTCAACCCAAATGAAATATCCCTTAGCTATCTAGCCAAAACTATGGATCCATAACCAGCTATACCCACTAGACACCAAAAATCCCTAAGGACTAATATTTCTGTAAGTAATATTGCCTAACAGCATATAAAGCTTAAATCTGTAAGTTCTCTCAATATTGGGTTAACTGGGTTCAAATCTGATCTGAAAAATCCATTAGATGATAATCTGGTTGATATTATAATTTAAGAAGTCACTTAGTTGAATATCTCAAAGTATAGGTCTTTTTGCCATGAAAACGCAATTTCACTAATTAATTACAAAACTCGGCTACTAGCACCCTAAATTTCTTCCTATTTTTATTTCTTTGCAATTCAGGTATTTGGTAAGTTAATTTGGTCTTAGAACATCTTAATTAAAGATTAAAATTGGTTAAAAATAGTTTGTAATTGAATCAGGGGTTAAATTTTGTAAAAATTGGATTTTCTGCACTGAGCGCTCAGGATCACCTAGGATCGCTCAGGCAGTCTAGGGTAGGCGGTAGTTCAAATCAGAGCGCCAAGGTCTCGTCTGTAAAACCCCGAATTTTCAGCAAATAAATAAATAATAACTAAATCTGAATATTGGGTATGTCAATAAACTTATCAAAATAAGTTAGAGAATAAACTTAGAAATCTCGGAAGAAATCGAGTGAGTAGATGTAAATTATCAAGGGAAGGGTATTTTTGCCAATTCATATTAATTATTGGTAAATAAATAAATATATTAATTAAGTTATTATTAGACTTGAGAAATAATGATAGATTTAAGTTGGGTTTAGATTGTCTATTAATAATGATATTTAAAGCTTAATAATTGGAATAAGGGCATATGGGTGATTATGTTTGACTTGGAGCCTTAAGTTGAGGAGATGAGAATTTTATTGAAGGATATTAATTATAATTATAGATTATCGCACTGATAGAGGAGATCCAGGGTTTGATGCAAATCTCACCGTTGGATCGTGGTAGATTGAGGTAAGAACTAAATAAATCCGAAACTGTGTTCTGATTGGATAAGTATCTAATGGGTGATTCATGTGCGTTGTGTGGGATCATGAGATATAAAAGAATAGGGTTTATACCCTAGAGAATATGTTTTAGTATTTGTGATGGTATTCGTCTGTTTGGGGTATTCGACGGTCGAAAAAGAAGAAGAACGAGATAGAGAGAAAGGGAGACCGAGAAGAGAAGAGGAAGAAGGAGGGAGAGGAGAGCCTAATCCCTGGTTTCTCAGTATCCTAGGAGTGATTTGCATCTGTGAAGAGAGGAAAAGATTGCTAGAAAGAAGAGGAAGAGGTGATCTCGTGTGAATAGAGGTAGGTAGCACCGTTTTCTTGTTCGTTTTGGTTTCTTGCAGTTTATTCAATTCGATTGCATGATTTATGGTTGTATAATTATGTAGATAGATTTATTGTATGCTTATAATAATGTTAGAACTATTTAGAATAGGGAAAATTGAAGATTTATACACTGTTTAGCCGCTTTCGTTAGAGTGCCTACCTCGGAGAGGTCGGCAGTCCTTAGTGCTCTTAGGCACTAGTACTAAAATTCTTGGGCGCCGTCGACCGCTTACTGACAGAAGCTTGGCGGTTGTGTTTTGAACTACTGCTGACCCTAGGCCGCCTGAACGACCCTGAGCGGTCCTAAGTGCTCTAAACCAAAAATCCAATTTTTTGTATTTTAATCCCTATTTCAATTCTAAACCATTTTTAATAAATTTTAATCATTACATAAGGTGTTTTAGGACCAAAATAAATTATCAAATACCCTATTTTGGCAGAAAAATAAATAGGGAATTATTTTGGGAAATTAGTTGCTTAAACTTGATCTTAAATAAAAAATTCTAAGTTTAATGCAGATAAACCTTTATAGATTAGACTAATTAATTAAGAGACATTAATTTATATATCAACAACCAGATTTCTACGAATAGAGACCTTATATCAGAAACCCAATCTAGTTGAACTACCTTTGATAAATTTTAAGTATCAGGACTATTAAGCCTTACTGGTAAGACTTTAAACCAGAAACTACCTTATCGACATTGGAGAAAGGACCCTATATACCTTTAGGCCACATTAGTTAATTGAATTGGGCTACTCTAAGTTTCTCTACTAAAATACCACATACCTTATTATGCTATGTCACCACCCCTAAATTCTACCTGAACTTCTTATTAAATAGCAAGAACCATATTATCCCTAAACTTACGTAAATAGCAAGTATTTTGTTACCCCTAAACTTTATTCTCTAAATTACCTTATAACTTTACATAACCTTTAATTATCACATAACTAGACCGGGCCATTGTGATTACAAACTAATGAACTAAATTTGGAACAAGACTTTGGATTAATGATTAAAACATGAATCAACAATGATATAAACAACAATGAAGTATAGATTCCTGATACAATGGCTTGGTGGCTAATTTTATTAATAACCTGCTTGGTGGCAGAGATGTATTGTATATTACCTGCTTGGTGGCAGAGATTATTACCTGCTTGGTGGCAGAGATTATTACCCGCTTGGTGGCAGAGACCCTAACCCGCTTTGTGGCGGAGACCCTAACCCGCTTGGTGGCGGAGATCCAACCTGCTTGGTGGCAGAGATAACCCGCTTGGTGGCGGAGACCCTAACCCGCTTGGTGGCGGAGACCCTAACCCGCTTGGTGGCAGAGACCAACCCGCTTGGTGGCAGAGACCAACCCGCTTGGTGGCGAAGACATTACCTCCTGCGGGAGAGATTTATTACCTCCTGTGGGGCAAATGTATTTCCAATGGATTGCATCCTACAAAAGAGGTACCTCATGTGGTGGAGATGTGATTATGCGTGATTGCATCCCACATGGAGGATGGATGTGTGAGTTATCACTGGAAGGTGAGGAAGCTATTTCCTACAGTAGAGGTAAATGCTATATGTTCACATCCTGCGGTAGAGTTATGCTGTCTCATGCAGGGGGTACCTGTAGTCTTAGAGATGTGCATTCTCCTGCGGAGCATGTGTGGATACTAAGTGTTTACGTCCTGCAGTAGAGGTAGGCTACTACCTGAAGTTTGGTTTTATTACTGATTGATTCGCCGATTGATGGAATGTTTTAGACAGATCTGACAAGATTGTTTATTTAAAAGGAAATATTGAAATGTCATAATTGAACAGAACTGCTATGATTTAATGTGAACTGTTAAAATGGAATATTATGGAATCATGAATAAAATGTGGAACTGTTCTTAGGAAGACACTAAATGAAATAAACCAGAAACCATGGGGATGTGAAATATAATACATTGTCCTTTAAATTGAAATGAAATGCATATGATTAACTTCCTTTAATTCGGGCATTGATTCAAAGTTTTTTTGTATCGTGATTATTCGTTTATCTTATTGACCGTAATTACTCGTCTATTTTACCGAGCATGAAACCACTGTTATTTTCTATATATATATATATAAATTGTTTCCTCATGCATGTGTTACCTACTAAGATATTTGTATCTCACCCCTACTTTATATTCTATTTTTCAGGTCATCTTGGAGAGGACGCCACGAGTTAGACTGATAGTGGGCTTAAAGTCTAGAAAATCCTGAAGACAAGTGTAGGACCTTTTATATAGTTGTATTTGTTTTATTAGAATCCTAATAGATGAGTTGGTAGGATATTAAGAGTTAGTTAAACTTGTAGTTGCCTTTCATTTGATTAATTGATATAATAGAAAGATTCAGTTTCAAATGAATAGCTTAAGCTTCCTAGCACTTTGTGAAATCTTAGTTCTTTATTTATTTATCTTTTTAGCTGATTGTAAAATACACAAAATAGCAAGCATTCAAAAACAAAGAAAAGCATGAACAAATACACCAATCATGGCTTGAATCCACTAGTCCCCAGCGGAGTCGCCAGTTGTGAGACATGGAAAAATCAATCTGATGACTTCCTATCATCACACGGGATTCATGAAAAGGAGGAGTCCCCACCATTCAATTTTTAGGTGTGAATGGACACCAAAATCATAAAATAAAAAAAGGCAAAACTAGAGTAAAAATAACTCTACTTTAAAAAAAATCCATAGATGGGTAAGGGGATTAGATTATTAATAGGGGAAGGTGTTAGGCACCCCTATTCATCCACACAAAGTGGTTGCCAAGTGTTGTTCATGCTATAAAAATGCTTGCTAATAAAAATAAAAACAAAAGTAAAAGGAAAAAAAAGAATGTATGGCTTATTTCCATGTGAATGATCCAATTAATTCTGGATCCTTCTTATGAAAACAAAAGCCATTTCTTAGGCTTCATGACTGACTGAAATCAAAAGAAAACAAATCTAAAATAAAAACCTTCAAAATTTTTGCTTTAAATTAAATCCTTGAAATCTAGGAATAAATAAAAAAATATTATTTTTGCAAAATATTGCAGAACTAAATCTGAACAATCCAAGACATAGATCTAGCCCATATTTCTCATTAAATCAAAAATCTAAACCAAATATACCCACTTTGATGAAAAAAACATCAAAATGGGAGAGCTTAGACCGTAAGGTCTACTCTGAAAAACCACAAATGACTCAAAAATCACCTCATGAAACCTTAGAGATTACTGGAAGGCTTCTGATCCCAGATCTACCATATGGACAATGGCGGATCCAAGATCTTAGCCCAAATGACTAAAAACATCAAAAAACATAAAAAAAAAAAGGAGAAACGATGTGAAAAATCGAAATATATGAGGAAAATGAGATCTAATGCTGTGAACAGCGTAGATCCATGGTATTCCTCCATATTTCATCAATAATCAATCATACAACATAAACAAAATATTAATACTACACATTTTTAAGATTATAACATATGGGGGTCTGCCCTACGGATCCACCTATCTTCCTTTCCCCTAGCTCTCTCTTCATGTTTTACGGCTAGAGAGTAGTCTTGAGGTACTTGGAAGTAGGTTTGGGTAACAACCACACACATAAGCCTTATTCTACAGAAGAAAGGAGAAAACAGAATAATCCTAGAATAAAAACAGAAAAGAAAAGGGTTGAAGGCTTACCTGGATTTCTGAAAGCAGAGAGGTAGGGGTTCCCTTCTTTACTTGGAGCTCTTCAATCTCCAACTTCTGGGCATTTGCTTGAGGGGAGGCCCTCTATTTATAGGCAAGAATTAGGGCAACCTCAAGGGAAATGAAGCCTTAATGGTAGGCATAAAAATGTGTCTAAAACCCTCCAACTTAACCCTAAAGTATGGACTTGGAATAATATGGTTAATTTCGGAGGTTAAATTTGG
Source organism: Buxus sempervirens (assembly GCA_947561395.2). NCBI lineage: Eukaryota > Viridiplantae > Streptophyta > Magnoliopsida > Buxales > Buxaceae > Buxus > Buxus sempervirens. The sequence continues at coordinate 33,017,910 of OX387184.1, read as the reverse complement.
GAATCCCCACTTCTCAGACAGAGGTAAAACAGTAAAAAAAGTGAAAACTCTCAGAATTTTCACATTTGGAGCAAAACATTAGTATTCGACAAAACAGGTCGGATACAAACAAACCTCTTTGTATCCGAAATTATATTTTGGATACAAACAGATAAGTGTTTATCCGAAATCTATTTTTGGATACAAAGAGTGTAACGCCCCAGATCCGTGTTGTTCAATAAAGGTATAACACGTCTCACGGAGTGTTAGGTAAGGATCTAAAATAATTGTGATTGCTGGATAATCACCTAAACTAAACCATATCAGAGTGCACAAACATTTATTATCTAAGAATTCAAAATTCAGCTTTATTAAAATCAAATGGTTCAACCTCGAACTACTTTATTTCACTTTCAACATTAAATAAATCAAAAGTCCAATCCAAAATAACTTACAAGTCTATGGAATATAATAGTAATCTTCCTCCTATACATCTCAGTCGGATCTACCCCAGTAGTCGCCTCACCACGAGTATATGAAAACAAAAACAAAAACAAAAGAGTGAGATACGAATATCTCAATGAGTAGCATATGCATGCAGAAATAGTTAACAACAGTTCAAATTATACACCAATAAATAGCCAGTACGATTAAAGCAACCAAGACAATTCCAAGTTTAAATCCAAAAACTAATAATAGTTTCCAATCATATTTCAATAACAATACCGACACCACATCGAATGGTCAATGTCATGACTATTGTTAAAATTGATTAATTGACATGACAAGGATCACACCTCCATGTACACAGTTCCGACCTACTCAGGGTTTCGGAACGCTAAAATGACGGCCTACTCAGGGTTTCGTCATCCAATGCCGGCCTACTCCCCGGGTTTCGGCATTGACAACCAGGCCTACTCAGGGTTTCTGGCTACTCTACACCGGTCGTGGCAACACACAAGGCCATGCAATTACACCAACCAACAATACCATCACATTACTAAGCTTAAGCATGGATCCAAGACAAGCTAAACCAAAACAGAAAAACCATCGTATAAACTCAACTCTGACATCACATTAAAACCAAACATATCCATCATCATGTATAACACAACACAGCTAAACACAGGTCACTCCGGACCAGAACGGTACCTCATGTACTTTCCATGATTACTCAAATCCTAAAAACCCAAGACCACTGGTAATAAAACCCATTTTCTATTTGCACAAAGATATTGTGGCACATACGGCTCAATATTTGAAAATCATGCAAATCCCGATTAGAACAAGTTCATAAACTGGAAACAAATATATAACATAATTTAAAACTAAGTCCTTAACTCATGGCATTTAGAACAGTAATCTACCCCAACAGTTTCCCCAAAGTTGCCTTGTAAAACCCACAATTCATGTACTTATAGCTACGAAAGTTTTTGGTTAACTTAAGATACCTCTAGTATCCTAATCTAGGTCTTGGCAAAAAGATTTAATCCCTAAAGTATCAAAAATAGACTCAGTATAGACAGCCGCAACTCACTGTGTAAATTAGTGGGTGCGCTGACTTCGGCGCAGTTGGCGCTAGGTCGGCGTGAACTCAGCGATACAAAAAAAACACTTCGTGCTAACTAAAAGTACTTGGCGTGAGATAAGCGCGAACTCGGCGAGAAACAAAACCATATCTCATGCTAACTAAAACCCTTGGTGCGAGATGAGTGCGAACTCGGCGAGAACAAAAACTATATGTCGCACTGACTCTACCACTTGGCGCTAGGTAGGCGCCAAGTCGACGGACACCACCTTCAACTCGCGACTCTCTGTAACTCCCAAAACTCCATGACTGTCCCATTTTCTCACCTCTATAATGACTTTTCAACACTCCTACCATCTTCCAAAGACTATTAGACACGATTCAAAATTAATCTAACAACTTGTATTTTTCGCTTATAAAATTATTCCAAAAACATAGGCGAATCGTTATTTCTCTGAGATCATGCATACGGCTAAATCAAATAGACAAAACCCAAAACATCAGATTTAAACGATGCTACTCATAGTTATACGCTCCAAAACCTTGCAACGGCAACTCCTAGTACAGCAAATCCAACAATCGGTCGCCACCCAGTTCTCCTTCTGTTTGCAAGAGGTTTCTCTGAACACCCTAATTCTGAAAACTCCGATTGGCAGGAAACACATGGTCTGCTTCTCTCCAAAACCCTAGATCATCAGCCGAAATCTCCTTCAACTCAAAGTATGCGAAAACCTACGAGTCTAAATACATTAAGTATTTATACTTACCAGATATAATTTGCCACTTGATCATTTTAAAACCTATGATTCAGTGCACGTTCGCCCACCAAGTTTCCCTACATACATAGTTTATTAATTTTCACCAATAAAAATCCTGTAGAAAATTTGGGGTTTTACAAAGAGATTAACCTTTATCCGAAATTTGATTTCGGTCACAAAAGAAAGACTTGTTTTTTTATGATTTCGGCCAATTATTCATTCTTTTATGCAGTGTAATTTGGGTTGTCTACAGTTATAGAGTGGGCGACTACGAGCAAAGAAGTTAGTCGTTTATGATCGTGGCCAAGAAGTGGTTTCTCATGACGGAAAACTACAGATAAATAACTTCCATGAAGATCGTGCAAGAGTGGGACGTTAAGCAACCGTCGAGAATGGCTATAAAAGGTCAAAGTTCGAAGAGCTCGAGGATGACCTCCATCAAAAAACCGCAACCGGTTATCATAATGTTAATTTGATCATCCGTGATCTTTATCCCCTCTCCTACACCCCAAATTGTAACAAGAAGAATAAATTAGGACTTCTCTCACTGCTTCCAGTCACAGTGATATCTTAGGCCCCTTTTTACTCCAATTGACGTCAGAACCCTACCACCAGCAAGTAGGTTAAGGCCGCCCCTAACTCACAGTTCTGTACCCCGATTACGGCTACAGGATCCCGAGTAGCTGGCCTCGAGACCGACTTTGATCAAGCCAAGTGACTTACGTACTTTCGACTAAATAGCAATCCTAGGTGAACCCCCGAATTGGCTTTGTTAGCAGCCACCCCCTTCCTCCTACTCTTATACTCCGATTACGGCTGTAAGATCAGGACAGGCCGGTACTATGAACTCTGTCGGTTTTCTTTTTGTTTTTATTTCCTATTGGGGATTATCTTTTGTAATCTACGGTTGTGTTCATCGGCCGATCTTATAATAAAGTGCTACGCCATCAACTGCTTTGACTTTCAAACACGTACAAGAATCCAAACGAAGATCGAACCCCTAGTCTTCATTCTATTGCCTGACCGGTTTTATCACAGGTGACTTGCAGTACGGTTAAACTGACTCCTATTTAGATTCGGAACAGGTGCCTAGGATCAAGATCCGACCCGAAATATTTGTATCAATTGATACTAGCACGCCTGCGCAGAGACACATCATCACCATTGCCACGTGTCCAAACTGGCCCAATTTCGGAAGAACACATATATGTTGAGAACTCCAGAATTTTATCGATAATATTTTATGCTCAAGGTTTGGAATATTATGAAAATTGGTTTATTGCTTTTAAACTTCATGTTATGGATTTATGAAGCTGTGGAAAATTTGTATTTACTTGCATACATTGTTGCTACATATTGAGATGTGAATCTCATAAAATGTTTTGTTTTCAGACATTCTACATAAGGACGTACCTGCTGGGGTAGATTACACTGAGGGTACCAAGGGTATGCTAGAAGAGAATTTAAATGACTATTACTGCCTTATGTAGGATGACTATTATTTTATTTTGGTAGATTAGTTAGTTTTATATTGACTTATGGTTTATTATCATGCTTCTGCAAGTTGAGAGAAGTTAGGTAACCCTTGTATCTAGCTAGACAATGTTCATTTGGAGATTAATTTTATTGATTGGTTGACCATCCAAGGTCTATTTGAGGTCATTGATTAAATGGTTTTAAATTCCTGCATACTCCGAAGTAAATTATTGTTATGCCTAGACTTGTTGTGTTGTGGGCCCACAAGGTCCATACCTAGATTTGGGTTTATTTTATACAATAAATCTGGGTCTGGGGCATGACCGTTTTAACTTACAAAAACTTTTCATAAATGACAAGTTTAACCATGTCATACTCAAAAGTGTTTCAAATAAATTTCAAGTATACCATTCAAAATTTTTAAATATTATAAATATGTTACCACACTTTTGCAAAATGAGTTTTCAAAACCAAAAAATGGGTATGGTGTAATTGCTCTCTTTGGCATAGTTTTTGAACTCATTCTGGGTAATTCAATCCCAAATTACAACCAAACATCCATTTCGTCTCATTCTAAACCTTGGAAGTCATTCCAAGCCATCCAAGGAATTCCAAAATAAATACGGAACGAGGCCTAAATCTTCTAAGTGAAAATATGGCATCTTTCTCTGATGCTTAATTTATTTTCTAATCAATTCAACATCATCAGTTTCAAGCACGATCTAACACAACTGTTAACTTATGTTTTGGGACATTAGTAGTGCGTTAAGCCTTTTTTTTTTCCTTTTTCCTTTTGTGTGGAGATGGTGAGAGAGCGACGTCCATTAAGGTTACAATTATTTATTTATTTAGGCCTAAAAAAAAAGGCTCAAATCGTTTGTAGGCTTATTATGGAACAAGTTTCTTCTAAGCAAATCAACTAGAATTTGCTCGAAGCTGCTTACATCATTATGTTTCCACCTTTCCTTAACCTTTTGGGGTTCTTTATTATTGAAAAATCGAAATGTAAGATCCATTTGTTTAAGTAGAAGAGACCAAATCAAGCAACACCCCTTCCAGCTCATAATTATTATCCTTCAAGAAAGAGTGAGCAAAAGATAATGTCGGCAATTCCCTGATTCTACATTAAAAGATACGTGGCAGGAGCTTACACAACTGTCGGCAAAATGTTTGATATAAAAATGGAGCTAACACCACCTAAACGTTATTGTCTATAGAAATCTTTTTGTCACTGCAATCTCTCTATTTTTTATTATATAATCTTATAAAGTGGGTACCGGGATTATGTTAGTATTTTTTTTTGGGCTTTTTGCATCTATATCTTTATAGTATGTTATATTTGCTTCTATATCCTCTTTTTTTTAATATTTGTATTTATACCCCTCCATTTTACATAATTGTTGCAGTCGTATCCCTGACATTAATGTCAATTAACTTTTGTTGTTTATTTTTATTAAATGATTAAAGTAACTTTTTATAGAATAAAAATATTTTGCATTAATCTTCTTGTATTATCTTATGTTTTCATTTATGTCTTTATATTATTATATTTATTGCATATATACTCATTTATATTAATTTACTCAATTAAAAATTTTTATTAGAATTCCACCTAGCAACGTAGTTATTTGATATTGTTTTTATCTTATAGAAGGTTAATTTAGCCTTTTAATGAAAATAAACATTAAAAGTTAATGGAATTTAACGTTAGAGTTAGACCTACAACAATTATGCTAAACGGAGGGATATGAACGCAAAAAGCCCTTTTTCTCTTTTTGAACCAAGGAAACTGAAATGGGGATGTTGGAGAGTAGGCGATGGCTGAGGTCAACTTGGAGGCAAGATGGACATTACATTCTTGGATTTTCTTTTATCAGTGTCATAATATAAGGGTACCGCACTTCAGCAAAGGTTTTATGGTTCTGTGGATTCAATTCGTTAATAAATGTTAAGTGGGGTTAGAAGGAACTACATATAGCCTACAATTCTACATCAGCATATCCTCATTTGATCCTTTCAAAACAAATTAAGCACCGTCCAGTGTATTTTCACTCTCCAAGTAGTGTCACACTGATCAAGAATAACCGAAAGTCAAACATAAACATATATATATATATATATATATATATATATATATATATATAATTTTTTTTTTTTTTTTGATAACTTGGGGTGTCTGACCAGCTTGCACGACCGACTAATTCCTGAGGACCTTTGAAATCCTCCCATCCCACACAGGCCAAGCAATTATCAAGCCAAAGGCCCTACGGGTGGCCCCAAGAAATAAAATCTGAGAGGGTTTGAACCTGAGACCTTGGAGGGAGCATGTCTCCTTGGCCTCAAGCATTAACTATCATGCCAACCCTTTGAGGTTAACAAATGGATTTAAAGAAGAAGAAGTAATGGCACAAATCTGCTCTGTGGAAGAACAAGCATTATCTCATCCACAGGTTCCTATCAAGATGCGAAATGTATAACTTGATATTGACCCGATCAAACATGTTTTGGGAATGGAAAAATCATTGTTAGCATCGATTGATTGGAAATTTTGGAATCAAGGTTGCTGAAATTAATTAGGGAAGGCAACGGTTTGGTGAATACCGATAAACTGAATTGAACCAAACCTATTAGGATCTGTTTTGGGTTGTCTTTAAACAGTTTCAATTCGGTTTTGGCTTATACTATACAAAACGGATATGGTTTCAGGTTGGTTTCAGCTTTAAGACCAAACTGAACTGAATGAACTGATTACACATCTATATATGTTTAAGTTAGATCACCATCTAGGGATTATTATTGGTTAAAACTGAACCAAACAAACTCTATTAAGGCACTTTTGGATTTTTATTAATCAGTAATGGTTCGGTTTTGATTTTATACATAAAAACCGAGGTGTTTTCGGTTTGGTTTTGGTTTGGAGTATATTTAATTGGTTGGGTTTCAGTTTTTATCAAACCCGAACCAAGACCAAACCGTTGCCATCCCTAGCTGAAATGTTCTTCTTTGTCTGATTTGGGCTCTAAAATATGCAAATTGGACCACTTCTTTTTTTTTTTTTTTTTTGATAAGGGAATTGGACCACTTCTTGTAGCACTGCTTTTGGACATTTAATAATAAATTGAATGCGAAATGTCAAAATGAAGGCATCATATTGCCAACTGGCATCACTCCAATACTCAATTCTATTTTCCAGATCCTATCTTCGTTTCAAGTGGTGGAAGTGAATCATATTTTCAGGGAAGGAAATGAAGCAGCAGATTTTTTGGCAAATTTTAGTATTGATATATTTTCTTGTTTTTGGTTAAAAAATCCACCAGCTGGTCTTTGTCATATTTTGTTGGAAGAAGTTCCTAATGTAATACGTATTAGACACTTATCTTAATAAAATGCTTTTCCCTTTTGTTACCAAAAAAAAATATTGCCAACTGGCATAGAATGCTGGGCTAGTGCCTTTCTACGACACAGCCAAAGGCCCAGATTCGCTCAAGCCCGGCACAATGTGCAAAGGCTCGTGAACCTGAGGCCCGTACCTTGGGCCCTGTCAATTGAGCCCCTTTATCAACCTCATGGGTGGGCTAGCATTGATGTAAACCCAAGCTTGAAATTTTATTAAACTAGCAATCATAAACGTTTCGATTGATTTACATGTTTTTTTTTTCATAACTTATGATAACCGGTTGCGGTTTTTTCACATTTATGTAGATTCCTAAGAATAATGTAACAATTTTTATTTAACTTTTAGGAGCTTTCTATATTTCATTTTAAAAGTTTGGAGGTCTTTTTATTTAAGGAAATTAGTTAAGACCTCTATGGTTTTTTGGTATTTTCAAAAAAGTATTTATAAATGTTTTAATGTGGACCTAATTAAAAATACTGAATTTTAAATGTTTTTTTAATTATTACTGAAAATCTTGTCATAATATAACATCATTTAATTTTTTCCTTTTTCTTTTACTAAAGATTCCTTTCTATTTGCCTAGATTCTAATAGGGCAAATAATTTTGAGAATACTTTGAGCTTGAAAAAATATTTTATTTTTATTTTCTTTTTTGTTGTTTTGAAATTTTCTCTATTTATACACGAATCTAATAGGCAAATTAATTTTGGGAATAGTTTGTGCTTTGATAATGAAAAGTACTTTATTTTCATATTAACTTTTAAAACAGAAAAGAGTTTTATGTTATCACGATTATTAGAATTAGAATTATTTATGGCAATGTATATATAAATATTAGTTAATTTATAACTCTTTTTTGACATGTTATTTTAATTAGTATGTTAAAAGCATTGTGCTTAACTACGTTCATGAGATTGATTTTTATGATACCAAATGAATTTTACTTATAAGAAAATTATAAACTCAAAATTATTTAATGGTTCTTTATAAATTTTTTCAATTGTCTTTAAGTTTTTGTTATTATTTCAAAGTTTTCATATATATCGATTGGTTACCCTATTTATATGTTTTTGACTTAAAATAAACATATATTAATGTTCTAATATGGGCATAGTAAAAAAGATATTAATCAAATATATATTAATGTTATGATTATTTATTTAATACATATAAATTTATAATTATTAAAATTAAAATTATATGAGAATAAGTCCACATTCCCAGGGTTATGATATTAGAACTAAGACTAAGAGTTTAATTAACGATTATTTGTTAAATGACAAACAGCAATAACAAAATTATTTTTTTCATTCTTTGTTAAAACTAATCTTTTATTTTAATATTGTAATTCTTTACTATCAAATCTTTATTTGTTTAGGTGAGAAATTCCATTTTTTTGAACTTTTTATTCAATTTCTTCAATTTTATTAATAAAAAAAATTATCTTATTTTGAATGATAAGTAGGTAAGAATTTTTTTTGATTAATCTTTTATTTTTGTTAATTTTAAATATTATAAATATTTTATTTAGTTGCAATCGTTGAGTATCATAATATGAATAATAGTGATCCTTGTCTTTTTTTTTTGGTTAGAACTTAGTAGGATCTTATTAGTAATTCTAATATTCTTTTAGTTGAATAATTATTGGAAAAGAAATAGGATTTTATTAGACTCGTGTCAATAGTAAAGAGAAAAAAGGATAATCTTGAAATTAAACATTTCAAAATTATATTATTCAATTAATATTTAATGTTTATACTGTTTAATTGAAATTTTTTTTTGTTAGATAGGGAATTATCATATAAATAATAGTAATTGTTATATATTTTGTTTGAATTTAGATAATTATAATTATCAAGAAAGAAGTTTGACATAATAAGGCTTATGGTGTAATTGGAGAAAAATAGGATTTAATTATTTTATATAAACAATACTTATAGGTATCTATTTTTTGTTTATTTAATTGGAGAAGAAAATAGATTCATGTCAAATATATTATACATATATAATCTTTAAATTAGATATTTTAGAACTATTAGTATATGTATGAAATCATTATTGTGAAATCCTGATTAATAACTATTACATTAAACTATAATTTTTAGATAACAAGTATTAGGGAAAAGGTTAGATTTACTAGGACTCATGATGTAATTGGAGAAGACATAGGATTCAATTATTTTATATAAACAATACTTATACTTATCTAATTTTTATTTTATTTAATTGGAGAAGAAATAGGATTTTATTATATTCACATCAATTGTAAAAAAAAAAAAAAAAAAAAAGATAACCTTGAAATTAGATCTTTTAGAACTATTATTAAATGTACGAAGTCTTTAAAACCCCGTCCCGGATTATATCTTAATTATTTAGCTTAATTATCTAAAGTGAGATTATTAGACTAATTAAGTACTTGTGTTATGAAGATAGGGTAAATGTGGATTATACTTAAGGATTTAGGGAAATCAAATTAAACTTTATTGAAGTTATTAAGGTAAGCTTATTTAATGTTATTTCTTAATTTAAATTGGCTAAAACAACCTCCAAGTAGTTTTAGTGAATTGGAAATCAAATCCTGAAAAATTAGAGTTAAGTGTACCTAAAGTACCCCATAAGAATACCGAAAGTAACCACCTAAGTGTACCCAAGGTACCTCTCAAGTATACCTAAAATATCTTCTAAGAATACTCAAAGAACCTCTGAATAATACCCAAGGTACCTCTCAAGTATACCTAAAGTACGCACAAATATCACCCAAAGTACCACCAAAGTATACCCAAGTATTACCCAAGGTACCACCAAAGTATACCTAAAGTACACCTATGTATTACCCAAGATACCACCCAAGTGTAACTTAAGGTACCCCCTGTGTTTGCCTAAGGTACCCCTCTGATTTACCTAAGGTACCCCCTGTATATGCTTAAGGTACCCCCTGATTTACCTAAGGTACCCCATGTATATACCTAAGGTACCCCACTTAAATACCTTCAGCAAATAAATAAATAATAACTAAATCTGGATATTAGGTATGTTAATAAACTTGTCAAAATAAACTAGAGAATAAACTTAGAAATCTTGGAAGAAATCGAGTGTGTAGATGTAAATTATCAAGGGAATGGTATTTTGGCCAATTCATATTAATTATTGGTAAATAATTAAATACATAAATTAAGTTATTATTAGACTTGAGAAATAATGATAGATTTAAGTTGGGTTTAGATTGCCAATTAATAATGATATTTAAAGCTTAGTAATTGAAATAAGGGCACTGGAAGCCTTAAGTCAAGGAGATGAGAATTTTATTGAAGGATATTAATTATAATTATAGATGGTCGCACTAATAGAGGAGATAAGGAGAGTGGCGTAAAATCTAACCGTTGGATCGTGGTAGATCGAGGTAAGAATTAAGTAAATCTGAAATTGTGTTCTAATTGGATGGTTGTCTAATGGGTGATGCATGTGTGTTGCGTAGGATCGTGGGTTATAAAAGAATAGGGTTTATACCCTAGAGGGATGCTAAGCGTATATTCCATCGTATTGTATTTGTTTGGGGTATGCGACGGCCGAAAGAAAAAAAAGAGAGAGACCGAGAAGAGAAGAGGAAGAATGAGAGAGAGAAAGGGAGACCGAGAGGAGAAGCTGGGAAGATCTTGGAAAGAAATGGATTGCTGTGAAAGAAGAGATCAAAGCCACACGAAAGAAGAAAGAGGAGAAAGAGGTGATCTTGAGCGAGCAGAGGTAGGTGACACCGTTTGATCGATTGTTTTGTATTTACGTGTGTTTAATCTTCAAACCATGTTTTTATGATGTAGATATATGTATAAAGCATGATATAATCGTTATAAGTATTGTGGAATTGCTTAGAATAGGAAAAATCACGTTTTGAAACTATTTCTGTTCATTTTTGGGGGACCGCCGACCTTGACTATGCTCGGCGATCCTCGGCGCTAGACCAAAATATGAGACCGTTCAAGATCGCTTGAAGACTTATTGTCGACGATCAAAATTGCACTACCGCTGACCTTTGACCGCCCAGGCGATCCTGAGCGATCCTAGGCGCTCTAACCAGAAAATGCAATTTTTCATGTATTAAATCCCTGATTAAATTCTGAACTATTTTTAATCAATTATAATCAATAATTATGAAGTTTTAAGACCAAAAGAAATTATCAAATACCCTTTTTGGGCAGAGAAATAAATAGGGAATTATTTTAGGTAATTAGTTGCCTAACTTGATCTTAAATAAGAAATTATAAGTTAATGCAGATAAACCTTTATAAATTAGACTAATTAATCAAGAGACATTAATTTATATATCCGCAACCAGATTTCTACAAATAGAGAGTTTATATCAGAAACCCAACCCTGTTGAAATACCTTTGATAAATCTTAAGTATCAGGACTATTAAGCTTCACTGGTAAAACTTTTAACCAGAAGCTACCTGATGGAATTTGGAGAAAGAACCTTATATACCTTTAGGTCTCATTGGTTAATTTAAATTGGACTACCCTAATTTCCCTCCACTAAATAACAAGTATCATATTGCTTTATGTGAACACCTTTAAACTTTAAATAACCTTTAAATTACCTTAATCGATCCTAGCACTGCCCTTAACCCCTTGAGTCTTCCATTATTAAGATAATCCCATAATCAATATGAGTACACACTAATGAACTGGTTATGGAACAAGACTTTGGATTACCGATTGAACATGAAAGAACTATGATTATAAACAATATTGGAATGTGAATGATTTGTACAATGGCTTAGTGGCAAGTTTTATTAATAACCTGCTTGGAGGCAGAGATGTATTGTATAGTACCTGCTTGGTAGCAGAGATTATTACCTGCTTGGCAGCAGAGATTACCCGCTTGGCGGCAGAGATTACCCGCTTGGTGGCGGAGACCCTAACCCGTTTGGTGACGGAGACCCAACCTGCTTGGTGGCAGAGATAACCCGTTTGGTGACGGAGACCCAACCTGCTTGGTGGCAGAGATAACCCGTTTGGTGGTGGAGACATAATCCGCTTGGTGGCTGAGATACCCGCTTGGTGGCGTAGACATTACCTCCTGCAGGAGAGATTTATTACCTCTTGTGGGGCAGATGTATTTCCGATGGATTGCATCCTACAGGAGAGGTACCTCATGTGGGGTAGATGTGATTATGCGTGATTGCATCCCACATGGAGGATGGGTTTGTGAGTTACCACTGGAAGGTGAGGAAGCTATCTCTTGCGGTAGAGGTAGATGCTAGGTGTTCACATCCTGCGGTAGAGTTATGCTGTCTCCTGCAGGGGGTACCTGTAGTCTTAGAGATGTGCATTCTCCTGCGGAGCTTGTGTGGATACTATGTGTTTGCGTCCTATGGTAAAGATAGGCTACTACCTGAAGGTTGCCTTTTATTACTAATATAATGATTGATTCTCAGGTTGATGGATTGTTTATTTAAAAGGAAATATTGAAATGTCATAATTGAACAGAACTGCTATGATTTAATGTGAACTGTTAAAATGGGATATTATGGAATCATTAATAAAATGTGGAATTGTTCTTAAGAAGACACTAAAGAAAATAAACCAGAAACCATGGGAATGTGAAATATAATACATTGTCCTTTAAATTGAAATGAAATACACATGATTAACTTCCTTTAATTCGGGCATTGATTCTATGTTTGTTTGTATCGTGATTATTCGTTTATCTTATTGACCGTAATTAGTCGTCTATTTTACTGAGCATGAAACCACTGTTATTTTCTATATATATATAAAACTGATTTTCCTCATGCATGTGTTACCTACTGAGATATTCGTATCTCACCCCTACTTTATATTTTATTTTTCAGGTCATCTTGGAGAGGACGCCATGGGTTAGACTAATAGTGGGTTGAAGTCTAGAAAATCCTGAGACAAGTGTAGGACATTTTATATAGTTGTACTTATCCTCTTGGATTAATAGTAGGTGATCTAGAAGGATTTATGAGTTAGTTAAATTTGTAGTTGCCTTTAATTTGATTAATTAATGTAATAGGATGATTTAGTTTCTAATAAATGATTTAAGCTTCCTAGCACTCTGATAAATCTTAGTTCTTTATTTCTTTATCTTTGAACTGATTGTAATGTACCACAAGTTAATGTCTTGATCCGAGTCAAAATGAGAAAAAAAATGACCTGGATTCGGGGCGTTACACCTTGTATTGCCTAAGGTATCTCACTTGTATTACCTAAGGTACCCCACGTGTATACCTAAAGTACCTCCTAATTATACCTAAGGTACCCCCTTGTATTGCCTAAGGTACCCCCTTGTATTGCCTAAAGTACCCCACTTAAATACCTAAGGTACCCCCTTTGTATAACTAAAGTACCCCCCTTATATAGTCAAGGTACCCCCTTTGGATAACTAAAGTACCCCCTATATAACTAAGGTACCCCCACTGTTTTACTTAAGGTACACCCCTTTATATAAGTAAGGTACTCCTTTCTATAACTAAGGTACCCCCTCTTATATTACTAAGGTACACCCTTCAAGCATACCTAAAGTATACCCCTTGAAATAACTAAGGTAAAATCCCTTGAAACACCAAGGTACCCCTCAAATAACACTAAGGTACCCACTACCTAATACTAAGGTTGTGAGACATGAAAAATTAATTCAATGACTTCCTAATCATCACATGGGATTGGTTAAAAACAAAGAGTCGCCACCATTCTTTTTAGGTGTGAATGGACACCAAAAATATCAAATAAGCACAAAAAGGCAAATTTAGGGTAAAAAAAAAACAATCAGAGATGGGTAAGGGGATTAGGTTATGAACAGGGGAAGGTGTTAGGTACCCCTATTCATCCGCACAAGGTTGTTTCCAGGTATTGTTCATGTTTTTCAAAGGAAAAAAGGCTTGCTAATCAAAACAAAAGTGAAAGAAATATAAAAGAATGTATGGGTTTTTTTCATGTGAATGATCCAATTAATTCTGGATCCTTCTTATGAAAACAAGAGCCATTTACTTGGGTTTCATGATTGACTGAAATCAAGATAAAGAAAACAAATCTAAAGTGAAAACTTAAAAAATCTGGCTTCAAGTTAAATTCTAGAAATCTAGAAAAAATATTATTTTTATAAAATATTGCAGAATTAAACTTGAACAGTCCAGGACATAGATATGGCCCATATTTCACTTTAGATCAAGAAATCAAAACCAAAAATACCCACGTTGATGAAGAACATCAAAAGGGGAGAACTTATACCGTAGGGTCTTCCCTTAAAAGTGAAAAAGGACTCAAAAACCACCTCATGAAACCCTCGAAATTATTTTCAGGCCTCTGAATCCAGATCTATCATATATATCATGATAGATCCAGGATTTTAGCCTAATATCATAAAAATCGAGAAAATAGTGCTGTAGGTGCAAAGATGTGAAAAATCCAAATTTTAGAAAAAAGTGGGGATCTCATGATATAAACATAATGGATTCATATGATTCATTCAAATTCAAAATAAAACCATTAGAACATGAACAAGATATTCAAAGCAGCCATATCTTACAGATTAGAGCACATGGGGGTCTACCCTACGGATCCACTTATTCTCTTTTCCCCTAGCTCTCTTCACGTTTTAGGGCTAGAGAGGATTCTTGAGGTACTTAGAGATAGGTTTAGGTATACAAACACAATCAAAGGCCTTATTATATAAAAAAGGAGAAAAACATATTATGGGGTTCTATTCTAGGGATCCACCTGTTCCCCTTTCTCCTAGCTCTCTCTTCACGTTTTACGGCTAGAGAGTATTCTTGAGGTACTTGGAGGCAGGTTTGGGAATACAATTATAAACTAGGCCTTATTCTACAACAATGGAGAAGATCAGATTATTTCTAGAATTGAAGATAGAAAATAAAGGAGAAAAGGGACTTACCTGGATTGAGTAAGCAGAGCAGCAAGGATTCCTTTCTTCACTTGGAGCTCTTCAGACTTCAAATTAATGGCCCTTTGCTTGAGAATCTCCCCTCTATTTATAGGCAAACCTAGGGGCATGGTTGTTCCCGAGGGATATACCATGATCCTCCAGATTGGATTGAAAATAGGGATAATGCCAATCCATGGCCAACTAGGATAATTCGGACGGATAAATAAGATAATTCGCATATCCCAGAGATATATTTGGATGCAGATAAGGCTCAGAAATCGAGCAAAGATAAAATTCGCACAAAAACCCCGTGCCCGTATATACATTGCGGGTGCGTCATGCCCGCATTTTCAATACGGACGCTACATGCCCGTATAGTAATTGCGGGCGCGATCAGCTCGTAAGTAAAATACGGACATTGCTTGTTTGATGAAATTTTATGCATTTTTTATCTATTTCAAATCTCAATTACATGTTTTCAATTATTTTCTCATTTTGTAGTACAATTTGGGGTGTTTACAACTGCCCCCTCTTTGCTGGTAATTGGAACCAATTACAACCAGAGAGCAAAAAGACCCACCAATTGCACTTTTTGAGATTTTGTTTGACTAATTGCAATTTGCAAGGATTGAAAGGATGATTTTGGAAAAATAATTTGTGTGGAAGATTTGCTGAAAAGTCCCTAACCTTAAGGGGCAAATCCTCCTCTCTAGTCTCACTGAGCACTCGTGGTTATGAAGTGAGATTCGAGACAAAATTTTTGAACAAAAGTGGGTAAGGTGGCAATCCTTGCAATTTACAATTAATATGGACATCATCCCTTCTGAAAAGTGTGGAGAAAATATGAAAAATGCAAATTTCTATGTTGCCCGCATTTACTTTATGGGCGATTGATGACCGCAATTTGAACACGGGCGTTCATGGCGGTATTACCTTTGCGGGCGCCTGTTGCCCGTATTGCTTCTACCGGTTTTAGGGCTTTACTTATTCACGACCGCGAACAATTCCTCCATTTCTTCTGCTCGTATCTCTTCTCCAAACCCTTTGCGACCGTATCTTCTCTTACGATTCCCCACCTTCAATCTTCGACATCACTTGTCTTCTCCGGCGGGAACTTCGTCTTCTCTGGCAACGGTGGTTCCAATTTCTCCAGTGGTAGTAATCTTCTCTCCTTATTTCGAGCTACTGCCGAGACTGCTGCTTTGACCATCTCTGGGTCAAGCTTCTGTAGACACCCCAAATTGCACAACAAAATGAGAAAATAATTGAAAATATGTAATTGGGATTTGAAACAAGTAAAAAATGCATAAAATTTCATCAAACATTCATTGCCCGTATTTTACTTGCAGGCTGGTCGCGCCCGCAATTCATATATGGGCAGGCTGTGCCCGTATTAACTATACGGGCAAGACACGCCCGTAATATATATACGGGCACGGGCTTTTTGTGCGAATTTATCCTTTCTCGATTAAGCCCTATCTACACCCAAATATCTCTCTGGGAGATGCGAATCCTCTTATTTATCCATTCGAATTCTCTTATTTATCCTATTTGGCAATGGATTGGCATTATCCTTGTTTTTAATTCAATCTGAAACTTTATCTTGGCATATCCCTTGGACCAACCATGCCCCTGGGTTTGCCTATAAATAGAGGGCCTCTCCTCAAGCAAAAGGCCATTAATTTGAAGTCTGAAGAGCTTCAAGTGAAGAAAGGAATCCCTGCTGCTGTACTTGCTCAAACCAGGTAAGTCCCTTTTCCCTTTTATTTTTTGTTTTCAATTCTAGAAATAATCTAATCTTCTCCATTGCTGTAGAATAAGGCCTTCTTATACTTGTATTCCTAAACCTGCCTCCAAATTCCTCAAAAATCCTCTCTAGCCGTAAAACGTGAAGAAAGAGCTAGGGAAAAAGAGAACAGGTGGATCCGTAGGGTAGACCCCCATATGCTATAATTTGTGAGATGTGGTCGCTTTTGATATCCTGCTAATGTTTTAATGATTTTATGTTGAATCTGGATTAATCCTATGAATCCATATTGTTTATAGCATGAAATCCTCTTTTTCTCCTGCAGTTGAGATTTTTCACCACTTTTGCACCTACAGCACTGTTTTCTCGATTTTTGTGATATTAGGCTAAGATCCTGGATCTATCATGATCTATATGATAGATCTGGATTCAGAAGCCTGAAAGTAACTTCTAGGGTTTCATGAGGTGGTTTTTGAGTCATTTTTCATTTTTGAGAAAAGACCCTACGATCTAAGTTCTCCCCTTTTGATATTCTTCATCAACGTGGGTATTTTTGGTTTTGATTTTTTGATCTAATGTGAAATATGGGCTATATCTATGTCCTGGACTGTTCAAGTTCAATTCTACAATATTTTATAAAAATCATATTTTTCTAGATTTCCAGAATTTAACTTGAAGCCAGATTTTTGAAGTTTTCACTTTAGATTTGTTTTCTTTATCTTGATTTCAGTCAATCATGAAGCCCAAGTAAATAGCTCTTGTTTTCATAAGAAGGATCCAGAATTAATTGGATCATTCACATGGAAAAAAGCCATACATTCTTTTATTTTTCTTTTACTTTTGTTTTGATTAGCAAGCCTTTTTTCCTTTGAAAAACATGAACAATACCTGGCAACCACCTTGTGTGGATGAATAGGGGTACCTAACACCTTCCCCTATTCATAACCTAATCCCCTTACCCATCTCTGGTTGTTTTTTTTTAATAGGGTTATTTTTACCCTAAATTTGCCTTTTTGTGCTTATTTGATGATTTTGGTGTCCATTCACACCTAAACAGAATGGTGGCGACTCTTTGTTTTTAACCTATCCTGTGTGATGATTAGGAAGTCATTGTAAGCACCTCATTTTTGCGCTCCCGGAAAAGCTGGAAATGCAAAACTCGGCTAAAAAGTCAAACCCTGAGGGGTTGAAAATTGACTTTTTGATCAAGTGAAAATTGGCCACCTTGTTTTATCTCCATAGATAGAGAATCCCGACACGAGTCCAACGCAACTGAGTTTGCTGGAATCGGAGTCCGGATGAAGGTTCTGTGGGCCGGTCAAACTTGAGGGTGAGCTGAAAGTTGACTTTTTTTTGAACCCTGAGCCAAGTGCTTAGCTCTATGTCATTGGATAGAAGGCTCTGATACTGTTCTAATGCAATTGATTTTGCTCAAATCGAAGCCCGGATGAGGGAGATATGAGCTGTCGAAGTTTCCGAGCAGCAAAACCCAAAAAGCTGCACACGTGGCAAAAAGCCGCACACGTGGTGAGTGGCTCGAGAAAATATCTCGAGAGACAATCTGTAAATATCCAAACATGCAAAACATCCCAGGGTTTAAAGCAAAATTTCGCAGGGACCAAATCTGTGAATATCTAAGAGTATCGGATGAATCTGCGAATATCCAGGGGCAAATCCGTAATTTTTCGATTTGTATCCAACCAAATATATTGGATACACATACCTCAGTATATAACCGACACTATTCATTGGATACAAGGAGATCAGCCCGCGAGATTCACGCCGATTCCCCGACAAATTTGCGGCGACATTAATTTTTCAAATTATTATGTTTTGTATCCGATATTTAATATCGGATACAAAAGGGAACCTAGTGTATCCGACCATATAGGTCGGATACACTAAGGAGATAGTGTATCCGACCTATATGGTCGGATACATTTTTTTCTCTATAAAAAGCCACCAACAAGCTCATTTTGGGGGTTGGCTCCTTTTGCTTCTCTTTGGCCTTCTTCCACCACTTGTCCCCATCCGATTGCCCTTCTCTCCAACCTCATTTGCTTCCACACCCATCCCCTACCCCACTACATACCATTTAATCCTTTGTTCTTCATCCTTTTCTTTGGTCTCCCACTCCAACAAGAAGAAGAACACTTGTTGTTGCTGCCATGGAGGGAAGCTCCAGCGCCATTTGTCTCCTCAAGGAGGTGTCTCCACCTTGTTCCAGAGCTCAAGAACCACCAGGTGAGGCTCCAAGTTACCTTTGGCTTAACATATATTAAAATGAGGTTTTTTTTAGATTCTACTAAGCTTGCTTTCTCCCCTAGCCTGAACCTATTTCCTTAGAGTTTTGGCAGGTGTTTCTTCTCCATTCTACCATATGGAGGTCTCTAAAGGTAAGAGAGACCTCACGCTTGGTTCAAGGGTGAGGAAGAGAGAGTTTCCATGCATCATTTGGTCATGGTAAGTTGCTGTATTTTCTTTTGTGCTCTTGGTAGTGATTCATTCCATTAAAGGAGGGGGCATGCTCCCCGTTAGCTTATGTTCTAATTTACCCCCCATGTAAGCCCCCCCTTCTCCTTCCCTTCTCTATATGTCCCGGGGTTAAGCATGCAGTTTGGGTTGAGATGTTGCTAGAAGACATGGGGGAAATGCGTGTGAGGCTGTTTCTGTTTCGTTAGCATGAGCATGGCTTTGCTGATTGTTTTTTATGTATATGTGCTCACGTGTGTTGCTGTTTTGTTATTCTTTTTGGCGTGCCCTGATTGCTGTTTGAATTGTTATCATACCCCAACAGTGCATGCCCTCCAGCTTGATGTTTCTTGTTGGGAAAGAATGATCCCCTCACCCTTTTTGTTTGCTGATCTCTGCATGTTTAAACCCCTGGAACAGCTGCTGTTCCTAGCTGGTTTGTTCACCAGCCTAGGCCCCTAAAACCAACCCATTAGAACCTCGCATGAAGGCTGCTCCTCCCCAAGCTCCGTGTGTTTTTCACCCCTTTGAGCATGTTTAAAATCCTCATGTATGGCTGCTGTTTTCCTCCCTTGTTTATCATCACAGCAGGTTTTTGGTTCATTCCCCTTGGGTGTGTGCATAAAATTCCTTGTTGTGTGAAGTCATTGGCATGATCCCACTCACCCTTAGCATGCTTTCGACCCCCACCATAGTAGCTGTGCCCGTTCCCCACAGCATCCTTTTCCATGGTTTTTTACTTAAGGCATGCAGGACTTGCTCATGTGGTCGACCATCTTGCATATAGGCATATGTGCGCATACCCCCGTTTGCGTGCTAAGTTTTTATGTTGCTGTTCCTTTATATTTATAGCATGTTCGCTTATTTGCATGAGTATTTATGTAGTCCATTAAGGTACATATGCATCCCCTTTTGCTCCATGATACCCTTTGCCATGAACATGGGAGTTGCTGCTGGGGGACAGCAACAAACTTTGGCTATTTGTTGCAGCCACCAGTAGGTTTAACCTCCCCCCCCCCCATGTTTCTGTTTTGCCTGCCCAACTACTATGATTTTGCATGTGCATTAGCATGCTCCCCAGCCCTTTAACTTGCCGCAAGCATGATCCCTTTACCTCCATGATCCCTATATGACATGCTGGTTTTTTCTGAGGAACAGCAGGTTCCTTTTCTCCTTGTTTTGTGGAGTGTTTGTTAATTTGCTTTCGTGTGTATTTGCATAGCAGGCCTGGCCGATTATGGCCTTTGGTATGTGTAACGCCCCGAACCCGGGTCAATGCAAAACCGGCACCCAACTCGAACCCGGTTCGCTACTGTAACAACCCAAGTCCGGTTCAACAACCAAACTCGAGGTGTTACCACGAAGCTGGGGTCAGATACAAACCAAGATTCAGAATAATTTTAAAACTTTAATGAATTAATTACATCAGAGTTATGGTGACCAATAAAAACAATTCTTTATTCAATAATATCAATTCAGTTTACCATAAAGTTTATCTAATCAACATGTGGCATTAATACCAATTATAATTCTACCCATCAAATTAAAACCCCATCTTTGCGATCTCTCCAAGCAACCTGAAAAATAGGGGAAAACGGAGTGAGATTTACATCTCAGCAAGTAGTAGGTGCATGCAATTTGAAACAGTCCAATGTAAGCAATAGTCATGAGGTATTCGATTAATCAACGATAAGACGAGAAATCCCAGTTATTCAGGACAATTACAAATAAGGCGATAAAACACGTGCCATTGCAGGACTCACAAAGATGATAAGTATTTGAGATGACACTCGACTAACTGCTATTCCACCGTGCGGCTTAGGGGCAGTGCTACTTAATGATGCTCAAGCCCTATGCAGCACAGCTTAGGCAAGAGTCGTAGTCACCGACTTATTGCACACGAACCCAGCAGAGTTGGACGTACCACCAGCATGCAGCACTAGAATCAATACATGGAGTGTGGTCGCTTATCCACATGTACAGGGAATCACCAGGGGCTCACCGGGGTGTCCCTCCAGACATAGGACCTTCTCAGAACAAACTAACTTGCAAAGGGAAGCGCGCTCGCATATAGGAGTAACTCAACCCAAACTAAATACTACTCAGCTAACCAGCCAAAACTATGGATCCATATACAGCTAAGTGTAAGTGTGAAAACTCACACTCCTTATATGGCAAATGTTTGACAAATTATATCCTCTAATAAATTTCAAAGATGTGCAGAATCAAAATAGAAATTTTGTGAATTTAGTAAAGAGGAAAGGTGAGGCTGCCACACAACTACCACGCCGCTGGTAGCTCAAGGAAATGTAAAGATTTCTAAAGAAAAAACATTTCGTAAAGGCACTTGCAAGGATCAACGCCGCTACCACTCCGCTGGCAGCGCATAAGTGAAATAGCACTTTAAAAGTAAAGCACGCGTACCAGCTTCGTAAGGCGACGCCGACACGCCGCTGGTAGCGCAGAGCAAGATTGAAGAGTCTACAAATCTGCTGTGCACATGCCGCGTACCCTCCCGCTAGCAGCACGCTGGCAGCGTGCCCTTAACTGAGTCTTTTGGATTTGAGCGGGATTTGAGTTCGCTTCCAGCCGTCTACCCCGATCGCACCACGACGCCACCAGCGCTCGACGCAATCTGAGATTTCTTATTTAAATATACGAGCTGTATTCTTTTTGAAAAGACTTTTTTCCTTTGATCAATTGGATTTGGATCTTGAGGTGTTCGAGATTCAACCAATTCGTTTTTAGAAAGTCGGTGATCGAGTGAGGGGGAGATCTGAGAGAGATCACCTGGAATTGAAGTTTGAGGATTCTTCTTCAGTTCGTAACTTCACTGGATCGTGAGATCTCCTGGATTGGTGATCGACCTTGTTTGATACATAGGTGGATTCCTATTGCATTGTATCATCTCAGTGGACTCTGAGGTGATTGTCACGATCTGGATTGATCGTGAATTGCAGCTTGTGGAATCAAGTTGTGTTGCAGTTCGTGGATTCGAGCTGTGGATCTGGATTGATCGTCACTTGCAGCTTGTGGATTCAAGCTGTGTTGCAGTTCGTGGATTCGAGCTGTGGATCTGGATAGATCGTGAATTGCAACTTGTGGATTCAAGTTGTGCTACAGTTCGTGGATTCGGGCTGTGGATTGCTGTTGAGTGAGTTCAATTGTAAAGGTTAAGTGTGTCTTCCTTTGTAATTGACTTTCATTCAATAGTGGAGATTCTAAGGGTTAGTCGCCTCATATAGACTCGAGGTTTTTCCTGGATCTGGATTCAGGTTTCCTCGTATAATTTCTGTGTGTATGTTTCCGCATTGTTAAGTTCTTAATTGTTGTAGATCGTGGACCTTTAGAATAGTCCCCTACTCTTTTCAATTGGTATCAAAGCCTATTCACTTTGAATTGTTATACAAAGTGTGATCTAGATCTATGGCATGGACTTTGGAAAAGAAGGAGGATCTACCTCTAGACCTCCATTATTTGAAGGTAACAATTATTCTTACTGGAAAGCAAGGATGAGAGCTTACTTGAAATCTATCGATGAGCGTGTCTGGCTCTCGGTTTGCAATGGTTATCATCCATCAGAAATCACAACAGAAGGAGGTGTTGTGATACCTAAACCTCATGATCAGTGGAGTAAAGCTGAATCTGATCTATGTGGATGGAACAACAAGGCAATGAATGCCTTATTTTGTGCTGTAAGTGTTGAGGAATTCAGGAGAATTTCCTCATGTGAAGTAGGTAAGGAAGCTTGGGACATTCTTGAGGTCACTCATGAAGGTACCTCAGCTGTCAAGCTGTCTAGACTTCAAAGACTTACAACATCTTTCAAAACTTTATACATGAAAGATGATGAGTCTTTTGATGAATTTTATGCTAGACTTTCGGATATTGTTAATTCGAGTTTTAACCTTGGAGAAAAGATCTCTACATCAAAGGTTGTTAGAAAGATCTTAAGATCTTTGCCTGAAAAATTCAGACCAAAAGTTACTGCCATTCAAGAGGCAAAAGATGTGGATACCATGAGAATTGAAGATCTGGTAGGATCTTTACAGACTTATGAGCTAGATCTGAATGTTCCTAAAAGGAGTAAAGGAATAGCTCTAAAATCTGTAAATAATGAAGAATCAGATAATTCTGAAGTAGATCTGGATGAATTAGTTCTCTTAGCTAAAAAGTTTAAGAGAATGTTTAAAAAGAGACAATCTAATCCTGTATCATCCATGGACAGATCTAATAGGAGATCTGATAAGAAAATTTCTGATCTAAGAAAGGAGAAGAAATTTTCTCAGAATGATGAAGTTCAATGTTATAAATGTAGAGGACTTGGACATGTTGCCTCTGATTGTCCCTCAAAGGATACAAAGAAAAAGACAAATTATCAGGTTACTTGGGATGACAGTAATACTGATAATTCTTCACAATCAGATGAGGATATTTCTGCTAATTTTACTGCTTTCAATTCTTTTTACTCATCTTCTTCTGATAGTTCAATCTCTGACATTGCAGGAGATAATAAAGAAAGTTTGTCAGATGATCATGAAGAAGAATTACAAGAAGCCTACAATCAGCTATACAAGGAATTCAATAGAGCTCAGAAGAAAGTCAAGAAACTGAGTAAAAAATTGAAGGAGTCAGAAACAGAGAAAAATAAAGCATTTGCAGAAATAGATTCATTAAACAAGAAGTTACTTGAAAGACATGTCAAAGAAAATTTTCTGGTAACTTCTTTGACTAAAAAAACTGAAAAATTAAAAGAAAAGGAAGTTCAGATTTCTGCACTTCAAGGTAAAGTTATTGAACTTGAGAAATTTTCAAATTCAGTTCAATCTAATGCTTCAAATGTTTCTACAGGAAATCATCAAATTGATGAGGCATCAACTTCAAAGGAAGTTCCTGAAAGCTCAAATTCTGCTGAAAAGAGAATGAGTGTAAGTAATCAAAATAAGGAATTTTCACAGAAAATTTCTGCTGGAGAAGTAAGCTCAACAGGTAAATCTTCAAAATCTGAAAAATCTAAATCTGTACAGTTTAGAAATACTGTCAAATCTGGAAATTTTGATTCTTCTGGATATAGATTCATACCTGTGTGCCATCATTGTAATAAAAAAGGTCATATAAGACCAAAGTGTCATGTTTTGCATGGTTTTCCCAAGGGATATTTTGACAGTAAGAGGAAAGTAAATCAAAGTCAGTCTTTGGATTTATATAACAGATTTGATTCCTTGTTAAAATTGACTGAATCATTAAATAAGGAAGTTACAAATCTGTCAAAGAAACTTCCTTCAAAACCCCAAGTTGTTGATGAAGGTACTTCTCAGAAAACACATGAAAAACAGATTTGGGTTAGAAAAGACTGCTTAGTTGCAAATGTGGTTCATATAGCTTTGAAAGTTCATGATGTCAACATGTGGTACTTGGATAGTGGTTGTTCAAGACATATGTGTGGACATAAGTCTATGTTTAGTATATTTGAAGAATATTTTGGTGGAAGTGTAACATTTGGTGATGGAAGCACTTCTCAAGTCAAAGGTAAAGGAACAGTAATTGGTCCTAATGGAGTTTGTCTAAAAAATGTTTTATTTGTATCTGGTTTGAAGGCAAACTTAATTAGTATTAGCCAGTTATGTGATTCAAGATTGTTTGTCAACTTTACCAAAAAAGAATGTAAAATTTTGGATAATTCTGGTAGAACTGTTCTTATAGGTGTAAGAACAAGTGACAATTGTTATGGAATCATTGGAAACAATGAAAGCTCTTTAAAATCTTCTGTATGCAATGAAATTGATTTGTGGCATAGAAGACTTGGTCACATTAACTATAGAGATTTGTCAAAAATCTCTAAGTCTGAATTGGTTAAAGGAATTCCCAAGTTTGGGAACAATAAAAAGAAAGGAATGTGTGGTCCTTGCAATCAAGGAAAGCAAATCAAAGCCACACACAAGAAAACCAATATTATAGGAACAACTAGACCATTAGAACTGATTCATATGGACTTGATGGGACCTACAAAGACTGAAAGTCTTGGAGGAAAGAGGTATATCTTTGTTGCTATAGATGACTACAGTAGATACACCTGGGTAAATTTTCTAAGATAAAAATCTGAATGTTTTGATTGCTTTAAACAATTGTGCTGTCAAATTCAAGTTGAAAAGAACTTGCAAATAGGGAGGATTGTTAGAATAAGATCTGATCATGGAACAGAATTTGAAAATCAGATGTTTTCCAAATTTTGTGAAGAACAAGGAATTAAACATGAATTTTCTGCTCCTAAGACTCCACAACAAAATGGAGTTGTGGAAAGGAAGAATAGAGTTTTGCAAGAAATGGCTAGAACCATGATGATAGCCAAGAAAGTGTCAACAAAATTCTGGGCTGAAGCAATAAATACTGCCTGTTATATAAGTAACAGAGTATATGTCAGATCTGGGTGGAAACAAACTCCTTATGAAATTTGGAAAGGAAAACAGCCAAACTTGAAATATTTTAGAGTCTTTGGAAGTAAATGTTATATCCTAAGGGATAGAGAAAATCTAGGAAAATTTGATTCTAGAAGTGATGAAGGAATCTTTCTAGGATATTCTTCTTCCAGTAGAGCATACAGAGTTTTTAACTTGCAAAAATCTGTTGTAATGGAGTCTATTAATGTGTTAATAGATGATGAAGGAATTCACTGTGAATTTTTGTAGGTTGTAGATGAAGAGGATGAAAGCAAAGATGCTTCCTCAAGCAATGAAGCTGTTCCTCTGACAAAAACTCTCAAAGACCACCCAACTGAGCAAATTGTTGGAAATATTTCAGATGGAGTAAGAACAAGACATCAATTACATAATGAGGTAAGATTTTCTTCTTATTTATCTCAATTTGAGCCAAAATCTTATAAAGATGCCTTGTTGGATGAATCTTGGTTAAATGCTATGCATGAAGAACTAAACCAATTTACTAGAAATAATGTATGGGAATTGGTTAAAAGACCCTCTAATCTGAATGTGATAGGAACCAAATGGATTTTTAAGAACAAATCTGATGAGAATGGGATTGTAACCAGAAATAAAGCTAGGCTTGTTGCTCAAGGATACACCCAAGTAGAAGGAATAGATTTTGATGAAACCTTTGCTCCTGTAGCTAGGTTAGAATCAATCAGATTACTTTTGTCTATTGCATGCTATTTGAAGTTTAAACTGTTTCAAATGGATGTTAAGAGTGCATTCTTGAATGGCTATCTGAATGAAGAGGTTTATGTAGAGCAACCTAAAGGATTTGAGGACACAAATCATCCTAAACACGTTTATAAGCTGAACAAGGCCTTGTATGGACTCAAACAAGCTCCTAGAGCTTGGTATGAGAGACTCACCTCTTTCTTACTTGAATTTGGTTTCATGAAAGGAAATGTTGATAAAACTCTCTTTATTCAAAGAGAGTCCAAGCATATGTTGATTGCTCAAATCTATGTTGATGACATAGTGTTTGGATCTACTTCTGAAAACCATGCTCATTCCTTTGGAGACTTAATGAAGAGTGAATTTGAGATGAGTATGATGGGTGAACTGAATTTTTTCTTAGGACTTCAGATTTATCAATCTCAACAAGGGATTTTTTTCTCTCAAGCAAAATATGCTAGAAATCTAGTCAAGAGATTCAGTTTAATTCATGCAAAACATGCTAGGACTCCTATGAGTACTAGCTTAAAGCTTGGAAAAGATGAATCTGGGAAGGATATAGACCCAACCTTGTACAGAGGGATGATTGGAAGTCTTCTGTACTTAACAGCAAGTAGACCTGATATAAGTTTTAGTGTTGGAGTTTGTGCAAGATATCAGGCTAATCCTAAAGAATCTCATCTAAATGCTGTGAAAAGGATTATAAAGTATGTAAATGGAACTGTTGATCTGGGAATTTGGTTCTCCAAAGAAACAAACCCATATCTTACTGGATACACTGATGCTGATTGGGCTGGGTGTATGGATGATAGAAAAAGCACCTCTGGTGGTTGCTTTTATATGGGTAATAACCTCATTGCTTGGTTAAGCAAAAAGCAAAACTCAGTTTCACTGAGTACAGCTGAAGCAGAGTACATTGCTCCAGGAAGCAGTTGTACTCAACTAATTTGGATGAAACAAATGCTATCTGATTATGGTTTAGATCATGATCAAATGATACTCTTCTATGACAATCAAAGTGCCATAAATATTTCCAAAAATCCTGTTCAACACTCAAGGACTAAACATATAGACATCAGGCATCACTTTATAAGAGAGTTAATTGAAGACAAAACTGTTATGATTGAATATATATCTACTGAAAAACAGTTAGCTGATATTTTCACTAAACCTTTAGATCAGAACAGATTTGAAACTCTTAGGAAATCCCTAGGAGTATGCTCTCAAAACTGAAAATCAGGTTCTGTTTTGAGTTAATTTAGATGTAAAATGATTTACATGTCTGTTCAAAATGAATTTATGTGTTCTTGATACTAAAATCTTAATTCAGGAAGCTTGAGTCTATGCATATTGACAGAAATGTCTTGTTCTCATCTATCACTTTTGTCTTAAACACCTTTGTGTATTGAAGTTTATTGTGTGTTGAAGCTTGGGATCTATAGGCTATCACCTTTATGAAAAGAAAAGTTTTGGAAATGGCTGCCATAGAGATTAGAGTGAAAGCCACTGTAATTCTCAAAAAGAAAAAGAGAAAGAGGGTATATCCTTGGAATGAACTGTAAACTCAGGTTTTTTAAGGGTCAATGCCTTTTACAAAAAGAAAAGAAAAAAGAGATCAGAAAAGGCTACCTATCTTTGATGTGTGAAAGCCACCAAAATGAAGTTTGGGATATGTCTATACTTTCCAAGTATGATTACACTAAAATAGCCTTCCATATACATAAAGTGTAAAAGTCAAAAATATTTCACACACTACACAAGCATTGATTCATTAATATGCATGTGTGCTCAATATCTTGAAGAAAATTTATAGTATGAGAAACCATGAAGGAAATTTTGGTCATAGATATGAAATGTGTCACATCTGAATTAACCTTGATAGGTTCTTCAAGATCAGTTTTGTGATAAGTACTTCTTAGATTGAATAAAAGTTGACTATCTGGATGATTTTTAGTTTAGTTAAAATCTTAGCTTTGTGTTTAGATGTATGAGTTTTTTCATGAAGAATAGTTCAAACTCTTTTTATAAATTTTTGCCTTGTGAGTGTGTTTTTTCTTGTTTGTGCATGTGCACCTTCTACGTCGCTAGAAGCGTGCAGGTAGCCTTCTCCCTTCTTTCATGCTTTGGCACCTGCCCTGTTAAGCGTCGCCGGATGCACGCTGGCAGCGTGTTCTTTTTGTCTATAAAAAGGTGAAATCTGTTTCACTTTTTTTACCTCTGTTTTTTTTTTTCTTACCTGCGGTTCTCTTCGCTCCTCGCGTCGTGGTCATTCTTTGCCTTCGTGCTTACCTTCCGTCACCTTGTCCACTGTTCAGGTAAAATTTTTTTTACTGTCTTCGTCTTGCTTCTTCATTTTCTTCTTCCTATTACAGTGTGCTTCTCTCGTTCTTCTAAGTTAGGGTTTGGTAGATTGTTCTGCCATTAGGGCTTTGCCGAGCTTTGCTTGTGTTCTTCTCTCTCGTCTATTTTTTTCATCATGCCTCTCAAGAAGAAGTCTAGAACTGATTCTCCTTCCACCTCTTCTCCACTAGTAAGAACCTCTCCGGTTGTTTCTTCTCCACCGGTGAGACCCCCATCCCCTTCACATTCCTCTGAACCATTCATTGGAAATGGTTTGTCTGATTTTAATGAGTTCTTCAAGCACAGGCCACTCCTTTTGGAAAGGGCCATTAAGCTTGATTCCTTTTCTGAATCTCCTCTCTTCTCATTGTTCTCGGACAATGGTTGGAAGAAATTTGCTTTGATAAGTGGTTTTGCATATCCTGACTTGGTTTGAGAATTCTATTCGAACCTCCACCATCTTCATCTTGCCAATCAAGGCTTTGTCAAAGCCTATGTCGGGCATATCTTTCGACTTCTCGAAAGATCTTATCTCCTCTCTTCTCGAGCTGCCCCTTGTTGATTCTCCTTCCTTTGACTTCCTTGATTCTCACTCTGATCCTCCCATGGAGTCAATAATTTCTTCTCTGATTGTTCAGGGTGCTCCCACCTCCATAAAAAATAAGCCCAACTATCTTCCTCATGGCTCACTTCAAGATCTCCTCAAGATCTTGAATCTGTTTATCTGTGCTTCTCTTGTTCCCTCAGATCATCATTCTGAGATTTCTCACTCCAGAGCCAGACTCCTTCATGCTATCTGGAACAGAGACACTGTTTGTCTACCCTCCATCATATTCAATCAGATCCTTCAGTCTCGAAATTTAAAATCCAAGACTGCTGCTCTTCCTTTTGGGATCTTCATCACCTACTTGTGCATTCACCAGGGGGTCCTCCCTGATCCTGTTGAAATGATCCTTCACCCCAAACCTCCCATTGATGCCTCCACCCTCACCAGAAGCAAACGAGCAAATCCTTTTCGGTTGGCTTCTTCTGAGCCTTCTTCTTCTCATTCCTCCTTGTCCAGTTCTGATGCGATTGCCATCCTGGACAAGTTGAATTCCATGCAAGCCTCCCAGGAGGCTTTCAATTCTGAGGTAAGGGCTCACATGCTCATGATGAGCATGTTCAAATCAGAGACCCAAGAGAAGCTGGAGAAGCTTGCAAAAGATGTTGATTTTGCCTATGGCGAGGTACAAAGGGATGTTGCTGCTCAGCAACGGATGCAAAATGAAGCTGATCATTTTCTGAGCAGCATTCGAAGGACTCAGTTGGAGATGGATCACAAACTTTGCTGGCTGCACTCCCGGTCCCAAGATGCATATCGACATTACTCTAGAACTTGGGATTCGAAACCTCCTTCCAGAAAGGGGGAGTCTTTTTGATGTTGTTGCTGCTGGTTGTTGGTTGATGCTGGTTGTTGTTGATGCTGGTTGTTGGTTGATGCTGGTTGTTGTTGATGCTGGTTGATGGTTGCTGGTTGTTATATCAAGTTTTTGTTTTTTTTTGTTCTGTTGGTTTTTGGGTTTTCTGAAAGTAGGTTTAAGGGGGATTTTTTGTTTGGTTGGATGTGTATATAGTTGCTGAACATTGTATATGTCTTCTGAATACTGTATATCCTCTCTGAACATGAATGAAATTCTGAATTCTCCCTTCTCATGGTGTTTTGAATGTTTAAATGGAATTCAATATCTGAATTTGATAATAAGGACTCTTGTAAGTTTGTTGTCAGGCATTTGCAAAGGGGGAGATTGTAAGTGTGAAAACTCACACTCCTTATATGGCAAATGTTTGACAAATTATATCCTCTAATAAATTTCAAAGATGTGCAGAATCAAAATAGAAATTCTGTGAATTTAGTAAAGAGGAAAGGTGAGGCTGCCACACAGCTACCACGCCGCTGGTAGCTCAAGGAAATGTAAAGATTTCTAAAGAAAGAACATTTCGTAAATGCACTTGCAAGGATCAACGCCGCTACCACTCCGCTGGCAGCGCATAAGTGAAATAGCACTTTGAAAGTAAAGCACGCGTACCAGCTTCGTAAGGCAACGCCGACACGCCGCTGGTAGCGCAGAGCAAGATTGAAGAGTCTACAAATCTACTGTGCACATGCCGCGTACCCTCCCGCTAGCAGCACGCTGGCAGCGCGCCCTTAACTGAGTCTTTTGGATTTGAGCGGGATTTGAGTTCGCTTCCAGCCGTCTACCCCGATCGCACCACGACGCCACCAGCGCTCGACGCGATCTGAGATTTCTTCTTTAAATAGACGAGCTGTATTCTTTTTTAAAAGACTTTTTTCCTTTGATCAATTGGATTTGGATCTTGAGGTGTTCGAGATTCAACCAATTCGTTTTTAGAAAGTCGGTGATCGAGTGAGGGGGAGATCTGAGAGAGATCACCTGGAATTGAAGTTTGAGGATTCTTCTTTAGTTCGTAACTTCACTGGATCGTGAGATCTCCTGGATTGGTGATCGACCTTGTTTGATACATAGGTGGATTCCTATTGCATTGTATCATCTCAGTGGACTCTGAGGTGATTGTCACAATCTGGATTGATCGTGAATTGCAGCTTGTGGATTCAAGTTGTGCTGCAGTTCGTGGATTCGAGCTGTGGATCTGGATTGATCGTCACTTGCAGCTTGTGGATTCAAGCTGTGTTGCAGTTCGTGGATTCGAGCTGTGGATCTGGATAGATCGTGAATTGCAACTTGTGGATTCAAGTTGTGCTACAGTTCGTGGATTTGAGCTGTGGATTGCTGTTGAGTGAGTTCAATTGTAAAGGTTAAGTGTGTCTTCCTTTGTAATTGACTTTCATTCAATAGTGGAGATTCTAAGGGTTAGTCGCCTCATATAGACTCGAGGTTTTTCCTGGATCTGGATTCAGGTTTCCTCGTATAATTTCTGTGTGTATGTTTCCGCATTGTTAAGTTCTTAATTGTTGTAGATCGTGGACCTTTTGAGTAGTCCCCTACTCTTTTCACTAAGCCCACTGACACAAACTACGATAAAACCACATACGGGAGGACACGCTAATGTAGGAGGCATACACACTTTTACCCGTAAAGGATTACACATCTTTACACAGAGGATTACCCATCTCTGCCGTAAAAGTTAATATCAACTCAACCACAAAAGCCGTATCACCCAACCGTAAAAGTAAAGTGAACAACATCATACCACATACCAAACCATACCCAAGTATTCCATTCCAAGTGAAAATCATGATTCAATCATTACAAATCCAATTATAGGCTTTTTCAGAATAACATATGCAATTCTTCCAATTATATTCAAAATAAAACTCAAGTATCATAAATCTGATAAAATCTGAGTTTATGCAATTCCAGTAGCAAATATTCCTATTTAAAGCTCAAAATAAAGTAAATCCAATCTTACTTAGAGTTTTCTTTATTAATCCCTTTTTATTAGAATCCAATTTCCTACCTTAGCACCTAAGCTAGTTTCTATTTGAATTTTCAGTATTTTATTTTTCCAGCATGTTCTACAAACCTAGAATGAAGTTTAAAAGATGTTTATAAGCTATAAATTTCAGTAATATTATTTCTAGCAATATCCATACCCTTTGACTCTTTTATAAACAATCCTTTCATTATAACCTTCAATTTATTGCTTAATATTTCCAAATTAATTTTATAATTTTTATAGCCTAATTAGGTCCTTATAAAGATGCTAACGTGCTTAACTAATCAGAAAATTTATTGGATAATTATTCCTATTACAAAATTCCCAAAATCTGCAAAATCTGAACAGAGCGCCTACCTTTACAGGGCTGGGCGATCCTAGGCGCTAGTGCAATTTTTAACAGAATTTTCCAGATTTGCAAAGTTCGGATTTTTATACTTTTGCTATATGTTTCTTTGGTCTAAATTAATCTAATAACATTCTAAAACATTCCTAAAACCTTCTAGATCAATTCTTATTAATAAAATACCATCCTATAATTTATTTCATGATCAAACCAAGTTTTCTCCATTATTTCAACAAATCCTTCAAGAACACCAAACACTAAAATATAAACAATTTGATTCCATGTAAATACTGTTCCGACTAATCCATTCAATCCATATGAAATCACAAAAAACGAAATCATGTAGTTCTTCACGTTTTCCAAGGGTTACTATTTGCCTTATACGCTAAATCCTTCTTCCATTGAAACTTCTAATTCTAGACCTGACTTTTGCTCCCAAAGGCACCAAGCGAGACTCTTCCAATTCAAATCTCCACCGTACACAATGTAGTTCCATCAGTGAAGAACAAAACCTCCAAATTGGAAGGCGATCCACCGTACGGATTTTCCCCGATCATATTTTGATGGTGGCTGGTCAAACACCTCCATTAGGAACCTCCTTCCTTTGTCTCCCTCTTTTCTCTCCAGAAGAACCCACGAAAATTCCCTCTTGTCTAACCTTAGTTTCCTATTTATACTAAGCTTTAGAAATCCTAAACCAACCCTAATTGGCTAATTTAATTTGGGCTAACCCAACCATGGTCTAGTTAAAGCCTAATCCTTCTAATTTAATTCCTACTTTTTCTCCACCTTCTATTTTCTACTTAAACAATACTAATTAAGTTTCTTATTATCTAAACCCCCATTTATAACCTATTTTCATGCAAAACATTTAATTAAACATTATTATCACTTAAAACCTTATTTTCCCCAAATTAAGACGTGAAATCTCCTAATTACCCTTTGTCCCACTTTTAGGCTTTTTATTAATTTCTTTTAATTTCTAGATTGTCAAAATAAATTATTTCCTTCTATTTTCTAATTCTTGTTATTATTTAAGGATCTAATTATTAATTACCCTTTTCTGAAAATTACCAAAATACCCTTTTTACTCTTTTAGGTTAATTTCATTAAAATTCTTTCTTTATTTACAACTTATGACTTATTTGAATTACTTACCTTCTAAATCTTCACTTAACTCATATTTTCTTTTATTTATTATTTATTTATTTATTAGGTTAAAATTCGGGGTTTTACAGTATGAGCCCATCACCCCTTTAGCCACTGTCATGGTTTAAATAAGCTGCTGCCTCTGGCAGCAGCAGCACCTTTTATCCTCGGTAGCACACCAAACCCCACCCAAAACTTGGTCTCAAAGTGTTGTCCCCTTTGTCTACAGCAGCCCCTTTTGTTTTCTTTTCATGTAGCATATGGTTTTTTTTACATGTATATAAGCATGCTCCCCTAGCCCCCTACTACCCACTGTTTTAACCGCTTTGAAATCCCCAAAACCACCTTAAATCAGCTGTCCCAGCATGTATGCCCATACCCCAGCATCCCTAGGGTGATCCCCAAGCCTGTGTGTGAATGCAACTGTAAGCACCTCATTTTTGCACCTCCCAAAATGCAGAAAATGAAATTTTAATTGAAAAATTCAAACTTGAGAAAGTCAAAAAGTTGACTTTTTTATCTGGTGCAAATTAGTCACCATGCTTCCCACCATTGGAAAGAGGATTCCGATACGGTTCTAATGGAACAAAGTTTGCTGAAATCGGAGTCCAAATGAAGAAGTTATGGACTGGTCAAATCTGAGAAACGCAGAAATTTAGTTTCTGCTAAACCCCAGAACCCCATTTGATACCAGTAGAAAGAGCATCTCGACATGATTCTAGCGCAACTGAGTTTGCTGGAATCGGAGTCCCGGATGAGGAAATATGAGCAAAATTGGCTCCGGGACGCGACCCGGCACTTCTGCTAAAAAAACTCGAATTTGCTGCTAAACTAAAGTTCAGTGGATAGGGAATGTCGCACTGATTCCAATGCCACTAAGTTTGCTAAAATCGGATATCAAACGAGAGAGTTGTGGGCAGTTAAAGTTTCTGAAAATCTGAACACGTGGCAAACAGTGAAGAAAGAGCAGCAAAGTAAAAAGTTTTGAATTAAAAAATAATATTTTTGCTAAAAATCTAATTAAAGTATTTAAAATAAAAGAAAAAGAAAATAAAAATTAAAAGATGCATGTGCATCCAAAACCCAAAACAAAAATCTTAATAAAATAATAATAAAAGTAAACTATCTAATGAATTAAATAAGAAAAAATAAGAAAAAATAAGAAAATGAAAAGAAAATATGATTGAACGAATTCTCCCATGTGGAGAATTCGTTCAACCATTGATTGGAGGCTAAGTAAGCCAAGCAATTATTGTTTTTGTTTAAAAAAAGGGCATGAAATGAAAAGGTAAAGGTTTTGGTCATGAAGGAAGAAAGTAATTGATTTTTAGTCAAGGAATATATAAGGCCACCTTAGCCCATTTTGAGGTGGTTGGCTCATTTTTTGTTGAGCTCTCTCTCACCTTTCTCACTTCTCCTTTCTTCTCCCCTCACTTTACCTTCCTTTTGCTCCCCAAACCCAAAGGGATTTTATCTAAGGCTCTCCCATCATCTCCTCTCTTCTTTTGCTCCATTGTGCCTAAGCAAGGAGTAGGGTGCTTGCTGTTGTTGCTGTGGGAGAGGGGTTGTCCAGCCCTTGCCTTGCCTCAAGAAGGCTCAACACACCTCCAAGAAGAAAAGAAATCCCAAGGTATTGTTCCCCATGACCTTTTATACCACATATGTGAGAATGAATGTATTTTGTGATGCTTAGGAAGTCTCGCATTTTCCATGTTAACATCAGTTTTTCTGTATAATTTTCGTGTGCTTTCCTCCCCATTTTTTGTCACATAAAGATCTCCCAAGGCAAGTGATTATACATATGGGTTGAAGGAGAGAGATCCATGTGTAGTTCCATGTGAGCATGAGAGTTTTTTTACGAACTTCTAGTGTCCGTAGGTTGCTGTCTTGGGGCTTATTTTGAGTATTTTATTAGAGGAGCATGTTCCTCTCTACCCCTTCTCATGTATCCCACAAGTAAGCCCCCTCCTTTCCCTTCTTTAGATACCATATTATTGGGTTAAATGGGTGATATATGAGGCATGCTAGGAATACTTTTATCTTGATTATGTATGTCTAGGTTATTACTTTGTATGCGTGCGGGTTTACCTCCATATGAAGCCCATAGGACTACTTTCGAAACAATGCAAGTATGCCACTTTATTAGTTTATTTTGCATGCTTTATCATGATTATATTACTTCCTTCGAGTTGCTGTTTTCGGCCACTTGAGGTCATCTCCCATTTGGTTTGCACACGGCCATGCCCTCGTTTGATGTATGCGTAGGGTCTCCCTTCACTCACCACCATTTAGAACATATGCATGTCCCTGTTTTGCAGTCATATGAGCACTTCCCATTTGCTGTTTTGGCATGCTTGACATGGTGTTCATCTCATGTTGGTTGTAGCAAGTACACACACCCACTTTAGCATGAAGATGGTTTTTCAAGCTTTTTTCGTGTTTTATTTTCTTGCCAATATGGTTACTATTTTTTTTAGAATGAAGAGGACGCCAAGATAGGGACACTTAGTCCTTGTTTGCTTGTTGAGACAAGTGAAGGGAACCCCCTACTCATTCCCTTGTGTTTGATCCTGAAAGCCCCAAAAAGTAGGCCAAAGGGCCTCACCTGAACCACTCTGGGCTCACACAGAAGCCCACACAAAGGCCTGGGACATCCTAGGAAGCCTAGAAACCCTACCCCCATGCAAAAATCCGAAAAAGGAGGCCTCTGTATGTTGATCCGGCAACTCAGGCCGGATCAACAGAAACCCATTCATAATCGGCCAAAGGTGCCGGATACACTGTGTCCTGTGTGTAACCGGCATCTCAGGCCGGCTACACTGTCTGAATGTTAATTTTGCTGTTTTTGTGATCCTATGTCATTTTCTTAATTGTTTAAATCAAACCGAATCAAACCAAGATGGGCCATGGACCGATCCGGTCCAAATTGATTCCCGGTGGGCCTTCCAACGGGGCCCACCAAGCTCGACAGACTTCTTTTGATAAATCAAGATGAATCTAACCGAATGAGTGGGCCACACCATTGGAGGCCCACCAAAGCCCAATTGGGGCAGCATGATGCTTAGATTTAGGCATGGTTTGTTTGAGACCAAGGGCAGGGCCTATAGGGCCCACCAAGCCCATTAACCAACCAAGGTTAGGGTTTCAAAACCCTAACTCAAGAAGTCTTGGGCTTTTAAACCCAAGCCCAGGTAAAGGGCCCCAAGCCCAATGCTTGGCCCATTTTGGCATGGATTAAGCAAGATAACTCAACAAACTTGGCAACCAACTGTGTGGCCCGCTCAAGGGCCCACAAAGCAATCCCAGCCCGCTTTGGCATGAAATCCACTTAAATAAACGAACTTAAACTTCAAATAAAAATCAATTCATTTGAACCAAAGCCCAAAGGGCCTCTCAGGTTTAGACTGAGGCCCACCAAGGGGATATATGGGCCACACTTGGCCCACCAAGGAATCCGTGGGCCTTCCAACGGGGCCCGCCCATGCAGACTCATCTCACTTTAAGCTAAAGAAGATAAAATCAAGTAAAGGGACCCACACCGCTTTGGCGGTCCCGCCAGACTTAACTAAATCGAATGCTGGAATAGGAATCGGGTGAGTGAGAGACCAGAGTTGACTCAAACCAGGGAAACCTAAGGGACCCATCACTTGACGGGGTGGACTGGGGTGTCTACGGACTTCCCCAGACTGCAACCGAGAACCTACTTAGAATCTCAAGCCGCAGACCAAGCCTTAGTAGAAGAACTTAGGCACCCAGGTGTCTGCCTGCACCCCATCAGGCAGTGGCGACTCCAAACAAATCCCGAGGCACGCATTGTTTTGCGTGCGCCTCGTCGTGTGACTGAAATCAGGCGCGCACAGCAACCCCTCAAGTTCAACCTCCACGCATTGCCTACCTCCATGTACATGCTGAGATCTAGTTTGCATTTTTTCTGTTTGTTGATTGTTATTCCATGCTCTGTGGTAGGCATTATCTTGTGAGAAGCTTGCACGTCTTGACATGTTTTGTTATTGACCTTGGGTCATGCGTGGATTGATGATGAAGGGTCCCCACATTTGGGGTGCCATGGCCTTCTTTTGCTGTTGTTGTGGGACCTAAGGGAATTAAGGAGGGGCAGCAGCACCATGCCTTCCCCCTTGTCCTCTTGATCATGTGGAGAAATCCTAAAAGGGATGCCACCCCATGACCTGAACCAATGTGGGCCCTCTCAGGGGCCCACATGACTTGTAGAAACCTCCAGGAAGCCCACAATAGCTACCCCAATCGCAAAGGCCCGAAAAAGGCAATTTTGAGGTGATCCAACAACTCAAGTCGGATCACCTAGGACTTGCGTGTAGCCGACAAGTAATGTCGGCTACATGGCAGAAATGCCATTTTTGCATATTCTTTGATCCTTGTTGAATTTGAATGATGTTTACATTGAACCAAGTGAACCAATAGGGTTCCCAGGTCACCCGGAAACCCAACATGGTACATGGACCACCGGTCCAACTCGGAACAATTAGTGGGCCTTCCAACGGGGCCCACCAAACCCGATAAACCCTAAAGCATGCCACCCAAGCAAGTTAAGTAAAATTAACTAATCAAACCGGGCGGGCCAAACCCAATGCGGCCCATCCGAACCTTGATGTATAGAATGATGTGAATTGCATGGTTTGGCCGAGAGCACGGGCTAGGGCCTATTAGGCCCGCCAAAGCCCGCTAATCAACCAAGTTAGGGTGCAAACCCTAGACTTCAAAGAACTGGGCTTTTAAGCCCAAAACTGGACCACGGGCCCCAAGCCCAATATCCAGTGCACTTTTGCAAAGATAAATTAAAACATTTTTTGGCAACCAACATAGGGGCCCATCCAGGGGCCCGCAAACCAATGCCGACCCATTTTTTGCATGAAAGCCACTTAAATCTTTAAATTAAAACTTAAAATAAAATCAATTTACTAAAATTAAACCCAAAGGGCCTCTTAGGTTTAGACAGAGGCCCACATGGGACATGTGGGCTTACCCAAGTCCACCAAGGAAACCGTGGGCCTTCCAATGGGGCCCACCCAATCAGGCTCAGAGTACTAAATTAAGCAAGATAAAAGCAATTAAAGGGACCCACACCCCTTAGGTGGTCCTGCGAAACTTAACCAAGTTGCATGTCAGATTAGGAATCGGGTGAGAACCCAAGCAAGCTGACTCAAATTAGGGAACCCACAGGACCCGTCACCCGACGGGGTGGACTGGGGTGTCTACGGACTTCCCTAGACTACAACCGAGACCCTACTTAGAATCTCAAGCCGCAGACCAAAGCCCTTAATAGACTAACTTAGGCACCCAGGTGTCCGCCTGCACCCCATCAGGCGGTGGCGACTCCGAACTTTCCCATGCTACGTTTCCAACGCGCACAGCCTGGCGACTCAACTGAGGACTTCTCAGCCCAGTAGGACCCTAGTTAGATTGAGTCTGCTTAAGAGGGATTCAGTTGATATTTTAGGACTCTTACTATCTTTTTTAGTAAGACATAGAATACATGTAACTACGTGTTCTGGGGAGTCCTATCAAAGGGACGCGATAATTGCTCAAGGCAAGTGGAATTTAAGTGGTCCCCTGTGACCCTCCACTTACCCTAGGATTTTCCTGGAACATCGTAATGCGTGCCAATTCTGCACCTTACTATATAAGACGGTTAAAACTCCTTTATCAACAAAATCTGGACAAAACTCACTCGATTAGACACAGCACGCAGCCCAACTGCACACACGGGCACGCCACCACACCATGGATGGATTTAATTTCCCGCTTTTTTTATGATAAACTACGTGGGGTGACACGCACGAGGGAGGCTGCGTAGATGATCCGACCCCGTATGAATGAGTGAATCGGATATTGCATCTTCTTTACCAAAACTTAGACCTCTCTAGCACCCTACCCTTCTTATTCCTATGAACTGATCTTTGGGATGGTATTAGCACCTACGCTCTCGTGGTTTGCCGGGGAAAGCAGGGTAAACCCATCCCCCCAGTTTCCTGGAGTCCATTAGCACCACAGGTTTCTTGCCGTGGCACGCGAGGATCCAGTACTAGTCCAGATCCTTGTAGGCTTATGTCTCGGGCTGGGTATCCGTCCCCACCTAACGTTTCTGAGTAAACTACTCGGTTAGCATGCGAGGGTGAGTATGTTGTGAATGATGAATACAAGAGGAGTAAAATCAGAATAAAATCCAGAGTCCATTAGGGGCAGCAACCCCCGCTTTTTGCATCAAATTGAGTAAACCCTAGATTCTGGGCTACCTCAGCTCTATTTTAGGAAGCTAACCTAACTTTGATTAAGGGAACTACCCCAGATCCATACATTGAGTCCTATAAGCTACGGGTCTAGATTCATTAAAGTCCACGGGGAGCACTTTATGTCCAGATTGGTCTTTTAGAGCAGACGAAAGTCGGCCACATCAGACAAACAGATGAAAGCCTACCAGATCAGAACATGAGCACTAAACCCTAGATCTAGGAATTTTTGGCCTACCCGCTTTGGAAGCAATTTGTATCTGTCCTTTTGGCTCCCAACAGCCTTAAGGATGAATTATTTGCAGTTTTTGTAAATATTGTAAACCTTCGCCCTCGATGGCAAGTTGTAATTTTTGCTGTGGTCTGACACCAAAAGCAGATGAAAGAACAGATGAAAGGCAGAAGACTGATCAGGACTTGAACGTGCTCCTCTACACAAGTATGTCTATGAGTCGCGCCTTCATTGACGCCAACCCTTAGGACCACACACCATGTGTGCCTGAGTTAAATTCAGCACTTTTTAGTTTTTTGCGCTATCCTGTGAAGCATGATAGAATTGCTAGTAGTTCATCCTGTTGCTTGAAATTATGCATATTGTAGAACTGACTTAAAGTCTGGTGTGGAACCCTGAATTGGTTTGGAATTTGGATTGGATAGTTGGCATGGCATCCTCATCCTCATCTGAGAGAACCCGTTTCCCTAGGATAGAGAAGTGCGCCTGGGATACCCCCAGGATCCGCTCTTGGACAAGGCAGCTTCAAGGGAGTGAGCATATTGAATGGGAGCACAAATACCATATGGGACGGACTTTGTCCCTGTTAAATGTGCCGATTAACTGGGACATGATCCAAGCAGCCCTGCTTTTCAGGGATCCCCAGTTATCAGTGTTTCGATTAGGGATCAATGAGTTGACTCCCAAAATTGAGGAACTTGACATGTTCCTCCGATTTCACGACTTAGGAGAACCCGCTAGGCCAAGTCTCAAAGAAAACTACAAGAATGAAGCTTGCGTTTTCTTTGGCCTTTCAGGGGGAGAATTCTAGACCCTAGGAGGTGACAAAGCATTCACTAGGGTCTTCAAAACATTCCTTGCTGAAAAGATAAGAAACAAAAAGCAGGAAAGACCCCGGGCTTGGTTTGACACCTTCACCCTTGTGGTTTTGTCGCAAATCTTTTTTCCCACTCGGGAAGACACCATTAATTTGGCCCTCATGGAAATTGTGGATCAACTCAGGGCAGAATACCAAATCATGCCACTGATCCTAGCTCAATTGTTCCATTCCCTGACTTTGTCCAAAAACGGAATCCGGAGGTTTCAAGGGTGCGCTCCCCTTTCCACATTTGGCTGCAAGACCACCTGATGGTGTCAACACCTATCAGTGCACATTATCGTTAAGCTCGTGACAACATCTATTGATTGGCTCAAAGAGAGATCAAACCGGACCTACCCGCTCGGGAGAATTGGTTTAACCACTTCCTCCACCTAAATGGAGAAATAGATATTCGATGGTGGGGCACATACAACATCCCCTACACCTCTATTATAGCTTTCAAGAAAAGAGAGGGCCTTTCCCTGATAGGACTCACCTATGCTGTGCCGTACTATCCGATTCAGGTTCTGAGACAGTTTGGGAAACCACAAGGAATCCCGGTCAAGGACGACATGAGTAGTTTGATTGGTCCACTCACTAAGGGACTAAGGACACAACTACAGATGGGGTGGAAGACAGTGTGCGTATATCGAGAAGACGTCTTTGATGTACTTTTTCGCAAGTGCAAGAATTCGTAACAAGTAATAAAGTGATGAAATAGAGTGTCGAACCCACAGGGAATTATAGCTACTAAATACAGAAATTACTATCCTAAATTCTATTTGGAAAATCAAATAGTGAGATGGGTTTTTATCTAGCACTTAAA
The DNA here is from genome assembly GCA_947561395.2 of Buxus sempervirens. Classification (NCBI taxonomy): domain Eukaryota; kingdom Viridiplantae; phylum Streptophyta; class Magnoliopsida; order Buxales; family Buxaceae; genus Buxus; species Buxus sempervirens. The sequence continues at coordinate 32,976,016 of OX387184.1, read as the reverse complement.
ATTATTAACTAAGAAAATATAAGAGTAAGATTCAATAAGGGATTTAAAATACTAAGGCATTTGATTTCATCATAAACAAATCTGAATTAACTCTTGAATACACATGCTACTGAATTTTATAATCCACTTTGAAAGCGAAAATCCCTATTCTATCCAATGGTCTCTTTCGAGCACCAACGAACTTACCTCCCCACGATAACTCACGATATCTCTATGTGAATTTAAAGGCAAAAAGACACATTAAGATCTATGGATTTCCATGTACAAAAACACAAAGCTACATAAACCATGCCAATATCTCTATCAACATGTAGAATATGATATTTTATCATAGGAACTAAAATTGTATATCTCCTCTCAGTCTCAATACAATTGAATGGTGATCAAATACTCAATTGGGTTAAGCACAATAATAAAATACTCAAAGAATGAATCATAAATCCTTTAGCAATATTATTCAGAATTAAAAGATCATGCTTAGATTACATCAAAGCCTTAGAAAGAGAAATTAGTTCATGATTGAACTAAGAACAACCATAAAAAACAGAGTATATTAAAAAGAGAATAAAAGAGAAGAAATAAACTAATGAGATCCAAGCTTTGATCTCTCCCACATTCCTTGGTTCCTCCTCACGTTCCCAGCATCCTCCTCCTCTTTTCACGTTCAACTCCTCCTTTATAGAAATCACATAAACTTGCCCAAAAATCCCTTGAAGAGAAAATAGGAACTTTCCTTCCCAAACTCCTAAGGAAGAGAGAACTTCCTTTCCTTGTATATCTGTAAGCACCTCATTTTTGCGCTCCCGGAAAAGCCGGAAATGCAAAACCCGGCTGAAAAGTCAAACCATAAAGGGTGAAAAATTGACTTTTTGATCCAGTGATAATTGGCCACCTTGATTTATCTCAGTGGATATAGAATCTCAACACGGTTCCAACGCAACTGAGTTTGCAGGAATCGGAGTCCGGATAAAGGATCTATGAGCCGGTCAAACTTGAAGGGGAGCAGAAAGTTGACTTTCTGCTAAACCCCGAATCAACTGCTTAACCTTATGCCAATGGATAGAGGGCTCAGATACGATTCGAACGCAACTAAGTTTGCCCGAATCAGAGTTCGGATGAAGAAGATATAAGCAGTTGAAGTTCTAGGGCAGCGTGCCAGAAAACTGCACACATGGCAAAAGTCTGCACACGTGGCAGGCAGCAGAGCAAAAAGGTCCCAGGGATTAAATTTGTAATTACCCAAATCAATGAAAAATATCTTAATGGTAAAGCTACAGATATCCAAGGGTATCAGAGACTAGATCCATAAGTATCAAAACTTGAGAAAATATCCCAGGGACCAATCTGTAAATATCCAAAAGTATCAGGGACTAAATCTGTAAATATCAAAAGTATCAAGGACTAAATCTGTAAATATCCAAAAGTATCAAGGACTAAATCTGTAAATATCCAAAAGTATCAGGGACTAAATCTGTAAAAATCCAAAGTTCCAGGGACCAATCCACAAATACCAAGATTTGCCCATGATTGGTGTCCCCTATGGGCATGCATGAGCATCACTCATGCATGCCACCCCTCATACATCTCTCTCTCCCACATGGGCATCATCACCATCATACATGCATGCATCATGCATACTTTTTCTCTCTCTCCCCCTAATGATTAACGTTCCCCATGCATGCATCCCCCATGATCACCCATGAATCATACACAAGCATACAACTCTCTCTCTCTCTCTCTCTCCTATGATGGTTGCCCCCCCATGCATGCATGCATGTCATAGCACTCCATTATAAAAGAGCCTAAGCCCCCATACGTATGGGGGTTGAGCTCATTTGTGGGATCCTCCCATCCTCTCCAACCTCTCTCCCATCTCTCCCACCTCTCTCCCATTTGTCCCCTCCCAAAAAAAAAGCCTCTCCTCTCCTTCATCTCTTACCACCCCATTACCCCCTTTGAATCCCCAAGACACCAAGAAATCTCTCTCTCAAGTCTCTTCTTTTCCCTTCCTCTCTACTTGGAGACCAAGGAATATACTTGAAGAGCTTGGTGGAGCAATAAGGTGAGCTCAAGGTGCTGCCCTACTCTCAAGGAGCTTTAACCACACTCAAGGAGGACTTTAGATCACTAAGGTAAGCATTCTTACCATGTATTGTTTAACATAGTCGAAGATGAAGGGGTTATGAGCATTTTGAGGTAGTTTGGTTTTCCATATGCCTTGTTGTTTCTTTATTTGTTGTTTCCTATCTTTTTTTCCTCTCTTCCACTTCTTCTCCTCTCCATGAGGACGAAATCCTATGGTAAGGGGAGATGACTACGATAGAAAGGTGGGAGGAGAGCCCGACCCGCGGCGTATAAAGAGTCGTTTAAGCACATTTTTCCTCCATTTTTGTTACTTTCAGATTATTGAGGAGAGTATGTTCTCCCATTTTTCCCATGTCCAATGTACCCTTAAATCCCCCCTCTCATCATTTCTTTAAAGGCTTTCCATCTAGTGCCATATTTTCTTCTCTTATGTATATTTGGTGCCATGAAGCATGCTTGCCTAGGGTAGAGTTTTTTTTATGCTTTGGATAGTATGCTCCCCATATCCCCTTCCATGGTCCCCCTCATAGCTACCGTTTTAAGTCACTTTGCATGCACCCTATCCCTCTTTACATACACCAATGCACACACATGAGCATGGCACCAATAAAAGGCATGATAGTTCCCCTTTGTTTTATCCTACTTGCGTGTATGAGAGCACACACACACACTCATCCTTTTGTCTGTTGTTCCAGCATGTTTTGCTACCTCATTTAGTATGTCCTTACATGTTGGTTCAGTTGCTTGGTTTAGTATGTCTTTCGGTTCTAAAATCACCAAGGGTGGCCAAACAAGGCTGTAAGCACCTCATTTTTGCGCTCCGGAAAAGCCAGAAATGCAAAACCCGGCTAAAAAGTCAAACCCTGAGGGGTGAAAATTTGACCTTTTAAATCTGATAAAATTTGGCCACCTTGATTTTATACCATTGGATAGAGAATCTCGACACGGTTCCAACGCAACTGAGTTTGCAGGAATCGGGGTCCGGATGAAGGTTCTGCGGGAGGTCAAACTTAAGGAAAAGCCAAGAGTTGACTTTTCCTCGAATTCCGTGCCAAGTACCTAGCTTTATACCATTGGATAGAGAATCTCGACACGGTTCCAATGCAACTGAGTTTGCAGGAATCGGGGTCCGGATGAAGGTTCTACGGGCGGTCAAACTTGAGCAGAGCCAAAAGTTGACTTTCTGCTAAAATCCGATCCAGAGGCCTACCCCTAGGTCACTGGATAGAGAATCTTGACACGGTTCCAACGCAACTGAGTTTGCAGGAATCGGGGTCCGGATGAAGGATCTGCGGGCGGTCAAACCTGAGCAGAGCCAAAAGTTGACTTTCTGCTAAAATCCGATCCGGAGGCCTACCCCTAGGTCATTGGATAGAGGGGGCCGATACAATTCTAACGCAACTGAGTTTGCCCAGATCGGAGCCCGGGTGAAGAAAATATGAGCTGACGAAATTCCCGAGCAGCAAAATCGGCAATCTGCGCACGTGGCAAAAAGCTGCACACGTAGCGAGTTGCGCAGGAAAATATCTCGGGGATCAAATCCGTAAATATCCAAACATACGAAATATCCCAGGGACTAAATCCGTAAAAATCCGAGAATATCGGATTGAATTGAAAATTACCAGGGACTAAATCTTGATTTCCCGATTCTTTAGACAAACGAGCGGCCGCATTTAATGATTTCTCATCATGCGGTCGCTCGAGCCGAGGTGGCAAGCAAGTGGGCACCCCTTTGATTTTCCCTTATATAAGTCGCGCAACTTTTCGCGCAGAGGGTTGGAAGATTTTTTGAAAAAAAGCTAAGTGTTGGGATTTTTGGGAGGGTTCGAAAGGTTTTTTGCTCAACCTAAACCAGTGGAGGCTTGCTACTGTCGGTGCGGTAAAGAGGAGGCTCCCCCACTCCGCTCCAGAACTCAAGAACCACCAGGTAAACATCCCTGTTACATTGGATTATACATATATGAGTATGCATGTTTTTTCGTAAGCCGGTCTTATTCGGTGGTATAGGACCACTGCAAAGCTTGCCATGTTTTTTTTTCTTTCTTTTCACCTCCCTCTGATGAAGACCACCAAGTAAGGAAGAGGTAGATGCGTGTGTTGCTCGCGCCGAAAAGGGAGCATGTTCCCCAGTTCCCTTCATCCATTGTATCCCTGTAAACCCCCCTCCTCATTCCCTTCTTCGGATGTTAGTATGCCTGCTTGAAGGACCAGTCTGTGGATGAAAGTGCATGTAATGTCTGCATGTTGTTTTCTTTGTTTTTGTTGTGCTGGACTTGCTAACATGCTATTTGCTGTTTGTGTACCCTTGAGCATGCTTCATCACCCCCCCCCTTTTATAAGCTGTTAATGCATCTGTAGCTGTTTGTTTTTTATCGGGTTTGGTTTCTTTTCCCGTTAAAGAGATTGGGAGTTGTGGGATGAAGTATTTTAGTTAATTTGAATACAAGTGTGAGTGCCTTCTGGGGAGTGGTCGAAGCCCGGGGAAGTGTCCTGGGCATATTATTTGAATGCATGGTTGTATTGTGAGTTTTCTGAGTTTTCAAAACTTGAAATAAAATGTGTTTAGATTAAATCCAAAATTAGTTGGGAGGTGTTCTGGGCATGTTAGGAGGCTAGTGGAACAGTTACAGACCGAAAAAAATCGGACAAAGATGGAGATCTCAAAAAAAACAGAGAGTTGAAAATCGCAGTGAGCTACCGCCCACTTGGCACTCACTTAGGAAGTGGGCGCCCCTTTCATCTCACTTCCCGCCGAGCTGGCGCCCACTTGGCGCTCAGCTCGCGCCCACTAAAAACCAAGTGAAATTCTGGCGCCCTTCTCGCGCCCATCTCGCGCTCACCTCCCGCCCAGCTCGCGCTCACTTGGTATCGAGTGAGCGCCAGGTCAAAATTTCGCCCGGTTCTGGCGCTCACTTCAGGAAGTGAGCGCCAGGTCCAAAACAGGCCGAATTGTTATTTTTTTTGAAAATTCCAAAAATACCCTTTACCATACCGCGGGGGCCTCCGCCCCCCGCACCCCCCACCCCTTTGTTCGCTACGCATCCAACTCGTACCTTGGTACGGGGAGGTACCCTACCCTGTGGGCTCCGCTTCGCCCACAAGGCCCCCGGGTACCTCCCCTTGGACCCAGCACAATGAGCCAGTTTTTTTTTCTGACAAATTGTCCATCTTGTGTTTTTTTTCTGTGATTATTGCTAGATGTGAATGCCATTTCCGAACCGAATAAACCAATAGGGTTTCTGAGTCACCCGGAAACCCAATGTGGGACTTGGACCCTCGGTCCAACTTGACTTCCAGTGGGCCTTCCAACGGGGCCCACCCAGCCCAATAAACACCAAAGCATGCCATTAAATAACTTAAGTAAAATGAACAATTTGAACCGGGCGGGCCAAACCCAATGCGGCCCACCCGAGCCTTGTTATGTGAAATTGATGCATGAATTGCGTGATTTGGCCGAGACCAAGGGCAAGGGCCTACCGGGCCCACCAACCGAACCAAGGAAGGGTGCAAACCCTAATTTCTGGTAACTTGGGCTTACAAGCCTAGATTTGGACTATGGGCCCCAAGCCCAATGTCCAGCTCACTTTGGCAGATTAAAAAGATAAATCTAATAAAAATACTTGGCCACCATGTGGGCCCACCTTAGGGGCCCACAAACCAGTCCGCCCCACTTGTGCATGAAAAACACTTAATCTTCAAATCTGAACTTAAAGTAAAATCCGTTGAACTAACCAAAGCCCAAAGGACCTCTCAGGCTAGACTGAGATCCACAAGGGTACACGGGCTTCACTAAGCCCACCAAGGATACCGTGGGCCTTCCAACAGGGCCCACCCAACCAGACCCAAATCACCTAATTAAACAAGATAAAAGCAATTAAAGGGACCCACACCACTCAGGTGGTCTCGCCAGACTTAACCAAACTGCATATCGGATTAGGAATCGGGTGAGACCAATGGAAGCTGACTCAAACCAGGGAACCCACGGGACCCGTCATCCGACGGGGTGGACGGGGGTGTCTACGGACTTCCCCGGACCACAACCGAGAACAGACTTAGAATCTCAAGCCGCAGACCAAAAGCCCTAATAGACAGGATTAGGCACCTAGGTGTCCGCCTGCACCCCATCAGGCGGTGGCGACTCCGAATTACCCCGTGCCGCGTTTCCCACGCGCGCACAAAGGCCATTCCCTTAATTTTGTACCACTGTGGGCCCACCCAGGGGCCCACACAAGCCTTATCAAGCCCTAGGAAGCCCCTGGAAGCCACCCCAATGGCCAAAACCCGAAAAAGGCCATTTTTGAGGTGATCCGGCAACTCAGGCCGGATCACTTATGGCCTATGTATATCTGGCAACCAAGACCGGATCACCTATGGCCTGTGTGTATCCGGCAACTAAGGCCGGATACACACAGAAATACAATTTCTATGCTTTTTTGGTGTTTCTTGCCGAATTTTGTGATGGTTTGAACCAAATCGAGTGAACCAATAGGGTTTCCGGGCAACCCAGAAACCCAACATGGGACCTGGACCATGGTCCAATTTGGAAACACTAGTGGGCCTTCCAACGGGGCCCACCAAGCCCGATAAATCCCAAAGCATGACACTTAAGCAAGTTAAGTAAAATTAACCAATCAAACCGGGCAGACCAAACCCAATGCGGCCCGCCCAAACCTCGATGGGTAGAATGCTATAAAATTGCGTGGTTTGGCCGAGACCCTGGGCAAGGGCCCATCAGGGCCCACCAAAGCCCACTAATCAACCCAAGTTAGGGTGCAAGCCCTACACTTCTAGAACTTAGGCTTTCAAGCCTAAAATTGGACTATGGGCCCCAAGTCCAATGACCAATCCACCTTGACAAACTTAAGTAAGATAAAAATCAAAGATACTTTGGCAACCATCATGGGGGCCCACCAAGGGCCCGCAAACCAAGGCCGACCCACTTTTTGCATGAAAGCTACTTAATCCTTGAATTAAACCTTCAAATAAAACCAACTCACTAACCTAAGCCCAAAGGGCCTCCTAGGACTAGACAGAGGCCCACATGGGCATGTGGGCTTAACCAAGCCCACCAAGGACACCGTGGGTCTTCCAACGGGGCCCGCCCACTCAGACTCAGACAACTTAAATAAAACAAGATAAAATCAACTAAAGGGACCCACACCACTCAGGTGGTCCCGCCAAGACTTAACTAAATAGCATGCTGGATTAGGAATGGGGTGAAAACCAACTAGAAAGCTGACTCAAACCAGGGAACCCACGGGACCCGTCATCCGATGGGGTGGACTGGGGTGTCTACGGACTTCCCCAGACCACAACCGAGAACCGACTTAGAATCTCAAAGCCGCAGACCAAAGCCCAAAATAGACCAACTTAGGCACCCAGGTGTCCGCCTGCACCCCATCAGGCGGTGGCGACTCCGAATTTTCCCGTGCCGCGTTTATGACGCGCGCACAATATCCACGACTTAGAAGTCCAAAAATGGCCTAATCTTCTTAATTAGAAACCCCTCTAAGTCCTCCTAAAAACTAGAAGAAGATCCCCAAGAAAAAGGAAACAAATCTGCAAAGTTCGGAATTTCATAACAGGTTTTACTACTTGATCGTTCGAACGTTCATCGAACGCGGGTCGAATGTTCAAGTCAAAAAGTTGTTTCCTCTTCTCTTGTTCGAACATTCATCGAACGGTCAGCGAACGCTGCTCATAACTTCTCTATTTTTCACCAACGTTCAAACGACAATCGAACGTTCAGCTCACGTTGCTCTCGGGTTTCTCTGTAGATCACCAACGTTCGAACAACAAGCGAACGGTCAGCTCACGCTGCTCTCGGGTTTCTCTGTAGATCACCAACGTTCGAACGACAAGCGAACGGTCAGCGAACGTTGGTCATATCTTCTACAATTTGACTCCGATTTTTACGCCGTTTGAACCGTGACTTCTATAATCACCAAGAGTATCTCTACATCAACAAATTAGGCAAAATTTAGACAATGAAAATAAATTGTAAAGATGAAAGACTTTGACAATTTCTAAGTAAAATTGGGAATTAAATATGAAATAAAACTAGATAAGTCATGAAATTAATGTGCTATAATGTGGTATTTTCATGACTTATCAGTCTTCATCAAATCCCATTTTCAAGACTACGAGCAGTGGATCGCTCGGGAGTTCGGCCACAGCGGCCCCCCACCTCTTCAGCCTGTCGCTTCAAGCGACGTTCCAGTTCCGCCCCTAACACCTATAGGGACAGGGTGGCCGAACTGCTGGAGACCCACTCCTGTATCCATTCAGGTTATGTGGATTCGGAACGAGAGAGTAGCAGGCCAATACGGCCTTGCAACATGAAATGGAATTAGTGCGCATGCGCGCTGAGGAGGACTGACGTCTGCGGAACAAGCTTCTGCGAGCCTTGAGGAGGCAAGACGTGTCCTCCCACTATGATGATGACCAACCTAGCTAGACTTTGGCTTTATTGTATTTTGATAAGCATGATGATGTATTGTGTGCCACGGCGGCCCTTTTTTTAAAAGCATGAATTTATTTTCACTCTGCTATGTTGTTAAGACTTAACAAAACAAGAACTTGAAATAAAAGAATTAATTCCCTCCAATAGGGCAACTCGGTCTCCGACAGACCACCTTTCTTCATTAATTGCAATACTCTGGATCGCTGCGACCGCCTAATTCCCTTTGATTACATCTCTCTCATTGAGATCGCGAAACCCAGCAAGTGTTTAAAACACCCAAGACTTTGAGCTTAGATCACATCCGTCTGTATCTTTCCAAGATCATTCGGTCAAGCTTGTAGGGCACTGAAACCACCAACGGATGAGCCAGAGATTGGTGGAGGAACGTCTTGGCATAGCATACCCCAAGTTGAGGCGCCGAAGTCAATGGTGATTAAACCAACGACTAGCTAAGGCATGCCCGGGTATCACTAGCTGAAGTTTTGGGGTACTGAAGCCGTCGATGATTAAACCGGAGATTGGTGGAGGAACGTCCTGGCATAGCATACCCCAAGTTGAGGTGCCAAAGTCAATGGTGATTAAACCAACGACTAGCTAAGGCACGCCCGGGAACTACTAGCCGAAATTAGGCACCGACGCCGCCAGTGAATAAACTGGAGATTGGCTGAAGTACGCCTGGGTGCTGCTTTTCAGCTCACCCCCTGCGGAGACCCTGATTGGTCCAACCCTGTGATTCTGAGCTCAAACAAAACCCCTTAAATTGAAGGTTCTCTTTTCTTGTCTAAATAGCTAAAATAGATCAGCTTGACCCCAGGTTCTCTTCCTTGGCCAAGTAGCTAAAATAGATCAGTGAAATAGGGTTCTCTCTCCCAGTTACCTGCAGGTGGCTAAAATAGATTCGATCAATAGGGTTCTCTTCCCCGGTTACCTGCGGGTAGCCAAAATAGATCAGTTCATTCAAAATCAGGTTCTCTTCCCTTGTTGCCTTAGGGCAGTTAAAATAGATCAGTTAGTCCAAATAATATATATATATAGATCAATCTTCCAAATTCAATAGGGTTCTCTTCCCCAGTCATCTTAGGACGGCCCAAATAGATCAGTCTTCCAAATTCTATAGGGTTCTCTTCCCCGGTCGTCTTAGGACAACCAAAATAGTTCAGTTGATTCAAAATCAGGTTCTCCTCCCTTGTTACCTACGGGTATCTAAAATAGATCAATTGACTCAAAATCAGGTTCTCTTCCCTTGTTGCCTTAGGGTAGCTAAAATAGATCAGTTAGTCCAAATCCAATCAAAAAAATCTGCATAAATCGAAGGGACAAATTCTATCAAATAAGTTATATAACCAATTTGTGTAAAATTGCACTAATGCCTGCTAATTGTTCCACCAGGTACCAAAAATTGCTTTCAGAAGTCCGTACCTATTAAGATCGAGGAGAAGTTTCAATATGGACCAGCAAGGAGAACAGACGCCGCCAAGGCATCATCCTGCAGAGTCCAGTCATGCACAAGTAGTCAACGAGATGCAGCAGAAAATGGATAGCATGAGTTCCATCATCCGGGGAACTGATGATAGAGCTGAGAGAGTTAAGGCAGGTCCTGCCAATGGTACCAGTCGCCCAGCAGCCACAGCCACAGTTCCCGCCACAAGCGGAGGCAGCGCCACCACCGCGTCCGATAAATCCCCCTCCCTTAGCACCACCACCACCGGCAGCACCATTTCACGTTGCCCAACAAGATCAGTTTCTACCTATCCATTTGGGGCAGGGCGATGAGGACTGGTACAGAACGCAGGAGGTGCAGTTTGAGGAGAAACTGACAGCAGTAAGGGAGGAGAACAGAACAGAAATGGCTACCCTGAAGGAGCGCTCAAACAGCTCCAACCTAGCACAGTGCAAAGTGAGGCTACCCGGAAAGCCTCTATTTCGTTTCGGACATCCAACTCCCGGCTAAGTTCAAATGCCCTAAGCTGCACCAATTTGATGGCACTGGGTGCCCACTGAACCATTTGAGGTTGTAATCAGGCGACATGTGCCAGTGCGCCAAGGAAGAGCGAATCATGGTGCAGTTCTTCCAGAAGTTATTAACTGGGGCCGCTTACTCTTGGTTCTTGAGTCTGGACAAGGCTAAGATAAATACATGGAATGACCTGGAAGCAGTCTTCATCCAGCAATACCGCCTAAATAGTCAGATTGTACAGACTAGGGCAGAACTACAGAGGTTGACTAAGAAGAGCCAAGAGTTAGTGAGAGAATATGCCAAACGCTGGAAGGAGTTGGCAACACTAGTACAGCCACCACTATTAGAACAGGAGATGACATCTCTGTTTATCGCGTCATTGGGATAGCCGTTCTTCACTTTGTTGCTGGGGCAAAGTACATTGAACTTCAACAACCTAATTTTGACTGTAGATCGGATTGAGGATGCAGTAAGAGCTAGGAAAATAGATGGCAGTGGGCAAAGTGCCGCACCAAGGAGGCCAGTGTCAGGGCAAGCTAGTATAAACCAGGGGCAAGAGCCCAAGAGGCAAGAGCAATAGGCCATCAACTATGTGTACCCTGCACAACCCCACCACTTCTCCCAAGGACCAGAAGCAGTGGCACCCCAAGGGACCGAGCAGACAGCTTACCAAGGGGTAAGAAAGACGAGAGAAGAAATAGAGGCTAGGATGAAGCAGGTTTTCACGCCACTACCGTATGCGCCAGCAGAGTTGCTACCTACTTTGCTGAAGAAAGGGTACTTGCAAATCAAACCCCTGAATCCCAGACTGGTCAATGCCAGAAGCTACAATGCGGCAGAACGGTGTGAATACCACTCTGGTGCTCCGGGGCATCACACTAATCGGTGCTGGGATCTAAGGCACGACATCCAAGACCTAATTGATAGCAGACGCATCACGGTCGACCCCCAGCACCACAGGCTCAGACCCCAGTAGCTGATGTCACCACAAACCCTCTTCCCGACCATTCTAAGGCCTCGACCAGCAAGTCAGCTAATCAGGCAAGCTGTGACCGGGGCACTGGGCAGTTTGACCCGTCTGTACTGATTGGCCAACCAGGGCAGACGGTGAAGGTGCAGCTTCAAACAAGAATCCAATCGACAACAATCACAGTTGTCGGAGAGATTGAAGAGGACACTCTGCTAGAAGAACTCGAGGTTAAGGAGGATACAGATGTCTACATTTGTGCGATCGAGGATGAACCTTAGAGCAGTGAGGAAGTCACGGGGCCATGGAACCCCGTGCAATGTGGATGGATCAGTGACTCCCGTCCCCTCCACGCAGAGAAGGAGTGGGCAGTTCCGAAGGACCTTGGTTCCGAGATGGGCCACAGGACACAGACGCATCAGTGGGCAGTTCAAGGGTACCTCCGCAGATGTCTACTGGATGGCCACCTAAGTATATGTCTGCAACATCAGAGCCGGACCTGCAGTCCCTCACCGATCCCCTATCAGCTGAACCGAGTTCAGGCCTCCCCCACGGCACCTCCGGGTGGCCTGGCCTCCCCCATGTCATAGGAAAAGGGGAGCCATCATCCACTCCTGAACTTGCAAGCCCACCTGATCCTTATGAAAGCTTAGATGAATCCGCAAGTGTAGACTCGGAAGACGAATCAGCAGTAAACTCCCGAGAGGAAAATAAGACAATAAACGTCATTGAAGAAGGCGGCGATGACTTCCCTACTGATCTCCTTCTGGTGCATTTCCACCCACCCACAGACCAAGAGTTTTTCTACTCCACCCCTCTCAGCAACCCCTCCACCCTCAACATCCATGACATCATGGACTCGCCTCCACAAGACCCCTTCTCCCTTTCATTTGAACCACCCCACCTTCAACCTCTCACAACTCAACCTAGAACCACCCTCGTACAATACGGTACCCCCACCTTACCCCACCCAATCTTTCTACCATCAAGCCACCACCACCACCACCACCACCACCACTGAACTAGAAATCGATCGGATCACCCGATCCGGTCGATACATAAACACCGACCCCCCACCCGCACCAGAGGAGGGAGTAGAAGCAGAAGCAAAAAGGAAAGAAAAAGGGAAGGAAGTGGCTATAGAATTGCCACTGACCCTCAAGAGAAAGGGAAGGGCCACAGAAGAGGAGATCACGGATCTGCATCACAGCATCTACACTCTCGAATACAACCTCCTACAGTAATTGAACAAAGTGCCCGCCCAAATCTCCATAATGCGGCTTCTAATTGACTCAGAGAAGCACCAGGCAGTGCTGATGAAGGTCCTGGGTGACGCACACGTACCAGCGGATATTGACCCTGAGCAATTAGGAGCAGTGGTGTCAGTAATCATGGCACCACAGGCTATCTCCTTTTCAGCAGCAGACCTGCCATCTGAAGGGTGCAATCACATCGAGCCGCTCTATATAACCGTGAAGTGTGCAGATCTTATCGTAAAACGTGCCATGATTGACAATGGGTCGGCTTTGAACATATGCCCGATGAGGACATTTCACAGTTTACAATTGGATCCTTCAATGATCAAGCCAAGCACTCATAATATCAGAGGCTTCGACAACGCCAGAAGAGACTCACTGGGAGAGGTCACTTTGGTGATCATAATTGCAGATAGGCCCTTTACCATAGAGTTCGAACTCATGGATATCAACACCTCATTTAACTTACTGATTGGAAGGTCGTGGCTGCATCATGCAGGAACAGTATCTTCCACACTGCACAGGATGGTCTGATTCGTATCGGGTAATGAGTTGATCATGGTACATGCGGAGGATCACTGAGAGTTTGAAAGGGTCGGAGTACCCTATGTAGATTATGAGTTGCCCACCACACTCAATTTCCAAGTTGTGGAGATGGTGCAAGTGAATCATATCCCCGAATCTGAAAGGGGGCAATGACTCTCGAAGAGGAAAAGAAAGAGCATGTTTAGCGCTGTTGACTGCGTAGACTGGGGTCTCAAAGCAGGTGAAGGACTGGGCAAGTACAAGCAAGGCATCAGGGTAGCCATCCAACCTTACGACCAGACTACTGGGTTTGGACTAGGATTCAAGCTGCAGCCAAAAGACTACTCCCGACTCCTTGGGAACCGTGCTGAAAGGAAAAGAGCCAGAACTGAAGGAAGAGACCCCCACTGGCCCATATGCGTGCACGAGAACTTGTACCACCACTTCACTAACATAGAGTGTGAAGCGGCCCAAGCCATCGAGAACATAGTTCCCCAAGGATGGGGAGATGAGTTTCTGGACACCACGGCCATGGAAGAGGACTACCTGCAAGGACTAGCTCAGATGCTCTGGGAAGAGCCACCATCTATGGAAATGATTGGAGATGCAGTAGAAGTAGACCCATTGGCTCTTGAGCGGTTGCCAGATGGCCTGCCAGCACTGGTCGCCTTGGACTCGGTTGACGAAGTCACCATGGCCTTCGCCCCACCAGATGAACAGTTCATCCCTGATGGGATCCCGGTCAACTCTGCAATTGTGATGGAAGTGCCACCACCTGCTCCCATTGAGGAATCCAAAGAAGAAGGTCCAATCATGTATGTCTGCATGATGGAAGGGTGAGACAGCTCAGGAGCGCCAACCCGCAGGCCCAGGTCACCTCCTCCACCTCCCTATATCCAGCACCCAGGGACTCGTGATGGTCTGAACCGGATGTTCCGCAGCATGCCTCAGGTCCTAGGGCCAGTGCCCGAAGAGGTGTACCATGCAGCTTATGGCAAATGGGCACCACCAGCTTACTCTTCTACGGTGCCTGGGATACCAACTGGAATACCCATAATGTTTGCACCACCCAGAGTTGACCCGGCCAACGGAGTCACCATTGCATACGCGCCACCTGAGGACGAGATATCGATGGCAATCCCCCTTAGTGGATCATGGGTAAGGGTATCGTCAGAGTCTGGCCCCAGATCAAAGAGAAGCCAGAACAAGCCGGTAGGAGGCGCAGCACATGATCCTATCTACATCTCTTCTGACGAGAGCACCAACATGGTGCTAGCTGGAGAACAGGAGGCGGCCACTATCAACAAGGAAGACGGGGCACCGCTCAAGAACTGGAGCGCCACACCTTTTGCCATCAACAAAGCTACTATCCTAAAAGGGGTTTCGGTCACCTCTGAAATTTCTTTTGTAGCTACTGCTGAAATTTTTAATGAATATCTGAATGCTTCCTACTACTTGCATCTGTTTGAAAATGAAAATAGCAAGAATAAGCAACTTGAGCATCGCAATCTTAGTGTCAATCCCGACGCACACCTGGAAGATCTGGGGCACGGGATAGGTAATAAGATTGCCATAATTGAACAAAAAGGACAAAAAGAAATTGAAAAGCCAGTTTAGATGGCAATAATAAATGAAATGCATGAGCCAGTATCCAATCCTGAAAACGAGCAAGAACTCGACATGTCAGATTGGGGCACTCGCCCATCACAGCAAGAAGATTCAAACATCGTCCCCTATGAGCCTTTCGAGCATGAGGACGACGATGAATCATGGAAGACCCCGCTTGAAATCCAACTTGCGTTGGAAAGGCACAAAAAGGCTCTCCAAGCCAACATTGAGGAAACAGAGCCAATTGACATAGGTGAAATAGCACAACCAAGGATCCTCCAAATTGGTAAAAAGCTGTCACCGTTATTGAGAAAATAGATGTTTGATTTTCTTAAATCTTATTCTAACGTGTTTGTATGGTCATACGAGGATATGCCCGGGTTAGACACGGACTTGGTTGTGCATAAGTTACCAAAAAAGTCTGAGGCCATACCTGTGAAACAGAAGCTCAAGCACACGAAGCCAGAATGGGCCCTGAAGATCAAGGAAGAGGTCACCAAGCAGTTGGATGCCAGATTCCTACAAGTAACTCACTATCCGGAGTGGTTAGCCAACATTGTGCCAGTTCCCAAGAAAGACGGGAAAGTCAGGATGTGTGTCGACTACAGAGATCTGAATAGAGCGAGTCTGAAGGATGACTTCCCATTGCCGTACATTGATGTACTGGTGGACAATACAGCAACGCATTCAATGTTCTCTTTCATGGACGACTTCTCTGGTTATAACCAGATAAGGATGGCACCTGAGGATATGGAGAAAACATCCTTTATCACGCACTGGGGCACTTATTGCCGCGTGATGCCGTTCGGATTGAAAAATGTGGGTGCTACGTATCAGCGTGCAATGACCTCAATATTCCACGACATGATGCACAAAGAAATGGAAGTATTTGTGGATGACATGATAGCAAAGTCTAAGGAAGAAGATGATCATTTGGTGAACCTTGGGAAGATGTTTGACAGGCTCAGAGAGCACAAGCTCCGGCTCAATCCAAACAAGTGTGTGTTTGGAGTTACTTCAGGGAAGTTGCTCGGATTCATAGTGGGCAAACGGGGCATTGAGGTCGACCCCGTCAAAGCAAAGGCAATTCTGGAGATGCCTCCTCCATCGACTAAAAAGGAAGTAAGAGGGTTCTTGGGCAGGTTGCAGTATATCAGTCGATTCATCGTGCAGATGACTCCTGTGTGCGAGCCTATATTCAAGCTGCTAAGGAAGGATAACCCTGTGGTCTGGAATGAAGATTGCCAAGTAGCGTTTAAAAAGATCAAAGCCTATTTGATGAGCCCACCGATGTTGGTCCCGCCAGTCCCGGGACGACCCTTGATTATGTACCTGACAGTGTTTGAGACGGCTGCAGGATGTGTGTTAGGACAACACGATGAGAAAGGGCGGAAAGAACAAGCAATCTATTACCTGAGCAAGAAATTTACCAACATCGAAGTCAGATACACAGTGCTCAAAAAGACGTGTTACGCCCTGGTCTGGGTAGCTCAGAAGCTCTGACACTATTTGCTCAGTCACACAGTCTTACTGATCTCCAATCTGGATCCATTGAAATACATATTTGAAAAGCTGATCTCCACTGGTAGGGTTGCCAGGTGGCAAGTCCTTTTATCTGAGTATGACATTGTCTACACAACTAGAAAGGAGATAAAAGGGCAGGCTGTAGCAGATCACATGGCAGAGCACCCCCTACCGGACTACCAACCGCTCCTGACTCACTTCCCCGATGAAGATGTGATGTGTGAAGCATCCGTGGAGGGCACAGAGGAAACTAAGTGGCAAATGTTCTTTGACGGGGCAGTCAATGTAAATGGAAAGGCGATCGGAGCAGTGCTGATCTCCCCCGGTGGTGTTCATTACCCGATAGCAGCGAAACTCCTGTTTGATTGCATTAGCAACATGGCCGAATATGAAGCATGTGTGTTAGGCTTGCGAGCAGCAATCGAGATGCATATACAAGAGCTAAAAGTATTTGGTGATTCAAGTCTTATCGTCTATCAAGTGATGGGAGATTGGAGGACTAGAGATGTGAAGTTAGTGCCATACCAAGAGCTGGTCAAGGAATTAGAAGAGGAATTTGAAAGCATAACATTTGACTACATGCCACGAGATGGGAACCAATTTGCGGATACACTAGCTACGCTGGCATCAATGGCCACCATCACGGATGATACTTGGGTGCAACCACTGGAAATAGAAATTTGGCGTTACCCTGTTTACTGCTTCAGTGTCGAGAAAAGCACACCCGAAGAGGAGCCTTGGTATGCAGACATCGAGAGATACATAAGGACAGAACTTTGCCAGAAGGTGCCTCGGCTGCAGAGAAGCGAACTATCCAGAGGTTGGCGGGGCAATACTTCTACAGTGGAGGTAGGTTGTACAAGAAGTCATACAATGACTCTCTACTGCTATGTGTCAGAGAAGATGAGGCACAGAAGTTAATTGAGGAAGTCCATGGAGGGTTGTGCAGCGCACACATGAATGGGCATATGCTGGCAAGGACGATTCTAAGGATGGGCTATTACTGGATGACCATGGAAGCGGACTGCTACGCTCATGTCAGAAAATTCCAGTTATGCCAGATTTATGCCGACAACATCCATGCACCGCCGAATATGTTGTACTCCATGACATCACCTTGGCCATTTGCCATCTGGGGAATCGACATGATAGGCCAGGTTCATCCAAAAGCTTCAAATGGGCACAGGTTCATCTTAGTGGCGATCGATTACTTTACCAAGTGGGTAGAAGCCATGTCCTTCGTAGATGTGAAGAAATCTCATGTGCTTAAGTTTATCAGAAACAATATAGTCTGTCGCTACGGAGTGCCAGAAGCGATCATCACAGACAATGCAAAGAATCTGAACAACAAGGACATGGAAAGGATGTGTGAGGATCTGAAGATCAGACATCTAAACTCCACGGCATACCGACCCAAAATGAATGGAGCAGTGGAGGCTGCCAACAAGAATCTAAAAAAGATACTCGAGAAAATGGTAGTTACCTACAGAGACTAGCACGAGAAGCTGCCGTATGCACTGCACGCCTACCAGACGTCGATTAGAACATCGACCGGGGCAACTCCGTTCTCCTTGGTATACGGAATGGAAGCAGTCCTCCCCGTGGAAGTACAGATTCCGTCACTCAGAATTCTAGAGGAAGCTGAGATCAGTGATATCGAGTGGGAGGAATCCAGATTTGACCAGTTACAACTATTGGATGAAAGAGGATCAAGGCTTTGTGCCATGGCCAACTCTATCAACAGAGAGTGGCGCGAGCCTACAACAAGAAAGTAAAGCCACGACATTTCAAAGTGGGAGATCTAGTGTTGAGGAGAATTTTTCCCCATCAAGAGGACAACAAAGGGAAAATTCAAGCCAAACTACGAAGGACCATTCGTAGTCCACAAAGTTCTGTCTTGAGGAGCACTTATCCTACAAGAAATGGATAGGGCAGTTTTTCTTGAGCCGATAAATGTAGACACAGTCAAACTATACTACGCCTAAGATAATTCTGATTGGGAAATGAAGAGAGGCCATCTTTGACTCTCCTTTAGACTGTAAATCCTTCCAAATACCTTAAATTCTCACCTAGTTAGACAATTTTGAGCCTTAAAATTCTTTCAACCTAGTGCAAGTGTTCTACACATCAAATAGGGCATTCCTGGCAAAGTAGAAAGAAACAGGGCATTCTTGCCCGGGAAAACCTCAAAAATAGAAGAAAATGCAAAAGAAAAAGAAAAAGAAGAGAACGAAAAAAATGGGGAAATGTTTACCCAACAAAAATAGAGATACAAATAAGCCAGGATGTAAGTCCCACCAGCAATAAAAGTAGCACACTTTGCAAACCCAAATAAAATAAGCCTTTTTTGAGCCACTTACCCTTTCTTTCATAACCAAGACCAAGCCTACGTTTCGTCCTATCTCTAAGACCTCTCGGATCCCAAAAAGAATGATCAGGACAAACAGTTGAGTTTGCATTCATTAGCGATGACGAAATTCAGAACCTCCCGAAAAGGCTGGACATAGCGAAAACCCGAAAAAAGGGCGTTGTGTGGTTAGTCACCCAAAAAAAAAAGAAAGAACTGGACGCATCTGGATTGAGCAGAGTAAAGTACAAAAAGAACAGTAACAGTGGCAGACAATAAAACGAGAGAGAGTGAGCAAATCTGAGGGGTCTAGACTGACAGGTTGCACCTGAGTCAAAAATTTCACAGTGGCCTGTGATGACAATGCCATTGAAAACACCAATCACTCCAAGTCCCGTCTGACCTTGGAAATTTCTTTGATATTGCAGACACAGGCACACACTGACAAACCTGTCTTCTCTATAATTGTTCTGCTTAACTATTTTGAGCTCCACATTGGGCTACTAACCTGAGTTGATAATCTCTTAACCTTGGTAGAGGGTTCTTCTAGCTACGATAGGCAAAAGGCTCAGAATAAAAACGAGAATAAGAGAGATGTTTTGCATTCCCTAGCTAGTCCACGGCTAACATGTTGTCTTTTCCTGCCTTCACAGGTACAGCGAAAGTGGGATAACGAGTGTCTTCTCCAAAATCCCCAGTGGAGTTCCTTTAGTAAATGGAGAATAATACCCTCCAAAATCCCCAGTGGAAGGCCTTCAGCAAACAAAGGACGACACCCTTTCATCTCCAGTAGAGTCCTCTCCAGCAATAAGAGAGTGATAACTGATGGTGTGAACTTCCCAAGCCTCGTCCAGTCTGAAGAGGCCGGCTTTACGAAGAAGAGCAGAAAGAAGACAAAACAAGCTCACATCAATCCCTAGGGGAGTCTCTTGCACACAACAAGAAAGCAGACAAGCATGAAGAACTCGCACCCAAGTAGAAGGAAAATGCCTCACAAAGAAAGAATGACGGAGTGAGGAATCCCCACTTATCCCCAGCGGAGCGCCCTTCACAAGGGAACCAGCACGCATGTCGAAAAACAAGGCCTGACCAAGGAAAAGCAATGAGGCAGGGATTCCTGCATAATCCCCAGCAATAGTCACTTCAAGCTAGGAGGTCTTTACCTCACCCAAGGAAGGAAAGCCAACCATGAGACACGCTGCAGAAGAGAGAAGCGGCGAGACATGAAGAAGGACGAGCAAAGATGAAGATCTCATCGGGCAAGATGGCCCTTTTGTAATTTTTGATTTCACACTTTTGTAAATAGAATAGGGCAGGTATGTGAGCTCCTTTGAGGCACCAGACAGCACTGGAAGCACCTCCTCACCAGCAGCAGCACCTCCTTCTCTTTTCTTCCTCTCTTCGTTCCTCATCCTTTCCATTCTAAACCAACCCTTGGCCATCAAATCCTTGAGGAAAAAAAATGCAAGCAAGCCTCAAGTAAAAGACACAAAATGGATCAGAAATCTGAAGTCACCTAAAAGCTTTAATGGAACAAACAAGAAGGAAAGAATATTGTAAAGTGTCTGGCATCAACACCGAAACAGTTTGGCGAGCTCAAGTCCAATATAATCTCTTTCAAACTTAAATCAAACACTGAAGAGTTGCCCTACAAAAACCCGAAAAGCAAATGGTAAGAGAACTCTGAAGCCAGGAAGTGACGCCGCCTCATTTGGCCACTTCCCTTTTCAAGAGAAAAGTTCAAAGGACTAAGCTCGTCGACTATGTCGACAGAAATGCCAAGCGCAAAAACAAGATTTTTTTTTTCTCTTTGCCATTCATCCACAAGGTGACTCCAGTAAAGAGGGGCAGCTGTAAGCACCTTATTTTTGCACTCCCGGAAGATCCGGAAATGCAAAACCCGGCTAAAAAGTCAAACCCTGAGGGGTCGAAAATTGACTTTTTGATCAAGTGAAAATTTGCCACCTTGTTTTATCTCCATGGATAGAGAATCCCGACACGAGTCCAACGCAACTGAGTTTGCTCGAATCGGAGTCCGGATGAAGGTTCTGTGGGCCGGTCAAACTTGAGGGAGAGCCGAAAGTTGACGTTTTTTGAAACCCGAGCCAGGTGCTTAGCTCTATGTCATTGGATATAGGGCTCCGATACGGTTCTAACGCAACTGAGTTTGCTCAAATCGGAGCCCGGATGAGGGAGATATGAGCTGTCGAAGTTTCCGAGCAGCAAAACCCAGAAAGTTGCACACGTGGCAAAAAGCCGCACACGTGGCGAGTGGTGCGAGAAAATATCTCGAGAGGCAATCCGTAAATATCCAAGCATGCAAAATATCCCTGGGTTTAAAGCAAAATTTCGCAGGGACCAAATCTGTGAATATCTAAGAGTATCGGATGAATCTGCGAATATCTAGGCGCAAATCCGTAATTTTTCGATTTGTATCCGACAAAATATGTCGAATACACATACCTTAGTGTATAACCAACACTATTCATCGGATACAAGGAGATTAGCCCGCGAGATTCACGCCGATTCCTCGACAAATTCGCAGCGGCATTAATTTTTCAAATTATTATGTTTTGTATCCGATATTTAATATCGGATACAAAGGGAACCTAGTGTATCTGACCATATAGGTCAGATACACTAAGGAGATAGTGTATCCGACCTATATGGTCGGATACATTTTTTTCTCTATAAAAAGCCACCAACAAGCTCATTTTGGGGGTTGGCTCCTTTTGCTTCTCTTTGGCCTTCTTCCACCACTTGTCCCCATCCGATTGCCCTTCTCTCCAACCTCATTTGCTTCCACACCCATCCCCTACCCCCCTCCATACCATTTAATCCTTTGTTCTTCATCCTTTTCTTTGGTCTCCCACTCCAACAAGAAGAAGAACACTTGCTGTTGCTGCCGTGGAGGGAAACTCCAGCGCCATTTGTCTCCTCAAGGAGGTGTCTCCACCTTGCTCCAGAGCTCAAGAACCACCAGGTGAGGCTCCTGGTTACCTTTGGCTTAACATATATTAAAATGAGGTTCTTTTTTAGATTCTACTAAGCTTGCTTTCTCCCCTAGCCTGAACCTATTTCCTTAGAGTTTTGGCATGTGTTTCTTCTCCATTCTACCATATGGAGGTCTCTAAAGGTAAGAGAGACCTCACGCTTGGTTCAAGGGTGAGGAAGAGAGAGTTTCCATGCATCATTTGGTCATGGTAAGTTCCTGTATTTTCTTTTGTGCTCTTGGTAGTGGTTCATTCCATTAAAGGAGGGGGCATGCTCCCCGTTAGCTTATGTTCTAATGTACCCCCATGTAAGCCCCCCCTTCTTCTTCCCTTCTCTATATGTCCCGGGGTTAAGCATGTGGTTTGGGTCGAGATGTTGCTAGAAGACATGGGGGAAATGCATGTGAGGCTGTTTCTATTTCTTTAGCATGAGCATGGCTCACGTGTGTTGCTGTTTTGTTATTCTTTTTGGCGTGCCCTGATTGCTGTTTGAATTGTTATCATACCCCAACAGTGCATGCCCTCCAGCTTGATGCTTCTTGTTGGGAAAGAATGATCCCCTCTCCCTTTATGTTTGCTGATCTCTACATGTCTAAACCCCTGCAACAGTTGCTGTTCCTAGCTGGTTTGTTCACCAGCCTAGGCCCCTAAAACCAACCCATTAGAACCTCGCATGAAGGCTGCTCCTCCCCAAGCTCGGTGTGTTTTTCACCCCTTTGAGCATGTTTAAAATCCTCATGTATGGCTGCTGTTTTCCTCCCTTGTTTATCATCACAGCAGGTTTTTGGTTCATTCCCCTTGGGTGTGTGCATAACATTCCTTGTTGTTTGAAGTCATTGGCATGATCCCACTCACCCTTAGCATGCTTTCGACCCCCACCATAGTAGCTGTGCCCATTACCCACAGCATCCTTTTCCATGGTTTAATTAAGGCATGTAGGACCTGCTCATGTGGTCGACCATCTTGCATATAGGCATGTGTGCGCATACCCCCGTTTGCGTGCTAAGTTTTTATGTTGCTGTTCCTTTATATTTACAGGATGTTCGCTTATTAGCACGAGTATTTATGTAGTCCATTAAGTTACATATGCATCCCCTTTTGCCCCACGATACCCTTTGCCATGACCATGGGAGTTGCTGCTGGGGGACAGCAACAAACTTTGTCTATTTGCTACAGCCACCAGCAGGTTTAACCTCCCCCCATGTTTCTGTTTTGCCTGCCCAACTACTATGATTTTGCATGTGCATTAGCATGCTCCCCAGCCCTTTAACTTGCCGCAAGCATGATCCCTTTACCCCCATGATCCCTATCATGACATGCTGGTTTTTTCTGAGGAACAACAGGTTCCTTTTCTCCTTGTTTTGTGGAGTGTTTGTTTATTTGCTTTCATGTGTATTTTCATAGCAGGCCTGGCCGATTATGGCCTTTGGTATGAGCCCATCACCCCTTTAGCCACTGTCATGGTTTAAATAAGCTGCTGCTGGAGGCAGCAGCAGCACCTTTTATCCTCGGTAGCACACCAAACCCCACCCAAAACTTGGTCTCAAAGCTGTCCCCTTTGTCTACAGCAGCCCCTTTTGTTTTCTTTTCATGTAGCATATGGTTTTTTTTACATGTATATAAGCATGCTCCCCCAGCCCCCTACTACCCACTGTTTTAACCACTTTGAAATCCCCAAAACCACCTTAAACTTGCTGTCCCAGCATGTATGCCAATACCCCAGCATCCCTAGGGTGATCCCCAAGCCTGTGTGTGAATGCAACCCCTCAAGTTCAACCTCCACGCATTGCCTACCTCCATGTACATGCTGAGATCTGGTTTGCATTTTTTCTGTTTGTTGATTGTTATTCCATGCTCTATGGTAGGCATTATCTTGTGAGAAGCTTGCACGTCTTGACATGTTTTGTTATTGACCTTGGGTCATGCGTGGATTGATGATGAAGGGTCGCCACATTTGGGGTGCCATGGCCTTCTTTTGCTATTGTTATGGGACCTAAGGGAATTGAGGAGGGGCAGCAGCACCATGCCTTCCCCCTTGTCCTCTTGATCATGTGGAGAAATCCCAAAAGGGATCAAATGGGATGCCACCCCATGACCTGAACCAATGTGGGCCCTCTCAGGGGCCCACATGACTTGTAGAAACCTCCAGGAAGCCCACAAGAGCTACTCCAATCGCAAAGGCCCGAAAAAGGCAATTTTGAGGTGATCCGACAACTCAGGTCGGATCACCTAGGACTTGCGTGTAGCCGACAAGTAATGTCGGCTACATGGCAGAAATGCCATTTTTGCATATTCTTTGATCCTTGTTGAATTTGAATGATGTTTACACTGAACCAAGTGAACCTATAGGGTTCCCAGGTCACCCGGAAACCCAACATGGTACATGGACCACCGGTCCAACTCGGAACAATTAGTGGGCCGTCCAATGGGGCCCACCAAGCCCGATAAACCCTAAAGCATGCCACCCAAGCAGGTTAAGTAAAATTAACTAATCGAACCGGGCGGGCCAAACCCAATGCGGCCCACCCGAACCTTGATGTACGGAATGATGTGAATTGCATGGTTTGGCCGAGAGCACGGGCTAGGACCTATCGGGCCCGCCAAAGCCCGCTAATTAACCAAGTTAGGGTGCAACCCTAGACTTCAAAGAGCTGGGCTTTTAAGCCCAAAACTGGACCACGGGCCCCAAGCCCAATATCCAGTGCACTTTTGCAAAGATAAATAAAGATAAATTAAAACATTTTTTGGCAACCAACATGGGGGCCCATCCAGGGGCCCGCAAACCAATGCCAACCCATTTTTTGCATGAAAGCCACTTAAATCTTTAAATTAAAACTTAAAATAAAATCAATTCATTAAACCTAAACCCAAAGTGCCTCTTAGGCTTAGACAGAGACCCACATGGGACATGTGGGCTTACCCAAGTCCACCAAGGAAACCGTGGGCCTTCCAATGGGGCCCACCCAATCAAGCTCAGAGTACTAAATTAATCAAGATAAAAACAATTAAAGGGACCCACACCCCTCAGGTGGTCCCGCCAGACTTAACCAAGTTGCATGTCGGATTAGGAATTGGGTGAGAACCCAAGCAAGCTGACTCAAATCAAGGAACCCACAGGACCCGTCACCCGACGGGGTGGACTGGGGTGTCTATGGACTTCCCCAGACCACAACCGAGACCCTACTTAGAATCTCAAGCCGCAGATCAAAGCCCTTAATAGACTAACTTAGGCACCCAGGTGTCCGCTTGAACCCCATCAGGCGGTGGCGACTCCGAACTTTCCCATGCCGCGTTTCCAACGCGCGCATAGTCATTGAATTGATTTTCCATGTCTCACAACTGGCGACTCAGCTGGGGACCTGTGGATTTCAACCTTTTGGTGTATTTGTTCATGTTTTTGATGTTTTTTGTTTTGCTTGCTATTTTGTGTTCTTAAGCATGTTTGGTATGTTTTAAATCTGAATTATTGCTTAAAAGTTCATGGGGGTAGAAACATGCTTAATTCTGATTTATAGAATTGTTTCTAGAAACATGCGTAGGGGGGTTCGTTTCTGATGTACTTTTTTGCAAGTGCACGAATTCGTAACAAGTAATAAAGTGATGAAATAGAGTGTCGAACCCACAGGGAATTATAGCTACTAAATACAGAAATTACTATCCTAAATTCTATTTGGAAAATCAAATAGTGAGATGGGTTTTTATCTAGCACTTAAAATTATTAACTAAGAAAATATAAGAGTAAGATTCAATAAGGGATTTAAAATACTAAGGCATTTGATTTCATCATAAACAAATTTGAATTAACTCTTGAATACACATGCTACTGAATTTTATAATCCACTTTGAAAGCGAAAATCCCTATTCTATCCAATGGTCTCTCTCGAGCACCAACGAACTTACCTCCCCACGATAATTCAAGATATCTTATGTGAATTTAAAGGCAAAAAGGCACATTAAGATTTGTAGATTTTCATATACAAAAACACAAAGCTACATAAACCATGCCAATATCTCTATCAACATGTAGAATATGATATTTTATCACAGGAACTAAAATTGTATATCTCCTCTCGGTCTCAATACAATTGAATGGTGATCAAATACTCAATTGGGTTAAGCACAATAATAAAATACTCAAAAAATGAATCATAAATCCTGTAGCAATATTATTCAGAATTAAAACATCATGCTTAGATTACATCAAAGCCTTAGAAAGAGAAATTAGTTCATGATTGAACTAAGAACAACCATAAAAAACAGAGTATATTAAAAAGAGAAGAAATAAACTAATGAGATCCAAGCTTTGATCTCTCCCACGTTCCTGGTTCCTTCTCACGTTCCCAGCATCATCCTCCTCTCTTCACGTTCCAGCTCTTTCTTTATAGAAATCTCAAAGCTTGCCCAAAAATCCCTTGAAGAGAAAATAGGAATTTTCCTTCCAAAACTCCTAAGGAAGAGAGAACTTCCTTTCCTTGTATATCCACGACTTAGAAGTCCAAAAACGACCTAATCTTCTTAATTAGAAACCCCTTAAAGTCCTCCTAAAAACTAGAAGAAGATCCCCAAGAAAAAGGAAACAAATCTGCAAAGTTCGGAATTTCATAACAGGTTTTACTACTTGATCGTTCGAACGTTCATCGAACGTGGGTCGAACGCTCAAGTTAAAAAGTTGTTTCCTCTTCTCTTGTTCGAACGTTCATCGAACGGTCAGCGAACACTGCTCATAATTTCTCTATTTTTCACCAACGTTCGAACGACAAGCGAACGTTCAGCTCACGCTGCTCTCGGGTTTCTCTGTAGATCACCAACATTCGAACGACAAGCGAACGTTCAGTGAACGTTGCTCTCGGGTTTCTCTGTAGATCACCAACGTTCGAACGACAAGCGAACGTTGCTCATATCTTCTACAATTTGACTCCGATTGTTATGCCGTTTGAACCGTGACTTCTATAATCACCAAGAGTATCTCCACATCAACAAATTAGGCAAAATTTAGACAATGAAAATAAAATGCAAAGATGAAAGACTTTGACAATTTCTAAGTAAAATTGGGAATTAAATATGAAATAAAACCAGATAAGTCATGAATTAAATGAGCTATAATGTGGTATTTTCATGACTTATCAGTTTCGTTAAACCATGCTTATTTCTTGCTATATTTTAATAATAGCATGTTTTAATTTCCAGCATGTTCTCCATGATATATTTTGGGTTGTATAACATGAGCATATGTTTGTATGATTTGGGTAATTTTTGTGAGCATGTTTAGGTGCTATAGGGTTGCTTGTTTACTTATGTTTATTTGCTTCAATTATGCTTCTTATTATGCCTTGGTTTGTATAATGCATGGTTGCGAAAAAGAGTGGCAAAGGGGCTGGGACGTTGTGAATGTACCCAAATTTTACATATTCATTGTACACATTTTATTTTTTTACACAGCCTACCCATAACCTATAGGAAGTTGAACCCGAATATGTGTAGCTTGGGGCAACGAGGTCGATACTTCGGAAAGCGAAAGTGAAAACATTCACCTTAGAACTTTGGGCTAATGATGTGATGACAATGTGGATCTGTGATTCGATTTTGGTCATCACTAGGCTTGAGTTCTAAGTTGCCATTAAGCCAAGACCCAAAACCCCTACGCTTGAAGGTGGAGATACACGTTTTTGGCTAAAGTACACAATTACGTGGGGATATGGGTTTGTAATTGAGGGAAGGCCGTTTGCATGGTTATCAAGCCAAGGCATAATGCGAATGCCATATTGAAGGTAAACAAGGTAACAAGGTAGCCTTAAATTTTGAACATGGTGTCCATCTGTTGGTCCCAAATAGGCATGTATCCTAAAATTGGTGTAGCCCATAGGAAGAGTTTTTAACTCTGTTCAGAATTAATCCTACCCAATGTTTATACAAGAGGCAACCAAAGGTACAGAATCCCTGAATATGGTGTCAATTTTGGAGGGAGGATGTGCCCTCATGAGGCATTCATGTAAATAGGATCAAAGTCCACTGTGGGACAGTTTAGTAGCCTTGCAAGGGTGAATCGTATGTTTGAATGAGCAATCAAGGTGATCAAACCATGTAAAAAATGGAAAAAAAATGAAATAAAACTCCAAAAACCGTATTTACTATACGGGCAAGCCTTGCCCGCAATTTAAATGCGGGCACCTTTGCCCACAATTTAAGTATGAGCACCCTTGCCCGCATTTTAATTACGGGCACCCTTGCCCGCATTTTAAGTACGGGCAAGGCCAAATTGTATTGTGTATACGGTTTTCGCGGGAAATTCAATTTTAATGGGTTTTTCCCACCAAATCTTGTTTCTTTAACCTTTGAGTGATGATAAAGGGAGATGAGTTTGAATAAAATGTTTCAAAAAAAAAAACAAAATAAAATAAAAATGTGAAACAAAATTTCTTGAAAAAAAAAATACCTAGGCCTCTGAAAGCCTTTGAATTTCAGACTTTTTTCCAAAAATCCTAGGGCCTCTGAAAGCCTTTGAATTTCAGACTTTTTTCCAAAAAAATCCCTGGGCCCCTAAAAGCCTTTGAATTTCAGACTTCACCATTGGGCCTCTGAAAGCCTTTGAATTTCAAACCTTTTTCAAAATTCCCTTGGGCCTCTGAAAGCCTTTGAATTTCAGATCTTTTTCTTTGGGCCTTTGAAAGCCTTTGAATTTCAGACTTTTTTCAAAAAAATCCCTGGGCCTCTGAAAGCCTTCGAATTTCAAATCTTTTTCAAAAATATCCCTGGGCCTCTGAAAGCCTTTAAATTTCAGATTTTACCTTTGGGCCTATGAAAGCCTTTGAATTTCAGACTTTTTTTTCAAAAAAATCCTTGGGCCTCCGAAAGCCTTTGAATTTCAGACTTTACCTCTGGGCCTCTGAAACCCTTTGAATTTCAGACTTTACCTCAGGGCCTCTGAAAGCCTTTGAATTTCAGACTTTACCCCTGGGCCTCTAAAAGCCTTTGAATTTCATACATTTTTCAAAAATATCCCTTGGGCCTCTAAAAGCCTTTGAATTTCAGACCTTTTTCAAAAATACCCTTGGGCCTCTGAAAGCCTTTGAATTTCAGACTTTACCATCGGGCCTCTGAAAGCCTTTGAATTTCAGATTTTACCATTGGGCCTCTAAAAGCCTTTGAATTTCAAACCTTTTTCAAAAAAAAAAAAAAAAAAAACATTGGGCCT
Organism: Buxus sempervirens; assembly: GCA_947561395.2. Lineage (NCBI taxonomy): Eukaryota > Viridiplantae > Streptophyta > Magnoliopsida > Buxales > Buxaceae > Buxus > Buxus sempervirens. Next base: position 32,947,099 of record OX387184.1, on the reverse strand, counting down.
CTGAAAGCCTTTGAATTTCAGACCTTTGTCAAAAATATCCATTGGGCTGTCTAAAAGCCTCTGAATTTTAGACAAATCATTTCTTTGGGCCGTCTATAAGCCTCTGAATTATAGACAAATTTCTATGGGCAGTCTAAAAGCCTCTGAATTTTAGACACAACCTTTTTGGGCCGTCTAAAAGCCTCTAAATTTTAGACAAATCATTTCTTTGGGCCGTCTAAAAGCCTCTGAATTTTAGACAAATCTTTTCTTTGGGCTGTCTATAAGCCTTTGAATTATAGACACATATCCTTTTGGGACGTCTAAAAGCCTCTGAATTTTAGACACAATCTTTTTGGGCCATTTGAAAGCCTCTGAATTTCAAACATCCATCTCTTTGGGCCGTCTAAAAGCCTCTGAATTTTAGACACAATCTTTTTGGGCCATTTGAAAGCCTCTGAATTTGAAACATCAATCTTTTTGGGCCGTCTAAAAGCCTCTGAATTTTAGACATTTCTCATTCTTTGTGGGACCTGTTGGAAGCCCTAAAATATTCCAACAATTGTTTTAACTCAAATTAAAAAAAATAAAAAAGAAAAAAATCCAAACTCGTGTTCATCTAACCTGCGTACATGCATTTATAGGTATGTAACTGAGATTAAATTGGTACTAATATTTCTCTTTATTTTTATTTCGCCAGGTACCAATATATTTGCAACCATAGCTCATGTGACCAGATCAAGAGCTCACACCATGAATCCCACTGAGAATGAAGCTGATGTTCCTAGTCAAAACATTGTCCTGCTGCAAGAGCAAGTGGCAGGACTTGCCCGAATGCTAGAAAACTTACTGGCGGTGCAGGCCCAACAAGTCCAAGCCCAAAACCAAGCCTCCACTTCCAACCAAGCACCTTCACCTCAAATCAATATTCCACCTCCGGTTCAACCTATTCCTGAACCCATTTCTGAACCCACCTCGGAACCTATATTGATCAGGGAGGAGACGGTTGAATCAGAAAAAGAAAAAGAAAAAGAGAGGATGAGGGATGAGATGGAAAGGAAATTCATGCACAGGCTGGAGATGATCCAGGATGAAGTGAGGGAGGTGAAAGGAGTTAATAACTTTGGGGGCACCAACTTTGAAGACTTATGCCTATACCTAGATGTTAACCTACCGGCCAAGTTTAAGTGCCCAGACCTGGACAAATACGATGGCACTGGCTGCCCAATGAGCCATTTAAAGTTATACTACGGGGCTTTATGCCAGTTTGGCCGGGATGACAGCATACTAATTCAGCTCTTCCAGAGGAGCTTAACTGGAGCTGCTTTGATGTGGTTTGCCACCTTGGATCATGGAAGGATAAGAAGGTGGAAGGACTTGCCAGATGCCTTCTTGGCACAATACAAGTTCAACTCTGAGATTATACTAGATAGGTATGACATGATGAGGATGACGAAGAGAAATGATGAGACCATAAGGTAATTTGCCAAGAGATGGAGGGAGGCTGCCTCTCAGGTCAGGCCACCCATGTCGGAACCAGAAATGATTTCTACATTCATTAGCACACTGGGGCAGCCGTTTTACAGTCACTTGGTGGGTCATACCAACACTAATTTTGCTGCCCTGGTACAAGTGGCTGACCTGATTGAGGATGGGATCAGATCCGGCAAGATAATTGATCATTCCGCCATGGTCAGTCAACAAGACTCCACTCATAACAAGGGAAATAGTAATGGAAAGAAAAAATCTGAGGAAAGGAGAGAAGCAGAAGTGAATATGGTGCAAATTCCCAGGGAACCCTTTCAAATCAATGCCCATCCACCTCCTATCAAGCCAACTCATCAAGTTCCTTTGCTGCCTATCCAAATTAATGTCCCTTTTGCACAGCCTGTGAAGGAGGAAATAGAAGTAAGGAAGAGAAGGGAATTTTCTAAACTGGCTTTGAGGTTGCCAAATCCTCATGCAAGTAAGGGGAAGGATTATGATTCATCTGCAATCTGTGAATATCATATGAGCACTCCAGGGCATACCACAGATCGTTGCTTGGCCCTAAAACATGCAATCCAGGATTTGTTGGATAATAATTCTTTATCATTCAATTCAGTTACACCCATCCCACTTACCAATAACAATGGGGCAGATAGCTCAAATGCAATAAGGGCAATTTTTCCAGGGAAAAAAGGATTTGACCCTTCTCAAATTATTGCTCCGGTTGGTACCACAATCCGAGTTTACTTTGAAAAAGAAGATGAATGGGGCCATGTGGAGAAAGAGACTCACACAGGACCAGATCTTAAGCTGAAGTTGAAAGAAAATGAAATGACAGGTGAAAGGGCAAAGGAGGTGCAAACAATTCCATTTGAGTAGTTTGAGCAAACAAATGGCCTAGCACTAGATGTTGAACAAGAATTTAGTATGGACTATAATGACTGTCCAATGGGTATGGAATCACTCTTCATACAAGAAGAAAATGAAGCAGGGGCAATTGAAAAGGGATAATCCCAGGAAAAGAAAGAACAAGAATCAAAAGAAAAGATTGTTGCCAGGTTTAAGCTTCCATTGATTGACTGGGCTGCTATCCAGATTCCATATCAAGGAATGTCACTTCTTTCAAAGACTAAGCACAACAACCCAGAGAAGGAGATCATCCTAAATCATGAAATGAGAGGTTTGCCTCACTCAGTAGGAGAAAGATATTTTCCAAAAAAGAAAGAAAAGTCAGCTTCTCCCTTTAAGAACAGGGGCAGTTTTCGAACTCCCATGTCCTTTGAAAAGAAACCCCCATAAGAAGAATGCACATTTCTTGAGGATCCTAAGGAGCATTATTCTCAGGAAGTGATTTTAATAAAGGCTCTTAAAAAAAAAAGATTTTTCCCTTTAACATTTTTCTAGAAAAAAGAAAAAAGTTTTCTACAAGATCCTTTTTACTTATGAGTTATACCTCCCATTGAATTTCATTAAGTTGAATATGACTTCGACATTGGGCTCAATTTTGAGACTAAAATCTAAGAAAAAGACATTTTATAAGAAAATTCAAATCCTTTGAAGTGTCATGAGAAGAATATTCTGCAAAATTATGAAATGACCAGTCTTATGGCATTTGGAACCAAAGATGACCCACAGTCTTCAACAGAAAAGATAGAAGAAGATTTGAAGTTTCTTCATTAGAATACAGAAAGGATTACATCACTTGTTGATTCGTTCAAAGGGAAGTTGATAACATTGTTTGAAGAAATTTTGGGGCTTTGCACTTGAAAATATGGGAGAATCTAACCTTTTTGTTGGAAATAGAATTGCGCATCATTTGATGGAAAGAATCCAAATTCATAAGATTGATCAAAAGGTGAAGAACTTGTTCATAACAGAGGTTCTATTTGAAGATGCTTTTATCTTGATAGAAGTTGATTTTTTTTTTTTTTAAAAAGGAGAAAAATTTCCTGAACTAGTCATGTAGTACAACTTTACCAAGTCTGAAAATTCAATTTTTTTCTTAAAATTATAAGAGGCCTTTCTTTCTTATATCCCCAAAAATTTTGAAATCCCTAGTTAGACCCTTTGAGCTAGACAAATTTTTCCAAGTAACCTAAACTGATAATTGTAACCCCACACTGGGGCAAATTTATTAAGGCATAAAAAAAGGAATGAAGGGACAATTATTGAAGTTCAAAAGGGATTTTGAATATATTTTCAGAAAAGGTGGCAAAGAAATGAAAAAAAAAGAGAAAAAAAAAGAAAAAGGAAGAAGGAAGAAAAAGAGGTTATCAAATGCTATGGGATATTTTGAGAATGTCTTCAAAATTGTGAAAAGAAGAATGGAAAAAGAAGTTCAATACTAGAGAATAAGTTTCAAATGAAGAAATCAAAGTGAGGGAAGAACTTCATTACTGGGGGCAATTTTGTATTCATTCTAAGGGAAGAAATGGCTTAAAAATTACAATTTCAGTTAACCCATTTGATCAAAGGGTATTTGAGCCTTTTATTCCTTTTCTTTCTAAACTAACACCAAGCCTTCGTTTCGTCCCATTCATAAGTCCTCTTTGATTAAGAAATTTTGAATTAAGGTAGCTTGGACTGCATAGTTGCTGGTGATGAAGGATAAAAAAAAAAGAAGAAAAAAAAAGAAAAAGGAAAAAATGAAGGAAATGTAGTGAAAACTCGGAAGGGCGCTACATGGCAAATAATCAGCTATCTACAAGAAGGAAATCGTCAGAGAAGAAAGGCCAGAATTGGCATAAATCCAGGTGAAGTCCTCATGTTGGTGGTTATTTTGAGATACAGTCACTCTTCAAATGATTGAAGAAAATTCTCTTTTCAAGACTGAAGCAATATAATCAGAACTATGATATGAAGCTTCTGTGAACAAGTTGATGGCCATCAAAACTACCATTAGGAAATTATTGCTGAAGTTGAAGTCATAAATTCTCATATCATGGATACAATGGAGAAACAATTGCTCTTCAATTGGATGAAGGAAGATGTCTTTCTAGACTGGGCAAAATAGTCAGATTGAAAGAGTCGTCATATCTGGAACATCAATTGACAAGTTGATGGTCATGGGAATGATTCTAAAGGTTCTGAAGGCTTATTTTGGTCTTCATTTTCTGAAATAATCTTCTCATTATTCAACTTGATTTTAATTCTTTTGGACTATATACTAATAAGTGATTGGATCATTTTTCAAAAAAAAAAAGGCACAAAAAGCAAAAAACTATATCTTTGGCCTATGATGAGCATCTGTGTCTTTTCATAAAACATTGGGTTTGCAAGCATTAGAGAATTCTGAGGCCACTAGTATAAAACCTATTTTGTATTTTCATTCTTTTATTGGGGTTTCATTTTGCAAAGGTAAAAAAAAAAGAAAAAAAAAGAAAAAAAATAAAGAAAGAAAGAAAGAGAAAAAAGAAAAAAAGAGAAAAAGAAAAAGAGAGGATCATCTCTGCTGAGGGGCAAATACTTCTTCAAGCAACCAAAACTGGGGCATGCTCAGCGTCTTTCCCTTTGGGTTTTCATTGGAATGAATTACAACATCTGGAAGAAGCAGTCAAGCCTTAGTCCTTGGATTTAAAAGAAAAAAAAGGAAGCTTCGAAACAGTGGAATGTTTTCTTCGTTAAACAAGGGTTCCCAATTCTTCAATCATGAAGAAGGATTTTACCGGGGCAGTAAGAAGGAATGAAGAAGAGATCATGGGTAGTAAGGGCATGAGATTAGATCATCAGATTATGATTCTCAAATCCATCAATCAAGAAGAGGGTATTCACTTGGGCAATTAAAAAGCATGAAAACAGGTTATGGGCAGTAAGAGCACATACATCATTATGGAGAGAGCAAGAAGATGAAGAAGCAAAAGCAAGTTGCAAAATATTCAAGCACAAGTTTGGGCATCAAATGCCACCCAGGTAAATCAAATAAGAAAATCAATCAAGAAAATTCAATGAAATATTTCATTCCTTATTTTTGAGCTGTAAAGTGAAAAACATCAAAAGCAATTGAGTTTGCAGAGGTCAATTTTAAATCCATTTTCTTTTCAAAATTTGTTTATCTCAGATTTCTTTTCATAGCCACGAGAGCTCCAAGAAATTTGAGATAAGGAAGAGTCACCACCCCGTTAGACTTCAAGCAGGGGTTTCATTGGCTATCTTCAAATCCATGTTTTTTTATCACTACTTTCTTTGACCAAAGCAAGTTCAATTAATGAGATGTCTTTCAAACGTGCAATTTTGAGTCATGTCTGTTCTTTGTGCTACAACTCCAGCAAAGAGGTTGTAGACACCCCAAAATCGCACGATTTTTAATAAATCATGAAGGAGAGAAATATTTTATTGGAATTTTCAATTCTTAGCATTGGGTTTGAGATCCTTAACCCATTTGAATCCAAAACCACAAAGGAAGAGACCCAAATTCAATTTTTGTGCAAAGTCAAACTTTTTCCGGTTGCATTTTGTTGACTTTTGACCCTAGAAAATTGCATTTTTCATCATTTTCTTTATACTTTTCAGAAGATTAATGTTTATATTAATTGTAAATTGCAAGGATTGCCACTTTATCCAATTTTGTTTTAAAATTTGTCTCAAATCTCACTTCATAGCCACGAGTGCTCAATGAGACTAGAGAGGAGGATTTGCCCCTTAAGGTTAAGGACTTTTCAGCAAATCCTCCACACAAATTATTTTTCCAAAATCATCCTTTTAATCCTTGAAAATTGCAATTAGTTAGACAAAATCTCAAAAAGTGCAATTTGTGGGTCTTTTTGCTCTCTGCTAGTAATTAGTTCTAATTACTAGCAAAGAGGGGGCAGTTGTAGACACCCCAAATTGCATTACAAAATGAGAAAATAATTAAAAATATGTAATTGGGATTTGAAACAGGTCAAAAATGCATAAAATTTCATCAAACATGCATTGCCCGTATTTTACTTGCGGGCTGGTTGCGCCCGCAATTCATATACGGGCAGGCTGTACCCGTATGAACTATACGGGCGAGACACGCCCGTAATATATATACGGGCACGGGGGTTTTTGTGCAAATTTATCCTTTCTCGATTTCTGAGCCTTATCTGCACCCAAATATCTCTCTGGGAGATGCGAATCCTCTTATTTATCTATTCGAATTCTCTTATTTATCCTATTTGGCAATGGATTGGCATTATCCCTGTTTTTAATTCAATCTGAAACTCTATCTTGGCATATCCCTTGGACCAACGATGCCCCTGGGTTTGCCTATAAATAGAGGGCCTCTCCTCAAGCAAAAGGCCATTAATTTGAAGTCTGAAGAGCTCCAAGTGAAGAAAGGAATCCCTACTGCTCTGCTTGCTCAAACCAGGTAAGTCCCTTTTCCCTTTTATTTTCTGTTTTCAATTCTAGAAATAATCTAATCTTCTCCATTGCTGTAGAATAAGGCCTTCTTATACTTGTATTCCTAAATCTGCCTCCAAGTACCTCAAGAATCCTCTCTAGCAGTAAAACGTGAAGAGAGAGCTAGGGGAAAGGAGAACAGGTGGATCCTTAGAATAGAACCCCATAATCTGTTCTTTTCTTTTCTTTTAGAATAAGGCCTTTGATTGTGTTTGTATCACCAAACCTATCTCCAAGTACCTCAAGAATCCTCTCTAGCCGTAAAACGTGAAGAGAGAGCTAGAGGAAAAGAGAACAGGTGGATCCGTAGGGTAGACCCCCATATGCTATAATCTGTGAGATGTGGTCGCTTTTGATATCTTGCTAATGTTTTAATGATTTTATGTTGAATATGGATTAATCCTATGAATCCATACTGTTTATAGCATGAAATCCTCTTTTTCTCCTGCATTTGAGATTTTTCACCACTTTTGCACCTACAAAACTGTTTTCTCGATTTTTGTGATATTAAGCTAAGATCCTGAATCTATCATGATCTATATGATAGATCTGGATTCAAAAGCCTGAAAGTAACTTCTAGGGTTTCATGAGGTGGTTTTTGAGTCATTTTTCATTTTTGAGAGAAGACCCTACGGTCTAAGTTCTCCCCTTTTGATGTTCTTCATCAACGTGGGTATTTTTGGTTTTGATTTCTTGATCTAATGTGAAATATGGGCTATATCTATGTCCTGGACTGTTCAAGTTCAATTCTATAATATTTTATAAAAATCATATTTTTTCTAGATTTCCAGAATTTAACTTGAAGCCAGATTTTTTAAGTTTTCACTTTAGATTTGTTTTCTTTATCTTGATTTCAGTCAATCATGAAGCCCAAGTAAATGGCTCTTGTTTTCATAAGAAGGATCCAGAATTAATTGGATCATTCACATGGAAAAAAGCCATACATTCTTTTATTTTTCTTTTACTTTTGTTTTGATTAGCAAGCCTTTTTTCCTTTGAAAAACATGAACAATACCTGGCAACCACCTTGTGTGGATGAATAGGGTGCATAACACCTTCCCCTGTTCATAACCTAATCCCCTTACCCACCTCTGGTTGTTTTTTTAATAGGGTTATTTTTACCCTAAATTTGCCTTTTTGTGCTTATTTGATGATTTTGATGTCCATTCACACCTAAACAGAATGGTGGCGACTCTTTGTTTTTAACCTATCTCGTGTGATGATTAGGAAGTCATTGAATTGACTAACAGTCCATTCCTCATTTCAACCTAAACAGGTATGCTCAGACCATTGACTTTTCTTGACTAACAGTCCATCGGCATACACAATCCTTGAATGAATGATTCCATACTTTTGCTCAATTATGATCCCTTTTTTAAAACATGCAATCTGTTCTTGATTACATAAGAAGTTCCCAAATCCTGATTGATCTCATGATTTATTATTTGATTTCTCTGCTTCATCTGGAAATTGATACCTGTATTCTTTGAATGCTTGCATAAAATTTAATGCTTGATATCTGTGACAATAAATCCTCTATGCTTGTTTGATTTGTTTTGCAATATCATGATTTACTTTTGTGTTGGTGACTAATGGAGATGAATCTGGGTCTTTGCGATATCTCCTTTCTGCATATCATTGTTTGGAATAGGGATACTGAAGTTTTGCCTGAAAGTGATATTTAGAGTCACATTTCCCTTGATCAACTCTTGAATGTCATGCCATCTAATTTTGCACTGTTAACATGCAGATTTTGCTTTCCTTGTCCCTTTCTTGATACTTGTGCCCTTTCGAACCCCAACTTTTAGCCCTGAAATACTGTCATGCTTCAATTCTGATTTTGCTTTGACTACCCCAAGATGAGTTGAACCTTTGTATGCTTTGGTACAAACTTCGCATTAACTTGGGCCTGCCTTGATTTTCTTGAAGCCAAGCAAAATATATGATTAGGCATCTTTAAAAGACAAAATCTGAGAATAATAACACGCATTTTTTTCCTCTTCTTTTTTCCTTATAAAAAGAATATATAAGAAGTCTACACTCCCTATATATGATTTTCATATTTTCTTGGTTAAAGCAAAGACGGTAAAGAGATGAAATAAAATTTTCTCAAGATATTTTTGAAGATAGAAAAAGAAACTCCTTTAGTTGACTTCTGATTTGTTCGGGATCTTCTAAAGCTTTTCCTCTTCCTGCAAACAATTAAGCCCATTTAAAATAAGAACAATAAAATTTGCAAAAATAATAAATCATCTCCCTGATTTGAACTCGTAGATGGCCCGTATTCGCTCGGCTCCTAGGGATCCTGCAGATGAGCCCTCTTCTTCTAGGGTTCGGAGGGATCCCACTGATGTGGCGTCTTCTTCGGGGGCAGCAAAGGATTCTTATTCTAATATCCCAGATCTTCCTTCTGGGGATTCACGTGAGGCATCCCCAGAGGTATACTCTAACCTTTCTAGAATTAAAATTCCTTCTCAACATCCTTCACCCTGATCCTTTCTCTTTCAACTTGTTTCCTTAGCCGGTGGTTGAGGCTCCAGGCAGAGGTAGAGGCTGTGGCGAGCGACGAGCTAGAGGCAGAGATGGAGGCCGTGATGGGGGCCGTGGAGGAGGCCGCAGGGGAGGCCGTGGCAGGGAGGAGGCTCAGACTAGGGTTGCGGTCCCTGAGGTTATCGCGGCACAGATTAGGGATACCGACTTGCTACACGGCCTAAGGACTCATCCCTCAGCCTGTATTAGGGCGGATATCCCTTTAGTGTATCCCTTGTCTCATTACCGAGGGAGCTGGGCCAGCTTCATTATATTTATCGGAGACTGCAGTTCATCCTTTCGCCGGGAGCTAGGCTTGTATGGTTTCGGCCTCTTCATCACAATCCTGGATGTGCGCTTAGATCGAGCTCTTATTGCAACGATGCTCGAGAGGTTCTTCCCAGAGACGCTGAGCTTCCATTTTCCAGATATTGAGATCGGGATCCGGCCGTCTGACTTCACGCTCATCACAGGGATTAGGATGACTAGAGATATTATCCCTGAGATGGTGATGCCAGATGCTGCAGAGATTGCTGCCTATCTTGGATATGTGGTGTTGCCCCCGGAGGCCTGGGATAGAGGGAGACCTAGATTGTCTTTGACTTGGTTGAGAGAGACCTTCCGGAGGAGACAGCTCAGCCAGATTTCTTCCAGTCATACATCTTTTCCTTTTGCATTCCGCTTCGTCTTCCTCTACATGATGGGCTCCTGTTTCTTCCTAGAGGACACAACTTCTGTCAGTCCTCATTTTTTGAGTTTATTGGGACAGCTGCAACGGGCGAGGAGGTACGCTTGGGGGTCGCTTATTTTTGGCACCATTTTGACTAGCTTGCGCTGATCAGTTAGTGGCCTCTCTACCTCTCGAGGAGCCGGAGTTGGGTGCAGATTCTTCTAGCCCTTCTTGCAGGTGAAATACCTATTTCTCTATTCTTTCTTTCTCTTTTTTTCCTTTTTTATTCTTCTGACCCTTTTTTTCTCTTCTTTTGCAGTTTTTTTACTAGGGTTTATATTCCCTACTTCCGCCTACCTCTACGATGCCAGAGGAGACGTATCCTATGGCTCATAGATGGTACCATGTGGAGCACGACTCTGAAAAGAGTCGGCCTATATCTGCCCGGGCTCATCTTGATTGGTTGTATCGGAATAAGGTAAGCTTCTTTAGTTATTCCTTTTTCCCTTTCCTGAATCACATGCCTAATACTCCTTTTTTTTTTCTCAGCTGTTTGTTCTCCGGATGAAGGACATTCATGAGGTGTTGGCCCTGCATGCTACTAGAGATGATGCATTCGCCCTTGACCAGAGGTGTCAGCGCTACCATTTCTTTATCAGTCAGATGGGTAGCATTTGGTATTGCGGCGAGCGCTTCTTTTATCAGAACATTGGAGAGCCTCAGATTCCTGTCATCCCTCCGGATACTACCCCTTCTTTTCCTTCTATGCCTATTGATCCTGCTCAGTTCCTAGATTGGACTGAGGCAGAGACTTTGTTGGAGGAGGGTGACTATGATGCCTGGTTTAGGCAGGCTTCAGTTGGGTGCCTCATGCCACCCATGCCTGTCCGTGGCGGAGTTACTGAGATAGGAGGGGTAGTGATCAGGGCCTACGATACCACGGTATGCCTTTCCCTCTTTGATCTTCCATTCTTATATTCTATTTGACTTGGCATTTTTTACACCCCTTCTTCTAATTTAGGAGGCTCAGTTGGCAGAGATTCGAGGTCGGTATGCTGATATAGAGCGCTAGCGAAATGCCGCTACTGCTAAGCAGGACACCCTCCTTATTACCATTGCCGACCTCAGGGGACAGCTTGCTAGGGCACAGGGCCAGGCGGGTCCTTCTGGTGTACAGGACCAGGCGGGTCCATCTTATACTCAGGTTAATTCTTTCACCCTTTTCAATTTCTGCTTCTTATATTTTCTTATTCTGTTCTGATTAAAATTCCTTTTCTTATTTTCAGGATGACACAGCCGGTCCTTCTTCACCTTATTAGACACATCCCCATGGTGAGGTCTTTTCTGTGTCACTGATGTAGCTCGTGACTCCTCCTGGATCAGTAGAGGTACCTGCAGCCGAGCCTGACATAGAGACCGAGGTTGTACCTACTGCTGCCCCTACTACTGAGGACATGCCAGAGTCTGCTCCAGCACCAGAGACTGCTCCCGATGCACCTGCTGAGATGGATATGGAGTCGGCCGGGGATGCCGCTATGATGGAGCCTACCGAGGAGGCTGTAGTAATAGATGAGGTCTCTGTTGAGTCTGTGGAGCCTGGGCCTGATGCTAATGCTCCTGGGGCGTCTGTTCCTGTCTCCGAGTCTACGGTCAGTGGGAGTGCAGAGCCTGCCGCCGAGCCTGTGCCTGAGCACGTCCTTGCGGGTTCTGATGCAGAGTCTGCGGGAGATGTAGATACCTCGGGGTACGTTCCTCTTGATCATCCCACTGCTGGCCTTGCGCCTTTATATATGTGGTATAATATTCAGTCTATTTTGAGCAGGATGACCCGTAGTACCGCTCGTCGTCTTGTGGTGAATGTTTTTGAGTGCTGGCGACCTTTAGGCAGCGGTCGAGGCAGAGGACGTGGACTTGGTCATGGCCGTGGGGGTAGACCTGGAGAGACAGATTAGATTAGGATATCACATGTACTTGTATTTGACAAATGATGTACACTTCCCTATATATATATATATATATAAAGAAATTTGATTCATTTTTCTTCATTTATGCTCTTTTCTTCTTTATTTCTTGCTTTTCTTGCATGATATATGTTAAAGCAGGGACAGGTGAAGCTTGGGAAAGCATTAAAATTGAAAATCCCCAATTTTTGCATTTTTTCCAAAAAACCATATTTATATTACGAACAAGCAGTGCCCATAATGTTAATGCGGGCACGCAACGCCCGTATTTTGATTGCGGGCACGCGGTGCCCGTAATTTTAATGCGGGCACGCAGTGCCCGTAATTTTGCGTGCCCGCATTTTCCATATAGGCAGGCGGTGCTCGTATTGTAAATACAGATTTTATTGTATTTTCGATTTTTCTATATAAACTCATGGGGAACGTCATTGTGACGTTTTTAATAGTTTGAAAACTCCCTAAGCCCTCCGTTTTTTGCTTTCCTTGGCTTCTTTGGTGATTCCATGGCTTCCTTTTCCTCGTTCTCTTCTGCCGATGAAGCTCCTCCTGCAAGACAACCTGTTAGATCAGAACCTCCTAATCTCACCAGGTAAAATGTTGTGGATTCCTTCTATGATAGGTGGGTTAACTCTATGACCTTTGATGAGGAAATTCATTGGGATTCCATCCACTTAGGTCACATCCTACACATCCCTAAAATTCCCTTTAAGTGGGAAATCATTGAGGCTTTGATTGCGCACTGGGTACCTGAATTGAATCTCTTCCGCTTTGATGACAAAGAGATGACTCCAACCATTGAAGAAATTGAAACAATCCTTGGCTTAAGGTTTTCTGAAGAAGTAGTCAACCCGCCCCTTAAGCCTAGCTACAAAAATGAGGCATCCACTTTCTTGGGTATCGGGAAGAAGGATTTAAGGGGTTCTGATACACTGTTGACTTTGTCCAAGACCTTTCTGACTGAAAAACTTCTAAGGGGTGAGGACAAGGATGCCCGGTTTAATGCTTTGACTTTGATAGTGGTCAACCAGTTGCTCTTTCCACGGGGTGAAGACCAGGTTGACTTGGCTCTCATCTCAGTTGTCTGCCAGGTTAGGGAACGTGAGAGATTGGCCCTTATGATATTGGCAGAGATATACCAGGCCCTGACTGACTGCTATTTCAGAAAGAAGAAACGTTTCCTTGCATGTGCCCTTATCCTACAGGTAAAAAAGGATTTTTTTTTCTTTCTATTTCTTCTCTTTCTTCCTTTTTTTTCTTCTTCTTTTTTTTTTCTTTTTTGCAATAAATTAAAATACTTCCCTTTTCTGCAGCTTTGGTTACTTGACCACCTGAGTCAAGTTGAAGAGATAACTTGCCGCTTTTTTCCAAGATTGAAAGTTCCTGTTTTGATGAGCAACAGGGGGTGTCCTAACATCCAAGGTGGCAAGCAAGGTTGGGTCACTTTCTTGGGTATTCTCCAGGATGATCAGATGAGATGGCCTGACACTTATCAGCCCAATCCAGAGACAGTGATCAGCTTCAGAGATAGGAACTGTAAAACCCCGAATTTTCCTTAAATAATAAAATAAATTAATAAATAATATTATTGAGAGTTATAATTGATGGAAATATTTTATTATTGTAGCGGATGATCTAATTAGTGGAGATCCAAAATAAGACGCAGATCTGACCGTTCGATCATGAGATATCGAGGTACGTATTCTGATTGGGCGTGTGTATGGAGTTTTGTGTAAGTGAGATACATGGGATCAGAGAGTATAAATACCAATTAAAATAACCTAAAACTTATTCGTTGTATTTTCGCACGTATTGAACAGTCGCAAGCGACAAGCGACCGAACGACTGAGGGAGAAGAAGAAGGAGGAAGAAAGGTATGGTTTTTGGAGTTCTTCGTCGTCCGGGGCTTATATCACGTCTGTGAGTGTAGTTGGTTGGAGAAGAAGGAGAAGCACGCACATTTAAGAGGTAGGTGAAACAGTTTACACTCGTTTTTGTATTTAACGTTCGTTTAATCTTCAAACCATGTTTTTATGATGTAGATATACGTATGATGCATGATATAATCATTATAAGTATTATGGGATTGCTTAGAATAGGAAAAATCACGTTTTGGAAGTGTTTCTGTTCGTTTTTGGATGACCGCCGACCTCGACTGTACTCGACGATCCTTGGCGCTAGTTAAAAGTATTAGACCGCTGGAAGACGTACTGTCGGCGTTCGATTTTGAACTACCGCCGACCACAGACCGCCGGGGCGATCCTGAGCGATCCTAGGCGCTCTGTTCAGATTTTGCAGATTTTCGAAATTTCAAACCTTGATTCAATTCCAAACTATTTTTAGACAATTTTAATGATTAAATAAGATGTTTTAAGACTAAAATAAATTATCTAATTCCCTGTTTTATAGAAAAATAAATTAGGAAGATATTTAGGACATTAGTTGCCAAACTTTGAAAGAAATGGAGAAACCTAGTTTTTGGAAAACCTAACTAGTATTTAATTACTATAACACCTTTTAAACTACACTATAAACCAGAAAACTTCATAAAGAGAATTCAGAACTCAGATGACCCGAATATTGAAGTAATTAACAGATTTAGCCTTTATATGCCGCTAGGCACCAACCCTTATAGAAATATTATATTTTAGGGAATTTTGGAGTCTAGTGGGCATAGCTGGTTATGGATCCATAGTTGTTGCTAGATAGCTGAGGGATATGTCATTTGGGTTGAGTTACTCCTATATGCGATGCGCTTCCTTTTCAAGTTAGTTTGTCTGGGAAGGTCCTATGTCTGAAGGGACATCCAAGTGAGCCGCTGGTGATTCCCTGTACATGTGGATAAGCGACCATCTCCATGTATTGATTCTGGTGCTGCATGCTGGTGGTACATGCCAACTCTGATGGGTACGTGTGCAATAAGTCAGTGACTACGACTCTTGTCTAAGCTGCACTGCATGGGACTTGAGTATCATTAGTAGCATTGCTCCTAAGCCGCACGGTGGTATAGCAATTGATTGAGAATCATCTCAAAAGGTTTATCTATCTTTGTGAGTCTTACAAATGACACTGAAATCACAACACTTGTTATTATTATTGTATATATGCTGGAGGCATGTGATTGAGATATTGGCCGGATGTGACTGTTTAGTACATCCTAGCAAAGTATGGATTATGTTATTGATTTTGATATTGGATTCTTATATTAAAACTTGCTGGAATTTATCTCTAGAACTGTTTATCATACTGTTTTGTATTCATGAATGATACGAATAATTATACGAGCCTGCTTAGTCAATATTGTTTAATCGTGCATGAACTGTTATTTTACTTATATGAACTGTTTAATCATGCATGTGTTACATAATGGGATATTCGTATCTCACCCTACTTTTATTTCATTTTTCAGCTGATACGCGAGAGGGGGATCCTAGTGATTTCCAGGGAGAGATAGCTGAGTATACACCGGAGGATTACTTTTATCCGGATCTTATTTGAGGTGGATGATTGATTTAGACTTAGTCATATTTGATTGACTATTTTTAATTTGGATTTGATGTACTAGAGAGATGAGAGAGATAGTAACCAGTTTATTTTTCCAGACTTTGATATTAATGATTGATGATCAACTTAAATGTTTATTTGAGGATTTTAGACTACACTTCCGCACATACTTGTTTCCGCAACTCTGATAGTATAATAAAGTGAATGGATTTTTAATTCTTTAGTCTGGTATATTCTTGATGTATATTTGATATGGGCCAGTAACACCTCGGATTTGGTTGTTGAACTGAATTTGGGTTGTTACAGTAGCGAACCGGGTTCGAATCGGGTGCCGGTTTGCACTGACCCGGGTTCGGGGCGTTACAGGAACTTTTTGGTTCTAGCAGGCTTGAAATCTATTGTTCTCTATCTTCCTTTGAGGGTTCTTCGACAATTTGGAGTGACCCAGGGGATCACGATCCCAACTGGATATGAGAACTTCCTTGGGACACTTACACCAGCCACCATGGGGCTAAATGCTCGGTTAATGAATGAGTGGTCCTATGTTCGCTTTCTGCAGGGTCAGATCTTCTTTGAGTTCCATGTGAAGGACTATCATTTCTGGATCAAAGAGCAGGTGCAGAGTCATGGCCCAGTACCAGAGGATCCTCCTGCAGTTCTTCCCCCTACTTATGAAGACATCCTGGACACTGAAAGGGCAACCCATAAGCGGCTTCAACAAATATGGGTATGAGAAGCCCAAGAACTCAGGATAAAAGGTATTGATCTGGAGAGACAACTTAAAGAGTAGGTGTCTTGCCGCATTGCTATGGAGAAGAAACTTGAGGAACAAAGACAGGCTCGTCGCTTTGAAGTCCGAGCGATGCAGAAGAAATATCAGGATTCCCTGGCTGACTTGAGGGCTTTGAAGATCAAGCAATCACTTTCAGATGAGGTCATCTCCTTTTTGAGCGATCCAGACGCAGAGGGAGCTTCTGGAATCATTGCAACTCAGGTGGCTCGGATTGGGGAGCTTGAGGAGCAGTTAGGGGATAGGGATTAGAATTTTTTTCTTTTCTTTTTTTCATACCTTTATACAAAAGCAAACTCCAATAGTGGAAAGACAAAGGATTTAATTCAAAAATAGGTTTTATATTATTGGCCTCATAATTCTCAGATGCTTGTAAAAACAGAAGTTTTATGAAAAGTATTTGATTTCTCATCACTGGCCAAAGTATAGTTTTTTTTTTTAAATTTGATCCAAAACACTTAATCACATATAATTAAGGGAATTAAAATTAGGTTGAATAATAAAAAGGGTAATCCAAGCAATAGGGAGAGACCAAATCCGTCTATCCTATGACCTTTAGAATCATCGCCAAATAGCTTTTCCTCCATGACTGACCCTGCTAATCTGCTCAGTTTTTAGTACTCATGCTGATTTCAAACTTGGACCACATGATCAACTCAACCTTTGATTCTTCTCTCTTTTTTTTCTTTTCTTCTATTTTTTCCTTTTGACAATATTGCCCCTAGCGCCAATTACGGTTTTCACTAAGGCCGACTTTTGCATTCCGTTATCACCAATCTTACTCTGAAAGTTGAATGAATATACTAAAATCACCAAGGGCTTAAAAATATGACGAAACAAAGGCTAAGCTCGGTTTATGAAAGAAAAGGTATTAAAGGCTCAAAATTTTCTAAGTGTGAAAATAGAGCAACCGGACTTATAGTCATGATGAATTTGACCCCATTCCCAAAGTGTATTCTTTTCTTTCCTTTTTGTACTTGGCTTTCATTTGCCACTATTTTTTTCTTTCTTGTTTTCTTTCTTTTTTTCTCTTTGCCCCAATTGGCTTTGCCCCTATTGACTTTGCCTCAGTATAAGACTGTAAGTCCAGTTTAGGTTTATCAAAAAGACGAACAGGCTCGAATTGGCTTGACTAGGGATGAAAATTTTGGGAGATAAGGAAAAATGGCCTCAGATCATTTCCTAGTAATATTCAATCAAGGAAAATACCTCTTTACTGCATCAGAGTTAATTGACTCAGGTAAATCTTTCCCATCCATTTCTGTTAAGATGAGAGCACCCCCTGATAGGACCTTTTTGACAATATAAGGCCCTTCTCAATTTAGTTTAAATTTTCCACGAGGGTCTTCCAAAAAGGGTAAGATTTTCTTTAATACTAAATTTCCTTCTTGGAAAGTTCTGGGCTTCACCTTGTTATTGTAAGCCATGGCCATTCTCTTCTGATACAATTGGCCATGACAAAGTGCTTTCAAACTCTTTTCCTCTATCAGATTGAGTTGATCATGTCTTGATTGTATCCATTCAGCTTCTTCTAATTCAGCTTCCATTAGCACTCTTAGTGAAGGTATTTCCACTTCCACTGGTAAAACTGCTTCCATCCCACAGACCAAGGAGTACAGGGTTGCCCCAGTAGAAGTCCGGATTGAGGTTCTGTAGGCATGTAGAGTAAGCAGTAGCATTTCATGTCAATCTCTGAAACTCACTACCATCTTCTAAATGATTTTCTTTATATTTTTATTTGCTGCTTCCACTGCCCCATTCATCTTTGGTCTGTACGGAGCTGACTTGTGATGGGTAATCTGAAACTGCTCACACATCTTCCTCATATCCATGTTCTTAATGTTTGAAGCATTGTCTGATACTATGGCACTTGGCAAACCATAGCGACAAATGATGTTGTGCTTCAAAAACTTAAGAACATGGCTACTTGTGATATTTGTATACGAAGCTGCTTCTACCAACTTGGTGAAATAATCGATGGCTACAAGTATAAACCTGTGTCCATTCAATGCCTTTGGAAAGATCATTCCAATGACGTCTATACCCCACATGGAGAAGGGCCATGGAGATGTCATGTTGTGCAACTCACTTGGGGGTGCATTCTTGTTATCAGCATATAATTGGCAAAGAAGACACCTTTTGACATATGTATAGCAATCGTGCTCCATTGTCAACCAGTAGTATACCAATCGCAAAATCTTCTTGACAAGCATGTGCTCGTTCATGTGGGGTCCACAAACTCCTCCATGTACAGTTTCAACTAACCTTTCTTACTCGGTCTTAGCAACACATCTGAGTAGGATATCATTGTGTGATCTCTTGTACAACTGTCCACCACTTAGTAAGAACTGACCTGCCAACCTCTGTATTGTCCATTTCTCTATAGAAGTGACATTTTCTGGCAAACTTCGATCATTTAAGAAATTCTTAATGTCTTGAAACCATGGTACTTCTTCTTTTGGTATTCCTTCTAAAACAAGGCAATAAGTAGATTCATCTCTGACTTTAATTTCTAGTGGTTTAATATCTACACCTTCTGGCATGCTGACCATTGAAGCCAATGTTGCTAGAGCATCTGTAAACTGATTCTTGGCCCTTGACATATAGTTGAAGGAAATTCGAGTGAATTTGGTGCTTATTTCTTCCAAATACTGGTGATAGGGGATCAATTTGTGATCCTTGGTTTTCCATTCACCAGTTGTTTGGAAGATGATAAGACTCGAATCCCCGTATACTTCAAGTTCCTCCATTTCATGGTCTAAGGCTGCTTATAACCCAATTATGCAAGCTTCATACTCTGCAATATTATTTGTGCACTGGAATCTCAACTTTACTACGATTGGGATGTGTGACCCATCTGGCTTGATCAAAACTGCCCCTATTCCATTTCCATTCATGTTGGCGGCCCCATCGAAGAACATTTGCCAAGAGCTTTCACTTTCCTCTTCTTCAGTAAACAGGATTACCTCATAAGGAAAGTTGGTCTTCAAGGGTTGGTATTCTGGTAGAGGATGTGCAGCTTAGTGATTAGCAATGGCTTGACCCTTAATGGCCTTCTGAGTGATGTATGTGAGGTCAAATTCAGAGAATAACAGATGCCACTTTGCCGTTCTGCTAGTTAGTGCTGGTTTCTTGAATAAATACTTCAAAGGATCCATTCAGGATATCAATAAGGTGGAATGACTAAGGAAATAATGCCATAGTCTCTTAGTAGCCCACACTAAAGCACAACAGGTCTTTTCTAAAGGGGAATATTTTGCTTCATATTCTGTGAACTTTTTACTTAGATAGTAAATCGCCCCTTCTTTCTGCCTGTGTCGTCATGCTGTCCCAATGTAAGCACCTCATTTTTGCGCTCCCGGAAGAGCCGGAACTGCAAAACCCGCCTAAAAAGTCAAACCCTGAGTGGTCGAAAATTGACTTTTTGATCAAGTGAAAATTGGCCACCTTGCTTTATCTGAATGTATAGAGAATCCCGACACAGTTCCAACGCAACTGAGTTTGCTGGAATCGGAGTCCGGATGAAGGTTCTGTAGGCCGGTCAAACTTAAAGGGGAGCTGAAAGTTGACTTTTTGCCGAACCCTGTGCCAGGTGCTTAGCCCTATTTCATTAGATAGAGGTCTCCGATACGGTTCTAACGCAATTGAGTTTGCCCAAATTAGAGGATGAAGGAGATATGAGCTGTCGAAGTTTCCGAGCAGCAAAATTGGAAACTGCACACGTGGCGCGGAAACTGCACACGTGGCGCGGAAACTGCGCACATGGCGACAAAAGCAGCAAAATATCTCAGGGACTAAATCTCAAATATCCAAAAATTGTCAAATATCTCAGGGACTAAACCAAAATTCACAGGGGGCAATCCGTAGATATCCAAAAGTGTCAAATCGGTCAAATTGGTCAAGTCGAGAGGTAAATCTGTAATTTTTTCAATTTGTATCCGACCAAATATGACGGATACACATGCTTTTTTGTATAACCAGCACTATTCATCGGATACAAAGAGATCCGCCAGCGAGATTCGTGCCGATTCCCCGACAAATTCGCGGTGGCATTAATTTTTCAACTTATTATGTTTTGTATCTGATATTTAATATCGGATACAAATGGAACCTAGTGTATCCGACCATATATGGTCGGATACACTAAGGAGGTAGTTTATCCGACCTGTATGGTCAGATACATTTTTTTCTTTATAAAAAGCCAACAGCAAGCTTTTTTAAAAGGGTTGGCTTCATTTGTCCTTTTTCCCACTTATTCCTCCCCATCCACTTGGCGTGAAATCTCTCTCCCTTGCTCCCGTTGGCTCCACTTCCACTCTCTTCCCACCTGAACCCCCTTCTCCTCAGCTCCCTTGGCCTCCATAACTTTCCCATTTCATCCCAAGACTACCCAACCCTTGCCTTCTTCTTCTTCATCTTCTCTATTGAAACAAAAAGAAGGCTTGCTGTTGTTGAAGTTGAAAGAGAGCTTCCAGCCTGGTTTTGCTGCAAAGGGTGACCCTACACACCATAAGGAGGACCTAAAACCCCAAAGGTGAGGATCCTTACCATATTTTATTCCTCATATATCAAAAGGAAGTCTTTCTAAAGTGTCTAATAAGCTTGATTTCCTCCATGCTATAAAATCTGTTTTAAGGTTAATCTTGTACGTATCATGTGCTCATTGTCAATACATGGGAGTCTCCAAGTAAGGGAGATGTCCACATGGGGTTCTAAGGAAAGGGTGAGGGATTCTCCATGCACGTTTGTGTCACACGAGCTGCTGTTTTTTTTTTATGTTTGAAGGGAGCATGTTCCCCACAAATGGCTCACCTCATGTACCCCCCATGTAACCCCCCTTCCCCACCCTTCTTTAGGCCGTCCTCGGGCCGCGAAGATAGGTTGTTCGGGTTCTAAGGGTTGAATGATCTCAGACGGTTCATGTTGGTTTCTTTTGGTTCTTGCTTTATTCTCATATTTTTCATGCATGTTAAGGCAACTCCCTTTTTTTGGTGTGTGAATGCTTTGTTCTTTGTCGGTTGAGCATGCTAGTGCTGTTATGACCATGCGAGTGTGGTTTCATTTATTGTGTTGCATGGATCCATCTCATGGCTCATTCATGTTCTCTGACTTTTTCTGTAGGGAAATACAATGAACACATGCATGCCCACTTTGATGGGAAATATTTCTGTTGCTGATTTGTTATTTGTCGGTCTTATTGGTATTAACACACTGCCTAACCAGCCACTGTCATGATCCCCTTTCTCACATGCTCCCAATCCCCTTTACCCCATGACCCCTTGCCATGACCCATGCAAGTTGCTGCTGGAGACAGCAGCAACCCTCCATTATAGTTACTGTTCCAGCATGCTTTTAAGTTTTTTATGAGTGTCTAGGTAGCACGCCTTGCTTCTTGCCATTCCCTTACCTTCCCCTACTACTTTCCATCATGTCAACCCCCCATCTTTCCCATTTTTGCAGCTGTTGCACCATTCCCTTTACAGCATGCCCTCTCTTTATCCATGTTTGCATGGTTTGTTCTTTCCGCTGCACACACACATACCATGTGCTGCTGTTAGATGCACCAGCAGGTTCCCCTACTCCCTTTCAAATGTTGCTGTACCCGCATGTTCCAATACCCAGGCATCTCTGGGACTACCCACTAGGTGGCATGCATGAGGGCTGCCCCTACCACAAATCCCTAAACACCTCCCACCCCTATTGACATACTTAAGCATCATTTAGATTCACTTCATTAGTTGCTGTCCCCCTTTGTCCCCAGCAGGCCATTGTTTCCTTCTCATGCAACACGTTACTGTTTTTTCGCACACCTAAGCATGCATGCCATCCCCCACAGCCCCCATGCATTGCCCACTCCCACTAGTGTGCTCAAAGCCCATTTGAAATGCCTTTTATTAACTGCCGTTTTCTATTTCTACAGCAAGTCTATTTGTTTTCACTTGATTGCTTGTGAACACATTTTGGCTTTCTTATTTACACATTGTAGGCACACAATCCTCCCTCTTCCAATGCATGAGAAACCTTTTCTTGTTTTTGGTAATCTCCAGCCATAAACATGCCCCCATCACCCCTCAACTCCCTTTGCCATGACCCAAATGAGTGGCTATTGGGGACAACAGCAAACCTTCATTATTTGTTGCTGTCCCAGCAGCTTTGGAGTCCCAAAGCCACCCCTGTGTTAACCCACAGCCAAGCTATGTAATTATGTTAACTTCCTTTGTTTTCTAGTTAGGAAGGTATGCTACCCTTCTCAAGCAACTTGCTACCCATGAACCCAAGAATGCATGATCCCATCTTCCTTTACTTGTGCTGATTTCTAGCATGCCCAAAACCACTTGAGACAGCAGCTGTCCCAGCAAGGTTAATTACCAATTTTGCATCCCTAGGATGATCCCCAAGCTTGTGTGTGAAGGCAGCCCCTCATACCGAACCCTATGCATCTCCTAGCCCCTTTATTACTGTTTAGATCCTTACATATTAATTACTCTTTTTATTATTGTTATTGCTGCTTCATGCCTTATAACATGTGGTTTTTTCATGACCGGCTTGTTTAGACGGAGATGCATGATTGTTGGGCTTTGATTGTTGGTTGATTTAGGACATGAAATCATAGAAGTTGGGGTGCCAAGACCCCCACCTTGTTGCTGCAATTATTGAAAAGAGGAGAGGAGGGCAGCACCTCCAGGCACCATTGCCTACACCCTTGCCTTTGCTAGAAAACCCCAAAAGGGATTAAAGTGGAAGCCACCCTAAACTTGAACCAATGTGGGCCCACCCAGGGGCCCACATTACTTGTAGAAGACCCCTAGAAACCCCCCAGAAGCATCCCAATGGCCAAACCTCGAAAAGGAAAGTTTTAAGGTGGTCCGACAACTCAGGTCAGATCACCTATGGCTTGTGTATATCCGGCAACTAAGGGCGGCTACATGGCAAAAAACCCACCGGTCTAACTCGGAACATTTGTGGGCCTTCCAATGGGGCCCACCAAGACCAATAAACTTCTTTGCATGCCAAAAAGCAAGATAAAGCAAAATTAACTAATCGAACCGGGCGGGCTAAACCCGACGCGGCCCACCCGAATTTGATGTGTGGAATGATATATTTGAATTGTATGGTTTGGCTGAGACCAAGGGTAAGGGCCTCTCGGGCTTGCCAAGCCCATTAATTGAACCAAGCAAAGGTGCAAACCCTAAGCTTCAAGGAATTCGGGCTTTCGAGCCCAGAACTGGACTACAGGCCCCTAGCCCAATGTCCAGTTCACTTTGGCAAAAATAAACAAGATAATCTAAAAATATTTTGGCAACCGCCATGGGGGCCCACCCAGGGGCCCGCAAACCAATGCAGACTCACTTGTTGCATGAAAATCACATAAGTCTCCAACTTGAATAAGCTAAGTAAAATCAATTCATTTCAACTAAGCCCACAAGGCCTCCCTGACTAGACAGAGGCCCACCAAGGGTACATGGGCTTGACCAAGTCCACCAGGGACGCCGTGGGCCTTCCAACGGGGTCCACCCAGTCAGACTCAGATCACCTAAATTAAGCAAGATAAAATCAATTAAAGGGACCCCCACACCACTCAGGTGGTCCCGCCAGACTTAACCAAGTTGCATATCGGATTAGGAATCGGGTGAGAAACCAAAACAAGCTGACTCAAACCAGGGAACCCACGGGACCTGTCATCCGACGGGGTGGTCTGGGGTGTCTACGGACTTCCCCAGACCACAACCGAGACCTTTCTCTGTATCTCAAAGCCGCAGACCTAGCCCAATAGACAAGATTAGGCACCTAGGTGTCCGCCTGCACCCCATCAGGCGGTTCCGACTCCGAATTTTCCAGTGCCCCGTTTCCGACGCGCGCACACCCAAGACACACCCCATCGACGTCTCCAAAACTGACAAGTATAGAATCAATGGTCTTCCTAGAGTTGGTGGCACTAGCACAGGTGGATTCAATAAATATTCCTTTATTGTGTCAAAGGCTTCTTGGCAATCGTCATTCCAGACTGTCGGGTTATTCTTTCTCAGAAGCTTGAAAATTGGTTCACAGATAGCAGTGAGCTGTGCTATGAACCCGCTTATGTACTGAATCCTTCCCAGAAAACCACAAACTTCCTTCTCCATTGTAGGTGATGGAATTTCAATGATTGCTTTGGCCTTATCTGGGTCGATCTCAATTCCTCTTCTGCTCACTATAAAGCCCAACAATTTCCCTGATGTAGCCCCAAAGACGCATTTTGCTGGGTTAAGCCTTAGACTGTATTTCCTGAGCCTGTCAAACACCTTCTTCAAGTTGATCAAGTGGTCTTCTTCTTCACATGATTTGGCTATCATATCATCCACATAGACCTCCATGGAATAATGCTGTTATGGCCCGCTAGTAGGTTGCCCTGGCATTCTTAAGCCCAAATGGCATGACAGTGTAGTGGAAGGTACCCCAAGGTGTAATGAAGGCTGTTTTCTCTTGATCCTCCTTAGCCATCTTAATTTGATTGTACCCAGAGAAGCCGTCCATGAATGAGAACAGGCTATGTACAGCAGTGTTGTCAACCAAGATGTCAATGTGTGGAAGTGGAAAATCATCCTTTGGGCTTGCCTTGTTCAAATCACTGTAGTCTATGCACATTCTGACCTTTCCATCCTTCTTTGGCACTGGCACTATATTTGCAAGCCATTCGGGGTACGTGGAGACTGCAAAAAATCCTGCTTGGAATTGTTTAACCATTTCATCTTTGACCTTCAATGTCCACTCTGGTTTCAACCTTCTCAACTTCTGCTCAACTGGCTTAACATCTGGCAGAATTGGTAGCCTGTGCACAACCATATCAGTGTCTAATCCTGGCATATCCCGATACGACCATGCAAATACATCTTTATAATAAGCCAAGAACCGTGTCATTTCATCACGTTGCAACTCCAATAGTACTCAAAAAGATAGAGCTATTTGGATCCCATCTTCGAAAGGAATTTTCACTGTTGGTTCAGCATGGCATCTCATTAGACGAAAGGCTCCTTCTTCTTTTATCAAAAAGTTTTGGAAAGTTTTCATACCCTCCAAAATATGGACTCATATCTGGAGAGTTCTTAAGGGTGCTATTCCCACTGATGACAAAATACAAAGGCTTGGAATATCTTTATGTTCAAAATGTTGTTGCTGTAGAAATGTAAAACAAGAAAGCATGGATCATTTGTTTTCTTTCGGGGAGGCAGCCCAAAAAATCTGGATGCATTTTTCTTAGAAATTCAAACTACAATATTATCGATTGCATGACATTTATAGTAGAATTTCTTACTGGTTTGGCAGTTCTAGTAGTAAAGATCAATTGGGTCTTCTTGTTCATGCATTGTCGTTATTTGCTACTTGGGAAATTTGGATTGCTAGGTTCAATCACAGATTTGATAATCAGCCTATGGATATTGATAAAATAATTTCCAATATCACTCATAGATTACATGAAGCTGCATATTTTACTAAGCCGAAAATCACATGTTCTTTTTCTAGGCAGCTTGTTCTAGATTCCTTCAACATCTATTGTCCTTATATTTTAGGTCCTCATGTTAAGTCTGTCAAATGGAAAAGGGCTCGATCCAGCTTTATCATTCTTAATATTGATGGTGCCTCTAAGGGAAATCCTGGAGTAAGTGGTGGTGGAGGTGTTTTTAGAGACAATTGTGGTAAGTTTCTCATGGGTTTTTTTGCTTATTATGGAGTTTTGACTAACACTTGTGCATAAATGTTGGCTTTAAGAGATGGTCTTCGAATGGGAGATACTGAAGGTTTTCATAATATTGTTAATGAAAAGGATTCCTAGGTCATTGCAGATGCTATTAACAAAAATTCTTCCATTCCCTGGAAGTGTTCTTTTTGGTGGAAAGAAATTCTATCAAGGATAGCAAAACATGATAGAATTATTCAGCATATCTATCATGAAGCAAACATGGTGGCTGATGCTCTTGCTAATGAAGGGTGTAGTTCTTTGCAATTTACTTCTTATAATTTAGAATCCCTTTTGCCTGTTAAAGCTCATATTTCTCTTTGTCATGATAGAACAGGTCTTTATAGTCTCAGATATTAGTCTCTTGCTCTCTTCTGTAATTAGCTTTTCTTTGAGGGGTAAGGTTTTTATGTCCCCCCCTGGCTAGGTGTACTTGTTGCTTTTGAATTAATCTACAGGTCAGGGTCTACCTCAACCCTCCTCCCACCGTTGGAGAGCCACTAGTAATAGTGGGTTTTCCTTAAAATAAATAAATAAATAAATAAATAACTCCGATAGGCATGCCCCAATCTTCACTACTTTTGGGTCATCTTCGATCCCTAGATTTATTGAGATGGTCTCCTCAATATTGGGTTGGACCCCCTTTTCATGACGCTCTAATTGATATGTGATTTCTTTTGGAGGATCTTCTTCTTCGACCTCGGTCTCTTCCTCAACCCCCATTAGGTCAAAGTCGAGCTCGAGGTCGAAGTCATGCTCAACCTGATCCAATTCCGTTTGCTTATAGGGTTCATAAGTGGTTTGGACCTTTTTTAAAAATTTAACTTTTCTAGAAAAATGGGAAAACCTTTTTTTGTTTTTTGAGAGCCTTCTAAAAAATCTTTTCCTGAAGACAAAGGCTCATTAAAACCTTCAGGAAATGGGCATTCCACTAATGGAGTTTTTTTTTTGGATGCCGTGTCTGTTTGCCAAACAAACGTAGCTTCAAAAGTAAGGGGAGTTTCCTCCCAATTGTTCAAAATAAAAAGTTCTGGAGCAGGGGTAATAACACAAGCCTGCTCCCCAAGCTCAGCATCCGCATCCGAGACCACCATTACTGGGTGAGTTGCGACTCCTGCCTCTGCTCTAGGGCTTGACCCAGATGGAACTTCTACTGCAGCCCAGTCAATGAAAGGTATCTCATCTACTCCTTCTTCTCTTTTGCCTTCAGGCATGGCAAAGAAGGCTCCAACATCTTCAAAAAAATCCTGCTCCTATTCTGTCCATGGCTCAGGCTCACCCAATGCTTGTGAGGGTGAAGGTAGAACATATGGTTGCAAGGTTGGGGACTTGGGTTTCCGGAATGGGTTGATGTTATAGTATGGAGGTTTGGACTGATCCTAGGATGGAGACAGTTGAATCATATGAGAAAGCTTAGGAAAAGTTTCCCTGATATGAGGGAATTTCATGTCTTCCAACTGCTTCTGTCTTCTCTAATCTCTTGCCTTGGACTCCAATCCTGCTCTAGGGGCCAGCTTCTTAACCTTTACCGGTTTTATTCTTCCTTGCAGGTTAACCCCCAGACCTTTTCCAGGGTTGAAATTGTATTTTCTCAGCACTTTCTTGACCATTCTCTCAGCATTGGTCAACTTCTCTTCTTTCTCCTGATACCCCCCAGGTATAAAATTGACAGTTTCAAACTGGAAAGAGTGAAATGCCATCTTGTCTGCAGTCATTTCCATGTTTATGTAGGGTACATCAGGGGATCACATGGAAGGAACCAAATTTTCAGCAAGGACCGTAATCACCTTTTGCCCTCTAATATATTTAACTCTTTGGTGGAGGGTAGATGGTATAGCCCTAGCCGTATGAATCCACGACCTTCCTAGGAGTAGGTTGAAGGCTGCCAGTATATCCGTCACTTCAAATGTGATATTAAAAATGTATGGTCTAATAGTGACCGGCAGTTCAACCTCCCCTAGGGAGTGTGTTTTAGAGCTATCAAAGGCGCTTATGATATTCCCATTTTGTTTGATTTTGTTTTGCTCCAGACCAAGCTTTACAAAGGTAATTAAAGGGCAGACATTCAGAACCGACCCATTATCAATTAAAACCCGAGCTATTATGAAACCCTTACAGAGCACAGCTATGTGCAAAGGATCAACATGATAGTACCCTGCTGGGCTGATCTCGGTTTCAAAAAAAGATATAACATTATGAGACAAAATCTGTTCAACCATCTTGCCTAGTTGGTTTGGTTCAATATTTTTAGGCACATGGGCGCCCTGAAGTACCCTTAATAGAGAGTCCCTATGTTTTTCAGAATTTAACAATAATCCCAGTATTGAGATCTGGGCAGGGACCTTGTTCAACTGCTCAACGACATTGAACTCACTCTTTCTTATGATTTTGATGAGGTCAGTAGTCTCACTGTCAATTACCTGAGGGGTATCATCCCCTACCTTGGTCTTTCCTTTATTTTTCTCTTTCTCAGCTTTTTCCCTTTCCTTCTCAGTCTCCTTTTGTTTCTCTCCCTCACCTACACCCTTTCCTGGCCTCATCATGAGGTTCACTTCTTTCTTGCTTTTTGCCGCAACTGCAGGAGATGTGGTTGTGAAGCTTTCGCTGTAGTTCCATGGTACAGCTGATTCAGGTCCTGTAAAACCCCGATTTTTGCTAAGCTTTTATTTATTTATTATTTATTAAAATTCATTATGTGTACATATTAACTTAAGTAGATACGGGTATACGTAGGGATTTCGGTGGACGAGCGTACACGGAATCAATGATTTTCAAAGATTGTCAAGCGGCAATATGTATGGAAGGTATTTATACTAAAGGGGAAATTAGGTTTTGAGTAGAAAAAAAATAAACAATATAAAATAGTAGATAAAATAAAATATATGCACAAGTATGAACACAAGGATTTATGGACAGGTTTAATCAAAATTTATTTATTGCTAGAGATTTGTGGTCATTAGTTGTCAAAGAGAATGAGGTGGAATATTAATACGTAATTAATTATCGAACTTAAAAATATGGTAGTGAATAGGAAATTAGCCAATAAGTAAATACGGGAAAGCCAAGTTGAATGAGGGGAAGAAACGGGATTCCGAGGGTTAATAAAACCTCGAGGGTGAATTAGGTTAAACTTTTGCGATGTTTTATAAATAGGTAACTCATATAAATTTTCGGGGATTTGGGGGAAGGTTGCTGCTCTGAAATTATGGCGGCTACTGTGGCGATTAGGGTTTCGCTGGGAAGAGATGAGAACCGCGAGAACTACGACCGGATTAGTGGAGTCGGATTTCAGTGGGTTATTCCTCTCGCGAACAGGGGATCAGTTCGGCGACCTTCGCAGCCACGCGCACAGTCGGAGTCGGTGATCGGTCGTGGTTATGGAATAACCTGTTATTCTGGGATAAGCGTATAAGAGTGAGTAGCATTGATTTACAACTGAGGTTTTGTGTTTATTCGTGAGTTTATTCTGATGCATGAGTGATTTCTGAGTTTTCTGGGTTTTTCTGGAATACCAAGAGTCCGAGCATGAGATTGAAATGCAACTTGAAATTAAATGTCTTTAGATTAAATCCAAAACTGGTTGGGAAGTATTCTGGGAACATTAGGAGTGTATTGGAACAATTACAGACCAAAACAAATCGGCCAGAGATAGAGATCTCGAAATAACAGAGAGTCGAAAATCACAGTGGGTATCCGCCGAGTTGGCGCCCACTCGCGCTCACTTAGGAAGTAGGCACCCTGTTGAAATTCTATTATCCGCCGAGTTGGCGCCCACTTGGCGCTCAGCTCGCGCTCACTAAAATGTATGCGCGAATCTCGCGCGAAGCCGGCTCCCATCTCGCGCCCTTTTCTCGCTCAGCTCACGCCCACTTAGCGTCGAGTGAGCGCATAGTCCCATTTCGGCCTAAATCCTATCCGTCGACTGGCGCTCACCTGGCGCTCACTTCAGGAAGTGAGCGCATACCCAATTTAACTTGCCGAAAGTGATTCTTGACTGAACCAAGGGGGATTTTGATGTCTTGAGGTTTATACCATTTAACAAATCACTTGTTTGGGAACCTTGGAACCTGCATTACTTATTAAATTCCTAGAGGAAATTCTAGTGGCAAATTCCCAAAGGCTTCTAAGGTTGAGTTTAGGTTATTTGTATATGTTGTGCTGGATACCAAAACAATGGGAGTTCCTAGTAATTTTCCCTCGAATTTATACACTGTTGTGATTGAGAAATTATTGACTTCTGGCTTCACTTGTTTGGAAAATTCTGAATGTATTGTAAGGTTTTCTTGGTATGAATAACTGTGTTTTGTATTCAAATGGCATGTGTTGCGGAAATGAGAAAATACTGAAAGTACTTGAGATACTGCTTGGTCCAGAGGGACAGGTGATGAACTGTGATGAGTTATACGTGATGTGGAATGAATGGTTTTACTTTGATATTGGAATTGAGATTATACGATGATTTACTATTTTTGGTTTAGCTTGTCCTGGATCCAGAGTCTAAGCTTAGTAATGTAATGTTATTGTTGGTTGTTGAAATTGCATGGCCTTGTGTGTTGCCACGACCGGTGTAGAGCAGCCAGAAACCCTGAGTAGGCCTGGTTGTCAATGCAGAAACCCAGGGAGTAGGCCTACATTGGATGATGAAACCCTGAGTAGGCCGTCATTTCAGAGTTTCCGAAACCCTGAGTAGGCCGGAATTGTGTACATGGAGGTGTGGAGTGTTTACTTGGCATGTTTAATTTATCAACTAAACAATAGTCATGACATTGACCAATGTTGGTATTTGATTTTGTTTGACGTGATATGTTTTATTTGTTGGTTTGTTGGTATTTATGGTTCATGGAATATTGTTTACCGATTATTGGGTATTGTACCTCCCGCCGGTGTAGAGCAGCCAGAAACCCTGAGTAGGCCTGGTTGTCAATGCAGAAACCCGAGGAGTAGGCTTGCATTGGATGACGCAGTCATTTCAATATCCGAAACCCTGAGTAGGCCGGATATACATTTGGAGGTGTGGGCATGGTTATGAGAAGACTTTGTGTTATATGACATTGGTATATCTGGAATTATATCTTGAGATACGAAACTATGGTTAATTGCTATGTTGTTGTCAGTTAATCATTATTTTATCAATATCTTCGGGATTGGAAACGGATTGTTATTGCTTCATTTACCTGATGGTTTTTCCGCACTGATATGAATTGGATTATTGAAGTTTAGTCAGATTATTCGGAATATGCGTATTATCATCATTGTACATGGTTATAATCGTGGCATGTTTTAGAACTGAAATAAATGTATTTGTGCATGCATGTGCTGCTCACTGGGATATTCGTATCTCATTCCGTATTGTTTTGTTTTGTTTTTAGCTGCTCCTGGAGAGGACGATACTTGCGGGTAGTTACTTGGACATGTAAGTTTTATTTTAGTTTGGGAATATTTTAGCGCACTCTATTACATAGTACTATTGAATTCATGTTTCCCTTACTCTGGTAGTGCGATCCTGTTATTTATAATAACCTCTGGAGACGAGTTACGGGTTTTTCATGTGACTCGGATCCGGGGCGTTACAGGTCCTGTATTGAAATACATGGTATTCTGGTCAAGCAAGTCCTAAATGGCGTGTTTCAAAGGCCAACACTTGTCAGTAGGGTGCTCAGGTGCACCCATGTGGAAATCGCAAGTGGTGGAGGGGTCAAAATTTCTCCCCTTTGATGCATTTGGATTTGGCTCTCTTAAGGTGATATACCCTGCTTGCAATAGAGTTGGTAGCAGCTGAGATGGAGACATTGGAATAGGGGTGAAAACCCTATTTCTCCTTGCTGCAAAATAGTCATCCCTTTCTTCTTTAGTAAAAGCCCTCTTTTGGTCTGAGGGTGCTGCTGGAACATTAACCCTCATAGGGGCCTGCTGGGTTGGTGGAGTGGATGGAGTAGGAAAATGAGCGGGTATATTGATTTGTATGGGCTTGTTAGGTCCAGATAGTGGTTGTACCATGTTCACCTCCCCCTCTTTCTTGTTCCCATTCTTTTTTATCCCACTTCCTTTCTTTAGATTGGGGTTCTGCTAACTGACCATAGCAGAATGGTCAATTATTTTACCCGACCTAATCCCGTCCTCGATTCGATCGACCACTTGTACCAAGGCGGCAAAATTAGTGGTGGTCTGACCCACCAGGTGGCTGTAGAATGGTTGACCCAGTGTACTGATGAAGGTAGAAATCATCTCTTGCTCCAGCATAGGTGGCCTGACCTGAGAGGCCGTCTCCCTCCATCTCTTGGCATACTGCCTTACAGATTCATCCCTTCCTTTGCTCATCCTCATTACATCGTACTTGTCTGGTACGATCTCTGAATTAAACTTGTATTGAGCCAAGAAGGCATCCACTAGGTCTTTCCTTCTTTTGATTCTTCCATGGTCTAAGGTGGCAAACCACCTCAAAGCAGTTCCAGTCAAGCTCCTTTGGAAGAGCTGAATCAGAATGCCCTCATCTCGATCGAACTGGCATAGGGCCCTACAGTATAACTTCATATGGCTCATGGAGCAGCCAATGCCATCATATTTGTCCAAGTCCGGGCACTTGAACTTGGCTGGTAGGTTAAAATTAGGATATTGGCACAAGTCTTCAAAGTTGGTGCCCCCAAAGTTGTTCACCCCTTTTACCTCCCTCAGTTCATCTAGGATCACCTCCAGTCTGTGCATGAATTTCCTTTCAACCTCTTCCCTCATTATCTCTTTTTCTTTTTCTTTTTCTGATTCAACTGTCTCATCCCTGATCAATATAGGTTCAGGGGTGGGTTCATAAATGGGTTCAGGAATAGGTTGAACCGGAGGTGGAATGTTGGTTTGAGGTTGGGGTGCGTGGTTGGAAGTGGAGGCTTGGTTCTGGGCTTGCACTTGTTGGGCCTGCACTGCCAGTAAGTTCTCTAGCATTCGGGCTAGTCCTGCCACTTGTTC
The DNA here is from genome assembly GCA_947561395.2 of Buxus sempervirens. Lineage (NCBI taxonomy): Eukaryota > Viridiplantae > Streptophyta > Magnoliopsida > Buxales > Buxaceae > Buxus > Buxus sempervirens. The sequence continues at coordinate 32,914,145 of OX387184.1, read as the reverse complement.
CTGTAGCAGGGCAACATCTGGGTTAGGGACATCAGCTTCATTATCAATGGGATTCATGGTGCGAGCTCTTGATCTGGTCACAGGAGCTATGGTTGCAAGTGTATTGGTACCTGGTAAAATAAAAATAAATAAAAATATCAGTACCAATTCAATCTAGTTACATACCTATGAATGCCTATATGCAAGTTAGGTGAACACGAGTTTGGATTTTTTTCTTATTTGCTTTTTTTTTTTTTTTTGAATTGTTGGAATATTTTAGGGCTTCCAAGGGTCCCACAAAAAGGATTGATTGGTACAAAAAAAGACCAAAAAAAGAGGTGTTGGAATATTATAGGGCTTCCAACAGGTCCCACAAAAGAAAAGGATCCAAAATTCAAAGGCTTTTAGAGGACCAAAGAAAAAGATCTGAAATTCAAAGGCTTTCAGAGGCCGAAGGATATTTTTGAAAAAGGTCTGAAATTCAAAGGCTTTCAGAGGCCCAGGGATATTTTTGAAAAAGGTCTGAAATTCAAAGGCTTTCAGAGGCCGAACGGTAAAGTCTGAAATTCAAAGGCTTTCAGAGGCCCAGGGGTAACGTCTGAAATTCAAAGGCTTTTAGAGGCCCAAAGAAAAATATTTGAAATTCAAAGGCTTTCAAAGGCCCAGGGGTAAAATTTGAAATTCAAAGGCTTTCAGAGGCCCAATGGTAAAGTCTGAAATTCAAAGGCTTTCAGAGGCTCAAAGAAAAAGATCTGAAATTCAAAGGCTTTCAAAGGCCCAAAAGATCTGAAATTCAAAGGCTTTCAGAGGCCCAAGGAGTTTTTTGAAAAAGGTCTAAAATTCAAAGGCTTTCAGAGGCCCAAGGATTTTCTGAAAAAGATCTGAAATTCAAAGGCTTTCAGAGGCCCAAGGATTTTTTAAAATTCAAAGGCTTTCAAAGGCCCAATGGTAAAGTCTGAAATTCAAAGGCTTTCAGAGGCCCAGGGATATTTTTGAAAAAGGTCTAAAATTCAAAGGCTTTCAGAGGCCCAAGCATTTTCTAAAATTCAAAGGCTTTTAGAGGCCCAAGGATTTTGTTTCACATTTTTATTTTTATTTTTATTATTTTTATTTTTTATTTTTTTGAAACATTTTATTCAAACTCATTTCTCTTTATCATCACTTAAAGGTTAAAAGAACAAGATTTGGTGGGAAAAGAATGCAAAAATTGGATTTTCCGCAAAACCCGTAAATATATTACGGTCTGGCCTTGCCCGCATTTAAATTACGAGCGAGCCTTGCCCGTATAACTAATACGGTCAAGCCCAGCCCGTATACTAACTGCGATTTACGGAGCTTTTTTTCCGTTTTTTCAGTTTTTACATGATTTAATCACTTTGATTGCTCATCCAACATACGGTTCACCCTTGCAAGGCTTCTAAACTGTCCCAAAGTGGACTTTGACCCTATTTTCAAAAATACATGCTTAGGAGGGCACATGTTCCCTCCAAATTAGCCACCATGCTCAAGAATTTGGTATCCTTTGGTTGCCTCTTGTATGAACTTTGGGTAGGATTAATTCTGAACAAAGTTAAAAACTCTCCTATGGGCTACACCAATCTTTAAATACAAACCTCATTGGGAGCAATTTCATCCCAAACATATGGACACCATGACACTTACTTGACATGAAAGGAATGCTGAAATTAAGGTTACCTTGTTACCTTGTTTACCTTCAATACGGCATCCACATTATGCCTTGGCTTGTGAACCATGCAAACGACCTTCCCTTAATTACAAACCCATATCCCCACGTAATTGTGTACTTTAGCCAAAAACGTGTATCTCCACCTTCAAGCGTAGGGGTTTCGGGTTTTGGCTTAGTGGCAACTTAGAACTCAAGCCTAGTGATGACCAGAATCGAATCACAGATCCACATTGTCATCACATCATTAGCCCAAAGTTCTAAGATGAATGTTTTTACTTTCACTTTCCGAAGTATCGACCTCGTTGCGCCAAGCTACACACATTTGGGTTCAACTTCCTATAGGTTATGGGTAGGCTGTGTAAAAATAAAACGTGCACAGTGCATATGTAAAATTTGGGTACATTCACAACATCCCAGCCCCTTTGCCACTCTTTTCACAGCCATGCATATACAAACTGTAAGCACCTCATTTTTGCGTTCCCAGAAAAACCAAAAATGCAAACCCTGGACAGAAAGTCAAACCCTAAGGGGTGAAAAGTTGACTTTTTGATCAAGTGAAAATTGGCCATCCCGCTTTATGTCATTGGGTAGAGAATCTCGACACGGTTCCAACGCAACTGAGTTTGCAGGAATCGGGGTCCGGATGAAGGTTCTGCGGGCGGTCAAACCTGAGCAAAGCCAAAAGTTGACTTTCTGCTAAAATCCGATCCGGAGGCCTACCCCTAGGTCATTGGATAGAGAATCTCGACACGGTTCCAACGCAACTGAGTTTGCAGGAATCGGGGTCCGGATGAAGGTTCTGCGGGCGGTCAAACCTGAGCAGAGCCAAAAGTTGACTTTCTGTTAAAATCCGATCCGGAGGCCTACCCCTAGGTCATTGGATAGAGAATCTCGACACTGTTCCAACGCAACTGAGTTTGCAGGAATCGGGGTTCGGATGAAGGTTCTGCGGGCGGTCAAACCTGAGCAGAGCCAAAAGTTGACTTTCTGCTAAAATCTGACCCGGAGGCCTACCCCTAGGTCATTGGATAGAGAATCTCAACACGGTTCCAACGCAACTAAGTTTTCAGGAATCGGGGTCCGGATGAAGGTTCTGCGGGCGGTCAAACCTGAGCAGAGCCAAAAGTTGACTTTCTGCTAAAATCCAATCCAAAGGCCTACCCCTAGGTCATGGGTTGGAGGGCTCCGATACGATTCTAATGAAACTAAGTTTGCCCAGATCGGAGTCCGGATGAAGAAAATATGAGCTGATGAAATTCCCGAGCAGCAAAACCGGCAATCTGCGCACATGGCAAAAAGCTGCACACGTGGCGAGTTGCGCAGGAAAATATCTCGGGGATCAAATCCGTAAATATCCGAACATTCGAAATATCCCAGGGACTAAATCTGTAAAAATCCGAGAATATCGGATTTTACCAAAAATTGTCAGGGACTAAATCTGAATTTTTTAGATTTTTCGACCGGCGAGCGGCGGCATTAAATGATTTCTCATCATTATGCCGCTCGCGCGGATGTGGCAGCAGGGTATGCGCTCAGCTCAAGCTGAGCGGATACCCTTTTTTAAGTGAGCGGCCCTTTTTTTTAAGTGGGCGGGTCCTCTTTTTTTCTTGGTCTATATAAACCGTGCGAAATCTCGCGCAAAGGGTTGGAAAAAAATTTGGTTTGGAGGATTTCTGGTGCAGTGCCCAAGCTCCTTCCCCACCCGAACCCTACCTGTCTCAGTGGCTTCGGCCTCCCCAAGCTCCCCACCTTGATCCAACACCCCCTAGTCTTGCTTCTTCCTCACCCTCACGCAAACAAGCGGAGGCCGGTTGTTGCTGGAGGTGCAAGAGAGGAGAGTTCCAGCGCTCGTGCCACCTCAAGGAGAAGCCGCCGCTTTGCACCAGAACGTAGGAACTCCAGGTAAGTTTCGCACTTGTTTACATATATAAAAATGGGAGTCGTATGCATGTCATCGCAACTGTTGTGTTTCCTTCCCTTGCTACGCATTCTATTGCTCCCCCATTTTGGGTGACATGGAGGTCTCCAGGGTAAGGGAGACCTCATGCACGACCCCGTGAAGAAGACAAGGGTTTTGTTGCTCCTCCGAGTGCTCATGAGGTGCCTGGCACTCCTGTAAAGAACGAGCTCTTCATTTAACTCATCTGATGTATCCCTCTAAACCCCCCTCCTCTCTCCCTTCTTCGGATGTTAGTGTGCCTGCTCGGAGGTCCAGTCGGGGGAGGAAAGTGCATGTAATGTCTGCATGTTGTTTTTTTTGTTGTTGTTTTTACATTGCTGGACTTGCTAACATGCTATTTGCTGCTTGTGCACCCTTGAGCGTGCTCCCATCACCCCCCCCCCCTTTTTTAAGCTGTTAATGCATCTGTATCGGGTTTGTTTTTTTTCTCTCTTAATAGATTTTGGGTTGTGGGATGAAGCATGAAGCATGTTTAGATTAATTCCAATGCATGTGTGAGTATATTCTGGGGGTGGTAGAAGCCCTGGGAGGGCTTACAGAGCCTAAAAACGAGTTACAGAGCTTAAAAATCAGCTAAGAAATGGAGTTTGAAAGAAAACCGAGAGCATCGAGTGTCCGCTGAGTTCGCGCGAAGCTCGCGCGAATCTCGCATGAAGCTCGCACGAGCACTTCGCGTGAACCTCGCGCGAAGCTCGCGCTCAGTTCGCGTGAACCTCGTGGGAGGCTCGCGCTCAGTTCGCGCGAACGTCGCGCCCACTTCATTTTTTTGTGTTTTTTCGCTGTTTTCGGTCCGCCCATTTCGCGCCGACCTCGCGCCTACTACCTAAGGTCGGCGCCTACCCCTAAAACATGCCGAATTGATATATTTTTGAAAAATTCCAAAAATGCCCTTTACTGGGCTTCACTTCACCCCATGGGCTTCACTTCACTCCGCCCACAGGGCCCCCGGGTACCTCCCCTTAGACCCAGCACAATGAGCCAGTTTTTTTTCTCTGACAGAGTGTCTATCTTGTGTTTTTTCTGTGATTGTTGCTAGATGTGAATGATATTTCCGAACCGGATAAACCAATAGGGTTTCTGGGTCACCCGGAAACCCGACATGGGACGTGGACTCCCGGTCCAACTTGACTTCCAGTGGGCCTTCCAACGGGGCCCACCAAGCCCAATAAACACCAAAGCATGCCATTAAATAACTTAAGTAAAATGAACAATTTGAACCGGGCGGGCCAAACCCAATGTGGCCCACCCGAGCCTTGTTATGTGAAATTGATGCATGAATTGTGTGGTTTGGCCGAGACCAAGGGCAAGGGCCTATCGGGCCCGCCAAAGCCCACCAACCGAACCAAGGAAGGGTGCAAACCCTAACTTCCGGTAACCTGGGCTTACAAGCCTAGATTTGGACTACGGGCCCCAAGCCCAGTGTCCAACTCACTTTGGCAAATTAAAAAGATAAATCCAATAAAAATGCTTGGCCACCAGGTGGGCCCACCTTAGGGGCCCATGAACCTATCCAGCCCACCTTTTCATGAAAAACACTTAAATTTTAAATCCGAACCTAAAGTAAAATCAATTGAACTAACCAAAGCCCAAAGGACCTCTCAGGCTAGACTGAGGTCCACAAGGGTACACGGGCTTGACTAAGCCCACCAAGGATACCGTGGGCCTTCCAACGGGGCCCACCCAACCAGACTCAGATCACCTGAGTAATCAAAGATAAAAGTAATTAAAGGGACCCACACCACTCAGGTGGTCCCGCCAGACTTAACCAAATTGCATATCGGATTAGGAATCAGGTGAGACCAATGTAAGCTGACTCAAACCAGGGAACCCACGGGACCCGTCATCCGACGGGGTGGACCGGGGTGTCTACGGACTTCCCCGGACCACAACCGAGACCCTACTTAGAATCTCAAGCCGCAGACCAAAAGCCCTAATAGACAAGATTAAGGCACCCAGGTGTCCGCCTGCACCCCATCAGGCGGTGGCGACTCCGAATTCCCCCGTGCCGCGTTTCCCACGCGCGCACACAAACCAAGGTATAATAGGAAACAAATTTAAAGTAAACAAATACAAGGAAACAAAGTAATCCTATAGCACCCGAACATGCTCACAAAAATCACTCAAATCATACAAACATATGCTCATGTTATATAACCCAAAAACACATCATGGAGAACATGCTGAAAATTAAAACTTGCTATTATTAAAATACAGCAAGAAATAAGCATGGTTTAGCAAAACGAACCCCCTACACATGTTTCTAGAAACAATCTTATAAATCAGAATTAAGCATGTTTCTACCCCTCATGAACTTTTAAGCAATAATTCAGATTTAAAGCATACTAAACATGCTTAAGAACACAAAATAGCAAGCAAAACCAAAACATCAAAAACATGAACAAATACATCAAAAGGCTGAAATCCACAAGTCCCCAGCAGAGTCGCCAGTTGTGAGACATGGAAAATCAATTCAATGACTTCCTAATCATCACACGGGGTTGGTTAAAAACAAAGAGTCGCCACCATTCTTTTTACGTGTGAATGGACACCAAAAATATCAAATAAGCTCAAAAAGGCAAATTTAGGGTAAAAATAACCCTATTAAAAAACCAGAGATGGGTAAGGGGATTAGGTTATGAATAGGGGAAGGTGTTAGGCACCCCTATTCATCTACACAAGGTGGTTGCCAGGTATTGTTCATGTTTTTCAAAGGAAAAAAGGCTTGCTAATCTAAACAAAAGTGAAAGAAAAATAAAAGAATGTATGGATTTTTTCCATGTGAATGATCCAATTAATTCTAGATCCTTCTTATGAAAACAAGAGCCATTTACTTGGGTTTCATGATTGACTGAAATCAAGATAAAGAAAACAAATCTAAAGTGAAAACTTAAAAAATCTGGCTTCAAGTTAAATTCTGGAAATCTAGAAAAAATATTTTTTTTATAAAATATGCAGAATTGAACTTGAACAGTCCAGGACATAGATATGGCCCATATTTCACATTAGATCAAGAAATCAAAGCCAAAAATACCCACGTTGATGAAGAACATCAAAAGGGGAGAACTTAGACCGTAGGGTCTTCTATCAAAAGTGAAAAAGGACTCAAAAACCACCTCATGAAACCCTAGAAATTACTTTCAGGCCTCTGAAACCAGATCTATCATATAGATTATGATAGATCCAGGATCTTAGCCTAATATCACAAAAATCGAGAAAACAATGCTGTATGTGCAAAGATGTGAAAAATCCAAATTTTAGAAAAAAGTGGGGATCTCATGCTATAAACATCATGGATTCATATGATTTATTTAGATTCAAAATAAAACCATTAGAACATGAACAGGATATTCAAAGCAACCATATCTTACAGATTAGAGCACATGGGGGTCTACCCTACGGATCCACCTGTTCTCTTTTCCCCTAGCTCTCTCTTCACGTTTTACTGCTAGAGAGGATTCTTGAGGTACTTAGAGATAGGTTTAAGTATACAAACACAATCAAAAGCCTTATTCTATAAAAAAGGAGAAAAACAGATTATGGGGTTCTATTCTAGGGATCCACCTGTTCCCCTTTCCCCTAGCTCTTTCTTTACGTTTTACGGCTAGAGAGTATTCTTGAGGTACTTGGAGGCAAGTTTGGGAATAAAATTATAAACTAGGCCTTATTCTACAGCAATGGAGAAGATCAGATTATTTCTAGAATTGAAGACAAAAAATAAAGGAGAAAAGGGACTTACCTGGATTGAGCAAGCAAAGCAACAGGGATTCCTTTCTTCACTTGGAGCTCTTCAGACTTCAAATTAATGGCCCTTTGCTTGAGAATCTCCCCTCTATTTATAGGCAAACCCAGGGGCATGGTTGGTCCAGAGGGATATACCATGATCCTCCAGATTGGATTGAAAAGTAGGGATAATGCCAATCCATGGCCAACTAGGATAATTCGGACGGATAAATAAGATAATTCGCATATCCCAGAGATATATTTGGATGCAGATAAGGCTCAGAAATTGAGCAAAGATAAAATTCGCACAAAAACCCCTTGCCCGTATATACATTGGGGGCGCGTCATGCCCGCATTTTCAATACGGGCGCTGCATGCCCGTATAGTAATTGCGGGCGCGACCAGCCCATAAGTAAAATATGGGCACTGCCTGTTTGATGAAATTTTATGCATTTTTTACCTATTTCAAATCCCAATTACATGTTTTCAATTATTTTCTCATTTTGTAGTGCAATTTGGGGTGTCTACATAAGGTACCCCTCCTTATAACACTCAGGTACCCCATTGATAACCCTTAGGTACACCCGAGGGTTTAGTGAGAATAAAAGGCTTGTTGAGTGGCAATTTTGATAAACAAAAGTTGGGCATATAAAAGGATGCCCTAACTAAATATCTAGTGTCTTTGAGGACCTTCCTTTCCTTGGCTTGGACATATAGAGCAAGAGAAGAAGTTGTGAGAGCTCGCTTAAAGGCTTGAAGAAGAAGGAGAAGAAAAGCAGAGATTAAAGAGAAGTGAGCTTCTTCATTAATCAGGTAAGTAGCAACCCTTCAAACTAAAATGAATTTATTGGATTTTCGTATTTCTCCCTCCTAGGGTTTGGTTAAACTTGAATATCTCTTGCATGTTGTGTTTTGCCTCTAAAAATTCGTAGGGTTTGGTTTATCTAACTATCTTGTTTAGTTTTCCATTGATTTGCCATGGATTTTAGTATTTCTCTCTCCCAGGGTTTGGATAAACTGAAAAATCACTTGTATATGGGATTTTGCTTTCAAAATTCATAGGGTTTAGGTTTGATAACAATATTGTGCATTTTTCTATTAATTGCCATGGATTTGCAACCTCTATTAGCTATATTTTAGATTAGGGTTTGAGTTTGGTATCTTGAATGATGTTTTATACGTTGAATTTACGTTCATGAGGATTTGGGATGGATTCCTGTGTTGGGAGGTGTCCTTGAGCATGTTGGGATGTTTTGGAATCTTCTCATTTGGTATTGGAAAGGTTGGATGTAACACCCCGGATCCAAGTTTATTGAAAATCATAAACCCGACCCTAGAATGTTAAGATAATGGCTCAAAACAACTAATCCAGACTTAAACAATTTCAATTAATATAATCAGAGTGCGGAAATAACAGATAAATTTTTTTTTCTTTCAAGAAGTGTAGAATAAAAAAATGCAATATCCAATACCAATTCCTCAACTAAGTCCGGAAAGGGTTTACTAAAATAAAATGTCCATCACCAATATCATCTAAATAAAAGTAATCTAAAACAATTCCTCCAATACCAAGTCAAATTTAATAGTGTAGATCCCTAAACCTACACAGGAATAAAGAAATCTTCTTCCTGGTACTCAGTATAATCCCCAAAAGTATCTATCCCTGCAACGTCCTCACTAGGAATATCTGAAAAAAAAACCGATAAAATGATAATGTGAGAAACAACATCTCAGTAAGTAGTCATGCAAATAATTTGTAACAGATTAGAATATATGCAACGCTTAATCCGACTAATCACAATAAATTTCCGATACCATGAAATATAATTCCAAACATGGTGGAATAGAAACACAACCACACTGAAGTATCCCGTCGAGTACACGGACTGAGGATAACAGGCAACAATAACCAGCTTCCCACTGAATACACGGATCGAGGAAGTATCTTGTCAAGTACACGGACCGAGGATATAAACAACAATAACCAGCTTCCCACCGAGTACACGGATCAAGGAAGTATCTTGCCGAGTACACGGACTGAGGATATAAAAAACAATAACTAGCTTCCCACCGAGTACACAGATCGAGAAAGTATCTCACCGAGTACACGGACAGAGGATATAAGCAACAACAACCAGCTTCCCACCGAGTACACAGATCGAGGAAGTATCCCGCTGAGTACACGAACCGAGGATATAAACAACAATAACCAACTTCCCATTGAGTACACGGATCAAGGAAGTATCCCCCCGAGTACACGGACCGAGGATATAAACAACAATAACCAGCTTCGTACTGAGTACACGGATCGAGGAAGTATCCCACCGAGTACACAGACCGAGGATATAAACAACAATAACAGCCACAATAGCGGAGACACAATTGTCCATAACAAGCCCGCATCAATGGAATTAAATAAACCAGGCAATTTTCTTGTCACAACTATGACATAAAACCCACACAAGTGGAGTCAATTACATATCCCAAAATCACGGTTTCAATGGGCAAAATAATCTGAATGTACATTAAAGCTGCGTTTGGTAACGCTTTTCAAAAGTACTTTTTTGCTTTTAAAAGCAAAAAATTGATTTTAAAAGCAAAAGCACCGTTTGAATTTGCACACATAAAGCAATTTATTAGAAGCACTAAAGCAATTTTATTGCTTTTCATGAGAAGCAAAGAAATGTTGCTTCTCATTTTTCCAATAAAATTGCTTTATTGCTTTCAAATCTCTCGATACTCTCTTAAGACCTCTCTGCAAGCTTTCGTTCAACTGTGATCTCCCCAGAAGCTTCCATTCAACTGCAACTTGCAAGTCCTTCGTCGGGGTGAGGCTACGTTCAACTTGGAGACGAACTTCTTCCTCGTCAGCGGCGAGCTTCTTCTCTGGTGACTCTTCGTTTATTGTGTTGAGTGTCTTCTTCCCTGCAAGCTTGCGTTGAGTGTCTTCTCTGTTGAGATGAAACCAGATATGATTTTTGAAGTCGGCTTCCAAATCTTGTTACACGAAAACCCTAGTTCAAGTTGGCTTCCAATATTTCCTCAGCGACTTTGGAACACGTTTCCTGTCAGCAATGAATAATAGAAATTGTGTTTTGGTGGGAGTTTATGAATTTTGAGCAATCCAGTTGTGTTGGGTTTTCCATATTTTGAAATGGGGTGATTTCTTATCTTCATATCAAATTAGTGCTTTACCGTTGAATTTATTCTGGAATTGGTTTAAGCATTGTTAGGTTTCAATGGATGGGGTGAATTAAGTTGCAATAAATTTATGGCCTCTTTTAATTTCTCCTTTTGGTTTACTTTTTGTTTAGTTTGCTGTCCTTCTGTGATTATTGTATTACCGTTGAATTCTTCTGATTTGATATTCATACCTCTAAATCAAGAGGATTTGGAGATCCATATTCATGTTTTGATAGATCAAGCATTTACCCGAGCCTTTATTTGTCATTTCATCTAGGTCATTTGCCAAGATCCTGTTATATCTCTATTTCTTTGTAGAATTCTTCTTTTATGCAGCATCTCTCCATATCAACTTATCATTTGTCAAAAGGTTAATTGCAGTAGGAATTCTTATTTTGGTTTACTTCCTCACATTCTGCTTCCACGCACAAATTCCTATACCTCGCCTCTACAGTAGGAATTTTCAGACCCACTCTGGACATGAGGGCAAAACTAGAATAGTTAATTGCAGTTCAGATACATCTGTGAGTGTGTAAATCCATGCATACATAAGCAAGTTTATACATGTAATTACCTGTAGGCAAGGAAGACCCAGATTATCTCTCACTCAGTGAAGCATCTAACCCTCCTAAGAAAAGGAAGTCTTCAGATTCTAATTCTTCTACTTCTGGGTTTTTCGCTTCTGTGAGTTGCTCAGATTCGAGCACCAAGAAATGAAGACCATCTTTTGGAACTGCCACGGTCTCGGTCAGACTGTGACGCCGCAGCACCTAAGAGACCAAGTTTTGTCTCACTATCCGGATTTAATCCTTCTATCCGAAACTTTTGTAAAAAACACTTTGGCTGTCAATATTGCCAGAAATCTTGGTTTTGTAAACTACTTTTGTGTTCCTTCTATGAACCACATGTAAGCACCTCATTTTTGCACCCCTCTAAAAAGCCCGAAAGCAAAACCCTAAAAGACAGGTCTAAACCCTAAGGAGCAAAAGATGACTTGTTGCTTGAGCCCAAATTGATTGCTATACCCTATCCCAATGGGTAGAGAATCTCGACGTGGTTCCAACGCAATTAAGTTTGCAGGAATCGGAGCCCGTATGGAAAAGATATGAGCAAAATAGTCCCAAGGGCAAATTAGTTAAAAATTAAAACGTCTTAATTAAGTTAATCAAGGCAAATAAAAAATAATAAAAATTGGAAGAGCCTGACAAGCCCGAGTGGGCGGCTGAGTCACCTCAGCCGTCAACTCAACCAAAAAAGGGGGACAAAACGGGCCAATCAGGGCAAGCGGTGCACGAAAAGTAACCGCACTTACAGTCAGGGCCTGACCAATTTGTCCCCCTATTTAATGCTAAAAAGACACGACCAAACCGCACATGCTCTGCGATTTCGACCAAACTGTACATACTGTGCGGTTTATACCAAACCGCATTGAGTTTGCAGTTTTGTCCCTATGCACTATAAAAGGCAAATTCGAACCATGCACAGAGGATGGCTGGTTTTTACTATTTCTTCTCCTCCTCCCCTGCTCCCTGAACATCTGAACCACTCTTCTCCACCACTCTCAAGCCTTCAAACTTACTTCAATCCTTTCAAGCACCTTCCCATCTTTTCTTCTCCACCCAAAGCAAGAAGGAAGCTGGGGAGTTGGCTGGGAAGATGAAGGAAGGAGCTTCAACTGCTGTTCTAGCCTCCAGGAGCCAGTACCTAATACCAACAAGATCTCCCAACCCCTAGGTAAATTTCTTCACACCTGTTATTCAATATATATATATATGAAAATTTACTCATGATGAGCACCTTTTTCCTATTGTTGTGAGCATGATTTCTCTACTACTCTTCTACTGTTTTCTCTTCAATACATCCTATTCTCAGGATCCCATGGTAAGGGGAGTTAGTTACCTTGAATGGGAGGTGTGCGCCCGTCGGAAACGCCACACCGCGGGGTGCACGGATTTGCGTGCCTCCAGGAGGGTAAAATGGGAAGTTGGAGTCGCCACCGCCTGATGTGGTGTAGGCGGACACCTGGGTGCCTAAGTTTGTCTATTGGGCAGGTCTGCGGCTTGGGATTCTAGGTAAGGCTTCGGTTATGGCTCGGGGAAGTCCGTAGACACCTCGGTCCACCCTGTCGGTTGACGAGTCCCATAGGCTTCTCATGGTTTGAGTCAACTCACTGGTTTCTCACCCGATTCTTAATCTAGCATGCAATTCAGTTAGGTCTGGTGGGACCACCTGAGTGGTGTGGGTCCCTTTAATTGCTTTTATCTTGCTCAAATAAATGGCCTGAGTCTGATTTGGTGGGCCCTGTTGGAAGGCCCATGGTGTCCCTGGTGGGGCTTGATTAAGCTTGCATGCCCCTGGTGGGCCTCAATCTAAGCCTGGGAGGCCCTTTGGGCTTTGGTTTAGTTCGATTACTTTTGCTTTAGGGTTAAAGTTGAAATTTAAGTGATTTTCATGCAAAGGAGGGCCGGGTTGGTTTGTGGGCCCATTGGGTGGGCCATACATGGTTGCAAAAATAATTTATTTGGTTTTTATCTTCTTTAAGTTCTCAAGGTGGACTAGACCATGGGCTTGGGGCCCATTAGTCTAGACTTGGGCCAGGTGGTCCATGGTTCACTGGGTCAGGGTGTTGGACCCTACCCAGTTGGGTTGATGGGCCCGATAGGCCCGCACCCATAGTCACGCCCAAACCATTTCTATGCTAAGCCTACATGCTTCATTTTGGGCTTTGGTGGGCCTCATAGGGTTTGGCCCATTTGCTTTGCTTTAATTATCTTGATTAGCTTGTAAAAAATGATCTTGGGCTGGGTGGGCCCCGTTGGAAGGCCCACCAAAGGATCCAATTGGGTTTGGAGATCCATGTACCATTTTGGGTAGCCGGAAACCCTGTTGGTTCAACCGGTTCGGCGTTAATAACACCACAAGACAGCAAACATGCAAAAATCAGGTTTTTTACCAAAAGTTGCAATATAACCGAAAATTAATTTCGGTTATACCTGAAATGCAGTATAACCGAAATTGGATTTCAGTTATATTGCAATTTTTGTTTTAAAATTTCAGTTAAGCCAAGAATTGCCCACAACCGACCTGTGATTTCGAGCAACCTACAGAAAACAATTTTTGCACTTTTCCAACAGAAAACCAGTCTAGGGCACTTGTGAGCATGTGTAGGGTCTCCGGGGGCCCCTGTGTGGGCCCACAGTGGTCCAAATGAAGCCATTTGGCTCTCTCTTTGACGGTTTCAAAATCAAACACCAAGGGAATGGGTGGGGATTCCCTTCCCTCTTCAAATCAGCATAAAGATCAACCAGGGATCTAGGCATCCCTGGCTTAGTTCCCTTTATTCTACAAACAAAACATCATGCTGGCATATGGATGAAAATCGAGTAAAATGACTAACCTCGGCATGCTCCAAGTCAAAACAGAAATGAACAAGGTGATACATGATTAAGCTCTATTAAGATTTGGAAAACACTTTCTTTACTCAAACAACAAAAAAAACAGCTTCCTAACACATGCTTTAAGCACATGGAAATGCATGCAAACACATAGGGATGTACATGCAAGGAGGTCGGCTTCACATGATCACGAAACAGCGCTTAAAAAGTGACCACAACCTCAATGAGAACACATAAAAACAGTTGTAAAATGAGGTGATCATATAACCCTAAAATAATATCATGCATGCTTTAAATCCTAATAACTAGCAAGAAGACTTTATGCATGCATATGATAGCAACTAGCCGCATACCTCATATATTTTATCATGCCAATACTACTTTACTAAACCTAAAAATAAGATGATATCTAAAGAAGGGAAAAGGAGGGGGCTTATGCCAGGGTTACATAGGATTTCATCAAGGGGAACATGCTCCTCCTTTTTGATATAGAACCAACAATAATGACAACAAAAAAAATAGTGGCCGTATTGGTGATTGCATGATCTCTTGTAAACCCAACCAAAAAAATCCTCTTTACCCTCTCTTGGAACTATCGGTACCCCTTCTCTTACCATAGAAGGATGACAATCCACCACACAACCATGTGAAGATGATGAAGAGATGGGGGAGCATCAATGGTGAGTAAAACATCATGTCATGGCATGCTTGAAAATCAGCTTGCTTCAAATGAGCTAAGATTTACATATGTTGAACAAAAATCAATAGGAAACCATCCCTTAAAGTCGGAATCCTCTTTGGAGGTGTGCTTGAGGCTCCTTGTGGCACCACAGCTCCTGGACAGCAACTTCTCCAAGCACCAAGTCTTCACAAGCCTTCTCCAAGGCTTCCAAGAGAAGAAGGAAGAGGTGGGGAAGGGTTTTGAGTGGTTTAGGAAGGGATTTAGGGTGTTAGGAGGGGTTGAGAGGGTGGAGAAGGAAGGTGCGAACAGGGTGGGGTGGGGGAAAATTTCGGCAAGCAGCCAACCCCAAGCCAAATGGCTGGGGTCCCTATTTATAGACAGAAAAAAGGTAACTGAATTTCGGTTACACTGGATTTTTAGTTTAACCGAAATTCAATTTCGGTTATACTAGTTTTATTTGTAACCGAAATTCAATTTCGGTTACTT
This sequence comes from Buxus sempervirens, assembly GCA_947561395.2. Classification (NCBI taxonomy): domain Eukaryota; kingdom Viridiplantae; phylum Streptophyta; class Magnoliopsida; order Buxales; family Buxaceae; genus Buxus; species Buxus sempervirens. The sequence continues at coordinate 32,899,053 of OX387184.1, read as the reverse complement.
TTGCACTTGATTAGCAATTATTTCTTGTCAGGTACAGAGTCAGAGAATCTGTCAGGCGATTTTTTATTTCACTTTATGAATCGAAATTGAATTCCGGTTATACACAATTTGTGTATAATCGAAATTTAATTCCGGTTATTCTGCCAATATTTTTGATATTTACAGATTGCCCCTTGGATTTGACCGATTTGACACTAGAGATATTCGCAGATTGCCCCCTGTGCAATTTTGGTTTAATCCTTGAGATAGTTTGCAGATTTTGGATATTTACGGATTGACCCTCTAGATATTTTCCTGCGTTTCTCGTCACGTGTGCAATTTATTTGCCACATGTGCAGTTTCCGGCATTGCTACTCGAAAACTTCAACTGATCATATCTTCCTTATCCAAAATCAGATTTGGGCAAACTCAGTTGCGTTAGAACTGCATCAAAGTCCTATATTCAATGGGGTAGGGTTAAGTAGCTGATTCGGGGTTTAGCAGAAAGTCAATTTCTGCTCCCCCTCAAGTTTGACCGGCTTGCAGATCCTTCGTCCGAGCTCCGATTCCTACAAACTCAGTTGCGTTGGAACCGTGTCGGGATACTCTATCCATTAAGATAAAGCAAGGTAGCCAATTATCAATTGATCAAAAAGTCAAATTTTGACCCTTTAGGGTTTGACTTTCCAGCTAGGGTTTTGCATTTCCGACACTTCCGGGAGAACAAAAATGAGGTGCTTATAGCTGCCCCTCTTTGCTGGAGTCACCTTGCGGATAAACGGCAAAGAGAAAAAAGAATCTCGTTTTTGCGCCTGGCATTTCTGTTGACATGGTTGACGAGCTTAGTCCTTTGAAATTTTCATTAAAAAGGGGAGCGGCCAAATGATGTGGTGTCACGTCCTGGCTTCGGAGTTTCCTTACCTTTTGCTTTTCGGGTTTTTGCAGGGCAACTCTTCAGCATTTAGTTTATGTTTGAAAGAGATTAGATTGGACTTGAGCTCGCCAACCTGTTTCGGCGTTGATGCCAGGCACTTGACAATATTCTTTTCTTCTTGGTTGTTCCATTAAGGCTTTTAGGTGATTTCAAACTTCTGATTCTTTTTGTCTTTTACTTGAGGCTTGCTTAGTTTGTTGTCGTTTTTTTTTCCTTTTTTTAGAATGGCCAGGAGTCGGTTTAGAAGGTCGGAAGAGCTGGGAAAGGAGGAAGGAAGAAGGAAGGAGGAGTTGCTGCTGCTGGTGAGGAGGTGCTTCCAGTGCTGTCCGGTGCCTCAAGGGAGCTCACGCACCCGCTTACTCTATTTACAAAAGTGTAAAATCAAAAATTACAAAAGAGCCGTCTTGGCCGATGAGATCTTCGTTTCTACTTGCTTTTTCTTCGTGTCTTGCAGCTTCTTTCTCCTGCAGCGTGCCTTCTGGTTGGCTCTCCTTTTCTGGGTGAGGTAGATGCCTCCTAGTTTGGAGTGACTATTGTTGGGGATTAGTTGAAATCTCTTCCTCATTGCCTTTTCTCTTGGGTCGGGTATTGTTTCTGACAAGCATGGGAGTTCCCTTGGGAAGGGTGCTCAACCGAGGACAAATGGGGTTCCTCACACCGTCATTTTTTCTTTGTGTAAGTGTGAAAACTCACACTCCTTATATGGCAAATGTTTGACAAATTATATCTTCTAATAATCTTCAAGATGTGCAGAATCAAAATATAAGTTCTGTGAATTTAATAAAGAGGAAGGTAATGCTGCCACACAGCTACCACGCCGCTGGTAGCTCAAGGAAATGTAAGGTGTTCTAAATAAAGAACATTTCGTAAAGGCACTTGCGAGGAACAATGCCGCTACCACTCCGCTGGCAGCGCATAAGTGAAATAGTGCTTTGAAAGTAAAGAACGTGCACTTGCGTTGTAAGGCGACGCCGACACGCCGCTGGTAGCGCAGAGCAAGATTGAAGAATCTACAAATCAGCTGTGCACATGCCGCGTTCCCTCCTGCTAGCAGCGCGCTCTTAACTGAGTCTATTTGGATTTGAGCGGGACTTGAGTTCGCTTCCAGCCGTCTACCCTGATCACAAGGCGACGCCACTAGCGCTCGATGCGATCTGAGTTTTCTTCTTTAAATAGACGAGCTATATTTTTTTGGAAGGACTTTTTCTTTTGATTAATTTGATTTGGATCTTGAGGTGTTCGAGATTCAATCAATTCATCTTTAGAGAGTCGGTGATCGAGTGAGGGGGAGATCTGAGAGAGATCTCCTGGAATTGAAGTTTGAGGATTCTTCTTCATTTCGGAACTTCACATGATCATATGATCTCCTGGATTGGTGATCGAGTTTGTTGGATGCATAGGTGGATTCCTATTGCATTGGATCTTCTCAGTGGACTCTGAGGTGATTGTCATGATCTGGATTGATCGTGAATTGCAGCTTGTGGATTCAAGTTCTGTTGCAGTTCGTGGATTCGAGCTGTGGAACTGGATTGATCGTGAATTGCAGCTTGTGGATTCAAGTTGTGTTGCAGTTCGTGGATTCGAGCTGTGGATCTGGATAGATCGTGAATTGCTGCTTGTGGATTCAAGTTGTGCTACAGTTCGTGGATTCGAGCTGTAGATTGCTGTTGAGTGAGTTCAATTGTAAAGGTTAAGTGTGTTTTCCTTTGTAATTGCTTTTCATTCAATAATGGAGATTCTAAGGGTTAGTCGCCTCATATAGACTCGAGGTTTTTCCTGGATCTGGATTCAGGTTTCCTCGTATAATTTCTGTGTGTATGTTTCCGCATTGTTAAGATCATAATTGTTGTAGATCGAGGACCTGTAGAGTAGTCTTCTACTCTTTCAATTGGTATCAAAGCCTATTCACTTTGAATTGTTATACAAAGTTTGATCTAGATCTATAGCATGGACTTTGGAAAAGAAGGAGGATCTGCCTCTAGACCTCCATTATTCGAAGGTAACAATTATTCTTACTGGAAAGCAAGGATGAGAGCTTACCTGAAATCTATCAATGAGCGTGTCTAGCTCTCGGTATGTAATGGTTATCATCCTCCAGAAATCACAACAGAAGGAGGTGTTGTGATGCCTAAATCTCATGATTAGTGGAGTAAAGCTGAATCTGGTCTATGTGGATGGAACAACAACGCAATGAATGCCTTATTTTGTGCAGTAAGTGTTGAGGAATTTAGGAGAATTTCCTCATGTGAAGTAGGTAAGGAAGCTTGGGACATTCTTGAGGTCACTCATGAAGGAACCTTTGCTGTCAAGCTGTCTAGACTTCAAAGACTTACAACATCTTTCGAAACTCTATACATGAAAGATGATGAGTCCTTTGATGAATTTTATGCTAGACTTTCGGATATTGTTAATTCGAGCTTTAACCTTGGAGAAAAGATCTCTACATCCAAGTTTGTTAGAAAGATCTTGAGATCTTTGCCTGAAAAATTCAAACCAAAAGTTACTGCCATTCAAGAGGCAAAAGATGTGGATACCATGAGAATTGAAGATCTTGTAGGATCTTTACAGACTTATGAGCTAGATCTGAATATTCCTAAAAGGAGTAAAGGAATAGCTCTAAAATCTGTAAATAATGAAGAATCAGATAATTCTGAAGTAGATCTGGATGAATTAGTTCTCTTAGCTAAAAAGTTTAAGAGAATGTTTAAAAAGAGACAATCTAATCCTTTATCATCCATGGACAGATCTAATAGAAGATCTGATAAGAAAATTTCTGAACTAAGAAAGGAGAAGAAATTTTCTCAGAACGATGAAGTTCAGTGCTATAAATGTAGAGGATTTGGACATGTTGCTTCTGATTGTCCCTCAAAGGATAAAAAGAAAAAGACAAATTATCAGGTTACTTGGGATGACAGTAATACTGATAATTCTTCACAATCAGATGAGGATATTTCTGCTAATTTTACTGCTTTCAATTCTTTTTACTCATCTTCTTCTGGTAGTTCAATCTCTGACATTGCAGGAGATAATAAAGAAAGTTTATCAGATGATGAAGAAGAATTACAAGAAGCCTACAATCAGATATATAAGTGTGAGACATGGGAAAAATCAATCTAATGATTTCCTAATCATCACACGGGATTATATAAAACAAAGAGTCGCCACCATTCAATATAGGTGTGAATGGACACCAAAATATTAAATAAGCACAAAAGGCAAATTTTAGGGCAAAATATCCCTCCTAAAAAAAAACAACCAGAGATGGGTAAGGGGATTAGGCTATGAACAGGGGAAGGTGTTAGGCACCCCTATTCATCCACACAAGGTGGTTGCCAGGTATTTGTTCATGTTAAAATAAAGGAAGAAAAAACTTGCTATAAAATCATGAAAAATCACAAAAAAAAAGCAAAAATATATGGTTTTTTCATATGAATAGTCTGATTGATCCAGAACTATCAAACATGATCATACCATTCCTAGGGTTTCATGATCAAAACAAAATTGAGATAGAATCAAATAAAATCAATTTAAAGTGAAAAATCCAAAAATCTGGCTTCAAGTCAAAATTCTAGAAATCTAGAAAAACATGATTTTTATAAAATATTTCAAAATTGAACTTGAATAGTCCAGGACATAGATAAAGCCTAAATTTCACATTAAATCTGAAAATCAAAACCAAAAAATACCCACGTTGATGAAGAACATCAAAATGGGAGAATTTAGACCGTAGGGTCTTATCTCAATAATGAAAAACAATTTAAAAACCATATCATGAAACCCTAGAATTTACTTTCAGGCTTCTGGATTCAGATCTACCATATTGATCATGATAAATCCAAGATCCTAGCCTAAAATCACAAAAATCACGAAAACAGTGCTGTAGGTGCAAATATGTGAAAAATCCAAATTTTATCAAAAAGTGGGGATCTCATGCTATAAACATCATAGATTCATGTTATTCATCCAGATATATCATAAAAAGCATTAAAACATGATCAGGATATTTAAAACAGCATCTCACAGATTAGAGCACATGGGGGTCTACCCTACGGATCCACCTGTTCTCTTTTCCCCTAGTTCTCTCTTCACGTTTTACGGTTAGAGAGACTCTTGAGGTACTTGGAGATAGGTTTGGTTATACAAACACAATCAAGGGCTTTATTCTAGAAAAAAGGAAAAAACAGATATGGGGCTCTATTCTAGGGATCCACCTGTTCCCCTTTCCCCTAGTTCTCTCTCACGTTTTACGGCTAGAGAGACTCTTGAGGTACTTAGAGACAAGTTTAGGAATAGGAAAACAGATATGGCCTTATTCTACAGCAATAGAGATGATCCTATTACTTCTAGAATTGAAGACAGAAAATAAAAAGGGATAGGGGACTTACCTGGATTGTGCAGGCAGAGCAGCAGGGATTCCTTTCCTTCTCTTGGAGCTTTTGATTCTTCAAAATTTCGTGGCCCTTAGCTAGAGGAGAGAGCCTCTATTTATAGACACACCCAGGGGCAAGGCTGGTCCAGAAGGATATGGCCTGGTCTTTAAGATAGAGTGAAATACAGAGATAATGCACATCCATAGCCAACCAAGGTGACTTGAGCGAATAAAATACGTAATTCGCTCATTTAAAGATATATTGGACTACAAATAAAGCTCGGAAATCGAGAGGACAAAAATCGCACGTGTCTTTAATGCCCGTGAATGCACTACGGTCCAATGGTGATTGTATAGTTTTCACGGGCAGGCCTAACCGTAGAGACTTTTCGGGCGCGACGGGACCGTGAAGGAAATACGGGCAAAAGCCTGTTTATTCAATTTTTATGCATTTTTGACCTGTTTTAAGCTCTAATTACATGTTTTTATTATTTTCTCATTTTGTAGTGCAATTTGGGGTGTCTACAGCTGCCCCCTCTTTGCTGGTAATTGGAGCCAATTACAAGCAAAGAGCAAAAAGACCCACCAATTGCACTTTCTGAGATTTTTGTATAATCAATTGCATTTTGCAAGGATTAAAGGGATGATTTTTGAAAAAGAGAATTGATTGTGGAAGATTTGCTAAGAAATCCCTCAGCTTAAGGGCCAAATCCTCCTCTCTCCTCTCACTGAGCACTTGTGGGCTATGAAGTGAGATTTGAGACAAAATTTTTAAACAAAAGTGGGTAAGGTGGCAATCCTTGCAACTTACAACTAATATGTACATTAATCTTTTAAAAATGTGGAGAAAATGATAAAAATATGCTGTTTTTGGCTTCGCCCGTATTTAACTTACGGACAGATGCTGCCCGTAGAGGGTTCACGGGCGACCGGGACCGTAGTGCTTTCACGGGCGTCTGATGCCCGTACTGATTTTACGGATTTTGCTCTCTTCTTAAGACCGCGAACGCGACCGCGACCTTTCCTTCATTGCTTGCATTTGCCCTAACTTCTCTTGCCCGTATTCTCTTCTCCGGTCCTCTTCTTCCTCAGCAGTGACTCATCTTCTATTTACGACGACCACTGTTCCCCGGCGACTACTCCTCCGGCGATTCTCATCATCTCCGGTGAGACTCACATTCTCCGGCAATATTCCCCATTTCCGGCGATAATTGTTCGGCTGTCGCTCCTCTCTCTTTGTCGCGACCATTGCTTGTTCTTCGAACGCCTCAGCACTTAGCCATTCGACAATTGATTTTGCTTCTCCAGTGAGTATACTTCTTGCAAGCTTTGATTGTTTCTGTACCTATTCGGCTGGAACAGGTATGCCAAAACCCATTTCATGTTCATGGTGTTCTCATTTTGACCGAATGTGAATACATGATTTGTTTTGCAATTTGTCTGCTCCTGATTGAATGCATTGGACTGTTAATTCTTAATTGATAGAAATCCCCAATATGTATTCATCTTGCTAATAACCCATGCATGAACAAGATCCTGACTGTCCTTTGATTGAGATGAGTCCACTTTTTTCATATCACTGTCCGAAATAGGGGTACTGATATCTCTCTAAAAAAATCCACCCAGTAGTGATATTTAGAATCACTTAATTCATGATTGACACATGGCTAACCTTCTGCAATTTTTTGTTCTTGAAACAAACAGACTTGACTGCTGTGTTTGCTTCTTGTTCTTAAAGTAATTCTTGAATTGCCTTGTTATGCCGTCAATGTTCACAATCTAATTTTGTTCCTTTGAAAATCTGAATACATCTGTCACTTGAACACTCCAAATTTTTTGATAATTCTTTTTTTTTTGTGAACTTGAATGATAAACCTGGTTTTAATCTGAATCCTTGTATCTAAGTTAACTCCCTTTCTTTGCAATCACTTGTATATGCTTTACTTTGGGCATGTTTGTGAATTTATTGCATGATCTCAATTTGGAGCTAAACACTTGTAGGTTCTGATATGGACCAATTCATGACCCAAATGCTGTTAAAATATCTTGGCATGAAACAACTAGTTTTCCAGAATTTGCTCCTTCGTGCCAGTTTAAGCATGCCTTGATTGTCCTGAAACCAAGTAAATTTAGATGGTTAGGTCTCTTAAAAAAATTCCAAAAGAGGAAATTAAGATCTTAACACCTTAATACACATGTATTTTTCTTTTTCTTATAAAGATAATATACAGGAAGCCTAAACTTCCTATAAATTTTTGATCACAACCAAGACAGGTAACAATGAAATTTCTCAAAATAAACTCCTTAGTAGACTTCTGATTTTCGTCAGGAGTTTCTGAAGCACTTTCTTTCATTCCCCAATTTTCATTTTCCTGCAAATCAATTAAACTTTGTTAGAATAAAGCAATTAAAAATTTTAACAAGAATAATTAACCAACTCCCTGTTTTGAACCGTAGATGGCCCGCCTTCGATCAGCTTCTAGGGATCCTGCAGATGAGCCTTCCTCCTCGAGGGTTAGGCGAGATCCTGCTGATGTGGCCTCGTCTTCGAGGGCCGAGAGGGATTCTGATTCTGATATCCCAGATTTCCCTTCTGGGGATTCGCGTGAGGCGACCCCAGAGGTATATTCTAACCTTTCTGAATTCAAGATTCTTTCACAAAATACATCCTTCTGATTCTTTCCTTCTTTCAATTATTTTCTTTTAGCCGGCTGTTGAGGCTTCGGGCAGAGATAGGAGCCGTAGCAGGCGTCGAGCTGGAGGCAGAGATGGAGGCCATGATGAGAGCCATAGAGGAGGCCGCAGAGGGGGCCGTGGCAGAGATGAGGCCATGACCAGGGTTGAGATCCCTGAGGAGGTGGCTGCCCAGATTAGGGATACCGATCTTTTGCATGGCTTGAGGACTCATCCCTCAGCGTGCGTTAGGGCGGATATCCCTTTGGAGTATCCGATGTCCCACTATAGAGGGAGCTGGGCCAGCTTCACTAGATTTTTGGGAGCTTGCAGTTCGGCCTATCGTCGGGAGCTAGGCTTGTATGGTTTTGGTATGTTTATCACCATCCCGGATGTTCGCTTGGATCGAGCCCTCATTGCCGCATTGTTGGAGAGGTTTTTCCCAGAGACATTGAGCTTCCACTTCCCAGATATTGAGATTGGGATCCGGCCTTCTGATTTCACGCTCATCACCGGGATTAGGATGATCGGTGATATTATTCCTGAGATGAGGATGCCAGAGGCCGATGAGATTGCTGGTTATCTTGGATATATTGTGCTGCCTCCCGAGGCCTGGGATCAGGGGAGAGCGAGATTGTCTCTGACATGGTTGAGAGAGACTTTCAGGAGGAGGCAGTTTGGCCAGCTTGCTGCCGGTGATCATGTTTTCCCATTCGCCTTCCGGTTTCTTTTTCTGTATATGATGGGATCCTGCTTCTTCCCAAAGGACACGACCTCAGTCAGTCCTCATTTCCTGAGCTTACTGGGAGATCTTCAGCGGGCGAGGAGGTATGCATGGGGCCCGCTCATTTTTGGTACTATTTTGGCCGGCCTTCGCCGATCAGTGAGCGGCCTCTCTACCTCCAGAGGGGCTGGAGTTGGGTGCCGATTCTTCTGGCCCTTTTTGCGGGTGAAATGTCTATTTCCTTTCTCTTTCTTTCTCTTTCTCTTTTTCTTATCTCTCCTTTTCTATTCCTCTAACTCTTTTCTTCTTTTTGCAGTTTTTTGCTAGGGTTTATATACCCTATTTCCGTCCTACCTCTACGATGCCTGAGGAGACGTATCCCATGGCACGTAGATGGTGTCATGTAGAGCACGACTCTGAAAAGAGTCGTCCCAGGTCCGCCCGGGCCCACTTGGACAGGTTGTACCGGTCTGAGGTAATCTCCTTTAATTTCTCTACTTTCTTCTTTTCTTTTCTTCTTGAATCACATATCTGATATCATGTTCTGTTTTTCAGCTATTTGTCCCCAGGATGGAGGACATTCATGAGGTGTTGGCCCTACAGGCAGCCAGAGATGATGCATTTGTCCCTGACCAGAGACGACAGAGATACCAGTTCTTTATTGGTCAGCTGGGCAGCATTTGGTACTGCGGCGAGCGCTTCTTCTTTCAGCATATAGGAGAGCTGCGGATTCCTTCCATCCCGCCAGATACTACTCCTTCCTATCCTCCTATGCCTGTTGATCCTGCCCAGTTCCTAGATTGAACTGAGGCAGAGACATTATTGGAGGAGGGTGACTATGATGCCTGGTTCAGGCGAGCTTCTGTTGGGTGCCTCATGCCACCCATGCCTGTCCGTGGTGGAGTCACGGAGATAGGAGGGGTAGTGATTAGGGCCTACGACACTACGGTATGCCTTCTTCCTTTTCACCTTTCTATTTTCATTTCATCTGCACTTAGCATTTTTCTGACTCTTTTTTTTCTTTTCTATTTCAGGAGGCCCAGTTGGCAGAGATCTGGTCTCGCTATGCTGATCTAGAGCGCCAGCGAGATGCTGTGATTGCCGAGCGGGATGCCCTCTATATCACCATTTCAGACCTTCGGGGGCAGCTAGCCAGAGCACAGGGCCAGGAAGGTCCATCTGATGCACAGGACCAGGCGGATCCATCTTATACTCAGGTTAATTTCTTCTTTTATTTCCATTCCTGCTCTTGCATTAGTTTGTCTTGTTCTGACTGAAATTCCTTTTCTTAGTTTCAGGAGGACACAGCCGGCCCTTCTTCACCTGCTTCACCTGTGCCCATGTATTTTCGGGACGAGGTATTTTCTGTGGCACGGGTGGAGTTCGTGACGTCTCCCAGTCCAGTAGAGGTTCCTGCAGCAGAGCCCGAGGTTGAGGCTGATATTGTACCTGCTGCTGAGGATGTGCCAGAGTCTGCCCCAGTAGCTGAGACTGCTCCTGGTGCATCTGCTGATGTAGATATGGATTCGGCTATGGACGCCGCCGTGGTAGAGCCTACTGTGGAGGCTGTGGTGATGGAGGAGGCTACAGCTGATCCTGTAGAGCCTGGTCCTGATGCTGATGTACCTGAGACCTCTGCTCCTGCTAGTCCTGCTATGGAGGATGTCGAGGAGACGCATGCTGCTGTTGATACGTTAGCGGATTCTTCCCGTACTGATTCTGATGTAGATACTTCAGGGTACGTCCCTCCTGATCATCCCACTGCTGGCCTTGTACCTTTATATATGTGGCATGATATTCAGTCTGTTTTGAGCAGGATGACGCGTAGCACAGCCCGTAATGTTGTGCGGCATGTCTTTGAGCGCAGGCGATCTTCAGGCCGTGGTCGAGGCAAAGGACGAGGCCGTGGCCGTAGGGGCGGACCTGCATAGACATTAGATTAGGATTCTTCCATGTACATTTGTATTTTTTGGCAACAGTGATGTAAACATTCATATATATATAAAAGAAGTTTGATTTATTTCCATTTGTGTTCTTTTCTTCTTTATTTTCAGTGTTTATTACCTGATGAATGTTAAAAACAGGGACAGGTAAAGCTTAGGAAAACCAAGGAAATTAAAAATTCCCATCTTTTTGCATTTTTTCGAAGGAATCGTATTTACTCTACGAGCAAGCCGTGCCCGTAAAGGTACTACGGGCACACTCTGCCCGTGAAGTTTCCACGGTCAATGATGTCCGTAGTTCCTATACGGGCGAGCTTTGCCCGTAGTATAATTACGGAATTTACTGCCTTACGATTTTTTCTATATAAACTCATAGGGAACATCATTGTGACACTCTTATTAGTTGGAAAACTCCCTGAGCACGTCTTTTCTCGCTTTCCTTGGCTTCTTTGGCGCTTCCATGGCTTCCCCTACGTCGCTTTCTCCTGCCGTTGAATCTCCTCCTGCGAGACAACCTGTTAGATCAAAACCTCCTAATCTCACCAGGTACAATATTGTGGATTCCTTTTATGATAGATGGGTTAACTCCATGACCCTTGATGAGGAGATTCGTTGGGATTCCATCCACGTAGGGCACATCCTACACCTCCCTAAAATTCCCTTTAAGTGGGAAATCATTGAAGCTTTGATTGGCCACTGGGTACCTGAGCTGAATCTCTTCCGTTTTGATGACAAAGAGATGACTTCCACCATAGAAGAAATTGAAACCATCCTTGGCCTAAGATTTTCTGAAAAAGTTGTGAACCCACCCCTAAAGCTTAGTTATAAGAAAGAGGCTTCCACTTTCTTGGGTATAGGGAAGAAGGACCTAGGAAATTCTGATGCACTATTGACCTTGTCCAAGACCTTTTTGACTGAAAAACTTCTGAGGAGTGAAGACAAGGATGCTAGGTTTAATGCATTGACCCTAGTAGTGGTCAATCAGCTGCTTTTTCCACGGGGTGATGACCAGGTTGATTTGGCTCTTATCTCAGTTATCTACCAGGTTAGGGAACGTGAGAGATTGGCCCCTATGATCCTAGCAGAGATATACCAGGCCCTTACTGATTGTTATTTCAGGAAGAAGAAGCGCTTCCTTGCCTGCGCCCCTATCCTACAGGTAAAAAATATACAAATATATTTTTTTCTTTTCTTCTTTTTTTTTCTCTTTTTTTTTTCCTTCTTTCTTTTCTTCTTCCTTCTTCTTCTCTTTTCCTTTTTCTTCCTCTCTTTTTTTTCTTCTCTCTTTTTTTTCTCTCTTTTTTTTTCTTTCCTTTTTTTTTCTTTCTTTTTTTTCTTTTTTCTTTTTTTTTTCTTTCTTTTCTTCTTGGAAATAAATTGAAATACTCCCTTTTTCTGCAGCTTTGGTTGCTTGACCATCTTAGCCAGGTTGAAGAAATAACTCGCCGCTTCTTTCCAAGATTGAAAGTTCCTGTTTTGATGAGCAATAGGGGATGTCCTAACATCCAAGGTGGCAAGCAAGGCTGGTTTACTTTCTTGGGTACTCTCCAGGATGATCAAGTGAGATGGCCTGGCACTTATCAGCCCACTCCAGAAACAGTGATCAGCTTTAGAGATAAAAACTTTCTGGTCCTAGCAGGCTTGAAATCTGCTGTTCTCTATCTTCCTTTGAGGGTTCTTCGGCAGTTTGGAGCGACCCAGGGAATTATGATCCCTACTGGATATGAGAAGCTTTTAGGGCCACTTACACCAGCCTCCATGGGGCTAACTGCTCAATTAATGAAAGAGTGGTCCTACGTTCGTTTTCTGCGGGGTCCTGTCTTTTCAGAGTCCCATGTGAAGGACTATCACTTCTGGATCAAAGAACAGGTGCAGAGTCATGCCCCAGTACCAGAGGATCCTCCTGTAGTTCTTCCTCCTACCTATGAAGATATTCTGGAGTCAGAAAGGGCAACCCATAAGCGGCTTCAACAAATATGGGTACGGGAGGCTCAAGAACTTAGAATAAAAGTCCTTGTTCTGGAGAGGAAGCTTGAAGAGCAGAAGTCTGGCCGCATTGCCATGGAGAAGAAACTTGAAGAACAAAGGCAGGCTCGTCGCTTTGAAGTCCGAGTGATGCGGAAGAAGTATCAGGATTCCTTGGCCGACCTTAGGGCGTTGAAGATCAAGCTTTCTTTTTCAGATGAGGTCATCTCCTTTTTGAGTGATCCTGATGCAGAGGGTGCTTCTGGAATCATTGCAACTCAGGCAGCTAGGATTAGGGAGCTTGAGGAGTAGTTAGGGAGTAGGGATTAGATTCTTTTATATCTTTTTTTTTTTTTTTATTCATCATTTTTTTTCATACTTTTATACAAAAGCAAACTCCATTAGTGGAAAGATAATAGATTTAATTCAAAAATAGGTTTTATATTATTGGCCTCAGAATTCTCAGATGCTTATAAAAACATAAGTTTTATGAAAAAGAATTTGATTTCTCATCATTGACCAAAGTATAGTTTTTTTTTTTTTTTTTGAAAGCTGATCCAAAACACTTAATCACATATAATTGAAGGAATTAAAATCAGGTTGAATAATGAAAAGGGTAGTCCAAGCAATAGGGAGAGACCAATTCTATCTACCCCGTGACTTTTAGAATCATCCCCTAATGATTTTACCTTCATGATTGGCCTTGCTAATCTGCTCAGCTTCCAGTGCTCATGCTGATTTGAAACTTAGACCACATGATCAACTCAACCCTTGATTCTTTTTTTTTTTTTTTTTTTGCTGCCCTTCTTGCCCCTAGTGCCAATTACGGTTTTAACTAGGGTTGGCCTCTGCATCCCATCATCACCAATCTTACTCTGAAAGTTGAATGAATATACTAAAATCACCGAGGGCTTAATAATAGGACGAAACAAAGGCTAAGCTTGGTTTATGAAAGGAAAGGTATTAAAGGCTCAAAATTTTCTAAGTGTGAAAAAATGGGTCAACTGGACTTACAGTCATGGTGAACTCGATCCCATTCTTCTTCTTTTGTATTTGGCTTTCATTTGCCCTTATATGTTTTTTTTTCTCTTTTTTTTTTTCTCAAAATTTTTTCTTTTTGCCCCTATTGGCCTTGCCCTTATTGGCTTTGCCCCAGTATAAGGCTGTAAGTCCAGTTTAGGTTTAACAAAAAAGACGAACAGGCTCAAATTGGTTTGACTAGGGATTCAAATTTTGGGATATAAGGAACAATGGCCTCAGATCATTTCCTAGTAATATTCATTCATGGAAAATATCTCTTTACTGCATCAGAGTTAATTGGCTCAGGAAAATCCTTCCCATCCATTTCTGTTAAGATGAGAGCACCCCCTGATAGGATCTTCTTGACCACATAAGGTCCTTCCCAATTTGGTTTAAACTTTCCACGAGGATCTTCCAAAAAGGGTAAAATCTTCTTTAATACCAAATTTCCTTCTTGGAAAGTTCTGGGCTTCACCTTTTTATTGTAAGCCCTGGCCATCCTCTTCCGATATAATTTGCCATGACTAAGTGCCTTCAAACGTTTTTCTTCTATTAAATTGAGTTGATCATGCCTAGACTGTATCCATTCAGCTTCTTCTAATTCAGCTTCCATTAGCACTCTTAGTGAAGGTATTTCCACTTGCACTGGTAAAACTGCTTCCATTCCATAGACTAGGGAATATGGGGTTGCCCCTGTAGAAGTCCGAATCGAGGTTCTGTAAGCATGTAGAGCAAGTGGCAGCATTTCATGCCAATCTTTAAAACTTACCACCATCTTTTGAATAATCTTCTTTATATTCTTATTCGCTGCTTCCACTGCCCCATTCATCTTTGGTCTGTAAGGCGCTGACTTGTGGTGGGTAATCTGAAATTGTTCACACATCTTCCTCATGTCTTTGTTCTTAAGGTTTGAAGCATTGTCTGTTACTATGGCACTTGGCAAACCATAGCGACAAATGATGTTGTGCTTCAAAAACTTAAGAACATGGCTACTCGTAATGTTTGCATATGAAGCTGCCTCTACCCACTTGGTGAAGTAATCAATTGCTATGAGTATAAATATATGTCCATTTGATGCCTTTGGAGAGATCATTCCAATGACATCTATACCCCACATAGAAAAAGGCCACGAAGATGTCATACTGTGTAATTCACTTGGGGATGCATTCTTGTTATCCGCGTACACTTGGCATAAATGACACCTTTTAAGGTGCATATAGCAATCATGCTCCATAGTCGACCAGTAATATCCCAATCGCAGAATCTTCTTGGCAAGCATATGCCCATTCATATGGGGTCCACACACTCCTCCATGTACCGTTTCAACTATCCTTTCTGACTCAGTCTTTGCAACACATCTAAGTAGTATATCATTGTGTGATCTTTTGTACAACTGCCCACCACTTAGTAAGAACTGTCCTGCCAGCCTCTGTATTGTTCTTTTCTCTGTAGAGGTGACATTTTCTGGTAAACTTCGATCATTTAGGAAATTCTTAATGTCTTGAAACCATGGTACTTCTTCTTCTGGGGTTTCTTCTAGAACAAGGCAGTAAGCTGGTTCATCTCTGACTTCAATTTCCAATGGTCTAATATCAACACCTTCTGGCATACTGACCATTGAAGCCAATGTTGCTAGAGCATCCGCAAACTGATTTTTGGCCCTTGGCATATAATTGAAGGAAATTCGAGTAAATTTATTACTTATTTCTTCCAAATACTGGTGATAGGGGATCAATTTGTGATCCTTGGTTTTCCATTCACCAGTTGTTTGGAAGATGATAAGACTCGAATCCCCATATACGTCAAGTTCCTTTACTTCATGGTCTAAGGCAGCTTGCAACCCAATTATGCATGCTTCATACTCAGCTATATTGTTCGTGCATTGGAACCTTAACTTTACTGCGATCGGGATATGTGCCCAATCTGGCTTGATCAACACAGCCCCTATTCCATTTCCATTCATATTGGCGGCCCCATCAAAAAACATTTGCCATGAGCTTTCGCCTTCTTCTTCTTCAGCAAACAGGATTGCCTCATCAGGGAAGTTGGTCTTTAAGGGTTGGTATTCTGGTAAAGGGTGTGCAGCTAAGTGATCTGCAATGGCTTGACCCTTAATGGCTTTTTGTGTGATAGGTGAGGTCAAATTCAGAGAGTAACAACTGCCACTTTGCTGTTCTGCCAGTTAAAGCTGGTTTCTCAAATAGATACTTCAAGGGGTCCATTCGGGATATCAATAAGGTGGAATGACTAAGGAAATAGTGCCTTAGTCTCTGAGTTGCCCACACTAAAGCACAACATGTCTTTTCCAAAGGGGAATACTTTGCTTCATATTCTGTAAACTTCTTGCTTAGGTAGTAAATCGCCCTCTCCTTTCTGCCTGTATCATCATGCTGTCCTAAGACACACCCCATTGATGTCTCCAAAACTGACAGGTATAAGATCAATGGTCTCCCTGGAGTTGGTGGCACTAGCACAGGTGGATTCAATAAATACTCCTTTATTGTGTTAAAGGCTTCTTGGCAATCATTATTCCAGACTGTCGGGTTATTCTTTCTTAGAAGTTTGAAAATTGGTTCACAGATAGCGGTGAGCTGTGCTATGAACCGGCTTATATACTGAATCCTTCCAAGAAAACCACGAACCTCCCTCTCCGTTCTAGGTGATGGCATTTCGATGATTGCTTTAGCTTTAGCTGGGTCAATCTCAATTCCCCTTCTGCTTACTATAAAGCCCAACAATTTTCCTGATGTAGCCCCAAAGACACATTTCGCAGGGTTAAGCCTTAGACTGTATTTCCTAAGCCGGTCAAATACATTCTTCAAGTTGATCAAGTGGTCTTCTTCTTCACATGATTTGGCTATCATATCATCCACATAGACCTCCATCTCCTTATGGATCATATCATGGAATAAGGCTGTCATGGCCCGCTGGTAGGTTGCCCCAGCGTTCTTAAGTCCAAATGGCATGACAGTGTAATGGAAGGTACCCCAAGGGGTGATAAAGGCTGTCTTCTCTTGGTCTTCCTTATCATCTTGATCTGATTATAACCAGAAAAGCCGTCCATCAATGAGAATAGACTATGTACAGCGGTGTTATCCACCAAGATGTCTATGTGTGGAAGTGGAAAGTCATCCTTTGGACTTGCCTTATTCAAATCTCTATAATCTACGCACATTCTGACTTTTCCATCCTTCTTTGGCACTGGCACTGGCACTATATTTGCAAGCCATTCGGGGTATGTGGAAACTGCTAAGAATCCGGCTTGGAATTGTTTAACCACTTCATCTTTGACCTTTAGCGTCCATTCAGGTTTTAACCTTCTCAGTTTCTCTTTAACTGGCTTAGCGTCTGGTAGAATAGGTAGCCTGTGTACCACCATATCTGTGCCTAACCCCGGCATATCCCGATACGACCATGGAAACACATCTTCATAATCAGCCAAAAATCGTATCATTTCATCCCGCTGTACCTCAGATAGACATACCCCAATCTTCACTATTTTTGGGTCATCTTCGGTCCCTAGGTTTATTGATATGGTATCTTCGATATTGGGTTGGACCCCCTTTTCATGACGCTCTAATTGATATGTGATTTCCTTTGGAACGTCGTCTTCTTCGTCCTCGGTCTCTTCTTCAACCCCCATTAGGTCAAAGTCGAGCTCAAGGTCGAAGTCATACTCATCCTGATCCAATTCCGTTTGCTTATATGGTTCATAAATGGTTTGGACCTTTTTGAAAACTTTATCTTTTCTAGAAAAAATTGAAAAATCTTTTTGTGTTTTTTGAGAGCCTTCTACAAAATCTTTCCCTGAAGACGAAGGCTCATTAAAACCTTCAGGAAAAGGGCTTTCCACTAATGGAGTTTTTTTTTGGAAGCCATGTCTGTTTGCCAAACAAACGCGGCTTCAAAAGTAAGAGGAGTTTCCTCCCAATTATTCAGAATAAAAGAATCTGGGGCAGGGATACAAGCCTGCTCCTCAAGCTCAGGGTCTGCATCAGAGATCACCAGTATTGGGTGAGTTGCATCGCCTGTTTCTTCTGTAGGGCCAGTTCCAGATGGAACTTCTACTGCAGCCCAATCTATAAAAGGTAGCTCCTCTACTACTTCTTCTTGCTTGCCTTCTGTCATGGCAAAAAATGCTCCAATGTCCTCTGAAAAATCCTGCTCCTGTTCTGCCTGTGGCCCAGGCCCACCAGATGCTTGTGGAGGTGGAGGTGGAACATATGGTTGTATTGTGGAGGGTTTGGGTTTCTGGAATGGGTTGACATTGTAGTATGGAGGTTTGGACTGATCCTCAGGAGGAGACAGTTGAATCATGTGAGAAAGCTTTGGAAAAGTTTCCCTGATATGAGGGAATTTCATAGTTTCTATCTGCCCCTGTCTTCTCCATTTCCTTGGCTTGGACCCCAATCCTACTCTGTGAACCATCTTCTTAACCTGTACTGGTTCTATCCTTCCTTGTAGGTTAACCCCCAGACCTTTTCCAGGGTGAAAATGGTACTTTTCTAGCACATTCTTGACCATTCTCTCAGCACAAGTCAACTTTCCTTCTTTTTCCTGATACCCCCCAGGTATATAATTCACAGCTTCAAATTGAAAAGAGTGAAACGTCAACTTATCTGCAGTCATTTCCATGTTTATACAGGGTACATCAGGGGACCACATGGGGGGAACCAAATTTTCGGCCAGAACGGTAATCACCTTTTGCCCTCTGATATATTTGACTCTTTGGTGGAGGGTAGATGGTATAGCCCTAGCCGTATGAATCCATGGCCTTCCTAGGAGTAGGTTGAAGGCTGCAGGTATATCCATCACTTCAAATGTGATGTTGAAAATATACGGTCCAATTGTGACCGGCAGTTCAACCTCCCCAAGGGAGTGTGTTTTAGAGCTGTCAAATGCTCTTATGATTCTTCCATTTTGCTTTATTTTGTTTCGCTCCAAATTGAGCTTAACAAAGGTTACCAACGGGCAGACATTGAGGGCCGACCCATTGTCAATCAAGACCCGGGCTATCATGCAACCCTTACTGAGCACGGCAATGTGCAAAGGATCCACACGATGGTACCCTGCCGGACTGATTTCAGTCTCAGAAAAAGTTATCACATTGTGGGATAAAATTTGACCAACCATCCGGCCTAGTTGGTCTGGTTCAATATTTTTAGGCACATGGGCCCCCTGGAGTATCCTTAACAAGGAGTCCCTATGTTTTTCAGAATTTAACAATAATCCCAGAATTGAGATCTGGGCAGGGACCTTGTTCAACTGTTCGACAATATTGAACTCACTCTTTTTTATTATCTTAATGAGGTCCGCAGCCTCACTGTTAGTTATCTGATGGGCCTCTTCTCCTACCTTGGTCTTTCCTTTATTTTTTTCTTCTTCTTTCTCCTTCTCTGTTTCTTTTTGTTTTTCTTCCACCCCTACACATTTTCCTGACCTCATCATGAGGTTTACTTCTTCCTTGCTTTCAACTGCAGGGCATGTAGTGGTAAGTGCTTCACTGTAGTTCCATGGTACAGCCGATTCAATGTAGGAAGGCTTAGGGACATTCACCACCAATGGGGGAAGTTTGGACTTGGCGATGGAAGTCTGAGTAATAGGAACATTAACAACCAATGGAGGAAGTTGTTTTGGTTGGGGGTTTGCAGAAGTGACTGATGCACTAAAGGGGTCACAATTTATGACCAATGGTGGCTTAGCTTGAATGGGCGGAGTAAAAGTGGATGGATTGGAATTAATGACCAAAGGTGGCTTGGCGATGTTCATCTGGGCCATGAGGGATGAGACCCGGTCCAAAGATGAGCTAATGTTCTTTGCAGCACTATCATTCCTCTTTGAAATCATATTTATTTCTTTGCCTTCACTTCTCCTGTCAAAATATACTTTGACCGTTGTCCCTATGGGAGCAATTAATTGAGATGGGTCAAAGGTTATTTTGTCAGAAGAAATGACTCCTATGACATTAGATGGGCCTGCCCCGTGATGCTGAGGCAGTGGGTTTTGTCCAATATCGGTTCTTGGAGGATTGGGAGCCCCTGTATTGAAAGACAGGGTATTCTGGTCCAGTAAATCCTGAATGGCATGTTTCAAAGGCCAGCACTTGTCGGTAGGGTGCCCCTGTGCACCCATATGGTAATCACAAGTGGTGGAGGGGTCAAAATTTCTCCCCTTAGATGCATTCGGATTAGGTTCTCTTAAGGTGATATACCCTCCTTGCAATAAAGTGGGCAGCAATTGAGAGGGAGTCATTGGAATAGGGGTGAAAACCCTATTTCTCCTTGCCGCAAAATAGGCATCCTTTTCTTCCTTAGTAAAAACCCTTTTTTGGTCTGAAGGTGCTGCTGGAACATTAACCCTCATGGGGGCCTGGGATGATGAAGCAGGTGGGGTAGGAAAATGGGCAGGTATGTTGATTTGTATGGGCTTGTTAGGGCTAGATGGTGGCTGCACCATGCTCACCTCACCCTTCTTCTTGTTCCCATTCTTTTTTATCCCGCCTCCTTTCTTTAGGTTGGGGTCCTGCTGGCTAACCATGGCAGAGTGGTCAATTATTTTACCTGATCTTATTCTGTCCTCAATTCGGTCGGCCACTTGAACCAAAGCTGCAAAATTAGTGGTGGTCTGACCCACCAAATGGCTGTAGAATGGTTGACCCAAAGTGCTTATGAAAGTAGAAATCATTTCCTGTTCTAGCATGGGTGGCCTGACCTGGGAGGCCGTCTCCCTCCACCTCTTGGCATATTGCCTTACAGTCTCATCCCTTCCTTTGCTCATTCTCATGACGTCGTACCTATCTGGCATGATCTCTGAATTGAACCGGTATTGAGCCAGGAAGGCATCGGCTAGGTCCTTCCATCTTTTGATCTTTCCATGGTCCAGAGTGGCGAACCATCTTAATGTGGTTCCAGTCAGGCTCTTTTGGAAAAGTTGGATCAAGATACCCTCATCCTACCCGAACTGGCATAGGGCACCGCAATACAACTTTAGGTGGCTCATGGGGCAACCAGTGCCATCATACTTGTCCAAGTCTGGGCACTTAAACTTAGCCGGCAGGTTAACATTGGGGTATAGGCACAGGTCTTCAAAATTGGTGCCTCCAAAGTTGTTTACCCCTTTGACTTCCCTTAGTTCATCTTAGATCATTTCTAGCTTATGCATGAACTTTCTTTCAACCTCTTCCCTTACCCTTTCCTTTTCCTTAGCCTTGTTTGACTCAGCTGTCTCATCCCTGGTCAGTATAGGTTCAGGGGTGGGTTCATAGACGGGTTCAGGAGTTGGTTGCACTGGAGGTGGAATATTGACTGGGGGTGGAGGTGCAGGGTTGGATGTGGATGCCTGGTTCTGGGCCTGCATTTGTAGGGCCTGCACTTGTTGGGCCTGTACTGACAGTATGTTCTCTAGCATTCGGGCTAGTCCTGCCACTTGTTCTTAGAGTAGAACAACATCTGGATGAGGAGCATCAACTTCATCTTCAATGGGATTCATGGCTCGAGCTCTTGATCTGGTTACAGGAGCTATGATTGTAAGTGTATTAGTACCTGGAAAAAT
This sequence comes from Buxus sempervirens, assembly GCA_947561395.2. NCBI lineage: Eukaryota > Viridiplantae > Streptophyta > Magnoliopsida > Buxales > Buxaceae > Buxus > Buxus sempervirens. The sequence continues at coordinate 32,877,895 of OX387184.1, read as the reverse complement.
AAAAAGAAAATATCAGTGCCAATTTAATCTCATTCACATGCCTAGGGATGCCTATGTGCAAGCTGGGTGAACACGAGTTTGGATTTTTTTTTTCTTTATTTGATTCTTTTTTCTTTTTCTTTTTTTTTATATATTTTTTTTGTTTTTTATTTTTTATTTTTTTTTATATATATATTTTTTGAATTGAATTGTTGGAATATTCTAGGGCTTCCAAAAGGTCCCACAAAAGAGAGAAAGATCTGAAATTCAAAGGCTTTCAGAGGCCCAGGGGGGTTTTTGAAAAAGGTCTGAAATTCAAAGGGTTTCAGAAGCCCAGGGATATTTTTGGAAAAGGTCTGAAATTCAAAGGCTTTCAGAGGCCCAAGGATTTTTTATGAAAGTCTGAAATTCAAAGGCTTTCAGAGGCCCAGGGATATTTTGAAAAAAGAAGTCTGAAATTCAAAGGCTTTCAGAGGCCCAAAGATCTGAAATTCAAAGGCTTTCAGAGGCCCAAAAGAAAAAGGTCTGAAATTCAAAGGCTTTCAGAGGCCCAAAAGTTCTGAAATTTAAAGGCTTTCAGAGGCCTCAAAAGGAAAATGTCTGAAATTCAAAGGCTTTCAGAGGCCCAAAAGTTTTGAAATTCAAAGGCTTTCAGAGGCCCAAAAGAAAAAGGTCTGAAATTCAAAGGCTTTCAGAGGCCCAAAAGAAAAAGGTCTGAAATTCAAAGGCTTTCAGAGGCCCAAAGATTCTGAAATTCAAAGGCTTTCAGAGGCCCAGGATTTTTGAAAAATCTGAAATTCAAAGGCTTTCAGAGGCCCAAGGATTTTTTGAAAAATCTGAAATTCAAAGGCTTTCAGAGGCCCGAGAGTTTTTTTTTTTTTGAAAAGTCTGAAATTCAAAGGCTTTCAGAGGCCTGGGGATTTTTTTGAAAAATCTGAAATTCAAAGGCTTTCAGAGGCCCAAGAGTTTTTTGAAAAGTCTGAAATTCAAAGGGGTTTCTGAAGTCCAAGGAACCTTTCTCTCACATTTTTTTTCAATTATTATTATTATTATTATTATTATTTTTTGAAGCATTTTATTCAAACTTGTTTCCCTTTATCATTATTTAAAGGTTAAAGGAAGATTTTAGTGGGAAAAACTGATTAAAGTTGAATATTCCGAGAAAACCGTATACACAGTACGGTCCAGCCCTGCCCGTATTTAAATTACGAGCAAGACGTGACCGCATGGGAAACACGGGCGAGCCTAGCCCATATAACCAATACGGGCAAGCCCAGCCCGTGTACTAAATGCGGTTTTACGGAACCCTGTTATATTTTTCCAGTTTTTTCATGGTTTGATCACTTTAATTGCTAATCCAAACATACGGTTCACCCATTGCAGAGCTTCTAAACTGTCCCAAAGTGGACCTTGGCCTTTTTGCTAAAACACATGCTTAGGAAGGCACATGTACCCTCCAAATTGACTCCATATTCTAGAATATGGTACCCTTGTGTTGCCTCTTGTATGAACATTGGGTAGGATTGATTCTAAACAGAGTTAGAAACTCTTCCTATGGGCTGCACCAATTTTAGAAAATATGCATATTTTGGGACCAATTTTATCCCGAACTAATGGGCACCATGACACCCCTATGACATGAAAATAATGCAAAACAATAGGATTACCTTGTTACCTTGTTTACCTTCAATATGGCATCCGCATTATGCCCTGGTTTGTAAGCCATGCATACGGCCTTCCCACAATCATACAAACCCATATCCCTACGTAATTGTATACTTTAGCCAAAAACGTGTAACTCCACCTTCAAGCGTAGGGGTTTTGGGTTTTGGCTTAATGGCAACTTAGCACTCAAGCCTAGTGATGACCAGAATCCCAGATCCACGTTATCATCACATCATTAGCTCAAAGTTCTAAGGTGAATGTTTTCACTTTCGCTTTCCGAAGTATCGACCTCGTTGCGCCAAGCTACACACATTCGGGTTCAACTTCCTATAGGTTAAGGGTAGGCTGTGTAAAAGTAAAAGGTGCACAGTGCATTGTAAAAATAGGGTGCATTTACAACGTCCCAAACCCTCGCCACTCTTTTCGCAGCCATGCATAAACAAACCAAGGCATAATAGGAAAGCATATTTAAAATAAACAAGTAAATAAAGCAATCCTATAGCACCCAAAACATGCTCATAAAAAAAATCATCTATCATGCAAAAATATGATCATGTTATACACCCAAAATCATCATGGAGATCATGCTGAAAGTTAAAACATGCTATCATAAAAATATAGCAAAAAATAAGCATAGTTCATCAAAACGGACCTCCCCTACGCATGTTTGTAGAAACAATCCTATAAATCAAAATTAAGCATGTTTCTACCCCCATGAATTCTTGAGCAATAATTCAGATTTAAAACATACCCAACATGCTTAAGAACACAAAATAGCAAGCAAATCAAAAAATATCAAAAACATGAACTAAAACACCAAAAGGCTCCAATCCACAAGTCCCCAGCAGAGTCGCCAGTTGTGAGACATGGGAAAAATCAATCTAATGATTTCCTAATCATCACACGGGATTATATAAAACAAAGAGTCGCCACCATTCAATTTAGGTGTGAATGGACACCAAAATAATAAATAAGCACAAAAGGCAAATTTTAGGGCAAAATATCCCTCCTAAAAAAAAACAACCAGAGATGGGTAAGGGGATTAGGCTATGAACAGGGGAAGGTGTTAGGCACCCCTATTCATCCACACAAGGTGGTTGCCAGGTATTTGTTCATGTTAAAATAAAGGAAGAAAAAACTTGCTATAAAATCATGAAAAATCACAAAAAAAAAGCAAAAATATATGGTTTTTTCATATGAATAGTCTGATTGATTCAGAACTATCAAACATGATCATACCATTCCTAGGGTTTCATGATCAAAACAAAATTGAGATAGAATCAAATAAAATCAATTTAAAGTGAAAAATCCAAAAATCTGGCTTCAAGTCAAAATTCTAGAAATCTAGAAAAACATGATTTTTATAAAATATTTCAAAATTGAACTTGAATAGTCCAGGACATAGATAAAGCCCAAATTTCACATTAAATCTGAAAATCAAAACCAAAAAATACCCACGTTGATGAAGAACATCAAAATGGGAGAATTTAGACCGTAGGGTCTTACCTCAATAATGAAAAACAATTTAAAAACCATATCATGAAACCCTAGAATTTACTTTCAGGCTTCTGGATTCAGATCTACCATATTGATCATGATAAATCCAAGATCCTATCCTAAAATCACAAAAATCACGAAAACAGTGCTGTAGGTGCAAATATGTGAAAAATCCAAATTTTATCAAAAAGTGGGGATCTCATGCTATAAACATCATAGATTCATGTTATTCAACCAGATATATCATAAAAAGCATTAAAACATGATCAGGATATTTAAAACAGCATCTCACAGATTAGAGCACATGGGGGTCTACCCTACGGATCCACCTGTTCTCTTTTCCCCTAGTTCTCTCTTCACGTTTTACGGTTAGAGAGACTCTTGAGGTACTTGGAGATAGGTTTGGTTATACAAACACAATCAAGGGCTTTATTCTAGAAAAAAGGAAAAAACAGATATGAGGCTCTATTCTAGGGATCCACCTGTTCCCCTTTCCCCTAGTTCTCTCTTCACGTTTTACGGCTAGAGAGACTCTTGAGGTACTTAGAGACAAGTTTAGGAATACGAAAACAGATATGGCCTTATTCTACAGCAATATAGATGATCCTATTACTTCTAGAATTGAAAATAGAAAATAAAAAGGGATAGGGGACTTACCTGGATTGAGCAGGCAGAGCAGCAGGGATTCCTTTCCTTCTCTTGGAGCTTTTGATTCTTCAAAATTTCGTGGCCCTTAGCTAGAGGAGAGAGCCTCTATTTATAGACACACCCAGGGGCAAGGCTGGTCCAGAAGGATATGGCCTGGTCTTTAAGATAGAGTGAAATACAGAGATAATGCACATCCATAGCCAACCAAGGTGACTTGAGCGAATAAAATACGTAATTCGCTCATTTAAAGATATATTGGACTACAAATAAAGCTCGGAAATCGAGAGAAGGACAAAACTCGCACGTGTCTTTAATGCCCGTGAATGCACTACGGTCCAATGGTGACCGTATAGTTTTCACGGGCGCGCCTGACCGTAGAGACTTTTCGGGCGCGACGGGACCGTGAAGGAAATACGGGCAAAAGCCTGTTATTTCAATTTTTATGCATTTTTGACCTGTTTTAAGCTCTAATTACATGTTTTTATTATTTTCTCATTTTGTAGTGCAATTTGGGGTGTCTACAATAAGGAATTCAATAGAGCTCAGAAGAAAGTCAAGAAACTGAGTAAAAAATTGAAGGAGTCAGAAACAGAGAAAAATAAAGCTTTTGCAGAAATAGATTCAATAAACAAGAAGTTACTTGAAAGACATGTCAAAGAAAATTTTCTGGTAACTTCTTTGACTGAAAAAATTGAAAAATTAAAAGAAAAGGAAGTTCAGATTTCTGCACTTCAAGGTAAAGTTATTGAACTTGAGAAATTTTCAAATTCAATTAAATCTAATGCTTCAAATTTTTCTGCAGGAAATCATCAAATTGATGAGGAATCAACTTCAAAGGAAGTTCCTGAAAGCTCAAATTTTGCTGAAAAGAGAATGATTGTAAGTAATCAAAATAAGGAATTTTCACAGAAAATTTCTGCTGGAGAAGTAAGCTCAACAGGTAAATCTTCAAAATCTGAAAAATCTAAATCTGTACAGTTTAGAAATACTGTCAAATCTTGAAATTTTGATTCTTCTGAATATAGGTTCATACCTGTGTGCCATCATTGTAATAAAAGAGATCATATAAGACCAAAGTGTCATGTTTTGCATGGTTTTCCCAAGGGATATTTTGACAGTAAGAGGAAAGTAAATCAAAGTCAGTCTTTGGATTTATATAACAGATTTGATTCCTTGTTAAAATTGACTAAATCATTAAATAAGGAAGTTACAAATCTGTCAAAGAAACTTCCTTCAAAACCCCAAGTTGTTGATGAAGGTACTTCTCAGAAAACACATGAAAAACAGATTTGGGTTAGAAAAGACTGCTTAGTTGCAAATGTGGTTCATATAGCTTTGAAAGTTCATGATGTCAACATGTGGTACTTGGATAGTGGTTGTTCAAGACATATGTGTGGACATAAGTCTATGTTTAGTACCTTTGAAGAATATTTTGGTGGAAGTGTAACATTTGGTGATGGAAGCACTTCTCAAGTCAAAGGTAAAGGAACAGTAACTGGTCCTAATGGAGTTTGTCTAAAGAATGTGTTATTTGTATCTGGTTTGAAGGCAAACTTAATTAGTATTAGCCAGTTATGTGATTCAAGATTGTTTGTCAACTTTACCAGAAAAGAATGTAAAATTTTGGATAATTCTGGTAGAACTGTTCTTATAGGTGTAAGAACAAGTGACAATTGTTATGGAATCATTGGAAACAATGAAAGCTCTTTAAAATCCTCTATATGCAATGAAATTGATTTGTGGCATAGAAGACTTGGTCACATTAACTATAGAGATTTGTCAAAAATCTCTAAGTCTGAATTGGTTAGAGGAATTCCCAAGTTTGGGAACAATAAAAAGAAAGGAATGTGTGGTCCTTGCAATCAAGGAAAGCAAATCAAAGCCACACACAAGAAAACCAACATTTTAGGAACCTCTAGACCATTAGAACTGATTCATATGGACTTGATGGGATCTACAAAGACTGAAAGTCTTGGAGGAAAGAGGTATATCTTTGTTGCTGTAGATGACTACAGTAGATACACCTGAGTAAATTTTCTAAGAGAAAAATCTGAATGTTTTGATTGCTTTAAACAATTGTGCTGTCAAATTCAAGTTGCAAAGAACTTGCAAATAGGGAGGATTGTTAGAATAAGATCTGATCATGGGACAGAATTTGAAAATCAGATGTTCTCCAAGTTTTGTGAAGAACAAGGAATTAAACATGAATTTTCTGCTCCTAAAACCCCACAACAAAATGGAGTTGTGGAAAGGAAGAATAGAGTTTTGCAAGAAATGGCTAGAACCATGATGATAGCCAAGAAAGTGTCAACAAAATTCTGGGCTGAAGCAATAAATATTGCCTGTTATATAAGTAACAGAGTATATGTCAGATCTGGGTGGAAACAAACTCCTTATGAAATTTGGAAAGGAAAACAGCCAAACTTGAAATATTTTAGAGTTTTTGGAAGTAAATGTTATATCCTAAGGGACAGAGAAAATCTAGGAAAATTTGATTCTAGAAGTGATGAAGGAATTTTTCTAGGATATTCTTCTTCAAGTAGAGCATACAGAGTTTTTAACTTGCAAAAATCTGTTGTAATGGAGTCTATTAATGTGTTAATAGATGATGAAGGAATTGACTATGAATTTTTGCAGGTTGTAGATGAAAAGGATGAAATCAGAGATGCTTCCTCAAGCAATGAAGTTGTTCCTCTGACAAAAACTCTCAAAGACCACCCAACTGAGCAAATTGTTGGAAATATTTCAGATGGAGTAAGAACAAGACATCAATTACATAATGAGGTAAGCTTTTCTTCTTATTTATCTCAATTTGAGCCAAAATCTTATAAAGATGCCTTGTTGGATGACTCTTGGTTAAATGCTATGCATGAAGAACTAAACCAATTTACTAGAAATAATGTATGGGAATTGGTTGAAAGACCCTCTAATCTGAATGTGATAGGAACCAAATGGATTTTTAAGAACAAATCTGATGAGAATGGGGTTGTAACCAGAAATAAAGCTAGGCTTGTTGCTCAGGGATACACCCAAGTAGAAGAAATAGATTTTGATGAAACCTTTGCTCCTGTAGCTAGGTTAGAGTCAATCAGATTGCTTTTGTCTATTCCATGCTATTTGAAGTTTAAACTGTTTCAAATGGATGTTAAGAGTGAATTCTTGAATGGATATTTGAATGAAGAGGTTTATGTAGAGCAACCTAAAGGATTTGAGGACACAAATCATCCTAAACATGTTTATAAGCTGAACAAGGCCTTGTATGGACTCAAACAAGCTCCTAGAGCTTGGTATCAGAGACTCACCTCTTTCTTACTTGAATCTGGATTTATGAGAGGAAATGTGGATAAAACTCTCTTTATTCAAAGAGAGTCCAAGCATATTTTGATTGCTCAAATCTATGTTGATGATATAGTGTTTGGTTCTACTTCTGAAACTCATGCTCATTCCTTTGGAGACTTAATGAAGAGTGAATTTGAGATGAGTATGATGGGTGAACTGAATTTTTTCTTAGGACTTCAGATTTATCAATCTCAACAAGGGATTTTTTTCTCTCAAGCAAAATATGCAAGAAATCTTGTCAAGAGATTCAGTTTAATTCATGCAAAACATGCTAGGACTCCTATGAGTACTAGCTTAAAGTTTGGAAAAGATGAATCTGGGAAGGATATAGACCCTACCTTGTACAGAGGGATGATTGGAAGTCTTCTGTACTTAATAGCAAGTAGACCTGATATAAGTTTTAGTGTTGGAGTTTGTGCAAGATATCAGGCTAATCCTAAAGAATCTCATCTAAATGCTGTGAAAAGGATTATAAAGTATGTAAATGGAACTGTTGATCTGGGAATTTGGTTCTCCAAAGAAACAAACCCATATCTTACTGGATACACTGATGCTGATTGGGTTGGGTGTATGGATGATAGAAAAAGCACCTCTGGTGGTTGCTTTTATATGGGTAATAACCTCATTGCTTGGTTAAGCAAAAAGCAAAACTCAGTTTCACTGAGTACAGCTGAAGCAGAGTACATTGCTGCAGGAAGCAGTTGTACTCAACTAATTTGGATGAAACAAATGCTATCTGATTATGGTTTAGATCAAGATCAAATGATTCTCTTCTGTGACAATCAAAGTGCCATAAATATTTCCAAAAATCCTATTCAACACTCAAGGACTAAACATATAGACATCAGGCATCACTTTATAAGAGAGTTAATTGAAGACAAAAATGTTATGATTGAATATATATCTACTGAAAAACAGTTGGCTGATATTTTCACTAAACCTTTAGATCAGAACAGATTTGAAACTCTTAGGAAATCCCTAGGAGTATGCTCTCAAAACTGAAAATCAGGTTCTGTTTTGAATTAATTTAGATGTAAAATGATTTACATGTCTGTTCAAAATGAATTTATGTGCTCTTGATACTAAAATCTTAATTCAGGAAGCTTGAGTCTATGCATATTGACAGAAATGTCTTGTTCTCAACTATCAATTTTGTCTTAAACACCTTTGTGTATTGAAGTTTATTGTGTGTTGAAGCTTGGGATCTATAGGCTATCACCTTTATGAAAAGAAAAGTTTTGGAATGGCTGCCATAGAGATTAGAGTGAAAGCCACTGTAATTCTCAAAAAGAAAAAGAGAAAGAAGGTATATTCTTGGAATGAACTGTAAACTCAGGTTTTTTAAGGGTCAATGCCTTCTACAAAAAGAAAAGAAAAAGATATCAGAAAAGGCTACCTATCTCTGATGTGCGAAAGCCACTAAAATGAAGTTTGGGGTATGTCTATACTTTCCAAGTATGATTACACTAAAATAGCCTTCCATATGTATAAAGTGTAAAAGTCAAAAATGTATTTCACACACTACACAAGCATTGATTCATTAATATGCATGTGTGCTCAATATCTTGAAGAAAATTTATAGTATGAGAAACCATGAAGGAAATTTTGGCCATAGATATGAAATGTATCACATCTGAATTAACCTTGATAGGTTCTTCAAGATCAGTTTTGTGATAATTACTTCTTGGATTGAATAAAAGTTGATTATCTGGATGATTTTTAGTTCAGTTAAAATCTTAGCTTTGTGTTTAGATGTATGAATTTTCATGAAGAATAGTTCAAACTCTTTTTATAAATTTTTGCCTTGTGATTGTATTTTTTCTTGATTGTGCATGTGCACCTTCTACGTCGCAAGAAGCATGCTGGTAGCCTTCTCCCTTCTTTTGTGCTTTGGCACCTGCCCTGTTAAGCGTCGCTGGATGCACGCTGGCAGCGAGATTTTTTTCTTTAAAAAGGGGAATTCTGTTTCACTTTTTACCTCTGTTTTTTCTTTTTGTCTTTGTCTGCGATTCACCTCGCTCCTTGCGTCGTGGTCATCAGTTGCCTTCGGTCTTCCCTTCCTTCACCTTGTCCACTGTTCAGGTAAAAAATTTTTTTACTGTCTTCGTCTTTCTTCTTCATTTTTTTTGTTGCAGTGTTCTTCTCTCGTTCTTCTAAGTTAGGGTTTGATAGATTGTTCTGCCATTAGGGCTTTGTCGTGCTTTGCTTGTGTTCTTCTCTCTCTTCTATTTTTCCTGTATTTTCATCATGCCTCCCAAGAAAAAGTCTAGGACTGATTCTCCTTCCACATCTTCTCCACCAGTGAGAACCTCTCCAGTTGTCTCGTCTCCACTGGTGAGACCCCCATCCCCTTCACCTTCATCTAAACCATTCAGTGGAAATGGTTTGTCTGATTATAATGAATTCTTCAAGCACAGGCCACTCCTCTTGGAAAGGGCCATTAAGCTTGACTCCTTCTCTGACTCTCCGCTCTTCTCCTTGTTTTCGGACAATGGATGGAAGAAATTTGCTCTGATAAGTGGTTTTGCTTATCAAGACCTAGTTCGAGAGTTCTATTCGAACCTCCACCATCTTCATCTTGCAAATCAAGGCTTTGTCAAAGCCTATGTCCGGGGAATCTCTTTCGACTTCTCAAAAGATCTTATCTCATCTCTTCTAGAACTGCCCATTGTTGAATCTCCTTCTTTTGACTTTCTAGTCTCTCACTCTGATCCTCCCATGGAGTCAATAATTTCTTCTCTTATTGTTCCGGGTGCTCCCACCTCCATCAAAAATAAGCCCAACTATCTTCCTCATGGCTCTCTCCAAGATCTTCTCAGGATCTTGAATTTGTTCATGTGTGCTTCTCTTGTTCCCTCAGATCATCATTCTGAGATTTCTCATTCTCGGGCAAGACTCCTTCATGCTCTCTGGAACAGAGACAGTGTCTGTCTCCCTTCCATCATCTTCAATCAGATCATTCAGTCTCGGAATTTAAAATCCAAGACTTCTGCTCTTCCCTTTGGGATTTTCATCACTTACTTGTGCATTCACCAGGGGGTCCTACCTGATCCTGTTGAATTGATCCTTCACCCCAAACCTCCCATTAATGCCTCCACCCTCACCAGAAGCAAAAGAGCAAATCCCTCTCAGTTGGCTTCTTCGAAGCCTTCTTCTTCTCAATCCTCCTTGTCCAGTTCTGATGCTATGGCCATCCTGGACAAGTTGAATTCCATGCAAGCCTCCCAGGAGGCTTTCAATTCTAAGGTAAGGGCTCACATGCTCATGATGAGCATGTTCAAATCAGAGACCCAAGAGAAGCTGGATAAGCTTGCAAAGGATGTTGATTTTGCATGTGGCGAGGTGCAAAGGGATGTTGCTGCACAGCAATGCATGCAAAATGAAGCTGATCATTTTTTGAGTAGCATTCGAAGAACCCAGTTAGAGATGGATCATAAGTTGTGTTGGCTGCACTCCCGGTCCCAAGATGCGTACCGGCATTATTCAAGAACTTGGGATCCAAAACCTCCTTCCAGAAAGGGGGAGTCTCATTGATGATGTTGCTGGTTGCTGGTTGATGATCATCAAGTTTTTGTTTGTTCGATCATCAAGTTGTTGTTTTTGTTTGTTCTGTTGGTCTTTGGGTTTTCTAGAAGTAGGTTTACGGGGGAGATTTTTTTTGATTGAATGTATATATATCTGCTGACCAATGTATATTTTTTTTGAAATGAATGAAATTCTGCGTTCTCCCTTATCATTGTGATTTGAATGCTTAAATGGAAATCAATATCTGAATTTGATATTAAGCACTGTTTTTAAGTTTGTTGTCAGGCATTTGCCAAGGGGGAGATTGTAAGTGTGAAAACTCACACTCCTTATATGGCAAATGTTTGACAAATTATATCTTCTAATAATCTTCAAGATGTACAGAATCAAAATATAAGTTCTTTGAATTTAATAAAGAGGAAGGTAATGCTGCCATACAGCTACCACGCCGCTGGTAGCTCAAGGAAATGTAAGGTGTTCTAAATAAAGAACATTTCGTAAAGGCACTTGCGAGGAACAATGCCGCTACCACTCCGTTGGCAGCGCATAAGTGAAATAGTGCTTTGAAAGTAAAGAACGTGCACTTGTGTTGTAAGGCAACGCCGACACGCCGCTGGTAGCGCAAAGCAAGATTGAAGAATCTACAAATCAGCTATGCACATGCCGCTTTCCCTCTCGCTAGCAGCGCGCTGCCAGCACGCTCTTAACTGAGTCTATTTGGATTTGAGCGGGACTTGAGTTCGCTTCTAGCCGTCTACCCCGATCGCAAGGCGACGCCACCAGCGCTCGATGCGATCTGAGTTTTCTTCTTTAAATAGACGAGCTGTATTTTTTTGTAAGGACTTTTTCTTTTGATTAATTTGATTTGGATCTTGAGGTGTTCGAGATTCAATCAATTCATCTTTAGAGAGTCAGTGATCGAGTGAGGGGGAGATCTGAGAGAGATCTCCTAGAATTGAAGTTTGAGGATTCTTCTTCATTTCGAAACTTCACATGATCGTATGATCTCCTGGATTGGTGATCGAGTTTGTTGGATGCATAGGTGGATTCCTATTGCATTGGATCTTCTCAGTGGACTCTGAGGTGATTGTCACAATCTGGATTGATCGCGAATTGCAGCTTGTGGATTCAAGTTGTGTTGCAGTTCGTGGATTCGAGCTGTGGATCTGGATTGATCGTGAATTGCAGCTTGTGGATTCAAGTTGTGTTGCAGTTCGTGGATTCGAGCTGTGGATCTGGATAGATCGTGAATTGCAGCTTGTGGATTCAAGTTGTGCTACAGTTCGTGGATTCAAGCTGTAAATTGCTGTTGAGTGAGTTCAATTGTAAAGGTTAAGTGTGTTTTCCTTTGTAATTGCTTTTCATTCAATAGTGGAGATTTTAAGGGTTAGTCGCCTCATATAGACTCGAGGTTTTTCCTGGATCTGGATTCAGGTTTCCTCGTATAATTTCTGTGTGTATGTTTCCGCATTGTTAAGATCATAATTGTTGTAGATCGAGGACCTGTAGAGTAGTCTTCTACTCTTTCACTTTGTAAGGCCTTTTTTCCTTCTGCTTGGGCATGAGTTTCTCATGTTTGTCCGAGCCTCTGTTGAATACGAGAAAACTCCACCGGGGATTGGTGTAAGCTTGCTTCGTCTTCTTTCCGCTCTTCTTCGCAAGGCCAGCCTCTTCAGACTGGGCGAAGCTTGGAAAGATTACATCATCAGGTTTCACGCTCTTATTGTCGGACAGGACGCCACTGGGGATGAAAGGGTCTCGTCCCTCGTTTGTTGAAAGAACTCTACTGGGGATTTGGGAGAGGATGTCCGTCATCTCGCTTTTGCTGTACCTGTGAAGGGGGGAAAGGAGCAGCATGTTAGTTGTTCACAAGCTGGGGGAATGCAAAACATTCTTCTTATTCTCTTCTTGCTCTGATCCTTTTTCCCATTGTAGCTAGAAGCGGCCTCCGCCAAGGTTAACAGACTGTCAACTCAGGTTAGTAGCACAATGGGGAGCTCAAAATAGTTAAGCAGAATAATTACAGAGAAAACAGGTGTGTCAGTGTGTGCCTATGTTTGCAATATCAAAGAAATTTCCAAGATCAGACGGGACTTGGAGTGGTTGGTATTTTCAGTAGCAATGTCATCACAAGCCACTGTGAAATTTTTGGCTCAGGCACAACCTGCCAGTTTGGACCCCTTTGATCTGTTCATTTTCCTCAGTTTACTGCCTGCCACTGTCACTGCTCCCTTTTGTTCCTTGTTCTGCTCAATCCAAATGCGACAAGTTTTTTTTTTTTTTTTGCTATTGACCACACAACGCCCTTTTTTGGGTTTTGGCTGTGTCCAGCCTTTCTGGGAAACTTTGATTTCTGCCATTACTGATGGAATGCAGACTTAACCGTTTTGCCTTGATCATTCCTTTTGGGATCCGAGAGGTCTTAAAGATAGGATGAAACATAGGCTTGGTCTTGGCTATGAAAGAAAGGATAGGTGGCTCAAAAAAGCTTCATTGCCTGGGTTGGCAAAGTGTGCTACTTTTATTGTTGGTGGGACTTACATCCTGGCTTATTTGCATCTCTGTATTTTTGGTGGGGTAAACATTTCGCCATTTTCTCTGTTTCTTTCTCTTTTCTTCTTTCTTCTTCTTTTTTTTATTATTATTTTTTTTCTATTGCATTTTCTTTTCTTTTTTGAGGTTTTTCTGGGCAAAATGCCCCGTTTCTTTTTTGCTTTTCCAGGAATGCCCTATTTGACACGTAGAATACTTGCAATGGGTTGAAAGACTTTTAAGGGTCAAAATTGTCTAGCTAGGGGAGAATTTAAGTTGCTTGGAAGGATTTATGGTCTAAAGGAGAGTCAAGAATGGCCTCTCTTCATTTCCCAATCAGAATGATCTTAGGCGTAGTACAGTTTGACTACGTCTGCATTTATCGGCTCAGGAAAAATTGCCCCGTCCATTTCTTGTAGGATGAGTGCTCCTCTGGACAGAACTTTGTAGACTACGAATGGCCCTTCGTAGTTTGGCTTGAATTTGCCTCTGTTGTCTTCTTGATGAGGAAGGATTCTTTTCAATACTATATCTCCCACCTTGAAGTGTCGTGGCTTTACTTTCTTGTTGTAGGCTCGCGCCACTCTCTCCTGATAGAGCTGGCCATGACACAAAGCCTTGATTCTTTTCTCATCCAATAGCTGTAACTGGTCAAATCTGGATTCTTCTCATTCCACGTCACTGATCTCGGCTTCCTTTAGAATCCTGAGCGATGGGATTTGTACTTCTACGAGGAGGACTACTTCCATTCCATATACCAGGGAGAAAGGGGTTGCCCCAGTTGATGTCCTGATCGACGTCCGATAGGTGTGCAATGCATACGGTAGCTTCTCATGCCAGTCTCTGTAGGTGACTACCATTTTTTTGAGTATCTTCTTCAGATTCTTGTTGGCAGCCTCTACTGCTCCATTCATATTGAGCCGGTATGCCGTGGAGTTTAGATGTTTGATCTTCAGATCTTCACACATCTTTTCCATGTCCTTATTATTCAAATTCTTTGCATTATTCAAATCCTTATTGTTTCTGATAAACTTGAGCACATGAGATTTCTTTACATCCACAAAGGACATGGCCTCTACCCACTTGGTAAAGTAATCGATTGCCACTAAGATGAACCGATGCCCGTTCGAAGCCTTGAGATGTACCTGGCCTATCATGTCGATCCCCCAAATGGCGACTGGCCAAGGTGACGCCATGGAGTGCAGCGTATTCAGCGGTGCATGGATATTGTCGGCATAAATCTGGCACAGCTGGAATTTCCTAACACGGGTGTGGCAGTCCGCTTCCATGGTCATCCAGTAATAGCTCATCCTTAAAATCTTCCTCGCTAGCATATGCCTATTCATGTGTGTGCCGCACAGACCTCCATCGACTTCCTCAATTAGCTTCCGTGACTCATCTTCTTTGACACATAGCAAGAGAGAGTCATTGTATGACTTCTTGTACAGTCTACCTCCACTGTAGAAGTATTGCCCTGCCAACTTCTGAATGGTTCACTTCTCTGCCGCCGAGGCACCTTCTGCCAGGATCCTGTCCTTTATGTATCTCTCAATGTCTGCGTGCCAGGGTTCTTCCTCAGGTGCGCTCTTCCCAACGCTAAAACAGTAGACAGGGTAGCGCCAGATTTCTATCTCCAAAGGTTGCACCCAAGCGTCATTTGTGATGGTGGCCATAGATGCCAGTGTCACTAGGCATCCGCAAACTGATTCCTATCTCGTGGCATGTAATCGAATGTCACACTCTAGAATTGCTCTTCTAATTGCTTGACCAGTTCTTGGTATGACACCAACTTCACATCTCTGGTCTTCCAGTCTCCCATCACTTGGTAGATGATAAAACTAGAGTCACCGAACACCCTCAGTTCTGGTATATGCATCTCAATTGCTGCTCGCAGGCCTAACACACATGCTTCGTATTCGGCCATTTTGCTATTGCAATCAAACAGAAGTTTCGCTGCTATCGGGTGGTGAACACCATCTGGGGAGATTAGCACTGCTCCAATCCCCTTTCCATTTACATTGACTGCCCCGTCAAAGAACATCTGCCACTTGGTTTCCTCCATATCCTCTGTGGACTTTGTACACATCACATCTTCGTCTGGGAAGTGAGTCAATAATGGTTGGTCATCTGGCAGGGGATGCTCTGCCAGGTGATCTGCTACGGCTTGCCCTTTTATCGCCTTTCTAGTTGTGTAGACGATGTTGTATTCAGACAAAAGGACTTGCCATCTGGCCACCCTACCAATGGAGATCAGCTTGTCAAAAATGTACTTCAACGGATTGAGGTTCGAGATCAGCAAGACCGTGTGACTGAGCAAATAGTGCCGAAGCTTCTGAGCTGCCCAGACCAAGGCATAACACGTCTTCTTAAGCACGGTGTATCTTATCTCAAAGTTGGTAAATTTCTTGCTCAGGTAGTAGATTGCTTGTTATTTCCTTCCTTGCTCATCGTGTTGCCCTAACACACATCCTACAACCGTCTCCGAGACAGTCAGATACATAATCAAGGGTCGTCCTGGGACTGGTGGGACCAACGTCGGTGGACTCGTCAAATATGCCTTAATCTTATCGAACGCTACTTGACAATCTTCATTCCAAACCACCGGGTTATCTTTCTTTAGCAGCTCGAATATAGGCTCACACACAGGAGTCATCTGTGCTATGAATCGACTGATATACTACAATCTACCCAGGAACCCTCTTACTTCCTTTTCTGTCGATGGAGGAGGCATCTCTAGAATTGCCTTTGCTTTGACGGGATCAACCTCAATCCCTTGCTTGCCCACTATGAATCCAAGTAGTTTTCCTGAAGTAACTCCAAACACGCACTTGTTTGGGTTGAGCCGGAGCTTGTGCTCTTTGAGTTTGTCGAACATCTTTCCAAGGTTCACCAAATGATCCTCTTCTTCCTTTGACTTCGCTATCATGTCATCCACATATCTCTTTGTGCATCATGTCATGGAATAACAGGGTCATCGTATGCTGGTATGTAGCACCCTCATTTTTCAGTCCGAACGGCATCACGCGGTAGCAGTAGGTGCCCCAATGTGTGATAAATGATGTCTTCTACATATCTTCAGGTGCCATTGTAACATCCTAGAAAATTTATAGGGATATTTTAGTCTTTTACTAAATAATATAATTAATTATTAAATCCCTAATAGACTTAAAATATTAATTAGAATTAAATTAGGTTTAATTTGAATCTCGATATATAGTTTTATCATGATTAAGTGAGAAAAGGGTATTTTAGTAATAATATATTTTAGGGAGTCATAATTTAGTAAATAGATTAAGTAAAAGTGAAATTAGCTGTTATTTAAATTATTAAATAAAATAATTACGAAAATTAGATTTTAAATAGCCACTTGGAATTTCAATAGAATTAGGATAATTTATGAGTTCTAATTTAAGGGGTAAAATAGTAATTCTGTAAATTATAATTAAAACAACTATATAGATTGAGTGGGTTAGCCACTTTATTAAAATAAAAAGGGTGAACCTAACCTAACCTAACCCAAGTTCTCTACGAATTTGGGGTGTGATTTTAATTAAGCATGTTAAAACCCTAGTATAAATACAAGTTTTAGATTAGCATTATGATCTTTTGTTATTCTCTACCTTGATTTGGACGTGTGGTTTTGTGGAAAAAAAACCTAGAGAGTGCTGGACAGCTAATTCAAGAGGAGAAAAGAAGTAGATTTCAGGATTAAATTAAGAAGGAATCAACAACAAAAGGATCTAAGGTGTTGAGGTAGGTTGATCTACAATTTTCAAGTCGTTTGTAGAACCCTAACTAAGGAATCCATGCCAAATATATATCTGAAATTTCTGGGCATTTGGAATAATTCAAATAGTGATTTTGTAATGCATAGATGAAGAAATCATGATTTACATGGTATTTTATTGATTAATCATATACTTGAATGAAAATCTAGAAACTTTGCATGGAAAAGATGAAATTTTGATTTTATTGTTTAAACTTTATATATTTTTTTTGATAGGTTTTGCTTCTAATATGTTTAGAACATGTTGTTCGGTTGTTTGAAAGGGTACTTGATTGTTTGTTTGAAAATATAAAATTCATATATGAATTCGAGAACTAGAACTTTAGGGTTTCATTGGGAAGATGGTCAAACGTTGATTTAATGATTCATGATTTATTGGCTTCTGATAATTCTTTAAATTGTTATATTATATTGATTGAAAATTGATTTGAGTATGTGTATGGTTGTTCATGAAAACCATGTGTGACCTATGATTAAATCTGCATATATGTTCTACTCGCACTCCCATGCATTAATATTGCATATTTGACACTGTTTTAGAACGGGTGAGGTGTGAGGGTTTACCAAAATCACCAAAAGACCTGGTTCATAACCTTACAAACACAAGCAATTATAAAGGAGCAGGGGGGGAAGTTCTTTATAATTTGCAACTCTAAGATACTTCATGAGGCGAAGATGAATGTCTGTAGAGGTTGTGCACACACTTTCTCACTGCATACATTACATACATAATTGTTTGAGCATGATTTGTGGATTTTGGAGTGTTTCTTTCATATAAAGTCCATAGGAATCCATATACTTGACCACATATAGTGATATTAGGAGGCTTTCATGTATTGCATTCGTCATTGCTTTTATATTTTGATTTCTAATTTTTCATGATACACTTGTTTCTTTTATTCATATTTTTATATTTAGGGTATATTTCTACGGTTTGAGTTCTCCATGGGACTTGCTCTGTAGAGATGATACCTACTGGGCTATTTGCTCATTCCATACTATTTTTACAGGTGTGTATGATGCAGCTTTTGAGGACCAGGAACATACTTAGGATATGGACATGATTCGGCATGGTCTACTTAGAGTAGTAAAATATAGGGATTTTATTTTATATTATGAGCTAGTAGCATAGGGTTTATTGTGTTTCTTTACTATTGAAATTTTCTATTAGTAGGATGTTTATTTTATGGCGTATTCTAATATTTTATTGGTTAATGCATATTGGATTTATTCGTCTTATCTGTGCAAGATCTTGGTATTTCATTTATTTCTTCGAAATTTATTGTACGGATGTATTATACATCGAGCACATGAGAGTTGAGAATCTGCTTGGGTTTTCACACGTGGGGTGTGTGGAAACTGCAGTTACGTCCTAGTATCCCTTTTTCCCCATTGACCGTATTTATTAATTATTAATATTATAGGGATATTATTCGTATAAATTTTGGGGCGTGACAGCCATCCTTATCTGGTTGTAACTAGAGAAGCCATCCATGAAAGAGAACATCGAATGTGTCGCTGTATTATCCACCAGTACATCAATGTGTGGCAATGGGAAGTTGTCCTTCGGACTTGCTCCATTCAGATCTCTGTAGTCGACACACATCCTGACTTTTCCATGTTTCTTGGAACTGGCACGATGTTAGCTAACCACTCTGGATAGTGGGTTACTTGCAAAAATCCGGCGTCCAACTGTTTGGTGATCTTTTCTTTGATCTTCAGGGCCCATTACGGTTTTGTGTGCCTGAGCTTCTGCTTCACAGGTACGGCCTCAAACTTTGTTGGTAACCGATGCACAACCAAGTCCGTGTCTAACCCGGGCATATCCTCGTATGACCATGCAAATACGTCAGAATAAGATTTAAGAAAATCAATCATCTGTTTTCTCAGTAATTGTGTCAGCTTTTCACCAATTTGGAGTATCCATGGTTGTGCTATTCACCTATGTCAATTGACTCAGTTTCCTCGATGTTGGTCTGGGAACCCTTTTCATGCCTTTCTAATGCGAGTTGGATTTCAAGCGGGGTTTCCCATGATTCATCGTCATCCTCAAGCTCGAAAGGCTCACAAGGGACGATGTCTGAATCTTCTTGCTGCGATGGGCAAGTGCCACAATCTGACTTGTCGAGTTCTTGCTCGTTTTCAAGATTGGACACTGGCTCATGCATTTCATTCATTATTGCCATCTGAACTGGCTTTTCAATTATGGCAACCTTATTATCTATCCCGTGCCCTGGATTTTCCAGGTGTGCGTCAGGATTGACACTAAGATTGCGATGTTCAAGTTGCTTATTTTTGTTATTTTTTTTAAACAAATGCAGGTAGTAGGAAGCATTCAGATATTCATTAAAAATCTTATCAGTAACTACAACAGAAATTTCAGACGTAGTGGAAACCCTCTTTGGAATAGTAGCTTTGCTTATAGCAAAAGGCACGACGCTCCAGTTCTTCAGTGGTGCCTTGTCTTTCTGGTTAATGACAGTTGTCACCTCCAGTTCTCCAGCTAGTACCATGTTGGCACTGTCGTCAAATGAAATGCAGATGGGATCATGTGCCGCGCTTGCTGCCAGCTTGTTCTGGCATCTCTCTGATCGTGGAGCACTATCTGATGATACCCTCACCCATGATCCACTGAGGGGAATTGCCATCGGTATCTCGTCCTCAGGTGGCATATAGGTGATGGTGACTTCGTTGGTCGCTGTAAGCACCTCATTTTTGCGCTCCCAGAAAAACCAGAAATGCAAACCCTGGACAGAAATTCAAACCCTAAGGTGGGAAAATTTGACTTTTTTATCAAGTCAAATTGGCCACCTTGCTTTATACCATTAGATAGAAAATCTCGACACGGTTCCAACGCAACTGAGTTTGCAGGAATCGGGGTCTGGATGAAGGTTCTGCGGGCGATCAAACTTGAGCAGAGCCAAAAGTTGACTTTCTGCTAAAATCCGATCCAGATGCCTACCCCTAGGTCATTGGGTAGAAAATCTCGACACGGTTCCAACGCAACTGAGTTTGCAGGAATCGGGGTTCGGATGAAGGTTCTGCGAGCGGTCAAACTTGAGCAGAGCCAAAAGTTGACTTTCTGCTAAAATCCGATCCAAATGCCTACCCCTAGGTCATTGGATAGAGAATCTCGACACGGTTCCAACGCAACTGAGTTTGCAGGAATCGGAATCCAGATGAAGGTTCTGCGGGCAGTCAAACTTGAGCAGAGCCAAAAGTTGACTTTCTACTAAAATCCGATCCAGATGCCTACCCCTAGGTCTTTGGATAGAGAATCTCGACACGGTTCCAACGCAACTGAGTTTGCAGGAATCGGGGTCCGGATGAAGGTTCTGTGGGCGGTCAAACTTGAGCAGAGCCAAAAGTTGACTTTCTGCTAAAATCCGATCCAGATGCCTACCCTAGGTCATTAGATAGAGAATCTCGACACGGTTCCAACGCAACTGAGTTTACAGGAATCGGAGTCCGGATGAAGGTTCTGCGGGCGGTCAAACTTGAGAAGAGCCAAAAGTTGACTTTCTGCTAAAATCCGATCCAGATTCCTACCCCTAGGTCATTGGATAGAGGGCTCCGATACGATTCTAACGCAACTAACTTTGCCCAAATTGGAGCTCTGATGAAGAAAATATGAGCTGACGAAATTCCCGAGCAGCAAAACCGGCAAACTGCGCACGTGGCAAAAAGCTGCACACGTGGCGAGTTGCGCAGGAAAATATCTCGGGGATCAAATCCATAAATATTCAAATGTACGAAATATCCCAGGGACTAAATCTGTAAAAATCCAAGAATATCGGAATAAATTGAAAATGGCCAGGGACTAAATTTGAAAAATTCAGATTTTCCGACTGACGAGCCACCGCATTGAATGATTTCTCATCATTTTGCGGCTCGCACGGACGTGGCAAGCAAGTATGCGCTCAACGCAAGCTGAGCAGATCCCTTTTTTTAGCTGAGCAGATCCCCTTTTTTCTCACCTATATAAGCCGCGCGAGGTTTCATTGCCAGGGGTTCGACATTTTTTTGGTTCGGATTCTTGGGGTTCGCCATTGTCTTTCTGGGGGTTTCGGCATTTTCTTGGTCGACAGTCTTTGGGTTGGGCATTTGAAGGTGGTCTTGACCACCATCTTCCCCAAAAGAAGATACACTTCTTCCCCACTCTACCTAGTTCGAGACCCGTTCCCTCTCTTCTTTTACTTCCTCGTCAAACCCGAAGGAGATCTTGCTGTGAGCGTGGAGAGGTGCTGCTCCGACAGTCGCTCGAGCTCCAAGGTCCAGCACACCCTGCAAAAGATTGAAACCCAAGTGATGTTCCCGACGACCTCTTGTCCAAAATAAATAAGTTTGCGATATTTTGTTTCTAGCATTTTGTTCTTCATTGTCATTGCTTGTTTGATTCGAAGGGGAGCATGTTCCCCGTGATCTCATCTCTGTTGTAACCCGATGTAAAGCCCCCAGTTCCCTTCTCCGTTTAGTCATGTTCTGTTTGGTAGGTTTTCGGATTTGGGTGTGTGCGAGGAGATTTCGGGTTGTGATGTTAAAGAAGCTTATATTAATTTCAAATTGTGTTTAGAGGTCTTCTGGGGTTCTAAGGATCCCCAGGGAGGGCTTACAGACCCTAAAAACCAGTTAAAAATGGGGTGTGAGCAAAAAACCAGAATATCGGGCTTCGTAGGGGTATGCGCCGAGCTCTGCGAGCTCAGCACACCCAAAAAAGGGTGAGCGGATCGTTTTTTTTAGCATCCGCCAATCTCGCGCCCACTTCTTAATTTTGGATGCGCTCAGCTCGAGCTCACTTAATTTTGGATGCGCTCAGTTCGCGCTCACTTAATTTTGGATGCGCTCAGCTGGAGCTCACTTAAATTTGGATGTGCTCAGCTTGCGCTCACTTGATTTTTGGGTCGCTGAGCTCGCGCCCACTTGATTTTTGGGTGCGCTCAGCTCGCGCCCACTTCGCCCGCGGATCATTTTTTTGGTTTTTTCGATCCGCCCACCTTGCTGACCTTGCGCCTAGTGCCTGAGGTCGGCGCATACCCCTAAAAAAGGCCGAATTGCCATATTTTGGAAAAATCCTTGGGTACGTCCCCTTGGACCAAGTATAATGAGCCAGTTTTTCCTTGACAAAGTGTCAATCTTGTATATTTTTTGTGATTATTGCTGGATGTGAGTGCCATTTCCGAACCGAATCGAATAAACCAACAGGGTTTCCGAGTCACCCGGAAACCCAACATGGGACTTGGACCCCGGTCCAACTTGAATTCCAGTGGGCCTTCCAACGGGGCCCACCCGGCCCAATAAACATGTATGCATGCAACTTAATCAAGATAAGCAAAATTAACTGATTAAACCGGGAGGGCCAAACCTAAGGCGGTCCACCCGAACCAGACTTGTGAAATTGATGCATGAATTGCGTGGTTTAGCCGAGACCAAGGGCAAGGGCCTACCGGGCCCGCCAAAGCCCACCAACCGAACCAAGGAAGGGTGCAAACCCTAACCTCTGGTAACTTGGGCTTACAAGCCCTAATCAGGACTATGGGCCCCAAGCCCAGTGCCCAAACTCACTTTGGCAAATTAAAAATATAAATCCAATAAAAATACTTGGCCACCATGTGGGCCCACCTTAGGGGCTCACAAACCAATCCGGCCCACCTTTTCATGGAAAACACTTAAACTTCAAATATGAACCTAAAGTAAAATCAATGCACTTAACCAGAACCCAAAGGGCCTCCTAGGATAGACCGAGGCCCACAAGGGTACACGGGCTTGACTAAGCCCACCAAGGACATCGGGGGCCTTCCAACGGGGCCCACCCAACTAGACTCGGATTACCTAATTAATCAAGATAAAAGCAATTAAAGGGACCCACACCACTCAAATGGTCCCGCAAGACTTAACCAAACTGCATATCGGATTAGGAATTGGGTGAGACCAAAGTAAGCTGACTCAAACCAGGATAAACCTAAGGGACCCGTCACCCGACGGGGTGGACCGGGTGTCTACGGACTTCCTCGGACCGCAACCGAGACCCTACTTAGAATCTCAAAGCCGCAGACCAAAAGCCCTAACAGACAAGATTAGGCACCCAGGTGTCCGCCTGCACCCCATCAGGCGGTGGCAACTCCAAATTTCGCGTGCCGTGTTTCTGACGCGCGCACAGTCGGGTCAACTCTGGGTGGTACAAACGCTATGGGGATTCCGGTCGATATCCCAAGCATAGTAGAGGAGTGAGCCACTGGCGCCCATTTGCCATAAGCTGCATGGTACACCTCTTCGGGTAATGGCCCTAGCACTTGGGGCATGCTATGGAACATCCGGTTCAATCCGTCGGGAGTTCCGGGGTGCGGGATATAGGGAGGTGGAGGAGGAGACCTTGGCCGGCGGCTTGGCGCTTCTAAGTTGTCTCGTCCTTCCATCATGCAGACATACATAGCTGGGTTCTCTTCTTTTTTGGATTCTTCAACAGGAGCAGGCGGCGGCACTTCCACCACAACCGCAGGGTGGATCGGGATTCCTTCAGGGATGAACAGCTCCTCTGGTGGGGCGAAGGCCATGGTGACCTTGTCGGCAGATTATAGGGCAAATAGTGCTAGTAGGTCGTCTGGTGACCCCTCAGGTGCTAAGGGGTCTATCTCTACTGCATTTCCGATCATCTCCAAGGACAACGGCTCTTTCCAGAGCATCTGAACTAGGCCTTGCAGATAGTCTCCTTCTAAGGCGGGGTTGTCCAAAAACTCATCTCCCCACCCGTGGGGGACTATGTTCTCGATAGCTTGGGCTGCTTCAAGCTCCATGTTAATGAAGCAGTGGTACAAGTTCCCATGCATGCATATGGGCCAGTGAGGGTCTCTTCCTTCAGCTCTGGCCCTTTTCCTCTCGGCACGGTTCCCAAGGAGTTGGGAGTAGTCTTCTGGTTGTGGCTTGAACCCGAGTCCTAACCCCGTGGTCTGCTCGTAGGGTTGGACGGCTGCCTTGATTCCTTGCTTATATTTGCCTAGTCCTTCATCGGCTCTAAGGCCCCAGCCTGCGCATTCCGCAGCGCCGAACATATTTCTTCTTTTCCTCTTCGGAAACGTTTGCCCTCTTTCAGATTCTAGGATGTGGTTCACCTACACCATCTCCATGGCTTGGAAGTTGAGTGTGGTGGGCAGTTCATAATCCACATAGGGCACTCTGACCCTTTCAAATTCCCGGTGATCTTCAGCATGTACCGTTATTAGCTCGTTGCTTGATATAAATCGAACCATCTTATGTAGTGAGGAAGACACAGCTCCTACCTAATGCAGCCAAGGTCTCCCAATCAGCAAATTAAAGGAGGCGTTGATATCCATTAGCTCAAAGTCCATGGTGAAAGGCCTGTCTGCGATTACGATCACCAAGGTGACTTCGCCTAGTGAATCTCTCTTGCATTGTCGAAGCCTCTGACGTTATGCGCGCTTGGCTTGATCATTGAAGGACTTAACTGCAAGCTATGGAATGTCCTTATCGGGCATACGTTTAGGGCTGACCCGTTGTCAATCATGGCCCACTTCACAATAAGATCCACACACTTCACTGTTATGTAAAGTGGCTCAGTGTGGTTACATCCCTCAGGTGGCAGATCCGCTGCAGAGAAAGAGATGGCCCCTGGAGCCATAATGACTGACACAACCGCTTCCAGCTGCTCAGGGTCAATATCGGCTGGCACATGTGCGTCACCTAAGACCTTCATCAATGTTGCCTTGTGTTTCTCTGAGTCAATCAGAAGTCGCATTATGGAGATCTGGGCAGGCACCTTGTTTAGCTGCTGGAGGAGGTCATATTATGGTGTGTAGACGCTGTGGTGCAAGTATGTGACTTCCTCCTCTGTGGCCTTCCCCTTTCTCTTAAGGGTCTGTGGCAATTCTGTAGCCACTTCCTTCCCTTTTTCTTTTCTCTTTGCTTCTACTTCTACTCCATCCTCTGGTGCAAGTGGGGGTCTATGTTTATGTATCGATTGGATCGAGTGATTCGATCGATTTCTGCTTCCGTGGTGGCAGTAGTGGCTTGATGGTAAAAGGGTTGGGTTGCATACGGTGGGGGTACCACATTGTAGGCAGGCGGTTCAAGATGGAGTTGGGAGAGGTTGAAGGTGGGAGGTTCAAATGAGAGGGAGAAAGGGTCTCGTGTGGGAGAGTCCATGATGTCGTAAATGATGAGGGTTGGAGGGTCGGGGTCTGAGATGGGAGTGGGGTAGAAGAATTCCTGGTCTTCAAAGGGGTGGAAGTGCACCAGAGGGAAACCAGCAGGGGAGGCTTCATCATTCTCTTCGATGGCGTTTACCACTTGTTGTTCATCTTCTTCATGGGGATACACGTTCATTACTTGCCATGGTTGCCCAATCAATACTGACGGGTCAAATTGCCCAGTGTTTTGATCACAGCTCACCTGATTTGCTGTCTTGCTGGTGGAGGCCTTAGAGTGATCAGGATGAGGGTTTGTGGTTATGCCGGCTGCCTGGGTCCGAGCAGGTGGTGCTGGTGGGTCAACCGTGATGCGCTCGCTATCGATCAGGTCTTGGATATCATACCTTAGGTCCTAGCATCGATTGGTGTGATGCCCTGGAGCACCAAAGTCGTATTCGCATCGTTCTGCGGCATTGTAACTTCTTGAGTTGACCAACCGGGGGTTAGGTGGTTTGATTTGCACATATCCTTTCTTCAGTAAAGTCAGCAGCAATTCCGCTAGCGCATATGGTAGTGGGGTGAACACCCGCCTTATTCTGGCTTCCATCTCTTCCTTAGTCCTTCTCATTCCTTGGTAAGCTGCCTGCCCGGTTCCCTGAGGTGCCACTGCCTCTGGCCCTTGAGAGAAATGGTAGGGTTGTGCTGGGTGCACATAGTTAACTGCTTCTGGCTCTGGCCTCCTGGGCTCTTGCCCCTGATTCCTGCTCGCTTGCCCAGTTACTGGCCTCCTTGGTGCAGAACTCTGCCCACTACCATCTATTTTGCTTGCTCTTACTGCGTCCTCAATCCGATCTGCTGTCAGGATTAGGTCATTGAAGTTGGAAGTGCTTTGTCCTAGTAGCAAAGTGAAGAAAGGTTGTCCCAACGAGGCGATGAATAACTACGTCATCTCCTATTCCAGTAATGGCGGCTGTACTAGTGCTACAAACTCTTTCCATCGTTTGGCATATTCCCATACTGACTCTTGGTTTTTCTTAGCTAGTCTCTACAACTCTGCCCTGGTTTGCACAATCTGACTGTTCAGACGATACTGCTGGATGAAGATAGCTGCCAAGTCGTTCCATGTTTTTATCTTGGTTTTGTCAAGACTTAAGAACCAAGAATATGCTGCCCCCGTTAGCGATTTCTGGAAAAATTGTACCATGATCCGTTCTTCCTTGGCATACTGGCACATGTTGCCAAAATACGATCTCAGGTGCTTTAAGGGCAACCCGTGCCATCAAACTGATGCAACTACGGGCACTTGAACTTAGCTGGGAGCTGAATGTCAAAAAAGAAGCAAAGGCTTTCCAAGGTAGCCTCACTCTACACCGTGCTGGGTTGGAGTTGTTTGAGCAGTTCTCTCACGGTGGCCATCTCAGCCTTGTTCTCTTCTCTCACTGCAGTCAGTATCTCCTCAAACTGAGCCTCCTGGGTTCTATACCAGTCTTCGTCGTCCTGCCCCAGTTGGGCAGGTACAAATT
Source organism: Buxus sempervirens (assembly GCA_947561395.2). Classification (NCBI taxonomy): domain Eukaryota; kingdom Viridiplantae; phylum Streptophyta; class Magnoliopsida; order Buxales; family Buxaceae; genus Buxus; species Buxus sempervirens. The sequence continues at coordinate 32,851,259 of OX387184.1, read as the reverse complement.
GATCCTGCTGTGGAATGTGGAAGGGTGCCGCTGTTGGTGGTAGTGGTGGTGCCACGGGGGGAGGGTGCATTGGATACGGTGGTGGTGCCATCTCTGCTTGTGGCGGGAATTGCGGCTGCGGCTGGTGGGAGGCCGGTACTGCTGGGGGAACTTGCTTCAATTCCCTCATTTCTGCCATTAATTCCTAGATGACGGAACCCATGCTATCGATTTTCTGTTGCATCTCATTGACTACTTGCGCATGGCTAGATTCTGCTGGATGCTGCCCTGGAGGCATCTAGTCTCCTTGTTGGTCCATATCGAGTCTATTCCTCGATCTTAGTAGGTACGGACTTCGGAAGCAATTTTGGTACCTGTTGGACCATTGACAGGCATTAGTGCAATTTTACACAAATTGGTTATGCAACTTTATCTGATTGAACTTGTTCATTTGCTTGTTTTTCTTTTCTGATATAATTTGGCTAACTGATCTATTTTAGCTGCCAAGAGGCAACAAGGGAAGAGAAACTGATCTATTTTAGGCAACTGGGAAAGAGAACCCTAATGAATTTTTGAAGACTGGTCTATTTTGGCCACGCGGGGGCAGCCGGGGAAGAGAACCCTAATGAATTTTGAAGCCTAATCTATCTTAGCTGTCCTAAGACGATCGGGGAAAAGAACCCTAATGACCAAATCTATTTTAGCTACCCGTAGGTAACTAGGAGAGAGAACCATATTTTTTGAAAACTAATCTATTTTAGTCATTTGGAAGTGACTGGGAAAGAGAACCCGGTTTAACTGGTCTATTTTAGTCGCTTTCGAGCAACTGGGGAAGAGAACCCTAAATCACTGATCTATTTTAGCCATTTGGCAAGGGGAGAGAACTTGGTTAAGCTGATCTATTTTAGCCATCTTGGCAAGGGAAAAGAACCTTCAATTCAGGGGGATTTTGGTTGAGCTCAGTATCACTGGGTTGGACCACACATGGTCACCAAAGGGGGGCTAAAAAACAGCACTCAAGGTTCCCTTAACCAATTTACAACTTATCCGTTGGCGGTCTTGGCGATACTGAGATTCGGCTAGTAGTACCTGGACGCTCTGCAGCCAATCTCCAATTCAACCATCGGCAGCTTTGGTGTCACTAACTGGGGTAGGCTATGCAAGGACGCTCCTCCACCAATCTCCGACTCATCCGTCGACGGCTTCGGTGCCCTCAGATTTTGGCTAGTAGTACCCGGACGCTCCACAGCCAATCTCCAATTCAACCATCGACAGCTTTGGTGTCACTAACTGGGGTAGGCTATGCCAGGACGCTCCTCCACCAATCTCCGACTCATCCGTCGGCGGCTTCGGTGCCCTAAGATTTGACCGAATGATCTTGGAACGATGCAAACGAGTGTGATCTGAGCTCAATGTCTTGGGTGTTTTAAACACTTGTTGGGTTTCGCAATCTCAATGAGAGAGATGCAAAAAAGGAATTGGGTGGTCGCAGCAACCAGGAATATTGCAATTATCTGAAGAGAGGTGGTCTGTCAGAGACCGAGTTGCCCTATTTAGGGGAATTCAATGTCTTTTATTTCAAATCCTTGTCTTGTTAAGTCTGAACAACTCATCATAATGAAAGAAAATTCATGCTTAATCAAAGGGAGCCACCATGGCACAAAGTACATCATCATGCTTAATCAAAATACAACAAAGCCAAAGTCTAGCTAGGTTGGTCATCATCATAGTGGGAGGACACGTCTTGCCTCCTCAAGGCTCATAGAAGCTTGTTCTGCAGTCGTCGGTCCTCCTCTGCGCACTTGCACACTAGTTCCATTTCATGTTGCAAGGCCATATTGGCCTGCCTACTCTCCAGTTCCAAATCCACATAAGCTGAATGGATATAGGAGTGGGTCTCCTGCAGTTCGGCCACCCTATCCCTATATGTGTTAGGGGCGGAACTGGAATGTCACTTGCAGTGACAGGCTGAAGAGGCGGGGGGCCGTCGTGGCTGAATTCCCGAGCAATCCACTGTTCGTAATCTCAAAAGTGGGATTGGTTGAAAATGTCCTCCCGATACACGCACACCGTCTTCCATTCTGTTAGCAGCTGCTTTCTCAATTCTTTGGTGAGCGGGCCAATCAAACTGCTCGCATCGTCCCAGACAGGGATTCCTTGAGGTTTCCCAAACTGTCTCAGAACCCGAATCGGAAAGTACAGCACAGCATGGGTAAGGCCTATTAGAGCAAGGCACTCTCTACTCTTGAAAGCCAGGATGGAGGTGTAGGGGAAGTTGAATGTACCCCACCATCTGATATCTGTTTCTCCATTCAGGTGGAGAAAGTGGACTAGCAAAACCTCACAAGTGGGTAAGTCATGGCGAATCTCTCTTCGGGCCATCCATGTGACATTGTCACGGGCTAGCCCATAATGTGCACTGATGGGTGCTGACACCATCAAGTGGTCTTGCAGCCAAATGTGGAGTAGAGGAGCGCTTCCTTGAAACCTTCGGGTTCCATTTTTGGACAAGGTGAGGGAATGAAACAATTGAGCTAGGATCAGTGGCATGATTCGGTACCCAGCCCGGAGTTGATCCACAATTTCCATGAGGGCCAAGTTAATGGTGTCTCCCCTAGTCGGAAAGAAGATTTGCGACAGAACCACAAAGGTGAAGGTGTCAAACCAAACCTGGGGTCTTTCCTGCTTTTTGTTTCTTATTTTCTCTGTTAGGAAGGTTTTGGAGACCCTTGTGAATGCTTTGTCACCTCCTAAAGTCTGGAATTCTCCCCTTGAGAGGCCAAAGAAAACACAAGCTTCATTCTTGTAACTTTCTTTGAGACTTGGCCTAGTGGGTTCTCCAAGGTCTCCAAATTGGAGGAATAGGTCAAATTCCTCAATTGTGGGAGTCAACTCATTGGTCCCGAATCGAAACACTGAAAGCTGGAGATCCCAGAAAAGCAGGGCTGCTTGGATCATATCCCAGTTAATTGGCACGTTTAACAAGGACAGAGTATGCCCCATATGGTATCGTGCCTCCCATTCAATCTGCTCATCCCCTCGGAGCTGCCTTGTCCAAAAGCGGATCCAGGGGGTGTCCCAGGCGCACTTCTCTATCCTAGGGAAACGGGTCCTATCAGATGCGGATGACGATGCCATGCCAACTATTCGACCGAAATTCCAAATCAATTTAGGGTTCCACACCAGACTCTAAATTAGTTCTAAAACATGCATAATTTCAAGCAACTGGAAGATCTACTACCACTTCTATCATGCTTCACAGGATAGAGCAAAAATTAAAACAGTGCAGAATTTAAATTCAGGCACGCATGGTGTGTGGTCCTAAGGGTTGGCGTCAGTTAAGGCGCAACTCCTAGACATACTTGTGTAAGGGAGCACGTCCAAGTCCTTATCAGTTATTTGTCTTTCATTTGTTCTTTCATCTGCTCTTGGTGTCGAACCACAGCAAAATTACAAATTACCATCAAGGGCAAAATTTTACAAGATATTTACAAAAGTTGTAAAGAATTCATCTTGGGGGCTGTTGGGAGCTGAAAAGAAGGGTACAAGTTGCTTCCAAGGCGGGTAAGCTAAAATTCCTAAATCTACGGTTTAGTGCCCATGTTCTGATCTTGCATGCTTTCATCTGATTATCTGATCTGGCCGGCTTTCATCTGTTCTAAAAGACCAATCTGGACTTGAAGTACACCCAGAGGACCTTAAAGAGTCGAGGCCCATGGCTTATAGGACTCAATGCATGGATCTGGGGTGGTTCCCCTAATCAAAGTTGGTTTGGTTTCCTAAATTAGGGCTGAGGTAGCCCATGATCTAGGGTCTACTCAATTTGATGCAAAAAGCAGGGGTTGCTGCCCCTAATGGACTCTTGGGTTTTAGATTGATTTTACTCCTCTTGTATTCATCATTCACATCACCCTCACAATCACAGAGCGTGGTCTATTCAAAAATGTTAGGTGGGGAAGGATACCCAGCCCGAGACATAAGCCTACAAGGGTCTGGACCAGTACTGGATCCTCGCATGCCACGGCAAGAAACCTGTGGTGCTAATGGACTCCAGAAAACTGGGGGGATGGGTTTACCCTGCTTTCCCCAGCAAGCCACGGGAGTGTAGGGCTAATACCATCCCAAAAGTCAGTTCATAGGAATCAGAAGAGTGGCTGGTAAAGAGGTCTAAGTTTTGGATGAGAAGATGCAATATCTGCACTCATTCATTCAGGGTCGGATCATTCATCTAGTCTCCCTCGTGCGTGTCACCCCACGCAGTTTATCACAACAAAGACGAGAAATGAAATCCATCCACGGTGTGGTGGCGTGCCCGTGTGTGCAGTTGGGCTGCGTGCTGTGTCTAATCGGGTGAGTTTTTGCCTGGATTTTGTTGACAAAGGATTTTTCACCATCTCGTATAGTAAGGTGCAGAATTGGCACGCAATACGAGGTTCTGGGAAAGTCCCCAGGTAAGCAGAGGGTCATAAGGCACGCTTAAATTCCACTTTCCTTAGGCAATTATCTTGTTCTTTCGACAGGACTACCCGGAATACGCAGTTACATGTATTCTACGTCTTACTTAAGACAAGACAATGGAAGATCCTATAACCAACTAAATCCCTCTTATGTTGACTCATTCTAACCAGGGGTTCTATCGGGTCGAGAGGTCCCCAGTGGAGTCGCCAGGATGTGCGCGCGTCAAAAACACCGCACCGCGGGGTGCACGGATTTGCTTGCCTCTGGGAGGGTAAAATGGGAAGTTGGAGTCGCCACCACCTGATGGGGTGCAAGCGGACACCTGGGTGCCTAAGTTTGTCTATTGGGCAGGTCTGCAGCTTGGGATTCTAGGTAAGGCTTCGGTTACAGCCCGGGGAAATTCGTAGACACCTCGGTCCGCCCCGTCGGTTGACGGGTCCCATAGGCTTCTCCTGGTTTGAGTCAACTCACTGATTTCTCACCCGATTCCTAATCCAGCATGCAATTCGGTTAGGTCTGATGGACCACCTGAGTGGTGTGGGTCCCTTTAATTGCTTTTATCTTGCTCAATTAAATGGTCTGAGTTTGATTGGGTGGGCCCTGTTGGAAAGCCCACGGTGTCCCTGGTAGGGCTTGATTAAGCCTGCATGCCCCTGGTGGGCCTCCATCTAAGCCTGGGAAGCCCTTTGGGCTTTGTTTTAGTTCGATTGCTTTTGCTTTAGGGTTAAAGTTGAAATTTAAGTGATTTTCATGCAAAGGTGGCCCGGGTTGGTTTGTGGGCCCATTGGGTGGGCCACACATGGTTGCCAAAATGATTTATTTGGTTTTTATCTTCTTTAAGTTCTCAAGGTGGGCTGGACCATGGGCTTGGGGCCCATTAGTCTAGACATGGGCCAGGTGGCCCATGGTTCACTGGGTCAGGGTGTTGGACCCTACCCAGTTGGGTTGATAGGCTTGGTGGGCCTGATAGGCCCGCACCCACAGTCATGGCCAAACCATTTCTATGCTAAGCCTGCATGCTTCATTTTCGGGCTTTGGTGGGCCTTATAGGGTTTTGCCCATTTGCTTTGCTTTAATTATCTTTCTTAGCTTGTAAGAAGTGATCTTGGACTGGGTGGGCCCCGTTGGAAGGCCCACCAAAGGATCCAATTGGGTTTGGAGACCCATGTACCATTTTGGGTTTCCGGTTGACCCAGGAACCCTTTTGGTTCAACCGGTTCGGTGTTAATAAGACCACAAGACAGCAAACATGCGAAAAACAGGTTTTTTACCAAAAATTGCAGTATAACCCAAAATTAATTTCGGTTATACCTAAAATGCAGCATAACCGAAATTGGATTTCAGTTATACTGTAATTTTTGGTTTAACCAAAATTTAATTTCGGTTAAGCCAGGAATTGCTCACAACCGACTTGTGATTTCGGGCAACCTACAGAAAACACTTTTTGCACTTTTCTAGCAGAAAACCAGTCTAGGGCACTTGTGAGCATGTGTAGGTCTCTGGGGGCCCCTGTGTGGGCCCACAATGGTCCAAATGAAGACATTTGGCTCTCTCTTTGGGGGTTTCAAAATCAAACACCAAGGGAATGGGTGGGGTTCCCTTCTCTCTCCAAATCAGCATAAAGACCAACCAGGGATCTAGGCATCCCTGGTTTGGTTCCCTTTATTCTACAAACAAAACATCATGCTGGCATATGGATGAAAATCGAGTAAAATGACTAACCTAAGCATGCTCCAAGTCAAAACAGAAATGAACAAGGTGATACATGATTAAGCCCTATTAATATTTGGAAAACACTTTCTCCATTCAAATAAAAATAAAAAAAAACAGCTTCCTTAACATGCTTTAAGCACATGGAAATGCATGCAAACACATAGGGATGTACATGCAAGGAGGTTGGCTTCACATGATGACGAAATGGCGCTTAAAAAGTGACCACAAACTCAATGAGAACACATAAAAAAAGTTGTAAAATGAGGTGATCATATAACCCTAAAATCATATCATGCATGCTTTAAGTCCTAATAACTAGCAAGAAGACTTTATGCATGCATATGATAGCAACTAGCCGCATACCTCATATATTTTATCATGCCAACACTACTTTACTAAACCTAAAAACAAGATGATATCTAAAGAAGGGAAAAGGAGGGGGCTTATGCCAGGGTTACATAGGATTTCATCAAGGGGAACATGCTCCTCCTTTTTGATATAGAACCAACAATAATGACAACAAAACAAACAGTGGCCGTATTGGTGGTTGCATAATCTCTTGTAAACCCAACCAAAAAAATCGTCTCTACCCTCTCTTGGAACTACCGGTACCCCTTCTCTTACCATAGAAGGATGACAATCCACCACACAACCATGTGAAGATGCTGAAGAGATGGAGGAGCATCAATGGTGAGTAAAACATCATGTTGCTTGAAAATCAGTTTGCTTCAAATGAGCTAAGATTTACATATGTTGAACAAAAATCTGTAGGAAACCATACCTTAATGTCGGAATCCTCTTTGGAGGTGTGCTTGAGGCTCCTTGTGGCACCACAGCTCCTGGACAGCAACTTCTCCAAGCACCAAGTCTTCACAAGCCTTCCCCAAGGCTTCCAAGAGAAGAAGGAAGAGGTTGGGGAGGGTTTTGAGTGGTTTGGGAAGGGATTTAGGGTGTTAGGAGGGGTTGAGAGGGTGGAGAAGGAAGGTGCGAACAGGGTGGGGTGGGGGAAAATTTCGGCAAGCAGCCAACCCCAAGCCAAATGGCTGGTGTGCGCACCTAAACCTGGCCTAGATCGCACACCGGGCGCACCTTCAGTGCATGCCTCGGGACTTTTCGGAGTCGCCACTGCCTGAGAGGTGCAGGCAGACACGGTGTTTGCCCTATCCGGGTCTAAGTCTGGTCTGCGGCTTTTCAGAGTTCTAGCTAAGTCCTCGGTTACGTCCGGGGAAGTCCTAAAGACACCCCGGTCCGCCCCGTCGGTCTGACGGGTCCCTCGGGTCTCCCTGGTTTTTGAGTCGATTTCACCCCTTTCCTAGACCAGCATGCTGCCTTGTTAGGTCTGTCGGGGCCCTCTAGAGGTGTGGGTCCCTTTTAGTTTGATTTTATCTTTTTATTTAATGGAATGGGTCGGACCCGGGTCCCATTGGAAGACCCGCGGGTTGCCATGGTTGGGCTTGGGGCCCAGTTGGGTTATTGGGTAATCCATTTGGTTATTTATTTAAACTATTTACACATGCAATGGGCTTAGTGGGCTTGGATTTGGCCCATTGGCCAATGGTCAAGGGGCCTGGGCCTGTTTATTGAAAACAGGCCTGGTTTGGGCTGGTCTAAGGTGGACCACTCATGTGGGCCAAAAGGGGGTCTTGATGGGCCCATTTGGGCCCACGGTCCAAAGATGGGCTTAGGATAGCCCAAATTACTTAAGGGACTGGTTCAGGCCAATTCAGGTCGAATCAGGTTCAACCGGGCCAAATAAATTTGTTTTTTAAGTTATATTCATATTGGCCCGTATTTGTTATACGGGCTTGCTTTGCCCGTGAATGAAATCCGGTTTGGCTTGCCCGTGAAGTAAATACGGGCATGCCCAAACCGCTCTGAGTTTACGGGCACCACCAGTTTTGCATTTTTGGTGCCGGCTTTTCTTGGGATCTGTTCCGTGGCCTTCTTAGGTGCTCCAGAGACCTCTGTTGAGCTTCTGAGTATCTTTCAAGATGCTAAATTGGCTTCATTTGGCCTAAAAGGCCATTTTTCTCCTTCCTTTTCATGTTCTTTGGGTCTTCAACCTCTTGCAATGACACAAAGTCCCCTCCTTCTCTTGTTCCCATCTTTTTCCAGCATACTATATGATGCTTAGCAGGACATAAGTAAGGGAATTAGGTAGGGATACATTGGTTTTGTTCAAAGAGAGCAAATCTCTTTCAAAATCACATATCATTTAATCACTTTATTGGCACATCTCTTGCTTTTAATGAACTTAGTCTCCTTTTCTTTGTAGGGATGCATGAGACATCCCTTAATCATGCAAAACTTCAATGAACAGGTTAGTACGATGTAAAGAAACTAAGAGATGAAAGAAATATTTGTATTGGCATAAAATGAAATAACTAAAAGAACTTTTTACCATACAAATACCTTCTTGATTCGTTGTGGTTCTCCAAATAATTTGGCAGCGCTTCCGCATCTCCTTGGATTTTCTAGACTGATTTTGGAAGAGGTTTGGTAGAAGATTGGGTTTAAAAGGAGGTATGTGGAGGTTTAAGCATGGCTTTAGGATGACAAGGGTATTTTGGACATTAAATATGGTTGGGTGTTGGGGTGATGGTGATTGGGCAGAGCTTGGCCGTGGTTAACTGCAAGGAGGGAGAGAGGTTCGGCCAGGGGGGAAGTCTTGTTGAAATGGGGGGGAAGGCCTCTCTATTTATAGGCAAAAAGGGGTGTGCCCGTATTTGAAGTACGGGCGTGCCTTGCCCGTACTTCAAGTACGGGCGTGCTGTGCCCGTAATTCAAATACGGGCGAAAAACGCACATTTTCAAATCTCGCGAATCAGCCGTACGGGACGCGTGTCCCGCCGTACAGCGACGCGTGTCTTCTTCCAGAAGCTTGCCCGTATTTGAAATACGGGCATTCCCTGCCCGTAATTGAAATACGATCCAGCACGTTTTTAAAATGTTTGGATTTCAAACCTTTATTCAATTTGGTTTTTTGCAAGATTTCGTCCGATTTCTTTGATTATTTTATTGAAAAGCGAGATTCCTTTTATTAAAATATTATTAAACACATTTATCTTATTTATTTTATTGGTTTATTCCATTTTTGCTGCCTTTTTGCCACATGGGCAGTTTTTCTGAAACTTCAACTGCTCATAACTTCTTCGTCCGGTGTCCGATTTCATCAAACTTATTGTCGTTGGAACCGGCTCGGAACCACCTATCCATTGGGATCAAGTTTGGCAGTTGAATTGGGGTCGAGCAAGTTTGACCATTGGGATCAACTTTTTGCTCCTCAAAAGTTTGACCAACTCATATCTTTCTCATCTGGACTCTGATTCCAGCAAGTTCAGTTGCGTTGGAACCGTGTCGAAATGCTCTTTTCAATGAGATGAAGTTTGATGGCCAAATTTACTTGAATCAAAAGTCAATTTTTGGCCCCCTCAGGGTTTGACTTTTAGTTTGACTTTTCATTTTTCTTTATTTTGGGGGTGCAAAAATCAGGTGCTAACAGCTGCCCCTCTTTGCTGGAGTCACCTTAGGGGATGAACGACAAAGAAGAAAAAGAACCTTATTTTTGCACCTTGCATTTCTGTCGACATGGTCGACGAGCTCAATCACTGAATTGTTTTTAATGAAAGGGAAGTGTTAGATGTCTGGTATCACTTCCTGACTTTGGAATCCCTATACCCTCTCTCGGGTTTGGATAGGGCTGTTCCTTAGTTCTTTGTTTTTGAAAAAGAAAGATAGGATTAAATCTGAGCTCATCAGCCTGTTTCGGCGTTGATGCAAGGCACTTAACAATGTTCTTTTCTTTTTTGTTTGTTCCTTTAAAGCTTTTAGTGACTTCAGTTTTGGCTTTTTTTTTTTTTTTTTTTTTTTTTTTCAAATAGGCCAAGGTATGGGTTTGGGAGTGCAGGTGGGAGGACGGGAGGAAGCTTTCGCGCTGCTGTCCATCATCTCGGAGACCGCACACCTACTCTAGCCTATACTATTTACAAAAGTGAGAATCAAAATTTACAAGAAGGGGCAAATTGGCCCATTATTGCTCTTCCTTGTTGCTTCTCCTTGCCAGGTTCTTTTTCTAGTCTAGGTATTAGAGCTTCTTTTCCATTCAAGAGTTACTCCACTGGGGATCTGGTGGGAGTATGATCTGTCTAGATGACTCACTGGGGATTATTGTGATGTCTCTTTTTTGCTTTTGAAGTTTTGTTGGAGAGTCCGAGGATCCCGACGATCTTCTTTCTTCTAAGCCATGCTGGGGATGAAAGGGAAGAAGCCTCTGCTGGGAAATGAAGGATCAAAGTATCCTCCTCATGTTCATTTTTGCATCTTTCTTCCTTCTTTGAACCTGTACAAGAAACAAAATGTCAGTGCTTGTTCTGCTTGGGATATGCAGGGCCGGTTTATTCTAAGCCTTTTACTCATCACAATCAAAAATGGCTATTGATTAAGGCTATGAACCCTTCTTTAAGGGTTAGCAGCACAGCTGGGGAAATTTCAAAGGTAGTTAAGCAGAATAATTACAGAAAAACACAGACGTGTTAGTGTATGCTTGTGCCTACAATTATCACAAAAGTCAATCCTTAAATCAGACATAGATTAGAGTGCTTGGTATTTTTAGCCTTGTCATCATAGGTCTTTGTGAAGCGTTGACCCAAATACAATCTGCCAACTTGGGCCCTTCAAGTCACTTGGCTGTCCCCACTCAGTGCACTGTTCATCCTGTTCCTGTTTTTGCTGTATTTCCCTTTCTAATCAAGGGATGACCAGTTCTCTTTTTTTTTTTTTGACCATGACTGACCCTTTTTGCACATAGCGCCCTTTTTGGGTTTTCACTATGCCTGGTCCTTTCAAGGAAAATTCAATTCCGTCATTACCAGAAAATGCGGATTTGACTGTTTTGCTTAAGATCATTTACTTTAGGATCCGAGAGGTCTTCAAGATAGGACGAAATGTAGGCTAGGCTGGGGTTTTGAAAGAAAGACAAATGGCTCAAAAAGGTTGTAACTTTACGGGTTTGCACAATGCTCATTTTATTGTTGGGGCTTACATCCTGGCTTATTTTGATGTGGGGTTCATATTTTCCCCGTTTTATTTTGCCTTTTTCTTTTTTCTTTTTCTTATTTTCTTTGCAATTGCTCTTTTTTTGGGGGGGGGGGGGGGGGGGGGGGGCGCCAGGAATGCCCTTTTTGGTGTGAAGGAACACCTGTACTAGGATTGAAAAGAAATTTTCAGGCTCAAAAGTGTTTAACTAGGGGAGAATCTTTTGGGTTTTTGGGAGGATTTACAGTCTTAGGGGAGAGTCAAGGATGGCCTCTTTTCATTTCCCAATTGGAATGATCTCAAGGGTAATATAGTTTGACTGCATCTGCATTTATTGGCTCAGGAAAAATAGCTCCATCCATCTCTTGTAGGATTAGTGCTCCTCTGGACAGAACTTTGTGTACTATGAATGGTCCTTCATAGTTTGGCTTGAATTTCCCTTTATTGTCTTCTTGGTGGGGGAATATCTTCTTCATAACAATGTTGCCCACCTTGAAGTGTCGTGGTATTACTTTCTTGTTATAAGTCCGAGCTGCTCTCTGCTGATAGAGTTGCCCGTGGCATAAAGCCTTAATTCTTTTCTCATCAAGCAACTGCAACTGGTCAAACCTTGATTCTTCCCATTCAATGTCATCAACCTCTGCTTCCTTCAGGATTCTGAGTGAAGGGATCTGCACTTCCACGGGAAGGACTGCCTCCATTCCATATACAAGAGAGAAAGGAGTTGCTCCGGTTGAGACCCTGATTGAGGTTCGGTATGCATGCAAAGCATATGGCAGCTTCTCATGCCAGTCTCTGTAGGTGACTACCATCTTTTCCAATATCTTATTCAGATTTTTGTTGGCAGCCTCTACTGCTCCATTCATCTTGGGTCGATATGCTGTAGAATTTAGATGTCTGATCTTCAAATCTTCGCACATCTTGTCCATGTCCTTGTTATTCAAATTCTTGGCATTGTCTGTGATAAGTGCTTCAGGTACACCGTAGCGACAGACAATATTATTCCTGATGAATTTCAGTACATGGGACCCCTTGACATCTGCAAAGGACACAGCCTCTACCCACTTGGTAAAATAGTCTATTGCAACCAAGACGAATCGATGCCCATTTGATGCCTTCGGATGGATCTCTCCAATCTATCAATTCCCCAGATGGAGAAGGGCCAAGGAGAAGTCATTGAGTACAAAGTGTTGGGCGGTGCATGAATGTTGTCAGCATAAACTTGGCATAACTGGCATTTCCTTACATGGATATGGCAATCATGTTCCATAGTCAACCAGTAATAACCCATTCTCAAGATTTTCCTTGCTAGCATATGCCCGTTCATATGTGTGCCGCATTGTCCCCCATGGACTTCATGAACCAGCTGTTGTGCCTCTTCTTCTATTACACATAGCTTGTCTCCACTGAGGAAGAATTGTCCTCCCAGTTTCTGAATCGTACGCCTCTCAGATGCTGTGGCATTCTCTGGCAAAGTTCTATTTTTTAGGTACCTCATTATGTCTGCATACCAGGGTTACCCTTTTGGTGTGCTCTTCTCAACATTAAAACAGTAGACAGGAGAACGCCACACTTCTATCTCCAATGGTTGTACCCAAGTATCACCAGTGATGGTTGCCATAGATGCCAGTGTTGCCAGGGCATCTGCAAACTGATTCCTGTCTCGTGGCATATAGTCAAATGTCACGCTTTTGAACTGTCCTTCCAATTCCTTAATCAGTTCCTGATATGGCACCAACTTTGGATCCTTAGTCCGCCAATCCCCCATTACTTGGTAGATGATTAGACAGGAATCACCATAAACTTTCAACTCTTGGATATTCATTTCAATTGCGGCTCGCAAGCCTAACACACATGCTTTGTATTCGGCCATGTTGTTAGTACAATCGAACAAGAGTTTTGATGCTATTGGATGATGGATTCCTTCTGGGGAAATGATTACTGCTCCAATCCCTTTCCCATTGATGTTGACGGCCCCATCAAAGAACATTTGCCATCCGGTTTCCTTTTCTACTGACTCGGCACACATAATTTCATCATCTGGCAGTCCGGTGAGAAGTGGTTGATAGTCGGGCACAGGGTGTTCTGCCAGGTGATCTGCCACTGCCTGTCCTTTTATTGCCTTTCTTGTGGTGTAGACAATGTCATTTTGAGATAAGATAACCTGCCACTTGGCTATCCTTCCAGTGAAGATTGGCTTTTCAAAAATGTACTTCAGGGGATCCGTATCTGAGATCAAAAGGACAGTATGACTGAGAAGATAATGCCGGAGCTTCTGAGCTGCCCATACCAATGCGCCACAGGTCTTTTCAAGCACTATGTATCTTACTTCATAATTGGTAAACTTCTTGCTCAGATAATAAATTGCTTGTTCCTTTCTTCCTGTATCATCATGCTGCCCTAAAACACATCCGGCCGCTGTTTCTGTGACTGACAAGTACATGATTAGCGGTCGTCCTGGTACAGGGGGAACCAAAGTCGGTGGACTCATCAAATAGGCCTTGATTTTGTCAAACGCTTCTTGGCAATACTTATTCCAGACCACTGGGTTATCTTTCTTTAGCAGTTTAAATATTGGTTCGCACATGGGAGTCATCTGTGCTATGAACCGACTAATGTACTGTAATCTGCCAAGGAAACCTCTTACTTCTTTCTCTGTGGATGGGGGAGGCATCTCCAGAATTGCTTTTACTTTGACAGGGTCTACCTCAATTCCTCGTTTTCCAACGATGAATCCGAGCAGCTTCCCTGAGGTAACGCCTAATACACACTTATTCGGGTTCAACCTGAGCTTGCCTTCCCTGAGTCTGTCAAACACCTTTCCAAGGTTCACCAAATGACTTTCCTCTTCTTTGGACTTTGCAATCATGTCATCCACATATACTTCCATTTCCTTGTGCATCAAGTCGTGGAATAACAAAGTCATTGCCCGCTGGTATGTGGCGCCTGCATTCTTCAACCCAAATGGCATTACTTTGTAGTAGTATGTGCCCCAGTGTGTGATGAAGGAAGTCTTCTCCATGTCTTCAGGTGCCATTCATATCTGATTATACCCAGAGAATCCATCCATAAAGGAGAACATGGAATGAGTTGCAGTATTATCAACCAGTATATCAATGTGTGGCAATGGAAAGTCATCTTTTGGGCTTGCCTTGTTCAGATCCCTGTAATCAACACACATTCTGACCCTTCCATCTTTCTTGGGGACTGGCACGATGTTTGCTAACCACTCTGGGTAATCTGTAACTTTCAAGAACCCAGCTTTGAACTGCTTGGTGACCTCTTCTTTGATCTTCAGGGCCCATTCTGGTTTCATGCGTCTGAGCTTTTACTTCACTGGTGTGGCCTTAGGCTTTATAGGTAACCGATGCACAACTAAATCCGTGTCTAACCCAGGCATATCCTCATATGACCATGCAAACAAATCTGTGTAGGATTTTAGAAAATCAGTTATCTGTGTTTTCTGTAATAATGTCAGTTTTTTACCAACTTGAAGAATCCTTGGTTGTACTGTTTCACCTATGTTGATAGGTTCAGTTTCCTCAATGTTAGCCTGGAGACCCTTTTCATGTCTGTCCAAGGTAAATTGGATTTCAGGTGGGGTCTCCCATGATTCATCATTATCCTCAAGTTCATAAGGAACACTGGGGATAATTTCTGAGTCATCGGGTTGTGATGAGTAAGTGTCGTTATTTGATTCATGCTCGACACTTTGGACTTCTTTTTGACCTTTTTGTTTTTGTTTGATTGTGACAGCCTGATTATCTATCTCGTGCTCTGAATTTTTCGGGTGTGCGTCAAGATTGATATTAAGGTTGCGATTTTGGGTTTGCTTATTTGCAAAATTATTCACAGAAGCAGAAAAATAATCAAAAGACTTCACGCATTTATTAAAAAGTGCAGCAATATCTATAGGGGGAATTTCAGGAGTGGAAGAAACTCCCTGTGGTAGTTCGGCTTTGCGAGTGGCAATTGGCGTCGAACTCCAGTTCTGCAATGCGTGCTCGTTCTTGTTTACAATAGTCACTGCATTCACCTTCCCAGTTTGTATCATGCTGATGCTGCTTTCAGAGGAGATGCAGATGGGGTCATTAGCTGTGCCCTTATTTGGTTGTTTCTGACTTGAATCTTCTGATGATACACTGATCCATACCCTGCAGCGGATGACAGTCCCTGGTACCCGAACAGTGACTTCGTTGGGTGGTTCCACCTTAGGCAATGCCTTGGTTATAGATTTTACTGATGATTCATCCCTCCTGCTGGAAGAATGTTCGTTAGGGGCCCAATTACCATAAGTTTCATGATAAGCCAGCTCAGTAGGCAGTCCCAGTACTTGGGGCATATTCTGGAACATCTGACCCAGACCATCCCTTGTACTTTGGTGTACAATGCAGATAGGAGGTGGGGGAGACCTTTGCCTTGGAGTGGGTTCTCCTGAACTATCTTGGCTTTCCATCATGTAGATGTACTGAGCTGGCTCTTCTTCTTTAGCCTCAGTTGGCGGTGCCTCGACATCATCTGATGGGTAGGTAAATGCTTCTTCTGGGATAACTGGTTTTTCAGTGTCAACTGACTGCCAAGAGAATAAAATAGACAATTCTTCCATCAATCCACTGAGAGCTTCTGAGTTTTCTTCTGTGACTGTTTCTTGGGGCAAGGGAGGTTCGTCCCATAACCTTTGCAAATAATTAGCTTCCGCTTGCTCCGCTAGATCATTGAATTCATCGCCCCATCCCTGGGGGACTATGTTCTGAATGGCCTGTGCAGCTTCCCTCTCCATATTGGTAAAGTGATGGTATAACTGGCCATGTACACAGATGGGCCAATTTGGGTTCCTTCCTTATGCTCGTGCCCTTTTTCGTTCAGCTTTCATACCGGATAGCCTGGCATAGTCTTCAGGTTCAGGAACAAATCCTAGTCCAAAGCCCACAGATTTGTCACATGGCTGGATTGCAGACTTGATGCCTTGCTTGTATTTGCCCAAACTATCTCCCACTCGGAGGCCCCAGTCAGCGCATTCAGCAACACCGGACATGCCTTTCCTTTTCCTTCTACAGGACAAGTCTGATTGCAGAGGAGTAGGAATGCGGTTTACTTGCACCATTTCAATGGTTTGGAAGTTCAGGGAAGTAGGCAGCTCATAATCAATCACAGGTACCCCTCCTTGTTCAAATTCTCTGTGATTTTCTGCATGCACCGTGATCAATTGATTTCCCGAGATAAATCGGATCATTCGATGTAAGGTAGATGGTACTGCCCCTGATTGATGTAACCAAGGTCTTCCAATCAGCAAATTAAAGGAGGCATTGATGTCCATCAACTCAAAGGTGATGAGGAAGGCCCTTTTAGCAATTGTAACTTCCAGAGTAACTTCCCCAAGGGAATCCTTCTGGGCATTGTCAAACCCGCGGACATTATTGGAGCTAGGCTTGATTAAATCAGCGTTCAGCTGCAAACTGTGGAAGGTCCTGACTGGGCAGATATTCAGAGCTGACCCGTTATCGATCATGACCCGTCTCACTTTTAAGTCGGAACATCTTATAGTGATAAACAGAGGCTCTGTGTGATTATGACCTTCAGGGGGCAAGTCTGCTGAGGAAAAGGAGATTGCTTCTGGCGTAGCAATTATAGACATTACTGTCTCTAGCTGCTCAGGGCTGATGTCGTCAGGCACATGAGTATCACCCAGTATTTTCATAAGTACGTCTTTATGTTTGTCTGAATCTAATAAGAGACGCATAATGGATATCTGGGCTGGTGTCTTATTCAACTGCTGCACTAGATCATACTCCGGAGTGAAGGCACTATAGTGGAGTCTTTCAATCTCTTCTTCTGGGGCCTTCCCTTTCTTCTTATGGGTCCGTGGCATTTCAGTGGCCACATCCTTCCCTTTCTCTTTCCTTGTTCTTTCTTCACTAATCTCTCCCTCTGGTGCAGGTGGAGGGTTAGGGTTTATGTATCGACCAGAACGGGTGATCCGATCGGCTTCTCTTTCAGTGGAAGTGATGGTAGAATCATGGTACATGGGTAGGAATTGGTAAGGTGGAGGCACAACGGAGTAGGTTGGGTCAAGGTGAAGTTGGTGTAAGTTGAGGGTGGGTGGTTCCAGTAGGAAGTCCACAGGCTCATTGAATGGGTTCATCATGTCGAAGATGTTCAATGGGGGTGAGTTTGGGACAGGTGGGGAATAGAAAGGCTCTGGTTCGGGAAAGTTGAAATGCACCAGAGGGAACCCCATGAAGGTTTCTTCATTCTCCTCTTCATTAATGACATGTATCTGTCGATAGATTACCCCTTCTTGGAGATGAATCCTGACGGCTTGCCCTGGTCGTCCGATCAATAAGGACGGGTCAACCTGTAGTTCACCGCCTTGATCACTGGTGATCTGATGTACTGTTCCGCTGCCAGAAGCCTTATTATGGTCTTGGAGGGGGTTAGTGGTTGTACCAGTAGGAGGAGTAGGTGCTGCTGGTGCTGGGGGATCTACAAAGATCTTCTTACTGTCTATCAGATCCTGTATGTCATGCCTCAAATCCCAGCATCGATTTGTTGAATGCCCGAGAGCTCCAGAATGATATTCGCATCTCTCTGCTGTATTATAACTTCGTGAGTTGATCATTCTGGGGTTGGGAGGCTTGATTTGAAGATACCCCTTCTTCAGCAGTGTAGCCAATAGTTCTGTAGGTGCATAAGGCAGCGGGGTGAACACCCTCTTCATCCTTGCCTCTGCTTCCTCTCTCGTCCTTCTCAGAGGTTGCCCCTGACTTTCATTCCTCTGGGCAATGTGATATGGCTGTGTTGGCTGTACATAATTAACAGCCTGGGCCTCTTGCCTTCTAGGCTCTTGCCCCTGATTTCTACTACTCTGTCCCGCTGCTGCCCTTCTCTGTGTAGGGCCCTGGCCACTGCCATCTATCTTTCCAGCCCTGGCTGCATCTTCAATTCTGTCTGCCGTCAGAATCAGGTCATTAAAATTGGAAGTACTTTGCCCCAGTAGTAGGAAAAAGAATGGCTGTCCAAGTGATGCAATGAACAAGGAGGTCATCTCCTGTTCAAGTAGTGGGGGTTGGACTAGGGTCGCCAATTCTTTCCATCTCTTGGCATATTCTCGTACTGACTCTTGATTCTTTTTGGAGAGCCTTTGTAACTCTGCCTTGGTCTGAACTGTCTGACTGTTCAATCGGTATTGCTGGATGAATTTGGCAGCTAAATCATTCCAACTCTTGATCTTAGTCTTATCCAAACCCAGAAACCAATTATATGCTGCTCCTGTCAGCGACCTCTGAAAGAACTGTATCATAATTTTTTCATCTTTGGCATATTGACACATATCTCCAGAGTATGACCTTAGATGATTTAACGGACACCCGGTGCCGTCAAATTGATGCAAGTCAGGGCACTTGAATTTTGGTGGAAGTTGAACATCGGAAAAGAAGCAGAGGCTGTCTAAAGTAGCCTCCATGGGGACCGCACTGGGTCATAGGCTTTTCAGTTCTTCATGCAAAGCATCTACCTCTGCCTTAGTGGCTGCCATATTTCATCAAATTGGGCCTGCTGTGTTCTATACCAATCTTCCTCTTCTTGCCCCAGTTGGGCAGGTGCAATAACCTGTGGAAGAGGCACGGCTTGAGGAGGTGGAGGTGGTACCAACGGAGCTGGGTACGCAGGGTATGGTGGTGGAGCATCCATCTGCGGTGGAGCAATTGGTTGCTGCAGGGCAGCAGGGAGAGCCATCCTGAGTTCTCTTAGTTCTGCCATTAACTCTTGAATAATAGTCCCCATACTGTCAATCCTCTGTTGTAGATCAGTCACCGTCTGTGTCTGGCTGGCCTCTGCCTGGTCCTGTCCTGACGAGGTCTGTTCCTTTGACTGCTCCATCTCAAGTCTTCTTCTGGATCTTAACAGGTAAGGGCTTCGAGAAGCAATTTTGGTACCTGGGAAGGGCAACCAGCGGATATTAGTGCAACTTATATTAAAGGCATAATACATGATTATTGATGTATTCTAACTGTAAAAAAAAAGATCAAAGATTAATTTATTTGGATTATTTTGAAAATGATAGGGACTCTTAAGCTTGATCTATTTTAGCCGAACAGCTGGGAAAGAAAACCCGGTTTAGACTGGTCTATTTTAGCCAAAGGGCTGGGAAAGGAAACCCTAAGCTGATCTGTTTTAACCAAACGGTTGGGGGAGAGAACCCGATTTAGACTGGTCTGTTTTAGCCAAACGGCTGGGAGAGAGAACCCGGTTTAGACTGGTTTGTTTTAACCAAACGGTTGGGGGAGAGAACCCGGTTTAGACTGGTCTGTTTTAGCCAAACGGTTGGGGGAGAGAACCCTAAGCTGATCTGTTTTAACCAAACGGTTGGGGGAGAGAACCCGGTTTAGACTGGTCTGTTTTAGCCAAACGGCTGGGAGAGAGAACCCTAAGTTGATCTGTTTTAACCAAACGGTTGGGGGAGAGAACCCGGTTTAGACTGGTCTGTTTTAGCAAAACGGCTGGGAGAGAGAACCTGGTTTAGACTGGTCTGTTTTAGCCAAACGGCTGGGAGAGAGAACCCGGTTTAGACTGGTCTGTTTTAGCCAAACGGCTGGGAGAGAGAACCCGGTTTAGACTGGTCTGTTTTAGCCAAACGGTTGGGGGAGAGAACCCTAAGCTGATCTGTTTTAACCAAACGGTTAGGGGAGAGAACCCGAAATTTAAAGGGTTGGTTTGAGCTCAGTATCACGAGGTTGGACTATGTTAAGTCTCCGCAGGGGATGAGCTAAACAGCAGCATCCAGGTGTACCTTAACCAATTTTCAGTTTAATTTCTAATGGTTTTAGCACCTATCTTCGGCTAATAGTTCCCGGGCGTGTGTTAGCTAGTCGTTGGTTTAATCACCATTGACTTTGACGCCTCACAACGGGGAAAGCTATGCCAGGACGATCTTCCACCAACTTTCTGGTTTAATTACCAGTGGCTTTAGTGCCCCAAGAGTTTGGCTAGGGATACCCGAGCGTACCTTAGTCGTTAGCTTAGTTGCTTGACCTTGGTGCCACACAACGGGGTATGCTATGCCAGGACGATCCTCTGCCAATTTTCTGGTTTAGACACCAGTGGCATTAGTGCCCCAAGAGTTTGGCTAGGGATACCCGAGCGTACCTTGGTCATTAGCTTAGTTGCTTGACCTTGGTGCCATACAACGGGGTATGCTATGCCAGGACGATCCTTTGCCAATTTTCTGGTTTAAACACCAGTGGCATCAGTGCCCCATAGGCTGACCGTGTGATCTTTTTAAATCAGACGGGTGTGATCTGAGCTCAAGGGATTGGTTGTTCTTTATTCAGAACCCTGGGGTTTTAAGACTTAAACTTGAAACTTGAAAGTTCGAGAGTTGACAAGGATGGGGTGTTCTTTACTCAGAACCCCTTGGGCAATTTTTTTATTCAGATTGCCTGAAAGTTTTAGAGTTGATAAGGATGAGGTGTTCTTTATTCAGAACCCCTTGGGTTTAAGAATTCTCTTGGCAAGTTCTTTATCCTGAAAGTTTTAGAGTTGGTAAAAAAAAAATGGGGTGTTCTTTATTTAGAACCCTTTAGTTTAAAGATTCAAACAATTTGGCGAGTTCTTTACTTAGATCGCCTGAAAATTTTGAATTTGGTGTTCTTTATTCAGAACCCTTTAAGACTTAAATTTGAAATTGAAGATTTGAAAGTTGGGTAGGAATTGGGTGTTCTTTATTCAGAAACCATGGGCTTAAAGAAAAAAATTTGGCCAGTTCCTCATTCAGATCGCCTGAAAGTTTTGAAGTTGATGGATTGGGGCCAGACTATTTGAAAAAGGAATTTGAGGATGTCTTAATTGACTTTATTAAATCTAACACAAAATTCTTCATGGAAAAAGAAGTACAATGCCAAAATTCAAAACAAACAATTACATGATTAAAAAACAAACAAACCCAGAGTCTAGCTAGGTTGGTCATCATCATAATGAGAGGACACGTCTCGCCTTTTCAAGGTACGCAGAAGTTTATTCCGCAGACGTCGGTCCTCTTTTGCGCGTCTGCGCATGGTGTCAAGCTGCTGTTGAAGGGCCTCATTGGCCTGCTTGTTTTTACGCTCGGAATCCACGTATGCACGGTGGATTCGAGAATGAGATTCCCGCAGTTCGGCCACCCTATCCCTGTATGTGTCAGGGGGCGGAATTGGGATATCGTCAGAGGTGATGATATCGAGAGGAGGTGGGCTGTCTAGGCCAGTTTTTCGAGCAATCCATTGTGTAAGCACCTCATTTTTGCGCTCCCAAAAAGCCAAAAATGCAGAACCCTGTTAAAATGACAAAGCCTGAGGGGTCGAAATTTGACCTTTTGATCAAGTGATAATTGGCCACCTTGCTCTATACCATTGGATAGAGAATCCCGACATGAGCCCAACGCAACTGAGTTTGCAGGAATCAGAGTCCGGATGAGGGTTCTGTGGGCGGTCAAACTTGAGGATGAGCCGAAAGTTGACCTTTTCTCGAACCCCATGCCAAGTGCTTGGCCCTATGTCATTGGATAAAGGGCTCCGATACGGTTCTAACGCAATTGAGTTTGCTCAAATCGGAGTTCGGATGAGTGAGATATGAGCTGTCGAAGTTTCCAAGTAGCAAAACCGGAAACTGCCCACGTGGCGCCGGAACTGCCCACGTGGCAGCCGACGTAGCAAAATATCTCAGGGACTAAAGCTTAAATATCCAAAAATCTCAGGGACTAAACAATAATTCGTACGGTGCAATCCGTAGATATCCAAAAGTGTCAAATCGGTCGAATCAGTCAAGTCGAAGGGCAAATCCGTAATTTTTTGATTCGTATCCTGTCAAATATACCGGATACACATACCCTTGTGTATATCTGGACTCCAAGGCCGGATACGAAGATCTGCTCGGCGAGATTCTCGCCGATTCTTCGACAAATTCGCGGCGGAATTAATTTTTGCCAATTATTATGTTTTGTATCCGGACTCCAAGACCGGATACAAAGGCAACTTAGTGTATCCGGCCTTGGAGGCAGGATACACAGGGTTTATAGTGTATCCGGACTCCAAGTCCGGATACATTAAGTTTTTTATAAAAGGGAGCAGCAGCCCCCTTTCCAATGGTTGGCTTGCTTTTAGCTCTTTCTCCCCTTTCCTTCTTCATCCGAACCCCTCCCTTTTGAGCACCTTTGCCTCCACCACCTTCCCACTCCATCCCAAGTTGTTCCCACCCCTCCTCCTTCCATTCTTCTCCATCCTTCTCCATCTTCACTTAACCAAGAAAAAAGCTTGGCTGCTGTTGGAGGAGCAAAAGGGACTTTCCGGCCGTTGTGCAACCTCAAAAGAGGTGTCTCCACTTGGTCTAGGAACTCAAGAACCCCCAGGTAATGCTTCTCACTAACTTTGACTTCACATACATGAAAATGGGGTCTTTCTAAATATGTTAAGGTGCATGGTGTTCCATTTTTGCTGTAAGCCTATTCGAGTGCCCATATGGCATATATTGGTTTTCTTTTTCATGTCATGAAGACCTCCAAAGGTAAGAGGTCCGCGTAGGTTTTTTGTGAGCATGGAAGTCCCTTTTTTTACACACCTTGTAGTGCCATCTAGTTGCTGCTCTTAGGTTAGTTCTAGGTCTTTTATGGGGGAGCATGTTCCCCTTGGTATGGAGATCTCATGTACCCCGGTAACACCCCCCATTGCCCTTCTTGCTCCCTCCTTTTTTGTGTGGTTTTTATCACTTCTTCTTACCTTCTTGGGCTTCATATGCTGACCGTACCACCCATGGCTTGCTGTTTGTGGTTATAATATAACATGCTTCCCGATCCCTCAACCTTTGATGTTTGTCATTCCTTGTGTGCATGTGAGCATGAGTTCACTTATGGAACCTTTGATAAGGGGCTTATTGGTAGATAACACTTGCTGTTTTTATGTATGCCAACCTGTTTTTTTATGCATGCCTGACAACCTTAAGATGCCTATATTTCCATGCCAAGGTTGCTGTTTTTTCCATTATACACACCATGCTCCCCTTGCCCCTAGTAACTTGATGATGTGGCTCACATGAGCCGCTGCTGGAGACAGCAGCAGCACACCCTCACCCCTTACCCCCTTTTGCATAAAGGCCTTTTGTTCCTACATTTTGTATTATGATTCCCCCATTAGCATGCTTAATTCTTGTTTAAATCCCCACTTTTAGTTGCTGCCTCTGTCCCTCCAGAGCATGTTCTTTTAATTTCTTTCCTCTACTTTGTGAACACATGGCATGTGTCCTTGTTATACCACTTCGTAGGCATGCATGTATGAATGCAAATCCACCACCATGCGTAACCCCCCCCCCCCTCCATGTTGCTGTTTGACTATCTAATTGTCATGATGTTGCATGAGTATTGGTATGCTTGCTTGCCTTTGCCTTTGTTGGAAAAGTCCCAAAGAAAAGCCACATGAGGCCTCTCCCCAAACCTGAACCAATGTGGGCCTGCCCAAGGGCCCACATGACCAGTAGAAGGCCCTAGGAAGCCCCTGGAAGCCACCCCAATGGCCAAAGCCCGAAAGGCCATTTTTGAGGTGATCCGGCAACTCAGGGCGGATCACCTATGGCCTGCGTATATCCGGCAACTAAGGCCGGATACACCCAGAAATGTGTTTTTTTGTATGTTTTGATGTCTTGCCGAATTTTGGGAGCGATTTGAACCAAAACCACTGAACCAACAGGGTTTCCAGGTCACCCGGAAACCCAACATGGGACCTGGACCACCGGTCCAACTTGGTACCCTAGTGGGCCTCCCAACGGGGTCCACCAAGCCTGATAAGCTCAAAGGCATGCAAATGAATAAGTTAAGTGAAATGAACCATTTGAACCGGGCGGGCCAAACCCAATGCGGCCCACCCGAGCCTTGATGTGTGGAATGATGTTTAAACTGCGTGGTTTGGCCGAGACCTAGGGCAAGGGCCTATCGGGCCCGCCAAAGCCCACTAACCAAACCAAGTGAAGGGCTCAAGCCCTAACTTCATGGAATTTGGGCTTTCAGGCCCAAAACTGGATCACGGGCCCCAAGCCCAGTGACCAGCCCATTCTTGGCAAAACTAAATAAAAATAGTTCCAAAGCACCCTTGGAAACCATCATGGGGGCCCACCCTGGGGCCCGCCAACCAATGCAGTCTAACCCTTTGCATAAAAATCACCTAAGAGTTCAAACTTAAACAAATTAAGTAAAACCAACTCATTAACCTAAGCCCAAAGGGCCTCCTAGGCTTAGGCAGAGGCCCACCAGGGGCACACGTGGGCTTAGTCAAGCCCACCAAGGGCACCGTGAGCCTTCCAACGGGGCCCACCCAATCAGACTCAGACAATTAAGTTAAGCAAAGATAAAATCAACTAAAGGGACCCACACCATTCAGGTGGTCCCACCGAGACTTAACTAAATTGCATGCTGGATTAGGAACCGGGTGAGAACCAAAAGAGAACTGACTCAAATCAGGGAACCCACGGGACCCGTCATCCGACGGGGTGGACTGGGGTGTTTACGGACTTCCCTAGACCACAACCGAGACCCGACTTAGAATCTTAAGTCGCAGACCAAAGCCCAAAATAGACTAACTTAGGCACCCAGGTGTCCATCTGCACCCCATCAGGCGGGTGGCGACTCCGATTACCCCGTGCCGCGTTTCCCACGCGCGCACACATTGTTTGTAATTACGAATGTCGGATGCAGTGAAAATGTCGTCTTGGAGTATGTGCACGTGTTGCCATTCCTTCACCAATTTTTTCTTCAATTCCCATGTAAGTGGGCCAGTTAATCCTTCCGCCTCATCCTTGATTGGTATTTCCTGAGACTTCCCAAACTATCTCAGAATTTGAACCGGATAGTATGGCATGGCATGAGTCAAGCCTATCAAGGCTAGGCAATGTCTTTTCCTGAAAGCTATGACGGGGGTATATGTCTGGTCAAATGTGCCTCCCCATCTCATATCCGTTTCTCCTTTCAGTTGGAGAAAGTGATCAAACCAGTCCTCTCTGGAGGGTAAGTCTGGTCTAATCTCTCTTCGGGCCATCAATGTGACATTGTCACGGACGTACCCATAACGTGGGCTGATAGGTTCAGCAACCATCAGGTGATCTTGGAGCCAAATGTGTAGGAGAGGAGTGCATCCCTGAAACCTCCTAGTTCCGTTCTTGGTCATGGTCAAGGCATGATATAGCTGAGCAAGGATTAATGGTGCAATTCGGAATTTCACCTGGATTTGGTCTACAATTTCCATGAGGGCCAAATTAATGGTGTCTCCCCCAGTAGGAAAGAAGAGCTGTGATAGAACCACGAGGGTGAAGGTGTCCCACCAAACACGGGGTCTTTCCTGCTTTTTGTCCCTTATCTTTTCAGCAAGGAAGGTTTTAGAGACCTGCGTGAATGCTTGGTCACCTCCTAGAGTTTGGAATTATCCTCTGTGTAGGCCAAAGAAAGTACAAGCTTCATTCTTGTAGCTATCTTTGAGGTTTGGCCTAGCTGGTTCACCATGGTCACGAAATCGGAGGAATAGTTCAAATTCCTCGATTGTGGGAGTCAACTCATTAGTTCCAAACGTAAAGAGTGAAAGTTGGGGATCCCAGAATGGTAGGGCCGCCTGAATCATGTCCCAATTAATGGGCACATTTAACAGGGACAGAGTTTGTCCCATGTGGTATTTCTGTTCCCATTTAATTTGTTCATCTCCTTGCAATTGCCCTGTCCAAGAACGGATCCAAGGGGTATCAAAGGCACACTTCTCTATCCTGGGGAAGCGAACTCTCTTAGTCGAGGATGAAGATGCCATGCCGACTATCCGATTGAAATTCCAAGTCGATTTAGGGTTTTCCACAAAAAACTCTAAATTAGTCTAAGGCATGCAACAAGATATGCAAAAATTAAATTAATGCCTAAGCAGTTATCGCAAGAATCAAATCCAAGCACTCAAGTTATGGGGTTTTAAGGTTTATGTCCTTTAAATGTTTGGAAAACGCATTCAGGTCTTAACCGGCCTTTTCTTTCATCTGTCATTTCATCTGCTCTTTCATCTGCTCTTAGTGTCGGACTGGAAACAATATTTACAACTTGCCTTTGAAGGCGAAATTTACAAAAATAAATCTGGAAAGAGAATCACCTTTAGGGTTGTTGAGAACCCAAAAGGAGGGTACAAATTTGTTACTCAACAGGTGGGCTGAAATCCTATCTCTAGGGTTTTTCTGCCTCTGTTCTGACCCATTTCTATCTGATCTGGCCGGCTTTCAACTGAACCAAGACCGACTTGAATGCAGGGATTAAATCGAGTTAATTTACTTAAATTAGGGTTAAGACGAACACAGGCGGGGGTTAATGCCCCATATTGATTTTACCCCTATTTGTTCATTCATGTTCATGCTCACATCAGGGTTTGTCAGAAGTAATAGGTGGGGGAAGGATACCCAGCCCAAGGCACCTGCCTTCAAGGGTCTGAGCCAAGTACTAGACCCTTCGCGTACCATGGCAAGAAACCAATGGCGCTTGAAGAATCCAGAAACCTGGGGAGATGGGTTTACCCTGCTTTCCCCGGCAAGCCACGGGAGCGTAGGGCTAATACCATCCCAAAAGTAAGTTTCTCGATTGAAGAAGGGTGGCTGCTAGAGAGATCTAGGTTTTGGTTAAGAAGAGCATTCACATGGTGCAGACATTCATTTCTGATCATCCATGCAGACTCCCTCATGCATGTTACCCCATGCAGTTAAAAAATTCATTCACGGTGTAGTGAGGTGCTTATATGTGCAGTGGAGCCAAGTGCTGTGTCTGATCGGGTGATTCTCGGATAATGGGCTGATTAAGGGTTTCTTCATGTCACTTTTATAGTGAGAATACAGAACAGTATGCAATACAATGTTTGGATAGATCCCCAGGTAAGTGGAGGGTCACAGGGAACCGCTTAAATTCCACTTTCCTTAGGCAATTATCTCGTCCTTATGACAGGATCCCCCAATACCATGTAATTGCATAAGTTCCATAAACCACTAAAGTTGGACAAGAAGTACTTCCTAAATCTGCTTATATCCACCTAAGTTGACTCATTTGATAACCAGGGTCCGACTGGGTTGAGGCGTCCCCAGCAGAGTCGCCAAACTGTGCGCACCGGGCGCACCTTCAGTGCGTGCCTCGGGAGTTTTCGGAGTCGCCACTGCCTGAGAGGTACAGGCAGACACGGTGTTTGCCCTATCCGGGTCTAAGTCTGGTCTGCGGCTTTTCAGAGTTCTAGCTAAGAACTCGGTTACGTCCGGGGAAGTCCTAAAGACACTGCGGTCTGCCCTGTCGATCTGACGGGTCCCTCGGGTCTCCCTGGTTTTTGAGTCAATTTCACCCTTTTCCTAGACCAGTATGCTGCCTTGTTAGGTCTGTCGGGGCCCTCTGGAGGTGTGGGTCCCTTTTAGTTTGATTTTATCTTTTTATTTAATGGAATGGGTTGGACCCGGGTCCAGTTGGAAGCCCCGCGGGTTGCCATGGTTGGGCTTGGGGCCCAGTTGGGTTATTGGGTAATCCATTTGGTTATTTATTTAAACTATTTACACATGCAATGGGCTTAGTGGGCTTGGATTTGGCCCATTGGCCAATGGTCAAGGGGCCTGGGCCTGTTTATTGAAAACAGGCCTGGTTTGGGCTGGTCTAAGGTGGACCACTCATATGGGCCAAAAGGGGGTCTTGATGGGCCCATTTGGGCCCACGGTCCAAAGATGGGCTTAGGATAGCCCAAATTACTTAAGGGACTGGTTCAGGCCGATTCAGGTCGAATCAGGTTCAACCGGGCCAAATAAATTTGTTTTTTAAGTTATATTCATATTGGCCCGTATTTGTTATACGGGCTTGCTTTGCCCGTGAATGAAATCCGGTTTGGCTTGCCCGTGAAGTAAATACGGGCATGCCCAAACCGCTCTGAGTTTACGGGCACCACCAGTTTTGCATTTTTGGTGCCGGCTTTTCTTGGGATCTGTTCCGTGGCCTTCTTAGGTGCTCCAGAGACCTCTGTTGAGCTTCTGAGTTTCTTTCAAGATGCTAAATTGGCTTCATTTGGCCTAAAAGGCCATTTTTCTCCTTCCTTTTCATGTTCTTTGGGTCTTCAACCTCTTGCAATGACACAAAGTCCCCTCCTTCTCTTGTTCCCATCTTTTTCCAGCATACTATATGATGCTTAGCAGGACATAAGTAAGGGAATTAGGTAGGGATACATTGGTTTTGTTCAAAGAGAGCAAATCTCTTTCAAAATCACATATCAATTAATCACTTTATTGGCACATCTCTTGCTTTTAATGAACTTAGTCTCCTTTTCTTTGTAGGGATGCATGAGACATCCCTTAATCATGCAAAACTTCAATGAACAGGTTAGTACGATGTAAAGAAACTAAGAGATGAAAGAAATATTTGTATTGGCATAAAATGAAATAACTAAAAAAACTTTTTACCATACAAATACCTTCTTGATTCGTTGTGGTTCTCCAGATAATTTGGCAGCGCTTCTGCATCTCCTTGGATTTTCTAGACTGATTTTGGAAGAGGTTTGGTAGAAGATTGGGTTTAAAAGGAGGTATGTGGAGGTTTAAGCATGGCTTTAGGATGACAAGGGTATTTTGGACATTAAATAGGGTTGGGTGTTGGGGTGATGGTGATTGGGCAGAGCTTGGCCGTGGTTAACTGCAAGGAGGGAGAGAGGTTTGGCCAGGGGGGAAGTCTTGTTGAAATGGGGGGGGGGGGGGGGGGGGGGGGGGGGGGAAGGCCTCTCTATTTATAGGCAAAAAGGGGCGTGCCCGTATTTGAAGTACGGGCGTGCCTTGCCCGTACTTCAAGTACGGGCGTGCTGTGCCCGTAATTCAAATACGGGCGAAAAACGTACATTTTCAAATCTCGCGAATCAGCCGTACGGGACGCGTGTCCCGCCGTACATCGACGCGTGTCTTCTTCCAGAAGCTTGCCCGTATTTGAAATACGGGCATGCCCTGCCCGTAATTGAAATATGGTCCAGCACGTTTTTAAAATGTTTGGATTTCAAACCTTTATTCAATTTGGTTTTTTGCAAGATTTCGTCCGATTTCTTTGATTATTTTATTGAAAAGCGAGATTCCTTTTATTAAAATATTATTAAACACATTTATCTTATTTATTTTATTGGTTTATTCCATTTTTGCTGCCTTTTTGCCACATGGGCAGTTTTTCTGAAACTTCAACTGCTCATAACTTCTTCGTCCGGTGTCCGATTTCATCAAACTTAGTGTCGTTGGAACCGGCTCGGAACCACCTATCCATTGGTATCAAGTTTGGCAGTTGAATTGGGGTCGAGCAAAAAGTCAACTTTTTGCTCCTCAAAAGTTTGGCCAACTCATATCTTTCTCATCTCGACTCCGATTCCAGCAAGTTCAGTTGCGTTGGAACCGTGTCGAAATGCTCTTTTCAATGAGATGAAGTTTGATGGCCAAATTTACTTGAATCAAAAGTCAATTTTTGGCCCCCTCAGGGTTTGACTTTTAGTTTGACTTTTCATTTTTCTTTATTTTGGGGGTGCAAAAATCAGGTGCTAACAGCTGGGGTCCCTATTTATAGACAGAAAAAAGGTAACCGAAATTGAATTTCGGTTACTTTTGCACTTGATTAGCAATTATTTCTTGTGAAGTACGGAGTCAGAGAATCTATTGGGAGATTTTTTATTTCACTTTATGAACTGGAATTGAATTCCGAAATTTAATTCCGGTTATTCTGCCAATATTTTGGATATTTACAAATTGCCCCTGGATTTGACCGATTTGACACTGGAGATATTCGTAGATTGCCCCTGCGCAATTTTGGTTTAATCCCTGAGATATTTTGCAGATTTTGGATATTTACGGATTGCCCCTCAAGATATTTTCCTGCATTCTCGCCACGTGTGCAGTTTCCGGCATTGTTGCCCGGAAACTCCAATTGATCATATCTTTCTCATCCGGACTTCGATTTGGGCAAACTCAGTTGCGTTAGAACCGTATCGGAGTCCTCTATTCAATGGGGTAGGGTTAAGCAGCTGATTCGGGGTTTAGCATAAAGTAAATTTCTGCTCCCCGTCAAGTTTGACCGACTTGCAGATCCTTCGTCCGGGCTCTGATTCCTACAAACTCAGTTGCGTTGGAACCGTGTCGGGATCCTCTATCCATTGAGATAAAGCAAGGTAGCAAATTATCACTTGATCAAAAAGTCAAATTTTGACCCTTTAGGGTTTGACTTTCCAGGAGCGCAAAAATGAGGTGCTTACAAGAGGAGAAAGGCCTTGTTCGATGGCCCAAAGAAGTCACATACATGTAGCTGTTCACGTATTCACTTGAGGGGAGCATGTTCCCCTGTTCTTGTGTCTTGGTTGTAACCTTAACCCCCACTTCCCTTCTGTAGCTAATTCATTTTTACTTGCTAAATGCAATGATTAGCCTCCTTAACTTCTTGGTCTCTGTAACGCCCCGAACCCGGGTCAGTGCAAACCAGCACCCAACCCGAACCCGGTTCGCTACTGTAACAACCCAAGTCCGATTCAACAATCAAACTCGAGATGTTACCACGAAGCTGGGGTCAGATACATACCAAGATTCACAATAATTTTAAAATTTATAAATCAATTACATCAGAGTTATGGTGGCCAAATAAAATGAACAATTCTTTAATCAATATATTCAATTCAATTTACAATTAAGTTTATCTAATCAACATGTGACATTAATACCGATTATAATTCTACCCATCAAATTAAAACCCCATCTTCGCGATCTCTCCAAGCAACCTGAAAAATATAGGGGAAAACGGAGTGAGATTTACATCTCAGCAAGTAGCAGGTGCATGCAATTTGAAACAGTCCAATGTAAGCAATAGTCATGAGGTATTCGATTAATCAACGATAAGACGAGAAATCCAAGTTATTCATGGCAATTCCAAATAAAGTGATAAAACAGATGATCATGTATAAATACCAGTAGCTTGATGTTAACGGGGTAAAACCGACAAAAGCGATAAAACACGTGCCATTGCAGGACTCACAAAGATGATAAGTATTTGAGATGACACTCAACTAAATGCTGTTCCACCGTGCGGCTTAGGGGCAGTGCTACTTGATGATACTCAAGCCCCATGCAGCGCAGCTTAGGCAAGAGCCGTAGTCACCGACTTATTGCGCACGAACCCCGCAGAGTTGGACGTACCACCAGCATGCAGCACCAGAATCAATACATGGAGTGTGGTCGCTTATCCACATGTACAGGGAATCACCAGCGGCTCACCGGGGTGTCCCTCCAGACATAGGACCCTCCCAGAGCAAACTAACTTGCAAAGGGAAGCGCGCTCGCAATATAGGAGTAAATCAACCCAAACTAAATACCACTTAGCTAACCAACCAAAACTATGGATCCATATACAGCTAAGCCCACTGACACAAACCACGATAAAACCACATACGGGAGGACACGCTAATGTAGGAGGCATACACACTTTTACCTGTAAAGGATTACACATCTCTACACAGAGGATTACCCATCTCTGCCGTAAAAGATAGTATCAACTCTACCACAGAAGCCGTATCACCCAACCGTAAAATTAAAGAGAACAATATCATACCACATACCAATCCATACCAAAGTATTCAATTCCAAGTGAAAACCATGTTTCAATCCTCAATAATCCAAACAGAGCCTTTTGCATGATAACAGATGCAATTCTTTAATTATATTCAAAATAAACCCATGAATCATAAGTTCGATGCAACTTAAAGTTTATGCAAATCCAGTAGCCAATATTCATATTTAAAGCCCAAATAAAAGTAAATCAAATCATGCTTGAACTTTTCCTTCTTAATCCCTTTATTAGAATCCAATTTCCTACCTTAGCACCTAAGCTAGTTTTTATTTGAATTTTCTGTATTTTATTTTTCCAGCATGTTCTACAGACCTAGAATGAAGTTTAAAAGATGTTTATAAGCTATAAATTTCAGTAGTATTATTTCTAGCAATATCCATACCCCTTTGACTCTTTTATAAACAATCCTTTCATTATAACCTTCAATTTATTGCTTATTCTTTCCCAATTAATTCTATAATTTTTGTAGCTTAATTAGGTCCTTATAAAGATGCTAACATGCTTAACTAATCATAAGAATTATTGGGTATTTATTCGAATTACAAAATCCCCAAAATCTACAAATTTTACTTAGAGCGCCTACCTCTACTGTGCTGGGCGATCCCAGGCGATCCTAGGCGCTCGTGCAATTTTTAACAGAATTTTCCAGATTTCTAAAGTTCTGATTTTTATGCCTTTGCCATATGTTTCTTTGGTCTAAATTAATCTAATAACATTCTAAAACATTCCTAAAGCCTTCCAGATTAATTCTTGTTAATTAAATACCCTCCTACCTTTATTTACATAATCAAACTAAGTTTCCTTCTTTAATTCAATAAATCCTTCAAGAATACAAATCACTAACATGTAAATAGTTTGATTCCATGTAAATACTATTCCGACTAATCCGTTCAATCCATATGAAATCACAGAAATCAAAATCATGCAAATCCTCACGTTTTCCAAGGGTTACTACTTGCCTTATACGCTAAATCCTTCTTCTATTGCACCTTCTAATTCTGGACCAGAATGTTGCTCCCAACCGTACCAAGCTAGACTCTTCCAATTCAAATCTCCACCGTTCACAATGTAGTTTTATCAGTCACGAACAAAACCTCAAAATTTGAAGGCGATCCACCGTACGGATTTTCCCCGATCGCATCTTGATGGTGGCTGGTCAGACACCTCCATTAGAGACCTCCTTCCTTTCTCTCCCTCTTTTCTCTCCATAAGAAACCCACGAAAATTACCTCTCTTTTAACCTTAGTCTCCTATTTATACTAGGCTTTAGAAATCCTAAACCAACCCTAATTGGCTAATTAAATTTGGGCTAACCCAACCATGGTCTAGTTAATGTCTAATCCTTCTAATTTAATTCCTACTTTTTCTCCACCTTCTATTTTCAACTTAAATAATACTAATTAAGTTTCTTATTATCTAAACTCATGAAAATAACCTAATTTCGTGCAAAATATTTAATTAAACATTTCTATCACTTAAAACCTTATTTTCTCCAGATTAAGACGTGAAATCTCCTAATTACCCTTTTTCCCTATTTTAGGCTTTTATTAATTTCTTTTAATTTCTAACTTGTCAAAATAATTTGTTTTCTTCTATTTTCTAATTCTAATTATTATTTGATGATCTATTTACTAATTACCCTTTTCTGGAAATTACCAAAATACCCTTTTTATTCTTTTAGGCTAATTTCATTAAAATTCTTTCTTTATCTTCAACTTAGAACTTATTTGAATTAATTATCCTCTAAATCTTCACTTTTTATTTTAACTAGGACTTAACTCATATTTTCTTTTATTATTATTTATTTATTTATTAGGTGAAAAATCGGGGTTTTACATCCTACCCACCTAATAAAAATTTCGTCCTCGAAATTTAAAACAATCATCTTCATTCTATATTTCAAAACACAATTCTAACAATGCAAAACAATTCAAAATTTTCCTCAGTTCAATTCCATTTCTCAAAATATAATTTAACTTCAAAATACTGTAGAAGAACACTACCAATCTTCTATCATCAATCTATACATATAAACGCGTTCGCTTATATGCAAGCTTGAGAAGAAAATCACAGGTTTCTTCTAGTCTAACTGGTATCAAAATACTGCATCCACAATACATATTTACACACACCTATTTGTACTAATACATATCCCACATTGCATAAGGTTTCACACCCAGGTGCAATTCCACATTGTACACTGCTTCACCACACCTTGGCATGTCCTAGTGCAACTGGCTAACAGGCAACAAACAATATTCCACAATAATAGTTTAAGTAAGCATACATCCTCAGATACAATTATATGATCAAATATAATATCTCATATGCCAATAATTTCAGTTCAGGTTTCTGCGAGACAGTATAAGTGTTAATTTGCAATTCCCAAGTATTTCCGGAGAATCTTCACACTCTGATTATTATTCAAGATAAGGTTTTAAATTTTTCTGTGCTTCCTAATGAATTTACTGCATTCATTTTTTTCTTTCCGTATTAATATTCCTTATAATCGTCGACTATTATAGGTTACTCTAGTTATTTATTCAGTTTCAATTATCTCCATTATTTTATTAAATTTTTATTTGATTAATTGCTAAAGAAGCTAGGCGCTCAGTGCCGCGATCAGAGGGCGCTGAGGATGGCTAAGGATGGCTGAAAGGCTGACTTGGGTCTAAAACCCTAAGCCACGCGCTCCATAGCGCTAGGCTTAAAAGGACAAAAATTTTAAACTAACGCTCACTTTCTCTCTCGCGCGACAGACCGAAATCTCCTCTATCGCTCGACTTCGCCAAGCACTGTTCCCCTTGGCGCTCGACCTCTTCAGCCTCACCCACTCGTCTTCTTGCTTCCATTCGACACTCATCAGGTAAGCACCAAGCTCACCTCCTTCTCCAAAAATTCCCACACACGTTCGCACGGCTAGGGCTAGGGTTCTCTCAAAAATTTTTCGATTGAAGCTCCATTTTTGGGGCATTTGTTTCGAATTGGTTTCTTTAACTTCTATACATCTTATTTTATCGATTCGAATTAGTTTTGGTCGAAGATTTGTGTTGTTTGTTCGATTTGTGCAAAAACCCCAATTCGCTTCTTACGGCAAACACGAGCGCCGACCTGAGTGCCGACGGCGATCTCAGGCGGTCTTAGGCGCTCGGCCAAATTTCTGCAGACTTGCTTCTTTCTTGATTTCTTTCGTCTGTTTTTGATTTAGTACCTGTTTTAACACTTTTCTAATCTATTTTTGCACAAGTTCATCCTAGTTTAATTCCTCTTAATTTTTTTTTTGTTGAATTATTTATGCAATTGTTCTAACCCAATTGGTGTTTGTTCATGTTCTTATTTTCATTTTTTTTTTCTATTCCAGTTCCTACTTATTCCAAATCTAGATGGCTAGAACTTCAGTAGGGAATCCTTCTAAAAGAGCTAGGGTTGACAAGAGAGATGTCAGATTTTATTCTGACACTGAGAAGGGAAAGTATGATGATCGCTTCCATCTTAGGACGATCTTAATAGAGAGGAGTGTGGTTTTTGAGGACTTTGCTCCTACAGTTCAGAGTTTGATGGAGGGTA
Organism: Buxus sempervirens; assembly: GCA_947561395.2. Taxonomy (NCBI): domain Eukaryota; kingdom Viridiplantae; phylum Streptophyta; class Magnoliopsida; order Buxales; family Buxaceae; genus Buxus; species Buxus sempervirens. Next base: position 32,815,882 of record OX387184.1, on the reverse strand, counting down.
GAGGGTGGCTACCCCTCTTTAGTGGTTTTGCTCCCACATGCTACGAGTTGGTTAGGGAGTTCTATAGCAATATCCATGAGATTGCTCCCGACCGGTCTTCATTCTATTCCTACATCAGAGGTACTAGGTTCCTTGTCTCTCATGATTTCATTTCCACCAGCCTTCATATTCCCAGGGTAGAGCACCCTGTCTATCCCTATTCATGTGAGGCCACCCCTGACTTCTCCACTGTTGCCACTTCCTTGACAGGGGAGGCGACGGAGTATGATGGAGTGGGACCTCTCCGCACTGCTAGCTTCCCTGTCACCACTAGTGTCATCCTGAGGATCGTCTTCACGAACCTCTGGCCTGTTTCTCACTTTTCCTCTCTTCCTAGTTCTCGATCTCTTTTTCTTTATGCCCTCCTGAAGGGTGATTCGATAGACCTTCCCTCTGTGATCATCTCTACCATTCTTGGGGTCTACGATGACCCTAAGAGGTCTGTGGCTCTCCCCTATGGATGCCTTATAGCTAGACTCATCTCGGCATCGTCAGCTACATATCCTAGATTCCGACCTTTGATTTTGAGCCAGCCTATCCGCAGGGCTACCACGGGTATTACTCGTTCCAGGAGGCCCGCTGATAGTGGTACTGCTCCTTCCTCCTCTACTTCTTCAGCGGTTCCATCTTCCTCTACTGCTGCTCCTGCTTCTACCGACGTTCCCCCTTCTTCTCCTACTGCTCCCCCTGCTTCTCCTACTGCTCCCCCTTCAGTTGATATCCCTTCCTCTTCTGGTCCACCTACTACTACCGCTGATGCCCCTCCTTCTTCAGCTGAGGCTCCTAGTTCTTCTACTCTTGATGCAGCTATCCTTCGCAAGCTAGTACATGATGTGGAGGTCCTACATAGGCGGATGACTATGATGTCCAGCCACATGCCTTTGGTGCTGGAGCAGATGGTGGCCCTCGTGAGGACTCAGGAGGAGATGATGCGGCGGATGGAGACCCTATATGATTCCCAGTGCCGTATGTTCCGGATCATGCGATCATACATGCGGACTGGACCTTCTACTTGCCCTGAGATCTGGGATTCTGAGGAGTCTGAGGGTGCGGCTGCTAGGGATGATGCTACTAGGGCTGGAGATGGAGATGCTGGTACAGGAGATGATACTGGACATGGAGGAGATGGTGCTGGATCATCTAGTTGATTTTACTTTTCTTGTTTTAGAGACTTGTATTTTTCTATTTCTTTCTTTTTCACTTTTGGGACAAATGTGTATACACTTTTTGGGTTCCTTGGGTTGTTTTTAGTCCATAGGTCTTTTATTAGTTTTTCAGTTTTATACCAAGCTTTGTACAGGTTCATCCTACAGATATATACATCAGATCATTTTTGTTAAATTCTGTCTATTGCAATCTCTTTATTTTTCTTATGCGGAAATTTATCTGTTTATATCCACAGGTTAATATTGCAAAATTTTAATTTATTTTGGTTAATAATATACCATCCAATACTAATAATAACATCAATAGCATAGCAATATCATCAAACAATAGCATTCACAACATGCAAATAAAATTAAAATCTCTCATCCTAAATAAACATGTTTTTATCTAACGTGCACTCAATCCCACTACCCACATAAGAATTTTGTTCCTAGGTTTAGATCTTGTTTCTCTGATACCATCTCTGTAACGCCCCGAACCCGGTTCGCTACTGTAACAACCCAAGTCCGATTCAACAATCAAACTCGAGATGTTACCACGAAGCTGGGGTCAGATACATACCAAGATTCACAATAATTTTAAAATTTATAAATCAATTACATCAGAGTTATGGTGGCCAAATAAAATGAACAATTCTTTAATCAATATATTCAATTCAATTTACAATTAAGTTTATCTAATCAACATGTGACATTAATACCGATTATAATTCTACCCATCAAATTAAAACCCCATCTTCGCGATCTCTCCAAGCAACCTGAAAAATATAGGGGAAAACGGAGTGAGATTTACATCTCAGCAAGTAGCAGGTGCATGCAATTTGAAACAGTCCAATGTAAGCAATAGTCATGAGGTATTCGATTAATCAACGATAAGACGAGAAATCCAAGTTATTCATGGCAATTCCAAATAAAGTGATAAAACAGACGATCATGTATAAATACCAGTAGCTTGATGTTAACGGGGTAAAACCGACAAAAGCGATAAAACACGTGCCATTGCAGGACTCACAAAGATGATAAGTATTTGAGATGACACTCAACTAAATGCTGTTCCACCGTGCGGCTTAGGGGCAGTGCTACTTGATGATACTCAAGCCCCATGCAGCGCAGCTTAGGCAAAAGCCGTAGTCACCGACTTATTGCGCACGAACCCCGCAGAGTTGGACGTACCACCAGCATGCAGCACCAGAATCAATACATGGAGTGTGGTCGCTTATCCACATGTACAGGGAATCACCAGCGGCTCACCGGGGTGTCCCTCCAGACATAGGACCCTCCCAGAGCAAACTAACTTGCAAAGGGAAGCGCGCTCGCAATATAGGAGTAAATCAACCCAAACTAAATACCACTTAGCTAACCAGCCAAAACTATGGATCCATATACAGCTAAGCCCACTGACACAAGCCACGATAAAACCACATACGGGAGGACACGCTAATGTAGGAGGCATACACACTTTTACCTGTAAAGGATTACACATCTCTACACAGAGGATTACCCATCTCTGCCGTAAAAGATAGTATCAACTCTACCACAGAAGCCGTATCACCCAACCGTAAAATTAAAGAGAACAATATCATACCACATACCAATCCATACCAAAGTATTCAATTCCAAGTGAAAACCATGTTTCAATCCTCAATAATCCAAACAGAGCCTTTTGCATGATAACAGATGCAATTCTTTAATTATATTCAAAATAAACCCATGAATCATAAGTTCGATGCAACTTAAAGTTTATGCAAATCCAGTAGCCAATATTCATATTTAAAGCCCAAATAAAAGTAAATCAAATCATGCTTGAACTTTTCCTTCTTAATCCCTTTATTAGAATCCAATTTCCTACCTTAGCACCTAAGCTAGTTTTTATTTGAATTTTCTGTATTTTATTTTTCCAGCATGTTCTACAGACCTAGAATGAAGTTTAAAAGATGTTTATAAGCTATAAATTTCAGTAGTATTATTTCTAGCAATATCCATACCCCTTTGACTCTTTTATAAACAATCCTTTCATTATAACCTTCAATTTATTGCTTATTCTTTCCCAATTAATTCTATAATTTTTATAGCTTAATTAGGTCCTTATAAAGATGCTAACATGCTTAACTAATCATAAGAATTATTGGGTATTTATTCGAATTACAAAATCCCCAAAATCTACAAATTTTACTTAGAGCGCCTACCTCTACTGTGCTGGGCGATCCCAGGCGATCCTAGGCGCTCGTGCAATTTTTAACAGAATTTTCCAGATTTCTAAAGTTCTGATTTTTATGCCTTTGCCATATGTTTCTTTGGTCTAAATTAATCTAATAACATTCTAAAACATTCCTAAAGCCTTCCAGATTAATTCTTGTTAATTAAATACCCTCCTACCTTTATTTACATAATCAAACTAAGTTTCCTTCTTTAATTCAATAAATCCTTCAAGAATACAAATCACTAACATGTAAATAGTTTGATTCCATGTAAATACTATTCCGACTAATCCGTTCAATCCATATGAAATCACAGAAATCAAAATCATGCAAATCCTCACGTTTTCCAAGGGTTACTACTTGCCTTATACGCTAAATCCTTCTTCTATTGCACCTTCTAATTCTGGACCAGAATGTTGCTCCCAACCGTACCAAGCTAGACTCTTCCAATTCAAATCTCCACCGTTCACAATGTAGTTTTATCAGTCACGAACAAAACCTCAAAATTTGAAGGCGATCCACCGTACGGATTTTCCCCGATCGCATCTTGATGGTGGCTGGTCAGACACCTCCATTAGAGACCTCCTTCCTTTCTCTCCCTCTTTTCTCTCCATAAGAAACCCACGAAAATTACCTCTCTTCTAACCTTAGTCTCCTATTTATACTAGGCTTTAGAAATCCTAAACCAACCCTAATTGGCTAATTAAATTTGGGCTAACCCAACCATGGTCTAGTTAATGTCTAATCCTTCTAATTTAATTCCTACTTTTTCTCCACCTTCTATTTTCAACTTAAATAATACTAATTAAGTTTCTTATTATCTAAACTCATGAAAATAACCTAATTTCGTGCAAAATATTTAATTAAACATTTCTATCACTTAAAACCTTATTTTCTCCAGATTAAGACGTGAAATCTCCTAATTACCCTTTTTCCCTATTTTAGGCTTTTATTAATTTCTTTTAATTTCTAACTTGTCAAAATAATTTGTTTTCTTCTATTTTCTAATTCTAATTATTATTTGATGATCTATTTACTAATTACCCTTTTCTGGAAATTACCAAAATACCCTTTTTATTCTTTTAGGCTAATTTCATTAAAATTCTTTCTTTATCTTCAACTTAGAACTTATTTGAATTAATTATCCTCTAAATCTTCACTTTTTATTTTAACTAGGACTTAACTCATATTTTCTTTTATTATTATTTATTTATTTATTAGGTGAAAAATCGGGGTTTTACAGTCTCGTTAGCTAGAATAGGTGCATGACAGCATGATTGCTTCTTGATTTTGGTAGGACACATCATTGCAACCTGTTTCAGCATGTTTTGACATTAGAACACTCTCCATGCAGCACTCACATCTTCCAATCATGTCTTTGTATTAACGTTTGTTTGAATGTCCACATTTAGATACTCCATGAATGCTCACTGTTTTGAAGCACACAATCTCGTATGTTTTATTTGCTGTTGTGCCATGATTTACATGTATGGGAACCACCATTTACACACACACATCAGCTAGTAAACCTGTTCAGCTCCAATTTCGTGGTTTCCCTCGACCACTGTAAACACCACCTTTTTAGTAGCCATAAGAATGCATGTTAATAATACGTTGTTCTTGGTTTCGATTCTTGCATGTTCCCTTCCCCTTTTTAGCTTGATGTCTTGATGTTTTTAACATGTTTCCCCTACCTCATTTGCTGTGGCCATACCCCTGAATTTGCATCTCTGTTGTGTGTGTTAGCATGTTCCGCAGCCCTTTTACCACTTGCTGTTTTGACCCACTTGAGTGCCTCAAACCCCCTGCAGTAGCCTGCTGTACAGCATGCCTATTCACTAGCAAGGTCCCCACTAGGTTGACCCCCTTAGCACCACCATGAAGGTTGTTCCCCTCCCCTCAATCCCCATGCCTTTCCTACCCACACTAGTATGTCCAAGCCCCCCTAGCATGCTACTGTTTTAAAGTGTTAATGTGCCTCCTTGGTTTCCCCTTTAACTTACTGTTTTGTGGATTAATAAGCATGCTTACTTCACCCCATAACCCCCTGGTCGTGACTTGTAGGAGCTGCTGCTAGAGACAGCAACAAATCCCATCTCCTTTCTTACTACCTCATACCCTTTAGCCTTACCTAAATCCCCCTGGACAGCAGCTGTTCTAGCTGGTTTGTCCACCTGTTTGCACACCTAATCCCACCCCCAAGCACCAAGTATGTATGCAACCCCTTACCTAATCCCCATGCACCTCCCAAGTACATGAGAATCCCTCACAACAGCTGCTGTCTCTCCCTTTCTACTACAGGTTTTCATTTGCTTCTTATTTGTGTTTGTGTAACATATCTTGTCGCTTAATTTGTTTTGGATGCATGCATGAGCTTCGTTGCTTGGGAATGGATCTAATGAATTCTTATTTGTGTGCTAGTACCTCTCCATGGCATAGTGTTGAGCTTACGCATTTCTGCCCCCATGAATGGTATATGGAAATGTGCATGATTGAGTTTTCAGGCACAAGTATGCCTTAAGTTCTTATTTGGTTGCTTTTCTTTTTACCAAGGTGATGCTTGCTGTGTTGCCTGAGTTGAGAGACTGAAACAGGGACCACATGGCCCCTATTTGCCTATCACATGTGGATCAAATAGGAGAAGGCCATCACCCATGCCTTCTCCCCCCTCTTGCTTGAATCCAAAGCCCCCATGAAAAATTCCCTTTTGGGCTTTCTGTGCCAAAACCGTATGCACAGAGCGGTTTGGCTCTGACCGCACAGTATGTGTGGTTCGGGCCAAACTGCACCTGTTTTGCGATTAGGCCCAGTAAACCCACCAATCTTGTACATTCCATTAACCCCCAAACCACATAACCAAATCCAATAAACGGATTATCCAACATAACCTCCAAATGGGAATTTGGCTTGACCTAAGCCCTATTTGGTATCCAATGGGCCTTCCAACGGAGCCCATATCAGACCAACATCACTTGGACAAAGAAAGATAAAATCAATAAAAGGGACCCACACCTTTGAAGGTCCCATTCAGACTTAATAAGTAAGCATGTTGGTTTAGGCATAAGGGTGGGTTGAACCAAGATTGATTCGAACCAGGGAAACCAATGGGACCCGTCAACCGACGGGGCGGACCGGGGTGTCTACAGACTTCCCCAGACCGTAATCAAGACCTTAGTCGGAATCTCAAGCCGCAGACCAAAGTAGACATCCTTAGGGCACTCAGGTGTCTGCCTGCACCCCATCAGGCAGTGGCGACTCCTAAACCTCCGTTCCCTCGCATTTCTTCGTGTGCGCCCCCTCGCACGGGTGTGACGTGCGCACACCACAGTGAAGGGATTATTGTTATGTGGCTACTGGAATATGATATTTTTGTTGTCTCACATTGTGAGTGGATGATCCTTTTTCAAGTCAGTTATAAGGGGAAATCTTGGTTGATCCTATTTTTTCATGCCAATTCCAATATCTCTCGTCAGAAGGAGCAATGGGATACTATCGTGAATATGGCTCAACAATTTTTTCTTCCTTGGATTCTCCTTGGAGATTTTAACGCCCTGCTTCACCCATAAAAAAAACGTGGAGGCTCTCACCTCATTCCCAGACAAGTGAATAACTTTCAGGATATGATCAATGCATGTTTTCTTTTGGAGATTTCTATGAAAGGAGCTCAATTCACCTGGTCCAATGGCCAACAAGTTCTCCGTCGCATCTCAGAAAAAATTGATCGTGTTTTTGCTTCTACAGATATTTTTGACATGTTTCCTCAACCTACCGTCTTTGCTCAACCGATTATAGCTTCTGATCATTGCCCGGTGATACTAAAGCTGTTGCACAATAACAAAAGGCAAGCAAGACCATTCCGATTCGAAGCCTTTTGGGTGCAAGAAGTGTAATGTTATCAGACCATTGAAGAATCATGGAGAAATTCACGAAACCAAGGTACAGCTATCTCAATTCAACAAAGACTAAGGTGTGTGAAGAATGATTTGAAACAGTGGAACAGAAATACTGTGGGAAATATTCACACGAAGAAATGGGAGTTGAAGGACAGGATTACAATAATCCAAGAAGAATTGTCGGACCAATTTTCTGCTACATTATTTGCTAAGGAAATGAAGCTTCAACTAGAATATGCAAAAATCCTTAAACAGCAAGAAAATTTTTGGGCTAAAAAATCTCAAATCCATTGGTTGAAAGAAGGGGACCAAAACACAAGTTTTTTCCATAAGATTACGCTGATTAGAAGGCAAAAAAATTTCATTTATTCCTTGAAGGATGTGGATAATAGTGAAATTACAGAAAATCAACAGCTGGAAAAAATGGTGGTGATTTCAAGAGAGCTTTGTGGCTGAACCTGTATGGTTTGATTTTGAGCTCCCTGGCCTAGTTCCAAATAAGATCACGCTTGAGCACAATTCCACCATTGCTTAAGCTCCTACCTCCTTAGAAATTTGGAATGTTGTCCAGTCGATGGAACCATTGAAGGCACCTGGACCCAATGGGTTTCAAGGTATTTTTTACAAAACTTATTGGTCTATAATTGGAGAGGGAGTAGTCCACACTGTCCAGAATTTTTTCAGCAATGGTATAATGCCAGAAGGTTTGAATCACACATTCATAACTCTCATCCCTAAATCTCTTCACCCCCGTTCCATCAAAGATTTTCGTCCTATAAGCCTTTGTAATTTCCTATACAAAATCATATAAAAAATTCTTGTCAACAGAATTAGGCCCCTCTTAACCCAGATTATATCACCTTACCAAACAGCTTTTGTCCCAAACCGGTCGATCAGAGATAACATCTTGATCAACCATGAGATGGCACATTGTTTGCAGAAGAAGAAAAAAAGGTGTTCCAAGCATCCTACATCTAAAGCAAAATCTAGAAAGGGACTATTTGCATTAAAGCTGGACTTCTCCAAGGCGTATGATTGGTTAAGTTGGAAGTTTTTGGAGGCAGTGCTAAGTGATCATGGGTTTCAACCAAGTGTGATCAAGCTGATTTTGACTTGTGTCAAAACGGTATCTTATAGTGTGCTCTTCAATGGAAAGCCTGTAGGAAAATTTTCTGCTTCTTGTGGTATTCGTCAGGGGGACCCCTTATCTCTGTATTTGTTCATCTTATGCCAACAAGTCTTGTCATTGGCGATTACTCGTGCTGAAAATGATAGAAGGTTGTGGGGAATAGCAATCAAAAAAGGTGGATTGGCCATTTCTCATCTCATGTACGCGGATGACATGTACATATATGGGCACACTCATGCAAGAGAAGTTCATGTCATTGCGAGACTCTTACACAAGTACTACATGGAGTTGGGACAAGCGGTAAACAAAGAGAAATATTCTTTGCATTTCAGTTACTACACAGGCTATCAAGATCGAATTCAGGTGTGTCAAATTCTGGGTATCTCGGCTCCTAAGTAACACAGCAAGTACCTTGGATTACCAGTAATGGGGAGGAAGCCCAAGGCAAAGGACTGTGATGAGCTGCTGTCCAAGATCACTACTCGTCTGAATGGCTGGAAAGCCTTGCTCCTGTCTCAAATGGGTCGAGTAATTTTAATTCAAGCTATTATTAGTGCCCAACCCTCACACTTTATGAGCTATTTTTCGCTTCCACAGGAGTCATTAAATAGGATAGATAAGCTGGCCAAGGATTTCTTATGGAGGAAAAGAAATGATCGAAAGGCCATCCACACTATTTGTTGGGACACAATCACATTACCATGGACAAATGGAGGATTAAACATCAAAAGTATGCTGCACATGAATAAAGCCTTCATCTTGAAATTGGCATGGAACCTAGTATCAGGACATTCAAGTATATGGACTTCTCTTATGAAAGACACATATTTTCCAAACAAGTCCTTTCTGGATGCAGAGTTCAGGTGGTCCCAATCCTACGGCTGGAGGCAATTGAGGTCCATGGTAGAACAAGTTTGGAGGGGTTGTTTCTGGTCTATCGCCAAGGGCTGTGACATTCATATTCTTAAAGACATTTGGATTCAAGGAACAAACCAACAGCTGATAGTTCATAAGAACCAGGATAAACTCAACTTCACAAAGGTCAGTCAACTAATGCAACCAAATTCCACAAATTGGAACATTTCTCTTCTCTCAACTTTTTTGGAACTTGCAAACAGTACAAGAAATCATTAATACACAAGTGGGTGTTGGAGGTGCAGAAGACAGTCCTAATTGGATGGGTACAGCAATAGGAAACTTCTATGTAGCTTTGGGTTATAGATTTTAGTTGGGTCATCTACTATAGGAAAGTAATCATGTTTGGCTTAAGTGTTGGCACCTCAATGTGCCAGGTCACATTAAGCTTTTTTTATGGAAGTGTTTACATGGCAGCCTCCCTACTGCTGAATTTCTGAACTTGAGAATTGGGGGTATTAACACGACTTGTTGTCTGTGTCAGGATCAAGAGTAGACACTTGAACATATCTTGTTAAGTGTCCATACTCTAGAGCTATTTGGTTCAAATCTATTGGAGGGAATGCCCAAATGAATGGCCCTCAAAACTCCATTTTTAAGTGGTTTGAGTATATGACTTCAATCAAAACTCAAAATAGTGATTTCATACTAACTAACTTTCTCACAGATGCTGTTAATGTGTGTTGGACAATTTGGAACAGGAGGAATGTGGCATTATTTGAGAAGAAATTCATGTTTATAGAAGAAACATGTAATCTGGTGGTGTAAAGGCAAGCTAATTCATTGGTCATCAAGAAGAATTTTGTTGCTCAAGCAAGTAGAACACACAGACTGGTTAGTTGGACCCACCGCTCACATCCTTTCACAAAAATAAATTTTGATGGTGCTTGGCAAAAATCAACCTAGAAGGCGGCTATTGGAGGTGTATGTCGTGACTCTAGTGGGAAATTTGTGGCTGCCTTTGCATCTACTATTGTGGTAGATTCAGCTATAGAAGCGGAGGTTGCGGCTGCTTTCGAAGCAAGTAAACTAGCGTTGGTGCTCGGCCTTTCTTATGTTGTTCTGGAGGGAGATTCCCAGTCTATTATTCAACTTCTTGCTGGTCCAAGCTCGAATTATCCTTGGCGAATTCATGGCATCCTAAATGGTCTGAAAGCGGTTTGCAATAGGATCCCGGTTCTTCATTTCTCTCATTGTCTTAGAGAAGGGAATCAAGTAGCAGATCTGCTTGCAAGCTTTGCAATTGATCAGTTCCCTTGTGTTTGGATTAAAAAACCCCCCAAAGTTATCTGTATTGCTTTATTGGCGGATGCTCAAAATGTAATTTTTTCCAAAAGATCTTAATACAATGTTGCTGTGTTCTCCACCAAAAAAAATGCCTCTTTGGTAAAGTTTAAAATCCTAGATTTTAGTAACAAAACTCATTTGTTAATAATATGCAAGAGTTGAGATTTTGGTTCAACCTGGAGGAGTTCAAGATGAATCGGAGATGATAGGAGAGCCTATATAAGGTGAGCACCTAATTATTGACCAAATATAATTTTAATTTAATAATTATTGTTGCTATGGTTTATGTTAGTAAGAATAAAGTGAGAAATAAATAAAGAGGATAAAAAGGGTTGGTCGAACCCAATGATAGTGGGTTGACCCAAGGGTTAAGTTGGTTTAAGAATTTGATGGTTTGATTGTGTTGGTTTAGTGAAGAGGGAAATTAAGTAAAAGTCACAAATTAATAAACAAAACCTAGTTGTGCATGGAGTTGATATTCACGTTGAGCACAAAACATCAAAATAGAAACCAGCCGTGAGTTTCTCTTGTTTCCTCTATCTTTCTCCTAGTTGCCTTGTGACTAAAACTAAACCCTAAACAACTGTTGGAGCAAGGAAGAAGGAGATTTTCATGCATAGAGAACTCAGGTAAGAGCCATATAGAGATAAGTTTCTGTTATGGAGATTTTCATATGTTTGAGAGTCTTAAAAGTGTGATTTTTAACCCAGACGTGATTGAGGTTCGTTGGGATTGTTTGGCAAACTTTGGGGTGATATTTCATGGCTCTTAGAGAAGATTTAAGTCCCTATAACCAGGTAAGTAGTCCCTTGAAACTTGCATAAAAATCAAAATTCGTGTTTAGATGATATACATGGTTATTTGGTGTTTTGATGCGTTGTTTTTGTTATTTATGATGTTTTATATATTGGGAATTGTTCTATCATGTGTATAAAGTATTTTAGAATGATTTAGAATAGTTTTGATGCATTAAATATTGAGTTGTAGAATTTCTATTGAATTTCGCAAAGTTATGGATTTTTCACGTATCGGGCCGCCTGAGCAGTCGCTCGAGCACCCTATGTTATTCTTCTAAAACTGGAGAGCAATTTTACCCAGATTGAACTACCGCTAGAACAGTCACTCGAGCGACCTACCCTGAATTAATCTGTTCTATGAGGCCGATCGAGCACCCTTGACCGCTAGAGCGACCAGTCTATCAGATTTTGGAAAACTTGACTTTTAAATGTAGTTTTCACTAAGGAAGTGGTTCTATTCAATTTTAACCTATGTACCATCAAGATTGGGGTATTTGGGAAGTGTTTGCATTGGTGGATGTTTAAAATTCAATTTTATAAAGATTTTGGGTAGATGTTTCTAAAGAGGCACTTTTACTTGATTCTATTGTTCCAAAAGATTTTACTTTTAACCAAGGTTGGTTTTGTGAGTTCATATACCTATATTTGGGTGATATGAAGGTATTGTGTGCATCGACGGAGTCGATACACCTTCGGGACATATTGGCCCGTTGAAACCTGGAGTTTTGGACATATGACTTGGTGCATTCTGTTTTTGTTTTGGGTCACTGGTGTGACAAGGCTGGTGCTTGTTTTATTGTTTCCCGCATGAGTGGATTTGGTTACAGATATGGTTCTGTATTTTGGTGGGTGTTATTGAGAAATATGTCCATTACCCTGGTTGGTTTTCTCACTGTTGAGTGGGCTTAGCAGTTATATGGATCCATAGAATAACTAGTAAGTGAAACGTGTATTAGAGGGGTTTGAATTCTATGTCTGAGGCATTCCATCATCTCAAGGATGGTACCGCTCCTGGATTGGTCGGTCGCTACGTTATCCACTCCTGGATTGGTTGGGCCGTACATGCTACCTCATGGTTGGGTTCTTCCGTTGGTGTTGAATAGCCAGACTGCAGGGCGGCTGGTCCATCGTAATTCGGTTAGGTAGCATACTGGCACATGTCTACTCTTTTTATCTAGTATACTATTTCATGAGTCCCATGAGGTGGAAAAATTGTATTTCATTGTGGTCTTGTACTTTATTGTGATTATTCGGATTATGCGTTGCATATTTTATTGTGGTCAACTATTTGCATGACTGCTTACTAAGATGTTGTTTCTCACATTATTGTTTTATCTGTTTTGTTTTCAAATATTCCTGGAGATGACGTTTCTGGGGTAGAGACACCGGGGGATTACTGTGATTACCAAGAAGAAGATTATTTCATTCCTGTGTAGGTCCAGAGGGACATGAAGAACCATTTAGATTTATTTTTCTTAGGGATTATTTTAGTATTTTGATTGAGGAGTTTGATGTTATTTACAGGATGATTGGTATCTTTACTCCACACTTTTTGTGGATGATATTTTTGTTATTTAGTTGAATCCTTTGCAGACGTTTTAGATGAAATATAAAAGAAATATTTTGGTAGTTTAATTCCGCGCTTTTTGAAAGATGTTCTTATTTCCACACTCTGATATAATAAATGAAATTTTTTAAGTCTGGAATAGTGTTTTGGGCCATTTTCCCTAACGAACCAGATTTTGGTTTATGTGGTTAAGTAAACCTGGATCCGGGGCGTTACATAAAGTCTACCCAAAATTCTTATAAAAATGAATTTTTAATATCTGCTAGTGCAAACTATCTCTAAACATCCTAAACTTGATGATACAAAGGTTAAAAATGGTTTAAAACAATCCCGTAGTGAAAAACTAGACAAATTGGCCAAATTCCAAAATCTGACAGATTGGGCGCTCGAACGGCCTTACACAATAGGTTGCTTCAAGGTGAGTCGCTCGATAGATCGCTCGAGTGACTGTTCGGGCGACAGTTTATTCTGGAAAAATTGCCCTCGGGTTTTAATAATTACATAGGGCGCTTGAACGACTGTTCGGGCGGCCAAATACAATGAAATTTTCCGAAAAGTTACGAAAATCAATAAAAATTCAACAACTCAATATCAAATGCATCAAATCCATTCTAAATCATTCTATAACACTTTATAACATGTTAGAACAATTTCCAAGAAATTAAACATCATAAATCACGCAAACAACTCATTAAACCATCGAATAACCATGAATATCGAATAAACAAGAATTTATTTTGTGCAAGCTTTAAAGGGACTACTTACCTCTCTTCTTGGATTAAACCATCTCTAAAGCACTGAACTATCACCCCAAAGATGATCCACATGAATCCAAACCCTCTTTATCTATTCTGGATCAAAAACCACATGCTTTAAGATCTCCAAACACATATAAACCTCCAAAACAGAAACCTTCTTCTATTTTGTTCTTACCTGGGTTTTTCTAAATGAAAATCTCCTTGTTTCCTTCTAAAAAATCTACTCTAACAGTTACTGGAGATTAGGGTTTGATCTTGGGGAAAGTATAGGGAAGAATAGGAGAAGAAAAACTAAAGTTGGACGTGCGGCTGTTCAACTTCTCCAAACGTGAACAGATGTATTCTTTTAGGTTATTATATTATTTCAATTCTTTTACCTATTTACCCCTTAGCCCTTTTATAAACTCTTATTAATTTTTTATCCTTTCTACTTCTAACCAAAACACAACTTTATAACCCAATCGATCCGGGTTAACCCCCCCACTCTCAGATGGTTCGACCACCTCCCTAGTTAATCTTATTTTTTATTAGTTCTACACTTTAACAATCTAGACAATATCAACTATAATTTTCTTAATTTAAATATAAAAATCTCACCTTAGATTATCTCCCCAAATCCTCCAGGTCACCTTGAACTTCTCCGAGTTGAACCAATGCCTCAACCTCCGCATATGAATAACTTATTCAGTTTATTTAGTACTAAAATATGGGATTTTACATTGGATGTGGTTTGTATGAGTTTGGTGTTGGAAAATAGCCAAAATTTCTTAAGAGCCCGTGTAGTGCCCTGAATCCGAGTTACGTAGAGAAACCATAACTCATCTCCGGAGGTTAATATACAACACAGGATCGCAATATCAAAGTTAAGGAAAAACATGAATACAACAATAACTATATAACAGAGTGCGCTAAAATAATCCCAAACTGAAATAAACTCACATGACCAAGTAACTACCCGCAAGTATCGTCCTCTCCAGAGGCAGCTGAAAACAAAACAAAACAATACGGAATGAGATACGAATATCCCAGTGAGCAGCACATGCATGCACAAAACCATTTAGTTAAGTTCTAAAACATGCCATGGTTACAAAACATATACAGTGACGATAACATATCTAATTTGAGTAATCCGACAACATTCCAAGAATCCAATCGATAGGAACGCAGAAAACCATCATAAGAACCCAATTAATAACATCGGTATCAAAGCTTGAATATAGCCATGAAATCACGTATAACCAGGTAACCATACATCGATGAAATCATAATTTTTCAAACCACTCAAGGTTTCGAAATACTGGAATGTTTATCATGGGCCACTCCACACCAATAGAGTATTTTATCATAGGCTACTCCGCACCAATAAACCAGTGAATAAAACATATCACGTCAAACAAAATCAAATACCAACATTGGTCAATGTAATGTAGTTGCTTACATTGGTTAATTGGCATGCTAAGGCGACATCCACCCTTCCATGTACATAGTTCCAGCCTACTCAGGGTTTCAGAAACTCTGAAATGACGGCCTACTCAGGGTTTCGTCATTCAATACCGGCCTACTCACCGGGTTTCGGCATTGACAACCAGGCCTACTCAGGGTTTCTGGCTGCTCTACACCGGCAGTGGCAACACTCAAAGCCATGCAATTACACCAACGAAGCAATAACATTACATTACTAAGCTTAAACTCTGGATCCAGGACAAGCTAAACCAATAACAACCTCAAAACAGCATTTTAACTTATCCGAGAAGATAGCTGCAAATCCAACATAAAACATAATGACGATCTATCACCACTGCTGATTATCATGGGTCACTCAGGACCAGAACAGTAACTCTGGGAACTTCCAGTGATATTTGAAACCAATGAACACAAATCAGAACCTTTTGTATAATTATTTACTCAAGCAAAGTCATTGTTTATAAATTCTGCCAACACAATATAACCTAATAAAACTTCGGTTAAATAGTATCACAAATTGGAAATCAACAGTTGTACGCGCGTCAGAAACGCCGCACGGGAAAGTTCGGAGTCGCCATCGCCTGATGGGGTGCAGGCGGACACCTGGGTGCCTAATCTTGTCTATTAGTCTGGTCTGCGACTTGAGATTCTAAGTCGGTTCTCGATTGCTTTCTGGGGAAGTCCGTAGACACCCCAGTCCGCCCCGTTGGATGACGGGTCCCGTGGGTTCCCTGGTTTGAGTCAGCTGACTTTGTTTTCTCATCCAATTCCTAATCCGATATGCAACTTGGTTAGTATGGTGGGACCACCTGAATGGTGTGGGTCCCTTTAATTGATTTTATCTTATTTAGTTCAGGTGATCTGAGTCTGACTGGGTGGGTCCCGTTGGAAGGCCCACGATGCCCTTGGTGGGCTTGGTTAAGCCCATGTGCCTCTGGTGGGCCTCTGCCTAAGCCTAGGAGGCCTTTTGGGCTTAGGTGTAATGAATTGGTTTTACTTAATTTATTCAAGTTGGAGACTTAGTGATTTTCATGAAATGGGTCTACCTCGGTTTGCGGGCCCCTGGGTGGGCCCCCATGATGGATGCCAAAGTGTTTTCAATTTATCTTTATTTAAATTTGCCAAGATGTTTTGGACATTGGGCTTGGGGCCCGTAGTCCAGTTCCGGGCTAGAAAGCCCGAATCCCATGAAGTTAGGGTTTAAACCCACACTTGGTTTGGTTAGTGGGCTTTGGCGGGCCCGATAGGCCCTAGCCCTGGGTCTTGGCCAAACCATGCAATTCACATCACTCCACACATCAAGGTTCGGGTGGGCCACATTGGGTTTGGGTCGCCCGGTTCAATTAGTTCACTTTACTTAATCTTACTTATTTGCATGCTTTTGGATTTATCGGGCTTGGTGGATCCATTGGAAGGCCCACGGGTATTCCAAGCTGGACCGGAGATCCATGTCTCAAGTTGGTTTTCCAAGTGACCCAGAAACCCTATTGGTTCACTAGGTTTGGTTAAAATTACCATAAAATTTGACAAGGATCAACAAAAACATAAAAGCTGCATTTTTGTCGTGTATCCGGCCTTAGTTGTCGGATACACATAGGCCACACGTGATCCGGCCTGAGTTGCCGGATCACCCTGAAATGGCCTTTTTTGGAGTTTTGCCATTTGGGGTTGTTTCCAGGGGTTCCTAGGGGTCTTCTACAAGTCATGTGGGCCCCTGGGGAGGCCCACATTGGTTCAGGTTTGAGGTGGCAACTCCTCTTGGTTTCCTTTGGGGCTTCTTGGCTAAGGCAAAGGGCTAGCCATGGGTGCATGGGGCATGTTGCTCCCCTCCTTCCTTCCCAACAACTACAGCAGCAAGGTGGGTATCTTGGCACCCCCACCTGAGTGCTTTCACTTCACCCGTGAAATGACATACCAAATCCCAACAACTAAGCATCCTATAATACAATGACATAACACCAGCACCAAAATACAGGACCATGGAACAGCAAAAATAAAAATAAAAAAAACAGCAGCTAATAAGGGAAGGCTAGGCAATTGCTAGGTGAGTGAGGGGCACATGGGGTTTGCGAAGAGGGGCTGCCTTCATGCAAGGTTCTGATGGGTTGGTTTTAGAAGCCTAGACAGGTGGGTAACCCAGCTAGGAACAGCAACTATTCCAGGGGACTTAGACATGTAAAATCAGCAAGCATAGAGGAGGTAAAGGGGATCAAACTCATGGGGATTGCATATGAACAATCATGCACTCAAAATAACCAAATCACCAAGCAAGTCATGCATGTGTCAACAAAAACAACTAAGAAAGTCTGCTGCCCATGCACAGGGCAGCAACCGGAAAAGGAAGTTCATATACACTATCAAGACTAGAAATGGTGGGAAAAGAGGGGGGAAGCATTGCCACGGGATTCTTCTTCCCTGGTCCGAGCACTACAGGCCTGGAATGCAAATCAACTCCACTAAAAAGAGGGAAACAGGGTGCTGCTGCTGTTGCCAACAGCAACCCAAAAAATGCCTCTCACGCCCATTAGCTTATCATGAAAGAAATAAAAGAAAAAAGGGAGATCATGCTCAAACAAACAACCTTATTTGACAAGAAAATAAACCAACAAGAAGGGTAGAGGAGGGGGGTCTCATGAAGGGGTACATTGGATAAAACATGAGGAACATGCTCCTCTGAAAAGTGCTGAAACCAAGCCCAAGAACAGCAACTAAAAGGCACTGAGATGTGCAAGAAAACGGAACCCCATGCTCCCTAAGCAAACCTACGTGGACTTCTTAACTGTGTAGGACCTCATGCCATGAAAATAAAAGCAAACGCATGCTTAGGATAACATGAAAATGAACCCATGCAAAGAAGGAGACAAGTGTAGGAAAATTTTCAGAAAAATCTGATTTTAACATATGGAGAATATGACATGATGGGGAACCTTACCTAGGGGTTCTTAGATTCTCGTTCAAGGTGGAGCCTCCTTCTTGAGGCCAAAACGTAGCTAGCAAGTCCTTTGATGCTCAAGCTCCACTCCAACAGCAGCTGGACTCCTTTAGCTTGCTTAAGAAAGTGAAGAAGAAGAAGAGGGAAACAAAGGTGGGGTGGTCTTGGGGTGGTGTGGGGAGGTGGTGGAGGCAAAGGGAGTTGAAGAGGGAGGGATTCGGGGGAGAAAAAGTG
Source organism: Buxus sempervirens (assembly GCA_947561395.2). Classification (NCBI taxonomy): domain Eukaryota; kingdom Viridiplantae; phylum Streptophyta; class Magnoliopsida; order Buxales; family Buxaceae; genus Buxus; species Buxus sempervirens. The sequence goes on along the minus strand of OX387184.1, from coordinate 32,797,503 downwards.
GGGGAAGTAAACTGGAAACCAAAAAAAGAAGCCAACCCCTGGCCAGAGGTGGCTGCTGTGCTTATATAGGCAATTTTAATGTATCCGGCATATAATGCCGGATACACTATCCCTTGTTCATAGCCGGCATCCATGGCCGGCTACACATATGTCCCTTTGTATCCGGCATCAAATGCCGGATACAAAACACAATCATTCGAAAATTAAATGCCGCTGCGAATTTGTCGGGCGTCCGGTGCGAATCACACTGATTGATCTTCTTGTATCCGATGAATAGTGTCGGATATACACTGAGGTATGTGTATCCAACATATTTGGTCAGATAAAAATTGAAAAATTACTGATTTGTCCCTCGACTTGACCGATTCGACCGATTCAACCGATTTGACACTTTTGGATATCTACGGATTTCCCCCTGCGAATTTTGGCTTCGTCCCTGAGATATTTGATGATTTTTTGATATTCAAGATTTAGTCCTTAAGATATTTTGCTGCGTTGGCTGCCACGTGTGTTGTTCCTGTGCCACGTGTGCAGTTTTCGGGTTTTCTGCTCAGAAACTTCGATGGCTCATATCTCCTTCATCCGGACTTCGATTTGAGCAAACTCTGTTGTGTTGGACTCGTATCGGAGCCCTCTATACAATGATATAGAGCTAAGCACCTGGCTCGGGGTTCGAAGACAGGTCAATTTTCGGCTGACCCCCAAGTTTGACCGGCCCACAGAACCTTCATCCGGACTCCGATTCCAGCAAACTCAGTTGCGTTGGACTCGTGTCAGGATTCTCTATCCATTGAGATAAAGCAAGGTGGCCAATTTATCACTTGATCAAAAGGTCAAATTTTGACCCCTCAAGGTTTGACTTCTTAGCTAGGTTTGCATTTCCAGCTCTTTCGGAAGCGCAAAAATGAGGTGCTTACAACAGTAACTCATGAACTAAACAAAACCAATTACTCATGATACCAAAACAGAAATTACACTACCAACAGCTCTCTAAACTTGACCTGTGGAACTCATAAATCATACCAATAATTGACGAAATAATCTCCAAAGGTTTTTAGCATTTTAAAATACCTCTAACATCCTAATCTTGTTTTTTGGCTAAGAGGTTTAAGCCTTAGAGTATCAAAAATGGGTTAAATTTGGTCAGCCGCACATTACTGGAGAATTTAGTGGGTGCGCTGACCTCAGGCCCCTTGGCGCCAGGTCGGCGGACCCAATTTCCCTATGCGCCAAGCTGCCGCTAAGGGGAAAAAGGTTGGAGGCAGCCCAGCGGACACCCCCTATTCTTCTCGGTATATTTTTTCTCACTGTCAATGCAATATACCTATGACTGTCCTAGTTTCAAGCCTCTGCAACAATGTTTCTATTCTTCTACTATCTTCAATAGACATTTAAACTTAAATCGAAATTAATCTAATACGTTTCATATCACTCTTCAAAATCTCATCGAAAAACTCAAGTCCGAAACTAAGATATTCCACAAACATGCAATTCGGCTAATCTCAAGAATCAAAACCCAAAACACAGATTAAAATGATGCTACTCACCTATTATATGCTCAAATCCCTGCAACTGCAACTCCTAGAACTGAGACTTCAATGTCGATCTTCCGCCTAGTTCCTTCTCTGATCGAAAGATGGTTTCTCTGAACACTCGCTGATCGGCAGGAAACCTCACATCTACTCTTCTCCCCAAAGCCCTAGAAATCCAGCCGCAGTTTCCCTCGAGTTCAAAGTGTGCCAAAACCTACGCTCCTAAATATGCTAGGTATTTATACTCGCCCTACCCAACATCATGGTTCGTTGCATGCTCGCCCACGAAATCTCCTTACATGCTCAACTTTCCCAGCCATTTGATCTACTGCATTGATCCTCCTCCTAATCACTCACATGTACATACATTTTATTTAAAACGACTGAATTCAAACAGAAAAATAATTCTAATTATTATCAGCACAATACTAACATTAATCTATCTCGTTTCCACGCTTATTGTCTCGAATCCCTAATTTACCCTTGCTTGCTACAATATCAAACCACCAACCCCACTAACGAAACTAAATTAACGGATTTGCCCCTTTTAATAATTTCTCCTATATTACTTTCTTTTAAGTATTTTTCTCTAAATAATTCCCTTTTCTCTATTTCTAAAATTTTCCATTAATTAAACTAATTGACAACAAAAATCTAATATTTTTAATGTTATTAAAAATTCAGGATTTTACAGCCCAACCTGGTGATTAACCCTGGAATTGGGTGATTAATCCTGAGCCAAAAAACATCCAAAACAGTCACAGTAAAGCTAATCGCGAATCAGGATTAATCGCCGGGGCTAATCGTGAACTGGGCGTGCGAACGTTGACCTGGGCGCGCGCACGTTAACCCTGATTTTCACTTGGTTGCTCGAATGTCCATGGGGAGCGCATGCACGTTGGCCATAACGCCCGAACGTTGGGCTAATCGCCCCTGGGCGATTAATCATGGACCTAATCGTGGGTGTTGTTTTGACAGTTCTTCATCCTTTTCTCCCCCAACCCTTTCCCAAACAACCCAAGCCACTTGCACAGCACCCTTATTACATGAAAGACATTAAGTAAATATCCTGTGTATTTATTGCTCCATTTACTTAAGTTTTTATATGTAAATAAGGTTTTACCCCCCATTTGAAATCAATAAAAATACTTCCAAGGCCCAATTCCCAACCAATAAAAAGTCAAATTTCCAGTTCATGCCTGTAAAGCCCCAGATCCGAGTTACGTAGTTAAACTGTAACACGTCTCCAGAGGTTAGCATGTAACACAGGACCATAATATCAGAGTGAAGGAAGAACATGAATATAACAATAACTATATAACAGAGTACGCTAAAGTAAACCCAACGGAAATAAACTCACATGACCAAGTAACTACCCACAAGTATCGAGCTCTCTAAGAGTATCTGAAAACAAAACGGAAACAACGGAATGAGATACGAATATCTCAGCGAGTAGCATGTGCATGGAGAAATGCATGGAGAAATAGTTATCCTCAATTATAAACATGCCATGATAAATAACCAGCACAAATAATTGATAGAGATAATCTTCGAAAATGAAAAACCAACATCTCAATAATAGTTTCCAATCATAGACCAACCACAATGCCGATTAAACAACAAATGGTCAATGTCATGCCTATCATTTAAATTGGTAAATTGACATGCCAAGTAGACATCCACACCTCCATGTACACAGTTCCGGCCTATTCAGGGTTTCAGATACTCTGAAATGATGGCCTACTCAGGGTTTCGTCATCCAATGCCGGCCTACTCAGGGTTTCAGCATTGACAACCAAGCCTACTCAGGGTTTCTGGCTGCTCTACACCAGTCATGGCAACACACAAGGCCATGTCATTTCACCAACGAACAATACCATCACATTACTAAGCTTAGACATGGATCCAGGTGAAGCTAAACCAAAACAGAATAACCATTACATAAAACTCAGCATTTTCAACAATAAACCAACACTGGTCACCATCATGTATATCACAAATAAATTCATCACAGGTCACTCTGGACTAGAATAGTATCTCAGGAAGCTCAATGGATGCTCTGACCCAAAAACACAAGTCCATTCGGCAATAGAATACCATTACTCACACAAAACAATACTCGTAAAACCAACTCAACACTTTGAAACAAATCACATAAACCCAGATTAAACATGTTCACAACTGAAAACAATGTTAAAACAGATATAAAGCTAAAATATTAACCTAGGGTATCAAGAGTTGAAATTTGAGTACCTACCTTCCGTCGAATATCACTTCTGAAGACTCCTAATACCTCGAAATAATTTACCCGAAGGTCTCTGAATGTTGGGAGCAGATTAAAATACTTCTAACATCCTAATCTAGTGTTTGGCTAAGAGATTTAAGCCTTACAGTACCAAAAATAGGTTCAAAATGATCAGCCGCACTTTACTGGAGAAGTAAGTGGGTGCGCTGACCTCAGCTTGGTTGGCACCAGGTCGGCGGATCCAACATATTGCTTGCGCTGAGCTGCCACTGAGGGGAACGAGGTTGGCAGCAGCTCGGCGGACATACCCTGTATATTATGACTCACTGTTAATGAAAAATCTCTATGACTGTCTTGGTTTCTCACCTCTGTAACGATTTTCCTATACTTCTACCATCCCCAAAAGACGATTAAACCTGATTCGAAATTAATCTACAAACATTTATATTACGCCTCTGAAATTCTTCCAAAAAGCCTGTTCGAAACTATATTTCCCGAAATCATGCATTACGGCTAAACTCATAATACAATCCCCAAAACAGTAGATTAAAACGATGCTACTCACCGGTTTATTGAGAACTTCTTCAAGCTTCCAACATTTCTGCTATTCACCTCCGGAAAGAAGGATTTAATGGCCGATGACCTCAGATCCAAGGCAGCATCCAAATCTAATTTAGATTCGAGTTCGCCATTACCTAAACCCTTAGGATATTTCACCTTCCTCTCGCCATCCAAAAATCAGAGCTCGGCTTCTGGTTTCTTTCCCCTAACCCGAAATTCTTAACCTAGCAACCTATTTATAGGCTTCGTAGAGGTCAATATTAACCTAATTTATTTATTTCTCACCCTACCCCCAATTAAATTTTGTTATTAAAATTTTCCCATGACTTATCCCCCACTTACTATATTTTACGCCCAATTTCCTAAATTTCAATTTTTCTCTTGCCTAACCAAAAACCTAAATTATTACTTATTAATTTATATAAAAATATAAATACTTAATTTATGATTTTGACATCACTCGAGATATTTGGGTTTTTACAATGCCTAAATTTACAGTTTTTCCGATTTTCATCAAAAGCCACTTTTTGAGTTTGACACTCAGATGAGTGATTTAGAAGCCCATAAAATTCTAGAAGGTTTGTTGATCCTTCATTAGACTACAACTAGAATTTGAGCTCGAAACTCCTTATAGATTTGTCTAGAAAAATTATATACCCAAAAGTCAACGTTTTCAACTAGACTTGGAATATTTTCTAGGTCCGAAACTTTTTGTCTCGGAATCCATTGATTTTTGGTATGGTGACTTTATTGGGGATCCTAAGACTATCCCACTTCTCAAATACATAATTTGTGGACTTTATGGTGTATGTATTCTACTGTGAATTGGCTTTGGATGTGAAGTGCTTATTGGTTATTTCTTACACATTGTGAATATTGATTTGATTTTGGTAAAGATATGATGAGCTCCTTTTATGTGATTTGAAGTGACGGTGTAGATCTCACTTAGCCGTGGTTAACTGGCAGTGATGGTGTAGATCTCACTTGCCCTTTTGTTGAATGCCAGTGACGGTGTAGATCTCACTTGGCTTTGGTTTAAGCACCGTTTTTACTCATTGATTTGATTGGTTTGTTTTGAATTGTGAGTCATCTAAGTGGATGTTGATCTTAGTATGGGTCCACAGTGAGTCTAGTATGTGTGTTAGTGTTGGCATGGTTTGTGCATTGAGTACACTCTCTTGGTTTGCGGAATGATGCATTGGTTCTGGTAACTGATTCAAAAGGTTTGTTTTACATTATAAGTTCTACCAAGATATATTTGTAGTAAATTATTGGGTCTATCTAGCTAATTTCAGGTGTTATACTATTTAGATGCTTTGACTTAAGAATATTAATTGCATAAATTGCTTTTATTCCTAATATTATATGAATTGCCTAAACTGCTTCTATTCATGACGTTATATGAATTGCATAAATTGCTTTTATTCACGATGATATATGAATTGCATCAACTACTTCCATTCATGCATGTTTGCTATTTACTGGGACTTTAAGTCTCACACGTTTTGTTTTACCAGATTTGTTTTCAGATCTACTTGGTGAGCCACGTACTGGGGCACATATTGAGGGTGAGCTTGAGCGTAGGCCCAAGGGCTTCTACTACCCCTAGTAGGGTTCGCTTTGTGTTATTGTATTTAGTTTTTAGAATCTATAAAAGGGATGTAATTATTCTTTTGGGATTTGTAGACTTGGAGTTAACTTTAGATTACCATCTTTGTATATGAATGCTAATGTGAGAGATAGGGATGGAAAGATCTTAGTTGCCTTTTCGTATACATAGATGTTATCATTTGTGGTTATTACATAGATGATCTTTTGTTATATAGAAAATTTTTAATTCCATGAACCTTTGGCTTATGCACTTTGATGATTACATTGTAATTGCCCATGTTAATTGTGTTTATCAGGTTCTTTTGGGCCCATAAGTAGGTCTCGGGTACAGGTTGGTGCCATGATAGGGCAGACCTGGATCTGGGGCGCTACAAAGTCATTATTATGAAATCATAAATTAATAATTCTTACACTAAACTACAATTTCTAATAATTAATTGAAGTCTCTTATTAATTTATTAATATACATCTAATTTAAATAGATGAATATGTGAAATTAAAAATATAAGGAAGGACATTTTAGGTATGTGAAATTAAAAAACAGTTAAGGTAGTTCGTGCTTTTAATAGTAGTATATATTATTGACATTAATGTAATTATAACAAAATTATGGAATAATTTCCTTCAACTACCCAAGGATGGGGGACCATCTGTGGCGGCCAACCCAAGCTGATGTGTATACTTAGTGAATTTTTTTTAGAAGGGAAATATAGATTATTATATAAGCCTACTAAAAGTTTTATAGTCCTCATACATTGGCTGGGTTTGGCCTTGATTTTTGCTTTTGTTTTGTTTTGTTTTTTTAAATAATAAGCATGTTTAGACAGTGAGTGCTTTTGCTTCTCTTGAGAGCAAAATTTTATTGCTTCTCAATTTTTCCTAAGCAACTAGAAAAATTTGAGAAGCAATAAAATTTTCCTTCTTAAGAAAAGCAATTATATTGCTTTTTGCTTCTTCATAAGAAGCAAAAGCATTCACTGTCCAAACATGCTTATAGCTTCAAAAAGCAAAAAACAAAGGCAAAAAGCAATTAATGCCAACACCGCCATAACCTTAACAATATTACTCGAGTAATTATCTTTCCATAAAATTGCATGATCATTTTGAAACGCTATCTTTATCATTGAATCCGCCATTGAAATCATTTCCCTTCTAATTTGTGATATTGTTGTTTGCTGAGCTTTTAGAAGTAAGATTTTGACATTCTCCAAAAGACGATTTGGTGTGGCAATCTTTCCCAAAGCCCTATTAATAACCTATGATGCATCTCCTTCCATTTCTAAAGATTTGATTGTAGAGGCCCGAACCCGAGTCAATGCAAAACCGGCATCTAATCCAAATCCAAGTGCTACTGGGCCCATAATAACACAAAAAAATACTAGATGTGCACGCGTCCGAAAACCCGACGTCACACTTCTAGGATATGGCTGGGATCTCCTAGAAGAGAAAATGGGGAATCGGAGTCGACACTGCCTGATGGGGTGATGGCAAACACCTGGGTACCTTAGTTTTGTCTATTTTGATGTTCTATGGCTAGATATTCCATGTAAGCTCTTGGTTATGGTTCGGGGAAGTCCGAAAACACCCCGGTCAGCCCCGTCGGTTGATGGGTCCCATGGGTCTCCCTGGTTCGAGTCAACTTGGTCTTGATCTACTCGCCCAATTCCTATTCCGATATGCAGCACTCTTATTGGGTCTGATGGGGACCACCTGAGTGGTGTGGGTCCCCTTTTATTTGATTTTATCTTCTTTACTTTAAGTGATGTGGGTCTGATGGGGCGGGCCCGTTGGAAGGTCCGCAGATGCTCAAGATGGGCCCATTGGGCCCAAGGCCCATGTTGGGTTTTGGGTTGACCCAAAAACCCTGCTGGTTTGCTTGGTTTGTTGCAAAATAGGCAATGAATTGAATAGGTGTCAAAAAACTGGATTTTTGCAATAGTAGTATGTATCCAAAATAATATTTCGGATACACCTTAAAAAAGGTGTATCCAAAAATACCTTTCGGATACATGCAGTCTAGGCTTATCCAACCTGAGTTGTCGGATAAGCACAGAAAACTATTTTTTAAGCTTTTCGGGAAGGGCATAGTTTCCTGGGTTCATAGGGCTTTTCAGTGACTATGTGGGCCCCTATGTGGGCCCACAGTGGTTTAGCACTTGAAAATTGGCCTTGCTTAGCCACCTACTTATGAAACCATTCATTCAAGGAGTATTCTCTACAACCAAGTAATGTAAGAACAAGGCAAACAAAAATTACGATATGCTTAAAATCAGTGGAGGGGGTGTATTTACTCATGCTTTCATGAAAAGATAATGAGGTTAAAGAGGAAGCGCAATGTGCCTTTATTCGAATGAAACATGCATATGCTCATGGATGCATATGGAAAATGAAGGAAGAGGCTTGAAAAACAAAATAGGACAGTAGGTAAAAATAGGATCATGACATGAGGGATTGATGAAGCATGCTATTCATATGCACATAAAGAAACCCTCATGCTAGACAACCATTATTTCTTGATAAGATGAAAGCAAAGATAACAAGCATGGCACTTAAACTAAAACAACATAATAAAGAAGGGATTTGGGGGGAACCTATGTGACGCCCCAGACCCGGACATGTTCATTAAAGATATATGCCGGTTTTGTGACATCAGGTAAGGTCCCAATAGCACTACTTAAACCTGATTTTAACCTAATAGACCAATTCATATCAGAGTGCTCTAATAACTGAAACAACTAAAATGAACATAACCGTGGTGCAAGTGGTGACAAAACTAAACCTGTATATATAGACATTTCCAAAAAAAGATTTACAGATATAGATCACTAAGTTTCACACACACTCTCTCTCTATGTACAATATACATGGTCAAAAAGATATACAACTACCAAATGCTTTCCAACTCTAGCCGGGATAATAATAGTCCTCCAACCTATACTTTGGATAACCCAGAAACTCTTCCCCAGTACGCAGCTCATCGGCAGGCTCTGAAAACAAAACCGGTAAAACAAAACATGCGTGAGACGATTGTCCCAGTAAGTAGCACAATGCATGATAAGAAAACAGTTCATATCAGTTCTAAAACATGCTATGAAATATAAACGATCACGAGTAATCAGTATAAATATCATGTGAATCTAAAATCAGCATAAACTTGGTAATAAAGTGAATCACGTGTCAAATCAGTAGTTTGCAATGATAATATCATGGTCAATGTTATGTACTTTGCTTAGATTGAGTAATCGACATGCCAGAGTGACATCCACACCTCCATGTACACAGTTCCGGCCTACTCAGGGTTTCGAAACTCTGAAATGACGGCCTACTCGGGGTTTCGTCATCCAATGCCGGCCTACTCCAAGTTTCGGCATTGACAACTCGGCCTACTTAAGGTTTCGGGCTGCTCTACACAGGTCGTGGCAACACTCATGGCCATGCCATTACAGCAATGAAGCAAAAACATTACATTACTAAGCTTAGACATGGATCCAGGACAAGCTAAACCAGTAGCTTGAAATCAATTTAACAAGCAATCAAAAGTTAAACCTTAAACCATGGGTCAATCATGACCAATTCCAGCCTACTCGGGGTTTTGGAATACTGGAGTTTTTATCATGGATCACTCTAGACCAAAATTCCTCCTCCATGGAGTTCTCAAATATAAATCCCAATCAACATCAACTTACGTAAAACTTTACCACAATTCCCATTATATCAAATGTCGAGGTAAACCAAATAGAAGAATGTTATAAATACCTAAAATTGTTCATACATGGTCTAAAAGCAATAAAACACATTCATTCAAATCATAAAAGAGTGCTCAAATTCGCTTTCATAAATCCAAATAAATCAATACGAATGTCATAAAATCCTCAACACACATTTTGGATGAGTGGAATAGTCTTAGGATCACCAATAAGGTCACCATACCAAAAATCAATCGATTTCGAAACAAAAAGATTCAGACCCCAAAAAAATTCCAAGTCTGGTTAAAAACATTGATTTTTGGGTATATAATTTTTCTAGACCAATCCACAAGGATTTTCTGGCTCAAATTCTGGTTATAGTCTGGTTAGGGGTAAAAAAATCTTCTAGAATTTTATGGGCTTTTAAATCACTCATCTGGGTACCAAACTCAAAACAGGATTTTTGATAAAAATTGGGAAAACTGGAAATTTAGGCATAAACTGAAAAGTTGACTTTTTATTTGTTGGGAATTGGGCCTTGGGAGTATTTTTATTGGCTCCAAATGGGGGGTAAAACCTTATTTACATTTAAAGACTTAAGTAAATTGAGTAATAAATACACAGGACATTTACTTAAATATCTTTCATGTAATAAGGGTGCTTTGTAGAAGGCTCAGGTTATTTGGGAAAAGGTTGGGGAAGAAAAGGGTGAAAAACTATCAAAATGGCAATTTTCTGGCTGGGCGCTCGAATGGTCACTCCAACTGCCTATCGGGCGTTTGTTTTGTCTAAATTTTGTACTTTTGGGTTAAAGTGACACAGGCTGGGTGCTGGAACAGTTGCTCGAGCCGCCCTTCAGGCGCCGGGCTTTGAATCATAAATTTGGCTGGGCGCTCGAGCCACGCTTCAGGCGCCAGGCCAAAAATCAGGGTTTTACACCATGATGAACAGTCACGATTTTTGGGGGTTTTCTCTCACTTTTCACTACCAAAACTTAATCTAATGATTCTAAAACTTTGGGAATAGCTTCATAAACATTAGGGAATACTTCTTACATGATTATAGAACACTTTAACCTACAAATAATGGCAAATCTATGGTTATTCTTCAAGTGGCCCAAATTCACCAAAATATGGAAATTTAGCTCTAAAATTCGAACTGACTTCAACTGAAAGCTCAAACATCATCAAGAACACCCAAGAAGTGTAATCTAACCATTTAAAACTCGATTCTCATAAATCAAACACAAACCCCAAAGTCACATGTATCCAACGAAATCACATCTTTCATCTAAACTGCGATTCCTTGAAAACAGCGAGTAAGAAGAGTGCTACTTTCTTGTGACTTACGAATCCAAGCTAGAAATCCTCTCTCTCTCTCTTCTTCCTTCTTCTTCTTCCTTTCTCCTTCTCCTCTTCTTCTAACCCTCATGAGTGAACAAAATAAGAACCCTTGGGTTCTTTGATCTTATATATATATATATCCTTTAAACCAATTAAACCAGTTCGATGAACTGAGCCAACCCAACCCAACCATCCCAAAACTAAATCAAATTAACAAATAACCCAATTAAACCAAATTCGAATAAACTGAACCCAACTAAAATAATTCTTTTCCTCAATTAAAACAATCCCGTTTAACCCAAATAACCCTAAACCAACAAAATTGAACTCAATCACTTAAATTGGTTCACTTGAAATGAACCAATCAAATTGATCCAAACTCAAATCAACTAACCCAGAACAAACCACATTTTTTCTATTAAATTCTGATTTAATTAGTCTAATTAAGTCCTTTAATCCTCTATTTACTCTTAATTAAAATATTCCCTCTTAATTAAAATTTCCTAAAATCTAGGATCTTACAACCTAGGGGTACATGAGATTTTAAGATAGGAGAGGGGAACATGCTCCCCTTGGTTATTAAATGGACATGCCTTGAGATACCACCTTACCACTTTAATACGGCCTCTCTTCCTCCCATTTCTTTTAATCAAACCCCCTCCTTACCATGAGGGGTCTCTCACTTGAGAGGAAGAGAAACATAAAAACAAATAAACACTTAAAGTAAGGACAAGAAAACTCATGGAGACCATAGGTAATAAAAAATGCTTGGATTGCGTCTATTTTCACTTATGTACAATAAAACCTACCAAGAAACTTACCTTGGGGGTTAGGGATCCACTTGAGTGTGTCGAGCTCTTTGGAGGCACCACCAATAGCAGAACACCTCCTCTTCAAGCACCAAAGAGGGATCTCCAAGCTTCCTCTAGGTCTAGAGTGAAGGAGAAGAAGGAGAAAAGGGGCTGGGGTAGGTTCAAGTGTGGTTAAAAGGGTTAGGAGGGGTAGAAGAGGGGCTGGTCATGTAGGGAGAGGAGATCGTAAAACCCTGGATTTTCCTAAAATAAAATAAAATAAATAAGCCTAAATATTTAGAAGTTAAGATTTAATTTAGGTATTGGAGGAATAACATTATGATCCAAAGAGATATTAGTAACCAAATAAATAAACAATAATTTTGAGTAATTAGGAATTTAAATAGTGGCTTCAGTTAAATAGGAAAGAGAAGAGTTGATTTAGATAAATTGGGAGAGTGAATTAAATATGAATGTTTGGGAAGATAGGTATTAATCCAAGTGTAGTTTATGGTTAAGATTGATGTGAGGAATAAAGATGAGAATTTTGGAAAGAATTCAAAGGTTAGTCATGGAACTATAAGAGAGGGGTATTTTGGTAATTTTCAGAAAGGGCAAATTATGAATTAAACCATTAAATAATAATTAGAATTAGAAAATAGAAGAAAATAAATTATTGAGTTGAGTTTGAAAATAAATAGTGATAATTAAAGCATAAAAGAGGAAAAAGGGCAATTAGGTAATTACGAGCCTTAATTGGGAGAAAAAGCAATTTTATTGGGTGTTGGGTGATACTTAGGAATTAAATAGGTGTTATGCACAAAAATAAGTTAAAAGGAGGAGTTTAGATAGAGAGAAATCTAATTAGTATAGTATTAGTAGAAAATTAGAAAGTGGAGAAAAAGTAGAAATTAATTAGAAAGTGTTTTAATTCTAATTGGACTTCTTGAGGATTAGAGTGTTTAAAGAAGGGGTTATTAGGGTTGATTTAGGACTTTTCCAGCTTAGTATAAATAGAAGAGAAAGGGGTAAAAAGAGGGGATTTTCGTGTAGAAGAGAATGAGAGAAAAGAGAAAAGAAAGGAGAGATTTAGAAAGAAAAAGGAGTTGCAGAGATGGCCGATTAGCCAAATTTGAACGACGAGCTACAAAGATCCAACCATTGGTTTGGCCTGAAATTTTGATTTTATGATCTACTCATGAGGGAATTCACTCTGAACGGTGGAGATTTGATTTGGAGAAGTCTAAGAGGGTGTGAACTAGCTCTGAAAATAGGCATAGAAGGAGATCTCGGCAGATCTGGGTTTATTCAAAGAGGCAAGTAGCAAACCCTTGAAACTGGAGATAATGCATGTTTTCTTGTGATTTAGATGTTTATCCGTGGTGTTATTCGGGTTGGATTTCATTGGAAAAGTTTGATGATTATAAAGTTTTGATTTGGTGATTTAAAACTCTCTTTAAGAACCAAGAAAAGTGTTGCACATGGGTGGTTTAATCTAGAAAGAAATCTTAGATAAATATAAAGATGATGGAATTAGTTTAGGGGTGTCTCAAATCTAGTTTAGGATGAAATACATATGTTTAGATCCAAATTACAATAATAATAGAAGTAGAAAGTTCAGAAAATTCAGCAAAACCTAGAAAACTGAGTTTTGGGCAGAGCGCCCGAAAGCCAGCTCGAGCCTAACCACGGGGGACCTACCTGTGTATTTAAAACAGAACCTGAAAACCAGTCGCCCAAAAGACCGCTCGAGCGCCTCTTCGAGCGATCTATGTCAGAATTTCCAGATTTTGGGATTTGTGCCCAGATTTAATTTTTAATGATTTTTCTGTAAATTCTAAAGTTGTAACACCTGTAAATAGGTTAATTTGAGATGTAGGAAGCGGTGGAATTAAATTTGGATTAATGTATTGAAATTTGGAATGATGAATGTAAATGTGAATCTTATGGAGATGTTTTGAGGAAAAAGAGGACTTAACATATTTAGACTTGATTTTGGGTAGCTTTACCTATTCGTAAATTTCCCCACAGACCTAAATTTACCTCTGGAAGGGTTAAATATCAAAGTTAATAAATTTTTACACCTTATATTCTTTAAAAGGTAAAATATGGGTATTCTTTAGCAAATATCTAGAATAAAAACCAACTAGGGGATGAATTTTTGTGAATCATAAAATATTGATTTGGCAAATTATCTAACACTTTCACATGGGTAAATTAAGAGTGTCCATATTATTAAATTACTGTTAAGAAAACTAATGAGTGATTTGGGCACGTTTAACTATAAATATTGTGTTTTCAAGGCTTGGATTGTGTTTTCTATTTATTTCCAGATTTGATCCATTTCTTGCATTCGATGTTACATCTCTAGACATTTGCATATGGTTTCATTAAGGAATTGACAGAATTATTGAAGACCTTCGTGTACCTCGGGGATGCCTCATGTATCTTGGGATGATATTGTTATTCTTTTATCCTTAGTCCATGTACTCGGCGGGATACTTTTTCAATTTGTGTATTCGGTGGGAAGCTGGTTACTTGTGTTTATATCCTCGGTCCGTGTACTTGGCGGGATACTTCCTCAATCCATATACTCGATGGGAAGCTGGTTATTTGTATTTATCCTTAGTTCGTGTACTCGGAGGGATACTTCCTAAATTCGTGTACTCGGTGGGAAGCTGGTTAATTGTGTTTACTTCCTCAATCCTTGTACTCGGTGGGAAGCTGATTAATTGTGTTTACTTCCTCAATCCATGTACTTGGTGGGAAGCTTGTTGTTTTGTGGCTGGTGCCTTTTTATCCTCAGTCCGTGTACTCGGCGGGATACTTCTTGGTGTTTGTGATTATTTTTCATTGTGTGATGTTACAGATGTGGTATGCTATTTGCCATGATTTCTATATTATTGTTTTTCTAGTTCTTGTTCTGGTTTAATCGTACACCTCATGACTTATTTTATAGAAACATATACTGATTTCATTGATGCACCTTGCTACTTGTTGAGATTTATTCTCACTCCGGTTTCTCCCATTTTTCAGGTACTCTTGGTGAGGACGACGAGCTTGGGCTAGTATGTAAAAGGGGTTGTCAGTTTAGTTGTAAAATTAGTTTCATGAGATTAAGAACATTGTAATTGTTAAAGATTAGTTGTTAGTGGATATTATTTCTTGTTGCCGCATAGAACTCTGATGATGAAATAAATAAAGGCTTAAATGGATTCAGATTTTTAGTTGCTTTTGTTACTTACTATAACACCTCGAGTTTTGGGAAATGGACTCGGAACCGGGGCGTTACAAGAGAGGGCAGAGCCAAAAAAAAAAAGAGGGAATGGCCAAAGGAGCTTGAGCCTCTTAGCACCCCCCCACCTCCCTTTTTATAGGGGAGGTTGCTTAGTTGTTAAGAAAGACCCATTTTTAATTATCTTTGTTAAGAATAACTTTCTTATTATTGTTTTTTACTTATGACATTTCTATTATTATTTTTTACTTAATGGTTAAGAATGACTTTTTTGTTATTATTTTTTACTTAGTGTTTAAGAATAACCTTATTATTATTATTTTTGTATGCTTAGGGGTTAAGAAAGGGTCACGACCATGTGGCGCAGTTTGCCACATGGACAGCTTATATGCATTTTTGACCTAGGACTTGAACTGCTCACAGATTCTTCATCTGGGCTCCGATTCTGGCAAACTCAATTGCGATGGAACTGGGTCGAGATCCTCTATCCACAGGGTTTTGCAGCAAATTGAAGTTTTAAGCAGAAAGCAGAAGTCGCGTCCGAAATTTTAATCTTCTCATATCTCCCTGAATTGAACCCCGATTCTGGCAGATTCAATTGCGTCGGAATCGTGTCTGGATTTCCTTTTTTCAGGGATAGAGAAAGCAGATAATCTAATTTTGAGCAGAAAGTCAATTTCTGCTCCACCGGGACTTGATCTGCCCATAAATCCTTTATCTGGACTCCGATTTCGGTAAACTCAGTTGCGTCGGAACCGTGTTAGGATCCTTTATCTGCTCGAATAAAATTGGGCAGCTAATCCGGGTTTGAGCAGAAAGTCAATTTCTGCTCCCCCCAGGTTTGACCAACTTATAACTTCTTCATCCGGGCTTTGATCTAAGCAAACTCAGTTGCGTTAGAATCGTGTCGGAATTTCCTAATCATTGGGAAGAAGTATGGTGGTGGATTTGCACCTGATCAAAAAGTCAACTTTTGTCCCCTCAGGGTTTGACTTTTCAGTTAGGGTTTCCATTTTTAGCACTTTTTGGTTTAATCAAAATTTGGGTGCTTACTGTAAGACCCTGAATTTTCACATAATAAATAAACAAATAAATAAAAGAAAATATGAGTTTAAGTTATAATTAAATAAAAAGTGAAAATTTAGAGGATTAGAAATTCAAATCAATAAAAAATTCGTAAATGAAGGAGAATTTCCAAGGAAGTTAACTTAGAAGGGAAAAGGGTATTTTGGTAATTTTCAGAAAGGGTAATATATGAAATAAGTTATTAAGTAATACTTAGAATTAGAAAATAGAAGGAAAAAAATTATTAAGTTGAATTTGAAATTAAATAGTGATAATTAAAGCATAAAAGAGGAAAAAGGGCAATTAGGTAATTTTGGGTCTTAATTGGGAGAAAAAGTAACTTAAATGGGTTTTAGATGATATTTAGGAATTAAATAGGTGTTATGCACGAAATTTAGTTAAAATAAGGAAGCTAGATTGTGAGAAATTAAATTAGTATCATATTAGTAGAGAAATAGAAGGTGGAAAAAAAGTAGGAATTAATTAGGTGTTAGACTTTAATTAGACCACCTTAAGGTTAGCCCAATTAAAGGAGCCTATTAGGGTTGGTTTAGGATTTTTAAAGCCTAGTATAAATAGAGAAGAAAGGGGTGACGAGAGAGAATTTGTGTGAGTTAAATAATGAGAGAAAAGAGAGGAAAGAAAGGAAGAAGAAGGCTGCTGCAAAGGAGTCCGACCAATCTTCATCAAAACGCGATTGGGGAAATCCAACCGTTGGCATGACCTGAAATTTGAAGGTATTGGTCACAACTGGTGGATCTACAATGTGAACGGTGGAGATTGGAATTGGAGAACCCTAGATTGGGAGCAGAAGTTTGGCCCAAAATTAGAAACTCTAAAAAGGAAGAAGGAATTAGCGTATAAGGCAAGTAGCAACCTTTAAAAACTGGAGGATTTGCATGGATTTGTTTTCTGTGATTTAATATGGTTTGATTTGATTAGTCGGAACTGGATTTACATAGAATCGAATGGTTTATTTTATAGAGCTTTGTGTTCTTGAAGAATTTTACAAAAGTATAGAAGAAACCTTGATTTGATCATGTAGATAATTATAGGATGGTAAATAATTGGTATTGTAAAACCTCGAATTTTCACATAGTAAATAAATAAATAATAAATAAAGGAAATATGAGTTTAAGTCCTAGCAAAAATAAAAGTAAAGATTTAGAGGGCAAGTAATTTAAATAAGTAGTAAGTTGAAAATAAAGAAAGAATTTTTAAGGAAATTAGCCTAAAAGGGTATTTTGGTAATTTTCAGAAAAGGGTAATTAATAAATAGATCATTAAATAATAACTAGAATTAGAAAATAGAAGAAAATAATTTATTTAGACATGTTAGAAATTAAAAGGAATTAATAAAAGCCTAAAAGTGGGAAAAAGGGTAATTAGGAGATTTCAAGTCTTAATTTGGAGAAAATAAGGTTTTAGGTGATATTAAGGTTTAATTAAGTATTATGCATGAACATAGGTTGTAAGTAAGAGTTTAGACGATAAGAGATTTAATTAATAATGTTTAAGTAGGAAAATAAAATGTGGAGAAAAAGTAGGAATTAATTAGAATGGGTTAGACTTTAATTAGACCATGGTTGGGTTAGCCCAAATTAAAGTAGCCTATTAGGGTTAGTTTAGGATTTCTAAAGCCTAATATAAATAGGAGATTAAGGTTAGACAAGAGAGAATTTTCGTGGGTTTATTATTGAGAAAAAAGAGGGAGAGAAAGGAAGAAGGTTGCTAATGGAGATGTCTAACCAGCCATCATCAAATCATGATCGGGGAAAATCCGTACGGTGGATCACCTTCAAATTTGGAGGTTTTGATCTTTACTGATGGAACTACAATGTGTACGGTGGAGATTTGAATTCGGAAACTCTAGCTTGGTGTGTTTGGGAGCAAAAGTAAGGCCCAGAATTAGAAGCTTCAATGGAAGAAGGATTTTAGCGTATAAGGCACGTAGTAACCCTTGGAAAACTGGAGGAACTGCATGATTTTGTTTCTGTGATTTCATATGGTTTGAATGGATTAATTGGAATTGGATTTACATGGAATCAAAGGATTTATATGTTAGAGTTTGGTATGCTTGAATGAATTATTAAAGTAATGAAGAAAACTTAGTTTGATTATGTAAATAATAGTAGGATGGTATTTAATTAATAAGAATTAATCTAGAAGTCTTTAGGTATGTTTTAGAATGTTAGTAGATTAATTTAGATCAAAGAAACATATAGCAAAAGCATAAAAATCCGAACTTTGTAAATCTGGAAATTTCTGTTAAAAATTGCACGAGCGCCTAGGATCGCCTAGGTAGGCGCTCTATGTAAAATTTGCAAATTTTGAAAATTTTGTAATACGAATAAACATCCAATAATTTTTCTGATTAGTTAAGCATATTAGCATCTTTATAAGGACATAATTAAGGTATAAAAATTATAAAATTAAATTGGAAAGATTAATCAATAAATTGAAGGTTATAATGAAAGGGTGTGCATAAAAGGGTCTAAATGGTATGGGATATTGATAGAAATAATTCTACTGGAATTCCTAGGGTAAAAACATTTCTTAAACTTTATTTTAGGTCTGTAGTACATGCTGGAGAAATAAAATACAGAAAACCTAAATAGAAACTATCTTAGGTGTTAAGATAGGAAATTGGATTCTAATAAAGGAATTAATAATGAAAACTCTAAGTACAATTTGATTTAATTTATTTACACTTTCAATATGAATGTGGGCTACTGGAATTGCATAAATTCTGAGTTTTATCAAACATACAATACATGAGTTTTATTTTGAATATATTTGGGAATTACATATGTTATTCTGAAAAAGGCTTTAATTGGAATTGTAAGAATTGAATCATGATTTTCTCATGCAAGTGAATATTTGGGTATGGATTGATATATTGTATGATGTCATTAGCTTTTCTTTTACGATTGGGTGATACGGCTTCTGTGGTTGAGTTGATACTAGCTTTTACGGCATAGATGGGTAATCCTCTGTGTAGAGATGTGTAATCCTTTACGGGTAAAAGTGTGTATGCCTCCTACAGTAGCGTGTCCTCCCATATGTGGTTTTATCATGGTTTGTGTCAGTGGGCTTAGCTGTATATGGATCCATAGTTTTGGCTGGTTAGCTAAGTGGTATTTAGTTTGGGTTGAGTTACTCCTATATGTGAGCGCGCTTCCCTTGCAAGTTAGTTTGCTCTAGGAAGGTCCTATGTCTGGAGGGACACCCCGGTGCGCCGCTGGTGATTCCCTATACATGTGGATAAGCGACCATCTCCATGTATTGATTCTGGTGCTGCATGCTGGTGGTACATGCGAACTCTGTTGAGTTCGTGCGCAATAAGTCGGTGACTATGGCTCTTGTCTATAGCTGCACTGCATGGGGCTTGAGTATCATTAAGTAGCACTGCCCCTAAGCCGCACGGTGGTATAGCAGTTAGTTGAGTGTCATCTCAAATACTTATCATCTTTGTGAGTCCTGCAATGGCACGTGTTTTATTACTTTTGTTGGTTTTACCCCGATAACATCTTTTTGCTGGTATATACGAAAGAATACATGTTTTATTGCTTTATTTGGAATTGCCATCAATAACTTGAATTCATCGCTTAATCGTGGATTAATCGCATACCTCATGACTATTTGCTTACATTGGACTGTTTCTTATTGCATGCACCTGCTACTTGTTGAGATGTAAATCTCACTCCATTTTCCCTTATTTTTTTTCAAGTTGCTCAGAGAGATCGCGAAGATGGGGTTTATTTGATGGGTAGAATTGTCATCGATATAAATGTTCACATGTTGATTAGATAAATGTGATTGTAAAATGAATTGAATATATTGATTAAAGAATTGTTTTTTTTATTGGCCACCAGAACTCTAATGTAACTAATAAATTTAAAATTATTGTGAATCTTAGTTTGTATCTGACCCAAGCTTTGTGGTAACACTTCGAGTTTGGTTGTTGAACAGGACTTGGGTTGTTACAGTAGCGAACCGGGTTCGGGTTGGGTGCCGGTTCGCATTGACCCGGGTTCGGGGCGTTACAGGTACAAATTAATCTAGGAGGTAGTAGGTGTGATTATAGTATTAGGGAATTAGTTTAGAGCAATTAAACTCAAAGCAAAAGCATAAAAATCAAAACTTCGAAAATCTGGGAAATTATAGCCAAAATTTGAACTAGCGCCTAGGATCGCCTAGCTTGCCAGGGGTAGGCGCTTTATGAAGAAAAGTTTGATGTAGGGGATTTTTGTAATCCAAATAAATTTCTAATAATTTTTCTAGTAACTTAATTATTCTAACATCTTTATGAAGACCTAATTGAGGTATAGAAATTATAAAAATTAAATTTGGTAAATAACCAATTAATTGGAAGTCCTAATGATAGGTTAGAGTATGAAAAGGACTAAATTGAAGGTAACAGCAATAGGAATAATATTAGCTATTTATGGATTAAAATTACCTTCTAAACTATATTTTAGGTTTAAGGAATGTACTGTAAATTAAAAATACAGAAAATTGGATTAGTGGTCATCTTAGGTATTAATATGGTAACTTGGAATATAATAAGGGAACGAATATGGAAACTTTAGGAAAGTCATGAATTATTGGTGTTTGTGCTTTAGAATTTGAATACTGATTTTCTGGAATTTCATAAATTCGGATTTTTATTGAATTTATGAATCATGAGTTTTATATTGAATATAATTGAGAAATTGCATATGTTATTCCGCAAAAGGCTATATTTTGGTTTATAAGGATTGAATCATGGCTTTCTCTTGGAATTAAACATTTTGGTATGGATTGGATTGTGGTATGATGTTATTTGCTTTTCTTTTACGGTTGAGTGATATTGCTTCCTGTGGTTGAGTTGATACTAGCTTTTACAGAAGAGATGGGTAATCCTCTGTTGTAGAGATGTGTAATCCTCTACGTAAAGATGTGTAATCCTTTATGGTAAAGGTGTGTATGCCTCCTACAGTAGCGTGTCCTCCCGTATGGTTTTTAATCGTGGTTTGTGTCAGTGGGCTTAGCTGTATATGGATCCATAGTTTTTGGCTGGAGAGCTAAGTGGTATTTCTTTTGGGTTGAGTTACTCCTATGTGCGAGTGCGCTTCCATTGCAAGTTAGTGCTTTGGAAGGTCCTATGTTTGGAGGGACACCCCGGTGCGCCGCTGATGATTCCCTGTACATGTGAATAAGCGGTCACCTCTATGTATTGATTTTGGTGCTGCATGCTAGTGGTACACGGCAACTCTGTTGAGTTCGTGTGCAATAAGTCGATGACTATGACTCTTGTCTAAGGAAATGTCTCGGGCTTGAGTGTCTTAGTAGCTTCGCCCATAAGACCCACGGTGGTATACCAATAACCAAATCCGCCCTGCGGATAATAAGAAAATAGGCAACAGCCTTGTCACAACTGTGACCCAAAAATCAAAACAAAATGCAATAAGTCAAATGTCCAAACTCCAGGTTTCAACCGGAAAATATGTCCCGGATGTGTATCGACTCCATTGATGCACCAAATACGTTCATATCACCCTAATACAGGTATATGAACTCACAAAAAACAACTTTGGTTTGAAATAGAATCATTTGGAATAATGGAACCAAGTAAAAGTGCTTCTTTGGAAACATCTACCCAAAATCTTTATAAAATTGAATTTTAAATATCCGCCAAT
This sequence comes from Buxus sempervirens, assembly GCA_947561395.2. Lineage (NCBI taxonomy): Eukaryota > Viridiplantae > Streptophyta > Magnoliopsida > Buxales > Buxaceae > Buxus > Buxus sempervirens. Next base: position 32,775,753 of record OX387184.1, on the reverse strand, counting down.
GCAAACAATCCCCAAATACCCTAAACTTGATGGTACATGGGTTAAAGTTGGATAAAAACACTTCCGTAGTGAAACATTAGGTAAAAGGTTACTTTTCAAAAATTTGACAGACAGGGCGCTTGAACGGCCTAAGAATTTGGTCGTTTCAGGGTTGGTCGCTCGATGGATCGCTCGAGCGACTGCTCAGGCGGTCCGATACAAAGAAAATCCGAAAATTTATGAAATTCAATAAAAATTTCACAACTCAATATCCAATGCATCAAATCCATTCTAAATCATTCTAAAACACTTTAAAAACATGTTAGAACAATTTCCAAAAATTAAATCATCATAAATCACGCAAACAACTCATCAAACTTCTGGATAAACATGAACATCGAAGAAAAACGAAAATATTTTTGTGCAAGTTGAAAGGGACTACTTACCTAGTTTTTGAAGCTTAAACCTTCTCTAAAAGCTCTCTAAAATCAACTCAACGAATGCCTATTCGATCACGTCAATCCTCTATCACTTCTAGATCAAAATCATGTCTTTAGGAACCAAAAACAATGCTCTAACTTTCAAAACTGAAACTTTCTCTTGGTTTGCTCTTACCTGGGTTTTTTAGCACGAAAATAATCCTTCCTCCTCTATGACGGCTCCAACAAGTTCTGGAGATTAGGGTTTTGTTTAGGCACAAGGAAACTATGAGAAGAATATGAAGAAATAAGAAACGTGTGGCTGCTCTTCTTTGGATTTGGACGTGAGTTATTCATGCATGACTAGGTTCAGTCTATTATTTATTTTCTTTTACAAATTTACCCTCCTTCTTTAAACTAACTCAAACCAACCCATTAAACCTTAAACCAAACCTATCTTTGGGTCAACCCACTATCTTTGGGTTCGACCAACTCCCTAATTTAGACTTATACCTTAATTAACTTTTTGCTATAATAATCTGAATAATTATAATTAAACTTCTCCCTAGTTTAAACCAAAAATTCTCACCTTAAATTACCTTTCCATGTTCTCCTCCGGTTCACCTTGAACTCCTTCGGTTTGAACCAATATCTAGTCTCTTGCATATTATTAACCTTATTAGTTTATTTAATAATTAGTTTCATTTATTACTAAAATATAGGATTTTACAAGTCAACCATTAATAAACAATCATACATTTATTCTGATCACTTTGTTATTTAGGGTGTTTAATACATACTGCACATGACCTCATCTAGCTTCACTGATTTCTCATGGTGGCTAGGCATCCAACGCCGATTACCCTTGATGTTAGGCCTCTATACGCCGATTATCCTTGACGTATGAGCATCCATGCCAATTCCCAGTAGCAATGTGCATCGGCCACCGATGTTTCTTGGTGCCAGGATGATATAACAATATATAGTGCAACAAGAACAACAATAACTTGGTCATGGCATTATATACAAACACACCTACTTAAATTTATGGATCCATAACTTAAGATTGTTCATTATGCAGGTATTCATTCAATCAATTCCATGTGTCAAACTAAGCCCTTCATGCATGTACAATCTCAAGGGTAGCCCATGGCCTTACCCGAGTCAATCTTGGGTCAAGCCCTTTTTCATTATCTCATGGAACTAGGGCCACTGCCCTCCATATAAATAACATCAATAGCGGACCAATTCCCCTTTCATATCATGCCAAACAAATGGGCCAATGCCCTAAAATAGATCACATGCTTAAAAGAATAATCAATAACAAAAAGATACATTTATGGCGTTAAATCTCGCATTTCATGCCTTACTTGGGCAACCTAGGTCCCAACTCTTTGGAAACAGGTACAACTTTAATTGGGCTTTGGTTTTCTACTTCCAAGGATCATTTGGAAGGTGTTATAAGTGGTGGAATTGGATTATCCCATTCCTATAACAATCTGGAACATGAATTCTCTATAAAACCTATTTCAGTAGAACGTACCTAAAATCTTGGTTGTTTGGAATTTTGAGATGATTCTAGTGGGCACACCTCCTAGACACCTAAATCCTATATATACATGGGTTGGATTCAAAGAAAACCAATCTGTAGTGGGATATGTACTAAAATCCCAAATTTCTTAAAATTTGACCAGGGCGCCTGAATGCGCACTCGAGCGCTGGTTTGGGCGACTGGCTTAGCCTGACAATCAGCTATCGGGTTCTGAGTTTTTAAATAACACAGGTGGGGTGCTCGAATGCCCGACCAGCCATGCCTTAACTAGATTTTTGAACGCCAACGACCTGGAAATTTCGCAGTTCGCGATTTCTTCGAAATTCGAAAATTTTTAGGTTTCCTTCAATCTCTCTCATTTCCATGGTTTTTAGTCTCTAAATTGTTTCTAGGATGTGTGGATACCTATTTTTTATGGAACTCCTAACAAATCCCTCTCCTATTTGCAAGGAAATCAAGTTTACACAAAACCCCCAATTTTCCCACATTGCATACGAAAATGAGAAAAATGAAAATCTAGGTTGGGAGGGTGTTGCTTACCTCTAGCAATCAAACAAGCAAGTCTTCTTGCTCCTACAGCAAGCCACGAGCAGCACCTCTTTGCCTCTTTGGTTGCTTTCTTCACAAATCCCACGAAGGCTCACCCAAACAAAAATCACACCAACTTTTGGTTTTCTTCTTCTTTTCTTGCAAAAGTTTCCCTCACTTGCCCAACAAGATGGATGAGAGTGGGGAGTAGAGAAGAGAGTGTGAGAGAAAAGAGTGGTAGGAGAAGAGGAGAGGACGGTTGGGGTTTTGTTTCATACGTATGGGGTAAAACCCCTCTTTTCACACTTACGACAATTTCTCCCCCAAATCCTCAAGTCACTTCCCCCTTTGCCCTTCTCCTTATGAAACACCAATATTCACCATCTTGCCATTGTCCTCCTATTGCACACAATGAGTTACAACTTAGCCATTGACTCTCCCACATGGAATAAATTTATTTAATAATTTTTAGGGATTGCTCAAGTGAAAGATACTTTACCTAGGTGCACTTTTGGACAAGACTTGGCTTAGCCACTTGGTTGGCTTCGAGTCTGGATTTCTTCAACTTCACCTTCACTAAAAAATACAAAATTGTTAGGGTTACCTAATACCCCTTGATTAGCACTTAAGTAAATGGTCAAGAATCTAGGGTCTCACATTCTATCCTCCTACAAAAGAAATTTCGTTATCGAAGCTTTTACCTTGTGATTCACCAAAGAGTGTAGGGTACTTCTTCTTCATTTCGGCTTCGTTCTCCCATGTAGCCTCTTCTATGTTGTGATGTTGCCACAAGACTTTCACCAACAGAATGGTTTTGGTGCGGAGAACTTGCTCTCTTCTATCTAGGATTTGAATTGGATGCTCTTCAAACGTTGCATTCTCACGTACCTCTAGTGGCTCAAGATCAATGATAGGGCTAGGATCTGGTACATAACGTCGAAGCATAGATATGTGGAATACGTCATGTACATGGGTTAGCTGAGGTGGTAACTCCAATCTATAAGCTACAGGTCCAACTGTCCCAATGATGCAGAATGGACCAATGAATCTGGGTGATAGCTTCCCTTGCTTACTGAACCTCCATGGTCACGTGTTCCCACTTCCATTCAAGGATGGGAAGCGGTTGCAACAATCCAGGTGGCATATTGTGCTCAGCCTTCACCTGCTGACACACCAAATACTTCGACACATATTCAGCATTTCCCTTTTCATTCCAGACCACCAATAGATATCTCTAAGGTTTCTATACATTTTGGTGCTTCCAGGGTATACGACATACCTTGACTTGTGTCCTTCCTCCAAAATCACCCTCTTGATGTCATCGTCATTGGGTACACAGATTCTACCCCTGAATCTCAGTATGCTATCACTGACACTAAAGTCCTTGGCCTTCTCTGAACCTCTGCTCATCAACTCTCTTGTTTTCTGCAATTCAGGATCTGACAACTGCCTCTCTCTGATTCAGTGCACAAGATCTGGATCTATCTGCATACGAGCCATACTCACCCCCTAACTAAAGATTTGGAACTCTCCAGGCCAATCTCTAACCGTAGCTACAAGACTGCACTGGCTAGCCATAAATGATGCTAGGGTGGCAATGGACTCATCTGAAACACCACTGCAACTTAGTGCATCAGCTTCCACGTTGGCTTTTCCCGGGTGGTACTGAATGTCAAATCTGTAATCCTTCAACAGGTCTAACCATCTTCTCTGCCTCATATTCAAGTCTCTTTGGGAAAAGATGTACCTTAGGCTTTTGTGATCTAAGTATATCACAAACTGTGCACCAAAGAGATAGTGTCGCTAAATCTTCAAGGCAAACACGATGGCTGCAAGCTCAAGGTCGTGCGTAGGGTAATTACGCTCATGTGGCCTCAATAGTCGTGAAGCATATGCCACTACCCTACCACTCTACATCAACACACAACCCAGTCCGATGCCAGACGCATCACAATAAACTACAAAACCCTCATTCATAGATGGAATAATCAAAACTGGGGCTGAGGTCAACCTGCTTTTCAGCTCTTGAAAACTATCTTCACACATCTGATCCCACTGAAAAATCACAGAGTTTTCTTGGTCAAGTTGGATAACGGGGCGGCGATCTTAGAACACCCCTCAATAAATCTACGATAATACCCAGCCATTCCTAAGAAGCTGGGGACCTCTAAAACAGTGGTGGGTCTAGGCCAATCTGCTACTACCTTCACCTTGGATGGATCCACTGATATGCAATCTCTAGATATGATGTGTCCGAGGAAGGAAATCTGCTTCAACCAAAATTGGCATACAACTGGTGGCTACGTAAAGTATGTAGTACCACCTTAAGATGACCTTCATGCTCTTCCCATGTCCTTGACTAGACCAAGATATCATCTATAAAGACAACCACAAAGTGGTCCAAGTAGTCGTGGAAGATCTGGTTCATCAAATCCATAAAGACTACCAGGGCATTTGTCAACCCAAATGGCAACACCAAAAACTCAAAGAGGCCGTACCTCGTACGAAATGCCGTCTTCTCCACATCATTTGGAGATACTCTCAACTGGTGATAGCCTGATCTTAGGTCTATCTTAGAATACCAGGAGGCTCCCTTCAATTGATCAAAAAGATTGTTTATCCTTGGCAACGGATACTTGTTCTTGACAGTCACTTGATTCAACTGTCTATAATAAATTCATAATCTGATACTGCCATCCTTCTTTTGCACAAATAACACCGATGCACCCCAAGGCGATGCACTGTGTCTAATAAATCCCCTTGCCAACAAGTCATCAATCTGTATCTTCAACTCATCATATTCTGGTCTATACATTCTATATGGTTGTTTGGAAACAGGATGCGTGCTAGGCACAAGTTGGATCTTGAATTCCAACTCCATCTGGGGTGGCAACCCAGGTAAATCATCTAAAAACACCTCTGCAAACTCACAGACTACTGACACTTCTTCAATACTCAACTCCTTGCCCTTCGTTGGTTCTACTTCCATTGAAGCAACCAAATTGATGCGGATATTCAGCCCTTGACTCATGAAGCAATGGATTGGACTAGCCGGTTTACTGACTGTAATTGACTTGTTATGATAGTCAATAATCACATGGTGTCTTGACAACCAGTCCATACCCAAGATCATGTCATATCCACAAAAATTCAAACTGATCAAGTTTCCAGGCAACTCCACCTTGCCTAATCTAATCATACGGTCCTTATAAATGGTCTCTGCATCATTTGTCTCACCCAAAGGTGTATAAGTAGACAACACGGATTCCAGGCAAGAAGGGACTAACCCAATAGGGCATGCACAATTAGGCGTAATAAATGAATGGGTAGCTCCCGAATCAAATAAACTCATGGTAGAATGACCGGAAATAAATATAGTACCTCCCATCACTGCCAGTACATCTGCCTTGGGCTGAATGAATGGGGCAACTACAAAGGCTCGGGCCTGTAGAGGCTATGGCTACAGTGGTGCGAGCTGTGACCTCTGCTCTGCCTGCCATGGTCCACCTCTATCCATAGGCCTGCACTGCTGCCTCGGGCCTCCACGACCTCCTCGGTATGGATGTGGCCTCTGATGTCTAGGTGGGGCTGTAGTGGGTGGTGCCTTAGTCACCTGATATGGTCTACTCAAAAAGTGACTGATAGGTGGAAGGATGCGGGTACTCGTGTATCCGGTGACCATGCTGGCCACAACGATAGCAAGCTCCCACTAGGGCAAAACATGGCCCTAGCATGCGTAGTCATCTGCATCTCTAGCAACTAGCACTAACAACCCTCTGGCTCGGCTCTCCACCAACCTGGACCCCTCCACTGGGTCTCCTCTGATCACCAGGAATATATCTCTTCCGGGATACCTCCTTTGTCCTTGTGCTGGCCTAGATAGCACTGTCTATGCTCTCGCCTCCTCGGCTCCCCTGGACTGCGTCCTCTCAATTACTGTAGCTCTCGCCGCAGACTCGAAGAAACTATTGCTTAAGAACACCTCCACTCTTTCCCTGATGTCCCGTTGAAGGCCTCTCTCGAAGTGTCGAGTCTTCTTGCCCTCAGTATCGACGATGTGCTGGGCGAATCTCGATATCTCCGTGAACCTCGCCACATAATGAGCCACAGATTGGCTCCCCTGAGATATATGGAGGAACTCTGCCTCCTTCTGTATCCTCACCTCCTCAGGAAAATATCGGTCAAAGAACCGATCCTTCAACTCCTCCCAAGTATGTGGGACTCCCTCAATAGCCATCTCCGCCATCACTGACCTCCACCAGAAGTCAGCCTCGCCCTTTAGAACATAGGTAGCTAAGCCTACCTTGTCCTCATCTCGGCATCCTATAGCTGTGAAGATCTTCTCAATCCTCAACAACCATCTCTCTACCTCCATGGGATCAGGATGCCCATGAAACGAAGGAGGAGACATCCTCCTTAACTGCCTCATAGCATCAGTTATCTAATCACCCCTTTCATAACCGGGCGGATTCTGCCCATTCTGATGGTTCGCAACAGCCTGCTGCTGGAATAATGTGGACACCTTGCCCAAAACTCTCGAAACCTGATCTATCTGTCCCCTAGTAACTGGGACATTGGTTAGGGCACTATAATGCCCCAAACCCATGTCAATGCAAACCGGCACCTGACCTGAATCCGGTTCGCTACTGTAACAACCCGAATCCAGTTCAACAACCGAATCTGAGATGCTACTGGGCCCATATCAACCAATCATCATAATAAACCATACTAGGACAATCAAATAATCCATTCATTTGTAACTATCAGAGTGCGTAAACATAATGTGTGGAAGTGTAACCTAACATCATCATAAATATGAGATAAAATAAACCATCCAATCCAAATGATCAAGTCAGGTATCAAAAGGGTTACTAAAACTCTCAATCTCTCAGATACATTAAAACCAAATAACCAAAATAACTATCAAAAATAATAAGTCCCCATCACTACTCAACCTTAGATCAAATCCGGATAGTAATACTCCTCTGGTGAAAAGTCAGTCAAATCAGCATGGAAATCACCACTATGATCCCCCTCTCACGTATCAGCTAAAAAATAAGATGAAGAAGTAGGGTGAGATACGACTATCTCAGTAGGTAACACATGCATGCTATAAACAGTTCATATAGATGAAAATATATATTCATGCACGATTAAGCAGTTACGGATAAGCAGGCTCGTATAAACATTCATAACGAATATGAAATGCAAAACAACATGTAACCAATTTTAAGAATCGGAGAATAGTATCATTTACACCAAAAAACTAGATCCAGAATTCCACAGCATAATCCAAGTAAAACCGGGATATACTAAACAGTTGCATCCAACATAATATATCAACTACATGCCTCTAGCATGTGACAAGCTAATAAGAACCAGTAATCATGATTTCAATGTCATTGTATGGTTGAGATGAATCTCAACCATATGCTATACCATCATGCGCCTTATGGGCGACGCTACTAATGATACTCAAATCCAAGACATCTCCTTAGATAAGAGCCATAGTCATTGACTTATTGCACACGACTCAACCGAGTTGGCATGAACCACCAGCATGTAGCACCGAAATCAATACATGGAGATGGCCGCTGATCCACATGTATAGGGAATCACCAACGACGCTTTGGGGTGTCCCTCCAGACATAGGACCCTCTAGTGCAACCTAACTTGCATGCAAGAAAGCGTACTCGCACAAGGGAGTAACTTAACCCAAATGAAATATCCTTTAGTGATCTAGCCAAAACTATGGATCCATAACCAGCTATGTGTGGGCATGGTCGCATGGATAAAAAATGTGAATTTGGAGTCGCCACTGCCTGATGGGGTGTAGGCAAACACCTGGGTGCCTATGTTTGTCTATTAAGGCTTGGTCTGCGGTTAGAGATTCAAAGCAAGTTCTCAATTGCGGTCTGGGGAAGTCCGTAGACATCCTAGTCCACCCCGTCGGATGACAGGTCCCATGGTTTCCCTGGTTTGAGTCAACTTTTGGTCTCTCACTCACCCGATTCCTAATCCAGCATTCAATTCGGTTAAGTCTGGCGGGACTGCCAAAGCGGTGTGGGTCCCTTTACTTTATTTTATCTTCTTAGCTTAGAGCGATCTGAGTCTGATCAGGCAGGCCCCATTGGAAGACCTGCGGATCCCTTGGTGGGCTTGGTTAAGCCCACGTGTCCCCTGGTGGGCCTTAGTCTAGCCTGAGAGGCCCTTTGGGCCTCAGTCTAGCCTGAGAGGCCCTTTGGGCTTTGGTTCAAGTGAATTTGATTTTATTTGATGTTCAAGTTAGAAATTAAGTGATTTCCATGCCAAGTGGGCCGGGATTGCTTCGTCGGCCCTCGAGCGGGCCACACAATTGGTTGCCAAGTGATTTTGATTTATCTTTGATTAATCTTTGCCAAAATGGGCCAGGCCTTGGGCTAGGGGCCCTTTACCTGGGCTTGGGCTTGAAAGCCCAAGACTTCCTGGGTTAGGGTTTCGAAACCCTAAGTTTGTTTGGTTCAATGGGCTTGGTGGGCCCGACAGGCCCTACCTGTGGTCTCGGCCAAACCATGCCTAAACCTAAACCAGCATGCTTCAAAATGGGCTTTGGTAGGCCTCAAGTGGGTTCGGCCCACTGGATTGATTGGATTTGTTGATTTAAAGCAAAGTGAATGGATCGGGCTTGGTGGGCCTTGTTGGAAGGCACACAGAAAATCAATTGGATCGGGTTGGTCCATGGCCCGTCTTGGGTCTCCGGTTGACCCAGAAACCCTTCTAGTTCATCCGGATTGATCAACAAAACACAAAAAATAGCACAAGGTCACAAAATAGGGAAAATGGCATTTTAATAGTGTAGCCGACCTTGGATGTCGGCTACAAAGAAAACCACGCTGATCCGACCTAAGTTGTCGGATCAGCTCAGAAAGGGTCTTTTCCAGCTTTTGTCAATGGGCATGGGTTCTTGGGCTTCTTAGGGTGCTCCAACCTTTGTGTGGGCCCCTGCATGGGCCCACAATGGTTTGAATGAGGCCATTTGGTCTTCTTCTTGGGGCTTTCAAACTCAAACACAAAGGGAATGGGTGGGGGGTTATCTCCTTCCCCCATCTTCTTCAACAGTTACAGCTAGGGCATAAGGGTCTTGGTACCCCTACTTTGGTGGTCCCACTTCTCTAGTCCATGGGCCGTAAAAGCCTGACATTGAAGTCTTGCATACTATGCATGCTCATCACAAAAACCAACGTGTTACAGATCATGGCACAGTAACTATAAACAAATGGGAACAGCAGCTAATAAAGGAATCTTAGGTGGGCTTTAAGCATGCTAATGGGAGTGGGGAATGCATGGAGCTCAGGTGAGAGGGTGCATGCATGTCTAATGCCCAATGGGTTGGGTGTAGGAGCACAAACAAGTGAACAACTCAGCTGGGAACAGCAATGACACAAGGGCTTACTGCTGTTCCCAACAGCAACTTATCTGGATCAATGTAAAGGAGGGTTGTGAGATGAGAGGAGCCTGGTCAGGACACTAGGACAACAAGCTAGAAGGGCAACTAGGGATGGCATGGTGGTTGGCCGGTGCATGCACCCATACATGCATTCAAGGCAATCATAAAAGGAAAACATGGCATGCATGCACAAGCAAGAGACACAAGAACATGCTGTGGGTGCAGGGGACAGCAACACATATGGGATGTTTGCTCATGCAAGAGGGGCTGGAAATACATGGAGATTGGGGGGAAGGGAAGCATGCACACCTTGGTTAATGGGCTAGGCTTAGGAGAGAGCCTAAGCATTTGGATGAGCCTGCTGGAGATTTTTGGAGCAGCTGTAGGCAACAGGGATTTGTTGCGGTCCCCAGCAGCAGCTAGCATGGGTCTTGGAGGGGCTCGGAACAGTAAAAAAAAAAGGGGCAAAAGGGATCATGCTCACGTGGGTTACTCCTATACATGCATGCACTCAGATCAACCAGGCCACCAAGCAAGTCATGCAAGCACCGACAAGAACGAAGCGAGGAAACATGCTATAAGCAAAGGGGGCAACACTGTCATGAGAGGGGTAAACCACCAGCAAGACTATATGCATGCAAAAATAAAATCAAGAAAGCTATACATATGCAAACAGAACACAAGAAATGATCTAGCAGTTACCACCTTTGAATCTTAGCAAGACCGGAACCCAAGCTTCATGCTTGGACCAAGAACATTCAGAGAAAGGGAAGAGAAGGGGGCTTATATGAGGGTACAATAGATGAGATGGGAGAGGAACATGCTCCTCTCAGAAATACTGAAAATAAACCCAGAACAGCAGCTTATGAATCTTAAAAATATGTGCAAACAAGACTCTCATGCTCCCATGAAACCCCACATGGACCTCTTACCTTTGGGGGTTTTCGTATGGCATGAGTAGGGTGAAAATATGACAAAGAACCATGCTAGAGGATAGGTCACGGCAAGGAGAAACAAGCCACCTTTCATGGGCTCAAAACATGCTCATCTTTATGTATGTAAGGTAAACAAAAAACATCAAGGAACATACGTTGGGGTTTTACAACCCTTGTGTTGTGTAGAGATCCCCCTTGAAACAAAACAAGAGCTGGAACCTCCCTTGGCACCACCAACAGCAGCAAGCCTCCACTTGCTTGGATGGAAAAATGAAGAGGAAGAAGTGAAGAGAGAGAGGGAAGCTCAAGGTGGAGTGTTTGATGGGGGTAGACACAAAGAGAGGGGAAGGAAAGGTGGTTCGGACAAGGTTAGAGGAGTGGAGAAGTCAAGTGCGGCAGCCAACCACGTCCAAGGGGGTGCTGCCCCCTTTTTATAACATCCTTTTTGTATCCGACCTATGTGGTCAGATACACATGCAATCATGTGTATCCGACCATATAGGTCGGATATACATGATCCCCTTTGTATCCGACACTTGTTGTCGGATACAAACATAATCATTTCAAAACATTAACTTCTCTGAGCAGATCTGTCAGTGCATCGCGCGAATTAGGGGGCCGAATCTTTTGTATCCGATGAATAGTGTCGGATATGCACAAAATTATGTGTATCCGACATATATGATCGGATACAAACACGATATTTACAGATTTGCCCCTCGACTTGACCGATTTGACACTTTTGGATATCCACAGATTGCCCCCTGTGAATTTTGGTTTAGTCCCTGAGATATTTAGCAAGTTTTGGATATTTAAAGATTGCCCCTTGAGATATTTTGCTGCATTTGCTGCCACGTGTGCAGTTTCTGGCTTTGCTGCTCGGGAACTTCAACTGCTCATATCTTCTTCATCCGGATTTGGGCAAACTCAATTGCGTTAGAACCGTATCGGAGTCCTCTATCCATTGGGATAGGATTAAGCAGTTGATTTGGGGTTTAGTAGAAAGTCAATTTTCATCTCCCCATCAAGTTTAACCGGCCTGCCGATCCTTCATTCGGACTCTGATTCCAGCAAACTCAATTGCATTGGAACCGTATCGGGATTCTCTATCAACTGGGATAAAGCAAGGTGGTCAATTACCAGTTAATCAAAAAGTCAACTTTTGTCCCCTCAGGGTTTGACTTTCAGCTAGGGTTTTCATTTTCAGCATTTCCGGGGGTGCAAAAATGAGGTGCTTACACTATGCCCACTAGACGCCAAAAATCTCTAAGGACTAATAATATGTAAATAATAGTGCCTAGTGGCGCATACAAAGTTAAGTCTGTAATTTTGCTCAATATCGGGTTATCCAAGTTGAAATTTTGATCAAGATGTTCAATATATAGAAATCTGGTTAATAATATCAATTACAATGTCTCATAATTTAGTTAACCCAATTTAGAAGTCTATTTGTTATAAAACTTGGTTGTTTTCTTGTTATATATAAATTCCGGCAACTAATAACTTAAATTAACTCCTTATTTTATTTTTCTGCAAATCAGGATATTTGGTATTTTATTTGACTCAAAAACATCTTATTTAATTGATAAAATTGGTTAAAATGGTTTGGAATTGAATCAGTTATTGAATTTGGAAAATTTGGATTTTTTTACACTAGGCGCATAGGGATGCTTGGGCGTTCTAGGTTGGCGGTAGTTCAAAACTGAACGCTAACCTCCTGTTAGTAAGCGGTCTTGGGCGTTCAAAGTTTTATAACAAAAGCCGAGCGACACTTAGGGATGCTAAGCGCAGGCAAGGTCGGTGCTTTACCAAAACATCAATACGAGTTTGAAAAACTCATTTTTTTGTGATCTAATTGCTTCTAACATACATATAAGGTCATTATCATGCTAGATACATATAAATAAATCATAAAAACAAGCAAACGAATCGATTAACCATTGAATAGAAAACCAACGTAAAAAACCGTGCGTTACCTACCTCTGGAACATGCGTTCTCCTCTTCCTTCTCTAAACTGCAACGCTCAGACTCGAAAACACTTCTTTGGGATGAAATAGAACCAGAGCAACCTCCTTCTTCTTCTTCTTCTTCTTCTTCTCTGGTCGTTTGGTTGCTCACGGTCTCTCTCTCTCTCTTTCTCTTTTGCGGGTAACGAATACAAGCAAAATACGGCTTTAGGTATTCCACTCGTATGCTATTAGGTATTCTAACTTATTTATATATCCTCAATCCCATGCATCTCACATGCATCAGAATCCACACAAACGCCCAATCATATCTCCCCAGAAATAAAAAATATTAATCATACCTCGATATCTCACGATCAGACGGTCCGATCTACGCCAAACTCCTGATCTCCACTAATAACAACATCTCCTACAATAATAAATTATTTCCATCAATAATAATTCTCAAAAATATTAATTAAATATTTATTTTAATTATTTAGAGAAAATTCGGGGTCTTACAGGCACCAAGTGGAATATTTGCAGCAGCTGGAACACCAGCCAGAGCTGCAATAGGATCCTCAGCTGGGACGTTAGCTGGATCTACAACTGGGTCAATAACTGGATCCTCTGCCGGAATATCCGCGAGATCATAAACAGGAACATAGGTAGCTTCCGCTGCCGCTCTACGAGCTTTACCTCTCAATCTAGGAGCCATATCAACTGAAATTTTACAAGTACAATCAATTAAGACAAGAGAATTCACATGCATTACCAATTAGAAAAGAAAGAAATTCAAAGGAATACTTGTGACTACATCACTACCACTTCCTTGAGTATATCTGCAGCTATACGAAGGTCGAGGTGATTGTCACGAAAATTCTTTCACTAATTTCTTCATCATAATATACATGTAGGTATATATTTATTTCATGCGAAATTTAGCTAATAAGCTATCCCACTTGTATAGGGTTAATCACTTCGGTATATATTCAGCACTGGCTGGCACTTCAAATTACCTTAGTATAACCAAATACATTTGGCTCATCAAACACAATCACATAACGTAATAGTAATACTTATCCATTCAAAAATAAGGAAACGAATCCTTAGAAACAACCCAAGGGATCTAGCTATCATGCACTCATTCCCCAAAACCAACCTAAGGCTTCTATTTCAAGGTTTAGGATCTTATTGCTCTGATACCAAAAATTGTAACGACCAAGAACCAAGTCTGCCCCTCCAAGGCACTCACCTATCCCGGTCATCACAGGTTGGTCATTCGACCTAGTTGAAATGAGGATAATTTAAAGTTTTCCCTAATCAAGTGATAGTGGAAGAACAGTTCATGCTTGTGCGTATCAAAAGTGTGTAGATATATAAACGAAGAGATATAATAAGTCGAGCTATTACAAAAAGATAGGTTCTAATCACTCCTCTTAGTTATAAAGTTTACAAGTCCAAAAAGAAACTACTACCATATACAAGAAAATAAAGTCTTCTAAGTAGGTCGGTAGAAGTCCTCCTCTCTATACCCTGGTGCCTTGTCCTTTCCTTTGTCCCCAATCTGGTCCTTCAAACCAAACGTCAACAACTCTGAAAGCAAAACAATAAAACAACTTATGAGACGAATGTCTCAGTAAGCAACACATGACACGCGGGTAGTTGAAATAATAAGAAATCATCAACAATTCAGTGCAAGAAATGTACTGCAAATCTATGCTTAGGTGTACAAGTGAACCATTAATAAAAATCATACATTTATTCTTATCACTTTGTTATTTAGGGTGTTTAATACATACTGCACATGACCTCATTTAGCCCACCGATTCCTCATGGTGGCTAGGCATCCAACGTCGATTACCCTTAAAGTTAGGCATCCATACACTGATTATCCTTGACGTATGAGCGTCCATGTCGATTCCCCGTAGCAATGGGCATCAGCCACCGATGTTACTTGGTGCTGGGATGATATAACAATATACAGTGCAACAAGAACAACAATAACTTGGTCATGGCATTATATACAAACACACCTACTTAAATTTATAGATCCATAACTTAAGATTGTTCATTATGTAAGTGTTCATTCAATCAATTCCATGTGTCAAACCATGCCATCATACATGTATAATCTCAAGGGTAGCCCATGGCCTTACCCGAGTCAATCTTGGGCCTAGCACTTTTTCATTATCTCATGGAACTCGAGCCACTGCCCTCCATATAAATAACATCAATAGCGGGCCAATGCCCCTTTCATATCATGCCAAACAAATGGGCCAATGCCCTAAAATAGATTACATGCTTACAAGAATAATCAATAACAAAAAGATACATTTATGTCGTTAAATCTTGCATTTCACACCTTACTTGGGCAACCTAGGCCCCAACTCTTTGGAAACAGGTAAAACTTTAATTGAGCTTTGGTTTTATACTTCCAAGGATCATTTGGAAGGTGTTATAAGTGGTGGAATTGGATTATCCCATTCCTATAACAATCTGGAACATGAACTCTCTATAAAACCTATTTCAGTAGAACGTACCCAAAATCTTGGTTGTTTGGAATTTTGAGATGACTCCAATGGGTACACTTCCTAGACACCTAAATCCTATTTGTACGTGGGTTGGATTCACACAAAACCAATCCGTAGTGGGATTTGTCTAAAATCCTAAATTTCTTAAAATCTGACCAGGGCGGCTGAATGCGCGCTTGAGCGTTGGTTTGGGCGACTGGCTTAGCCTGAAAATCAGCTCTCGGGTTCTGAGTTTTTAAAAAACACAGGTGGGGCGCTCGAGCGCCAATGAGCGGCCACGCCTTAGCTAGATTTTTGAATGGGCGCTCGACATCGCGCTCGGGCGCTCTGTGAGGCGCCCTGGCAATTTCTCAGGTCGTGATTTCTTCAATTTCGTAAATTTCTAGGTTTTCTTCAATCTCTCTAATTTCTATGGTTTTTAGTCTCTAAATTGTCTCTAGGATGTGTGGATACCTATTATTTATCGAACTCCTAACAAATCCCTCTCCTATTTGCAAGGAAATAAAGTTTACACAAAAACCCCCAATTTTCCCACATTGCATACGAAAATGAGAAAAACGAAAATATAGGTTGGGAGGGTGTTGCTTACCTCTAGGAATCAAACAAGCAAGTCTTCTTGCTCCTACAGCAAGCCACGAGCAGCACCTCTTTGCCTCTTTGGTTGCTTTCTTCACAAATCCCACCATGGTTCACCAAACAAAAATCACACCAACTTTGTGTTTTCTTCTTCTTTTCTTGCAAGAGTTTCCCTCACTTGCCCAACAAGATGGATGAGAGTGGAGAGTAGAGAAGAGAGTGGTAGGAGAAGAGGAGAAGAGGGTTGGGGTTTTGTTTCATACGTATGGGGTAAAACCCCTCTTTTCACACTTAAGACAATTTCTCCCCCAAATCCTCAAGTCACTTTCCCCCTTTGCCCTTCTCCTTATGAAACACCAATATTCACCATCTTGCCATTCTCCTCCTATTGCACACAACGAATTACCACTTAGCCATTGACTCTCCCACATGGAATAAATTTATTTAATAATTTTTAGGGATTGCTCAAGTGAAAGATACTTTACCTAGGTGCACTTTTGGACAAGACTTGGCTTAGCCACTTGGTTGGCTTCGAGTCTGGATTTCTCCAACTTCACCTTCACCACAAAATACAAAATTTTTAGGGTTACCTAATACCCCTTGATTAGCACTTAAGCAAATGGTCAAGAATCTAGGGTCTCACATATACCGTCTACTATACATTTTTCCAATAAGATTTCAAATAACACATTAGATAATGCTTACCTTTTATCTAAAGACCCAATGGTCTAATCTGCCTCATATTCTGGATCCCCTTCTTCCATGTGATAACCTATATAAATCCAATCATAGATTTAGCCAAAATCACATTAAATTTTCAGATATTTAATTAATTAATAATTCTGGAAAATTTCGGGGTCTTACAATAACCTTCAATAGCCTTCAATCTGTTTCCGTTAATTCTCAAGCATGATCCACTTCCACCTCAACTTCATATCACAAGTGCTTAATTAGTTTAATAAGCCCAATTAAATCAATAAACTTAATAATTAAGATATACTTGGGTTCGGGGTTTTACATTATGAATAGTTTGGAACTCTTAGTTGTTTTATGGTGAAAAACTTACGAATTTGTTTTACATGTTTAATATTTCCTATTTATTTAGTTTTTAAACTACTGCTTCGCAAAATTCATGAAAGTGTATTTGGAAAGATATTGAATTATGTTTTCCTTCATGTATGTTGCTGTTTAATGAGATGTAAATCTCATCTGTCATTTTTAAATGTTTTGTTTTTAGATATTCTTGGTGAGGACAAACCTGACGGAGTAGAGCAAACTAGGATTGGGGATTTTGTAAAGAACGAACAAGACAATTACTTTTGCTTGATGTAGACCGGACTGATATTACTTTATTTCTTAGATGGATTTGATATATTTGTTCCTCCCAAATTAGACTTGGCTTCGACACGTGGTGGTAGGGGTGATGTGTCTATGTGCGGGCGTGCCAATATCCGTTGATACGTAATTCGGGTTGGGTCTTGACCTCGAGCACCTGTTCCAGGTCTATACTAAAATCAGTCTAGTCGTACTACAAGTCACCTATAATTAAATCGGATAGACGAAAGAATAAAAACTAGGGATTTGGTCTTCGTTTGGGTTCTTATTCATGTTTGAAAACAACAATGGCAACAATGATGCACTATGGGCAAGTAAACCTCATAGCCCGGTTTCTTATTTTCCGTATTCACCAGTCCATAATTTAAATTTTGAGCCAATAAGAAATTGGCCCAGATTTGGTGCTGCTCATCGGTGATAGGATCAGCCATGGAAAGAAAACCAGGGGATGATGAGGAATTTTAAAAATACAGAGAGAATCAGAGTAACCACTACATTTTCGTTGAGCAACCGCTTGCCATGATCCTAACGACTAACTTCCTGGGTTACCGTTGTTTGTTAAGATGGTTGGATTACTTGTGCGTCAAGCTCGGTCACAAACCATATTTTGGTGAAGACGTCACTTCTCACACGTATGGAAGTTGTTCTCTTGCTTCGGCATGTGCATATGCATACGTGTCTTTGCTTGTAAAACTAGCTTACGTCGGCGCCATGTGGCTCTTCCCTATTTGTCGGACTACGGGCGGCTGTAAACAATATTGTTATTATTTTATTTTGTTCGAGGATTACTATTGTTTCGTAGTGAGCTTCATAGTTAGTTCACCTTTTATCCATACTTATTGTTTGAGGTATTTGATTTATTTTTTGTTTACACTCCCTCTTTTTATTTGAAATAATTGATGAAAATTTGAAACTTAGAGTACTCTGATGAATGTTTTTAATTGTTCAGTCTGGATGTTAGTTGCTTTGGGCACACAAGGTCCACACCTTGGATTTTATTTAAATGAATAAATCCTGGTACGGGATGTGACACAAATCCTAATGTTCTCCTTATAGCGAGGGAGTGATTGGTCCATTCACATTAAAAAAGCATAATAAAAATTAAATATATATGAAGAGGCTTTGTTGGATATTTTAATAATGTGAACAAACCATTTTATTTTTTTTTAAGCTGAAGCAGTAGTTGTATATACACGACAATGCAGGATTCTCAATGCACATAATATTTTTTCTAAGATCAATAGTAAAATGTGCCGGATTTTGGAGAGGAATAGGATTTATCTGGGAGGACATTTCCTTTGAATTCCCTTGCCCACATTATAACGACCGAGGATAATGGAATAGTCTATCGGCATAATCATCCTCCCCACCACATTGAAAAAGCAAGAAAAACTTGGAACATTTTCAGCCAATCAATGCTTCGAAGAACAACTCACATAACCATTAGAAATTGCCATGATAATAGTTTCTTTTCAGTGCTAAGAACAAAGTCTTATTCTCGGACATGGAATTATTTGTGCATCTCCACCAAACAGGATATGACATGTTGATTTTCAACATGCAGACCAGCCAACCATTATACATCTTTTCCTGCTTGGTGCTGCGAGTGCACAATATATATCTTGTCTGCACATAGACTTCCGTCCACTTCTGCGCCAAATGAATGTCTCTGCATTCTCCATGTGGTGTTAACTCCTGCTTCTATCATTGTCACGTAATCCAGATAGCTGAAAGTCAATAAAAGAGGAAGAAAAAAATCTACTATGATTACGATTTGATAAAAGCTTTTACTAACCAGATTTTAAGAGTCGAGTTCGATCTATTTGTTCTTATCTCCTCAGAGAGTTATCTAAGAAATTAAACTCCCCTTTGAATCCCTTTTGATGAATGATCAAGTGGGGTACTCATATTTCTTTGAAAAACACGTATTATTTACTCTTTGCTTCATTATACATATAAACTCCGCTGATACGATATATATACGAAACAGTGGTTCATATTCTGAGCCAATATCGTACAGGGGTATTTTTGGGATTTAAAAAATACGGGGATTCGGGTTGGTACATATATATGTATCATGATGTAATCCTAATTGAATTTTGTTAATGGAATTTTGCAGTAGACGCAGGCACATTACCGAAACACTTAAATTTTTTGTGCTCTTGTTCTTCTTCTCCTCTAAATTTCTATTCATATTTCAAGATTCACAACAATACCAGATGAACAAAGTCTGGCAGTCCTTATCTTTTCCAGAGACTACTCTTCCTTCAATATATTGATCTCTGTTTACCTAAAGGAAGAAATGTGAAAATAATAGCTAGGCCTGTTAAGAATTACGTACAGAAGCTATCACAAGATGATTTTGGTGAAAGTCAATGAAAAAGCACTTGTGGTGAGGATAAAAACTAGGGGGATATTTCACATCAGACTTTGAA
This sequence comes from Buxus sempervirens, assembly GCA_947561395.2. Taxonomy (NCBI): domain Eukaryota; kingdom Viridiplantae; phylum Streptophyta; class Magnoliopsida; order Buxales; family Buxaceae; genus Buxus; species Buxus sempervirens. The sequence continues at coordinate 32,756,087 of OX387184.1, read as the reverse complement.
GTACCTGCTTGCGCCATAATTTACCACTATATGAGCTATTTCATGTTCAAAATGTGAGGTGCAGCTATCACCTGCGGCATCCTTATTAATGGCACGCCACTAGGCGCAACTCCGGGTGCAGATGCCAACATTACACAGCACAGTGTAGCCATAATTGGCTTCGACTTCACTGTGAGGAATAGAATTATAAGAACAGCTTGTTCGAGTGCACTTGACTCAGATCCTTGGTTGGAAGTGGACAAGTGCATTTGTCCATGTAAAGTCCATATCTTTTTTTAATTTCTTCTCTTCTGAACCGTGACTCTTCTCAAATTTCTTTCACTTGTCCTCTCTTTATTTTTCAGCTCTCATAAATCTAGTAAAACGAAGTGGACGTAGCTATACTTGAACTCCCAACACATGGCTCACCTTGAAATGCTAATATGGTTTGCCACTGATACTGCAATGCAGCGTCACTAGTTTTGACTATAAGAACATGCCCTTTATTTCTGTGGCTTTGCAACTTGCACAATTAGTGACATTGCTTGATCGTTCTGATGTTGTGGGTTGTAGCCATAGGACACTAATTTGATGGGATTTGCAAGTATAGTGCAGCACTGTTCAAACATCATCCAGGTTAATTAATGCATCCTCAAAAAAGTCAGTCGCTACTGTCCATTTTTCTTACTTAAAGACAAGATGATGAAGCAACTGGGTCAATCATACATTACCTATAAGGATGACATGGAGATCTATCTTATTGATGCTCTATCCAATAGAGTCAATTTTGTTGGATAGTAGGACTTTCTATATTCCATATTGTCGAGGGAAAACCTGTGAAACAGTGATGTTTGTGTTATTATGATTAGGGGTTGAGATTAAATAAGGTATCCACAAACATCCAAATGCAAGCCCACATCAGACTACGCAGACCAACTGCATAGCTTGTGATACAGTATTTTTATGGGAAAAAAAAAGGGAAAATTACGAATACAACCGTCTTTTAGAAACTTATTACATAAAAAGACGTTGAAAAGTCTTTCCTTCAAAAACCACCTGCTTTTTTAAATAAATTTCAAAGTGGTTCAAAAACACTGTAGCAAATTGCACACATCCCAAATTGCCCTTCTCTCTTCGTTCGATTGAAACACCCATCGATTCATCTTCTCGTTTTTCCAAAGCGATTAGGCGCAAAAACATGAGCAACACAGCGAACCCGAAGCGACGGAAATGCTTGTTCCTGGTGTTGGGCGACGACCGTTGTCATCACTGGCGCTTCCGATTGAGAGGGGTTGACTGACATTGTCATCTCTTTCGTCTCTCGTTTGTAGGAGATCACCGACGCTTGAGATCTGGTGGAAGCGGTTATACTGTGCCATTTGCTTCTGTTTGTGGGAGAAGGAAATGGCAGTAGAGAGTCTTGACGAAGCACTTCAGCTGGACATTTCCCTTGTTATAGGTTGTGGACAAATCTCCTCAAGGTAAGAACCGATTGTCCCTAATCCGTTTGCTTTTTAGGATAAAAATTTTTTGGTCTACATTTTTGTCAGGTTTCCATCAACGATGTGGTACATTTGATTTAGCTATAGATAATCTAACCTTAGTCTCTGAATCGATGCATTTCAAGTGCTTGAAGAAATTCTCAAATGAATCAGAACGTGAACACCATGTAGTTTTGGATATGGTGTTCGTAATGCCCATTTTTTTTATAAAAAAGTTCAGTTGAATGGTTGATTCGACACGCCCATTTTATCTGTATTGTTTTCTTTGTGATTGCAAGGATGCTATTAATGGTATGGGAAGATATGTAACATCCTGGATTTGCAGTGTCTTACTTATTTATGTGGTTTTCTTAATTTCCCAGGATAAACCTAAGGGACCCGCTACAAAAAAGTCGACTTTTACCGGCGGTAGACTCCCGCCGGTAAAAGTCAAATTACCGCCGCCGAAAGCTTTAACGGCGGTAAACCCTCCCGCCGCTTAATACCGAGCCGCTAAACTAATCGGCGACGCCCCCAACGGCGGTAGAAAGATTACCGCCGGTAATTCGGAGAAATAGCCGACGGGGATTTAACGGCGGTAATTACTGCCGTTAAAAACAATTTTACCAGCGGTTCTTCCCACCGCTTAATAAGAAATTTGTAATGGCGGAAACTTTTACCGCCGCAAACACTTTATATTAGCGGCGGTAATTACCGCCGCGAAAATACTCACGTGCTTCCATAGACCTTTAACGGCGGTACGTACCGCCGCTAATACTTTGTATAGTAAACACGATTCAGGTTTGTAGCGGGGGTAATTACTGCCGCTTTAAACTTTTGGGATTTAGCGGCGGTAATTACCGCCACTAAAAGCCTTTACCTGCATATACAAAAATTATAATTAGTGCCATGAAAATCCTGTAAAATCCTGTAAAATACCTCATTTCGTAGCAAATTTTATAACAAATAGAGCAAAAGAATTACAAAAAAGAAAGTGAATTAAAAGAGATTCTAATAAAATTAAAGTACTCCAATCATTCATGTCATATAAATTAAACTAAATAACAGTAAATTGATGGTTTCCATTAACAAGTGATATTGCAACTCGTATCAATTTAATAGCCCTGCATGAAAATAGCAATGAATCATGCGTCAGTAAAATTATAAGTAGACAAATCAATTTAGCCAATATATATATATATATATATATATATATATATATATAGAACCAAAGCTATCTTGTGTTACTCACCTCAAATAATAAGAATGCATGTCTAGCTAAAATCCCAAGGAGGACTATCATTTGCAGAAGTTTCACCAGGAGACTATAAATTGTAACAAAGATCATTAAGTGTGGTATTTAAATATAAAGATGATATGAATTTGTGATATATGTATTTTTGGAAGGCATTTATATAATACTTGTGTTTGACGGTTACTCATCATTAAGTTTCTAAATTCTGCAAATTCTCTGGCATGCTGTGCAACAGTTGCTTCAATTGTTTGTCATTGTCGCATCTCCTCTTCTAGTTGCTCTTCCGTACGTTGCAATTGTTCTCGCATCTTATTAAACTCATCCATATCGACATACCGAGATGACGTACTCGAGGATGCAATACCCCACAGCCTAGTGGGCGTGTGGCCAAACCCACAACACCGCACCCTGCCATGTGTGTCATGCCCCATGACTTGAGTATATACATCATCTCGGGCCGTCGAATCTGGCGTGCCTTGTTCCATGATAGTTCGCATTTGATCCTGAAAAAACTATTTATGCAATCATTGAGTTATCAAAATAGATGCTAATAAAGTTAATCGTATGCTACAATTATACCTACAATAAGAGGAAATAACTTACTATCTTGTCAGCCGCTTCATCATTGATTGGCGTGCCATCTTTTCTAGTATGCGTTCTTATAAAAGTCTCAGCATGGCCTGCCAATCCCTAATGAAAAAATATGATGTTAATTCATCATAAATCATTTAAACATCCACAAGCATAAATTAATACAATTGACTCGATTAAAAATATGAAGAAATATAAAAACAAAGAACACATGTAGAGATAAATAAAGAAAAAAAATAAAAATTTCGACAGCATTGTAAAATCCCTCATTTTCTTGAAAATTAAAAACTTATTTTCTTAGGGATTAAATTAATGAAAATTAGTGTTTTTGTAGAGAAAAGGGATTATGGGTAAATTCGGAAAGGTTTCTTGAGCATGATGGACTATTTAAAAGTCTAAAAGGTATGAGAAATTCCATAATCTTATTTAGTAAATTTTTGGCTCGGATGAGGTGGCAAAAATTAAGTGAAGCTAACTTAATTTGAGCTGCTAATGTAGGGAGCTTGGTGTGGTGGCATATTAGCGGATTGTATTTAAGTTGCTGCTGGAGCGACAACTATAAAATCAGGTCTATAGAAGCTGCTGGTTCATTTTGGCATTGTTAGAGTCGATCTTGGAATTTCAGAGAAGAGGTGGAAGCTGGGGATTTGCTGGAGCAGATCTGGAGGTGTGGAGTAACCTGAGTTTTGGTGCTGCCAAAGTCCTGTTCGAGAGAGAAAGTTGAGGAGATCAATTCGGCAGGCATGGAATTCATCTAGATGCTGTAAATCTGGAGAGTTTAATCTGGAGTTCAGGTAAGGAAGGGTTTAAATGATGCTCATATGGTTAACTTTATCAAGCAAAGATTTCATTGGAAGAGATCTGATCCAATTATAAAAATTCAGATCTCTGTTGGTCATTCAGTTTTGGAGACAGAGAACTGGTCGAATGCAATTGAGGAATTGAGGAAAATTATTAGAGAGTTGGCCTGAGCATTTAAGGTAAGTAGCAGTTTTCTTTTGCTGATTTTCGTATGATTGGATTTAAAGCATGGAATTGTTAGGTTAAGAAAATCAGTTTGATCGAAGGATTAGGAGGTGCTGTGTTTGTGTAATGTGCTGAATGACTAGTTAGATCTAAAGTAGAGTAAAATTTTAAAGAGAAGACTCATAAATTTTCTGGAGAAATTTTGTAAGTAAAACCTTTGTTTTGTGAAGAGTCGTATGTAGTAGAAGTTGAATTGAACTTCAGATCTGCAGTGGTGGTACGGGTGTAACCTTAGAAATGTTACTTCAGATTTTAGTTCAGCAAACATCACTGTACAGAAACTCATAAACATGATTTCCATGTAGGTAGCACTTCTTAATCTGGTCTTGAATGATTTAAATTGAATTATGCATAATCTAGGAACGATTTGAATCTTGTTTTCTCTGTTGTGTAATGGCCATAACTTCTAGTTTTGTTTAGCATGATCTCATTGATTAACTAATTCCAAATGAGTGTTAAAGGTTGGTTTTGAGGGTTAAGATTACTCTAGAAGTGGTTCGAATGCTAAGCATTCGGTTAGTCCTAATGAATGTTTGCATTAGTCAAATCTGAATTTGGAAATTTGCCTTGGTGCTGAGTGGTGAGGTTTGGAGCCTACCTTCCCAGAGGTTGGCGCCAGCCTGATTTCTAGCATTTGTTCAAACAGTAGCTTTATTGTATATGTAGTTAAATATTAGAGTGTTGATGAAGGAATTGATCAAGTTGTGTACATACTCAGTTGTAGTAAGTTGTTGCTGATTTTTCGATTGAGGTGAATGCATGAGTGACCAGGTCTGTTCAAATGTTTTAGTTGGCTAATTTAATCCAATTAGGATACATGAATTGAACTAGATTTCTGTTGGAAATAACATGGATGTCAAGTGTTGTAAGTAGCATGTATTGAGCTAGTCTAGATGTTTCCCATTGAAGTGTGGCACCCAATTTAGCATATGGAATTGTTTTCCCTGTTTTCTGGTTAGTCATGGACGCCTGTCATGAGCAGATTTTCTGAAGATGGATCAAACAAGAACTAAAGGTAACTTGCTGTTTTATTAGGTGAATTGAATTGTGTTGGGAATGTAGAACAGGGGAATGGATTGATTAGATACATTGGGAATTAAGGCCTTATTGTTATGGCAGAATTTTAAAATGAATAGCATTGATATATGTTGCTGGTGCCCAGGTTTATTGAGCATGGCTGAGTGGTGTTCAGCTTATTCTCAATAATTGGATGTGGTTTTCAGCTTAGTTTCAGCTCACTTAAATATTGTTGTTGAATGTTACATGAGGTTTTCTTAGGAATTGCATTAGTTGATAAATGCTGAACTTTTAAATGGAATGGGAATGATTTAGAGGCTGTTATACTGTCATGAGTTACTGTTGGTGGGAATATTTTAGGTGCTGGTATATCATGATGAATCTAAACAGGGAAATCAGTCTAAGTTAAGAAAATAAATCTGATTGAGGGCTTAGGATTGTAATGGTTTAAATTCTATAAGAGTAGTGGGGTTCCATGAGTAAACATTAGTAATATACTTAGGAATTGTTGGTATAGTTGCTGGAAAGGAGTAAGGGGCATTGCTGTTGGCCTATCTACTTAGAGGTCAGCAGCAACTTTCAAATAGTAATATTAGTATCACTTATGGGAAGTTAGTTAGAGTTTCAGCTAAAGAGACTAAATTAGAAGTGGTATTCAGTAGGTAGGTGTGGGTGAGCAAAATTTAGCAGCATAGGAAAAGTTATACATGCTGAATTCTGAACATTTGGGTAGATGTCAAGTGCTACAGTAGTTGATGGCAGCCTTGGTCGATTTCTTTATTAACTATTTCCGACTTCAAATGTTGGAAATGATATTTAAGAAAGATATCTTAATGCTGAAACCTTCTCCCAGGCATATAAATATTTGCAAACTAAACCTGGGAAGTTACATAAAGGATTGAATATAGATAAATCAGTAATTTAGAAGTGACCTCAGGTTGCTAAGAACTACTAAACTAGAGTAACTAAGATTGTGGAGCATTGTTGAGTGGAACTCAACTCATGCTCATTAGTTGCGTATCAAAGACAAAATTCTTACTGTTAGAAAATAGAAGAAGCTGAATTGAAGGTAATGGAAGTGTAAGAAAATCTGGAACTAGAGGAGAGTGGGGGTGTTTGGTGCTGTTATGTACAGCTGGTTATATACATATATAAGCTTAGGTTCAAGGGGTATTAAAACCTACATTGGGTCTTCATTTGGGAATTATCTTCCTATTAAATTGAGGTTTAAAGGTATGAGCTAAATGCTGATTTGAAGCATGCTGTGTTTCCAAGTAAGGTACTCAAATTAGGCTAGGTTATCACCTTGGGTTCTTGATTGCTGAAATATCCTCAGCATTAGCATGTGTATTTGTGAAACTTAAAGAGATGGAGTTACCACAGCACTAATGGGAAATGATTACAAGGGAGTGTAGGGAACTAAAGCTACAAAAGGGAAAACATATATGAAAGAGTAAATTTCTGAAAATAGAATTATTAAGAAGGGTAAGTTTAGAGAAACCAAAAGTGTTAAAGAAGGAATTGGAAATGTGGGCCAAATAAGAGGGATATGAGTATAAATTCTACTTGTCATTTACTATTTAGGATGTAAGCAAACCCTATAAGACAGTTTTAAGTAACATAGTTGGATTTTGGTTTCAATACTCAGATTTGCCGGTTTAACCGAAAATTGAGGAATTTTCATCACAACTTTGACTAAAAAGATAAATTCTATTCATTACTTTGAAAAGAAACTTTAAGTCAAGTTATTGTGGATAAATATGATTATTTTGGTTTTCTCCATACACTTGAATGAGGTTTTGGGATTCTTTGATGGATGGATGGTTACATTACCTCCGTGTACTCGGGGATGCCCATGTACTTGGGGGTTGGTTCCTCTGTGTACTCAGAGATGGCTGTGTGCTTGTGATAGCATGTTTGGGTCTGGAACAAGTTGATATTATTAATATTTCTGTTTTTGGCTTTAGCTCGAGTCTAGATGGCATCGCTCAGTGTGGATCCACATTTGTCAAGTTAAGAGCTAGGTAGTGAAATAGATTGTTTTCTTTGCTAGTCGTAATGAGTTGTTCACGCACGCGTTTCCACCATGTACTCGGTAAGGCTTGATTGTGTACTCGGCTGGCTGCGGCTATTCTTCATTTTATCGTGTACTCGGACTGTGACTGGATTAGTACATGCCAACTCATCACTGTACTGGATGGGTTCTCCCGCAATAAGACGATGATCGTGTACTCGGCTTCGCACCTAAGCTGGGAGGTGGCATAGTGAACTTCGGCATTACCTAGTTAAGGGCAATCTTATTTCATGAGTCCACTGTGGACTTGTTTTTATGATTTCACTTATGAATCGATGTTATGCATTGATTTTTTATATTGCCCTTTATCAGTATATATGTTGTATTTGGATTACTCGGATTACTCCTAAACGTTGGTTATCGTTACTGATGCATGTTTTACTATTGGAGCATGTTTTAGAACTGATATAAAGGTTTTGTGCACGCATGTGCTACTTGCTGGGATATTCGTATCTCATTCCGTTTTGATTTGTTTTGTTTTCAGATCCTCGTGAGGACGATATACGTGGGGTTGAGCCAGACACGGATTACCCTGAGTATAGGGGAGAGGATTATTTTTTCGAGTGATCCTGAGATACAATTTTTTGTTGTTATTTCCATTTGAGATAGTGAGTTACTTTTTGAATTGTAATTCTTTCAATTCATTGTGATTGGGTGATTGGGATTTTTAGCAAACTCTGATATTGTGGTTGATAATAATAATTGAATGTCATGTTTCTTACACTCTGATATAGATCCTGCGGTTTTGTTATCTAAACCTCGGGTACGAGTTACGGTTCCATTACGTAACCCGGATCCAGGGTGTTACAAGCATCTCTCCTAAAAATAGAGTATTGTCCAAACCGAATTGGTCTAAAATAAAGCCATTCAACCTGAAAAACAAAAAAGAATGCAAAATGTAGCATTCATATACAATCCTCATTCACATAAACATTTAATCTTATCATACAAGAAAATAGAAAAGCTACTATACAACTTAGAAGAGATAAGAAAGCAATAAAATAAGATTGTACACTATGAAAACTGATCATCAAGTTGATGAGGTGACAAGATTTATAATAGTATATCAAGACATTCATAAGTGGCCATTTGTTATACCTGTTCATTTTTTACCCTAGCAAAGCTCTTTGTCCCAGCCGTATGATTAAGCGTCTGGTTGGCACGATTAGTTTTATTCCTTGCTGACGCGTTCTGCAACATATAATCATACAAAGTCAATAAACAAGGATGCAGTAGCTTTAGAAGACATATTAGCTAATTAACAAATTACCTGGGCGCTTTGTAAGTTCCAGTACTCTACTATAATTGCCCATTGCTCCTCTACCACATCTGGTGGGCGATGATTTATACGTTCAACATTTGTTTCGTATGGATCGTAATGGTTCTGCTTCAAATCGAACTTATAGTCCCTCCATTTTTTATTAATTGATTGCATGATAACATCACGTAAGCTCTCTTCAACCACAAACTTTTCCTACGGTGCATAACAAATTGAAATTTAAAAGTTAATACCAATTAGCTAAATATGTGGACATTTTGAGCAATGAACTACATTAAAATTTAGATTATTTACCTTTACAAGCGACCACGCTGGGTCCTTCTCCCTATCTATGACTTCTCGCCAGCCAAAGTGATTCAGGGGTATAACACGTCCATCGCGTGCCAGTGTCCCACAAAAACTAGCCAAGTTGGAGGCATTTGGTCCAATTGGCTGCACCAATTCATCTACATCGATGTTGAACTTTTCTCCAGGTCGAAGTTTTAGTATATCAAGGCATCTATTAGGGCCTCTACCCCTCATAGCTGGCCCACCCTCTACCATCTAATAAAATATACTATATGATGTAGAAAATAAAATCATACAAGTCAATAACAATCTGATTCATCATAAAGGGCTATTGTTTGTTAGTTAGTTTAATAGAAGAAAATAGTGTGTCGTATTCAAGACAAAAAATGAGAATGAACAGGATCACTACAATTCAAATACAATTCATTCATGGTCATCATCAGAATCCGATCCCTGTTTGTCATGAACAAGATCACTAGAAGATACAAGCTGTTCTCCACTCGTATGAGAATGAGCATCAACTGTTGTATCAGGTACGTCTTCCTTTGCCCAACTCAACCCATCAACCTCTTCTTCATTATTTGTTACAAGTTGGGTAGCATATGGCTCGCAATCAATGGGTTGATCATCATTCGTGATCAATTCAAACAAGTCCCTTGGCTTAGTCTTCACAACAACATTCCACTCTTCATCGATTGGATCCACCACAAAGAAAACTTGTTCTGCTTGAGATGCGAGCACAAACGGATCATCCATGACATGTTGACCAGTATATAATAATCGTTTGAAGTTCACAAGCGTAAATCCTAACTCATCTGTCTTAATGCCTCTTCCTTGTGTCATGATATCAACCCAATCACACTTAAACAGTACATGTCTAAGCTGCTCTGAATATGCCAATTCGACCACATCAATCAGACGCCCGTAAAAAGCCATATAACTTGTTATTGGATTTTTATCTTTCGTACTAGCGTAGCTAGTAGTGATTGCTTTTACCATAACACCGCTATTCTGACTCTTTGAGGATTTCTCTTTCTCCATCGTGCAAAAACGATATCCATTACTTATGTATCCCTTGAATTTTTTTGCCATTGATTGTGGCCCCTGTGACAACAACATAATGTCCTCGGAAATGGCACTATTTGATGCTTTTAGTGTCTCGACCTATAAATAAGGGGCCAAGTAGGTTAAGAAATGCAATATTAAACAACACATGTGGAGCTATAACTCTATAAATGAAATAAGGTTTCTTACATGTTCTTTAAACCACTGCATGAATTCATTATTATATTTCTTTTGTATGTCATGTTCCCTTGCCCTTGGAGTTAACATCTTAAGAAGGCTTAGATGGCGCCTATAATGTAAACTACAATGATTAATTCAAATAATATGAAAATATTGTAATATAGAAACAAATGGATGAGGTAAGCAAGTAACTTCTTACATTCGAAAACTTGCAACCCTATCGTCATTGAAAAGCACATAACGATGCGCTTGTGCCCACTCAATATTGGATAATTTATATGGTTGGGCACTTCCAATTGCAGTTTCATCATAGTTTCTTTGCGGCCGATTAGTTTTTGATTCTACGTTAGGTAAGTATCGGGAACAGAATATCATACATTCTTCCGCAATATACCCTTCTGCAATTGACCACTCTGGTTGTTCTCGATTGCGCACATATGACTTTAGGGTGTACAAGTACCTATTATGAAAAACAAAAAATCTTGATAATCAAGATGATTCGACGGTGAAATACAAGGAAACACATTTAATAAGACTGTTGTAATACGTACCTTTTAATTGGATACATCCAACGATGCTACATTCTTTGGCAACACTTTCCGAATAGTAAGAGGCAATAGTTGATGCAGCAGCACATGGAAATCATGACTTTTAAGACCAAATGTCTTCCGTTCTTTACTACTCATCCGTTTAGCAATGTTGGACGAATAACCATCTGGAACCTTTATACTTTTTAGCACTTTGCAAAATATATCTTGTTCTCGTTTGTCTAGTGAGAAGCATGCAGCCGGCAAACATGCTTTCTTTCTATCTGGTAATATCTGTGGATGAAGTGCATGTCTAATACCCATGTCAACCAAATCCAAGCGCGCCTTAAAGTTGTCCTTCGTTTTTTCATCAATATTTAACAATGTACCAAGTATACTATCACAAACATTCTTCTCAATATGCATCACGTCCAAATTATGTTTCAACATAATATCCCTCCAATATGGCAATTCAAAAAATATGCTCTTTTTCTTCCAATTAAAGGGCATCGCTCCTTTACCAGTGTTTTTAGAGTACTTCTTACTGGTATGCTTCCTGAATACATGTAAACTGCCCCTTAAGTGATCAACAATATCCCACCCGATTAATCCTGTTGGAGCTTCCCTTGTCTCTGTGGTACCATTGAAGGATTGTTTCTGCTTTCGAAACTTATGATCAAGAGGTAGGAATCGACGATGACCCATATAACCGTGCTTCCGGCTATGACGCAAATACTTAGAACATGTCTCTTTATGACAAGAAGGGCATGCAAGTTTCCCTTTAGTGCTCCAACCCGAAAGCATAGCATACCCAGGGAAATCACTAATCGTCCAAATTAACCCTGCACATAGAGTGAAGACCTCCTTTCTTGACGCATCATATGTCTCAACCCCAGAACCCCATAGGTCTTTTAACTCTTCTATAAAAGGGCGCAAGTACACATCAATATCATTTCTCGGCCCCTTCGGCCCTGGTATGAGTAAAGAAAGGATCATGTTTGGTTGTTTCATGCACAACCATGGTGGCAAGTTATATGGAATCAAAATGACTGGCCACGTGCTGTGGGTGATACTCATTGATCTAAATGGATTGAAGCCGTCAGATGCTAAGCCCAGTCTAACATTATGAGGATCAGAACTGAACTCGCTATTCATTAGTACGACCATCCACATGCCATCTTATATCATCGGCAATCTTGGAAGACATATACAATCTTTGAAGACGCGGCTTCAAAGGAAAGTGCCTTAATATCTCTGCTGCCTTTTTCTTTCCCTTTTTATTGGAATGACTGTCTTCGGATTTCCATCTAGAAGTACCGCAAATATCACACTTTTGTTTTTCACTAGTTTCATTCCAATATAGCATACAGTCATTTGGGCACGCATCTATTTTGTTATAATTAAGACCCAGGTCCGATATCATCGTCTTTACCTGTGAACTTGTTTCTGGCAATTTTGACACAAATGGAAATGTCTCTCTCAACAACTCAAGCGTCAAAGTCAATGACTTATTGCTCCATCCACATAGGCACTTTATATGAAATAGTTTAACAATGAACAACAATTTCGTGTGGCTTTTACACCCCAGGTATAACTCTTCTCTAGCATCATGGAACAGTTTCTCAAACTGTGGATTATCCTCTTTTGGGGTATCATCTGATGGCCTATGTGAAGAACTCGCAGATACGTCCATTTCATCCTGCACCTCATAAGCTTCTTTAACCATGAGCCTAACTTCATCACCCACAAATTGTGCATCATCTACTATGGGATTAACACCGGGGGGGGGGGGGGGGGGGGGGTTGTGAATCGAGAATATCCTCCCCATGATAGTACCATTTTGTGTATTTTTTATCAAATCCATTGCAAATCATGTGTTCGTATGCGACTTCTTGACTTTGATACAACACATTATTGCATTTCGGACAAGGACACTTCAACAACCCATTTAATAGTTGCCCCGCGAGAACATGCGAATTTGATGAAACCCAAGACTCCATCTTGATAATCTAGACTAGCCCTATTCCATCCATAGTAAACGTAACCTATTTAGTTAATAAATATAGATACAGACCCTTCATCAAAACATTAAGAAATTAACATAATAAATACCTAGATCTTCTTATCCACCTTCGATCCATCTATTAGTATGTTGTGAAAGAATTTACCTGTCACTTTTGAATAAGATTACTTTCTGCAAAACATACTCTATAAATGAATCTAGCTAATAGCAAACGGTACTTATGTTAGTTTTAAAATTTATGCTTGGTTTTACCCATTTAGGAATACCAAGTACATTACTTGTTTGTCATAAGATTCATATATTTCTCCACGAATTTCGGCAGCATCTCTGCGCAGTTCTTCAAATACATAAAGTTTTCTGACGTAAAGTCAATAAAACTACGTATTTGAAGAACAAAGAGATGAAACCAAAATTATAATTAGAGATATATATAAATCACATGTCAACAAGTAACATACTTGATATCCCCAAACTGTCAATCTGACAATCCAAGATGTTACATGTGCTAATCTATGCCTTCATATTTAAATACTAAGAGTTATTGCAAACTTACTGCAAAGATGCAATATCTTCAAAGTACACAAAATAGGATGGGCATAGTTACACATGTAACCTCTCAGACAGGTATTTGAATTGTTCCCACTTTTTTAATGAGATAAATAAACATAAAAACAATAACCAAGTTAACCCAAAAATAGAATAAAGAATTGCTAATCATAATATCAATGCTATTAAACAACATTAGAACAGAAATATCAAAACAAGAAACTTAAAGAGATAAATAAGGAAAAAAAATACAAATTTCAGCAGCATCTCCCCTAAAAATAGAGCATTGTCCAGACCAAATTGGTCTAAAATAATAATGGTTTAACCTGGAAACAAAAGAAGAGTCGAAATATTGCATTCATATACAATCCAAAAATAGCATCCACATGTTATATTGATCTAACAAATTAAAGTATATGAAGGCATATTAGCCTAAATTTTACAGATTTGAGACTCTAAAACAAGTGGAAACAAAAACATTATAAGCCATACTAATTTAACTAGCTAGCATACTGGCTTTCTAGCAAAAGCAATGTATTGCAAGCCAATGAATATGAAGAAGGCAAAATGGATACCAAAAAAATGGAAAAAAACGGTTAGTTCTTAATGTTTCTGACTAGCATTAATATCCTCAGCTTTGTTTCTGTAACGCCCCGGATCCGTGTTCTTCATTAAAGATATAACACGTCTCCTAGGGGTTAGTTAAGGATCTCAATAATGGTGATCACTGGATAATCACCGCATTTTATATCACATCAGAGTGCACAAATAAACATTCCTATCCAGGCAAGTTATGACCTCATCAATTACATCAAATGGGCCCAAATTTACTACCTTATTACAATCCTCACAAATTCAACTTATCAAGTTTAAGGCCAAACAACCTGCTGGACTAAGGTTGATAGTAATAATCCTCCTCCCTATATGTATCAGCCGGATCTACCCCCGTAGGCACCTCACCACGAATATCTAAAAAACAAAACAACAACGAGGGAATGAGATACGAATATCTCAGCGAGTGACACATGCATGCAGAAATAGTCAACACAGTTATAAGACATGCTTCGACAAATAACCAACGATAATAACAACGTAATTCCGATAACGACACAAAACCAGGTCAATGTCATGCATATGGTTACATTGATTAATTTACATGCCAAGTAGACACTCCACACCTCCATGTACACAGTTCCAGCCTACTCAGGGTATCGGATACTCTGAAATGACGGCCTACTCAGGGTATCGTCATCCAATCCCGGCCTACTCCGGGTATCGGCACTGACAACCAGGCCTACTCAGGGTATCTGGCTGCTCTACACTGTCTTGGCAACACACAAGGCCATGCAATTACACCAATAAACACATACCAGCACATTACTAAGCTTAACAAGGATCCAGGGGAAGCTAAACCCAAACCGATAAATAACCTTTTAAAACTCTGCATTAGTAAACAGCACCCGTTGTTCCAACCAGAACATCCACTCACACAAGTGTTCCAACCAGAACATCAACTCACACAAGTGTTCCAACCAGAACATCAACTCACACAAGTGTTCCAACCAGAACATCCAATCTCCACCAGAAATCAAGTAAATAATCTTTGCAACATAATTTAAAACTTACCATCAAACAGGGTTTAATAAATCTCAATCAAGTACCATATAGTGTATAATTCAAGAGAACTAAAATAGAGCCCCAGTTGTGCGCACCTGATTTCCGGTCGCACGACGAGGCGCACGCGTAACGACGCGTGCCTCGGGTTTTGTTTGGAGTCGCCACTACCTGATGGGGTGCAGGCAGACACCTGGGTGCCTAAGTTCTTCTTCTAAGGCTTTTGGTCTGCGGCTTTGAGATTCTAAGTAGGGGCTCGGTTGCGGTCTGGGGAAGTCCGTAGACACCCCAGTCCACCCCGTCAAGTGACGGGTCCCATAGGTTTCCCTGGTTTGAGTCAACTTTGGTCTCTCGCTCACCCGATTCCTATTCCAGCATGCAATTTTGATTAAGTCTGGCGGGACCGCCAAAGTGGTGTGGGTCCCTTTACTTGATTTTATCTTTTTAATTAAGATGATCTGGGCCTGGTGGGGTGGGCCCCGTTGGAAGGCCCACGGTATCCCTTGGTGGGCCAAGTGTGGCCCGCATGTTCCTTGGTGGGCCAAGTGTGGCCCTTTGGATTTTGGCTCACTTTGAATTGATTTTATTTTAGAGTTCAAGTTGGGTTAGTTAAGTGGATTTCATGGCAAAAGTGGGCCGGGATTGCTTTGTGGGCCCTTGAGTGGGCCCCACAATTGGTTTCCAAGTGATTTTGATTTTATCTTTCTTATCTGTGTCAAAATGGGCCAAGCATTGGGCTTGGGGCCCTTTACCTGGGCTTGGGCTTGAAAGCCCAAGGCTTCCTGAATTAGGGTTTGGAAACCCTAAGTTGGTCGGGTTCATGGGCTTAGTGGGCCCGATAGGCCCTACCCGTGGTCTCGGCCAAACCACATCCTACTTTAATCATGCATGGCCCAATTAGGGCTTGGGTGGGCCTCAAGTGGTCTGGCCCACTCAAATCTTTTATTATCTTAGTTGAGCAAAATGAATTAGTCGGGCTTGGTGGGCCCCGTTGGAAGGCCCACTGGAAGTCAAGTTGGACCGAGAGTCCAAGTCCCATGTCGGGTTTCCGGGTGACCCAGAAACCCTTTTGGTCTATCCGGTTTGGTTCGGGAATATCATTCACATTCAGCAATAATCACATAAGAAAATACAAGATTGACACTCTATCAAGAAAAAATTGGCTCATTGTGCTAGGTCCAAGGGGAGGTACCTGGGGGCCCTGTGGGGTACCTCCCCGTACCAAGGTACGAGTTGGATGCGCAGTGAACAAAGGGGTGAGGGTGCAGGGGGCGAAGCCCCCCGCGGTATGGTAAAGCGTATTTTTGGAATTTTCAAAAAAAAATAACAATTCGGCCTGTTTTGGACCTGGCGCTCACCTCCTGAAGTGAGCGCCAGGTGGGCGCCAGATGGGCGCCAGAACCGGGTGAAATTTTGACCTGGCGCTCACCCGATACCAGGTGAGCGCGAGCTGGGCGGGAGGTGAGCGCGAGATGGGCGCGAGAAGGGCGCCAGAATTTCACTTGTTTTTTAGTGGGCGCGATCTGAGCGCCAGGTGGGCGCCAGCTCGGCGGGAAGCGAGATGAAAGGGGCGCCCACCTCCTAGGTGAGCGCCAGGTGGGCGCCAGATGGGCAGCAGCTCACTGCAATTTTCAACTCTCTGTTTTTTTGAGATCTCCATCTCTGGCCGATTTTTTTTGGTCTGTAACTGTTCCACTAGCCTCCTAACATGCTCAGAACACCTCCCAACTAATCTTGGATTTAATCTAACTACATTTTATTTCAATGTTTTGAAAACCCAGAAAACTTACAATACAACCATGCATTCAAAATACTATGCCCAGGACACTTCCCCGGGCTTCGGCCACTCCCCAGAAGACACTTGAACCTTTACCCAAATCAATCTAAATTACTAAAGGGTGTTAAACTACTAAAGGGTGTGTGTCATTGCAGTCAAGAATCAAAAAAAAAACACACAGGAGAACCCATAACAATACCACATGCCAGTATCATCGACAAGTCCTAATGAAATCGGGACCCAAGATCATTGCTTAAGCTCATGAAGACTTAGAGAAAGGGAGGAGAAGGGGGCTTACAGGGGTACAATGGATTAATTAACATGAGGGAACAAACCCCCTTCGAATCAAGCAAGCAATGACAAACCAGATATTAGAGATGCACGGGAAGCTTGATTTGTATATATTGAACAAAAGAAAATGGAGAGCTCACCTTGGTTCTAGGTCTCTGTAGAGTAGGCCGGAGGGTTCCTTGGAGCCAACGAGCAGCTGCCGGAGCACCAACAACAAGATCCTCTTCGGGTTTGATGAGGAGGAAGAGGAAGTGAGGGAAGGAGTGTGTCTGGTCTTTTCTTCAAAATCCCGAACCCAGAAAATGCCCAACCGAAACTCTCCCACCAAAATTTTTCCAAACCCGAAATCAGCCAACCCCACCAAAATTTTCCAACCCTTTGAAATGAAACCCTGCGCGGCTTATATAGGCAAAGGAAATGGGGTGCCGCTCACCTTGGCGCCCAGCTCAAGGTGAGCGCATGCCGCTCGCCACGTTTGCGCGAGCGGCATAATTATTACAAAACAATAAATGCCGCCGCTCGTTTGTCTTAAAAATCTGAAAATTAGGATATGGTCCCTGGGATATTTAGGTTTAATATTATTTTATTCAGATATTTTCAAATACTTTCAGATTGGTCCCTGGGATATTTTGAATGTTTGGATATTTACGGATTTGATCCCCGAGATATTTTCCTGCGCAACTCGCCACGTGTGTAGCTTTTTGCCACGTGCGCAGATTGCCAGTTTTGCTACTTGGAAACTTCATCAACTCATATTTTCTTCATCCGGGCTCCGATCTGGGCAAACTCAGTGGTGTTAGAATCGTATCGGAGCCCCCTATCCCATGACCTAGAGGTAAGCACCTGGATCGGATTTTGGCAGAAAGTCAACTTTTGGCTTCGCCCAAGTTTGACCGCCCGCAGAACCTTCATCTGGACTCCAATTCCTGCAAACTCAGTTGCGTTGGAATCGTGTCGAGATTCTCTATCCAATGGTATAAAGCAAGGCACTTGACACGGAATTCGAGGAAAAGTCAACTCTTGGCTCTGCTCAGGTTTGACCGCCCGCAGAACCTTCATCCGGACTCCGATTCCTGCAAACTCAGTTGCGTTGGAATCGTGTCGAGATTCTCTATCCAATGACATAAAGCAAGGTGGCCAAATATCACTTAATCAAAAAGTCAACTTTTTGTCCCCTTGGGGTTTGACCTTCTGCTAGGGTTTTCATTTTCAGCAACTCCAGGGGTGCAAAAATAAGGTGCTTACACCAGTGTTTTGATATCCCGTCACCTAATTATTTCCCAATATCTACTTCATAAGCTTTTACGGAATCCAAGGATCTATCTTCAATGTTATCATAAGTAAATTTTTATCTCTAAGGTTGTAAACAAATACTTTGGTACGTGGTCGAAGACCTTCTAGCATCCAAAAACCCCTTGGTTTTACTAAAATTTGAGATTCAGCAAGGAAATGAACTAGGCGCTCACTTCCTGAAGTGGGCACTAAGTGAGAGCTGAGTGAGCGATGCTCATCTCATCAAAATTTGGGTTGGCGCTCACTCGAGGATGAGTGGGCGCAAGCTCGGTGCCAAATGGGCGCGAGAAAGGCGCGAGGCAGGCGCGAGAGTTTTAAGTGGGCGCAAGCTGAGCGCTGAGTGGGCGCGAGCTCGGCGCCAGGTCAAATTTTCTGGGCACCTACTTCCCGAAGTGGGCGCTAAGTGAGCGGTGACCCACTGCGTTTTTCAAGTCTCTGTTAATCCCAAAACTCCAACTCTGGCTGGATTTTTCCGGTCTGTAACTACTTCTCTAGTCTCCCAATACCCCCAGAACACATTCAAACCTATTTTGGATTTAATCTAACATGTTTTCAAGTTATCCCCAAATTATTGTACCAAAACCCGTCGGACTGTCTTTGCCCAGAAATACAGAAATACAAAGAACAATTCATTCAATAACCATGCATTCATTCAAACCAAATCCATGAATAAACTAAATCAGGTTTTAAAACGGTGCCACTCACCTTTCTATGCTCCTAAGTCTTTGTAAGTGAGCAACCCAGAAAACCCTAAACTCTTTCGTCCACCGGCTTGCTCTGGTCGAACAAGGGTTCTGCTCGCAAGGAAAGAAGCTCTTCCGAACTTCTTCAAGTTCAACTAAACTTACC
Organism: Buxus sempervirens; assembly: GCA_947561395.2. Taxonomy (NCBI): domain Eukaryota; kingdom Viridiplantae; phylum Streptophyta; class Magnoliopsida; order Buxales; family Buxaceae; genus Buxus; species Buxus sempervirens. Next base: position 32,736,932 of record OX387184.1, on the reverse strand, counting down.
GGCAGTAAGTTTTCCTCATCTCGCCTCTCCCACAGCACTTCTCCTGCTCCTCTCGAAGAGCCCTAAACGAAAACCGCAGCCACAACCCTCTCAATCTACTATACGCGTATTCGGAACAAAACAAAAACCTAATTCTTAAACTATTTATACCTTCCGCAATACGCTTGGACTGCTCGACGAACCCTTGTATTTCTGATATAGTGCGAGCGCGACCACCAAAAAAAACCCCTACATCCACACCTTATTAGTAGATATTTATTGTTGAAATAAAATAATAATAATGGCTTTTTTCCCATAAAACCTGGAAATAAACGGGGTTTTACAGTTTCTAACTAGCATTAGTATCCTCAGCTTTGATAAGACTAGGGAGACAGAAATATTATACAGTGCTAAAAATTGAAGAACCTGGCCTCTACAATTCAAGGGAGAACCCAAGTCTAGAGCCAGGATGTGATTCTAGCAAAGTCTAGAGCCCTTTGATTGCTTTTCCCTTTTTTCCTAGATTAGATTTATATGGCATGACATGTTAGACATTCCAAACGTGGATCACCATATTTCAGCATGATACCAATTCTAAAAGGAAGAACTAAACCCATAAAGCTAATGTATAGAATCATCAATCTTCAAAGATTATTTTTAAAAACATTTAGAGTCCTTTTAAATAAAAAGTATTCATATAATTGTTTATGTAGTTGAAGCAAATAGCCTCTCAAAATCACTTTGTAAACCTTTTACCTGAGCACGTCCAAGGTTTGCAAACCTTGGACTACTGTAATGATAGTTTTGGTGCATGCCCATGCTTGCTTTGCTTTCTCATACATGTCTTACTTAGTTAATATTATTATGTTTGAATGTTGAAAATAATTTAGACAGAAATACATCTAAATAAGCATCTCATAGAGTTTAATTACAAATTTCCTCATTTTTTTCTTGAAGTTCCCTGCATTCACCTGATACTTTTTTGGTGATTTGGACATTTTTCTCTATATATTAAGCAATATTTTCCCTTTCCGTAGGTGGTTATATATCTAGCAATATCGATATTTAAAACCTTGGGTAAAATTATATAGATATAAGCTTAAAAGAATAGAATGAAACAGCTACAAAGGTAATGAAATACACAACAATGGTGAGATAATAAGTTTATATTTTATATTCTTGTCTATCATTTGCTATGATAGTATTTGTAAATTTCTTTTTATCTTCTCCACATTACAATGCTTATTGAAAGATTGGAAAAAAAAATGTGTAGCATTTTTCGAATATATTCCTACATTCCTATTCTTGTCATGGAGATATTTAACAGCATTTCCGTAAACATATTCTTAAGATGTTCTTATCTGCAGTAACACTATTTGTGTATTAAATACTTATATGCCATGCACAAAGGGCATGATCAATTTTCCTCCCTCTTCTATGTAGTCCATCATCATTAACTTGATAACAACTAACGTCCAAGTTTAAACTCCTTCTTTTTGACCAATAACTAGATTTCCTATTATTGGCTCAGCTCAACAATGTGCATATAAGAAACAATGACACCAAATAAATTTAGTTGGTAGGAATAAGAACATTTATTGGCTGCTTGCATTTCTAACTGCTTCTATTTATGCACAGATCTATTTAGGAAGAAGTAGTCACACACAGAACATTGGATGGTTTAAATCCAAAATATAAAAGTCATAATTTCCTCTTCATTCTAGACACACTAAAACCATCAGCAATTAGAAATTATCACTAGCCATGACTACAATAATTTTTGACAAAAAATACATGGAAGAGGTAGAAAACGTATTGTTCCAAATTGTGATGTAATACTTTGTAACCTGTCCTCGGTATCATGCACTTTAGACTCCAAAATATGAATATCAAAATTGTTCTTCCTTGATTCAGTCTATAGAAGTCACACCTAAGCATATTCATCCTTCCCTCATTATAATGGTGATATTCAACTTGATTATCAAGATTTCAATGTGTAAAAGCACTATATTATGGTTATATATCTTTTAAATGGATGGTATATAAAACCCCAATTTTTCCCAAATATTAAAATAAAATAATAATTAATATTTTTGAGGATTATTATGGATGGAAATAATATCTTATTGTAGGTGATATTATAATTAGTGGGGATCAGGAGTTTGGCGTAGATTAGACCATTTGATCGTGAGTCATCGCGGTAAGATTAAAATTTTAAAATAGTTGTATTTTGATTGGGCGAGTGCGTTGTGTTTGATGCAAGTGTGTTGTGTGGAATCAGATATATAAATAAGTATGGTATTAGCCCTAACAGAGATGCTGGGAATACTTTGTGTATTCGTTTGGTATTCAACAGCCGTAAGACGAAAGAGCGACTGGGAACGACCGAAAGAAGAAGAAGAAGAAGGGAGAGAGAGAAAGGCTTGAGTTTTCATCTCCTGAGCATTGCTTGGCGTCTGTGTTAGTCGCTGTTCAGAGGAGAAAGAGTGAAACGCACGAACAGAGGTAGGTAGCACCGATTTTCGTTTTGTTTTGTGTTCTGGAGGTTAATCGATTGTATTGCATGTTTTAGTGTTGTGTATACATGTATTTAGCTTGATATCAATCATATAATTATGTTAGAATCATCCTGGACATGAAAAATCAGATTTTTAAACATTGTATGTTCGTTTTTGGGAGCCCGCCTACCTCTCTGCGCTCGGCGATCCTCAGCGATCCTCAGCGCTATTGTAAAATTTGAGACCGCCGAAGATCGCTTGAAGACGTATCGTCGGTGATCAAAAACTAACTACCGCCGACCTTTGACCGCCTAGGCGATCCTGAGCGATCCTAGGCACTCTAACAAAAAAATGCAATTTCGACAATTTTTCATCCCCTTTTCTTCTCCAACCCTTTTCCAAATAACCTGAGCCTCCTACACAGCACCCTTATTTACCTGAAAGACATTTAAGTAAATGTCATGTGTATTTATTGCTCAATTTACTTAAGTCTTTACATGTAAATAAGGTTTTACCCCCCATTTGGAACCAATAAAAATACTGCCAAGGTCTAATTCCCAGCCAATAAAAAGTCAACTTTCCAGTTCATGCCTAAATTTCCAATTTTCCCGGTTTTTATCAAAAAGCCCGTTTTGGGTTTGATACCCAGATGAGTGATTCAGGAGCCCATAAAATTCTAGGAGATGTGTTTACCCTTCAATAGACTACAACCAAAATTTAAGCCCGAAACTCTTTGTAGATTTGTCTAGAAAAATTATATACCAAAGGTCAACGTTTTAACCATACTTAGAATATTTTGGGGTCCGAAACTTTTTATTTCAGAATCGATTGATTTTTGGTATGGTGACCTTATTAAGGATCCTAAGACTATTCCACTCATCCAAAATGTATTTTGAGAACTTTATGACATTCTTAGTCCAAAATCATTATAAAATAGGGTATTTGGATTTCCACCATTTGTAACATTTCTCTAAGATTATGCTTAAGGTGTCTCTGAAGGCCAATTACACTAAAAAGTTCATATTAGATATTTAACCACCTTGTTCTATGATTTAGTACAATTTGGGGTTTAAAGAGGATCAAATTCACTTGAAATGATTACAAGGATTCTATATAGGTAATTTTCTTCTCAAAATATAATTGGACTGTGGACTGAATGCCATGATGGCTATAAGAGATTGTACCATCTGCAGATGAGATATGAGACCACCTGCGGGTGAGATGTGTAACTCCTGCAGGAGAGACCTCTTGTGGTGGAGATGTATTCATGATGTGATTGCATCCCACAAGGGAGATGTATATGTGACCACCTGCGGGTGAGATGAGACCTCCTGTTGGGGGAGATGTGATCCTGATTGGATTGCATCCCACAGGGGAGATATGTGACCACCTGCGGGTGAGATGAGACCTCCTGTTGGAGGAGATGTGATCCTGATTGGATTGTATCCCACAGGGGAGATATGTGACCACCTACGGGTGAGATGAGACCTCTTGTTGGGGGAGATGTGATCCTGATTGGATTGCATCCCACATGGGAGATATGTGACCTCCTGCGGGAGAGATGTGACCTCTTGTGAGGGAGATGTTGTAAAACCCCGATTATTTTCAGGTTTTATGAAAAAAAAAATTTAATTACACTAATAAATATCTAAACTAACAGGGTGTGTGGATGTAGGGGTTTTGGTGGGCGAGCTCACACCATATCAAAGTTAAAAGGGGTCGTCGAGCAGCAAGCGTCCAAGCGTATTGTGGAAGGTATAAATAGTTTAAGAAATTAGGTTTTGGGTTTTTGCCCTGAATACGCGTATATTCTACTGAGAAGGTTGCGGCTGCGGCTTTGTTTAGGGTTCTTCGAGAAAAGGAGTTCGAGAGGTTTTGGTGGGAGAGTCGAGCAAAGGAAGACTTACTGCCAGAAAGTTTTTGCTAAGAAGAAGTTTGGAAAGGCTTTCCTCCTTCAGAAAACCTTTGCTCGCAGACGGCCGAAGTGATTGGGGATTTTCTGATTGGGGTTTTTCTGGGTTGCCGATTGCCAAGACTTGGAAGCATAAAAAGGTGAGTGGCACTGTTTTAACACCTGGTTTTGGGTTATTTGTAGTTTTCATTCGACTGCATATGATTGTCGAACGAGTTATTCACTGATTTTCTGGGCAGAGATAGTTCGAAGGTTTTTCTGTACAGTTAATTAGGGATAAATGGAAAGTATGTTAGATTAATTTCAAATTAGGTTTGAATGTGTTCTGGGGGTATTAGGAGACTAGAGAAGTGGTTACAGACTGAAAAACTTCGGCCAGAGTCGAAGATTTGGAGTTAACAGAGAACCGAAAAACGCAGTGGGTATCCGCCCACTGGCGCCCACTTCGGGAAGTAGGCGCATGGAAAAATACACTTGGCGCCTTTCTCGCGCCTATCCTGCGCCTACCCCGCGCCCTTCTCGCGCCCACATAAATTGGATGCGCCTACCCCGCGCCCTTCTCGCGCCCTTCTCGCGCCTTTCTCGCGCTCACTTACCATCGAGTGAGCGCATACCCAAAATTTAGCCTATTGACTATCCGCCCACCTCGCGCCTACCTCAGGAGGTGAGCGCATAGTCCCTTTTCTTTGCCGAATTGCCTATTTGAGTAAACTAAGTTGGATTTTGATGATAGGAGGTTTCAAGCACTTAAAAAATGACTTGTTTAGGACTCTAGAGACAATATTACCTATGAGAATATTAAACAGAAATTCTGGAAATTCTTAGGAGCTTCCAAGGCAAATTTAGGGCTAATTGTAGGTGATGTTCTGGATACCAAATACTAGGAGATTCTATCTTAGTTCTCTTTGGTTAAGCACTGTACTTGGTTGAGTTTTTATTAAATCCTGTTTTTCTTAATGGCAAGTTTTGAAATGTGTTGCAAAGATTATTTACTTGTGAGGAATTACTGTTCTGGTTGGAACACTTGTGTGAGTTGATGTTCTGGTTGGAACACTTGTGTGAGTTGATGTTCTGGCTGGAACAACTTGTGATGTGTGTACTGAATGCGGAGTTTTTACCGGTTATTTATTGGCTTTGGGTTTAGCTTCCCCTGGATCCTTGTTAAACTTAGTAATGTGATGGTATGTGCTTATTGGTGAAATTGCATGGCCTTGTGTGTTGCCACGACCAGTGTAGAGCAGCCAGATACCCTGAGTAGGCCTGGTTGTCAGTGCCGATACCCGGAGTAGGCCGGCATTGAATGACGATACCCTGAGTAGGCCGTCATTTCAGAGTGTCCAATACCCTGAGTAGGCCGGAACTGTGTACATGGAGGTGTGGAGTGTCTACTTGGCATGTAAATTAATCAATGTAACCATATGCATGACATTGACCTTGTTTTGTGTTGTTATCAGAAGTACGTTGTTTTAGATTGTTGGTTATTTGTCGAAGCATGTCACTGTGTTAACTATTTCTGCATGCATGTGTCACTTGCTGAGATATTTGTATCTCATTCCCTCGTTGTTGTTTTGTTTTTCAGATCTTCGTGGTGAGGCGCCTACGGGGGTAGATCCGACTAACACCTATAGGGAGGAGGATTATTACTACCGTCCTTAGTCTAGTAGGTTGCTTAGTCTTAAACTTTGTTAAATTGAACTTGTGGGAATTGTAATAAGGTAGTAAATTAGAACCATTTTGATGTATTTGAAGATGCTATGAATTGCCTGGATGAGACTTTTAAATTGTGCACTCTGATATGATATAAATTGTGTGTGATTATCCAGCGATCACCATTATTGAGATCCTTACCTAACCCCTGGGAGACGTGTTATATCTTTAATGAAAAACACGGATCCGGGGCGTTACAGATGTAATCACGATGTGATTGCATCCCACAAGGGAGATATATGTGATTACCACCTGCGGGTGAGATGGGACCACCTGCGGGTGAGATGTGATGACTCTTGCGGGAGAGACCTCATGTAGGGTAGATGTGATTACTACGTGATTGCATCCTACATGTGAGAATGTTGTTATCAGATTGAGATTTACTATTAATTATGAATGACATGATCTACAATTGAATCAGAAGAGTTTGATTAAACGGTTTAGCTGTGACTTGATTTAATTGACTCTAAAATAGAATATAAATGAGCCATGAATTAATTATAGAATTATTGTAGGAAAACAATACTTGCAGTGAATTGGAAAATCCTTTAGATGAGATTTATAATACGTTGCCTTTCTAATTGAAACGAAGGTTACATAATAAACTCTCTTTATCTCAAGCACTGAATAAATGTTGGTTTCGTATGGTGATTACTCGTTCTTATTATCGACCGTGACTACCCGATTGTTTTATCGCGCATGAATGATTACTTTTATATATATAAACTGTTTCTAGCATGCATGTGTTACCTACTGAGATAGTTGTATCTCACCCTACTTCCTTATCTTATTTTTCAGCTGTTCCACGTGAGAGCGTCCTTGGGGTTGACTCGAGGGGAAGTTGCAGATTATTGAGCTGAGGATCTTTCTTATTTAGTTTAGATCTTTCTATTAGAGGTTGATATAGATGTAACTTGATAGATAGTTTATGATTTAATTGAATATGAGAGAAAGTGTGTTAGAAAACCCATGTACCAGATTTATGAATTTATATTGATGAGTTAGTTTGATGGTTATAGTTAGCCACGCATATTGATGAAATTAATGTTTTAATTTTCCGCACTCTGATAATTAATGGAATTTGTTGAATTTAAATGTTTTGTAATTAGTAGCTTTGGGCCCAGTATCACTTCGGATTCGGGTTTGGTGCTTGTTTTGCATAGACCCGGGTTCGGGGCGTTACATGGTACACTAGGACAAGTCCTTGTATCCTTAGATATGAAGAAAAGACAAGTCTAACACCTAGATATATACCAACACCCGCACCTAATTTAATATAACATAAGTCACAAGGCCCAAATAGAGGAATCTGCCAATACTAACTTAGTCTAGTTCTTCATTATTTCAGCTGATATGTTATATGTATTGGTTGATTCCAAACAAACATTAGAGATTTCGGCTAAGCTTGTAACCAGTACTTAAAACAGTGGATAAGATTCAGCAAGGATATGTTCATGGAAACGGCGAAGGGTGACAACTTACCTGTGAACGGCGAACGGCGACGGAGAAGATGGCCAGCGGCAGCTTGGCGACGGAGAAGACGAACGGCGATGGAGAAGATGGCCGGCGACGGCTTGGCAATGGAGAAGACGAACGGCGAAGGCAGCACGGCTTGGCTACGGAGAACGGCGACGGCAGGCAGCTTGGCGATGGCGAGCAGCAAACCAGGGTTTTCGCGTAGAGAATAAAACCCCATTTCGCGCGATTTGGGGATTTATACCCTTTTAGCGGCGGTAACTTATTACCGCCGCTAAAACCCAAGTTCGCGCGATGGTATTATACCCTTTTAGCGGCGGTAACTTATTACCGACGCTAAAACCCAAGTTCGCGCGATGGCATTATAACCTTTTCCTTATTATCGCCGCTAAAACCCAACCACGATGGCATTACAACCTTTTCGCAGCGGTAATAAGTTACCGCCGCTGAAACCCAAGTTTGCGAGATGACATTATAATCTTTTTGCGGCGGCAAATAATTAACGCCGCTAAAAACCGTTTTCGCGGCGGTAATTACCGCCGCTCAAAATATTTATTTTACTTAAGACAAACATAACAAATATTATTTTACCCGGCGGTAGTTTTCAATATTAGCAGCGACTCTTCCGCCTAAAAAAGACTCGCAAAAAATTCGCGCGAGAATTCAAGTTCGCGCCATTCTTTTTAGCGGCGGTAGAAATTTACCGTCGCTAAAGACTTATTTTAACCTGCCGCTAAAGCCCCGCTTTTTTGTAGTGACCTGTCACCTGACGGGGTGGACCGGGGTGTCTACGGACTTCCCCGGACCACAACCGAGACCTTACTTAGAATCTCAGGCCGCAGACCAAGCCTTAATAGACAAGATTAGGCACCCAGGTGTCCGCCTGCACCCCATTAGGCGGTGGTGACTCCGAATTTTCCCGTGCGGCGTTTCCGATGCGTGCACACTTGTAAGACCCCAGTTTTGAGTAGAAAAAATAATAATAATAATAATATAATAAAAAAATATATATATATAAAATAGTAGATAAAATAAAATATATGTGAAAGTATGAACACATGGATTTATGGGCAGGCTTAATCAAAATTTATTTATTGCTGGAGATTTGTGATCATTAGTTGTCAAAGAGAATAAGCTTAAGTGGATGCGGGAAAATGTAGGGTTTTCAGTGGGCGAGCATGCACAGGATCAAGGCTTTTAAAAAGTTGTCGTGCGGCCATACGTATGCGAGCGTGTGGAGGGTATATATATATATACTAAAGGGGAAATTAGGGTTTTTGGTCTTCGAATGCTCGCATCATATTTTTGTAACTGGGCGATTTGGCGATTGCGGCTGAAATGGCGATTAGGGTTTCGCTGGGAAGAGATGAGAACCGCAAGAGCTGCTAGGGGTTTATTGGAGTCGGATTTCAGTGGGTTATTCCTCTCGCGAACAGGGGATCAGTTCGGCGACCTTCGCATCCACACGCGCAGCCGGAAGTCATGCTCGGCCGGCTGTGGAATAAGCTTTTGTTTCTCGGATTAAGCGTATACTTGTGAGTAGCACTGATTTACAACTGGGTTTTGTATTTGATGTTTTCGCGAGCTTATTCTGATGCATGGTTTGTATATTAAATGATGTATGAGTTTTCTGGTTTTTCTGGTTTTCGGGAAATGACATGAACAGAGTCTCCGGACTGAATTTTATCTTTAAGAATAAAAGTGTTTAGATTAAATCCAAATATGGTTGGGAAGTCTTCTGGGAGTATTAGGAGTGTATTGGAGCAATTACAGACCTAAACCAACCGGCCAGACTTGTAGATCTTGGAATAACAGAGAAACAAAAATCACAGGGGGTATCCGCCCACCTCGCGCTCACCGGCGCTCACCTAAGAGGTAGGCGCCTCATTAAACATGACCCACCGCCCACCTCACGCCCGGCTGGCGCTCATCTCGCGCGAAGTAGAAAACCTTGCGCCCAGCTCGCGCGAATCTCGCGCCCACCTCACGCCCATCTCGTGCTCAGCTCACGCTCACCTAGCGTCGAGTGAGCGGTAGGTCCATTTTGACCTGTTTCCTTACCGCCGACCGGCGCTCACCTCGCGCCCACCTCAGGAGGTGAGCGCATACTCCAATACACTTGCCGAATTACAGAATTTGTTGAAAACAGCCCCTTAATTACATGAAAGACATTTAAGTAAATGTCATGTGTATTTATTTCTCCATTTACTTAAGTCTTTACATGTAAATAAGGTTTTACCCCCCATTTGGAACCAATAAAAATACTTCCAAGGTCTAATTCCCAGCCAATAAAAAGTCAACTTTCCAGTTCATGCCTAAATCCCGGTTTTAATCAAAATGCCCGGTTTGGGTTTAATACCCAGATGAGTGATTCAGGAGCCCAGAAAATTCTAGGAGATGTGTTTACCCACCAATAGACTACAACCAAAATTTGAGCCCGAAACTCCTTGTAGATTTGTCTAGAAAAATTATATACCAAAAGTCAACGTTTTTAACCAGACTTAGAATATTTTGAGGTCCGGAACTTTTTGTCTCAGAATTGATTGCTTTTTGGTATGGTGACCTTATAGGGGATCCTAAGACTATTCCACTCATCCAAAATGTTTTTCCAGGGTTTTATGACATTCATTTGATTGATTTGGATTATGAAAACGAAATTTAGAATCTAGGAGCTGTTTTGCTGGATTATGTTTAATCGAAGTTTGGATGCTGAAATCACTTCTATATAATGTGCTTTATCTTGAAAGTCAGTTTTGAAACCATATTGTTCTACTGAAATAACTCTACACTATCATGCTAGTTCACCTTTGAATGCACGGTGCACTTCAGGAATGATTTACTTGAATATTGCTTTATATCGGTGGACAGTTTAGAATCATATCTTATTCTGTTCTGGTTTCATTTGTTTGAAAAATTCTGAATGTATTGTCTTGTTATAAATAACTGTGTTTTGTATTCAAATGGCATGGTTTGTGGAAATGAGAAATACTGAAAGTATTGAGATACTATTTGGTCCAGAGGGACAGGTGATGAACTGTGATGAGTTCTTACATGATGTGGAATGAATGGTTTTGTTTTGATATTGAAATTGAGATTATACGATGTTTACTGTTTTGGTCTAGCTTGTCCTGGATCCAGAGTCTAAGCTTAGTAATGTGATGTTATTGTTGGTTGTTGGAATTGCATGGCCTTGTGTGTTTCCACGACCGGTGTAGAGCAGCCAGAAACCCTGAGTAGGCCTGGTTGTCAATGCAGAAACCCGGGGAGTAGGCCTGCATTGGATGACGAAACCCTGAGTAGGCCGTCATTTCAGAGTATCCGAAACCCTGAGTAGGCCGGAACTGTGTACATGGAGGTGTGGAGTGTCTACTTGGCATGTTTAATTTATCAACTAAACGATAGTCATGACATTGACCAATGTTGGTACTTGATTTGTTTTGACGTGATATGTTTTATTCGCTGGTTTGTTGGTATTTATGGTTCATGGAATATTGTTTACCGATTATTGGGTATTGTACCTCCCGCCGGTGTAGAGCAGCTAGGAACCCTGAGTTGGTCTGGTTGTCAATGCAGAAACCCGGGGAGTAGGCCTGCATTGGATGACGCAGTCATTTCAATATCCGAAACCCTGAGTAGGCCGGATATACATTTGGAGGCGTGGGCATGGTTATGAGAAGACTTGGTGTTATGTGACATTGGTATATCTGGAATTATATCTTGAGATACAAAATTATGCTTATTTGCTATGTTGTTGCCAATTAATCATTATTTATCGATATCTTCGGGATTGGAAACGGATTGTTATTGCTTGATTTACCTGATGGTTTTCCGCACTGATATGAATTGGATTATTGAAGTTTAGTCGGATTATTCGGAATATGCGTATTATCCTCATTGTACATGGTTATAATCGTGGCATGTTTTAGAACTGAAATAAATGTATTTGTGCATGCATGTGCTGCTCACTGGGATATTCGTATCTCATTCCGTATTGTTTTGTTTTGTTTTCAGCTGCTCCTGGAGAGGACGATACTTGCGGGTAGTTACTTGGTCATGTGAGTTTATTTTCGTTTGGGATTATTTTAGCGCACTCTGTTATATAGTTATTGTTGTATTCATGTTTTTCCTTCACTCTGATATTGCGATCCTGTGTTTTATAATAACCTCTGGAGACGAGTTACGGGTTTTCATGTGACTCGGATCCGGGGCGTTACAACACTAAGGTTTAGGACCATTGCTTTGATACCATCTCTGTAACACCCCGAACCCGAGTCAGTGTAAACCAGCACCCAACCCGAACCCGGTTCGCTACTGTAACAACCCGAATTCAGTTCAACAACCAAATCTGAGGTGTCACTGGCCCATATCAAATACATCATCAATAATATACATGACAATAGAATTAAATATCCATTCACTTTATTATACTATCAGAGTGTGGAAACAAGTATGTGTGGAAGTGTAGTCTAAAATCCTCAAATAAACATTAAAGTTAATCATCAATCATTAATATCAAAGTCTGGTAAAATAAAATGGTTACTATCTCTCTCATCTCTCTAGTACATCAAATCCAAATGAATAATAGTCTATCAAATATGACTAAGTCTAAACAATCCTCCACCTCAAACAAGATCCGGATAAAAGTAATCCTCCAGTGAATACTCAGCTACCTCTCCCTGGAAATCACTATGATCTCCCTCTTGAGTATCAGCTGAAAAATGAAATAAAAGTAGGGTGAGATACGAATATCCCAGTAGGTAACACATGCATGATTAAACAGTTAATATAAGTAAAGTAACAGTTCATGCACGATTAAGCCATATCGACTAATCAGGCTCGTATAATCATTCGTATCATTCATGAATACAAAACAGTGTGATAAATAGTTCTAGAGATGAATTTCAGCAAGTTCATTTATAAGAATCCAATTTCAAAATCATTAACATAATTCATGCTTTGCTAGGATGCACTAAACAGTCACATCCGATCAATATCTCAATCACATGCCTCCAACATGTATACAATAATAATAACAAGTGTTTGTAATTTCAGTGTCATTGTAGGACTCACAAAGATAGATAAACCTTTTGAGATGATTCTTAACCAATCGTGATACCACCGTGCTGCTTAGGAGCAATGCTACTAACGATACTCAAGTCCCATGCAGCGCAACTTAGACAAGAGCCGTAGTCACTGACTTATTGCACACGTACCCATCATAGTTGGCATGTACCACCAGCATGCAGCACCAGAATCAATACATGGAGATAGTCGTTTATCCACATGTACAAGGAATCACTAGCGGCTCACCGGGGTGTCCCTCCAGACATAGGACCTTCCCAGACAAACTAACTTGCAAAGGAAACGCGTCGCACAAGGGAGAAACGCAACCCAAATGACATATCCCTCAGCTATCTAGCAACAACTATGGATCCATAACCAGCTATGCCCACTAGACTACAAAATTCCCTAAAATATAATATTTCTATAAGGGTTGGTACCTAGCGGCATATAAAGGTTAAATCTGTCAATTACTTCAATATTCAGTCATCTAAGTTTTGAATTCTCTTTAAAAAGTTTTCTGGTTTATAGTGTCATTTAGAGTTGTTTCCTAAATATCTTCCTAATTTATTTTTCTGTAAAACAGGGAATTAGATAATTTATTTTGGTCTTAAAACATCTTAATTAATCATTAAAATTGTCTAAAAATAATTTGAAATTGAATCAGGGTTTGAAATCACGAAAATCTACAAATTTTGAACAAAGCACCTAGGATCGCCTCAGCGGTTTGTGGTCAGCGGTAGTGTAAAATAGGATGCTGACAATAAGTCTTCCAGCGGTCTAAGTTTTATAACTAGCGCCGAGGATCGCCGAGTACAGTAGAGGTCGGCGGTCTCCCAAAAACGAACAGAAACAGTTTTAAATCGTGATTTTTCTCGTCTAACATCATTCTACCATACATATAACATTGATACTAAACTAAATACATCAATAGATCATATAAAAACATGATCTTGCGATTAAATGAACGTAAATACAAATCCAACGAACAAAACCGTGTCACCTACCTCTTGAACGTGCATTCCTCTTCTTCTCTTCTCTAGACAATGATTCTCTATGACCCAGCAATACCCTGGACGATGAAGAACCCAAAACCAAGACCTTTCCTCCTCCTTCTTCTTCCTCCTTAGTCGCTCGGTCGTTTGTCGCTTGCAGCTGAAGTATACGAGTGAAAATACAAACGTATGTGATTAGGGTATTAAGTTATTATTTATATTCCTTGCTCCCATGTATCTCACATACACAAAACTCCATACACACGCCCAATCATAGCTCTTAAAATTAAAGCGTTAATCATACCTCGATATCTCATGATCGGATGGTCAGATCTGCGTCTAACTCTGGATCTCCACTAATTATATCATCCCCTACAATAATAAAATATTTCCATCAATTATAACTCTCAAGAATATTATTTATTAATTTATTTTATTATTTAAGGAAAATTCGGGGTTTTACAGCTTTCTGTGCAAGATTGAGTTTCAATTTATTTTAGGCATATTATATTGGATTATTCAGTGGTGTGATTGTATGCATTTAATTATTTGGCTTGGTGTTTTATTTTGATTTGTTTTGTATTATGCGTGGTCCGGCTTGTTTTGAGTGGATTTGCTTGGTCATGTTAGGGTGAGGCTGCTAAGATGCTCTGTGATTAATCTCTATTATCGCTTACCTGTGCGTCAAGGCATTCATGAGCGTCGGAAGCATAAAACTTCTTCCCCTATATTCTTCCACTCTTGTATGCCTTGTTTCTCTTGTACTTTTGGTGGTGGTGAGCTTTTTGGGTGGATTGAGAGATTGGGAGCTTGTTTTGATTATTTGTGTTTTTGATGCTTTTTCTCCTTGATGTAAGCTTCAACATTTTCTTGGATTTATATGTAAATATGGTTAAGCAGTGAAGTGTGTTCTGCTTCACTAGATTTTTGGGGAATAGTTATAGGTTCTTCTACAACTGACTTCTACTGTCTTTGGAGGAAATTCCTCAATCATCTCCTTTGCTTTCTTATATATTCAAGAACCATTTATTTGGAATTTTCTACGAATCACATGCAAGTTCTATCTTAATTTACTTTATTTATACTACTATTGAAACAACATAGATAAATTAAACAAGAAGGAAAATGCTCACAATAATAGATAAGTTAGATTTATCATAAAGCAAGATTGATGTATCCTTCCTTTATTCATACAAGACGCCAACGAGGTATGAAGCAACCGTCGCCGTTAAAACTATGCCTTATGCAATGTCAAGAACATCAATGGTCCTCGCAAGTTCCCTTATATAGGTAGGTCTTTGAGTATAAAGGATGTTTCTTTGTGAAATATGCTTGCACAGACATGGGACCCATATCTTTTATCATATCTGAGATAAAATTCATATTACTCTATATTTTTATTAACGTATTTTCCTCTCTTTACTATTCGGTTTATATGTTTGATTTTGACAAAGTCGATTAAGGTGCTCATGGTATAGGTTTGTGTGGTTTAGATAATTGATAGCCTAAGTTGTTATTTTGAGTAGTTTATGTTAATCATGCTATAAGCACCTCATTTTTGCACCCCTCTTAAAAGGTAGAAAGAAAGCAAAATCTTAAAAGAAAGGCCAAAACCCTAAGGAGCAAAAGGTGACTTTTGGCTGAGCCCAAATTGATTTCCATACCCTATGCCAATGAGTAGAGAATCCCAACACGGTTCCAGCGTAATTAAATTTGCAGGAATCGGGGCTCGGATGGAGGAGATATGAGCAAAACAGTTGATGTGTTCACAAAAGTGCTAGTCCCAAGTGCAGGAGTGTCAAGTAGAAATACTTGGGTAAGCCCCAAGGTCGATTTCCACAGGGACACGATGATTAGAAGTAAAACAGAAATGATAAGTGCTGGAGAAAAAAGAAACTAAATGAACAAAGAGAGATGAATAAATCCAAACCTACACAATCTAATTAACAAAATACTAGCTATACTACACGATTAAGATAAAATGATGAGAAAAAAAAAACAGATCAAGCCACTTGTTTGCATGAAGAGAATTGTAGATGCTAAACTGAATTTTTTTTAAACAACCTAAAGTTTATTATCCTAGAAACCTAAAGATACTTACAATACTCCCCAACTCTAATTATCTAAGTAAATCTGAGTTACTAAGAAATAAATCACTTAACAAACTTAAGAGAAACAAAGGTTAAATTCAAGAGTAAATTTAAGCTAAAAAAAATGAAACAATTCTAAGGACAAATTGATCAAACACCTGAGCTACAGGTTTTGCTCAATCATGGGCTGTACTCCTCTTCCAACTTAGATCCTCTCTTTCACAAATACCAACTCAGTCATGAGATTGGCATTCGGGTGATATATCAATTCAAATCTGAACCTAAACCATATAAGATACCTTATGGGAAACAAATCAAATTTGGATTGTGCATCTAATTAGGAAAACCCAATTAATAATTCAAGCATCCATTGTGCCTGATGTCTACAATGGATCATCAATTAAATTGAAGAAATCCTATCTTTCTAATAGGAACTGATTTGAAACATAAAAGGATTAAACATATAAACCAGAATGAAGATCAATGAAGGTACAGAATACATCCCATTTTAGAGCTCCACCTGAGCTTAGATTCATGTTCACTCACACATGGTTCTGGACATGATCCAAACAGCCGTTACCCACTTCATAAACAGCAAGAAATTAAACAAAAAAACAGAGATTCATACTGGAAAAGAAGAACTATACTTAAACCAACCAAATAGATCACAAATTCTTTGAATCCCAAACTGTTCTGAATCAGGATTAAGCAAAATCGATCAACATAGAACTTGTACTATCTGTCGAAAAGAAATTTTAATGAACAGAAAATAAAACGAAAATTTCAGCAGGTATACGATCAAACCAAACTCCTGCTCCCTGTGCTTGAACCATCCAGATCATTCTCCAACTCGAGTGATGAAGAATTTGCAACGATTGTCCAACCCAGAAATTCCAAGAGTCATCGACAATAGAAAAAATGCAATGTATGTAGAGAAAAATGAATAAGAAAACTAAACTGCTTCTACTCTGCTCCCGCCGCCATGCTCAAACTCCATACCCTCCTTCCCTCTTGAACGACCCTCCTCTCTTCCATTTCCTACAAATATTCCTCGTCAAACGCTCCTCTCTCCTTCGCTGATCTCCAACGGCCCTGACAAGTCGTTAGCCTACTCAACACCAAGCCATCGTTGTGAATTGTTTTACTTCCCATTTTGTCCCTGCAAAAAAAATAAATCCAATTAGTGAGTGAGGGACAATAAGGTAATTAGCCTAAGTTAAATGTTCTCATGAGATGGTAATGCAAGCTTATGCAACTTATTGCATCTGATTTAAAATCCAAATCAAAATTTAACTTATTTAGCCCATGCCTAATCTCAAAATATTTTCAGATTGATACAAAGACACTTCTTTACCCAAAATTAAATCAGAAAGTTCTTAAGTAAATCCCATTTCACATTAAGCACACTTCTCATGCACAATTAAGCCTAAAAAGTTCAACAAAAATTCAATTCAATGCTTAGGCCATGAACAGAAATCAATGAATGATTAAGCAATTATTAAAGGATTTTTCTGTATTTTTCACATCAATAAGTGGTTTAAATATACAATTTTACCACTCAATCAACAGTCCCATAGGCAAATCAGTCAAAGTTTAAAATATCTTAATTAAACTGATTAAGATAAATGAGAAATAATAAAAATTGGGGAAGTCTAATTCGTCCGAGTGGGCGGCTGAGTCACCTCAGCCGTCAACTCAAACCAAAAATGGGAGAGAAAAAGGCAAATTTGAAAGATTTGCCGCAACCGCACACAATATACGGTTGCTTCTCAACCGCATATTGTGTGCGGTTGATTTTTCGGCCACCGCTCACGCGAGCCAATCAGCGCAAGCGGTGCGCGAAAAGTAACTGCACTTATAGTGTAGTTGCATGGTTTGTCAGACTGCACATGACCAGTTTGTCCCCTAATCATTGCTGAAAAGACAAGGCCACCGCTCACGCAAGCCAATCAGCGCAAGCGGTGCGCGAAAAGTAACCACACTTACAGTACAGTTGTATGGTTTGTCAGACTGTGCTTGACCAATTTGTCCCCTAACCACACGGTATGTGCGGTTACTGTTCATTTTCGGCACAACCGCACTGAGTATGCGGTTTTGTCCCAGTTTTCTATAAAAGCAAAATCTAAACATGGGACAGGGGCTAGCCATTCCTTGCTCATTTCCACTGCGTCTCCCCCATTGTTCCTGATATGAGATCACCCTCCTTGACTCCTAAGCCACAAAAACACCATTCAAACTCTATCTTACCCCTCCCTCCATCCATCCATGATCTAAGAATTTGAAAAGGAGGAGACTTGCTGCTGGTGTTGAAGGGGGCTGCTCCAGCCATTGCTTTGCTTCAAGGAGGAGCCCATACACCTCAAAAGGGTTGTAAAACCCCAGGGTATTGCTTCTTACTGTTTTTTATTTTATATATATGAGAATTAGCATGTTTTGAGCCAATGTAAAAGGGGGCTGTTATCTTTGCTGTAATGCATCCTCTAGAATGCATTTTGTTCATCTTTTCCTTCATTTACCCTACATGAAGGTCTTCAAGGTAAGAGGAACCACAGGTATGGTTCCGTCGGAGAGGATGAGATGTTTTCGGTATACTGTTGGGCTATTTATGCTGCTACAATTCTTGTTTGGTAGTGGTTTTCCCCTCATTTGAAAGAGGAGCATGTTCCTCTCATAGCCTATCTCATGTACCCCTATGTAAACCCCCCTCCTATCTTTTCTCTTGTTGGATTATCTCATTTTGTCTTGGGTGATGTGTTGTTTTTTCTTAGTGATTCATGAAACATGCATGCTTTAAGTTGGGTTCTCATCTCATTTTAATGTAGCATGCTCCTTTACCCCACTATTTCCTGAGTTTCTAGCCCACCATTAGCATGTTTAACCCCCTTTAAGGGGCTGTTGTCATTGGTACCTGTAGCAGATTTGTCTATGACTGAATTTGCCTATCATGCTTGGCCTCATGAATAATGCATAATCATGTATGTCTCGGTTATGTGCTGGAGCATGTTCTAGGTTCTTGACTGTAGGATTTTCCTTATTTGATCTTTGATGCTTGCTGTTGTGCATAAAGCAAGAGACCAAAACAAGGACAACGTGGTCCCTGTTCGGCTGCTGTAGGTGGCTCAATGGGGAGGAGGCAATCTCCCCTGCTCCCCCTCATTTCCTTACTGTGAAACCCCCAAAAAAAAGACCAAAGAGGAGAGATCCCCATTCCTTGAACCACTGTGGGCCCACGCAATGGCCCACATGACTACTGGAATACCTTAGAGAGAAGCCGAGCTAAATCCCGAGGCCACTTCGGCCGTTCCTGGATTTTCAGGCCCGAACCGCATACTCAGAGCGGTTTGGGCGAAGTCGCACTTGATCTGTGGTTGCACCTTGATCGCATAAAATCTGCGGTCAGTTCCCAGGATCCCCTAAAAATCTATTTTTTGGGACCCGGTTGGACTCAATCCGACCCGAATGCACATGACCCGACCTATGGGGTTTTTAGGGTTAACCCAAATCTATTTTGAGATTGTGGGCCCAGATGGGCCCACCCTGGCATCCCATGGGCCTTCCAACGGGGCCCACATCAGACCCACATCATCTGGATAAAAAGATAAAAATCAAATAAAAGAAGGGGACCCACCCCACTTTGGTGATCCCCCTCCAGACCAATAAAATGTGCATGCTGGCATAGAAGCAGGGTGAGTTTAGAATTGAGTTGACTCAAACCAGGGAAACCAATGGGACCTGTCATTCGACGGGATGGACCAGGGTGTCTACGGATTTCCCCGGAACGTAATCGAGCCCTTTCTCAAAATCTCAAGCCGCAGACCGCCTAATAGAAAAACCTAGGCACCCAGGTGTCCGCATGCACCCCATCAGGCTGTGGCGACTTCCTTTTCCCGTTTTACCTTTTCAGGAGGCACGCACGCTTCCGCGCGCCTCGCTCGTGCGGCATTTCCGACGTGCGCATACATGCATTTGCTCACTTTGTTAACATGTTATGTGGAGTGCAATATGCCACAACCACCCCTGGAGAATTCGTTGTTTTTGCTACTTTCATATAAATGGAAAGATAGTTATAGTGCAAGATAAGTCTGTATAATACTTGGGGGGGGGGGGTCGTTTAGATGGATTCAATATAAGTGGTAATACATAGTTGTAGACACCCCAAAATTACGCTGAGAAAATAATGAATAATTGGCCAAAATATCAAAAAATAGTTTTTTTCTTGTAGATAGTGCAAAATTTCGGATTGGAACATTTGCCCTTGTATCCGACACAAGTCATTGGATACAAGCAAGGGTGTTTATATCCGACACAAGTCATCGGATATAAGCAGACATAAGTGTATTCGACAAAATGTGTCGGATACAAAAATGTTCACTTGTATCCGACCTGAGTTGTCGGATACAAGGTTTTTGCTTAAAATTAGGGTTTTTTTGAAAGTTTTCACTTTTTACCATCATATCCTTTGTTTAAGGAGTGGAAATCCCAGAAATAACCTTAGGGTTAAGTGGGAGAATGCTAGACACATCCTTGTGTCTACCATTAGGGTTCCCCCCTAACCCTAGCCTTTGCCTATAAATAGGAGGCTTCACCTCAAGCAAATGGCCAAGATTTTTTGAGAAGAGTTGGAGATTGAAGAGCTCCAAGTGAAGAAGGGAACCGCTGCCGCTTTGCTTTCAGAAACCCAGGTAAGCCTGAAACTTCTTTATTTTTATGTCTTTACATTCTAGGGTTAGATCTTTCTTCTACCTTTCTGTAGAATAATGGCCTACTCTTTGTGTATGCAACCCCTTTCCCTACTCAAAGTTCCTCAAGACTCCCTCTAACTGTAAAACGTGGAGAGGGATCTAGGGGAAACGAGACTGGGAATTGATCCTTAGTCATAGAACCCTCTTGAATGTCCTTTTGTTGTGTGAAAACCCATTCCTTACTCAAAGTACCCCAAGACTATCTCAAAACCGTAAAAAACGGGGAGAGAGAACTACGGGAAACAAGAATAGGAATGGAACCCTAGTTATAGAACCTCCATTTTATTGATATGCTTTGAATGCTATATGTGATGATGTATTGAGGCGTTCTTATTTTACACTTGCACACATATTACTTGTTTTGTCGGAATCGGCTTGTATTTTGGATCTATCGTATTCATTGTGATAGATCTTAAATAAATGGCCCTAAGCAGTTCTGCGACATCTCAGTGGTTTTCAAAATGATTTCAAGCAAGTTCTCTTTGAGTATTGAAGACCTCATGGTCTAACCTCTCGGTTTTGGGCATTTTTTTCTCCATTCTAGGGTTTTTGGCATATTCTCTCCAATCGAAGAGAATGGTGAGCCAAACTTATGCCCTATTTCCTCCTGGAGGTTTTTCAATACTTTTTCAAATAATTTTGATTTGGATTGCACGGATTACACACACTTGATCACTGTTTTAGATCGATTTTACTTAAAAATGGCAAAACTGGACAGCGTCTGTACCCGAAATTTAGACACTCATAACTTCATCATCCGGATGAATTTTGGAGTGATTCCAAAGACATGTGAAAGGTGAGACTGTCTAGTTCATGTCTGTAAAATTTCAGCCATTTTTATGGAGTGAATTTTTGACACCATTCAATTGAAGTTGACAAGTCAGTTCAGGCTAGATTGCTAAACCTGTCACTTCGAATGAGCACCATCTACTCGATTTAAGTCCGATTTGAGTGATTTTTGTTTCTATGTTTTCCTTTGGGAGACTACTTTCCAAATTAATTTCCAAAGTTGCCTACTTGTTACTTTTATCGATTTCCAACAGTAGATTTCAAGGCAGCATAAATCTTAGGGTTTTAACTGGATTTAATTGAAAGTCTGCATGAGTCTTCTATTTACCAGAATCTTTCAAATGGATTTGGTTTGATTCAATTTGAATGTGATTTGAATGATTAATGGTCAAATGGCTCCATCTTTTACCGAATTTTCCGGATTTGTCTTCACTTGTTTGTGTTCAAGTTTTGCTTTGATTTCTATTTAATAGTGATGTCCCAGAAGTGATACTTCCATAAAAGAAAGTCTAAGATTCATTGGACTTCTCATGTGGAGGAATCATATGTGTGTTTAATCTTTTTCAAGCTTTTTTTATTACTTTAGCAAGCCTTCTTTATTTTGAGCATGAACAGCACTTGGCAATCACTTTATGTGGGTAAATGGGGGTGCCTAACACCTTCCCCCGTTCATAATCTAATCCCCTTACCCATCTCTGGATTTTATTTTCAAATAGATTTATTTTTACTCTAGTTTTGCCTTTTTGCTTATTTTGATGATTTTTGGTGTCCATTTACACCTAAAAAGAATGGTGGCAACTCTCCCATTTTTTACGAATCCCGTGTGATGACCGGAAAGTCACTGGATTGATTTTTCCTCCATGTCTCACAACTGGCGACTCTGCTAGCGACTTGTGGATTTAAACCATGATTGGTGTATTTGTTCATGCTTTTTCTTTCTTTTTTGAATGCTTGCTATTTTTCCTACTTTACTTGTATATATTGAATCTTAAATATGATTTGTATGATTAGAAAATTCACATGGATAAAAGCATGGGTATGTTGCTTGATTGTGTCTAGAAATGTGTTTAAAGGAAAACCCATCTTGTAATATGACTTTGCTATATTTTGTGACAGCTAGCATGTGTTATTTTGGGTTTCAATGCCATGAGTTGAACATAAAAAAAAATTTTAAACATGAAATCTGGAAATTTAGTGTAACTTTTGGGGTATTCAAACATGATTCCTATGACCAATGCTTTCTAGTGCTTAATGTTTTTTTTATGGGATGCCTTTGATTTGGGGTATGGGATGACATGATTTGAGCATGAAAACAATGAGCAAGAAATCTGGAAATTCAGTAGCTATTTTGGAGGGTTTCAAGCATGTTTTTCCTAACAAAACACTTCTTGTACCATATTATTAGGGGCTGTATTTTTAGGCTTTCAATTTGGGGTATAAATGATGCACATTGAGCATGGAAAAAAAGAGCATGAAATCTGGAAATTTAGGTGATGCTTTTGGGGTTTCAAGCATGCTTTTCATGGTTTAATTGTTGTTTGTACAATATGATAACATGCTTGGGTACGTAATAATTGTGTGCATATCTAGTTGCTTTGGCTATATTGCTTGCTTGTGTTTTGCTTTCAATATAATGTCATATGCCTTGGCTTGAAATTGTATGCATGGCTATGAAAAAGAGTGGCAAAGGGCTGGGACGTTGTGAATGCACCTTTAATTTTAAATGCACTTGAGCACTTTAAACTCTTTGCACAGCCTACCCATTACCTATAGGAAGTTGAACCCGAATGTGTGTAGCTTGGCGCAACGAGGTCGATACTTCGAAAAGCGAAAGTGAAAACATTTACCTTAGAATTTGAATCAATGATGTGATGATAATGGGATCTGTGATTCTATTCCGGGCATCACTAGACTTGAGTTCTAAGTTGCCAATTAAGCCAAAACCCAAAAACCATACGCTTGAAGGTGGAGAAACACATTTTCAGCTAAAGTAAACAATTACGTTTGGGGAATTGGGTGTAATTGAAGGAAGGCCGTCTGCATGTTTCACAGGCCAAGGTATAATATGAATACCATATTGAAGGTAACACAAAGTGGCAAGGTAAAACCATGTTTCTTTAATGTCATGTAAATTAAAAGCCATGGTGTCCATATGGTTGGTGTAAGCACCTCATTTTTGCGCTCCAAAAAAAAAAAAAACAGAAATGCAAACCCTGGATAGAAAGTCAAACCCTAAGGGGTGAAAAGTTGACTTTTTGATCAAGTGAAAATTGGCCACCTCGCTTTATGCCATTGGATAGAGAATCTCGACACGTTTCCAACGCAACTGAGTTTGCAGGAATCGGGGTCCGGATGAGGGTTCTGCGGGCGGTCAAACTTCAGCAAAGCCAAAAGTTGACTTTCTGCTAAAATCCGATCCAGAGGCCTACCCCTAGGTCATTGGATAGAGAATCTCGACACGGTTCCAATGCAACTGAGTTTGCAGGAATCGGAGTCCGGATGAGGGTTCTGCGGGCGGTCAAACTTGAGCAGAGCCAAAAGTTGACTTTCTGCTAAAATTCGATCTAGAGGCTTACCCCTATACCATTGGATAGAGAATCTTGACACGGTTCCAACGCAACTGAGTTTGCAGGAATCGGAGTCCGGATGAGGGTTCTGCGGGCGGTCAAACTTAAGCAGAGCCAAAAGTTGACTTTCTACTAAAATCTGATCCGGAGGCCTACCCCTAGGTCATCGGATAGAAGGCTCCGATACGATCCTAACACAACTGAATTTGCCCAGATTGGAGTCTGGATGGGGAAAATATGAGCTGACAAAATTCCCGAGCAGAAAAACCGGCAATCTGCGCACGTGGCAAAAAGCTGCACACGTGGCGAGTTGCGTAGGAAAATATCTCGGGGATTAAATCCGTAAATATCCAAATGTACGAAATATCCCAGGGACTAAATCTGTAAAAATCCGAGAATATCGGATTAAATTGAAAATGGCCAGGGACTAAATCTGAAAATTTCAGATTTTCCGACCGACGAGCGGCCGCATTTAATCATTTTTCATCATATGGTCGCTTGAGCGGACGTGGCATTTAACGCCCCGGATCCGAGTCACCTGGAAAACCCGTAACTCGTATCCAGAGGTTAATAAAATTAACAGGATCAAACTACCAGAGTAGAGAAAACATGAAACTAAATATTTCTATGCAATAGAGTGCGCTAAACAAATCCCAACATAATAACTCACATGGCCCCGAACTAACCCGCAAGTACCTGCGCTCCAACGCATCTGAAAAAAACAAACCATAACGAGGGGGATGAGATACGAATATCTCAGCGAGTGACACATGCATGCTCAATTTTCGTTTTAACAGTTAAATTATGAATCGGATAACCACGCGACAAGTAAAATGGGGCTTCGATGAAACCGATAAAAGAAAACCCTAATACTACCACAATCCCTCAAAAAGTGTATATAGATGTATATATCAAGCCGGATATCACAGAGCTCCTACCCGGTCGATGTTTTGCGATTGAGTGATTGGTTAATCCACATGCCAGAGCTGCCCCACTAAAACAAAGGCATCTCATTACTAAGCTTAGATTCTGGATTCAGGATAAACTAAAATCAAAACCGATAAATCGCCGATAAAACACCGCATTCAGTATGCGCATCACAAGTTGTTCCAACCAGAACAGAAACTCAAAAGTGTTCCAACCAGAACAAAAACTCACAAGTGTTCCAACCAGAACAGAAACTCACAAGTGTTCCAACCAGAACAGAAACTCACAAGTGTTCCAACCAGAACAGAAACTCACAAGTGTTCCAACCAGAACAGAAACTAACACAAGAAATCAAATAAATAATAATTTCAACCTCATTCAAAACTTGTCATCAAACAGGGTTCAATAAACCAAATCAGGTACCAAGCAATGCATGTTTCAAGAGGACTAGAATAAAGCCCTAATACGTGAACATCCCGAGCATCCTCGAAATATTTCTCCACACCTACCTCATAAGCTTGTACTAAAACTAGTACCTATCTACATTGTTCTTACCAGCAATATTTATTACCTCTAATGTCGAATTCTATTTGTTGGTTGAATGGTTGAAGAACCCCTATTATCCAGAACACCCTTGGCTCTTCCGAAATTTTAGGATTCTGCATGAAAAACCACTGGGCGCTCACTTCCCGAGGTGGGCGCCAGGTGGGCGCCAGGTGGGCGGTAGGTCCCTTTGATTAACATTAGCTTGCGCTCACCCGTGGGCGAGTGGGCGCTAGCTAAGCGCCAGACGGGCGGGAGAAAAGCGCGAGATAAGCGCGAGAGTTGGAGGTAGGCGCCAGCTAGGCGCGAGGTGGGCGCTAGCTAGGCGCCGGGTCTGTTTTTCTTGGCGCTCACCTCCTAGGTGGGCGCTAGGTAAGCGCCAGCTAGGCGGTAACCCACTTCGATTTCCAAGTCTCTGTTAATGCCGGAAATCCAACTCTGGCTGTAATTTTTCAGTCTGTGACCACTTATATGGCCTCCTAATATTCCCAGGATACATCCAAACCAAATTTGAATTTAATCTAAATGACTTCCCAGTTATCCCCAATTTCACTGTGCAAAACCAAAACCCTCCATAACTAAAACCCTTCGTAACTGTGTTGCCCAGAAAACCCCAACATTAATGCAATTCAATACCATGATATCATTCAATGCATATACGAATAAATCCGAAACCTCGGTGGTAAAACAATGCCACTCACCTGTTATTGAAGACCTTCTTCAAGCTTCCGGCCATCCCGGGTGGATTCTATTTTGAGACATAACCCGCTGGACTGGTGCCCTAACTTTCTCCAGAGCGGCCACATTTTCCCGAAGTCCCCGAAAATTTTATAGGAGCTTCCTATTTATAGACACCGCCAGGTTTAACCTAATTTCCCCCTTATCCCTCGAATCCCCCTTTTTACCCCTCATTAATGTATGGATTTTCCCGGATTTTAACTATTGACCGATTCTTATTTATGTACGGGTCCGAACATGACCTACCTATTTATGGTTACACTTCAGTTTCTTTAACACTAATGAACCACAAATTCCTAGCAATAACAAATTTGATTTTTTTTTTCTTTCTCAAAACTGGGGTTTTACATGGCAAGCTGGTATGCACTCAGTTCAAGCTGAGCGGATCCCCTTTTTTAGGTGAGCGGATCCCCTTTTTCCTCGCCTATATAAGTCACGCGACTTTTCGCGCAAAGGGGTTGGAGGATTTTTTGTGAAAAAAAAGTTTAAGGTTGGATGATTTAGGGTTCGAGGACTTTTGGTTGGAAGATTTTTTTGGGTGAAAAGGGTTTTGGCTGGCGAGACTTCGGTTTTCCCTCCCCTCCTTCATCCAAGCTCCCTGTCTTCTTATCCCTCCTCGCCTCCGAAAACCCCCAGGCACCACATCCCTATTGCCAAACACTGTCTTCCCCTCCTTCGTTCTCATCCATTTCCGGTTAAGAGGGGGAAAGCTCGTTGCTGTTGGTGGAGCAAAGGGACCTTCCAACTGCTGTCGGAGCTCCAAGGGAAGGCCACGCACCACGGGAGAACCTCGAAACTACCAGGTATCACTCCTCGACACTCTCTCTTTCACATATATAAAAGCAGAGACATGGTGCCATGTTTAGAAAAATTTCTCAGTAGATTGCATGCTTCTTTTTTCACATATCGGGTAAGGTGAGGGTCTCTAAAGGTAAGAGAGACCCCACGCCTAGTTCCCTCTTGCTGTCATTGTTACCCAAGTTCGCTGCCTGAGGATTCTAGGTCATCAAGTAAAGGAAGTATGTTCCCTCACGAGAAGCCTATTCAATGTATCCCGAATAAACCCCCCTCCTCTTTCCCTTCTCTGAATCTTCCTGAGTTGAAGTAGGGATTTTAGGTTCTGAGGTTGGGTTGATTCGTAGGTGATGCATGCTAGGTAAGGATCCCACTGTCATGTTCATATAGGGTTTGCTGTTCCCACTGCTGCATGCATGTGTTCTAGCTTGGATTATCCTGCATGGTTCTTCTTGATTTCCTTGAGGGCTAGAAGCATACACACACACCCTGTGGTCTGAAATAATCTTACATGAGTTGTGCTATTTTCATTTGAATGCAAGTTTAAGTGCCTTCTGGGGAGTGGTCGAAGCCCTGGGAGGGCTTACAGAGCTTAAAAAAACCAGTTACAGAGCTTCAAAACCTTAAAAATGGAGTTTAAAAATTAAACAGAGAGCATCGGGTGTCCGCCGACTTCGCGCGAAGCTCCCGCACACTTCGCGCGAAGTGAGCGCGATCACTTCGCTCGAAGCTCCCGCCGACTTCGTGCGAAGCTCGCGCTCACTCGAAGTGAGCGCGAGCTTCGCGCGAGCGCTTTTCGCGTTTCGCGGGTTTTCGGTCCGCCCAGCCCGCGCCGACCTTGCGCTTAGTGCCTGAGGTCGGCGCATACCCCTAAAACCTGACGAATTGCTATATATTTGAAAATTTCCGAAATTACCCTTTACCGTACTGCGGGGGCTTCGCCCCCCGCACCCCCCACCCCCTTTGTTCGCTGTGCGTCCAACTAGTTCCTTGGTGCAGGGAGGTACCCCACCCCGTGGGCTCCGCTTCGCTCCGTCCACAAGGCCCCCGGGTACCTCCCCTTGGACCCAGCATATTGAGCTAGTCTCTCCTTAATAAGTGTCAAACTCATATATTTTTCTGTGATTATTGCTGGATGTGAGTGCCATTTCCGAACCGAACCGGATGAACCAACAGGGTTTCCAGGTCACCCGGAAACCCAACTTGATTTCCAGTGGCCCTTCTAACGGGGCCCACCCCGCCCAATAAACATGTATGCATGCAACTTAACCAAGATAAGCAAAATTAACCGACTAAACCGGGCGGGCCAAACCTAAGGCGGTTCACCCGAACCGGACTTGTGAAATTGATGCATGAAATGCGTGGTTTGGCCGAGACTAAGGGCAAGGGCCTATCGGGCCCGCCAAAGCCCATGAACCAATCGAGTAAGGGCTCAAAACCCTAACCTCACATGACCTGGGCTTTCAAGCCCTAATCAGGACTACGGGCCCCAAGCCCAATGTCCCACCCATTTTTTGGAAACTTAAGAAAGATAAATCTAATAAAAATACCAGGCCACCATGTGCGGCCCACCCAATGGGCCCAAAAACCAAATCGGCCCGCTTTGCATATAAATCACTTAATAATCCAACTGGAACTCCAAAATAAAATCAACTCATTGAACCAAAAATCCTAAGGGCCTCTCAGGCTTAGACTGAGGCCTACAAGGGTACATGGGCTTGACCAAAGCCCACCTAGGACACCGTGGGCCTTCCAACAGGGCCCACCCAACCAGACCCAGATCACCTAATTAATCAAGATAAAAGCAATTAAAGGGACCCACACCACTCAGGTGGTCCCGCCAGACTTAACCAAATTGCATATCGGATTAGGAATCGGGTGAGACCAAAATAAGCTGACTCAAACCAGGGAACCCACGGGACCCGTCATCCGACGGGGCGGACTAGGGTGTCTACGGACTTCCCCAGACCGCAACCGAGAACAAACTTAGAATCTCAAGCCGCAGACCAAAAGCCCTAATAGACAAGATTAGGCACCCAGGTGTTCGCCTGCACCCCATCAGGCGGTGGTGACTCCGAATTTTCTCGTGCCGCGTTTCCGACGCGCGCACAGTTGGGATGAAATTTTTCTCAAAAGTGTTTGTAGTCTAAGGTTGGTGTAACCTATAGGAGGAGTTTCCAACTCAATTTAGAAGTCATCCTACCCAAAGTCCAAGTAAGAGGCA
This sequence comes from Buxus sempervirens, assembly GCA_947561395.2. Taxonomy (NCBI): domain Eukaryota; kingdom Viridiplantae; phylum Streptophyta; class Magnoliopsida; order Buxales; family Buxaceae; genus Buxus; species Buxus sempervirens. The sequence goes on along the minus strand of OX387184.1, from coordinate 32,707,889 downwards.
ACCAAGAGTACAAGATCCATGAATTGGTGTCTAACTGTCAAAGGGGCATGTACCCTCATGAATATTCATGTATTTTTGAAAGTATGGTGTCAAAGTCCGATTGGAGACTATTTTTAGAGGCCAAGTCAAGGTGAACATTAAGTGGGAATGAAAAAACATGATCCAGTGAAAAAATGAGTCAAAAAGGGCCAATTCGGCATTAACCGACAACTCAGGTCGGTTAAACAACATTCCCTTTTTATCCGACATATGTCATCGGTTACAAAAGTTTATGTATGTATCCGATTATTTACATCGGATACAATAAAGCATAGCTTTATCCGATCTAACATGTCGGATACAGCCCGAAAATTTGCAAATTGATTTTTCACCCCATTTTTGAAAATAAAATGCCTAAAAAATTTTGAATAATCTGTGGGCACCCCAAGGAGATTATGAAAAGATAATTCAAGTGTTCAAACAAAAAAAAATTTTTTTTTCTTTAACGATTTAACCTAATTTTGAAACACAAATCTACCATTTCCCTCAAGATACATTAAAGGGGCCAAGGTGTCATATTTCTTGATACCAATCTACCTCAAACATGTTTCAATCAAACTTTTGAACTTGAAAACTGAGAAAATTCAGCAAATCAAAGAAAAGAAAAAAAACCTTTCGTTGGTCATGAGTATCAATCAAATCAAAACTTTGTGGGACCTTTGGAAGCCCTAGAATATTCCAAAAAACCTTTAGTTGGTCACGAGTACCAATCAAATCAAAAATTTGTGGGACACTTGGAAGCCCTACAACATTCCAAAAAACCTTTGGTTGGTCACTAGTACCAATCAAATCAAAACTTTGTAGGACACTTGGAAGCCCTAGAATATTCCAAAAAAAAAACCTTTGGTTGGTCACAAGTACCAATCAAATCAAAAATTTGTGGGACACTCAAAAGCCCTAGAATATTCCAAAAAAGCTTTGGTTGGTCACTAGTACCAATCAAATAAAAACTTTGTCAGACACTTGGAAGCCCTAGAATATTACAAAAAACCTTTCGTTGGTCACTAGTACCAATCAAATCAAAAATTTGTGGGACATTTGGAAGCCCTAGAATATTCCAAAAAACCTTTGATTGGTCACGAGTATCAATCAAATCAAAACTTTGTGGAACCTTTGGAAGCCCTAGAATATTCCAAAAAACCTTTGGTTGGTCACTAGTACCAATCAAATCAAAACTTTGTGGGACACTTGGAAGCCCTAGAATATTCCAAAAAAAAAAACCTTTGGTTGGTCACGAGTACCAATCAAATCAAAAATTTGTGGGACACTTGGAAGCCCTAGAATATTCCAAAAAAACCTTTGGTTGGTCACAAGTATCAATCAAATCAAAACTTTGTGGGACCTTTGGAAGCCCTAGAATATTCCAAAAAACCGATGGTTGGTCACGAGTACCAATCAAATCAAAAATTTGTGGGACACTTGGAAGCACTAGAATATTCCAAAAGAACCTTTGGTTGGTCACTAGTACCAATCAAATCAAAAATTTGTGGGACACTTGGAAGCCCTAGAATATTCCAAAAAAACCTTTGGTTGGTCACGAGTACCAATCAAATCAAAAATTTTTGGTACACTTGGAAGCCCTAGAATATTCCAAAAAAAAAAACCTTTGGTTGGTCATGAGTACCAATGAAACCAAAATCTTGTGGGACCTTTGGAAGCCCTAAAATATTCCAACAATAAAAAAATATAGAAAAATACATATAAAAAAAACAAATAAATCCGGACTTGTGTTCACCTAACTCACTTATCTACATTTATTGGTGTGTGACTAGGATTAAATTGGAGCTAACATGTTTTTTTGTTTTTCCTTCTTCAGGTACAAATACTTGCAATCATTGCTCCCGTGACCAGATCCAAAGCTCGAGCAATGAATACTGAAGAGAACCAAGCTCAAGCTATTGTCCTCGCTCAGGACTTTGCTCAACTTCAAGAGCAAGTGGCTGGACTTGCCAAGATCCTAGGCCCAACAGGCCCAGGCCCAAAACCAAGCATCAACTTCCCATCAAGCACCACAACCTCAAACCTACGTTCCACCTCCAGTTCAACCCATACCTGAGCCCATTTCTGAACCTGTCCCTGAACCTATCCTGATCAGGGAAAATACTGTGGAATTTTAGAAAGAGATGGAGAAGGAAAGAGCCAAGGAGGAGACAGAAAGGAAACTCCTACATAAGATAGAGACGATTCAAGAAGAACTCAAGGACGTGAAGGGAGGAAACAGCTATGGAGGTACCACCTTCGATGATCTGTGCATATACCCGGATGTATGCCTATCGGTGAAATTCAAATGCCCAGAGTTTGACAAATATGATGGCACAAGCTGCCCAATGAGCCATCTAAAGTTATACTGCGGGTCTTTGTGCCAGTTTGGCCGGAATGATGGCATACTGATCCAACTCTTCCAGAAGAGTTTGACTGGAGTGGCTCTGAGGTGGTTTGCCACCGTAGACCATGGCAGGATTAGAAGGTGGAAGGACTTGGCTGACGCTTTTCTGGACCAGTATAAGTTTAACTCGGAGATCGTGCCAGATCGGTATGACATGATGAGGATGAGTAAGGGAAAAGAGGAATCTGTACGGCAATATGCTAAGAGGTGGAGAGAGGCTGCCTCCCAGGTCAGGCCGCCTATGTTGGAGCCTGAGATGATCTCAATGTTTGTAAGCACATTGGGGCAACCCTTCTATAATCATCTGGTGGGCCAAATTACCACCAATTTTGCAACCTTGGTACAGGTGGCTGACCGGATCGAGGAAAGGGTCAGGTTAGGAAAATTCATTGATTACTCTACTTTGGCCGGGCAATCAGATTCCTCAACTTCCTTGGCACAGAAGAAGGGAACCGGATTCAAGAAGAACGGGGCAAGAAAAGAAGGAGAAGTAAACCTGGTACAGGCTCCTCCCAAGAAACCGCTCCACGTCAATATTTCTGCACCCCACCATGCCCAGCAGTCATATCAGACCCCTCTCAATGTCAATTTCTCCCCCTCCGTGCCTGCAAACCAAAGGAGGGATTTCACTAAGGAAGAGAAGGATGCCTGGATGGCAGGAAGGAGGAGCAGAGTTTTTACCCCTCTTCCCGTGTCTCTTTCCCAACTGTTACCAATCCTGCTGAAAAGGGAGTATGTGACCTTGAAGGAGCCCAACCCAAATGCCTTGAAGTGGAGGAATTTTGATCCATCAGTCACTTGTAACTTCCACATGGGTGCACCAGGGCACTCCACAGACAATTTTTGGGTTCTGAAGCATGCGGTTCAGGATCTGTTGGACCAAAAAGCCCTGGTCTTCAATATTGCTGTGCCTACCCAATCGGGAGGTGATATTGGACAAAACCCCGTGCCTTATCACAATGGGGCAGGCTCGTCCAACTCAATCACAGCCATATCCTCCATGAGAAGGGCCTTTGACTCATCTCAATTGATAGCTCCCATGGGGACCTAGGTCAAGGTCCATTTCTTCTAAGGGCAAGAAGAGGAGGAGGTCAATGTCATCTCCAGAAAGAATGATTGTGCTGCTGAGGATATTAGCTCCTCCTTGAACCGGGTTTCCTCCCTCATGGCCCAAATAAACACTGCAAGGCCTCCATTGGTCTTTAATTGCGGTTCACCCACCTGCTCTCCAGCCAAGCCATCAAAAACTCTCTTGGTCATCCAATGTGACTCCACTACTGCATCCATTACCTTTTCTGTTCCAACAACTCCTAAGTAGCTTCTACCTTTGGTGGTAAATGTTTCACCTATCTATAATGTTCAAATACCAACTCCTACATCCCGGTGCAAACTCCAACCGCTTGTGATCAATGTCCCTAAACTGGCCTATTCTGAGGCGGCTGTACCATGGAACTACAGTGTGGGGGCATGGCTACGATTCCAATGATCCAAAACCGGAACCAAGAGGAGGTGAACCTCATGACGAGGTCAGGGAGATGTATAGAAGGAGTAGAAAAAGAAAAAGAAACAGAAGTGGAGAATGAAAGAAAAGAAACAGAAGAAAAGAAAAAAATGAAAGGAAAAACCAAAGTAGGAGAAGACACCCCCCATGGTGCAGAAAATGAGGCAGCAAACCTCATCAAAATAATAAATAAAAGTGAATTTAATCTTGTCGATAAGCTAAATAAGGTCCTGGCCCAGATTTCAATACTGGGACTTTTGCTGAATTCGGAAAAGCACAAGGATGCATTATTAAGGGTGTTTCAGAGTGCACACGTGTCTCAGACTATTGATCCGGACCAATTAGGCAAAATGGTTGGTCAAATCTTGTCACAAAATGTGTTAAGTTTTTCTGAAGGTGAAATAAGCCCAGGTGGGTGCTACCATGTTGACCCTTTGCACATCACTGTGCTTTGTAAGGGCAGTATGGTGGCACGGGTTTTAATTGACAATGGGTCGACTTTAAATGTCTTCCCATTAATCACTTTTGCCAAACTTGGTCTGGATCAATCCAAGATCAAGCAGAATGGGAGGATTGTGAGGGCTTTTGATAGCTCTAAGACACACTCCCTAGGGGAGATTGAACTGCTGGTTACAATTGGACCGAATATCTTCAACATCACATTTGAAGTGATGGATATCCCTGCAGCCTTCAATCTGCTCCTAGGGAGGCCATGGATACACTCGGCTAGGGCAATACCATCCACACTTCACCAAAGAGTGAAGTACATAAGAGGACAAAGGGTGATAACTGTCCTAGCTGAGAATTTGGTACCTCCCATTGTGTCACCTGACGTACCCTTCATCAATGTGGATTTAACTGTCGACAAGATTGCGTTCTACTCGTTTCAATTTGAAACAGTCAATTTCATACTAGGGGGTATGAGAAAAAAGAAAAGAAAGGGACTACTGCTGAGAAGATGGTGAAGAGAGTGATGGAAAAATATCACTTCCACCCAGGGAAAGGTCTGGGGATAAATTTGCAAGGGATGGTGGAACCAATAAAGGCAAAGAAGCTGGTCCCTAAAGTAGGGTTGGGATTTAAACCCAGAGGATGGAGAAGGATGGAGCAGAAAGAAGGAGAGAATGCAGAGAAGAAGAACAGCATAAAATTCCCTCATTTAAGGGAAAATTTTCCTAAACCCTCTTGTACGATCCAATTGTCTCCTCCCATGGATCAGTCCAAACCTCTGTACCGCAATATCAACCCATTCCAAAAGCTTTCTATTCCAACCCTGCAACCCTATAACCCATCTCCTACACTTGAAACAGTGGACGGGCCTAGGCCACAGCCAGAACAACGGACGGACTTCTCCGAAGACGTCAGGGCTTTCTTCACCATGAGTGAACACGGAAAGACAGAAGATTATCAAGCAGCTGCCGTTCATTGATTGGGCAGCAGTAAAAATTCCAGATGAGGCTATATCTGGATTGGGCCCCACAACATAAAAGGGCAGTACAACTCACCCGGTGATGATGGCATCGGATTCTGAGCTTGAGGAGCAGGCTTGGAAAATTTCCCTTGCTCCTGAAAAATTTATGTTGAACAATTGGGAGGAAAATCCCCTTACCTTTGAAGCAGCATTTGTTTGGCAAACTGACGCAGCTTCCAAAAAAAAACTCCATTAGTGGAATGCCATTTCCCTGAAGGTTTTAATGAGCCTTCGTCTTTAGGGAAATTTTTTGTAGGAGGCTCACAAAAAAACCAAAAAGATTTTTCTATTTTTTCTAGAAAATTTAATTTTTTCAAAAAGGTCCAAATCATTTATGAACCATATAAGCCAACATAATTAGACCAGGTTGAATATGACTTCGACCTTGAGCTTGACTTTGACCTCATGGGGATCAAAGAAGAGACTGAGGTCGAAGAAGAAGACCTTCCAAAAGAAATTGAATATCAATTGGAACGTCATGAAAAGGGGGTCCAACCTAATATTGAGGAGACCATTTAAATAAATTTGGGGACCGAAGATGACCCAAAAATAGTGAAAATCGGAGCATGCCTGTCTGATGTGCAGCGTGATGAAATGACACGGTTCTTGGCAGACTATAAGGATGTGTTCGCTTGGTCGTATCGGGACATGCCGGGGTTGGACACTGACATGGTGGTGCACAAGTTGCCAATTTTGCCAGGGGTCAAGCCAATTAAGCGTAAGCTGAAAAGATTGAAACCTGAATGGACCTTGAAGGTCAAGGACGAAGTGGTCAAACAATTTCAAGCAGGATTTTTGGCAGTCTCTACATACCCCGAGTGGCTCGCAAACATAGTGCCAATACCAAAGAAGGACGGGAAAGTTAGAATGTGCATGGACTACATGGATCTGAACAAGGCAAGCCCAAAGGATGATTTTCCACTTTCACACATCGACATCTTGGTGGACAACATTACTGAACATAGCCTGTTCTCATTTATGGACGGCTTCTCTGGGTACAATCAGATCAAGATGGCTAAGGAAAATCAAAAGAAAACAGCGTTCATCACACCTTGGGGCACTTTCCACTATACTGTCATGCCATTTGGGCTTAAAAACGCCGGGGCAACATACCAGCGGGCCATGACAGCACTATTCCATGACATGATCCACAAGGAGATGGAGGTCTATGTGGACGATATGAGTGCCAAATCATGCAAAGAAGAGGACCACTTGATCAATCTGAAGAAGGTGTTTGATCGACTCAGAAAGTACAGTCTACGGCTTAACCCGGCTAAATGTGTCTTTGGGGCTACATCAGGAAAGTTGTTGGGATTTATAGTGAGTAGAAGAGGAATTGAGATCGACCTAGCTAAAGCCAAGGCTATAATTGAAATGCCATCACCCAGAACGGAGAAGGAGGTTCATGGTTTTCTTGGAAGGATTCAGTACATAAGCCGGTTCATAGCACAACTCACTGCTATCTGTGAACCGATTTTCAAGCTTCTAAGAAAGGATAACCCGACGGTTTGGAATGAGGATTACCAGTAGGCCTTTGATACAATAAAGAAATATTTGCTGAATCCACCTGTGCTAGTGCCACCAACTCCAGGAAGACCACTGATTCTGTACTTGTCAGTGTTGGAAGCATTGATGGGATGTGTCTTGGGGCAGCATGATGTGTAAAACCCCGAATTTTCCTTAAATAATATAATAAATTAATAAATAAAATCCTGGAGAGTTATAACTGATGGAAATATTTTATTAATGTAGGGGATGATATAATTAGTGGAGATCCAGAGTTGGACGGAGATCCGACCGTCCGATCATGAGATATCAAGGTATGATCAACACTTTAATTTTAAGAGATATTATTGGGCATGTGTATGGAGTTTTCTACATGTGAGATGCATGGAATAGTGAATATAAATAATAGTAAAATAACCTAATCGTATACTATTGGAATACTCGTTGGTATTCTACAGCCACAAGCGACAAGCCGTGAGCCACTGAGGAAGAAGAGAAGAAAAGGAAGAAGGAAGGACGTCTAGTTTGTGTTTTTCATCATCTAGGGAGTATCTCACGTTTGTGAGTATTGCTGTTTAGAGAAGAGAAGGAGAAACAACCGTAGACAGAGGTAGGTGACACTGGTTTTCGTTTGTTTTTGTATTTACGTTCGTTTAATCTCCAAAGCATGTTTTTATCTGATATATTCATGTATTTAGTTTGATAACAATGTTATAAGTATGTTAGAATGATATTGGATGAGAAAAATAACGTTTTTAAACTGTTTTTGTTCGATTTCGAGTGACCGCCGACCTCGACTGTGCTCGGCGATCCTCGGCGCTAGTTAAAAATTTTAGACCGCTCAAGATCGCGTGAAGGCTTATCGTTGGTGATCTAATTTGCACTACCGCTAACCTTAGACCGTCGGGGCGATCCTAGGCGCTCTATGCAGAAATTTCAGAATTTTGTAATTTCGAACCTGATTTAATTCCAAACTATTTTTAGTAAATTTTAATGATTAATTAAGTGTTTTAAGACCAAAATATATTATCTAATTCGCTGTTTTACAGAAAAATAAATTAGGAAGATATTTAGGACATTAGTTGCCAAACTTTGAACGTAATTGAGAAATCTAGTTTTTGGAACACTTGACTATTATTTAATTACCAAAACATCTCTAAATTACACTATGATTCAGATAATCACATAAAGAGAATTCAGAACTCAGATAACCCAAAATATTGAAGTAATTGATAGATTTAACCTTTATATGCCGCTAGGCACCAACCCTTATAGAAATATTATATTTTAGGGAATTTTGGAGTCTAGTGGGTATAGCTGGTTATGGATACATAGTTGTAGCTAGATAGCTGAGGGATATGTCATTTGGGTTGAGTTTCTCCCTTGTGTAAACGCCTTCCAATGCAAGTTAGTTTGTTTGGGAAAGTCCTATGTCTGGAGGGACACCTCGGTGAGCCGCTGGTGATTCCCTGTACATGTGGATAAGTGACCATCTCCATGTATTGATTCTGGTGCTACATGCTGGTGGTACATGCCAACTCTGATGGGTACGTGTGCAATAAGTCAGTGACTACGGCTCTTGTCTAAGCTGCGCTGCATGGGACTTGAGTATCATTAGTAGCATTGCTCCTAAGCTGCACAGTGGTATAGCGATTGGTCGAGAGTCATCTCAAAAGGTTTATCTATCTTTGTGAGTCCTACAATGACACTAAAATCACAAACACTTGTTATTACAATCGCATACATGCTGGAGGCATGTGATTGAGATATTGGTCGGATTTGACTGTTTAGTGCATCCTAGCAAAGTATGGATTATGTTATTGATTCTGATATTGGATTCCTATAATAGAACTTGCTGAAAATCATATTTAGAACTATTTAACTATACTGTTTTGTATTCATAATCGATACGGATGATTATACGAGCCTGCTTAGTCGAGATTGCTTAATCGTGCATGAACTGTTATTTTACTTATATTAACTGTTTAAACATGCATGTGTTACCTACTGGGATATTCGTATCTCACCCTACTTTTATTTCATTTTACAGCTGATACGCGAGAGGGGGATCCTAGTATTTATTTCCAGGGAGAGATAGTTGATTATTCATCAGAGGATTACTATTACCTGGATTTGATCTGAGGTTGTGGACAGTCATTGATTTAGTTACTTTATCAGATTATTCTATTTCATTTGGGTTTGATGTATTAGAGAGATGAGAGATTAGTGACCTTTTATTTTACCAGACTTAACTATTGATTTTGATGGTTAACTATATTAGTTTTTTGAGGATTTTAGACTATAGTTCCGCACATACATGTTCCGCACTCTGATAGTTAATTAATTGAATGGATTATTTAATTATTTAGTCTAGTATATTCTTGATGATTATTGGATATGGGCCAGTAACACCTCGAATTTGGTTGTTGAATTGAATTCGGGTTGTTACAGTAGCGAATCGGGTTCGGGTTGGGTGCCGGTTTGCACTGACCCGGGTTCAAGGCGTTACATGATGAGACTAGTAGAAAGGAAAGGGCAATTTACTATCTAAGTAAAAAATTCACAGAATATGAAGCCAAGTACTCACCATTGGAAAAGACCAATTGCGCTCTAGTGTGGGCTACTCAAAGACTAAGGCATTACTTCCTTAGCCATCCCACATTATTGATATCCCGGATGGACCCTTTGAAGTACTTAATTGAGAAACCGGCACTAACTGGCAGAATGGCAAAGTGACAATTGTTACTATCCTAGTTTGACCTTACATACATCACTCAGAAGGCGATTAAGGGTCAAGCCATTGCTGATCACTTGGCTGCACATCCTTTAGCAGAATACCAACCTTCGAAGACTAACTTTCCTGATGAAGCAATTCTGTTTACTGAAGAAGAGGAAAGTGAAAGCTCTTGGCAGATGTTCTTCGACGGGGCCGCCAACATGAATTGAAATGGAATAGGGGCAGTCTTGGTCAAGCCAAACGGGTCCCATATCTCGATCGCAGTAAAGTTGAGATTCCAGTGCACAAATAATATTGCGGAGTATGAAGCGTGCATAATTGGGTTGCAAGCCGCCATAGACCATGAAGTAGAGGAACTTGACGTATACGGAGATTCAAGTCTTATCATCTTCCAAACAACTGGTGAATGGAAAACCAAGGATCACAAATTGATCCCCTATCACCAATATTTGGAAGAAATAAGCACAAAATTTACTCGAATTTCCTTCAACTATATGCCAAGGGCCAAGAATCAGTTTGCGAATGCTCTAGCAACATTGGCTTCGATGGTCAGCATGCCAGAAGGGGTAGATATTAAACCACTGGAAATTGAGGTCAAAGAACCGGCATACTGTCTTGTTCTAGAGGGAGCACCAGAGGAGGAAGTACCATGGTTTCAAGACATCAAAAATTTCTTGAATGATCGTGGTTTGCGAGAAAATGTCACTTCCACTGAGAAAAGGACAATACAGAGATTGGCTGGTCAATTCCTACTAAGTGGTGGACAGTTGTACAAGAGGTCAAACAATGATATTCTGCTCAAATGTGTTGCTAAGGCTAAGTCGGAAAGGTTGGTTGAGACTGTACATGGAGGAGTCTGTGGACCCCCCATGGAAATGTGTTGCTAAGGCTGTCTGAACCAATTAATTCTTATGCATTGAAAAGGTATCCTTGATTGAATATTACTAGCTAGGAGGTGATCCGAGGCCGTCTTTCTTTATTTCCCTCAAAATTTTCAATCCCTAGTCTAGCCAAGTCGAGCCAGTTCATTTCTTTGATAAACCTAAACTGGACTTACAGTCTTATACTGGGGCAAAACAAATTGGGGAAAAAAGAAAAAAAAAGAAAAAGAAAAGCAAAAAAGCAAAGAATATTGGCAAATGAAAGCCAAAGGCAACAAAAAAAAAAGGGAAGAAAATGATACATTTTGGGGAAATGGGGCAAATTCATCATGACTGTAAGTTCGGTTGACCTATGTTTACATTTGAAAATTTTTGAGCTTTTAATACCTTTCCTTTCATAAACCAAGCCTAGCCTTTGTTTCGTCCTATTTTTAAGCCCTCGGTGATCTTAGTGTGTTCATTCAAATTTCGGAGTAAGATTGGCAATAACGGAATGCAAAAGCCAGCTCTAGTGAAAACCGTAACTGGCGCTAAAGGCAATATTGGCAAAAGAAAAAAAAAAGAGAAAAAAAAAATTACAAGTTGAGTTGATCATGGATGTCCATGCTTGAAAAGAAATCAGCACGAGTACTAAGATTGAGCAAATTGGAAATAACGGGGTCGAACATGGAGGAAAAGTCATTTGGGGATGACTCTAAAGGTCCTAAGATAGACAGATCTGATCTCTCCTTCTTGCTTGAATTCCCATTTTCATTATTCAACCTGGTTTTAATTCCTTTAATCGTGTGTGATTAAGTGTTTGGGACAAAAATTCAAAAAAAGTAATAAAATACAAAAAAGAAAAATTTTATATTTTGGCCAGTGACGATAAATCAAATACTTTTCATAAAACCTTTGTTTTTACAAGCAGCTGAGAATTCTGAGGTCAATAGTATAAAAACTTATTTTTGAATAAAATCCTTTGTCTTTCCACTATTGGAGTTTGCTTTCATACAAAGGTATGAAAAAAAAGAAAAAATAACTAAAAGTGCAGGAAAGAAGGCTAATCTCTATCCCCTACCCGCTCCTCAAGCTCCCGAATCCGAGCTGCCTGAGTTGTAATAACCCCAGAAGCCCCTTCTGCAGTGGGATCACTCAAGAAGGAAATGACCTCATCTGAAAGGGTCTGCGTAGCCCTCATGCCTCTAAGGTTGGCTAAAGCATCCTGGTGCTTCTGCCGCAGCACTCGGACTTCAAAGCAGCGAGCCTGTCTCTGCTCCTCGAGTTGCCTCTGCATAGCAAGACAACGGGATACCTGCTTTTCAAGTTGCCTCTCCAGATCAAGGCCTCGTATCCTAAGCTCTTGGGCTTCTCGTACCCATATCTGCTGAAGTCGTTTGTGAGATGCTCTTTCAGACTCCAAAATGTTTTCATAAGTAGGAGCCAAAACTGCAGGAGGATCCTTGGGTATTGAGGCCTGACTCTGAACCTACTCCTTGATCCAGAAGAGGTAGTCCTTCACATGGGACTCTGAGAAGACTGGGCCCCACATAAAACGAACATAGGACCATTCCCTCATCAACCAAGCATTCAGCTTCATGGTGGTGGGTGAAAGTGGACCAAGGTAGTCCTTGTATCCACTTGGGATTATAATCCCCTGGGTCGCTCTAAACTGCCGAAGAACTCGCAAGGGGAGGTAGAGCACAGCATATCTCAAGCCCGCTAGGACCAAAAAGTTGTTGTCTCTGAAGCTGATCATGGTCTCTGCATTGGGTTGATAAGTACCAGGCCACCTCACCTGATCATCCTGGAGTGTATCTAAGAAAGAGAACCAACCCTATTTGCCTCCTGGAATGTCAGGACATCCTCGGTTGCTCATCAAGACCGGAACTTTCAGGCTTGGAAAGAAATGCTGATTAATCTCTTCAATTTGACTCAATTGGTCAAGTAACCAAAGCTGCAGAAGAGGAGGAATATGTCAAGGTATTATAAAAAAAAAGAGAAAAGAAAAAAAAAGGGAATTTTACCTGCAGGATAGGGGCACATGACAGGAAGCGCTTCTTCTTTCTGTGATAGCAGTCAGTCAATGCCTGGTACATCCCTGCCAAAATCATAGGGGCCAATCTCTCATGCTCCCTAACCTTTCATACGACTGAGATAAGAGCCAAGTCGACTTCATCGTCATCCCGCGGAAAAAGCAATTGGTTAACCACTATCAGGGTTAGGGCATTGAACCTAGCTTCCTTGTTTTCCCCCCTCAAGAGCTTCTCAGTCAAAAAAGACTTGGATAAAGTCAAAAGGGTGTAAGAATCCCCTAAATCCTTCTTCCCTATGCCTAGAAAGGTGGAAGCCTCTTTCTTGTAGCTAGGCTTAAGGGGTGGGTTCACTATTTTCTCTGCAAACCTCAAACCTAGGATGGTTTCAACCTCTTCAATGGTTGGGGTCATCTCCTTGTCCCCAAACCAAAAAAGATTCAAATCAGGAACCCAGTGCCCAATCATGGCCTCAATAATTTCCCACTTGAACTGGATGGAAGGAATGAGCAAGGTGTGACCTAGGTGAATAGAATCCCATTTAATCTCTTCATCAAGGGTCATAGATTTAACCCACCTAGTGTAGAATGAATCTACAGGGTTGTACCTAGTGAGATTAGGGGGTTTTGCTCTTAAAGGTTGTTTTGCAGGGGAGGCTGCGTGGACAGACAATAATGGGGCATAAGATGATCTGGAAGCCATTAGGGATGATTGGAGCTTGCTAAGAATCAATGGCAGGAGGAAAGAGGCGAAAAGGTGGTTTTCTAAACTCAAAAACTCGTAAAAATGACGCAAATCCCGAGGCCAATTGCTTTTATAGCAGGTTTTAATGTATCCAACATATCAGGTCGGATACAAAAGGTTTTGTTCATATCCGACGCAAAATGTCGGATACAAGAGAAATTGCTTGTATCCAACGTATTACGTCGGATACAAAAAAAATGTTAATGTATTCGATCTAATATATCGAATACAAAGAAAAAGAGCCAGAAAAGAGAAAGGGAAGAAAAATTCAAATTTTTTTACCTGTTTTACCTGTATACAAGTTATAATTGCACAGAAATGAGAAGAAAGAGAGAGTAGAACAAGAGAGAATGAATAAAAAGTTTGTTTTCATATATATACAAGTTTCTTTTGTACAAAGGTAATGTAAACATCCAAAAATCCTAATCTACTACTCCTATGCAGGATCATCCCCGCATCCTCTGCCACGTGCCCCTCTGCGGCCTCTACCTCGAGATGGTCGACGCGTAAAGACATGGGAGATGATACGCTCGGCAAGGTAGCGTGGTCTCGGGCCTAGATAGGACTGAACCTGATACTAAAGGCAGTAGGCCGAATTGTCAGGAGGTGGGCTTGTAGGAATAGAATCAGATTAAGAAGCCTCTGGCTCGACAGGAGCAGGCTCGGCTGGAAGAATAGCCGCCTCAAGGTCCTCGGCCACAGCAGTCTTGACTCCCGCACCTCCAAAAGTCTCGGCAGTAGCGGAAGGAGGTTCAAGAACAGAAAAAGCTGGATTAATGGAAATGAAGTTAGAAATTGAAGCACAAAAATGAACCTAAGAGATGAAACTGAAGAAAACTTACCAGGGACATCAGGAGCAGGAGTAGGAACTGTCATTGGAGATGAGGTGCCAATAGGATCCGCAGGAGCAGCAGAAACAAGAGATACAACCAGGTCGGCGGCCGGGATGTCCTCAAGATCAGGAGCCATCACAGGAGATGAAAAATTGACAGGGTCAGCTGTAGCAGCAGGAACAGGAGATACAACCGGGTCAGTAGTTGGGGCATCCTCAAGATCAGCAGTCCGAACTAGAGATGGACCAGGAATAGGAGGATCTGGCTCGAAGGCAACACCATGATCTGGGACTGGATCTTGCAAAAGTCAAAAAGTTCATATCAGAACAGCAGAAAAACATGGAAATGGAAGAAATGGAGAACTAGATACCTGTCTAGCCCTAAGCTCAGCAACCAAAGCCTCCAGCTCTCTGATCCGGGCATCTCTCTGGGCCACAACCGCATCATGCTCAGCAATCAGATCATCGACTGCGGCCCGCTGACTTTGGAATCAGTCCCGAAGAGCATTCAACTCATCCACCTACCAATAAGAAGAGGATTAGTGTCACAAATACATAATGGAAGGAAAGGAGATGAAACGTGCAGATTGTAAACTTACAGTGTCATCACGAACCCGGATAAAAATCCCTCCTATCTTAGTCACCCCGGCACGGGTGGACCGGTCAATCAGACAGCCAATAGATACTCTCTGGATCCATTTGTCATAATCCTCGGCCACTGTAAGCGCCTCTGCATCCTCCCATTGATCAAAATGTGCAACATCAAAGCCAGGCAGAAGGATGGTAGGACCAACGTAGGTGGATAAACAGGAATGCGAGGGACGCTGGTATGCTAAAAGTACAGGCGCTTGCCTAAATACATAATCCTCCCAAGTCTCCCGATGAAACATTGGTAGGACTGGCGTTGCACATCTCGATCGAAAGCATCCTGTACCATCTCCTGACGAGCAACCTCGTCATCCACATCTTGGAAGCTGGCCAGTATAAGCTGCAATCAAAATAAAGAGTGTCAGATACAAAGGTAGTTTTGATAAAAAACAGAATATTGAAGAGTGAGGAAAATTTACATCAGAGCGGCGAGAGCGGTCTAAGTGCACCCGGGCAGATCACGGCTGGCTCCTATCCGCGTTCCTCTCAAGAACAAACCACCTTATAGCTACGAGGAACTCTGCAGCACTAGGCATAGGGGAAGGGCGGAAATACGTTATGTGTGTATACATGAATATCTAGCAAGGAAAGAAAACAAATTAGAAGGAGATAAAAGAATTTTTAAAGAAATTAAGCAAAAATATTCCTTACCTGTAAGATTTGCCAGAAAAATCGGCAACTGATACCATCCCCTCTCGAAGCAGCCAGACTGTGGATAACTCGATTCAGTCCAGCTAATATAGTCCCATATATCAACCGGCCCCATGCTAGCCGCTTGGCCTGCTGAAGATTTCTCAGGACATCCAAAAAGATAGGGCTAACCGATGTTGTGTCCTTCTGGAAGAAGCAGCTACCAAGCATCAGCAGAAAAACACGTTGAAATTGAGGGGCGAAATCGTGATGATCATCAGCAATGGTCGCATGCCTCCGGTCAGGGTGATCAGTAATGCTGCCGCGTAACCAGCTAATAGAAATCCTACAACTCCTGCCATCCCAAGCAGCCTCAGGAAGATCCTCATATCCTAACAGGGTGCTGATATTCGCAGCTGAAGGACGCTCCATCTCTATAGTCCTACCTGTCAAGGGGATGCCAGTGAGCATGACAAAATCTAAAGGACAAATCCCCAGCTCAACATCCGGCAGATGGAAGGACTGTGTGTCGGGAAAGTATTGCTCTAGAATGGCAAAGATAAGAGGGCGGTTCGCTCGGAACGACGGGATGAGTAGAAAATGATCAAAGCGGCATCTACGAAACTACTGTCTGAGTCCGAGAGAAAGGGTCTGATGCAGCTCATAGTGTAAAACCCCGATATTTGCTAAGAATTAATTTCAATTATTATTTATGTGGACGAATAAATGTAAGGAGCTGTGTGTATATGTAGGAGTTTCGGTGGGCGAGCACACACGGAATCAAGGAAGTTCAAAAGTTCGTCGAGCGGCAATTTACTTATGGAAGGTATAAATACTTAAGGAAAATTACGTTTTAGGTTTTTAGAATACCCGTATAATCGTAACTGAAGGCGATTGGCGATTGCGGCTATGATTTAGGTTTTCTTTGGGAGAGAAGAGGAACTGTGGGAGTTCCTACCATTTGGCGTGTTCGTGATCAAGGATTTCAGAAGGGTTTTTCCTCTTGCGATCAGAGGAGCATCTGGGCAGCGATAGCAACCAGACGAACGACTGCTGGTGATCGGCCATGGTTCGAGTAGTTATTGTTGCTGGGATATAAGCGTGCAAGAGGTGAGTAGCATCGTTTTAAAACTGGGTTTTTTGGATTGAATCGTGGGTTTAAATCTTGATGCATATGTTTTCTGGAAGAAGATAGTCCGAGCGTGTGTTTTTTTAAGAACTGTTAGAGATGAATAAAAAATTGTTTAGAATAATTTCAAAACTGGTTTAACTGTCTTTTGGGGATAGTAGGAGACTAAGAAAATTGTTACAGAGAGAAAAATCTCGGTCAGTTGTGTAGATCTGGAAATAACAGAGAGTTGAAAAACGAAGGTAGTATCTGCTGGGTTGGTGCCTATCTAGCGCCAACTACCTGTAGTCGGCGAAAGGGCGAAGTTGATTATCCGCCGAGCTCGCGTTCATCGCGCGCCTAGCTTGCGCCGACCAAATTCGTTATCGCTGATCTCACGTTAAGCGTGCTCCTATCGTGCGCTTACCTCGCACCTACCCAATTGTAAGTAAGCGCGACTTATATTTTTTAACAAATGACTATTCGTCGACCTCGCGCCTAGCGCTGGAGGTCAGCGAAAGGCCCAAAATTTTGCCGAAGTGGAGTTTTTACCAAACTAAGCTGGATTTGATGATTTTGAGGGTTCAAGCACTTGACTAATGAGTTGTTTAGGACTTTAGAAACATTATTCCCTATTAAATTTTCTATGAGAATATAAGTGGAAATTCTAGAAATTCTTAGGAGCATCCAATGTTAATTCTAAAGGGCTAATGATAGATGATCTTATTGTACCTAACACTAGAAGTTTCTAATTTAGCTTCCTTTTGTTTATATACTGTACTTGAATGAGGCTTTATTTAATCTGGTTTTATTTGATTGCAAGTTCTGAAATGTATTGTAAAGATTTCTCTTGGTGTGAGTAAATGAGTTTATTACAAATGAGCATGTGTTATGAGATTTGAGGGAATACTGAAAGTACATGAGGTACTGTTATGGTCCAGAGGGACAAATGGTGAACTGGTTGAGTTATACATGATGTTGAACGTATTGTTCTATTGTGATGTCAGAGTTGTGATTTTACGATGTTTTACTGTTTCGGTTTAGCAAGTCCTAGATCCATGCTTAAGCTTAGTAATGTAATGTTATTGTTGGTTGTTGAAATTGCATGGCCTTGTGTGTTGCCATGACCAGTGTAGAGCAGCCAGAAACCCTGAGTAGGCCTGGTTGTCAATGCCGAAACCCAGGGAGTAGGCCGGCATTGGATGACGAAACCCTGAGTAGGCCGTCATTTCAGAGTGTCCGAAACCCTGAGTAGGCCGGAACTGTGTACATGGAGGTGTGGAGTGTCTACTTGGCATGTTTAATTTATCAACTTAACAATAGTCATGACATTGACCAATCGATATGTTGTCAGTATTGAATTGAAATGTGTTTGGAAATAATTATTGGTTTTGGTTTAACTTGGAGATTGTATTTGGTTGTTTAAGCATACCGGTCTATTTATCGAGGCATGATTTGAACTGTGTTAACTATTTCCTGCATGCATATGCTACTCGCTGAGATATTCGTATCTCACTCTTTTGTTTGTTTTGTTTTTTCAGATACTCGAGGTGAGGCGACTATTGGGGTAGATCGGACTGAGACATATAGGGAGGAAGACTACTATTACATCCCTTAGACCTGTAGGTTATTTTGAATTGAACTTTGAATTAATTGAATGATTAAGGTGTAATAAGTAGATTGAGGTTGTACCACTTGAATCTTAGTCAAGTTTTGAATATTGAATTCTTAGATAAAGTATGATTGTGCACTCTGATATGATTTACTTAGGTGATTATCCAGCGATCACAAATGATTAAGATCCTTACCTAACACTCCGTGAGACATGTTATATCTTTATTGAACAACACGGATCCAGGGCGTTACACATAGAACCTCCCCCAACTACCTCGTAAACGAGAGGGGGGATACCGAAGAGAAAGATCTGCTCGGACATACATCGATGGATGATGATTCAATATAAAACCCCGGATTTTCCTAAAATAAAGTAAATTAAATAAGCCTAATTATTGAGAAGTTAAGATTTAATTTAGGTATTGGAAGAATAATATTATGATCCAATGTAAAATCCCGAATTTTAATAACATTAAAATTTAGATTTTACGCTTTTAAAACTTATTTAATTAATGGAGAACTTTAGAAACAGAGAAAAGGAAATTAATTAGAGTTAATTTCAAAATGTTAAATAGGATGAATTATTAAAATGGGAAAATTTGGTTATTGGATTTCCATGGATTTGGATTTTGGCGGTTCGGTGTTGGAACAAGTGAGGGTAGTCTCGGAATTTCCCAAGCCTAAATTATGAAGATTTTAAATTAAGTTAAACAGGCATCAAATATTGGTTTAAAGAAATTGATAATAATGATAATAGAAAATAATACAAGATAAAATAAAAATATATTTACATGGAAATGGACACCAGAATTTTGATAGGTTAATCAACATTTAATTATTACTGGAGATTGGGGTCATTAGTGGCAAAGAAAATAAAGTAGAATATTATTAAGTAATTAATTTCGAACTTAAAAGTATTGTAGTAGATAGGGAACTAGCAAATAAGTAATCCGGGTAAAGTCAAGTTCAGTAAGGGGTAGAAAGGGTATTCCGAGGGTTAATTAGGGTGAACTAGGTTAAACCCTAGTGATGCCTATAAATAGATAATCAATGTAAAATTTTTGGGGAGACGGAGAGATTGGGGAAAGCTTGCTGCTCTGAAAATTAGGGCGGCGGCCGAAGCTTGGGACTCGAATGGAGTCCATAAAAAATGGTTGGAAACTTGAAGAAGATCTCCAATACCAGGTGAGTGGCACTGTTTTAACACCTGGTTTTGTGTTATTCGTAGTTTTAATTCGAATGCATATGATTGTCGAACGAGTTATTCACTGGTTTTCTGGGAGGAGATAGTCCGAAGGTTTTTCTGTACAGTTAATTGGGGATAAATGAAAAGTGTGTTAGATTAATTTCAAATTAGGTTTGAATGTGTTCTGGGGGTATTAGGAGACTAGAGAAGTGGTTACAGATTGAAAAATTTCGGCCAGAGTCGAAGATTTGGAGTTAACAGAGAACCGAAAAACGCAGTGGGTATCCGCCCACTTGGCGCCCACTTCGGGAAGTAGGCGCATAGTAAAACCAAACCTGGCGCCAAGCTCGCGCCCACTTGGCGCTCAGCTCGCGCCCATTAAAATTCGATGCGCCTATTTCATGCCTTTCTCGCGCCTACTTCACGCTCTTCTCGCGCCCACTTACTATCGAGTAGGTGCATACCCAATTTTAGGTAGTTTACTATCCGCCCACCTCGCGCCTACCTCAATAGGTGAGCGCATAGTCCATTTTTCTTACCGAATTGCTTAATTGAGTAAACCAATGTGGATTTTGATGATAGGAGGTCTTCGATCACTTAACAAATTACTTGTTTAGGACTTTAGAGACAAAATTACTTATGAGAACATTAAAGATAGATTCTGGAATTTCTTAAGAGCTTCCAAGGTAAATGTAGGGCAACATTGTAGGTGATGTTCTGGACACCCAACACTGGGGTTTTTATTTTAGTTCCTTTGGTTACATACTGTACTTGATTGAGATTTTATTAAACCCTGTTTTCTCAATGGCAAGTTTTGAAATGTGTTGCAAAGATTATTTACTTGTTTTCTTGAGAGTAATTACTGTTCTGGTTGGAACAGTTGTGAGGTGATGTTCTGGTTGGAACAACTTGTGATGTGTACTAAATGCGGAGTTTTGTTTGGTTATTTATCGGTTTTGGTTTAGCTTGTCCTGGATCCAGAGTCTAAGCTTAGTAATGTGATGTATTTTGTTTTATTGGTGTAATGGCATGGCCATGGAGTGTTGCCACGACTGGTGTAGAGCAGCCAGATACCCTGAGTAGGCCTGGTTGTCAGTGCCGATACCCGGAGTAGGCCGGCATTGGATGACGATACCCTAAGTAGGCCGTCATTTCAGAGTGTCCGATACCCTAAGTATGCCGGAACTGTGTACATGGAGGTGTGGATGTCGCTCTGGCATGTTGATTAATCAATCTAAGCAACTACATGACATTGACCACTATGGGGATTTGTTTTCGTTTGACGTGATATGTTTTATTCGCTGGTCTATTGGTGCGGAGTAGCCCATGATAAAATACTCTATTGGTGCGGAGTGGCCCATGATAAACACTCTAGTATTTCAAAAAACCTGAGTTGTTGAACTATTTTCTTCGATATGTTGCTACCTGGTTGTACGTGACTTTACGGCTATATGCATGATTGATATCGTCTTTACTGCTTGGTTTATACGATGGTTTTCCTCACGGATGTAAATTGGATCGTTGAAGTTTTGTTGGGTTATACGTGTTATCATCATTGTATATGGTTTGTAATCGTGGCATGTTTTAGAAGTGAACTAAATGTATTTGTGCATGCATGTGCTGCTCACTAGGATATTCGTATCTCACCCCGTTGCTTTCGTTTTGTTTTCAGATACTCTTGGAGAGCTCGATACTTGCGGGTAGTTACTTGGGCATGTGAGTTTTATTTTTGTTTGGGAATATTTTAGCGCACTCTGTTATATAGCTATTGTTGTATTCATGTTTTTCCTTCACTCTGATATTGCGATCCTGTGTTTTAAATTAACCTCCGGGGATGAGTTATGGTGTTATTTCGTGACTCGGATCCGGGGCGTTACATCCAAAAAGATATTAGTAACTAAATAAATAAACAATAAGTTTGAATAATTAGGAAATTAAATAGTGGCTTCAATTAAATAGGAAAGAGCAAGGTTGATTTGGATAAATTGAGAGAGGAAATTAAATATAAAGGATTGGAGAAGATAGATATTAATTCAAGTACATTATATGGTTAAGATTGATGTGAAGAATGAACAGGAGAATTTTTGGAAAAAGATTCAAAGGTTAAGTATGGGATTTCAAGGAAAGGGTATTTTAATCATTTTCTAATTAGCCAAATTAATGTATTGAGTAATTAAATAATTATTAGACTTAAAATATTTAACTAGACTTAATTTGGGTTAGGTTTGAATTTAAATAGTAAATTATTGTTTAAAAGTAGGAAAAAGGGTATATTGGTGATTATGGTTGATAAGGAGCCTTAAGTTTGAGGATAAGAGGAACTTTGGGGTGTTTTAGTAATATTTTAAAATAAGAAATTTAATTAGCACGAAAATAAATTAAAATAAATCCTTCTCTTATATAAGATACTTAAAAGAAGAATTAGAATGAGGGTTAAGATGGGAAGGTTTCCAATTAAGAGTGGGAATCCTATTTAGAAAGTCTTCTAAACCTAGTGGGACTTCTAATTAAGAGAGCATATAAAAGGGGAGGTCTAGGAAAGGTTTAGGGTTTTTAGCAAGTCAAAAATAAGGAGGAAAGAGAGGAAAATTCGTGCTTGGGCTTGGGAGACAAATAAAGGAAAGAAGAGAAGAGAGAAAAGAGAGGGAAGAAAGGAAAAAGGGAGGTGCTGCAGAGGTCCGACTAGCAGACTTTGAGCGACGATCCCCGGAGATCTAGTCGTTGGATCGTCATGAATTTAGGAGGTTATACTCTATGCACGAGATACTTTAATCTGAACGGTGGAGATTGGATTTCGATGAGTCTAAGGTGGTGCAAATTAACCCAGATGTTGGTGGAAAACCAGATTTTGGAAGAAAAAGGAGTTGCAGAGATGGCCGACTAACCAACTTCGAACAATGAGATAGAAAGATCCAACCGTTGGAATGGGCGGAAATTTTTGGGTTTTGTTCGACTCACGGAGAACTTCACACTGAACGGTGGAGATCTAAATTTGAGAAGTTTAAAGGGGTGTGGTCGAGCTCCAAAAACTGGCATAGAAGAAGTTCTGAAAAATCTGGGTTCATAAAAAAGGCAAGTAACAAACACTTGAAACTGGAGGAACTGCATATTTTCTTGTGTTTTTTTATGATTGATCATATTGGTTTTTAAGTTGGATTTCATTGGAAAAGTTAGATGTTTATAAAGTTTTGATTTGGTGATTTGAATCTCTTTTTAAGAATCAAGAAAAGTGTTGTTCATGGGTGGGTTGAATTAGAAAGAAACCTTAGTTAAATTTTAATTACCAAGATGTGAGTAGTATCGTTTTAAAACTGGGTTTTGGATTTGAATCGTGAGTTTGGTCGTGTTGCATACGATTCTGGAAAAATACAGTTCGAGCATGAGTTTTTTTTTAGGATTGTTAGAGATAAATATAAATGTGTTTAGAATAATTTCAAAACTGGTTTAAATGTCTTATGGGGATAGTAGGAGGCTAGGGAAATTGTCACAGACAGAAAAATTTCAGTCAGTCGTAGAGATCTTGAATTAACAGAGACTTGAAAATCGGAGGTAGCATCAGCCGAGTTGGCGCCTACCTAGCGCCAACTAGATTTAGTCAGCGAAAGACCAATTTCTCCTTACCGCCGAGCTCGCGCCCATCTCGTGCCGAGCAGTTTACTTAAGCGCGATACCTAATTTCCTTAACGCCAAGCTCGCGCTTATCTCACGCCTATCTCGCACTTAGCTCTCGCCTAGTGTATTTGGACTGAGCGGGACGTGTAGTTTAACTAATGACCTATCGCCGACCTCGCGCCTAGCGCTAGAGGTCAACGCAAGCCCCAATATTTTGCCGAAATGGAGTTTTGACCAATCCAAGCTAGATTTTGATGATTTGAGGGTTCAATCACTTAACTAATTACTTGTTTAGGATTTTATAATTACTATTACCTGTTCAATTACTCTGAGAATATTAAGTGGAATTTCTGGTAATTCTTAGGAGCTTCCAAGGTGAATTTTAGGGCTATCGGTAGGTGATGTTATTATTCCTAACACTAGGAGTTCACGATTTAGTTTTCTCTTTGTTCATACACTGTACTTGATTGAGAATTTATTTAACCTAGTTTTACTTGATTGCAAGTTCTGAAATGTATTGTAAAGATTTCTCTTGGTGTGAGTAAATGAGTTTTATTACCAATGGTCATGTGTTATGAGATTTGAGGAAATATTGAAAGTACATAAGGTACTGTTCTGGTCCAGAGGGACATGTGGTGAGCTGTGTTGTATTATACATGATGTTGAACATATTGATTTATTGTGATGTCAGAGTTGAGATTATACGATGGTTTTCTGTTTTAGTTTAGCTTGTCCTGGATCTATGTCTAAGCTTAGTAATGTGATGGTATTGTTTATTGATGTACTTGCATGGCCTTGTGTGTTGCCACGACCGGTGTAGAGCAGCTAGAAACCTTGAGTAAGCCTGGTTGTCAATGTCGAAACCCAGGGCGTAGGCCGGCATTGGATGACGAAACCTTGAGTAGACCGTCATTTCAGAGTGTCCGAAATCCTGAGTAGGCCGGAACTGTGTACATAGAGGTGTGGAGTGTCTACTTGGCATGTCAATTAATCAATTCAAACAATAGTCATGACATTGACCATTCAATGTTTTATTGGTATTGTTATTGAAATATGATTTGATAATATTAATGGGATTGGATTTAAACTTTGGAATTATCCTTGTTGATGTTGTTTTGGTTTCATCGTACACTTCATGACTTATTTTATAAACATGGACTGATTTCATGCATGCACCTTGCTATTTGTTGATATTTATTCTCACTCCGGTTTCTCCCATTTTTCAGGTACTCTTGGTGAGGACGTCAAGTTGTGGGCTAGTTGTAGCTGGGTAGTCTATATAGATGTAGGATTGCTCATATAATTGAAATCCTTTTATATTATAATTGTTGATTAATAAAGAGAATTTGAATTCAAGTTTCCGCTTTTACTCTGATTATAAAGTTATAAAAAGTTTTAAATTATTCCATATTTTAGTTGCTTTTGTTGCTTACCAGAACACCTCGGGTTTTGGGAATTGGACCCGGAACCGGGGCATTACATCCAACCCACTGAGAAGCTCAGTGTCCTGAACAGATGCTCGCAACTCCTAAGGAAATACTAACCGGAACCCCCTAGCATCACCTCCAGGGGCCTGATCCTGAACTGCACCTCTGGCCCTGCCACGTCCTCGGCCTCTGCCACGGCCTCCCTCACCCTCAAGGGCATGATCCTGAACTCGGGCCCTACCTCGGCCTCGTCCTCTACCTCTAACAGCCTCCTCAGTTGGGTCTCCATCTCAGCCTCGACCTCGGCCTCTCCCATGGCCCCGAGCAACAACAGGCTAAAAGAATAAAGGAATAAGCAGAATTGGATTCAAGGGAAGCAAAGAAGAGAAGAAGAATTTGAGTCCCTACCTTAGTAGAACCCTCTCCAGAGCTTTCTCTCTAGAATCATCCAAGGGATCAGAAAGGGTGGCACTCTGATCAGAATCAATCCTAGCACGGGACGAAGAGGGCTAATCAATTGGATCAACCTCCTCTCAGACGCGGGAACGACCCCTAGCCATCTACAAGCAACAGGGAAGTGTTTTATGAATTTCAGTTCAAATTTATCAGGAATCTTACCTTGCTTTTGGTCTAGGTTTCAGTTCAAATTCATTAGAAATCTCACCTTGCTTTTTAGTCTAGGTTTTCAGTTCAAATTCATCAGGAATCTTACATGGTTTTTTTTCAAAGCTATCATGAATTGTGTCTTGAGGGTCTATCAATTTTATCTTACTTTTGTTATCTGTTTCAGTTCAAAGTTCTTTGGCAAGTGAAGGATTCAAGTCAAAGCACGGTTGATGTCAAAAGGCTTAGCTGGGTTCAGGAATCATAAAAAACTACCAAGATGGCCAAAATGCACAAAATAGCAATACAAAACAGCAAATGCAGTGCAATGGAGTCATTGAAATTCAGTCAAATAAAGTGCTTGCAGGCAAGAGATATCATTAGTGAACAACAAATAGCATGGTATTGGGAAGTGATCAGTGGAAGTTTTCCTTCACCATGGCATTTTAGTGTGAGATTTATCAAAAGCATACAAACTAAAAAGCAGGCAATCAGCAATTTAAGTTGGAAATCAAATTTGATACAGCAACACCAAGCTACAAAAAAAGGATCGGCATGTTTAAGGCATCTCGAATTTTGTGAGCAATCACAAGAAAAATAAAGGCTAAGCAGTTCCTGCCAAAATGAGAATCCTAAGGATCAAGCATATCTTCAAAAGGAAAAAAAAGAAAAATAAAAAACTTACCTGAAATCGGAGGTGATTACAGGTAGAGTTTGGTATTGCCAAGGAGTTGCTTGTTGCAACTGTTAGAGACCAACAAGAGGAAACTTGATAGTGGGGAATGGTGATTGAAGTCGCCGGAACTTACACAAGGTTGTCAGACGGTGGAATTGTCAGGAAAATAAGGGTGCAAACAAAAACTGGAGACAAAAAAGCTAGGGCTCAATTCGATCAAGAATCCACAGGTCAACGAAGCTAAGGCGGTCACCGGAGTCAACAGATGTCACCGGAGTCGCCAGAAAATCTCCGGAGAAGAAGGGAAGATCGAGCTCTCGTCGGGGAAAAGCAAGTCTGTGCCCGCTCTTATCAATCGAAGAAGAAGAGAAATGGGAAAGGTCGCGGTCGTGCACGCGGTTCATATAACTTAATGTATCCGACAACTTACGTCAAATACAAATGAAGGTTTTCTTATCCGACCAAATACGTCGGATACAAAAGAAAAACTGAAAAAAAAAGAAAAAAAAAAGAGAAAAAGAAAAGAAAAAGACAAAAAAAGAAAAAAAAAGAAAAAAGGAAAAAATGTGTGTTGGTCAAAAAGGAAATATTCAATCAAAATTTTAAACATGGTTTGTTGCAAAATCTGCTATTTTCAAAAAAAAAGACCTATTTTGGGCTTAGAGTCCACTTCATAGCCACGAGAGCTCAGTGGAATTTAAGACAACTTGGAGAAATGTGTTGGTCAAAAGGAAAATATTCATTCAATTTTAAACATGGTTTGATAAAAAATCAATCTTATTTTGGGCTTAAAATCCACTTCATAGCCACGAGAGCTCAGTGGAGTTTAAGACAACTTGGAGAAATGCCCCCTTAAAGTTAGGGCTTTTTGGCAAATCTCCACCCAAAATTATTTTAAATTGAACCAAGCAAATCATGGTCAAGGAAGCACAATTTGGGCTTGTCTAATCTTTGCAGATCATTGCTCTGCAATTCCCGCAAAGAGGGGCAATTGTAGACACCCCAAAATTATGCTGAGAAAATAATGAATAATAGGCCAAAACATCAAAAAATAGTTTGTTTTCTTGTAGCCAGTGCAAAATTTCGGATTGGAACATTTTCCCTTGTATCCAACACAAGTCATCGGATACAAGCAAGGGTGTTTATATCCGACAGAAGTCGTCAGATACAAGTAGACATAAGTGTATCCGACGAAATGTGTCGGATACAAAAATGTTCATTTGTATCCGATCTGAGTTGTCGGATACAAGGTTTTTGCTTAAAATTAGGGTTTTTCGAAAGTTTTCACTTTTTACCATCATATCCTTTGTTTAAGGAGTGGAAATCCCAGAAATAACCTTAGGGTTAAGTGGGAGAATGCTAGACACATCCTTGTGTCTACCATTAGGGTTCCCCCTAACCCTAGCCTTTGCCTATAAATAGGAGGCTTCACCTCAAGCAAATGGCCAAGAATTTTTTAGAAGAGTTGGAGATTGAAGAGCTCCAAGTGAAGAAGGGAACCGCTGCCGCTTTGCTTCCGAGAAGCCTGGAACTTCTTTATTTTTATGTCTTTACATTCTAGGGTTAAATCTTTCTTCTACCTTTCTGTAGAATAATGGCCTACTCTTTGTGTATGCAACCCCTTTCCCTACTCAAAGTACGTCAAGACTCCCTCTAGCCGTAAAACGTGGAGAGTGATCTAGGGGAAACGAGACTGGGAATTGATCCTTAGTCATAGAACCCTCTTGAATGTCCTTTTGTTGTGTGAAAACCCATTTCCTACTCAAAGTACCCCCAAGACTATCTCGAAACCGTAAAAACGGGGAGAGAGAACTAAGGGAAACGATAATGGGAATGGAACCCTAGTTATAGAACCTCCATTTTATTGATATGCTTTGAATGCTATATGCGATGATGTATTGAGGCGTTTTTTTTTTTTACACTTGCACACATATTACTCGTTTTGTCGGAATCGGCTTGTATTTTGGATCTATCGTATTCATTGTGATAGATCTGAATAAATGGCCCTAAGCAGTTCTGGGACATCTCAATGGTTTTCAAAATGATTTCAAGCAAGTTATCTTTGAGTATTAAAGACCTCATGGTCTAACCTCTCGATTTTGGGCATTTTTTGCTCCATTCTAGGGTTTTTGGCATATTCTCTCCAATCGAAGAGAATGGTGAGCCAAACTTATGCCCTATTTCCTCCTTGAGGTTTTTCAATACTTTTTCAAATAATTTTGATTTGGATTGAATGGATTACACACACTTGATCACTGTTTTAGATCGATTTTACTTAAATTTGGCAAAACTGGACAACATCTGTACCCTAACTTCGGACACTCATAACTTCATCATCCGAATGAATTTTGGAGTGATTCTAAAGACATGTGAAAGGTGAGACTGTCTAGTTCATGTCTGTAAAATTTCAGCCATTTTTATTGAGTGGATTTGTGACACCATTCAATCGAAGTTGACAGGTCAGTTCAGGCCAGATTGCTGAACCTGTCACTTCGAGTGAGTACCATCTACTCGATTTAAGTTTGATTTGAGTGATTTTTGTTTCTGTGTTTTCCTTTGGGAGACTAATTTTAAATCCAATTGGTTTCACAATTTTTTGATTTCATTTATGCCTTGTGTGGCTGATTTACTCAGAACTGCTCAACAGCATATTTCTGGGCTAATCTGTGACCTTCGAGGCCTATTTGGGAGGTCACCAAAGGCATATCCGGATGAAGTTTTGTATGGGGCTTGTTTCATTTGAAAGATGGCCCTACATACTTCATTCATGCCAAATTTCACGAATTTATATGGAGCCAATTTTTCCAAATGAATTTGCAAAGTTGCCTACTTGTTACTTTTATTGATTTCCAACAGCAGATTTCAAGGGAGCATAACTCTTAGGGTTTTAACCGGATTTAATTGAAAATCTGCATGAGTCTTCTATTTACCATAATTTTGCAAATGGATTTGGTTTGATTCAATTTGAATGTGATTTGAATGATTTATAATCAAATGGCTCCATCTTTTACCGAATTTTCCGGATTTGTTTTAACTTGTTTGTGTTCAAGTTTTGCTTTGATTTCTATTTAATAGTGATGTCCCAGAATTGATACTTCCATAAAAGAAAGTCTAAGATTCATTGGACTTCTCATGTGGAGGAATCATACATGTGTTTAATCTTTTTCAAGCTTTTTTTATTACTTTAGCAAGCCTTCTTTATTTTTGAGCATGAACAACACTTGGCAACCACCTTATGTAGGTGAATGGGGGTGCTTAACACCTTCCCCCGTTCATAATCTCATCCCCTTACCCATCTCTGGATTTTATTTTCAAATAGAGTTATTTTTACTCTAGTTTTTCCTTTTTGCTTATTTTGATGATTTTTGGTGTCCATTCACACCTAAAAAGAATGGTGGCAACTCTCCCATTTTTTACGAATCCCGTGAGAAGAACGGAAAGTCGTTGGATTGATTTTTCCTCCATGTCTCACAATAGTACGATCAATTTGTACGTGATGTCTGTAGTTTATTTAAGTTATCTCCAGTGGGTTTGTCTATGAAGTGTAAAATCCCTAATTTTAATGTAATTAAAATTATTTATTTTCGTAAATAGAATAATGTTAATTGGCAAATTCTGTAGAAAAGGAGACAAAAGGGGTTCAATCAGAGTTCTTAGGTAAATTAGCTTGGAAAATATTATTTATAAAGGTAAGAAGAATTATTTAATTTTGATTGGGTGATTTAAGATGGCTGGATAATGAGGCATGCATGTCATAATAAGCAAATATGAGTGCTGGTATAGGGAGATTGGTGGAGTGCCGTTGTGCGCGCGTCGGAAACGTGGCACAGGAAAATTCGAAGTCGCCACCGCCTGATGGGGTGCAGGCGGACACCTGGGTGCCTAATCTTGTCTATTTAGGGCTTTTTGGTCTGCGGCTTTGAGATTCTAAGTAGGGTCTCGGTTGCGGTCTAGGGAAGTCCGTAGACACCCCAATCCACCCCGTCGGATGACGGGTCCCGTGGGTTCCCTGGTTTGAGTCAGATTTCTCTATTTGGTTCTTACCCGATTCCTAATCCAGTAGGTATTTAAGTTAGGTCTTGGCGGGACCACCTGGGTTGGTGTGGGTCCCTTTAGTTGATTTTGTCTTTGCTTACTTGAATTGTCTGAGTCTGATTGGGTGGGCCCCGTTGGAAGGCCCATGGTGGGCTTGGGTAAGCCCGTGTGCCCTTGGTGGGCCTCTGTCTAACCTAGGAGGCCCTGTGGGCTTAGGTTAAGTGAATTGGTTTCACATTAGGGTTCAGGTTTGGAGCTTTAAGTGTTTTTCCATGTAAAAGGTGGGCCGGATTGATTTGTGGGCCCCTTAGGTGGGCCCACTTGGTGGCCGAGTAATTTTATTTTCTCTTTTTAATTTGCCACAATGGGCTGGTCACTGGGCTTGGGGCCTGTGATCCAGGTTTGGGGCTTGAAAGCCCAGTTCTTTGAAGTTTAGGGCTTGCACCCTAATTTGGTTCGGTTAGCGGGCTTTGGCGGGCCCGACAGGCCCTAGCCCTTGGTCTCGGCCAAACCATGCAATTCTCATGTTCATTACACATAACAAGGCATGCTTTGGTGTTTATTGGGCTTGGTGGGCCCCGTTGGAAGGCCCACTGGAAGTCAATTCAGCATGTTTTAGGGGTATGCGCCGACTTCCTGAAGTGAGCACCAGGTGGGCGGTTACTCACTGCGACTTTCGACTCTCTGTTATTTCGAGATATCCATCTCTGGCCGATCTTTTTCGGCCTGTAATTGTTCCACTAGTCTCCTAATATGCCCAAAACACTTCCCATGACTCCGACCACTCCCCAGAAGGCACTTAAACTTGTATTGAAATTAACCTAAGCTACTTAAAGACACAACTCCATATTACTTAAAAAAAGGAAAACCAAACCCGATTATCACAAAACAACACAGGCCTAACTGCAGACAGTTAATGGGGTGATGGGAGCATGCTTACAGGGACACAACAAGGAGCAAGCAGCATATGACAGGGGGGTTGGGGGAGCATGTTAGCAAGTATAGCAAGCAATAAAACAACAAGAGAAAAAAAACACTAATAAACAGAGATTGCCTATGCAACATGGAAACCTAATTTTTTTCACCTACGCATGTCCCTAAGCTCTGTGCATGCATGCAGACATTCGGAGAAGGGAAGGAGGAGGGGGGTTTACAGGGGTACATTAGATGACGGGAACTTGGGGAACATGCTCCCTTTTCGATGCAAACAACGCATGCTTCTTCCTCTTCCTCGCTGGGTGGTCTTCATCGGATGGAAGTGAAAAAGAGAAAAAAAAAGCATGGCAAACTTTCATGGCAATGGTCTTATACCACCAAAGAAGACCGGCATACAAAAAAACACCGCATATTCATATATGTAAACCCAAAGTAACAGGGGTCCTTACCTGGTGGTTCTTGAGTTCTGGAGCTGAGTGGGGGAGCCTCCTCGAAGCCAGACAGCAGCTGGAGCCTCCACTTTACCGCACCGACGGTGGCAAGCTTCCACTTGCTTAGGTGGAAATGGGGGAGAACCAAAGAAGGGTGAGGCGCTTGGGGTTTTTGGGAGGCCAGCAGGGATGAAGAGAGGGGGGCTTCGGGTGAGGGAAGAAGAGGGAGATGGGAGTCAGTTGAGGACAAACGCAAAACCCGACGAAGAACAGACCAAAAACCCTTCGAACCCTCCAAAATCCGAACACTTAGCTTTTTTTTTAAGAAATCTTCCAACCCCCCTGCGCGATAAGTCGCGCGGGTTATATAAGGGGAAAAAAAGGGGGGGCGCTCACTCGCTTGCCACGTCCGCGCGAGCGGCATAATGATGGAAATCATTTAATGCCGCCGCTCGCCGGTCGTGAAAATCTAAAAAATTCAGATTTAGTCCCTGGCAATTTTTGGTTTAATCCGATATTCTTGGATTTTTACAGATTTAGTCCCTAGGATATTTCGAATGTTTGGATATTTACGCATTTGATCCCGGAGATATTTTCCTGCGCAACTCGCCACATGTGTAGCTTTTTGCCACGTGCGCAGTTCGCCGGTTTGCTACTCGGAAACTTCGTCAGCTCATATTTTCTTCATCCGGGCTCCGATCTGGGCAAACTTAGTTGCGTTAGAATCGTATCGGAGCCCTCCATCCCATGACCTAGGGGTAGGCCTCTGGATTGGATTTTGGCAGAAAGTCAACTTTTTGCTCTGCTCAAGTTTGACAGCCCGCAGAACCTTCATCCGGACCCCGTGTAACGCCCCGGATCCGAGTCACATGAAAGTAAAACTCAATCCATTCATACCAAAGAAAACCATTCAATACGTATAAAGTTTCCAACAAGTGAAACCAGAAATACAAGAACTTCTCAATCAAAGCAGTGTATAGAATAAGGAAAAGTAACTGGTAACTCTTACTAGTTCGGTGTCCGGCACAATACTCATAAGTAACCTAAAACCCAACTTGAAACTCATAAGATGTTCACAAAATTTTCCTCTATTAATTTCATAGGCAAAATGGTTTCCCAGGTTCCTAACCAAGTGAATAGTGAAGTGGTTTAACACCTAAGAAGTGCAAATACTCTTGGTCAAGTCAGAAATTCCATTTCAGTAGGCAAAATAGGTCTACCGCTCACCTATCGAGGTGGGCGCGAGGTGAGTGCCGGTCGGCGGTGAAGAAAATGGGCAAAAACGACCTGCCGCTCACCCGACGCTAGGTGAGCGCGAGATGGGCGTGAGATGGGCGTGAGGTGGGCGTGAGGTGGGCGCGAGATCGGCGCCTTGTTTTCTACTTCGCGCGAGATGAGCGCGAGGTGGGCGCGAGATCGGCGGTAGGTCATTTTTAACAGGGCGCCTACCTCCGA
Source organism: Buxus sempervirens (assembly GCA_947561395.2). NCBI lineage: Eukaryota > Viridiplantae > Streptophyta > Magnoliopsida > Buxales > Buxaceae > Buxus > Buxus sempervirens. The sequence continues at coordinate 32,675,419 of OX387184.1, read as the reverse complement.
GGTGAACGCCGGTGAGCGCGAGGTCGGCGGATACCCCCTGTGATTTTTGTTTCTCTGTTATTCCAAGATCTACAAGTCTGGCCGGTTGGTTTAGGTCTGTAATTGCTCTAATACACTCCTAATACTCCCAGAACACTTCCCAACCATATTTGAAATTATTCTAAACACTTTCATTTTCAATTAAAACTTCAATCCGGAGACTCTGTTCATGCAACTTTCCGAAAACCAGAAAAACATAAAACCTCATACTATCACTAAATATTCAAAACATGCATCCGAATAAGCTCGAGAAAACCCAAAACACAAACCCAGTTATAAAACAGTGCTACTCACCTTACTAAGACTTTCTTCAAGCTTCCGGCCATCCTGGAGATTTTTGACTTCGAGAGAGACGGAAACCCTAACTCTCTCCAGAGCCGCGACCTTTTCCCCAAATCCCGAAAAGTTATATGAGATAGCTATTTATATAGACACTACCCGGATTTAACCTAATTCACCCTTATTTCTAGAAATCTCCTTTTTACCCCTCAATAGTGCAGGGTTTTCCGGATTTACAATTTTTAGCCCCCCCCCCCCCTTTCTATTTATTCCCGGGGCCGAATATTCCCACCATATTATATTTTTATTTATATATAAAATTTTTGAACCCTGATGACCACAAATTTTCCCAGAAATAATAAAGTTTGATTTAACCAGCACCAACATCTATATGTGCATATATATATATCTCCATCTGCTGTTATTACTTGTTTATTCTCCTTACTGTAACTGTTAATTTATTTTATTATAACATTATTATTTTATTTTGTTTTCTACTCGAAACGGGGTTTTACACCCCGATTCCTGCAAACTCAGTTGCGTTGGAACTGTGTCGAGATTCTCTATCCAATGACCTAGGGGTAGGCCTCTGGGTCGGATTTTAGCAGAACGTCAACTTTTGGCTCTGCTCAAGTTTGACCGCCCGCAAAACCTTCATCCAGACCCCGATTCCTGCAAACTCAGTTGCGTTGGCACCGTGTCGAGATTCTCTATTCAATGACCTAGGGGTAGGCCTCCGGATCGGGTTTTAGCAGAAAGTCAACTTTTGGCTCTGCTCAGGTTTGACCGCCCGCAGAACCTTCATCCGGACCCCGATTCCTGCAAACTCAGTTGCGTTGGAACCGTGTCGAGATTCTCCATCCAATGACCTAGGGGTAGGCCTCTGGATTGGATTTTAGCAGAAAGTCAACTTTTGGCTCTGCTTAGGTTTGACCGCCCGCAGAACCTTCATTCGGACCCCGATTCCTGCAAACTCAGTTGCGTTGGAACCGTGTCGAGATTCTCTATCCAATGACCTAGGGGTAGGCCTCTGGATCGGATTTTAGCAGATAGTCAACTTTTGGCTCTGCTCAGGTTTGACCGCCCGCAGTACCTTCATCCGGACCACGATTCCCGCAAACTCTGTTGCGTTGGAACCGTGTCGAGATTCTCTATACAATGACGTAGGGGTAGGCCTCCGGATCGGGTTTTAGCAGAAAGTCAACTTTTGGCTCTGCTCAGGTTTGACCGCCCGCAGAACCTTCATACGGACCCCGATTCCTGCAAACTCAGTTGCGTTGGAACCGTGTCGAGATTCTCTATCCAATGACCTAGGGGTAGGCCTCTGGATCGGATTTTAGGAAAAAGTCAACTTTTGGCTCTGCTCAGGTTTGACCGCCCGCAGAACCTTCATCCGGACCCCGATTCCTGCAAACTCAGTTGCGTTGGAACCGTGTTGAGATTCTCTATCCAATGACGTAGGGGTAGGCCTCTGGATCGGGTTTTAGCAGAAAGTCAACTTTTGGCTCTGCTCAGGTTTGACCGCCCGCAGAACCTTCATACGGACCCTGATTCCTGCAAACTCAGTTGCGTTGGAACCATGTCGAGATTCTGTATCCAATGACCTAGGGGTAGGCCTTTGGATCGGATTTTAGCAGAAAGTCAACTTTTGGCTCTGCTCAGGTTTGACCGCCCGCAGAACCTTCATCCGGACCCCGATTCCTGTAAACTCAGCTGCGTTGGAACCGTGTCGAGATTCTCTATCCAATGACATAAAGCGAGGTGGCCAATTTTCACTTGATGAAAAAGTCAAATTTTCACCCCTTAGGGTTTGACTTTCTGTCCAGGGTTTGCATTTTTGGTTTTTCTGGAAGCGCAAAAATGAGGTGCTTACAGCCGTAGTAGGGGATCCTTAATTAAATTGCGGAAGGCAACCACTATAAGTAGAAGCAATTTTGGGGAGTTTAGGTTTAGCTCATCCTAGTCGGAGGAGATTGCGGCTGTTGCTCATATTGATCGAAAAGATAGGGCAAGGTGGGTTGGAGCACTTGGAGTTGCCAGAGGTTGCTGAGATCAGTTCAACCTGTCGATGCGATCAGGAGTGATCTGGAATCGAGATTTGGAACACCGATCGCTCATTGAAGGGATTTTGGAGTTGCTGTCATGTGAGGTCTGAAGAGGATTTCAAGTAATCAATCGTGAGGTTCTTCGTATCAGGTGAGTAGCATCGTTTTAATTATTGTTTTGGGTTTTGATCTCTGAGATTTGCCGAAATGCATGATTTTGGAAAAGGTATTTCGGTCATGGTTTTCGTAGAATTTTAGAGGCGTACTATAAATGTCCATGGATTAATTTCGAATCATGTTTGATCATCTATTGAAGGTGGTAGAAGTATAAGAAAATTGTTACAGAGACTAGAAACCAAGACAGTCATGGGTTTTTTGAGTTAACAATGAGTCATGAAACACAGGAGTATCCACTGAGCTGCCGCCAACCTCTTTAACCTCAGCGGCAGCTTGGCGCAAGCAAAATTTTGGATCCGCCAACCTAGCACCAACTAAGCCGAGGTCAGCGCACCCACTAACTTCTCCAGTAAAGTGCGGCTGAATATTATGAACACATTTTTGGTACTGTAAGGCTTAAACCTATTAGCCAATGACGAGATTAGGATATTAGAAGTGTTTTATCTACTTTAAAACATTCGGAGATTATTTAGTCAAACTGTGGGTTACTTATGTGTTACCGAAGTGAGAATTGAAGGACTGTTGGTAGATTAACATGCTGTACCTGATACTATGAATTAATGTCTTAGTTTTACTTATGTTTTATCTTTGTTTTCCGATTGTGAATGTGTTTAACCTGGGTTTTGATTTCAAAGTGCTGAATTGTATTTGTAAAACTGTCTTGGTGTGAGTAAAATGGATGTTACTACCAGTTGGACTTGGGTTTTGGGTTGGATTATTTATTGAGATGTCTTGAGTATTATTCTCGTTAAGAGTGACCTGTGATGTGTGGTATTGGGTTATACATGATGGTGACCAGTGTTGGTTTATGGTTTTGTGAATGCTGAGTTTTATGTAATGGTTATTTTGTTTTGGTTTAGCTTCACCTGGATCCAGAGTCTAAGCTTAGTAATGTGATGTATATGCTTTATTGGTGTAATGGCATGGCCATGGAGTATTGCCACGACCGGTGTAGAGCAGCCAGAAACCCTGAGTAGGCCTGGTTGTCAATGCCAATACCTGGAGTAAGCCGGCATTGGATGACGAAACCCTGAGTAGGCCGTCATTTCAGAGTGTCCGAAACCCTAAGTAGGCCGGAACTGTGTACATGGAGGTGTGGATGTTGCTCTGGCATGTTGATTAACCAATCTAAGCAACTACATGACATTGACAAATGTTGGTATTTGATTTTGTTTGACGTGATATGTTTTATTCGCTGGTTTATTGGTGCGGAGTAGCCCATGATAAAATACTCTATTGGTGCAGAGTGGCCCATGATAAACATTATAGTATTTCGAAACCTTGGGTGGTTTGAAAAATTATGATTTCATCGATGTATGGTTACCGATTATACATGATTTCATGGCTATATTCAAGCTTTAATACCGATGTTATTAATTGGGTTTTTATGATGGTTTTCTGCGTTTCTATCGATTGGATTGTTGGAATGTTGTCGGATTACTCAAATTAGATATGTTATCGTCACTGTATATGTTTTGTAACTGTGGCATGTTTTAGAACTGAACTAAATTGTTTTGTGCATGCATGTGCTGCTCACTAGGATATTCGTATCTCATCCCGTTTGTTTTTGTTTTTTTTCAGCTGTAAAACCCTGAATTTTCCTTAAATAATAAAATAAATTAATAAATAAAATCCAGGAGAGTTATAACTGATGGAAATATTTTATTAATGTAAGGGATGATATAATTAGTGGAGATCCAGAGTTGGACGCAGATCCGACCATCCAATCATGAGATATCAAGGTATGATTACACTTTAATTTTAAGAGCTATGATTGGGCGTGTGTATGGAGTCTTTTGTATGTGAGATACATGGGATCCAAGGAGTATATATAATAGTTTCATAACCTAAACATATACATTTGTATTCTCGTTGGTATTTGTAAGCACCTCATTTTTGCGCTCCCATAAAAACCATAAATGCAAACCGTGGACAGAAAGTCAAACCCTAAGGGGTGAAATTTTGACTTTTTGATCAAGTGAAATTGGCCACCTCGCTTTATGTCATTGGATAGAGAATCTCGACACAGTTCCAACGCAACTGAGTTTGCAGGAATCAGGGTCCGGATGAAGGTTCTGCGGGCGGTCAAACCTGAGCAGAGCCAAAAGTTGACTTTCTGCTAAAATCCGATCCAGAGGCCTGCCCCTAGGTCATTGGATAGAGAATCTTGACACGGTTCCAACGCAACTGAGTTTGCAGGAATCGGGGTCCAGATGAAGGTTCTGCGGGCGGTCAAACTTGAGCAGAGCCAAAAGTTGACTTTCTGCTAAAATCCGATCCAGAGGCCTACCCCTAGGTCATGGGATGGAGGGCGCCGATACGATTCTAACGCAACTAAGTTTTCCCAGATCGGAGCCCGGGAGGAAGGAAATATGAGCTGACGAAATTCCCGAGCAGCAAAACCGGCAATCTGCGCACGTGGCGAAAAGCTGCACACGTGGCAAGTTGCGCAGGAAAATATCTCGGGGATCAAATCCGTAAATATCTAAATGTACGAAATATCCCAGGGACTAAATCTGTAAAAATCCGAGAATATCGGATTAAATTGAAAATTACCAGGGATTAAATCTTAAATTCCGGATTTTTTAGACAAACGAGCGGCCGCATTTAATGATTTTTCATCATGCGGTCGCTCGAGCGGACGTGGCAAGCAAGTGGGCGCCCCCTTCTTTTTTTCCCTTATATAAGCCGCGCGACTTTTCTCGCAGGAGGTTGGAAGATTTCTAAAAAAAAAGCTAAGTGTTGGGGATTTTGGGAGGGATCGAAGAGTTTTTGGGTTGTTCTTCGTCGGGTTTTGGATTTTCCTCAGTCGACTCCCTTCTCCCTCTTCTTCCCTCACCCGAAGCCCCCCCCCCCCCCCCTCTTCATCCTGGCTTGCCTCCGAAAACCCCCAGACAATCTCCTCCCCTCCTTCATTCTCATCCATCTCCAATAAAGAGGTGGAAAGCTTGTTGCTGTTGGTGGAGCAAAAGGGATTTTCCAACTGCCGTCGGAGCTCCAGGGGAAGGCGACGCACCTCGAGAAAATCTCAAGCACTCTTAGGTATCACCCCTCAGCACTTTCCTTTTTTTGTCATATATATAAAAACAGATGCATGATGCCATGTTTAGGAAGTTAAGTCTCTCCCCGGCTCATATTCGATGTTCATTTTCAAGGGAGCATGTTCCCCAAGTTCCCTTCATCTAATGTACCCCTGTAAACCCCCCTTCTCCTTCCCTTCTCCCCGAATGGCTGCATGCATGCACAGAGTTTAGGTACATGCGTAGGTGCAAAAATTAGGTTTCCATCTTGCGTAGACAATCCCTGTTTACTAGTGTTTTTTCTGTTGTTTTATTGCTTGCTAGACTTGCTAACATGCTCCCCCAACCCCCTGCCTATGTGTCTGCGAGCATGGTCCCCTCCCCATTACCCCTGTAGTGGTCTATCAGTGTTATTTTTTCGAGATAATCAGGTGTGTTTTTTCTTTTTTCAAGAGATATGGAGTTGTGTCTTTAAGCAGTTAGATTAAATCCAAAACTAGTTGGGAAGTGTCCTGGGCATATTAGGAGACTAGTGGAACAAGTACAGGCCGAAAAATATCGGCCAGAGATGGATATCTCGAAATAACAGAGAGTTGAAAATCACAGTGAGCAGCCGCCCACTTGGCGCTCACTTAGGAAGTAGGAGCCCCTTTTATCTCACTACCCGCCGAGCTGGCGCCCACTTGGCGCTCAGCTCGCGCTCACTTAAAACCATGTGTAATTCTGGCGCCCATCTCGCGCTCAGCTCGCGCTCACCTCCCGCCTAGCTCGTGCTCACTTAGTATCGAGTGAGCGCCAGGTTCAAATTTCGCCCGGTTCTTAGCGCCTACTGGCGCTCACTTCAAGAAGTGAGCGCATACCCCCAAAACATACCGAATTGCTAGATTTTTGAAAATTTCCGAAAATACCCTTTACTGTACCGCAGGGGGCGAAGCCCCCCGCACCCCCACCCCTTTGTTCGCTTCGCTCCGCCCACAGGGCCCCCAGGTACCTCCCCTTGGACCCAGCACAGTGAGCCAATTTTTTTCCTGACAGAGTGTCAATCTTGTGTATTTTCTTGTTGTGATTATTACTGGATGTGAGTGCCATTTCCGAACCAAACTGGATAAACCAACAGGGTTTCCGGGTCACCCGGAAACCCGACATGGGACTTGGACTCCCGGTCCAACTTGACTTCTAGTGGGCCTTCCAACGGGGCCCACCAAGCCCAATAAACACCAAAGCATGCCATTAAATAACTTAAGTAAAATGAACAATTTGAACCGGGCAGGCCAAACCCAATGCGGCCCACCCGAGCCTTGTTATGTGAAATTGATACATGAATTGCGTGGTTTGCCCGAGACCAAGGGCAAGGGCCTACCGGGCCCGCCAAAGCCCACCAACCGAACCAAGGAAGGGTGCAAACCCTAACTTCTGGTAACTTGGGCTTACAAGCCCAGATTTGGACTACGGGCCCCAAGCCCAGTGTCCAACTCACTTTGGCAGATTAAAAAGATAAAACCAATAAAAATACTTGGCCACCATGTGGGCCCACCTTAGGGGCCCATGAACCTATCCGGCCCACCTTTTCATGAAAACCACTTAAATTTTAAATCTGAACCTAAAGTAAAATCAATTGAACTAACCAAAGCCCAAAGGACCTCTCAGGCTAGACTGAGGTCCACAAGGGAACACGGGCTTGACTAAGCCCACCAAGGATACCGTGGGCCTTCCAACGGGGCCCACCCAACCAGACTCAGATCACCTAAGTAATCAAGATAAAAGCAATTAAAGGGACCCACACCACTCAGGTGGTCCCGCCAGACTTAACCAAACTGCATATCGGATTAGGAATCAGGTGAGACCAATATAAGCTGACTCAAACCAGGATAAACCTAAGGGACCCGTCACCCGACGGGGTGGACCGGGGTGTCTACGGACTTCCCCGGACCACAACCGAGACCCTACTTAGAATCTCAAGTCGCAGACCAAAAAGCCCTAATAGGACAAAGATTAGGCACCCAGGTGTCCGCCTGCACCCCATCAGGTGGTGGCGACTCCGAATTTTCCCGTGCCACGTTTCCGACGCGCGAACAGTATTGTCAACCCCAAGCGACAGTCGCTCGGCCGAGATCAACTAAGGAAGAAGGGAGGACGCCTAGTTTGTGTTCTTCATTGTCCAGGGCGTATCTCACATCTGTGAGTATTGCTGCTTAGAGAGAGAAGGAGAAACAATGCACGAATAGAGGTAGGTGACACTGTTTTTGTTCGTTTTTTTATTTACGTTTGTTGAATTGCCAAAGCATGTTTTTATATGATATATTGATGTGTTTAGTTTGATAGCAATGTTATATATATGTTAGAATGATATTGGACGAGAAAAATCACGTTTTTAAACTGTTCCTGTTCGTTTTTGGGGGACCGCCCACCTCGACTGTGCTCGGCGATCCTCGGCGCTAGTTAAAATTTTGAGACCGCTGAAGATCGCTTGAAGACTTATCGTCGGCGACCTGTTTTGCACTACCGCCACGGCGATCCTAGGCGCTCTGTGCAGAATTTGTAGATTTTCGTAATTTTGAACATGATTTAATTCCAAACTATTTTAGACAATTTAAATGATTAATTAAGATGTTTTAAGACTAGAATAAATTATCTAATTCCCTGTTTTACAGAAAAATAAATTAGGAAGATATTTAGGACAATAGTTGCCAAACTTTGAAAGTAATTGAGAAATCTAGTCTTTGGAAAACTTGACTACTATTTGATTATCAGAACAACTTTAATTTACACTATAAACCATAAAATTTTATAAAGAGAATTCAGAACTCAGATGACCCGAATATTGAAGTAATTGACAGATTTAACCTTTATATGCCGCTAGGCACCTACCCTTATAGAAATATTATATTTTAGGGAATTTTGGAGTCTAGTGGGCATAGCTGGTTATGGATCCATAGTTGTAGCTAGATAGCTGAGAGATATGTCATTTCGGTTGAGTTTCTCCCTTGTACGACGCGCTTCCTTTGCAAGTTAGTTTGTCTGGGAAGGTCCTATGTCTGGAGGGACACCCCAGTGAGCCGCTGGGGATTCCTTGTACATGTGGATAAGCGACCATCTCCATGCATTGATTCTAGTGCTACATGTTGGTGGTACATGCCAACTCTGATGGGTATGTGTGCAATAAGTCAGTGACTACGGCTCTTGTCCAAACTGCGTTGCATGGGACTTAAGTATCATTAATAGCATTGCTCCTAAGACGCATTGTGGTATAGCGATTGGTCGAGAGTGATCTCAAAAGGTTTATCTATCTTTGTGAGTCCTACATGACACTGAAATCACAACCACTTATTATTATTATATACATGCTGGAGGCATGTGATTGAGATATTGGTCGGATATGACTGTTTAGTGCATCCTAACAAAGTATGAATTATGATATTGATTCTGATATTGGATTCTTATAATAGAACTTGCTGACATTCATCTTTAGAACTGTTTATCATACTGTTTTGTATTCATGAATGATACGGATGATTATACGAGCCTGCTTAGTCGAGATTGCTTAATCGTGCATGAACTGTTATTTTACTTATATTAACTGTTTAATCATGCATGTGTTACCTACTGGGATATCCGTATCTCACCCTACTTTTATGTCATTTTTCAGCTGATACGTGAGAGGGGGATCATAGTGATTTCCAGGGAGAGGTGGCTGAGTATTCACCGGAGGATTACTTTTACCCAGATATTGTCTGAGGTGGATGATTGATATAGACTTAGTTTTTTTTATTAGACTATTATTCATTTGGTTTGATGTATTAGAGAGATGAGAGAGATAGTGACCTTTTATTTTTACCAGACTTTGATATTAATGTTAATGATTAACTATATTGGTTATTGAGGATTTTAAACTACACTTCTGCACATACTTGTTCCGCACTCTGATGTATAATAAAGTGAATGGATTATTTAATTCTATTGTTTGGTATATTATTGATGATGTATTTGATATGGGCCAGTAACACCTCGGATTTGGTTGTTGAACTGAATTCGGGTTGTTATAGTAGCGAACTGGGTTCGGGTCGGGTGCCGGTTTTGCACTGAGCCGGGTTCGGGGCGCTACATCAGGTGCTCCTGGAGAGGACGATACTTACGGGTAATTACTTGGTCATGTAGATTTATTTCAGTTTGGGGTTAGTTTTTTTAGCGCACTCTGTTATATAGTTATTGTTGTATTTATATTTTTCCTTCACTCTGATATTGTGATCCTGTGTTATATATTAACTTCCGGAGATGAGTTATGATTTCTCTATGTGACTCGGATCCGGTGCGTTACATGAAGTACTCCCTTATGTACGATAAGAGTGCATTACTTCCACTTACTGGTGCATTCTTCAATTGTCAGGAGGTGGCTGGTCGGCTAGAGCACATGCAGAAAGAGTTACAAATAATGAGTGATGCATATCGGAGATCCATCACTGCTATAAGAGACGCATATTGGGCTGCAATACTAGAGCTGATAAAGGTATAGGTGACTGAGATGTTATTACGTGGTTGGAATATTTTTTTGGATTGACTATGTGCGCTTGCTAGTGACCAAGAGGAATTCATTTGAGTTTCAGGTACGTAAAAAGTTGCGATGGAATTTATCGGATGTGGAGCAGAGCTTTATGATTGCGACTTTTGGTTACATGTTTCCTTGTATTCATTTATGTAATTAATGGAGCATATGTATTTGGGATTTTTGTATGGTGATTACCCCAAATGTGGTGGATTGTCAATTTTTTGTATAGCAGTTGTGGTTTTTTCATAAATTGTAGATGTTCTTTGAATATAAATAAAATTGTTTGCAACAATTGAAATGCCATAAGCGATTACTCAGTTGTCCAATTTGTCTGAAACCGATTGCATGCAATTTGTCCATAACAGTTATTTCTCATGTTTTGATTAACGATGTGTCAATAATGCATAGACCTTCGACGATATGAACTCAGAATTTTGAATCATGAATTAATAGATTAATCGTAAAAATATTGGTTAATCGAGGCGTTGTTATGATTATCCGGTAGTAATTTTATGTAATGGCCGAAGTGGTTAATCGGCACATTTCGATTAGTCGAGTGTTAATCCTGCAATGAACTTCAAAAAAACAACCAACTGTAATTCTAATCGACAAATTATCGATGCATCTTGAAAATAGTGATTAATCGGGAAATATATACGATTAATCGGTACTAATTGAATGCCATGCGCCCAGTTGTTCATTGGCAAGATCCGATAAATCGACGGTTAATCCTGCAATTAGCCTCAGAAAAACCACACTCTGTAATTCTTATCGAGACTTTCTCGATTAATCTAAAAAATAGTGGTTAATCGGGAATTAGATACGATTAATCGGTAATTGTTGAATGCAATGCGCCCAGTAGTTCATTGGCAAGGTTCAATTAATCGAATTTTAGCGTTCAATTGCTGATTAACCTACAAATCCCTAATTTTATGATTAATTTAGTTACTTCCGATCAACGAATAGTTAAACAACCTAACTTTGATAATTTCCAAATATACGATTAATCAATACGTTGCCGATCATTGAAATTTCGAACAACCTTATGTAGGTTATCAGCAACTACACGATTAATCAATGTATAGCCGATCAAATGACAGCTAACCAACCTTTCATCATAGGATACCATCTCATTATTCAGGTTGGTCACACGAACATCTATAAGTATCCATCAATTGTCTAAAGACTATCCTACGAAGCAAGATTTGTATCCTCGATGCTAATAAGATATCCTCATTAACTTTGCGGATATAATTGTAGTAATCGTAGGATACCATCTTATGCTTCATGATTGTTCAACGACAAACTATCAGTATCCCTCGATTAATAGAATTGTATCCACTGATTCATAGAATTGTATCCCATGTTATAGATTAATCGAAATTTAAAACCTCAATGAACATTTCGATTTCAATAAAATTCGTTGATTAATCGGAAATATTAATGATCAATTGTATCTAATTCCTGATTAACCACTATTTTTTAGATTAATCAAGAAAGTCTCGATTAAAATTACAGAGTGTTGTTTTTTTTAGGCTAATTGCAGGATTAACCGTCGATTAATCGGATCTTGCCGTTGAACAACTGGGCGCACGGCATTAAATTGGTACCGATTAATCACTATTTTCAAGATGCATCAATAATTTGTCGATTAGAGTTACATTTGGTTGTTTTTTTTAAGTTCATTGCAGGATTAACACTCGACTAATCGAAATGTGCCGATTAACCACTTTGACCATTGCATAAAATTACCACCGGATAATCATAACAACGCCTTGATTAACCAATATTTTTATGATTAACCTATTAATTCACTATTCAAAATTCTAAGTTCATATCGTCAGAGGTCTATGCATTATTGACACATCGTTCATCGAAACATGAGAAATAACCGTTATGGACAAATTGCATGCAATCGATTTCAGACAAATTGGACAACTGAGTAATTGCTTATGTCATTTCAATTGTTGTGAACAATTTTATTTATATTCAAAGAACATCTACAATTTGTGAAAAAACCACAACTGCCATACAAAAAATTGACAATCCACTACATCTGGGGTAACCACCACATCTGGGGTAATCACCATACAAAAATCCCAAATACATATGCTCCATTAATTACTTAAATGAATACAAGGAAACATGTAACAGAAAGTCGCAATCATAAAGCTCTGCTCCACATTCGATATATTCCATCGCAACTCTTTACGTACCTACAACTCAAATGAATTCCTCTTGGTCACTAGCAAGCGCACATAGTCAATCCAAAAAAATATTCCAACCACGTAATAACATCTCAGTTGCCTATACCTTTATCAGCTCTAGTATTGCAGCCTCCATATGCGTCTCTTATAACAGTGATGGATCTCCGATATGCATCACTCATTATTTGTAACTCTTTCTGCATGTGCTCTAGCCGACCAGCCACCTCCTGACAATCGAAGAATCCACCAATAAGTGGAAGTAATGCACTCTTATCGTACAGAAGGGAGTACTTCATAGACAAATCCACTGGAGATATCTCAAATAAACTACAGACATCATGTACAAATTGATCGTACTATGTATTACCACTTATATTGAATCCATCTAAACGACCCCCTCCCCAGGTATGATACAGACTTATCTTGCTTTATAACTATCTCTCCATCTATATGAAAGTATCAAAACAACGAATTCTCCGGGGGTGGTTGTGGCATATTGCACTCCACATAACATGTTAACAAGGTGAGCAAATGCATGATTAACATAAACTACTCGAAATAACAACTTAGGCTATCAATTATCTACCCACACAAACCTATACCATGAGCACCTTAATCAACTTGGTCAAAATCAAACATATAAACCGAATAGTAAAGAGAGGAAAATACGTTAATAAAAATATAGAGTAATATGAATTTTATCTCAGATATGACAAAAGATATGGGTCCCATGTCTGTGCAAGCATATTTCACAAAGAAACATCCTTTATACTCAAGGACCTACCTATATAAGGGAACTTGCAAGGACCATAGATGTTCTCGACGTTGCACAAGGTACAGTTTTAACGGCGGCGGTTGCTTCGTACCTCGTTGGCGTCTTGTAAGAATAAAGTAAGGATACATCAATCTTGCTTTATGTTAAATCTAACTTATCTATTATTGAGAGCATTTTCCTTCTTGTTTAATTTATCTACGTTGTTTCAATAGTAATATAAATAAAGTAAATTAAGATAGAACCTGCATGTGATTCGTAGAAAATTCCAAATAAGTTGTTTCTGAATATATAAGAAAGCAAAGGAGATGATTGAGGAATTTCCTCCAAAGACACTAGAAGTTAGTTGCAGAAGAACCTATAACTATTCCCCAAAAATCAAGTGAAGCAGAACACACTTCACTGCTTAACCACATTTACATATAAATCCAAGAAAATGTTGAACCTTACATCAAGGAGAAAAAGCACCAAAAACACAAATAATCAAAACAAGCTCCCAATCTCTCAATCCACCCAAAAAGCTCACCGCTACCAAAAGTACAAGAGAAACAAGGCATACAAGAGCGGAAGAATATAGGGGAAGAAGTTTTATGCTTCCAACGCTCATGAATGCCCTGACACATAGGTAAGCGATAATAGAGACTAATCACAGAGCATCTAAGCAGCCTCACCCTAACATAACCAAGTAGATCCACTCAAAACAAGCCAAACCAAGCATAATACAAAACAAATCAAAATAAAACACCAAGCCAAACAATTAAATGCATACAATCACACCACTGAATAATCCAATATAATATGCCTAAAATAAATTGAAACTCAATCTTGCACAGAAAGCCAAGCTAATTCACAACAGTTATCATGGCAAGAAATAAAGCACAGTAAAACAGCAGATAAAATGCCACAAAAATTAGACAACTCAAATAAAACAATCAAGATGAACCACAACAAATAACAAAATATGGGAAATTAGGAAAACCACATAAATAAGTAAGACACTGCAAATCCAGGATGTTACATATCTTCCCATACCATTAATAGCATCCTTGCAATCACAAAGAAAATAATATAGATAAAATGGGCGTGTCGAATCAACCATTCAACTGAACCTTTTTTTTATAAAAAAATGGGCATTACAAACACCATATCCAAAATTACATGGTGTTCACGTTCTGATTCATTCGAGAATTTCTTCAAGCACTTGAAATGCATCGATTCAAAGACTAAGGTTAGATTATCCATAGCTAAATCAAATGTACCACATCATGGATGGAAACCTAACAAAAATGTAGACCAAAAAATTTTCATCCTAAAAACCAAACAGATTAGGGACAATCGGTTCTTACCTTGAGGAGATTTGTCCACAACCTCTAACAAGGGAAATTTCCGGCTGAAGTGCTTCATCAAGACTCTCTACCGCTGTTTCCTTCTCTCACAGACAGAAGCAAATGGCACAGTATAACCGCTTCCACCAGATCTCAAGTGCCGGTGACCTCCTACAAACGAGAGACGAAAGAGATGGCAATGTCGGTCAACCCCTCTCAATCGGAAGCGCAAGTGATGACAACGGTCGTCGCCGAACGCCAGGAACAAGCCTTGCCGTGTCACCGGGGTTCGTTGTGTCACTTGTGGTTTCGCGCCTAATCGCTTTGCAAAAACGAGAAGATGAATCGATGGGTGTTTCAATTGAACGAAGAGGGAAGGGCAATTTGGGATGTTTGCAATTTGCTACAGTGTTTTTGAAACACTTTGAAATTTATTTTAAAAAGCAGGTGGTTTTCGTAGGAAAGACTTTTCAATGTCTTTTTATGTAATAAGTTTCTAAAAGACGGTTGTATTTGTAATTTTCCCAAAAAAAACAAAGAAGGAAAGAAAAGAACTACCTTTTTACCACAAGTACATGGGATTTGAATATAATATTTTTATCAAAAAAAGAAAAAAAAGGGAGAGATTGAATAAAGTATCCACATTAGATCTCTTCTATGTCTACATTCATTCTTCTTTACATCTTCACTTGTCTTTTCATATTCTTGTAGTTATGACCTATGTGTATAAAAGGGCCTCACTACAAGAAAAAAAAAGGCTTTTCACTAGCAATAAGAAACCACTGGCACAGACCACACTATTGCCAGTAAAGGCTTTACCGGCTGTAGATGCTCCCATCCTCGCATGGCTAGCCGATAAACACAATACCGGCAGTATTTCACTTAACACTGGTATTGTGAATCTTTTACTGGTGGTATAACAATTTCACATGGTGGTTGTTAATTTTATGGAATTACCGAGAGGAAATATCGTCTATAAAATCCATAAATTAATTTTTAAGGAATCTTGTAGCAATATTATAAAAAAAATGCCAATTATCTTGCAATTTCTAGATGTTAGCTAAAGTGAGGGAGAGAGAAAGAGATGGCGGGGGGAGAGAGAGAGAGAGAGAGAGAGAGAGAGAGAGAGAGAGAGAGAGAGAGAGAGAGAGAGATGGGGAGAGCTAGATAGAGACGGAGACGAGTTGCATTTTCAAATATTCTTGCAAAATGTAAAACTATCTTGCTGCTACATTGTAGTGACTACCTTCCCAAACTAGGTCCACCTTTGCTTGAGCTTCCCTATGTTTGATCGACAACCTAACCAACCCTGGTCATATCCTGGTAAAAGCCTTCTCCATTGTGTGAAACTCTCTAATAGCTAATACCACTACTCAAGCACAACATCAGCATGGTAAACACCCTAATTTTGTACTGCAATGTAAGGGTATAATATGCTGGAAGAGGTTGAAGCCAAAATAACAAATAAACATATAATAGAAAAAGAATATAAATTGGGAACTTGGTCTCAAGGGTAATATTATCATTTTATAGGTGTAGATTCTCAAAAAGTGTTGCTTTACACTATAAATAACCCATAGTGCGGAAAAATGTAAGAACCGTGCTCGGAAAGCATCAAAAATGAAGAAAATGGAGCAAAAACAAGAGAAGGGGTCAATTGAAATGAAATTCTAAAAGAAGTGAAAGCTTGAAAGTTTAAGACTTTGAACTTTCTAAAATATAAAAAAGGGCATCTACTATTCATCAAATATTCAAAAAATCTGCCCCATAATCAAATGAACCCATTATTGGTTCGGTTGATCACAAGTTGCCAATTTGGAAATGTAAACTCGCCGAAAGATACTACAAATCAATCGGAAATCCATTTACAATGGATTGGAGGATTTTGGGAGCTGTTGTATAGTGTTTGGAAAGAGAAATCAATTGAGAAATATCGCACGGGTTGGGCTGATTTTTAGACTTGGTTTAGAAACTTTCAAATCCAAGAAGAGAAGGAAAGATTGAGAGGAGATTAGTGGAATTCAATATATATAGCTTACTAATTGGGGGCTTAAGAGGGCATAAAAAGAGAAGTAATGTAGCTGTTGGTGGACTTTTGAGAAGAGTTGGGCTGATCCAAAAAGTTGCAGAGAAAAACACATGAGAGAGGCTCTTTTTTGGGTTCGGATTTGTGATCTCATAGTCTCAGAGTTTTTAGACAGGCTTTGTTAAGATTTGTGCAGGAGTAGTTTTGAGAGTGTCAAGAGAACTGTAATGCCCCGGATTCGGGTTATGAAAGGAAACCGTAACTCGAGTCCAGGATGTTAATTAAATCCACAGGATCTATATATTAGAGTGAAGGAAAACATGAAATGAACATACATTATAGAAGCAGAGTCAACTACAATCCCCAATCTCAATATAGAATACTAAATCTCAATTTGAACTCACATGATCCAAACATCTACCCTCCAATATCATACTCTTCAAGATCTGGAAAAAAAACAAAACTGAATGAGACACTACAAAAAAAATATGATATAGCCACACCTCATAAAACGGCACTTATACAAAAGTGCCACAATAAGTGCCTTAATACGGCATTTCATCTGCAAAAAATAATTTATTATGGAATTTTATAAGAAATGCCATTATAAAACGAGTTATTACGGCATTTTATAGAAAAATGCCGCTATAAAGTAACTTATTATGGCATTTATAGACAAATGCTGTTATAAAAAAATATTATTAAAATACTTACGGCATTTTTTTATTAGAGAAAAAAAATGCCACTATAAGATTATTTATTACGGCATTTTATAGAAAAATGCCGCTATAAGATAATTTATTGAAATGCCGTATTGTAACGCCCCGGATCCGTGTTCATTAAAGATATAACACGTCTCAAAGAGGGTTAGGCAAGGATCCAAAATAATTGTGATCATTGGATAATCACGCAATTAATACCATATGAGAGTGCACAATTAAATTCTTATCTAAGAAGTCCAAAATAATCTTTAATTAAAAACCAAACGATTCTACATCAACTACTTTATTACATTTCCCAAAATCAAATGAGTCAAAGTTCCAATCTAAAATAAAGCTACTAGTCTATGGATTGTAGGAATAATCTTCCTCCTTATATGTGCTAGTCGGATCTACCCCAGTAGGCGCCTCACCACGAGTATCTAAAAACAAAACAAAAACAATGGAATGAGATACAAATATCTCAGCGAGTAGCATATGCATGCAGAAATAGTTAACCATAGTTATAAACATGAAACGATAAATAACCAACACCAATACGTCAATAGAGATAAATACGAAATGGAAATCCATAATTCTAGTATTAATTCCCATCAAGAATCACTACGATACCAATAAAACAACGAAAGGTCAATGTCATGCATATTGCTTAAATTGGTTAATTCACATGCCAAGGAGACACTCCACACCTCCATGTACACAGTTCCGGCCTACTCAGGGTTTCGGACACTCTGAAATGACGGCCTACTCAGGGTATCGTCATCCAATGCCGGTCTACTCCGGGTATTGGCATTGACAACCAGGCCTACTCCGGGTATCTGGCTGCTCTACACTGGTTGTGGCAACACAAAAGGCCATGCAATTACCCCAACAAACAATACTATCACATTACTAATCTTAACATGGATCCAAGGGAAGCTAAACCAAAACCCAATTAACAAGTTCACAAAACTCAGTATTTGCAAAACAATAAACCCACACCGATTACCATCATGTGTATCCCAATACACTCATCACAAGTCATTCCAACCAGAACAGCAACTCATGTAATTTCAATAGGTATCCCAACCCCAACAACAAACCTCATGAGCAGTAAAATCCTTTTACTCACACAAGAAAATTTACAATACTATTCAGCCCTTCAATATCAAACAAATCTAGATTAAATAGATTCATAATCAGAAAACAAATATTATACATAAAGAAGACTAACTCATTATCTTATAGTGTCATGAACAGTAAACCTACCCAGATTCCTTCAAATCATACTTCGGAAACCCATAGAAATACCAAGAATTTGATTTAAGGCTCTCCCAATTGTTTTGAATAGATACAATATTTCTAATATCCTAATCTAGTCTTTGGGTAAGAGGTTGAAGTCTCAAAGTATCAAAAATTGGCTTGGATTGGTTTGAACCAACTTTCGACAGATTTTAGTGGGGGCGCTTGGCGCGAGGTCGAAGAGAACTCGGCGTATACCAAATTAGCGTCTCACGTGGACTAACAGACTTGGCGCAAGGTTGGCGAGAACTTGGCATAACCAAAAATCGATCTTGCGCTAACTAAAGGTACTTGGCGTGAGATAAGCGTGAACTCGGCGAGACTAAAAATTGTATCTCACGCGGACTAATCCTCTTGGCGCTAGGTAGGCGTCAAGTCGGCGGACACTACCTCCGACTCACGATTCGCTGTTAATCCCAAAACTCCATGACTGACCATATTTTTTACCTCTGTAACTACTTATCTATGCTTATACCATCCCCAAAACACATTTAGACATGATTTGGATTTAATCTAAACAACTTTATAATCACGACTCTAAACCCATCAAATAACTCACGCTCGAAAATATCTTATTCAGAAACCATGCTTTCGACTAAACTTAGAAATCAAAACCAACTATAAATCAAAACGATGCTACTCACTGTTATACTCTCCAAAGCCTTGCAACAGCGACTCCTAGAACAATAAATCCAACAATCGATCGCCACCCAGTTTCCCTCTGTTCGTAAGAGGTTTTCTTCTGAACACCTTGATTCTGATCACTTAATCGGCAGGAAACACACGGTCTGCTTCTCTCCAAAACCCTAGATCACCAGCCGAAATCACCTTCAACACAAAGTATGCAAGAAAACGAAACCTACGAATCTAATTACCTTAAGCATTTATACTTACCCTATATACTTTGCTGCTCGACAAGTTTTAAAAACCCTGATTCAGTGCATGCTCACCCACCAAGTTTTCCCTACATACACACCTCATTAATTCTCATAAACAATAATCATTTAGAAAATTTTGGGGTTTTACATTCTCTCCCCCCCCCCCCCCCCCCCCCCCTCCCCTACAAAAATTTCGTCCTCGAAATTTACCTCAAGATGAAATGAATAACTCTGGATACTTCTTCCTCATCTCTTCTTCACATTGCCAAGTGGTTTCTTTGGTGGAATGGTTTTGCCACAAAACTTTTACCAACTGAATCACTTTGGTGCGAAGGATCTGCTCGCGACGATCTAAGATCTGAACTGGCTTCTCTTCATATGTCAAATCCTCCCGAATCACCAAGGGTTCAGAATCTATCACATGACTGGGATCGGAGATATATTTACGTAACATAGAGATATGGAATACGTCATGCACCCCTTCCAAGTAGCTCGGTAAAGCCAAACGATATGCTGCTGGGTTAATCTTCTTCACTATTTCATAGGGATCAATGAACCTAGGTGATAATTTCCCTTTCTTCCCAAATCTCCTAATGCCCTTGGATGGTGAAATCTTTAGAAAAACCATATCTTCCACTTCAAATTTTAGCTCCCGCTGTCTAGTACATATCTGCATAACTCTTCTGACGACTCTGTGTTGTTAATATTCGCTGCTTGATCAATTTTACCTTTTCCATATTGTCTTGAATAATTTCTGGCCCAAAATACTGTTTCTCCCCAATCTCCACCCAACATACTGGAGATCTGCACACCCTACCATATAAAGCCTCGTACGGTGCCATCTGGATGCTAGCTTGGTAGCTATTATTGTAGGCAAACTCCACTAGATGCAAATACTTACTCCAACTGCCACCTCAATCCAAGACACAATACCTCAACATGTCCTCCAAGGTCTGTATAGTCCTCTTGGACTGACCATTAGTCTGCGAATGAAAACTGGTACTAAAACTCAACTTTGCATACAATCTGTGCTCTCTTAATGTCTGCAATACAGTCCTGAGGTGATGAATGTGATCCTCTCTACTCTGGGAGTACACCAGAATGTCATCAATAAATACAACCACAAAGCTGTCCAAGTAAGTATGGAATACCCGATTCATCAGGTTCATGAAGACAGCCGGGGCATTAGTCAGCCCAAATGGCATGACCAGAAACTTGTAATGCCCATACCATGTGCGGAAAACCGTCTTCTCTACATCCTCATGTGCTACCCTCAGCTGGTGGTATCTAGATCTCAGATCGATCTTAGAAAACCAAGACGCTCCCCTCAACTGGTCGAACAAGTGGTCGATCCGAGGCAACGGATACTTATTCTTAATGGTGACTTAGTTCAACTGGTGATAGTCTATACACATCCGCATCGACCCGTCGTTCTTTTGAACAAACAGGACTGGTTCACCCCATGGTGACACACTGGGTCTAATAAAGCCCTTTGCTTCTAGCTCATCCAACTGCTTTTCATCTCCTGATTCTCAGGTTGTGACATTCTGTAAGGAGGTTTGGACACAGGTGCCATACCAGGTAAGAGTCGTATACTGAACTCGACCTCTCTAGATGGTGGTAATCCTGGCAAATCCTTGGGAAATATGTCCTCAAACTCCGATGCCACAGGCACACTAGAGAGACTAGGTGCCTCAGACTCTGCCTCCTCAACTTCAATGGAAGCTACCAAACTGATCCATATACTCAATCCTTCACAACGAAAACAATGCATAGGCTGATCTGGCTGACACACCATAATGGTACCCCTATGGCAGTCTATGCTCACATGATGCCTAAACAGCCAATCAATGCCTAAGATTACATCAAACTCCCCAAATTTCAACTCCACCAAGTCTCCTGGCAACTCCAATGAACCTAACCGGATCATGCAATCTCTAAATATGGTCTGTACTCTAGTGCCCTCCCCCAAAGGTGTGTGTACAAGTAACTCAAACTCAAGTGTGGCAGAGATCAGACCAATACGACATGCACAAGGAGGAGTAATAAAAGATCTAGAAGCATCCGAATCAAACAAGCATATAGCTGATCTACCATGTATGAAAAGAATACCTCCAACAAGCTGCGGTGCAATTGGCTTCTCCTCACGAGCCTCCTCAGTAAGTCCCTCCTCTGGTTCGTCCCCCTAAGCTGCTACTGCATACACCCTAGTCTACTGAGGGCGTGTGGGTGGTGCCTGATGCCTCTGCGGTGCCTGTCTACCCTGATATCCACCACTGCCCTGACCCTG
This sequence comes from Buxus sempervirens, assembly GCA_947561395.2. NCBI lineage: Eukaryota > Viridiplantae > Streptophyta > Magnoliopsida > Buxales > Buxaceae > Buxus > Buxus sempervirens. Next base: position 32,653,818 of record OX387184.1, on the reverse strand, counting down.
TGACCTCTGTGGTACTGGTAACGCCGGTGCTGGTCTAGGAAACTGGAATTGAGGAGCCTCGGCCGATTGGTTGTCCAAAGAAGCTGTATTAACCATCTTCAACAGCTGATATGTGGCCGGATGTGGGCATCCTACCACTCGATGACCGCGCTGACCGCATCTGAAACATGTCCCCGACGGTGCTACACAGGGACCTAGAATATGGAATCTGCCACAGCTGAAACAACCTCCATAACCCCTCCTGTCTCTCTCTCCATAAGGCCCAAAACCTCCGGTATCAATCCTTGGTCTCTTGTCCCTATCTGGAATCCTCCGTGACTCTGCGACACTTGGCTGTACTCTCCCTCTGCTCTGCTCAACCCCCGAGTCTCAAATCTCTCTCTCAACTCTAAGGGCTCTCCCCACCATATCGGAATACTCAGTGCACATCAACACCGAGACCATGCGCCTAATATCTGACCTCAACCCTCTCTCAAAATGCTGAGCGCGTCTCTGCTCATTGTGTATGATATGAGGAGCAAAACGAGAAAGAACTGCATACTGGGCCTCATACTGCGCCACCGTCTGCGATCCCTGAGATATGTCCATGAACTCTCTCTCCTTCTGCAACCTCACCTCAGCAAAGAAATACTGCTCGTAGAAGGTCTGCCTGAATCGATCCCAAGTCATCTGAATCCCCTCTGTAGTCCGCCTCCTCAAAGACTACCACCAGTGCTAGGCCTCGCCCTCTAGTGTGAAGGTAGCTAATCACACCTTCCTATCCTCTAGGCAGTCTATTGTATAAAACATACGCTCCACTCTGGCCACCCAACTCTCCGCCTCTAATGGATCTGGGACTCCATGGAAGGGTGGGGCGGTCAACTTCCTAAACTGATCAATGTCCCTCAAAGACAACTCCTCTCCCATCCGCTGTTGATCCACGGCAGCTCCATGACCATTTCAGTGGCCATTTCCATTTCCAGTTTGACTCTTCCTCTCCTTCCTTTCCAATTCAAGGAGGTTGGCAAGTGAGCCGACAGCAACCCAAATATCCTCCACTGGCGGTGGAGCTCCTCGTGGTTGCTCAGGCCGTTGCTCCTAAGGTATATCCTCCTCTGGATATTCTACGGCCCTCGTTCGTTTGCCTCTACCAGCCATGTATACCTGTAAATGTAAAGCACCATATTAGTTAGGAACTCTCTTCTAGTCCTCATAGTTCTATCTAACGTGCACAAAATATTCCCTAGGGTTTCCTAAGGTCATACTACCTAGGAACTTCTAATTCCAACTTCAGGTCTTTGATACCATCTCTATAATGCCCCGGATCCGTGTTGTTCATTAAAGATATAACACGTCTCACAGAGGGTTAGTCAAGGATCCAAAATAAGTGTGATCGCTGGAAAATCATGCAATTAATACCATATCAAAGTGCACAATTAAATTCTTATCTAAGAAGTCCAAAATAATCTTTAATTAAAAACCAAACGATTCCACATCAACTACTTTATTACATTTCCCAAAATCAAATGAGTCAAAGTTCCAATCTAAAATAAACCTTCTAGTCTATGGATTGTAGTAATAATCTTCCTCCCTATATGTGTCAGTCGGATCTACCCCAGTAGGCGCCTCACCACGAGTATCTAAAAACAAAACAAAAACAATGGAATGAGATACGAATATCTCAGCGAGTAGCATATGCATGCAGAAATAGTTAACAACAGTTATAAACATGCAACGATAAATAACCAACACCAATACGTCAATAGAGATAAATACGAAATGGAAATCCATAATTCTAGTATTAATTCCCATCAAGAATCACTACGATACCGATAAAACAACGAAAGGTTAATGTCATGCATATTGCTTAAATTGGTTAATTCACATGCCAAGGAGACACTCCACACCTCCATATACACAGTTCTGGCCTACTCAGGGTTTCAGACACTCTAAAATGACGGCCTACTCAGGGTATCGTCATCCAATGCCGGTCTACTCCGGGTATCGGCATTGAAAACCAGGCCTATTCCGGGTATCTGGCTGCTCTACACTGGTTGTGGCAACACAAAAGGCCATACAATTACCCCAACAAACAATACCATCACATTACTAAGCTTAACATGGATCCAAGGGAAGCTAAACCAAAACCCAATTAACAAGTTCACAAAACTCAGTATTTGCAAAACAATAAACCCACGCCGATTACCATCATGTGTATCCCAATACACTCATCACAAGTCATTCCAACCAGAACAGCAACTCATGTAATTTCAATAGGTATCCCAACCCCAACAACAAACCTCATGAGCAGTAAAATCCTTTTACTCACACAAGAAAATTTACAATACTATTCAGCCCTTCAATATCAAACAAATCTAGATTAAATAGATTCATAATCAGAAAACAAATATTATACATAAAGAAGACTAACTCATTATCTTATAGTGTCATGAACAATAAACCTACCCAGATTCCTTCAAATCATACTTCGGAAACCCATAGAAATACCAAGAATTTGATTTAAGGCTCTCCCAATTGTTTTGAATAGATATAATATTTCTGATATCCTAATCTAGTCTTTGGGTAAGAGGTTGAAGTCTCAAAGTATCAAAAATTGGCTTGGATTGGTCTGAACCAACTTTCGGCAGATTTTAGTGGGTGCACTGACCTCTGGCGCTTGGCGTGAGGTTGGAGAGAACTCGGCGTATACCAAATCAGAGTCTCGCGCGGACTAAAAGACTTGGCGCAAGGTCGGCGAGAACTCGGCATAACCAAAAATCGATCTCGCACTAACTAAAGGTACTTGGCGTGAGATAAGCGCAAACTCGGCGAAACTAAAAATCATATCTCGCGCGGACTAATCCTCTTGGCGCTAGGTAAGCGCCAAGTCGGCAGACACTACCTCCGACTCGCGACTCTCTCTTAATCCCAAAACTCCATGACTGACCATATTTTTGACCTCTGTAACTACTTATCTATGCTTCTACCATCCCCAAAACACATTTAGACATGATTCGGATTTAATCTAAACAACTTTATAATCACGACTCTAAACCCATTGAATAACTCACGCTCGAAAATATCTTATTCAGAAACCATGCTTTCAACTAAACTCAGAGATCAAAACCAACTATAAATCAAAACAATGCTACTCACTGTTATACGCTCCAAAGCCTTGCAACGGCGACTCCTAGAACAGTAAATCCAACAGTCGATCGCCACCTAGTTTCCCTCTGTTCGTAAGAGGTTTTATTTTGAACACCTTGATTCTGATCACTTAATCGGCAGGAAACATATGGTCTGCTTCTCTCCAAAACCCTAGATCATTAGCCGAAATCACCTTCAACACAAAGTATGCGAGAAAACGAAACCTACAAATCTAATTACCTTAAGTATTTATACTTACCCTATATACTTTGCCGCTCGACGAGTTTTAATAACCCTTATTCGGTGCATGCTCGCCCACCAAGTTTTCCCTACATACACACCTCATTAATTCTCATAAACAATAATCATGTAGAAAATTTTGGGGTTTTACACGTATTAAGGCATTTGTAACGGCAATTTTCTATTAAGTGCTATTATAAGAGGCATTGCTATTTCACTTTTTTTTTTGTAGTGAGATATGACTATCCAAGCAAATAGAACATGCATGCTCAAATACATTTTTTTTTTAGTTCTAAATCATGGATCAGTTATAAAACATATGACAGTAATGATAAACACGGATAATTCGAATAATCCAACAAAATCCAACAATCATTATGAGATAAACACGTATAATCCAGCAATCATTAGGAAATTACAATACTTCCCATAACAATAGGAAAAGTAAAATAGAACAAATAATGAACCAATTGATAAACAAATACTAATAACTTTAATATCCTCCCTTAAACTAAATTCTTTAGCAATCAGTTTACGCATGGATCTAAGCAAACATCCAATAAGTCACATATGTTCAAGAATGCATCAAGCTTTAAAGGTTTAGTCATTATATTTGTAACTTGTTCTTGAGTACGACAATGAACCATCTTCACAATTCCATCTTTTGAGAGCTCATGAAGAAAATAAAAACAGACATCAATATGTTGAGACCATGCATCATGGGATTCTTAGAAAGTTTAATTGCAGAACTGTTATCACTGAAAACTATTATGGAATCATGTTGAGCAAAATTGAAACTTTCCAATATCCTTTTTAACCATATTGCTTGACAAGCACATGCAGTTCTAGCAATAAACTCAGCTTTAGTAGTGGACATGTAAAACCCCGAATTTTTGGTATTTATATTTGAAGAAAATAATTAGAAAATTTTAATAATTAAATTCTGGTGGATTTTCAGGTGGAAGCCAAGAAAGGGCAATTTGGGAATTCCCTAAAAGTTGGCTTATATAAATTAAGGGTAACTGAGGTTATGTATAATTTCTATAGTAAATAAATATTTTCGGAAATTTTATTAGATATATCTAAGTGGTGATGTTATTGTGTTTGGTGGCAAATCATATAATTAGTTGGTTATTAGGGTTGGTGTAGGGAGTTTCGGTGGTGGAGCACCGCAGCGGAACATGAAGAAGAAGTTGAAGAGTTTTGAGCGCAAAAATAACTTTGGCTCTCCGCGCGCTCGGAATAGTTTCGATTGTTCATTGCCAAAGAAGTCTAAACAACAGAAGCCTTGATCTGAGAGATTGAGAAGAATGATTTGGATCATTTGAAGTGAGATCGAGTAATCTAATTTGAAGAATTCTGGTGAAGAGAGAAGCTCTGTTTGTGAGTGGATTTGCGTCTGGTTTCTAAGAGCAGAAGTCGTCCAATTTCCATATTCAAATCATGTGAGTTCATTTCAACATTAGATCTAGGTTAATCTGGTTTAATTTCATCTGACCGTTAGTTGAAATGAGGATTAGGTGTTAGAATCTAAATTCTGGAAATTCTCTGCAGAATTTCCGATCTTCTGAGGATTTTTAGTTGCTGCAAATTTCAGATCAATGAGTGTTTTCTGTGGAGGTGGAATCATCATCAAGCTAAGGCAAGTAGCACCTTCCAAAAGCATTTATTCGCACGATTTGGTTTACCTAAGGATGTAGAAATGAATTGATCAGCAATTTTCTGAGTTCGGTTCTTATATGGGTGTCCAATCTATATTGCAGAGTTGTCATGTTTAGATTAAATTCAAATCAGTGTATTTGTCTTATTTGAATGATTTTCAAGTGATTAAAAGTAGTTTGGTTGGAGAAATATAGATTAGTCTTTGAAGATATGCAATTGCCGCAAGTTGGAGAAATTGTTGGTGTAGAAAATAACCTAGCGCCAAGTGAAGCCAAGTGCTACTGACCTCTTTGAGGTCAATGCTAGTTTAAAATAAAAGGGTGGGCTGACTGGCACCAAGGGCTACTGACCTGGTGAGGTTAGCACCCAGCACATTTTTAACAGTATGGTGCGGCTATTGTGGTACTTGAACATAGTTATAGATTTAGCTTCTAAAACGTGTTTAAAGGAGTTGATCAAAGTTGGTTTAGCACTCCAGCAATCATAGAAAAATGTTGATGAAGTAAATTAGGATTTGCATTAGAATTGGAAATCATTTTGATTTTAATAGTTGTCAATGTAGGTTTAGTGTTCGAGGATTGCTATTAGTGAACTCTTGAGCTGGTTCTTATTGTATTGTCAAACCATTGATTTTCTTCTATGAGTTGATTAGTAATGGATTCTGATTTTTGTAAATACTTGGTTATCAAATTTGGATTAAAGAAGTGTGGTAAGTTAAAAGTTGTGAATGTAAGTTGAAATTTCTGAAATATGGAATTGTGTCCATTTGGAGCAGATTTTCATGTTATAGCCTATAGTATAGATCCATCTGTTTTATTCAAAGATTATTTGGGATTTAAAGAGCTGTAGAAATCTATGGGAATTAATTGGACAATAAAGAATATGGATAATTTGAGATTGGGACAATTAGGAATTTAGGAAATCTAATTTCCAACTCTAAGTAATGTTAGTTAATCGGAGAATTCTTGAAATGAATTATAACATCTTTGAATTAGCTGTTTCTGTTATGATCTGAAAAGTATTTGAATTTATTTCTTATCATATTGCTGATTATGGTTAAAGTGTAAGGCATTTTAACTGTATATATCAACTGTTGTAATATCTTACTGTTGAATGGATTTAGTGGGTGTTTGAACTAAATTGGTATGATTGGTTACAAAAGTGACTGAAATTACATTGACCATGATTTTAAGTTGATTTGCAAACTATATATTAATTTGCCAGAGTAATAAGGGTGAGACTTAGTGTGGATCCACAGTTTAGTTAGCAAATGGATTTTGTAAATTTTGTTGGACATAAGTCTAGGGTTCCTTTATGCATTTCCTCCATGATGGGAAGGCATTCCATGAGGGAAGTACTGCAGCAACTCCCTTTCCACCATGAGGGTGAGGTCACTTGAGTATTTTCCGCCATGAGGACAATGAATTGGATTTGTTCGAGCTATTGCAGTATTTCGACTAGATTGTTTGGAACACTAGTACTTAGCCACTCAAAATATACAAACTTCATGAGTCCCACTATCTATGTTGTTTTTTGAATCTGATTTTGGATATCGAAGGTGATTGTCGAGATTAGCCGGATTAACCGAGGTTAACCATAAACTTAATTGATTAAAACTTATGCATGTTTTAGAACTGTTATGACTGTATTTCTGTGCATGCATTACTACTTGCTGAGATAGTCGTATCTCATCGTTTTGTTTTTGTTTTCAGATCTTGGTGTAAAACCCCGAATTTTCCCTAAATAATAAAATAAATTAATAAATAATATTCTTGAGAGTTATAACTAATGGAAATATTTTATTAATGTAGGGGATGATAGAAATAGTGGAGATCCAGAATTGGACGCAGATCCGACCATTCGATCATGAGATATCAAGGTATGATTAACAGTTTAATTTTTAAGAGATATGATTGGGCATGTGTATGGAGTCTTCTACATGTGAGATGCATGGAATAGAGAATATAAATAATATTAAAATAACCTAATCATATACTATTGGTATTGACAGCCGCAAGCGATAGCCGTGAGTGACTGAGGAAGAAGAGAAGAAGAGGAAGAAGGAAGGACGTCTGGGTTGTGTTTTTCATCGCCTAGGGAGTATCTCACGTCTATGAGTATTGTTGTTTAGAGAAGAGAAGGAGAAACAACGCACGAAAGAGGTAGGTGACACTGTTTTGCGTTCGTTTTTGGATTTACGTTCGATTAATCTCCAAAGCATGTTTTTGTATGATATATTCATGTATTTAATTTGATAACAATATTATATGTATGTTAGAATGATGTTGGACGTGAAAAATCACACTTTTATACGGTTTTTGAACATTTTTTAGGGACCGCCGACCTCGACTATGCTCAATGATCCTCGGCGCTCTTAGGCGCTAGTGTAAAAATTTAGAACGCCCAAGATCGCGAGATGACTTATCGTCGGTGATCTAATTTCAACTACCGCCGACCTTAGACCGCCGGGGCGATCCTAGGCGCTCTGTGCAGAAATTTTAGAATTTCGTAATTTTGAACCCTGATTCAATTCCAAACTATTTTTAGTCAATTTTAATGATTAATTAAGATATTTTAAGACCAAAATAATTTATCTAATTTCCTGTTTTACAAAAAAATAAATTAGGGAGATATTTAGGACATTAGTTGCCAAACTTTGAACGTAATTGAGAAATCTAGTCTTTGGAAAACTTAACTAATATTTGATTACCAGAACACCTTTAAATTACACTATAAATCAGATGATTACATAAAGAGAATTCAGATCATAATTTCAACTAAGTTAACCCGAATATTGAAGTAAATATCAGATTTAACCTTTATATGTCGCTAGGCACCAACCCTTATAGAAATATTATAAATTAGGGAATTTTTGGAGTCTAGTGGGCATAGCTGGTTATGGATCCATAGTTGTAGCTAGATAGCTGAAGGATATGTCATTTGAGTTGAGTTTCTCCCTTGTGTGAACGCGCTTCCTTTGCAAGTTTGTTTGGGAAGGCCCTATGTTTGGAGGGACACCCCAGTGAGCCGCTGATGATTCCCTGTACATGTGGATAAGCGACCATCTCCATGTATTGATTTTGATGCTGCATGCTGGTGGTACATGCCAACTCTGATGGGTACGTGTGCAATAAGTCAGTAACTACGACTCTTGTCTAAGCTGCGCTGCATGGGACTTGAGTATCATTAGTAGCATTGCTCCTAAACAGCACGATGGTATAGCGATTGATTGAGAGTCATCTCAAAAGGTTTATCTATCTTTGTGAGTCCTACAATGACACTAAAATCACAAACACTTGTTATTACTATTGTATACATGCTGGAGGCATGTAATTGGTATATTGGTTGGATGTGACTGTTAAGTGCATCCTAGTAACGTATGGATGATGCTATTGATTTCTAATCTTTGATTCCTATATTAGAACATGTTGAAATTCATATTTAGAACTGTTTAACTATATTGTTTTGTATTCATGATCACTACGAATGATTATACGAGCCTGATTAGTCGAGATTGCTTAATCGTGCATGAACTGTTATTTTACTTATATTAACTGTTTAAACATGCATGTGTTACCTACTGGGATATTCGTATCTCACCCTACTTTTATTTCATTTTTCTGCTGATTCGCGAGAGGGGGATCATAGGCACATACATGTTCCGCACTCTGATAGTTAATTAATTGAATGAATTATTTAATTCTTTAGTTTGTTATATTCTTGATGATTATTTGATATGGGCTAGTAACACCTCGGATTTGGTTGTCGAACTGAATTCGGGTTGTTACAGTAGCGAACCGGGTTCGGGTTGGGTGCTGGTTTGCACTGACCCGGGTTCGGGGCGTTACACTTGGTGAGGACGACACCTTGGGGGCTGATATTCCTGTTGACTATCCGGTGTATCGTGAGGAGTATTACTTTGTTGAGTAGAGGCTTATTTTAGTTGTTTGGATTTTATTTGATAATGTGAGTTGTATTTCATGGATTTTTGTATTTCATTTTGGATGGTGATTGGGAACTAGCGAACCTTTTATATCATGTAATTGAATTTTCTTCATCATATATTTCATGTTTTCCATACTCTGTTAGATCCTGTGGATTTTTAGTTAACCCTTCGGGTACGAGTTACGGGTATTCCACGTAACCCGGATCCGAGGTGTTACAAAGATGGTATCGAGAAACAGAGTATATAATAAGGGAACATGAAATAAAAACACCTATAGGATGGCCTTGGGGATTGTGTTCACGTTAGATAGCACTTAGGAAGGATAGGGAGAGATCCTATCTAACTTAAATTTTTGTTGTTTTCAGCTGAGATGGTTGGCAGAGGACGACCCGTTACTCGAGCACGCACCCTGGCAGTACGCCCGACTAAGGATTAGTTTGAGGGGGACATTCATGACTAGCCCCACAGTCCTGCTGAGGGCCAGCAGAGACCACAGCCTCAAGCACCTCGTGAGGCACCTCCTCAGAGAGGAGAGGACATATGGGCTACAGTGGGTACTCTTACCCAGCTCTTGACCATGGAGCATGAGGAGAGGGTGAGCCAGACTGACAGCGGGAATGGTCACCGAAATGGGAATGGACATGGAGAGGTGCATCAGGTTTGTGCTGAGGGACAGCAAAACCTTAGAGAGGTGGAACAGTTTCAGAAGATGGAACCTCCTACGTTTAGAGGAGTTCTGGATCCTCTGGAGGCTGAGGGTTGGATACAAAGGATTGAGAGGATCCTAGACGTGATGCAGTGCACGGAGGAAAGCTGAGTTAGGCTTGCCACTTTCATGTTAGAGGGGGAGGCCTATCACTGGTTGTAGAGTGTGCTGAGGAGGGAGGCCCAGGATGTGCAAATGGTTTGGGGCTAGTTCAGGGAGTTATTTTATGGCCGCTATTTCACAGCTGAGTTCCGCCTGAGTAAGGTGAGAGAGTTTATGCATATATCTCAAGGCAGACTTATAGTAGCTCAGTATGAGGCAAGGTTTGAGGAGCTGTCTAGATTTGTGCCTCATATTGTAGTGATCGAGGAGATACCCCTAGTATGTTAGATGTGCCCATGGTCAGTGAGTACCCAGATGTATTCTCGGATGACTTGCCAGGATTACCACCACCTAGGGAGGTTGATTTTCGGATTCGACTCCTATCTGGCACGACACTAGTGTCTAGACCACCTTACAGAAAGGCTCAGCCAGAGTATGTAAAGCAAAAAAAACAAGTGGATGAGTTGCTAGAGAAGGGGTATATTAGACCGAGTGTGTCACCTTGGGGTGCGCCGATTTTGTTTGTGCAGAAGAAATATGGATCCATGCGGATGTGCATTGATTATTGTCGATTGAATCAAGTGACGATTAAGAATAAGTATCCACTACCCCGTATAGATGGCTTATTTGACCAATTGAGGGGTGCATCGTGGTTTTCTAAGATTGATCTCCGATCTGGATACCACCAGTTGCGGGTTGCACCAGAGGATGTGGAGAAGGCAACATTCCGCACTAGATATGGGCATTATGAGTTCCTAGTCATGCCATTTGGGCTAACTAATGCCCCAGCTATTTTCATGGAAGTTATGAATCACGTATTCCATCCTTACCTAGAAAACTTTGTGGTAGTGTTTATCGACGATTTACTGGTGTATTCTCACAGTAGAGAGGAGCATGCCCAGCATCTCAGGACAGTGTTACAGACTTTTAGAAATCATAGTTTGTATGCCAAATTCAGCAAGTGTCAGTTTTGGCTATAGAGGATCTCATTTCTTGGACATATTATTTCTGGAGAGGGAGTTGCAGTGGACCTAGCTAAGGTTCAGGCAGTGACAGACTGGCCTAGACCCACTACCGTGACTGAGGTGCGTAGTTTTCTAGGTATGGCTTGATATTATCGAAGGTTTATAGAGAATTTCTCCAGAATAGCCGCTCCTTTATCAAATTTGACTAAGAAAGCATTGAAGTTTAATTGGGATGATAGCTTTGAGCAGAGTTTCCAGGAGCTGAAACGGAGATTGACTGAGGCTCCAGTATTGATCATACCTTTAGTGAATGAAGGGTTCTCTATCTACTACGATGCATCTCGAGTTGGTTTAGGCTGTGTGCTGATGCTGCAAAGGAGAGTTGTAGCGTATGCATCATGGCTGTTGCGTCCTCATGAGAGGAATTACCCCACCCATGACTTGGAGTTAGCTGCCATAGTGTTCGCACTTAAGATTTGGCGGCATTACTTATATGGGGTGTAGTTTGAGATCTTCTCTGATCATAAGAGCCTGAGATATATATTCTCACAGAGGAATCTTAACATGAGGCAGAGGAGGTGGATGGATCTTCTGAAAGACTAGGACTTCACACTACAGTACCATCCAGGCAAGGCAAATGTAGTTTCTGATGCCTTAAGCCGTAGAGGTGTTTTAGAGGACCTGATAGCTACCTTGGAGTCTTTCATGGTCAGTCAGTGCAGTTTGGTGGATACTATCAAGGATTGGCCATGTGAGTTTGTTTCTTAGGGGGATGGCAGGATTGTAGCAAGAGTTCATGCAGAGCCAGATCTGATTCAGCGTATTAGAGAGGGGCAGTTGTCCGACTAAGGTTTGCAGCACATTAAGGAATTGGTGGAGAAGGGTGATGACACTACCAGGGATTTTGAGTCCCGTGATGGCATGTTGAGATTTAGAGGCAGGATCTGTGTACCAGATGATGCAGAGATTCGTAGAGTAATATTGGAGGAGGGTCACAGGTCCAAATATGCAATCCATCCCGGGTAGCACGAAAATGTACAAGAATCTGAAGGCTATTTATTGCTGGCATGGGATGAAGAAAGACATAGCAGAGTATGTGTCCAGATGTAACATCCTGTCTGGCAGCTGTGAACGGGTAGTCTCACTTGGAGGGCTACAAGCATGGATGTGCATATGGTTGGGATCCACAACGCTTAGGGATGCTATAAGTAGTCTTAACACCCTCAAATTAGCAAGAGGCCTTTTAAGGATCAACACGGGACTAAATCCCCTTGGAACCCTGAAGTTAAGCATGCTTGGGTGAGAGCACTCTTAGGATGGGTGACCCCTGGGAAGTTTTCTCGTGTTATCCTTAAGAACAAATCCGTGAGGGCCCGTGGGCCCAGAGCGGACAATATCTTGTTGGTTATGGGTCTGGGGTGTTACACTAGATGCCTAGTTTGTCAGCAGGTCAAGGTAGAGCACCGTAGACCACCAGGGTTATTGCATCCATTGCCCATTCCTGAGTGGAAATAGGAGCACATCACTATGGATTTCGTATCGGGGTTGCTAGTCACTACGTGTAACGCCCCGGATCCGTGTTGTTCAATAAAGATATAACACGTCTCACGGAGGTTAGGCAATGATCGTTAATCAATTTATGATCGCTGGATAATCATATAGCTATAACCTGACAGAGTGCACATTTCCATTTATGCAAATTGTAACATTTAAACTGAACTAGAATCGTATGGTTCAACCCCCATTAAACTTTAATACATCTCAATTTATTCAAAGTTCTCAAATTCAGAACAGATAACCTACTAGTCTAAGGAAGGTAATAGTAATCCTCCTCCCTATAAGCCTCAGCAGGATCTACCCCAGAAATCGCCTCACCACGAGTATCTGAAAAACAAACAAGACAAACAACGGAGTGAGATACGAATATCTCAGCGAGTAGCACATGCATGCAGAAATAGTTGATCACAATTTAAACTATGCATCGACAAACGCTGAATACGGTTAAACAATCAACATCAATTTTCAAATCGAAATTCAAGACTGGTTCTAATCAAACAAATCACATCTCAGTTAAGTACGGTAACACATCGATTGGTCAATGTCAGGACTATCATTTAGTTGATAAATTAAACATGCCAAGTAGACACTCCACACCTCCATGTACATAGTTCCGGCCTACTCAGGGTTTCGGAACTCTGAAATGACGGCCTACTCAGGGTTTCGTCATCCAATGCAGGCCTACTCCCCGGGTTTCTGCATTGACAACCAGGCCTACTCAGGGTTTCTGGCTGCTCTACACCGGTCGTGGCAACACACAAGGCCATGCAATTCCAACAACCAACAATAACATCACATTACTAAGCTTAAACATCTGGATCCAGGACAAGCTAGACCAAAACAGTAAAACATCGTATAATCTCAATTCCAATATCAAAATAAAACCATTCATTCCACATCATGTAAAACCCATCACAAGTCATCACCTGTCCCTCTGGACCAAGCCGTACCTCAAGTACTTTCAGTATTTTTCTCATTTCCGTAACACAAGTCATTTGAAAGTAAAACTCAATTCATTCATATCAATGAAATCTATACAATACATTTAAAGTTTCCAAACCAGTGAAACCAGAAATAGAATAACTCCTCAATCAAAACAGTGTATAAAACAGAGGAAATATAACTAGTAACTCTTAGTGGTTTGGTATCCGGCATAACATTCGTGAATAACCTAAACTCAACTTGAAAGCTTTTAAGAAGTTCACTAAATTTTCCTCTAATAGTTTCCTAGGCAAAATAGATTCCCAGGGTTCCCAAACAAGTGAATAGTGAGGTGGTTTAATCCTCAAGTAACCCAAATACCCTTAGTTAAATCAAATCTCCAATTCAGTAAACAAAATAGGGTCTGCTGCTCACTTCCTGAGGTGGGCGTGAGGTGAGCGCCGGTCGGCGGTGAAGAAATGGGGTAAAATCGACCTACCGCTCACTCGACGCTAGGTGAGCGTGAGCTGAGCGCGAGACGGGCGTGAGGTGGGCGCGAGATTCGCGCGAGATGAGCGCAAGGTTTTCTGCTGAGCGCGAGCTGAGCGCCAGCCGGGCGTGAGCTCGGCGGTGGGTCGTGTTTAACGGGGCGCCTACCTCTTAGGTGAGCGCTGGTGAGCGCGAGGTGGGCGGATACCCCCTGTGATTTTTGTTTCTCTGTTATTCCAAGATCTACAAGACTGGCCGGTTTGTTTACCTCTGTAATTGTTCTACTACACTCCTAATACTCCCAGAAGACTTCCCAACCATATTTGGATTTAATCTAAATACATTTAATCTCAAGATAAATTTCGGTCTTCGACTCTGTTTCATGCCATTCCAGAAAACTAAAAGAAAACTCAAGAGATCATTTAAACTACAACCATGCATCAGAATAATCTCGAGAAAACATAAAACACAAAACCCCAGTTGTAAATCAGTGCTACTCACCTGAAATCGCTTATTCCAGAATACCAAAACCCCGGCCGATCACCACTCCGGCCACGCACGCGAGTACAGAATCTACCCAAACAATTCGTCTCGAGCAGGGAGAAATAACCCACTCAACTCCAACTCCGAAACCCTTCTCTTACCCCTTGCGATCCTTGTTCTTCACAAGCACAGAACCCTAGTCGCCACTCCAGCCGATTCTCCTGAGCTCCAAGTATCAGACTAACGAACAATGTTTCCGTAAGTATGATTGGCGTATTCTCATAAACCCCAAAACCCTACTTACCCTTTTTAGTATATTTACCTTGATACATACGCCGCTCGATCCTTCTCCCATTTCCTTGATCCCATGCACGCCGGCCCACTGAAAACATCCTACATGTTCCGACCACTTAAGTTAACAAGTGCCCAAGCTATATATATATATATATTTTACTAATAATAATATAATTTTCCAGAAAAATGGCTATATAACGCCTGTACATACGAGTATGGGCTAAGCCCTCAAACCACAAAATAACCTGATAAACACAGTTTATACATCAAAATAAATAACTAAATAAATAAATAAATAACTCACAAAAATTAGGGTCTTACACTACGAAGAGGCAGGATGCTATATGGGTGATCGTAGATCAGTTGACCAAATCAATCCATTTCTTGCCTATCCGCACTACTCAAACCTTGGATTCTTTAGTAGAGATGTATATCCGGGAGATCATACGCTTGCATGGAGTTCCAGTCTCCATCGTATCAGATAGGGATTCCCGATTTACATCCCAGTTTTGGAAGAGTTTTCAGGAGTCTATGGGTACTCAGTTATGCTTTAGCACTAGTTTTCACCCGCAGACAGATGGTCAGTTAGAGAGGACCATTCAGACTTTAGAGGACATGTTGTGATGTTGTGTGCTGGATTGGGGTGGTAGTTGGAGCAGCCACTTGCACTTGGTGGAGTTCGCTTATAATAACAGCTACCAGGCCAGTATACAGATGGCACCTTTTGAGGCTTTATATGGCCATGCATGTATATCACCAGTTTGCTGGGAGGAGGTTGGTGAGAAACAGTATTTAGAACCTTAGATCGTGCAGGATAGTGTTGAGAAGGTGAGTTTGATCAGACAGCGGTTGTTGACTACACAGAATCATCAAAAGAGCTATGCGGATAATATGCGGCATGAGCTGAAATTTGAGGTGGGAGACAGTGTATTCTTGAAGATTTCACCTTCCAAGGGTATTATGAGATTTGGGAAGAAAGGGAAATTGTCTCCTAGATGTAATTGTCCGTTTGAGATTGTGAAGGAGGTTAATCCAGTGGCTTATCAGTTAGCCTTACCAGCTCACTTGGCGGGAGTACATGATGTATTCCACATATCCATGTTGCGGCGATATATTCCGGATCCGAGCCATGTGATTAGCTATGAGCCATTGACTATCCGAGAGGACTCATCCTACGAGGAGAGACCGGTCCAGATCTTAGATCGGTGTGATCAAGTCCTAAGGACTAAGGTGATTCCTTTGGTGAAAGTCCTATGGCAGAATCACACCAATAAGGAAGCTAAATGGGAGCGAGAGGATGAAATGAATCGCAAATACCCAGAGTTATTTATTTCATCATGAGGTAAATTTTGAGGACGAAATTTATTTGTAGGGGGGAGGATGTAAAACCCCGAATTTTTGGTATTTATATTTGATGAAAATAATTAGAAACTTTTAATAATTAAATTCTGGTGGATTTTCAGGTAGAAGCCAAGAAAGGGCAATTTGGGAATTCCCTAAAAGTTGGCTTATATAAATTAAGGGTAACTGAGGTTATGTATAATTTCTATAGTAAATAAATATTTTCAAAAATTTTATTAGATATACCTAAGTGGTGATGTTATTGTGTTTGGTGGCAAATCATATAATCGGTTGGTTATTAGGGTTGGTGTAGGGAGTTTTGGTGGTGGAGCACCGCAGCGGAACATGAAGAAGTTGAAGAGTTTTGAGCGCACAAATAACTTTGGCTCTCCACGCGCTCGGAACAGTTTCAACTGTTCATTGCCGGAGAAGTCTAAACAACAGAAGCCTAGATCTAAGAGATTGAGAAGAATGATTCGGATCATTTGAAGTGAGATCGAGTAATCTGATTTGAAGAATTCGAGTGAAGAGAGAAGCTCTGTTTTTGAGTGGATTTGCGTCTGGTTTCTGAAAGCAGAAATTAATCGTCCAATTTCCATATTCAAATCAGGTGAGCTCATTTCAACATTAGATCTAGGTTAATCTGGTTTAATTTCATCTGAACGTTAGTTGAAATGAGGATTAGGTGTTAGAATCTAAATTCTAGAAATTCTCTGTAGAATTTCCAATCGTCTGAGGATTTTTAGTTGTTGCAAATTTTAGATCAACGAGTGTTTTCTGTGGAGGTGGAATCATCATCAAGCTAAGGCAAGTAGCACCTTCCAAAAGCATTTATTTGCACGATTTGGTTTACCTAAGGATGTAGAAATGAATTGATCAACAATTTTCTGAGTTCGGTTCTTATATGGGTGTCCAATCTATATTGCAGAGTTTTCATGTTTAGATTAAATTCAAATCAGTTTATTTGTCTTGTTTGAATGATTTTCAAGTGATTAAAAGTGGTTTGGTTGGAGAAATATAGATCAGTCTTTGAAGATAAGCAATTGCTGCAAGTTGGAGAAATTGTTGGTGTAGAAAATAACCTGGCGCCAAGTGAAGCCAAGTGCTGCTGACCTCTTTGAGGTCAGCTCTAGTCTAAAATAAAAGGGTGGGCTGACTGGCACCAAGGGCTGCTGACCTGGTGAGCTTAGCGCCCAAAACATTTGTAATAGTAAGGTGCGGCTATTGTGGTACTTGAACTTAGTTATAGTTTTAGCTTCTAAAACATATTTAAAGGAGTTGATCAAAGTTGGTTTAGCACTCCAGAAATCATAGAAAAATGTTGATAAAGTAAATTAGGATTTGCATTAGAAGAATAAATTAGAATTGGAAATCATTTTGAGTTTAATAGTAGTGAATGCAGGTTTAGTGTTCGGGGATTGCTATTAGTGAACTCTTGGGCTGGTTATTATTGTATTGTCAAACCATTGATTTTCTGCTATGACTTGATTAGTAATGGATTCTGATTTTTGTAAATACCTGGTTATCAAATTTGGATTAAAGAAGTGTGGTAAGTTAAAAGTAGTGAATGTAAATTGAAATTTCTGAAATATGAAATTGTATCATTTTGGAGCAAATTTTCATGTTATAACCTATAATATAGATCCATCTGTTTTATTCAAAGATTATTTGGGATTTAAAGAGCTGTAGAAATCTATGGGAATTAATTATACAATAAAGAATATGGATAATTTGAGATTGGGCCAATTAGTAGGAGTTTATGAAATCTGATTTCCAACTCTAAGTAAATTTAGTTAATCGGAGAAATCTTGGAACGAATTATAACAACTTTGAATTAGTTGTTTCTGTTATGATCTAAAAAGTATTTGAATTTATTTCTTCTTATATTGCTGGTTATCCGTTATGGTTAAAGTGTAAGGTATTTTCATTGTATATATTAACTATTGTAATATTTTACTGTTGAATGGATTTAGTGGGTGTTTGAACTAAATTGGTATGGTTGGTTACAAAAGTGACCGAAATTACATTGAGCATGATTTTAAGTTGATTTGAAAACTATATATTAATTTGTCAAAGTAATAAGGGTGAGACTTAGTGTGGATCCACAGTTTAGTTAGCAAATGGATTATGTAAATTTTGTTGGACATAAGTCTAGGGTTCCTTTATGCACTTCCTCCATGATGGAGAGGCCTTCCATGAGGGAAGTGCTATAGCAACTCCCTTTCAACCATGAGGGTGAGGTCATTTGAGTATTTTCCGCCATGAGGGCGATGAATTGGATTTGTTCGAGCTGTTGCAGTATTTCAACTGGATTGTTTGGAACACTAGTGCTTAGCCACTCAAAATATACAAACTCCATGAGTCCCACTATCTATGTTGTTTTTCGAATCTGATTTTGGATATCGAAGGTGATTGTCGAGATTAGCCAGATTAACCAAGGTTAACCATAAACTTAATTGATTAAAACTTATGCATGTTTTAGAACTGTTATGACTGTATTTCTGTGCATGTATTGCTACTTGCTAAGATAGTCGTATCTCATTGTTTTGTTTTTGTTTTCAGATCTTGGTGAGGATGACACGTTGGGGGCTAATATTCCGGTTGACTATCCGGAGTATCGTGAGGAGGATTACTTTGCTGAGTAGAGGCTTATTTTAGTTGTTTGGATTTTATTTGCTAATGTGAGTTGTATTTCATGGATTTGTGTATTTCATTTTGTATGGTGATTGGGAACTAGTGAACCTTTTATATCATGTAATTGAATTTTCTTCATCATATATTTCATGTTTTCCATACTCTGTTAGATCCTGTGGATTTTTAGTTAACCCTTCGGGTACGAGTTACGGGTATTCCACGTATGTAAAACCCCGTCCCGGATTATATCTTAATTATTAGGCTTAATTATCTCACGTGGGATTATTAGGCTAAGTAAGCACTTGTGTTATGAAGATGAGGTAAAGGTGGATTATACTTAAGGATATAGGGAAATCAAATTTAATTTTATTGAAGTTATTAAGGTAAGCTAAGTTAGTGCTATGTCTTAATTACAATCAGCTAAGGTATCCTCCAATTAGATCTAGTGAATTGGAAATCAAATTCTTAATAATTAGATTTAAGTGTACCAAAAGTATCCCATACAAATAGCCAAGGTACCTCTATTGTATGCCTAAGGTACACTCAGGTATCATCCAGAGCATACCCATATACTACCTATGGTACCACTGAAGTATACCTAGAGTACACCCATGTATTACCCAAGGTACACTCATGCATTACCCAAAGTATCCCCAAGTATCCCCAAGTGTTACCTAAAGCATCCTTCAATTTTACCTAAGGTACCCTCCAAAATATACTTAAAGTACCCCTATTGTATGCCTAAGGTACCATTTCAATATACTTAAGGTACCCCCTTGTGTTATTTAAGGTACCCCCTTGTGTTACCTAAGGTACCCCATATTTTATCTAAGGTTTCACTATTTTATCTAAGGTGCGCTCTTATTTTACCTAAGGTACCCCATTGTTTTACCTAAGGTATCCCACTTGTATTCTCCAAGGTACCCCATTTATATACCTAAGGTACCCACTTTTATTGCCTAAAGTACCCCACTTATATACCTAAGGTACCCGCTTGTATTGCCTAAGATACCCCACTTATATACCTAAGGTACCCACTTGTATTACTTAAGATACCCCACTTATATACCTAAGGTACCCCCTTTGTATAACTAAAGTACCCCCCTCTTATATAACTAAGGTACCCCCTTCATATAACTAAAGTACCCCTCTTATATAACTAAGATACCCCCTTTGTATAACTAAAGTACCCCTTTATATAAGTAAGGTACCCCCCTCCTATAACTAAGGTACCCCCCTCTTGTATAACTAAGGTACCCCCAAGCATCCCTAAAGTATACCCCTTAAAATAGCTAAGGAAAACCCTTTGAAACACCAAGGTACCCCTCAAATAACACCAAGGTACCACTTAATACTAAGGTACCCCCCTTAGGATGCCTTAGGTACACCCTAGGAGTTTAGTGGAATAGAAGCTTTGTTTAGGGGCAGATTTGAAAGACCAAAAGTTGGGCATATAAAAGGGATGCCCTAACTAAAATATCTAGTGTTTGAGAACCCTTCCTCATTTTGGACGTATAAAACAAGAGGAGGAAGTTGTGGGATCTTGCTTGAAAGCTTCAAGAGGAAGAGAAGGAAAGGAGAGCTTGAAGAGGAGTTGTGCATATACATTAATAAGTAAGTAGCAAACCTTTCAACTAAAATGAATTTATCGAATTTTCGTATTTCTCCCTCCTAGGGTTTGATTAAACTAGAAAATCTCTTACATGTTGGGTTTTGCCTCTAAAATTCGTAGGGTTTGGTTTATCTAACTATCTTGTTTAGTTTCCTATTGATTTGCCATGGATTTCGTATTTCTCTCTCCTAGGGTTTGGATAATCTGGAAAATCACTTGTATGTGGGGTTTTGCTTTCAAAATTCGTAGGGTTTGTATTTTAAAACAATATTGTGTATTTTTCTATTGATTGCCATGGATTTACAACCTCTATTGATTATATTTCATATTAAGGTTTGACTTTGGTATCTTGAATGATGTTTTATACGTTGGATTTATGTCCATGAGGATTTGGGATGGATTCCTGTGTTGGGAGGTGTTCTTGTGCATATTGGGATGTTTTAGAATCATCCCATTTGGTATTAGAAAGGTTGGATGTGGTTTGTATGGGTTTGGTGTTGGAAAATAGCCAAAAAATTGTAAGAACCTGAGCTGGCGATTAATCCTGAAAATGGACGATTAATCTTGAGCCAAAACCCCCAAAATCAGTTTCTATTAAGGACAAGATTAGTCTCACTAGGCTAATCGCGAACTAGGTGCGTGAACGTCCAAGAGGACACGCGCATTGGCCCTGTTTCAAGCCTGGGCTCACGAAAGTTAAGTTGAGCGCCCGAACGTCAAGCCTATTATTAACCTGGACGCCTGAACGTCCCCAAGAACGTACTTGAACGCCCGAATGTTAGGCCTATGTTTTTTATAGTTATTCACCCCTTTTCTTGACCAAGTCTTTCCCAAACAACCCAAGCCTCCTACACAGAGTTCTTCACCCCTTTTCTTGACCAAGTCTTTCCCAAACAACCCAAGCCTCCTAAGTAAATGTCCCATGTATTTATTGCTCCATTTATTTAAGTCTTTACATGTAAATAAGATTTTACCCCCCATTTGGAACCAATAAAAATACTCCCAAGGCCCAATTCCCAACCAATAAAAAGTCAACTTTCCAATTCATGCCTAAATTTCTAATTTTCTCAATTTTCATCGAAAGCCACTTTTTGAGTTTGATACCCAAATGAGTGATTCAGAAGCCCATAAAATTCTAGAAGATTTGTTTACCCTCCAATAGACTATAACCAAAAATTGAGCCCGAAACTCCTCGTAGATTTGTCTAGAAAAATCATATACCCAAAAGTCAACATTTTTAACCAGACTTGGAATATTTTTGCGGTCCGAAACTTTTTGTCTCAGAATCCATTGATTTTTGGTATGGTGACCCTATGGGAGATCCTAAGACTATCCCACCCATCGAATATATAAATTGTGGAATTTATTGCTATTGGTTTGCTTGATGTGGGCTTATTAAAGATACGGTTGAGATCTCTTATGTGGTTGACTGGGCAACACGGCCTGAATTTGGATGTATTTTGTGAACTTGATGGTGTGTGTATTTTACTTTGATTTGGATTTAGATGTGAAGTAATTATTGACATTGATTGAGTAGCCCCACTTGGCAGTGACGATGTAACGCCCCGGTTTCAGGTCCATTACCAAACCCGAGGTGTTATGGTAAATAAGCGAAGCAACTAAAGGAACTGGATAATTTAAAACTTCTTCTAACTTTATAATCAGAGTAAATGCGGAAATTTAAAATCAAATTCTCTTTATTAATCAATAACCATGATATACAAGGATCTCAATTTCCATGAACAACCTATAAATATATAAACTACCCATCTACAATTAGCCCAATTTTGACGTCCTTGCCAAGAGTACCTGAAAAATGGGAAGAAACCGGAGTGAGAATAAATCTCAACAAGTAGCAATGTGTATGATGTAAAACAGTCCACAATTTTACAATAATAGTCATGAGGTAAACGATAAAATCAAAACCACAATAATACATTAATATATCATTAACAATGTACCAATCCAAAACAAACATGTGTGACATAATAGGACTCGTGAACTGAAACCACTTAATAAGAATATTCTTGCCCCCATAGTTCGCCACATCACGACTTACATGATAGATGGAGCCCGTATCTACAGTCACTACTGTAACGCCCCAAACCTGGGTCAGTGCAAACCGGTACCCAACCCGAACCCGGTTCGCTACTGTAACAACCCGAATTCAGTTCAACAACCAAATCCGAGGTGTTACTGGCCTATATCAATTATACATCAAAAATATACCAGACTAAAGAAATAAGAATCCCTTCAATTAAGTAACTATAAGAGTGCGGAACAAATATGTGCGGAATTGTAGTCTAAAATCCTCAATAACCAATATAGTTAATCATCAACATTGATATCAAAGTCTGGTAAAGTAAAAGGTCACTAATCTCTCATCTCTCTAGTACATCAAACCAAAATTAATAATAATCTGATCAAAAATAACTAAGTCTATGACAATCCACAACCTCAAACAATATCAGGGTAAAAGTAATCCTCCGGTGAATACTCAGCTACCTCTCCCTGGAAATCACTATGATCCCCCTCTCGCATATCAGCTGAAAAAGGAAATAAAAGTAGGGTGAGATACAAATATCCCAGTAGGTAACACATGCATGTCTAAACAGTTCATATTAGTAAAATAACAGTTCATGCACGATTAAGCAATATCGACTAAGTAGGCTCGTATAATCATTCGTATCGATCATGAATACAAAATAGTATAATTAACAGTTCTAAATATGAATTTCAGCATGTTATATTATAGGAATCCAATATCAAAAATCAATACCGTAATCCATAAGTTACTAGGATGCACTAAACAGTCACATCCAACCAATGTCTTAATCACATGCCTCCAGCATGTATACAATATTAATAACAAGTGTTTGTGATTTTTGTGTCATGGTAGGACTCACAAAGATAGATAAACCTTTTGAGATGACTCTCGACCAATCGCTATACCACCGTGCGTCTTAAGAGCAATGCTACTAATGATACTCAAGTCCCATGCAGCGCAGCTTAGACAAGAGCCGTAGTCACTGACTTATTGCACATGTACCCATCAGAGTTGGCATGTACCACCAGCATGCAGCACCAGAATCAATACATGGAGATGGTCGCTGTAACGCCCCGAACCCGGGTCAGTGCAAACCGGCACCCGACCCGAACCCGGTTCGCTACTGTAACAACCCGAATTCAGTTCAACAACCAAATCCGAGGTGTTACTGGCCCATATCAAATACATCATCAATAATATACCAGACCAAAGAATTAAAAATCCATTCACTTTATTATACTACTAGCGGAGTGCACGTGCAGTACTGCACGTGTGTTGTTTAGAAGTGGGACCCAAGTGGGCGGGATACATTGGTAACCATCTCAGTCTAAAATTGACAAAGAAAGTAAGCTTTTTTACAAAAGCATTCACTGAAATGCATCATAGAAGAAGCAAAACTATAATTGACACAATTGAATTGAAAATATTTAACAGAAAGAAAAAGAAAAAGGAAGAGGAGGGATTTGATTAACCCTTTCTACAATATCTTTTCTACGTTATTTATAGCAAATGAAGGAATGATTTAAACCGTTAGTCCCCTTTCTTTCTCTATCTCTGAAAATTAAAAGTTTCACACATGAATAAGAACTTCCGATAATGAGAAAGCTATTGGCCATTTTGTAGCTTATAATTATGCTGCATTATTTTCTGTCTGACTCTGTGAATATTTGTGTGGGTGTGGAAGAGCTAGAAAGAGAGAGAGACTCCGACCACTCGGTAAAGAGACACGGAAAGAGACAGACTTATAAGAAGGATTCAAGTTTGCTGAGATGGTCTCAGGCAAAGTAGTGAACTGTTTCTGAATATCTATCCTTGTTCCTACATTGGCATTATATATTATCATCATACTTAGATTCAATTTCATTTTGGACAATAAATACAAAGAACTAAAGAATTACTTAGCCACTTGTTAACAGTTGATAAAGGTCCCATTAATCATGCCTGCAAATTGGTTGAATTCAACTCGGATCATGGCATATATGTGATTCGAGTTTTATGTAATTAAAAAAAAATTCAAATATCCAAGTTCAATCGGATTAAGAATATATTAATCTATCCCAACCAATGGCCTTGGATCCGTCGCCCAGTGAACCTAAATAGCAGCTTCGGTTTGATTACCAAACAGTGGCCAGTATGGACTCCTGTCAGCAACTACACTGGAACCTTTTGTAGTGAATGCATCACCGATCCCACACACAGTTTAACTGTTGAAGGTATGTTGTTTATCCATCTGAAGTATACATTGCAAAAGCATTAAAGCAATGCAAAGTGCAAATCAAACTACTATCACAGTCAGATACAGTGAAATAAATTCTTACCCTTGAATTTATAAAGATCTTTATCATATTATTGAAACTTTGCAAGTGTTATTAAAAAACGGGGAGAAAATGGCATGGACTGTTAAGGTAGTGGACAGCCAAGGTTATAAGTCATGAAAAGCCTTAGTTTTTGCAAAAAGAAAACCCAATTTGTGGGATATAGAAAATTTTGATTTAATAGCTTAGACCAAAATGGTGATGCGTAGCAGAAGGATGATAGATGCTCCATAAGGAGCTGAAGCCCTTGTATACAATCATCATACAAGAAGCTAGCAGGACACTAAACTTTAAAAAGGAAGGGGACATTTATATCAGTTTATTTCACAGAGTAGCAAAGAAGAAACTTCTTTTTAAATCACTGTTAGTATAGAATATCCTTGGACTTTTCAAGCTTGACTGAGAAGAAGTTGGAGGATCATTTGACCTTGACCAAGCATTGGTCATCAAATACCCAGCCAAGTTTTGAGATTAAGCAGTGCTGTATTTCGAGGATCAAGAAACTTGGCAAGGGAGGAGAATTATAGAAGAGGGAATTAAACAATCTACATTTGAATAAGGCAAGGACTAAAGATTAGGGCCCTATGCCTTTTGGGTTTACTGTGGTGCTTTTTTCCCCATTGTTTTTAATACACCGAATAACTGCCATAATACACTCAAGATAAGGTCTCCAGTATAATAAGATACACTAATATAGTTTCAATCTTACTGGAAAGTAAATGAAAAGATAACTAAGCATGTATCAAGGGAACACGCAACAGCATATGAGAGAACATGCATAAAATCAAATCTTATTCCTAAGACAAAGTCTGATTAAAAATTACTCACATAATAAAGCATATGAGGAAATGAAAGATGGTGCCAAGAGTGCTCATTTCACCATAAGAAAGTATTGAATCACTGTTATTGAGTCACTTACTGGGAACACTCAGAAAGTTTTCCAAGGTTTTGATTATCCAATATTGCCAAAATCAACTTCTTATTTTCATCAAGGTACTGCAACAAACATAAAACAAACAGTCAATGTATAGATTTGTTGACACAATTGAATTAAAGAAAGAAAATACGAACCCAGGAATTCTGGACACAACAACCATTCTACAAATTCTTTTGTATCATGTTTCCAACATATAATAAATTTCTGGTAACTGGAATGCTTTGAGGAATTTACTGCAGAAGGTTACTTGATTATAAGCATAACAAAGCCATTTGAATTGAAAATAAAGTAAGCAGTAATCTTAGTGATTTGATTAACTATGCATGAAAACAGAACTATCTAGGCCTAAGTGAAAGTAATAAGAACAAATTAAAAAAAATAAAATACAAACCCAGGAATTTTGGACACAACAACCATTCTATAAATTCTTTTTTATCATGTTCCCAACAGATAATAAATTTATGGTAACTGGAATGCTTTGAGGAATTTACTGCAGAAGGTTACTTGATTATAAGCATAAGCAAGCCATTTGAATTGAAAATAAAGTAAGTAGTAACCTAAGTGATTTGATTAACTATGCATGAAAACAGAACTATCTAGGCCTAAGTGAAAGTAATAACAACGAATTAAAAAAAGAAAATACAAACCCAGGAATTCTGGACACAACAACCATTCTATAAATTCTTTTTTATCATGTTCCCAACAGATAATAAATTTCTGGTAACTGGAATGCTTTGAGGAATTTACTGCAGAAGGTTACTTGATTATAAGCATAATAAAGCCATTTGAATTGAAAATAAAGTAAGCAGTAACCTTAGTGATTTGATTAACTATGTGTAAGCACCTTATTTTTGCACCCCTGGAAGTGCTGAAAATGAAAACCCTAGCAGAAAAGTCAAACCCTGAGGGGTCGAAATTTGACCTTTTGATCAAATGATAATTGGCCGCCTTGCCCTATCTCAGTGGATAGGGAATCCCGACACGAGTCCAACGCAACTGAGTTCGCTGGAATCGGAGTCCGGATGAAGGTTCTGTGGGCCAGTCAAACTTGAGGAAGAACCAAAAGTTGACTTTTCCTCGAAACCCGTGCCAAGTTTTTAGCTCTATGTCATTGAATAGAGGGCTCCGATACGAGTCTAACGCAATTGAGTTTGCTCAAATCAGAGTTCGAGTGAAGGAGATATGAGCTGTCGAAGTTTCCGCGCAGCAAAACTGAAAACTGCACACGCGGCGCAGCAACTGCCCACGTGGCAGCCAACACAACAAAATATCTCAGGGACTAAATCTTAAATATCAAAAATTTGTACGGGCCAATCCGTAGATATCCAAAAGCATCAAATCGGTCGAATCGGTCAAGTCGAAGGGCAAATCCGTAATTTTTTGATTTGTACCCGACATTTAATACCGGCTACACATACTCTTGTGTATATCCGGACTTGAAGACCGGATACAAGAAGATTTTCGCGCCAGATTCGCGCCGATCGCCCAACAAATTCGCGGCGGCATTTAATTTTCAAATGATTATGTTTTGTATCCGGACTTGAAGACCGGATAAAAGGGAAGACCAGTGTATCCGGTCATGAAGGCCAGATAAGAAGAGGCCTTAGTGTATCCGGCCTGAGTTTCCGGATACATTAAGTTGCCTATAAATAGCAAACCAGCAGCTCATGTCCAAGGTTGGCTTGGTTTTTGCTGTTCCCACCTCTTCTCCTCCACCCTTCCTGGTACGAAACCAACCCCTCTCACCACTCCTTGCTCCTTGAACCTGAGAGCATCACCTAAAGACCATCTTACCCTTCCTCACCCCGTCCTCATCCTCACTCAAGAACTTGAAGAAGGAGAAGGAGCCATTGTCGGTGGGTGGAGGTGCTGCTCCAGCAACCCTCGGAGCTTCAAAAGGGGGTTCAAGGCTCACCACAAAGGGTTTTAAACCCCTAGGTAATGTTTCCCTACACTTTGTATTTCACATATGTGAGAATGAACGTATTTCGTAATGCTTAGAAAGTCTTGTTTATTCCATGCTCAAATCAGTTTTTTAATGTAGTTTCCATGTATATGTTCTGTTAATCCTTTAGGCTACTGTTTTGCATGCTCCTTTTCATCTAATGAGGGAGAATGTTCCCTCTTACTTGATCTTTTGTACCCCTTTATTAACCCCCCATTCTTTCCCTTCTCCAAAATAGGTGTGTTTAGGTGATCATGTGTTTCTTTTAAGCATAAAGTTGATAGGGTGGTATGCTTGTCCCAGGTCTGTCATGCTTGTATATTTATTTGCAATGCTATAGGTACACTCACACACCCTCCACTTCCCATGCACACAATGTGTGGATACTAGTGCATGGTCACCATAGTTAAAGCATGTAAGATAGGATGGATTATTATTTCCTCACCACTTTACTTGCTTGCTGTTGTGCGGACTGGGGAGAACTAAACAGGGACACCTAGGTCCCCGTTCATCTACTAAAAGTACCCCAAGAATAAGAGGAGGCAGCACCCTAAGCCTCCTCCCCTTGGCTGGAACCACCAAGGTCCCAAAAGAAGGCAAAATTGAGGTGATTCCTCATCTCCAGAACCAACGTGGGCTCACACAGGAGCCCACGTAACCCCTGGAACACCCTGGGAGGCTTAAAAGCCCAACCCCAGTGCAAAAAATCCGAAAACAGGCTTCTGTGTGTTGATCCGGCAACTCAGGCCGGATCAACATAAGCCTATGTGTAGCCGGCAATAGATGCCGGATACACTGAGCCTTATGTGTAACCGACATCTCAGGCCGGCTACACTGCCAGAATGTGGTTTTTGCCATTCTTGTGATTTTGTGCTATATTTTGGATTGTTTGAGTAAATCCGGGCAAACCAGTAGGGTTTCCGGGTCACCCGGAAACCTAAGATGGGCCTTGGACACCCGGTCCAAATTAATTCCCGGTGGGCCTTCCAACGGGGCCCACCAAGCCCGACAAACTCCTTTTGTTGAATAAAGATAAAATCAATCCATTTGAGTGGGCCACACCATTGGAGGCCCACCCAAGCCCAATTTTGAAGCATGCAGGCCTAGAGTAAGATGTGGTTTGGCCGAGGCAAAGGGCAGGGCCTATCGGGCCCACCAAGCCCATTAAACAACCAAGGTTAGGGTTTCAAAACCCTAACTCAAGAAGCCTTGGGCTTTCAAGCCCAAGCCCAGGTAAAGGGCCCCAAGCCCAAAGCCTGGCCCATTTTGGCAAAGATTAATCAAAATAAACTCAAAACACTTGGCAACCAGGCTGAGGGCCACTCAGGGGCCCGTAAGTCAATCCAGACTCACTTTTTGCATGGAACTAAATTTAATCTTCAACTTGGAATTTAAATAAAATCAATTCACTTGAACCAAAGCCCAAAGGGCCTCTCAGGCTAGACTGAGGCCCACTAAGGGACACATGGGCTCAACCAAGCCCACCAAGGGATCCGTGGGCCTTCCAACGGGACCCACCCAATCAGACTCACTTCACTCAATAATAAGAAGATAAAATCAAGTAAAGGGACCCACACCACTTTGGCGGTCCCGCCAGGCTTAACCAAAATTGAATGCTGGATTAGGCATCGGGTGAGTGAGAGACCAACTGAGTTGACTCAAAATCAGGGAAACCTATGGGACCCGTCACTTGACGGGGTGGACTGGGATGTCTATGGACTTCCCCAGACCGCAACCGAGAACCTACTTAGAATCTCAAGCCGCAGACCAAGCCTTAGTAGACAAACTTAGGCACCCAGGTGTCTGCCTGCACCCCATCAGGCAGTGGCGACTCCAAACAAATCCCGAGGCACGCATCGTTTTGTGTGCGTCTCGTCGTGCGACCGAAATCGGGTGCGCACACTATGCATGAAAACAGAACTATCTAGGCCTAAGTGAAAGTAATAACAACAAATTAAAAAAAGAAAATACAAACCCAAGAATTCTAGACACAACAACCATTCTACAAATTCTTTTTTATCATGTTTCCAGCAAATAATAAATTTCTGGTAACTGGAATGCTTGGAGGAATTTAATGCAGAAGGTCACTTGATTATAAGCATAATAAAGCCATTTGAAATTGAACTGAACTACAAAGTGGACTGAACTGTTGTAAAACATCAAAATTCTACAACTATGCATGATCATGCTCTAACGTTTCACAGTATCCCATACTAAACATGAATTCTAAGTGGTTTATTTTAATTTAGTATTGGAATTTGATGCATTGAATTTCATAATTGACTTTATTACAGAAAATATACGTATAGATTTGTTGACAAATAAATAATACGTATAGATTAGTTGACAAATAAATAATATGTCTATTGAATTATTGATCTCAGACTAAACCCGTGTTGACAAAATAATACTAAAAAGTTCAAGGAGAAGTTATAAAAGAATGATGCCTCTTCAAAGGAACATAGCAGAATTTTTAACGACAGTGAGGCCACAGAGGTGGTGCTTTAGGAGAAGGATCATAGCCCTGTTCCTAGAGGATTAGGCCTGCGGACCAAAAAGGGGTTAAGGAAAAGTTACATTGTCGAGTGAATTATATAATGGAAACCATGTATTTAAACTGGTTTTTGCATTGAGCAGGGGAACACTGCCTCATGCAATTTGTCAAACACATGATAAGCGTTCGTCAATTAAGTTGAGCAAGAAACGGAAGACATCAACAACAAAAAATGAATCGTTAAACAAAGAAAACCCAAGTGACGCATATAAGGAGAATTTATCCCAGAAGAGAGAAACGAAACCTAAATTCCAGAAGAGGGAAGAAGAGAGAAACGAAACCTAAATTCCAGAAGAGGGAACCAAAACCTAGTTCGAAGCTTATATTTGATTATGCACCCAAATTCCAGAAGAGAGAATTTCGAAGCTTATATTTGATTATGCACCCAAATTCCAGAAGAGAGAATTTCGAAGCTTATATTTGATTATGCACCCAAATTCCAGAAGAGAGAACCAAATGATTCCTGCATCCATAAAAAAGGAAATTAATCAAACACTTGCTCCACCGAAGTAGAAATAAAAAAAAAGCACAATGAATCGAGTAAAGAAAAAAAGGCGAAGGTAAAGGATGAAAGAGAGAGAGAGAGAGAGGGAGAGAGACACTGTGTTGCTCGCTCTCTCTTTTTTTTCTTCCTATTTCATAGTTAAGAAATGATACTGCCAATGAACGCTCACTGAGTTGATTACTAACCCAATATTTCTCAATCGTTTCTATGCGTACCTCAGAGTGATGGTGGTGGCTACAAGTGCTTGACGTTGGTAGCCGAGTGCTTCGCCAATGGGAAACATGTCTCCAGTAACGGCTGCTGCAACAGACACAGATGCTGAGGATTAAAGATGCTGCTCGTGAGAGGCGAATGAAATGGGAGGCTTGCTTTTTTGCAGGGTGTGCATTCGAAGGGAAGGACTCCATTGCGAGGGTTAGAGATGCCGCTCGTGAGAGCTGCAACAGACAGAGATGCTGAGGGTTAGAGATTCCGCTCGTGAGAGGCGAATGAAATGGGAGGCTTGCTTTTTTGCAGGGTGTGCATTCGAAGGGAAGGACTACATTGCGAGGGTTAGAGATGCCGCTCGTGAGAGGCGAATGAAATGGGAGGCTTGCTTTTTTGCCGGTCGTGCATTCGAAGGGAAGGAATCCATTGGGAGGCAGACAGAGGATAGGAGACAACGTGGGAGGGAACGGTTAGCAGAACCAATCGTCCATTGGGAGGCAGACGGAGGAGAGGAGACAACGTGGGAGGGAACGGTTAGCAGAACGGATCGTTTAGGGAGAGTGGAGGCAGCATTGACGTTTGTATCCTTTAAACAAACCCTTTTATCAGGAAATATTGGTAAAGATGCTGAGGGCTCTAATGGTAATTGGGGTATTTTGTTAGGCACGCGAGGTAGACGGAGGGGAGGAGCGACGTGGGAGGAACAGTTAGCAAAACGGACTCGCGGGTAAGGGAAGAGTCGATGCGCATTCACGTTTATATCCTCTAAATGAATTCTTTATCAAGGATGTTAAGGGCTCTTGTGGAAAGTGGGAAATGTTGTTTGGCACACTTTCCAAAGGGGCCTATTCCCTTTATATATAGTATAGATCAGAGTTGTGGAAACAAGTATGTGCGGAAGTGTAGTCTAAATCCTCAAATAAACATTTAAGTTGATCATCAATCATTAATATAAAAGTCTGATAAAATAAAATGGTTACTATCTCTCTCATCTCTCTATTACATCAAATCCAAATGAAAATAGTCTATTAAATATGACTAAGTCTAAATCAATCATCCACCTCAAATAAGATCTGGATAAAAGTAATCCTCCGGTGTATACTCAGGTACCTCTCCTTGGAAATCACTAAGATCCCCCTCTCGCGTATCAGCTGAAAAATGAAATGAAAGTAGGGTGAGATACGAATATCCCAGTAGGTAATACATGCATGATTAAATAGTTCATATAAGTAAAATACCAGTTCATGCACGATTAAGCAATATTGACTAAGCAGGTTCGTATAATCATTCGTATCATTCATGAATACAAAACAGTATGATAAACAGTTCTAGAGATGAATTTCAGCAAGTTCTATTATAAGAATCCAATATCCAAATCGATAACATAATTCACACTTTGCTAGGATGCACTAAACAGTCACATCCAGCCAATATCTCAATCACATGCTTCCAACATGTATACAATAATAATAACAAGTGTTGTGATTTTAGTGTCATTTGTAGGACTCACGAAGATAGATAAACCTTTAGAGATGATTCTCGACCAATTGCTATACCACCGTGCGGCTTAGGAGCAATGCTATTAATGATACTCAAGTCCCATGCAGCGCAGCTTAGACAAGAGCCATAGTCACTGACTTATTGCACACGTACCCATCAGGGTTGGCATGTACCACCAGCAGGCAACACCAGAATCAATACATGGAGAATCAATACACGTACCCATCAGGTTGTGGAATCAATACTCAGGTCGCTTATCCACATGTACAGGGAATCACCAGCGGCTCACCGGGGTGTCCCTCCAAACATAGGACCTTCCAAGACAAACTAACTTGCAAAGGAAGCGCGTCGCATATAGGAGTAACTCAACCCAAATGACATATCCCTCAGCTATCTAGCAACAACTATGGATCCATAACCAGCTATGCCCACTAGACTCCAAAATTCCCTAAAATATAATATTTCTATAAGGATTGGTGCCTAGCGGCATAGAAAGGTTAAATCTGTCAATTACTTCAATATTCGGGTCATCTGAGTTCTGAATTCTCTTTATAAAGTTTTCTGGTTTATAGTGTAGTTTAAAAGATGTTCTAGTAATTAGATACTAGTTAAGTTTTCCAAAAAAACTAGGTTTCTCCATTTCTTTCAAAGTTTGGCAACTAATGTCCTAAATATCTTCCTAATTTATTTTTCTGTAAAACAGCGAATTAGATAATTTATTTTAGTCTTAAAACATCTTATTTAATCATTATGTCTAAAAATAGTTTGGAATTGAATCAGGGTTTGAAATTACGAAAATCTGCAAAATCTAAACAGAGCGCCTAGGATCGCTCAGGATCACCCCGGCGGTCTGTGGTTGGCGGTAGTTCAAAATCTAACGCCGATGGTATGTCTTCCAGCGGTCTTCGGCGGTCTAATATTTTTAACTAGCACCAAGGATCGCCGAGTACAGTCGAGGTCGGCAGTCATCCAAAATCGAACAGAAACACTTCCAAAATGTGATTTTTCCTATTCTAAGCAGTCCCATAATACTTATAATGATTATATCATGCATCATACATATATCTACATCATAAAAACATGGTTTGAAGATTAAACGAACGTTAAATACAAAAACGAGTGTAAACGGTGTCACCTACCTCTTAAACGTGCATGCTCTCCTTCTTCTCCAACCAACTACACTCACAGACGTGATATAACCCCCGGATGACGAAGAACTCCAAAAACCAGACCTTTCTTCCTCCTTCTTCTCCTTCAGTTGTTCGATCGCTTGTCGTTTGCGGCTGTTGACGAATACAAGCGAGAATACACGAATACATTTTAGGTTATTTTAATTGATATATATATATATATATATATATATATATACCCCTTGATCCCATGTATCTCACATATAACTTCCCTATACACACTGCCCAATCAGAATACATACCTCAATATCTCATGATCAGACGGTCAAATCTGCGTCTAATTCTGGATCTCCAATAATTAGATCATCCCCTACAATAATAAAATATTTCCATCAATTATAACTCCCAAGAATATTATTTATTAATTTAATTTATTATTTAAGGAAAATTCGAGGTTTTACAGTCGCTTATCCACATGTACAGGGAATTACCAGCGGCTCACCGGGGTATCCCTCCAGACATAAGACCTTCCCAAACAAACTAATTAACTTGCAAAGGAAGCGCGTCGTACAAGGGAGAAACTCAACCCAAATGACATATCCCTCAGCTATCTAGCTACAACTATGGATCCATAACCAACTATGCCCACTAGACTCCAAAACTTCCCTAAAATATAATATTTCTATAAGGGTTGGTGCCTAGCGGCATATGAAGGTTAAATCTTTCAATTACTTCAATATTCGGGTTATCTAAGTTCTGAATTCACTTTATGCAATTATCTGGTTTATAGTGTAATTTAGAGGTGTTCTGGTAATTATATAATAGCCAAGTGTTCCAAAAACTAGCTTTCACCGTTTTAAACAAAGTTTGGCAACTAGTGTCCTAGATATCTTCCTAATTTATTTTTTGTAAAACAAGGAATTAAATAAATTATTTTGGTCTTAAAACATCTTATTTAATGATTAAAATTGACTAAAAATAGTTTGGAATTGAATCAGGTTCGAAATTACGAAAATCTGAAATTTCTGCACAGAGCACCTCGCCCCGGCGGTCAAAGGTCAGCAGTAGTGCAATTTCGATCACTGACGATAAGTCTTCAAGCGATCTTTAGAGGTCTAGAATTTTTAACTAGCGCCGAGGGTCGCCGAGCACAGTCGAGGTCGGTGGTCCCTCAAAATCGAACAGAAATAGTTTAAAAACGTGATTTTTCTCGTCCAATGTCATTCTAACATACTTATAACATTGTTATCAAACTAAATACATGAATATATCAGATAAAAACATGCTTTGGAGATTAAAGGAACGTAAATACAAAAACAAACGAAAACCGGTGTCACCTACCTCTGTTCACGTTGTTTCTCTTTCTCTTCTCTAAACAACTACGATCACTATCACCCAACAATACTCTCGAAGATGAAGAGCACAAGACCAAGTCCTCTCTTCCTCCTCCTTCTTCTTCTTCTCTTCCAAGCGTTCTCGGTCGTTCACATTTGTCGCTTGCGGCTGTAGAATACGAACGAGTATTCCAATGGTATGTGATTGGGGTATTAAACTAATATATATATATATCCCTTGATCCCACGTAGCTCACATGCATTAGACTCCATACACACGCCCAATCATACCTCTTAAAAATTAAAGTGTTAATCATACCTTGATACCTCATGATCGGACGGTCGGATCTGCGTCCAACTCTGGATCTCCACTAATTATATCATCCCCTACATTAATAAAATATTTCCATCAATTAAAATTCTCAAAGATATTATTTATTAATTTATTTTATTATTTAAGGAAAACTCGGGGTTTTACAACTACCATCTCCTCCGTCAACCATCAACGCGGACCACCCATGCATGGGTTGGCGAGTACAATCCATAGTCCAAATAAAAGCCCATA
Source organism: Buxus sempervirens (assembly GCA_947561395.2). Classification (NCBI taxonomy): domain Eukaryota; kingdom Viridiplantae; phylum Streptophyta; class Magnoliopsida; order Buxales; family Buxaceae; genus Buxus; species Buxus sempervirens. The sequence goes on along the minus strand of OX387184.1, from coordinate 32,618,701 downwards.
AAAGGGTACTGCTTCCACGGAGGCCATACCAATCCGATCAAAGATTAATGGACCCACAACAAACACGTTTAATACCAGTACAAGTGCAAGTCACAAGTGTAACGCCCCGGATCCGAGTCACATGAAAAACCCGTAACTCGTCTCCAGAGGTTATTATAAAACACAGGATCGCAATATCAGAGTGAAGGAAAAACATGAATACAACAATAACTATATAACAGAGTGCGCTAAAATAATCCCAAACGAAAATAAACTCACATGACCAAGTAACTACCCGCAAGTATCGTCCTCTCCAGGAGCAGCTGAAAACAAAACAAAACAATATGGAATGAGATACGAATATCCCAGTGAGCAGCACATGCATGCACAAATACATTTATTTCAGTTCTAAAACATGCCACGATTATAACCATGTACAATGATGATAATACGCATATTCCGAATAATCCGACTAAACTTCAATAATCCAATTCATATCAGTGCGGAAAACCATCAGGTAAATCAAGCAATAACAATCTGTTTCCAATCCCGAAAATATCGATAAAATAATGATTAATTGGCAACAACATAGCAAATAAGCATAATTTTGTATCTCAAGATATAATTCCAGATATACCAATGTCACATAACACCAAGTCTTCTCATAACCATGCCCACGCCTCCAAATGTATATCCGGCCTACTCAGGGTTTCGGATATTGAAATGACTGCGTCATCCAATGCAGGCCTACTCCCCGGGTTTCTGCATTGACAACCAGACCTACTCAGGGTTCCTGGCTGCTCTACACCGGCGGAAGGTACAATACCCAATAATCGGTAAACAATATTCCATGAACCATAAATACCAACAAACCAGCGAATAAAACATATCACGTCAAACCAAATCAAGTACCAACATTGGTCAATGTCATGACTATTGTTTAGTTGATAAATTAAACATGCCAAGTAGACACTCCACACCTCCATGTACACAGTTCCGGCCTACTCAGGGTTTCGGATACTCTGAAATGACGGCCTACTCAGGGTTTCGTCATCCAATGCAGGCCTACTCCCCGGGTTTCTGCATTGACAACCAGGCCTACTCAGGGTTTCTGGCTGCTCTACACCGGTCGTGGCAACACACAAGGCCATGCAATTCCAACAACCAACAATAACATCACATTACTAAGCTTAAACATCTGGATCCAGGACAAGCTAGACCAAAACAGTAAACATCGTATAATCTCGATTTCAATATCAAAACAAAACCATTCATTCCACATCATGTAATTTACTCATCACAATTCATCACCTGTCCCTCTGGACCAAGCAGTACCTCAAGTACATTCAGTATTTTCTCATTTCCATAACACAAGTCATATGAAAGTAAAACTCAATCCATTCATACCAAAGAAAACCTTTTAATACGTATAAAGTTTCCAACAAGTGAAACCAGAAATACAAGAACATCTCAATCAAAACAGTGTATAGAACAAGGAAAAGTAACTGGTAACTCTTACTAGTTTGGTGTCCGGCACAATACTCATAAGCAACCTAAACTCAACTTAAAACTCATAAGATGTTCACAAATTTTCCTCTATTAATTTCATAGGCAAAATGGTTTTCCAGGTTCCTAACCAAGTGAATAGTGAAGTGGTTTAACCCCTAAGAAGTGCAAATACTCTTGGTCAAATCAGAAATTCCATTTCGGTAAGCAAAATAGGTCTGCCGCTCACCTATCGAGGTGGGCGCGAGGTGAGCGCTGGTCGGCGGTGAAGAAAAAGGGCAAAATCGACCTGCCGCTCACCCGACGCTAGGTGAGCGCGAGATGGGCGTGAGGTGGGCGCGAGATTCGCGCGAGATGGGCGCCTTGTTTTCTACTTCGCGCGAGATGAGCGCGAGGTGGGCGTGGGATCGGCGGTAGGTCATTATTAACGGGGCGCCTACCTCCGAGGTGAACGCCGGTGAGCGCGAGGTGAGCGGATACCCCCTGTGGTTTTCATTTCTCTGTTATTTTGAGATGTACATGACTGGCCGGTTTGTGAAGGTCTGTAACTACTCCAGTACACTCCTAATACTCCCAGAAGACTTCCCAACCATATTTGAAATTAATCTAAACACTTTCATTTTCAATTATAATTTCATTCCGGAGACTCTGTTCATGCAACTTTCCGAAAACCAGAAAAAAAACCCAGAAACTCACACAATCACTTTATATATACTCATGCATCAGAATAATCTCGAGAGAAACAGAAAAACACAATCCCAGTTGTAAAACAGTGCTACTCACCGTATGCGCTTAATCCCAGAAAAACGGCTTCTTCCCCATTCGGCCGATCGCGATTTCCGGGTGCGCGCGAAGATGAAATGGTAGCCGAACAATTCCTCTGCTCGCGAGAGAGATAACCCGCAGAAATCCGACTCCAATAAACTCCTAGCAACTCTTGCGGTTCTCATCTCTTCCCAGCGAAACCCTAATCGCCACAGTAGCCGCCCTAATTTCAGAGCAACAACATTCCCCCAAAACCCCGAAAATTTATATCAGTTACCTATTTATACACCGCGAGGGTTTAACCTAATTCACCATTTACCTTGGGAATCCCCTTTCTACCCCTCCTTAGTGTAGGGTTTTCCCGGATTTTAACCATTGACCCATTTTTTATTTATTTCCGATCCGAATATGACCTACGTATAAATATTTCCACCTCATTTTCTTTAACCCTAATGACCACAAATTTCTAGAAATAATAAAGTTGATTTAACCTGTACATACATCCATATGTGCATATACTTTTATTTTATCTACTGTTATCATTTGTTTATTTTTATTTTATTATTATTATTTCATTTTATTATTTTATTATTTATTATTATTTTTTTTTCTACACAAAACTGGGGTTCTACAACAAGTAACCCACCAACATGACCAATATAAAGCTCATGAAATTCGATGTCTCATTGAAGCATGCAGATGGTAACTTGAATAACAAAATAAAAACCGTTTACCGAAAGCAACCTCAGCTAAGACCAGGCCACACCTGCAGCGGTCTAGGATTGCTTCCTACATCGCCCGCACCTGCTAGTACGACGGACCGCATATTGGGGAGTTCTGAACAAGAATAACTTACCAGCCAATTCCATTTCACTTCCTACCTAAGCTACGGATCCATACTAAGCATTGTCCACTAGACACAACTCACAATCAAAACCTTGAATAACTCAAAAATACAATATTTAGTGATAAACCTCGTACCAATAATCACAACCATGTCCCAAGTGTTGTGTCCAGCAATAATTTCCAAAATCACGGTGTCCAACCAAAAGATGTTCAAAGTAACCATTAAACAGTTCATAAACAAAGTTCCATATCATTTAAGAGGAAAAGTATGAGAGTATACACAAATTCTAGATAAAAGGTTCAGATTTGAGTCATGTTAGTGTGAGCATACTTAGTTTATCATTTTAATTCAGTATTCATGTTATTCTCTGTTTCTTACAAAGTTTGCTCCAAATCCTACACTTTGGTTCATCCTAAAATCCTTACTTTTAAATCCTTATTTACCAAATAATACCCTTAATCTCTAAAACCTTTGGATTATGTTATTGATTCTTTCCAAAAGTTAATTTAGGTCTATTATGACTTGTTAGACTAGGTCTCATACCTAGAATCCTAATGAAAGTGGTTTTGAGTGCATAGGTTTATCTTAACTAGTCTTCTTTGATTCTCATTACATTCATTGTCCCAAATAATTATCCTTTTATTCGAATTTAATTATGTCACTTCCTACATCTCAAATTACCCTCTTTACAGGTGTTACAACATTAAGATTTCAAGAAAAATCATTAGAAATTGAATCTGGGCACAAATCCCAAGTTTTGGAATTTCTAATAGTTGGTCGCTCGAAGGGTCGCTCGAGCGACTGCTCTAGCGGTTAGGTTTTCAGGTTCTGTTATTTTTCAAAGGCCTATCACCTGAAGTAACGCTCGAGTGGTGTATCAAGCGCTCCAGTTATAACACTGTTTTTCTTCAATTTTCAGAAATTTTAGAGCTTTCTATACATACTATTTATTTGTTTTGATTCTAAACATCTATTTTCCATCCTAAACTAGTTCTGGGACAACCATAAACTAATTCCATCACCTTTCCACTTATCTATGAGTTTCTTTTTAAGTTTAAACTCACTATGATCAACCTTTTCTTTATTTCCAAAAGAAAGATAAATCACTAAACAATTCTTTATAAACAAGTAAGCTTTTCCCATGAAATCCAACTTCAAAAACAACACGATCAAATATCAAAATAACGAGAAAACATGCAGTTCCTCCAGTTTCAAGGGTTTGCTACTTGCCTTTTGATGAACCCAGATTTTTCAAAAACTTCGTCTGTGCCTGTTTTTGACGCTCGACCGCACCCGTCTAGACTTCTCCAATTTAGATATCCACTGTTCAATTTGAAGTCTTCCATGAGTTGAACAAAACCCTACAATTTCACCTATTCCAATGGTTGGATATTCCTAGCTCACCGTTCGAAGTTGGCTGGTCGGCCATCTCTACAACTTCTCTTCTTTCTAATTCCTCCTTTCTTTTCTCTCTTCTCTCCTATTTTTGGCTCCTATCACTTATGCACGAATTTCCCTCTCCTTCTAACTTATTTTCAAAACCTAAAACACTCTTTAAACCTCTCTTTTATAGCCTCCCTACTAGTCAAACTCTAATTAGGTTTAGCTTATTCTAATATACTTAGTGTATTCCTTCTTCTACCCTTCTCCTTAATTTAACTCCTTTAACTCTCTTTTAAGGAATCTTCTAGTTAATTTCGTGCTTAGTCTTATTCCTAATTATAAATTGAACTTAGACTTTTATTATTCACTCAAATTACCTATATTTTGGACCCTAAATAGTATAATTACCATTAAGCCCTTTTTCCACCCTTTAAGCCTTAATTTCATTATCTTACATCCAACTAAGCTAAGATTTTGTCTAGTTGAATTTGTTGACTTAATAACTAATTATCTTATTTTCTTTCATGAATTTAATAAATTGAAATGACCAGATTACCCTTCCTCTTTAAATTCCTATTTTAACCTCTATATTTCACTTTAATTCTCCTACCATTGTCTTTCTTAGTATTTCACTCCATAATTTATCTCTTAATTATTTATTTATCTTTAGGAAAAACCAAGGTTTTACAGACGGTGTAGATCTCACTTGCCCTTTTGTTGAATGCCAGTGATGGTGTAGATCTCATTTGGCTTTGGTTTAAGCATTGGTTTTACTCATTGATTTGATTGGTTTGTTTTGAATTATGATTCTAGTTTGTGTGTTAGTGTTGGCTTGGTTTGTGCATTGAGTACTCTCTCTTGATTTGCGGAATGAGGCATTAGTTCTAGTAACCGATGCGAAAGGTTTGTTTTACATTATGAGTTCTACAAAGATATACTTGTAGTAAATGATTGGGTCTATCGGGCTAATTTCATGTGTTATACTATTTAGATGCTTTGACTTGAGAATATAGATTGCATAAACTGCTTCTGTTCGTGCATGTTTGCTACTTACTGAGACTTTTAAGTCTCACGCGTTTTTTTTTACTGGATTTGTTTTCAGATCCGCTTGGTAAGCCACGCACTGGGGCAGATAATGAGAGTGAGCTTGAGCATGGGCACGAGGACTTCTAATACCTGTAGTAAGGTTGTCTTCATGTTATTGTACTTTGTTTAGAAACTATAAATGGGATGTAATTATTCTTTTTGGTATTTGTAGACTTGGAGTTAACTTTAGATTATCATTTTTGTATATGAATGCTCATGTGAGAGATAGTAATGCAGAGGTCTAAGTTGCCTTCTTGTACCCACAGATATTATCTTTTGGAGTTATACACAGGTCTCCTTTTATTATAAGGAAAATAAGGAAAATTTTAATTCCATGCTTCTTTATCTTCTGCACTCTGATGATTACATCGTAATTGCCCACGTTAATTGTGTTTATCAGGTTCTTTTGGGCCCATAAGTAGGTCTCGGGTACGGGTTGGTGCCGTGATAGGGTAGACCTGGATCTGGGGTGCTACAACATAACCCAGATCCGGGGCGTTACAGGACAAGATGACTACAAGTTGTTTCTTTGAGGACCAAGACACTACTTTTGAGCTCAACATAAATACATAACCCGAAGTACTTTTCCTATCATCCAAGTCCTCAGCATAATCACTATCTAGGTAGACAATTAGTTCCTCATGTCCTCTGTAAGAACCTAAATTTTTGGATAATAACTAAGGCATAAATAAATAAAAGCAAATAGGGGCATGAATAAAGTGGAAATAAAAGAGTGGAAATTTAGAGGATTAATAATTTAAATAAATAATAATTTTAAAATAAAAGAGAATTTTGAAAGGAAATCAATCTAGGAGGATAAAAAGGTATTTTAGTAAATTCCAATTAGATTAATTGATGAATTAAATCAGTAAATACTTAATAGAATTGGAAAATGGAATTTAAAGTTTAGTTGGGTTAGGTTTGAAATTAAATAGCAATAATTATGGCCTAAAAGAAGAAAAGAGCAATTTGGTAATTATAATTAACGAGTGGCTTTAATTTGGAGAAAAAGTGACTTATGTGAAACCCCGTCCCAATACTCTTAGCACACCCTAATCAGAGAGTGTGATGTGTAGGTAAAGATGGGGAAGCCCAAAGCCTAAAGCCAGTCAAAGTGACTAAGCCCCGGGCCAGCAGTAACCTGTGAAGGTGAGTAATCCCTATTTGGTTAAATAAGATTTCTAATGTGAGACAAAATGTGCTAAGTGTTGAGTGGTATTATGTGTAAATAGGGAGCAATGGCAAACTTGTGAATTGGTTGGTGGAGAATCACTTAAGTGAAGGAAAAACCAAAGGGAAGACCATTCACGACCAAAACCCTTGCTTGAAACCTTTCTTCCTCTCTTCTCTCTCCCACACTCCCCTCTCCTTCATCTACTTCTCTTCATTTGCTATCCCTCATCACCCCATTTCGTCCCCCCAACAATTTGGAACCCATTAGAAGTGTTTGCTTGCAAGAAAACAAAGGAAGAAACCAAGAGAGGTGATTTTCGTTTGGAGCATTTGGTGAGATTTGTGGTGAAACCAACCAAGAGCAACCAAGAGTGCTGTTCGTGGGTTGATTTGGAAGCAAGAAGACTTGCTTAAGTGTTTTCAAGAGGTAAGCAACACCACCCTTCCCCTTGTTTTCCAATTTCGGCCATTTTTCGTATGTTAGATGAATGTTAGGGTTGAGATGTGAAAACGAGTTCTAGGGCCAATAGGAGAGTTTTCTAGGTAGTAAGTTTCTACACATGTTAGGAGTGATTTTGAGCCCGAAAACACCTAGAACAAGTGATATTTGAGAAAAACCCTAAATCCCCGAAAATCGGATTTCGTGAGCTACTGAGAAAACCCAGCCGCTCGAGCGGGCATCAGACGGTAGGGTTGAGTAGCTTTAGACAGAGATTTAAGGCATGGCCGCTCGAGAAATGCTCGAGCGACTGTTCTAGCGCCCTTTTTAACAGAAGAACCCGAGAGTTAAATTATGGCCGCTCGAAGCCGGTTCGAGCAACCCATCGAGCGCCCTGCCCTGTTTTCCCAAATTTTGAGGTTTCAACCCAAATTGAACTACAGTTTGAATTTATTCAAATCCAATCCATGCATAAGTGAGAGTTAAGTGTTTAGGAGGTGTTCCAACTGGAGTTGTCACCAAATTGAAAATAGTAAAGATTTTGGGTACGTTTTGCTAAAATACGTCTCATAGAGAGAGTTGTGTTCCAGACTTTTATAGAAGTGGGATAAAGTGATTCCACCACTTGAAATACTTTTCAAACAACCTATGGAAGTTTGTAAGTGTGAAAACTCACACTCCTGTTATGGCAAATAATTGACAAATTAGGTTTCTAATAAAGCTTCAAGGTGTGCAGATTAAACAATGAAAATTCAGTAAATTCAGTAAAGAAGAAGAGTTGGTGCCACCACACTGCTACCACGCCGCTGCCACCCCCGCTGGCAGCGCATAAGGAATTTCGTGTGTCAAAAGCAAGGATCGTGCACCTGCCGCGTACTCTCCCGCTAGCAGCTCGCTAGCAGCACGTGTCTAACAGATTCAACTCACTCTGAGCGGGACATGAGTTCGCTACCAGCCGTCTACTTCGATCGCTTCACGACGCTACCAGCGCTCGACGCGATTTGTGTTTTATTCTTTAAATAGACGAGTTGTAATTTTTAATTGTGACTTTTTCTTTGGATCATTTTGAATTCAGATCTTGAGAGATTTGAGATTCGATCAAATCGTCTTTAGAGAGTCGGCGATTGAGTGAGGGGGAGATCTGAGATAGATCACCTGGAATTGAAGGTAGAGGATTCTTCTTCAATTCAGAACTTCATCCGATCGTGTGATCGCCTGGACTGGTGATCGACCTTGATTGATGCGTAGGTGGATTCCTACTGCATTGGATCGTCTCAGTGGATTCTGAGAGGATTGCTGCGATCTGGATTGATCGTGTCCTGCAGCTTGTGGATTCAAGCTGTGTTGCAGTTCGTGGATTCGAACTGTGGATCACTGGAGAGTGATTGTTTGCGATCTGGACTGATCGTGTTCTGCAGCTTGTGGATTCAAGCTGTATAGCAGTTCGTGGATTCGAACTGTGGATTGCTGTTGAGTGAGTCAAATTGTAAAGGTTAAGTATGTTCTCCTTTGTAATTGTCTTCTCATTCAATAGTGGATTTTGAAGGGTTAGTCGCCTCATATAGACTCGAGGTTTTTCCTGGATCTGGATCCAGGTTTCCTCGTATAATTCTTTGTGTACTGTTTCCGCAATTGTTAAATTCTGAATTGTTATAGATCGTGGACCTTAAGAGTAGTCCTCTACTCTTTCAAAGTTGAATACAAGAACCAAACCTAAGTTGTATAAGTTTCAAGAGGATTGAGGCATAGATTTCCAAGTAGAGTCATGAAATGTAAGAAAAGTTCCAACAAGAGGATTTCAGCACAGATCGAACCACTAATGGTTTGTATTCAAATCCAACAGATGGATAAGCTAGAACTTCATGTAAAGGAAGTGTTCCAAGTAGTAGTATCTCGAAATTCCAAGTACCAAGGACTTTGGGCACGTGTTACCAAGGGAGATCTTATAAAGAGTTGCTGTCCTAGATTACTACAGAATCGTGATAACTTGATTCCACCCTTTCAAGCACCTTTCAATTGACCTTTAGAAGTAGAAATCAAGATCCAAGACCCAGTGGTATAAGTATCAAAGAATTAAGGCATAGGTTGCTTGAGTGAGACTCGAAAATTGGAATTTCCGGAAAAGCCAACCGTTTTCCCCTTGACCATTATGGTGAGTACATCCCATTTGATATGTCGGGCTTCGGCCTGGAATTTGGCACAAGACATGGAGGGCATTAGCCCGTAGTGAATTGTAAGATACCAAAGGCATTGACCCACTACTTGTGGCATGAAGTGAAAGGGGGCTGTGGCCCCATGGTATTGTTATACATATACAGACATTGAAAAGAGGGTAGTGGCCCACGGCTGTTGATAGTGAATGAAAGGGCACTCGTAGTGGCCCAAGATTATTGATAGTGAATGGATGGCAGTGGCCCAGAATCCATGAGTAATGAATAAGGGCTTGGCCCAAGAATGACTCGGGTAAGGCCAAAGGCTACCCTTGAGATCTGGCAAGCCTGAGTGCATGAACCACATGATATGGGAAGTAACCTTACTATTGTCCACGTTATACAAGTAGGATTTGTTCATACACATTTTTTATGGCCAAGTGCTATGGTTACTATTCATATTATAATATGTTCTTCCGGCACACTGTGTATTCGGTGGCCGACGCCCATTGACTGTGTAGACAGCAATGGAGGTATATGTTCTTCCGGCACCCTCTGTATTCGGTAGCCGATGCCCATTGGCTATGCGTAGACAGCAATGGATGTATTTGTTCTTCCGGCACCCTGTGTATTCGGTGGTCGATGCCCATTGTCTATGTGTAGACAGCAATGGATGTGTAATGTATGCCTAGCCACCATGTGTAGACGATGAAGCTAGATGAATAATTGTGATTGATGTTTTCGATAGTATTGTAATACCACTCTAAGTATTATTGAGTAATCATCTATGGATATTTATACGACATATGTAACTATAGTAGTAGATGCCTACGTCACGTAAGATCGGCGTAGATGCCTAGCCACCGCATGTAATTGATGGAGCTAGACGGGGATATTGATGATGTATAGTTAGATACCAAATTACCTACATGATCAATTGTGAGATCGGATGGAAGATTGTATTAAATGCATAAACTGTACACTGACGCACAAGCATGCACCAATTTGTATGACACTAAATTTGATAATTGATTTATGATTTCAAATAAACCGCATGTCATGATTTAACCGATTGATATATGCCTAAACTATGTTTTCTCGTGCATGCATGTGTTGCTTACTGAGACATTCGTCTCACAGTTGCTTTACTTCTTATTTTTTAAATCCATCGACATCCAGTGTGAAGGACCTTGCTGGGGATAGAGGCAAGAGAAAGCCTTTGGGTATTGAGAGGACTTCTGTAGGCCTTAGGCTTTTATTTTGAAATACATGTATAGTTTTGGATGGTAGCCTTTGTACTTTGAGAGGAGTGATATAGTCACCCAATGTTTTGTAACTAAACTCTCATGTTTTATTTCACATCAAAATATATATATATGAACACTTTTGATATACACATGTATAAACTGCTGCACTAGCACTCGTTATGAATAAGTTTTAAATCGCACGCGTTTTGTAAAGAGAAAATGGCCCACTTGCCACGGTCTGGGACAGGTCGTGCCTTGGAGGGGTAGGCTTGGTTCCGGGTTGTGACAATTTTTGGTATCAGAGCATAAATAAGGTCCACAACCTAGAATAGAAGCCTTAGGTTTGTTTGGGGAGCGAATGCAAGCTAGTTAGAACCCCTAGTTTGCTTCTAGGGATCCGTCCCTTATTTTTGATTGAATAAATAATACTAATATCCTATGTGATTGTGTGTGATGAGCCAGATGCATCGGGTTAAACTAAGGTATTATGAAGCATTGGCCAGTGCTAAGTATATGCCGAAGTGGCTAACCTTATACAGATGGGATAGCTTATTAGCTAAATTGCATGGAATGAACCTATATATACCTATATATTATTATGAAGAGATTAGTGAAGGGATATTTGTGACGACCTCGACCTTCGTATAGCTGCAGATATACTAAAGGGAGTGATAGTGGCAAAGTATTTCTTCATATTTCTTCTCCCTCCTATAACCAAGGGAATGCATGTAAATCCTTGATTTAAATTGATTGATGTGATTGATTGTATTTGTTTAAAACTGATTGATTGGGACTTGTCTAAAGTGATTACACTGGTGAAATTTTAGTATTATGGCACCCAGACCTAGAGGCAGAGGCCGTAGAGTGGCTGCTGCCTATGTACCTGTTTATGATCCCGCGGATATTCCGGCGGAGGATCCAGTGATAGACCCAGTTATTGATCCAGTTGAGGATCCCATGGCAACTCTGGCTGGTGTTCCGACTAGTTCAAGCGTTATTCCACCCAATGTCCCAGATACTAGGGGATAGATAGACCAGATTTGGAGAGTCTTGGGTGAGGTATCGACCCTGTTCCAGCAGCAGGCTGCTGTGAACCTTCAGTATGGGCAGAATCCACCCGGTCATGAGAGAGGTAACCAGATAGTAAAGGCTATGGGACAATTTAGGAGGATGTCTCCCCCTCCCTTTCATGGGCATCCTGAGCCCATGGAGGCGGAGAGGTGGTTGTTGAGGATAGAGAAAATCTTCGAAGCCATAGGATGCAGAGATGACGATAATGTAGGCCTAGCTACCTATGTGCTAGAGGGTGAAGCTGACTTCTGATGGAGGTCAGTGATGGCCGAGATGGCTATAAAGGGAGTCCCACTTACTTGGGAGGAGTTCGAAAGTCGGTTCTTTGACCGATATTTTCCTTAGGAGGTCAAGTTACAGAAGGAGGCGGGGTTCCTCCATGTATCTCAGGGAAGCCAGACTGTGGCTCAGTACGTGACGAGATTCATAGAGTTTTCGAGGTTCGCTCCACATCTCGTCAGTACAGAGGGCAAGAAGGCCCGTCATTTCGAGAGAGGCCTTAGACAAGATATCAGAGACCGAGTGGCAGTGTTCCTGAGTGGTAGTTTCTCCGAATCAGTGAGGAGAGCTACCGTAGTTGAGAGGACACGGTCCAGAGGGGCTGAGGAGGTAAGGGCGCAGAGGATGCCGACTAGACCATCACGAAGGCAGAGGAGGCATTCTGGTAGAGATGGTAGGCAAAGATATATTACTAATGATCAGAGGAGACCCAGTGGAGGGGTCTAGGCTAGAGGAGAGCCAAGCCAGGGGATGGATAGTGCTGGTTGCCAGAGATGCGGCAGATTCCATATGCCTCGGCCATGTTTTGCGCCGGCAGGAGTGTGTTTCTGTTGTGGGTAGCATGGTCACCGGATCCACTAGTGCCCGCATCCTTCCACTTATCAGACGCTCCATACTAGACCCTACCAAGTGACTGAGGCATTGACCACTGCAGCCTTGTCTAGACATCAGAGGTCACATCCATATCGAGGAGGTCGTGGAGGCCAAAGGCAGCAGAGTAGGTCGGCGGGTAGAGGTGGATCATATCAGGCAGAGTAGAGATCTCAGCTTACACCACTACAGCCGCAGCCTTTACAGGCTAGAGCTTTTGCAGATACCCCATCCACTCAGCCTATCCCAGATGTACCGGCAATTATAAGAGGTACTATCTTTACTTCTGCTCATTCTGCCATGAGTTGTTTGATTTGGGAGCTACCCATTTGTTATTATGCCTGATTGAGAATGTTATTGTAACGCCCCGGATCCGAGTCATGAAATAACACCGTAACTCATCCCAGAGGTTAATTTAAAACACAGGATCACAATATCAGAGTGAAGGAAAAACATGAATACAACAATAACTATATAACAGAGTGCGATAAAATAATCCCAAACGGAAATAAACTCACATGACCAAGTAACTACCCGCAAGTATCGTCCTCTCCAGGAGCAGCTGAAAACAAAACCAAACAATACGGAATGAGATACGAATATCCCAGTGAGCAGCACATGCATGCACAAATACATTTATTTCAGTTCTAAAACAAGCCACGGTTATAAACCATATACAATGATGATAACACGCATATTCCGAATAATCCGACTAAACTTCAATAATCCAATTCATATCAGTGCGGAAAACCATCAGGTAAATCAAGCAATAACAATCCGTTTCCAATCTCGAAGATATCGATAAAATAATGATTAACTGACAACAACATAGCGAATAACCATAATTTCGTATCTCAAGATATAATTCCAGATATACCAATGTCATATAACACAAAGTCTTCTCATAACCATGCCCATGCCTCCAAATGTATATCCGGCCTATTCAGGGTTTCGGATATTGAAATGACTGCGTCATCCAATGCAGGCCTACTCCCCGGGTTTCTGCATTGACAACCAAGCCTACTCAGGGTTTCTGGCTGCTCTACACCGGCGGGAGGTACAATACCCAATACTTGGTAAACAATATTCCATGAACCATAAATACCAACAAACCAGCGAATAAAACATATCACGTCAAACAAAATCAAATACCAACATTGGTCAATGTCATGTAGTTGTTTACATTGGTTAATTGACATGCCAGGGCGACATCCACACTTCCATGTACACAGTTCCGGCCTACTCAGGGTTTCGGATACTCTGAAATTATGGCCTACTCAGGGTTTCGTCATCCAATGCAGGCCTACTCCCCGGGTTTCTGCATTGACAACCAGGCCTACTCAGGGTTTTCTGGCTGCTCTACACCCGCAGTGGCAACACTCAAGGCCATGCAATTACACCAACGAAGCAATAACATCACATTACTAAGCTTAGACTCTGGATCCAGGACAAGCTAAACCAAAACAGTAAATCATCATATAATCTCAATTCCAACATCAAAATAAAACAATACATTCCACATCCTGTATAACACATCACAGTTCACCACCTGTCCCTCTGGACCAAACAGTACCTCAAGTACTCCCAGTATTTTCTCATTTTCGTAACACATGCCCTTTGGAAATAAAACTCAGTTATTCATACCAAGAAAATCTTTACAATACATTCAGAATTTTCCAAACAAGTGAAACCAGAATTTAATAATTTCTCAATCAAAACAGTGTGTAAAAACAAAGGGGAAACTAACTAGGAACTCCTAGTGGTTTGGTACCCAGTACACCACTTACAAATAACCTAAACTTAACCTTGGGAACCTTTAAGAATTTCCACTAAATTTTCCTTTATTAATTGAATATGTAATCTAGGTTCCAAAGTCCAAAAACAAATGATTGGTTAAGTGGTTTAACCCTCAAATCATCAAAAACCACTTGGTTTAGCCAAAAACAAAATTCGGCAAGTTTATTTGACAATGCGCTCACCTACTGAAGTGAGCGCAAGGTCGGCGGATGGTTCTAGGTTAAAATTTGGGTACGCGCCCACTCGATTTCAAGTGAGCGCGAAGTGGGCGTGAAGTGGGCGCCAGCTTCGCGCGAGAATCGCGTATAGTTTTAAGTGAGCGCGAGCTGAGCGCCAAGTGGGCGCTAGCTCGGTGGATGGTGCATATTTAACATGCGCCTACTACCTGAAGTGAGCGCCAGTGAGCGCCAAGTGGGCGAATGCTCACTTCGATTTCCGACTCTCTATTATTTTCAGATCTCCAACTCTGACCGATCTTTTTCGGTCTGTAACTACTTATTTAGACTCCTAATCTTCCCAGAACACTTCCAAAATAGTTTTGAATTTAATCTAAACATATTTTTATTTATCATTCATTCAGTCATAATAACTCATGCTCGGACGAAGGTTTTCAGAAACTGATATCACACATGCTTCTTCTAGAAACTCAGAAATCATTCATGCATCCGAATAAACTCATGACTAAACACAAAACCTCAGTTTTAAAACAATGCTACTCACTTGCATGCTTATATCCCAGCAACAATACTATTTGAAACCCCGGCCGATCACCAATTGTACGGCTGCGTGCCTGCGAATGTCGTCGAAATGATCCCCTGTTTGCAAGTGGAAAAGCCTTCTGAAATCTGGATCACCGACACCACAAATCCAGTCGGAGCTCTCACTCGTCTCTTCCCAGCGAAACCCTAATCGCCACACCAGTTGCCGCAAATCGCCAAATCGCCAAATGTCTTCAATTACCAAAAGTATACGATACGAGTATTCGAAAACCAAAGACCTAATTTCCCCTTTAGTATATATACCTTCCATACGTATTGCCACTTGACAACCTTTGAAAATCATTGATTCCATGTACGCTCGTCCACCGAAATCCCTACGTATACCCGCATCTACTTAAGTTAATATGTACACATAATGAATTTTAATAAATAATAAATAAATAAAAGCTTAGAAAAAATCGGGGTTTTACAGTTATATTGGGTTAGACCCTCGTTGTTTAGAGAAATGCATTGTTTATTTATACACTATTGGGTGAGATAAGTCATGTGGGGACTGTCTGTAGAAAGATAGTATGGTTAGACTAGGCAAGATGGAGTTGCCTGGAGATTTGATTAGTTTGGACTTTAGTGGATATGATGTGATTTTAGGCATGGACTGATTGTCAAGACACCATGTGATCATTGACTGTTATAACAAGTCACTCACAGTCAGTAACTTGATAGTCCAATCCATTGTTTCATGAGCCAAGGATTGAACACCTGTAGTAGTTTGGTCGCTTCGATTGAAGTAGAACCAACGAAAGGCAAGGAACCGAGTATTGAGGAAGTACCAATAGTCCGTGAATTGCGGATGTATTCTAGATGATTTATTTGTTAAGGGATTTGTTAGGCGCAGTGCATCGCCTTAGAGTGCGCAGATGTTAATTTTAAGGAAGAAAGATAGCAGTATGAGGTTATGCATAGACTACAGACAGTTGAATCTAATCACTGTCTAGAATAAGTATCCATTTCCAAGGATTAGATGATCTTTTGATTAGTTGAAGAAAGCCTCCTGGTTTTCTAGGATAGACCTGAGATCAGGTTGTCACCAGTTGAGAGTAGCTCTAGAGGATGTAGAGGAAATAGCATGTCATACGAGATGCGGTCACTTTGAGTTTTGGTGATGCCTGTAAGCACCCAAATTTTGATCAAACCAAAAAAGAAAAAAAAAAGAAGAAGAAAACAAAAAAATGTGTGCTAAAAGACAGCAAAAAAGTCAAACCCTGAGGGGTCCAAAATTGACTTTTTGATCAAGAGAAAATTGGTCACCTTGCCCTATCTCAATGCATAGAGAATCTCGACACGGTTCCAACGCAACTGAGTTTGCTGGAATCGGAGTCCGGATGAAGGATCTGTGGACCGGTCAAACTTAAGGGGGAGCCGAAAATTGACTTTCTGCTAAACCTCGATTCAACTGCCTAACCCATTTCCAATGAATAGAGGACTCCGATACGGTTCTAACGCAATTAAGTTTGCCCAAATCGGAGTCCGGATGAAGAAGATATGAGTAGTTGAAGGTCCCAAGCAGCAAAGCCGGAAGTTGCACACGTGGCAAAGAAACTGCACGCGTGGCAGTGAATGCAGAAAAATATCTCGGGGGGCGATCCCTAAATATCTAAAATTTGCCAAATATCTCAGGGACTAAACCAAAAATCGTACGGGGCAATCTGCGAATATCCAAAAGTGTCAAATCGGTCAAATCGATCAAGTCGAGGGGCAAATCTATAAATATCTCGCTTGTATCCGATCATATATGTCGGATACACATGCTTTTCTTCATATCCGACATATATTGCCGGACACAAGGGATTCGCCCGCGAGATTCGCGTGAATTCGCTGACAGATACGCGCAGAAAATTAAATTTTGGAAATGATTGTGTTTGTATCCGATATAATATGCCGGATACAAAGGAGGTGCAGTGTATCCGACATAATATGCCGGATACAAAGGAAGTGTAGTGTATCCGACATTAAATGCCGGATACATTAATTTTTCTATAAAAAGGCAATAGCAGCCCCATTTCGGGGGTTGGCTTTTCTTTTGCTGTTTTCCCCTTTCTTCCCCCTCTGTTCCAGCTCCGAAACCTCCTCTTCTTACCCCTCTTTGGCTCCCCAAACTCTCCAAGCCTTACTTCAAGGCTCTCCCACTCTCTCTTCCCTTCTTCTTCTCCATTTCCTCACAAGCAAGAAGAAGGCCTGCTACTCTTGGTGCAAGAAGGAAGGTGCTCCAGCTGCTGTTGGGCTCCAAGGAACCTCAACCACACCACACAAGGGTTGTTTAACCCCAAGGTATGGCTTCCTACCACTGGATATTTCACATATATGAAAAGGAACTAATTCCAAGCATGTCCCCGGAGTCTTGTATGTATTATCTAGAAGGTATCTTTTAATCTGATTTTTCATGTGACTTCCCTTCATTTTCTCCACATGAGACACCTCCCATGGTAAGGGGAGCCATTCGTACAGCTCCAAGGGAGGGAGAGTTCCCACTTCATGCTTGTTTTCCATGGTATTTAAAGCATCGCTTGATCATTAAGTTATCTTATTTGACTAGGGAGCTTGTTCCCTTTAATCTCAGTTCCTTTGTACCCCCATGCAAGCCCCCTCTTTCCCTTCTCTAAAGCATCTTATTAAGCGTTTTGGTGTGTTGTTAGAGCATGAAGATAATGCTAGTGGTTGTTGGCATGTTTAGGTTAGAATATGCATGTATGTTCATGGGTGACGAGGGCTCATTGTTGTCCTCACATTAGTACCCTCCAGCCCCTTGTAAATAGCAGGCGTGCTCTCCCTCCTGACACACACACGTACACCAAGCATGCCCACCCCCTCACACACTCTGTCCATGTGCAGAAACTCCGTAAAAATGCATGTGTTTATAATGGCTTAGATGCATGCTAGATTGGATTAGTAGAGCTGCATTTGCATGTTTTATTCATTCATATATGAAAGATGAAGACCCAAACAGGGACACTCAGGTCCCTGCCGCAATCCCGGAGCACCCCATGAAGCCTAGAAACCCCACCCCATTGTCAAAAATCCAAAAAATAGCCTCTGTATGTTGATCCGACAACTCAGGTCGGATCAACAGAGACCTGTTTGTAACCGGCGGAGAACACCGGATACACGGGCCTGTATGCGTAGCTGGCATCTCAGGCCGGTTACACTGCCGAATTTCATTTTTTCTCATTTTTCTTGATTTTGTGCAAATCTTTACTTTTCCAATCGAATTGAGTGAACTAGAAGGGTTTCCGGGTCAACCGGAAACCCAAGATGGGACTTGGGCCACCGGTCCAACTTGACTCTCTGTGGGCCTTCCAACGGGGCCCACCAAGCTTGACAAGCTCGTTTGTTTTAAATAAACAAAATAAATTGAACCCAGTGGGCCGAACCATTTAAGGCCCACTAAAAGCCCAATTTGGGACATGCATGTGAAGTTTAAGTTGTGGTTTGGCCGAGACCATGGGCAAGGGCCTGCCAAGCCCACAACCGTACAAGGATAGGGTTCAAAACCCTAACCCAGGAAACCTTGGGCTTTCCAGCCCAAGTCTGGACCATGGGCCCCAAGCCCATTATCCATCTCCTTCCGGCAAACTTAACAAGATAAGCCAAAATACTTGACAACCATTGTGTGGCCCACTCAGGGGCCCACGAAACCATCCAGACCCACTTTTTGCATAAGAAATACTTAAAATCCCAATTTGAACTTTAAATAAAATCCATCAAATCAACCAAAGCCCAAAAGGGGTTATCCAACGTAACCCCAAACGGGACTTGGGCTTCCACTAAAGCTCAAATTGGCATCCCGTGGGCCTTCCAACGGGGCCCACACACCAGACCCAGATCACTCAGGTTAAAAAGGATAAAATCAAGTAAAGGGATTGAAAGAGTAGAGGACTACTCTACAGGTCCACGATCTACAACAATTAAGAACTTAACAGTGCGGAAACATACACACAGAGAATTATACGAGGAAACCTGAATCCAGATCCAGGAAAAACCTCGAGTCTATATGAGGCGATTAACCCTTCAAATTTCCACTATTGAATGAAAAAAACAATTACAAAGGAGCACACACTTAACCTTTACAATTGAACTCACTCAACAGCAATCCACAGCTCGAATCCACGAACTGCAACACAGCTTGAATCCACAAGCTGCAAAACACGATCAATCCAGATCACAAACAATCACTCAACAGTGATCCACAGTTCGAATCCACGAACTGCAACACAGCTTGAATCCACAAGCTGCAAAACATGATCAATCCAGATCGCAACAATCACCTCAGAGTCCACTGAGACGATCTAATGCAGTAGGAATCCACCTATGCATCCAACAAAGTCAATCACCAATCCAGGCGATCACACGATCAGGTGAAGTTCCGAATTGAAGAAGAATCCTCAAACTTCAATTCCAGGCGATCTATCTCAGATCTCCCCCTCACTCGATCACCGACTCTCTAAAGAAGAATTGATCGAATCTCGAACACCTCAAGATCCAAAATCAAATTGATCCAAAGAAAAAAGTCATTACTAAAAATTACAGCACGTCTATTTAAAGAAGAAAACTCAGATCGCGTCGAGTGCTGGTGGCGTCGTGGTGCGATCGGGGTAGACGGCTGGAAGCGAACTCAAGTCCCGCTCAAAACAAGTTGACTCAGTTAAGGGCGCGCTGCCAGCGCGCTGCTAGCGGGAGGGAACGCGGCATGTGCACAGCTGATCATAGAATCTTCAATCTCGCTCTGCGCTACCAGCGGCATGTCGGCGTCGCCTTACGACGCTAGTGCACGTGCCTTACTTTCAAAGCACTGTTTCACTTATGCGCTGCCAGCGGAGTGGTAGCGGCGTTGTTCCCCGCAAGTGCCTTTACAAGAGATGCTTTATTTAGACAATCTTTCATTTCCTTGAGCTACCAGCGGCGTGGTAGCTATGTGGTAGCATCGTCTTCTTATTCTTTACTAAATTCACTGAATTTTCATTATTTATTCTGCACATCTTGAAGATTATTAGAAGACATAATTTGTCAAACATTTGCCATAAAAGGAGTGTGAGTTTTCACACCTATAGGGATTCACACCAATCAGGCAGTCCTGACCAGACTTAACCAAAAACTGCATATCGGACTAGGAATCGGGTGGGTGAAAGACCAAAAGTTGACTCAAACTAGGGAAAACTACGGGACCCGTCATCCAACGGGATGGACTGGGGTGTCTACGGACTTCCCCAGACCGCAATCGAGAACTTACTTAGAATCTCAAGCCGAAGACCAAGCCTAATAGAAAATCTAGGCACCCAGGTGTCCGCCTGCACCCCATCAGGCAGTGGCGACTCCAAATTCCCATTTTTTCCAGTGCGACCCGGAAACAGGTGCGCACAATGCCATATGGGTTGATGAATACCCCAGTAATCCTAATGGATTGATGAGCCAAATCCTATATGAAGAATCAGAGACAGGCAGCACTAATGATGGTGTACTGAGAATTAGAGGTAGAGTTTAAGTACCCAATGATGATGATATCAAAAGGCTAATCCTAGAGAAAGGATTGAAAGAGTAGGAGACTACTCTACAAGTCCTCGATCTACAACAATTTTGATCTTAACAATACGGAAACATACACACAGAATTTATACGAGGAAACCTGAATCCAGATCCAGGAAAAACCTCGAGTCTATATGAGGCGACTAACCCTTAGAATCTCCACTATTAAATGAAAAGTAATTACAAAGGAAAACACACTTAACCTTTACAATTGAACTCACTCAACAGCAATCCACAGCTCGAATCCACGAACTGTAACACAACTTGAATCCACAAGCTACAATTCACGATCAATCCAGATCCATAGCTCGACTCCACGAACTGTAACACAACTTGAATCCACAAGCTGCAATTCACGATCAATCTAGATCCACAGCTCGAATCCACGAGCTGTAACACAACTTGAATCCACAAGCTGCAATTCACGATCAATCCAGATCCACAGCTCGAATCCACGAGCTGTAACACAACTTGAATCCACAAGCTGCAATTCACGATCAATCCAGATCGTAACAATCACCTCAGAGCCCACTGAGATGATCCAATGCAATAGGAATCAACCTATGCATCCATCAAGCTCGATCACCAATCCAGGAGATCATACGATCATGTGAAGTTCCGAAATGAAGAAGAATCCTCAAACTTCAATTCCAGGAGATCTCTCTCAGATCTCCCCCTCACTCGATCACCGACTCTCTAAAGATGAATTGATTGAATCTCGAACACCTCAAGATCCAAATCGAATTGATCAAAAGAAAAAGTGCTTTCTTAAAAATACAGCTCGTCTATTTAAAGAAGAAAAACTCAGATCGCATCGAGCGCTGGTGGCGTCGCCTTGCGATCGGGGTAGACGGCTGGAAGCGAACTCAAGTCCCGCTCAAATCCAAATTGACCCAGTTAAGGGCGCGCTGCCAGCGCGCTGCTAGCGGGAGGGAACACAGCATGTGCACAACTGATTTTTAGATTCTTCAATCTTGCTTTGCGCTACCAGCGGCATGTCGGCTTGTCTTACGACGCAGGTGCGCGTTCTTTACTTTCAAAGCATTGCATGACTCATGCGCTGTCAGTGGCATATTAGCGTCGCCTTACGACGCAGGTGCGTGCTCTTTATTTTCAATGCGCTATTTCACTTATGCGTTGCCAGCGGAGTGGTAGCGGCGTTGTTCCTCGCAAGTGCCTTTACGAAATATTCTTTATTTAGAAAACCTTACATTTCCTTGAGCTACCAGCGAAGTGGTAGCTGTGTGGCAGCATCACCTTCCTCTTTTCTAAATTCACAGAACTTACATTTTGATTCTGCACATCTTGAAGATTATTAGAAGATATAATTTGTCAAACATTTGCCATATAAGGAGTGTGAGTTTTCACACTTACAATCTCCCCCTTGGCAAATGCCTGACAACAAACTTAAAACAGTGCTTAATATCAAATTCAGATAATATTGATTTCCATTTGAAAATTCAAAACACAATGATAAGGGAGAACTCAGAATTTCATTCATTTCCAAAAAAAATATACATTGTTTAGAAGATATATATACATTCAACCAAAAAATCTCCCTCTTAAACCAACTTCCAGAAAACACAAAAACAACAAAACAAACAAAACTTGTGATCATCAACCAGCAGCCTCATCAACCAAAAAACTCCCCCTTTCTGGGAGGTGGTTTTGGTTCCCAAGTTCTTGAATAATGCCTGTACGCATCTTGGGACCGGGAGTGCAGCCAACACAACTTGTTATCCATCTCCAACTGGGTTCTTCGAATGCTACCCAAAAAATGATCAGCTTCATTTTGCATGCGTTGCTGCGCAGCAACATCCCTTTGCACCTCTCCACAGACAAAATCTACATCCTTTTCAAGCTTATCCAGCTTCGCTTGGGTCTCGGATTTGAACATGCTCATCATGAGCATGTGAGCCCTTACTTCAGAATTGAAAGCCTCATGGGAGGCTTGCATGGAATTCAACTTGTCCATGATTGCCATAGCATCAGAACTGGACAAGGAGGATTGAGAAGAAGAAGGCTCCGAAGAAGCCAACCGAAAGGGATTCGCTCTTTTGCTTTTGGTAAGGATGGAGGCATCAATGGGAGGTTTGGGGTGAAGGATCAATTCAACAGGATTAGGTAGGATCCCTTGGTGAATGCACAAGTAAGTGATGAAAATCCCAAAGGGAAGAGTAGAAGTCTTGGATTTCAAATTCCTAGACTGGATGATCTGATTGAAGATGATGGAAGGGAGACAGACGCGCTCTCTGTTCCATAGAGCATGAAGGAGTCTTGCTCGAGAGTGAGAAATCTCAGAATGATGATCTGAGGGAACAAGAGAAGCACAAATGAACAGATTCAAGATCCTGAGAAGATCTTGGAGAGAGCCATGAGGAAGATAGTTTGGCTTATTTTTGATGGAGGTGGGAGCACCCTGAACAATAAGGGAAGAAATTATTGACTCCATGGGAGGATCAGAGTGAGAGGCTAGAAAGTCAAAGGAAGGAGATTCAACAATGGGCAGTTCCAGAAGAGAGGAGATAAGTTCTTTCGAGAAGTCGAAAGAGATGCCCCGGACATAGGCTTTGACGAAGCCTTGATTTGCAAGATGAAGATGGTGGAGGTTCGAATAGAACTCTCGAACCAGGTCTTGATAAGCAAAACCATTTATCAGAGCAAATTTCTTCCATCCATTGTCCGAAAACAAGGAGAAGAGCGGAGTGTCAGAGAAGGAGTCAAGCTTAATGGCCCTTTCCAAGAGGAGTGGCCTGTGCTTGAAGAAATCATTATAATTAGACAAACCATTTCCAATGAATGGTTCAGATGAAGGTGATGGGGGTCTCACCGGTGGAGAAGAGACAATCGGAGAGGTTCTCACTGGTGGAGAAGATGTAGCAGAAGTGGTTCTCACCGGAGGAGAAGAGCTGGAAGGAGAATCAGTCCTAGGCTTTTTCTTGGGAGGCATGATGAAGATACAGGAGTAAAAAAATCGAAGAAAGAGAACAAACAAACAGAAACAAGCAACGCACGACAAAGCCCTAATGGCAGAACAATCTATCAAACCCTAACTTAAAAGAACGAGAGAAGAACACTGCAATTGGAAGAAGAAAATGAAGAAGCAAGACGAAGACAGTAAAAAAATTTTTTACCTGAACAGTTTGACAAGGAGAAGGAAGGGAAGAACGAAGGCAACGAAGCACCACGACGCGAGGAGCGAGGTGAATCGCAGACAAAGACAAAAAAAACAGAGGTAAAAAGTGAAACAGATTTCCCTTTTTATAGGCAAAAAGATTTCACTGCCAGCGTGCATCCAGTGACGCTTAACATGGCAGGTGCCAAAGCACGAAAGAAAGGAGAGTGCTACCAGCACGCTTCTAGCGACGTAGAAGGGGCACATGCACAATCAGGAAAAAATACAATCACAAGGCAAAAATTTATAAAAAGAGTTTGAACTATTCTTCATGAAAAATTCATACATCTAAACACAAAGCTAAGATTTTAACTGAACTAAAAATCATCCAGATGATCAACTTTTATTCAATCCAAGAAGTAATCATCACAAAACTGATTTTGAAGAACCTATCAAGGTTAATTCAGATGTGATACATTTCCTATCTATGGCAAAAATTTCCTTCATGGTTTCTCATACTATAAATTTTCTTCAAGATATTGAGCACACATGCATATCAATGAATCAATGCTTGTGTAGTGTGTGAAATACATTTTTGACTTTTACACTTTATACATATGGAAGGCTATTTTAGTGTAATCATACTTGGAAAGTATAGACATACCCCAAACTTCATTTTGGTGGCTTTCGCACATCAGAGATAGGTAGCCTTTTCTGATATCTTTTCCTTTTCTTTTTGTAGAAGGCATTGACCCTTAAAAAACCTGAGTTTACAGTTCATTCCAAGAATATACCTTCTTTCTCTTTTTATTTTTGAGAATTACAGTGGCTTTCACTCTAATCTCTATGGCAGCCATTTCCAAAACTTTTCTTTTCATAAAGGTGATAGCCTATAGATCCCAAGCTTCAACACACAATAAACTTCAATACACAAAGGTGTTTAAGACAAAATTGATAGTTGATTACAAGACATTTCTATCAATATGCATAGACTCAAGCTTCCTGAATTAAGATTTTAGTATCAAGAACACATAAGTTCATTTTGAACAGACATGTAAATCATTTTACATCTAAATTAACTCAAAATAGAACCTGATTTTTAGTTTTGAGAGCATACTCCTAGGGATTTCCTAAGAGTTTCAAATCTGTTCTGATCTAAAGGTTTAGTGAAAATATCAGCCAACTGTTTTTCAGTAGATATATATTCAATCATAACAGTTTTGTCTTCAATTAACTCTCTTATAAAGTGATGCCTGATGTCTATATGTTTAGTCCTTGAGTGTTGAACAGGATTTTTGGAAATATTTATGGCACTTTGATTGTCACAGAAGAGAATCATTTGATCCTGATCTAAACCATAATCAGATAGCATTTGTTTCATCCAAATTAGTTGAGTACAGCTGCTACCTGCAGCAATGTACTCTGCTTCAGCTGTACTCAGTGAAACTGAGTTTTGCTTTTTGCTTAACAAAGCAATGAGGTTATTACCCATATAAAAGCAACCACCAGAGGTGCTTTTTCTATCATCCATACACCCAGAGCAATCAGCATCAGTATATCCAGTAAGATATGGGTTTGTTTCTTTGGAGAACCAAATTCCCAGATCAACAGTTCCATTTACATACTTTATAATCCTTTTCACAACATTTAGATGAGATTCTTTAGGATTAGCCTGATATCTTGCACAAACTCCAACACTAAAACTTATATCAGGTCTACTTGCTATTAAGTACAGAAGACTTCCAATCATCCCTCTGTACAAGGTAGGATATATATCCTTCCCAGATTCATCTTTTCCAAGCTTTAAGCTAGTACTCATAGGAGTCCTAGCATGTTTTGCATGAATTAAACTGAATCTCTTGACTAGATTTCTTGCATATTTTGCTTGAGAGATAAACATCCCTTGTTTAGATTGATAAATCTGAAGTCCTAAGAAAAAATTCAGTTCACCCATCATACTCATCTCAAATTCACTCTTCATTAAGTCTCCAAAGGAATGAGCATGAGTTTCAGAAGTAGATCCAAACACTATATCATCAACATAGATTTGAGCAATCAAAATATGCTTGGACTCTCTTTGAATAAAGAGAGTTTTGTCCACATTTCCTCTCATAAATCCAGATTCAAGTAAGAAGGAGGTGAGTCTCTCATACCAAGCTCTAGGAGCTTGTTTGAGTCCATACAAGGCCTTGTTCAGCTTATAAACATGTTTAGGATAATTTGAGTCCTCAAATCCTTTAGGTTGCTCTACATAAACCTCTTCATTCAGATATCCATTCAAGAATGCACTCTTAACATCCATTTGAAACAGTTTAAACTTCAAATAGCATGCAATAGACAAAAGCAACCTGATTGACTCTAACCTAGCTACAGGAGCAAAGGTTTCATCAAAATCTATTCCTTCTACTTGGGTGTATCCCTGAGCAACAAGCCTAGCTTTATTTCTGGTTACAACCCCATTCTCGTCAGATTTGTTCTTAAAAATCCATTTGGTTCCTATCACATTCAGATTAGAGGGTCTTTCAACCAATTCCCATACATTATTTCTAGTAAATTGGTTTAGTTCTTCATGCATAGCATTTAACCAAGAGTCATCCAATAAGGCATCTTTATAAGATTTTGGCTCAAATTGAGATAAATAAGAAGAAAATCTTACCTCATTATGTAATTGATGTCTTGTTCTGTAACGCCCCCGATCCGTGTTGTTCAATAAAGATATAACACGTCTCACGGAGGTTAGGCAAGGATCGTTAATCAATTTATGATCGCTAGATAATCATATAGCTATAACCTGACAGAGTGCACATTTCCATTTATGCAAATTGTAACATTTAAACTGAACTAGAATCGTATGGTTCAACCCCCATTAAACTTTAATACATCTCAATTTATTCAAAGTTCTCAAATTCAGAACAGATAACCTACTAGTCTAAGGAAGGTAATAGTAATCCTCCTCCCTATAAGCCTCAGCAGGATCTACCCCAGAAATCGCCTCACCACGAGTATCTGAAAAACAAACAAGACAAACAACGGAGTGAGATATGAATATCTCAGCGAGTAGCACATGCATGCAGAAATAGTTGATCACAATTTAAACTATGCATCGACAAACGCTGAATACGGTTAAACAATCAACATCAATTTTCAAATCGAAATTCAAGACTGGTTCTAATCAAACAAATCACATCTCAGTTAAGTACCGTAACACATCGATTGGTCAATGTCAGGACTATCGTTTAGTTGATAAATTAAACATGCCAAGTAGACACTCCACACCTCCATGTACACAGTTCCGGCCTACTCAGGGTTTCGGAACTCTGAAATGACGGCCTACTCAGGGTTTCGTCATCCAATGCAGGCCTACTCCCCGGGTTTCTGCATTGACAACCAGGCCTACTCAGGGTTTCTGGCTGCTCTACACCGGTCGTGGCAACACACAAGGCCATGCAATTCCAACAACCAACAATAACATCACATTACTAAGCTTAAACATCTGGATCCAGGACAAGCTAGACCAAAACAGTAAAACATCGTATAATCTCAATTCCAATATCAAAATAAAACCATTCATTCCACATCGTGTAAAACCCATCACAAGTCATCACCTGTCCCTCTGGACCAAGCAGTACCTCAAGTACTTTCAGTATTTTTCTCATTTCCGTAACACAAGTCATTTGAAAGTAAAACTCAATTCATTCATACCAAGGAAATCTTTACAATACATTTAAAGTTTCCAAACCAGTGAAACCAGAAATAGAATAACTCCTCAATCAAAACAGTGTATAAAACAGAGGAAATGTAACTAGTAACTCTTAGTGGTTTGGTATCCGGCATAACATTCGTGAATAACCTAAACTCAACTTGAAAGCTTTTAAGAAGTTCACTAAATTTTCCTCTAATAGTTTCCTAGGCAAAATAGATTCCCAGGGTTCCCAAACAAGTGAATAGTGAGGTGGTTTAATCCTCAAGTAACCCAAATACCCTTAGTTAAATCAAATCTCCAATTCAGTAAGCAAAATAGGGTCTGCCGCTCACTTCTTGAGGTGGGCGCGAGGTGAGCGCCGGTCGGCGATGAAGAAATGGGGTAAAATCAACCTACTGCTCACTCGACGCTAGGTGAGCGTGAGCTGAGCGCGAGACGGGCGTGAGGTGGGCGCGAGATTCGCGCGAGATGAGCGCAAGGTTTTCTGCTGAGCGCGAGCTGAGTGCCAGCCGGGCGTGAGCTCGGCGATGGGTCGTGTTTAACGGGGCGCCTACCTCTTAGGTGAGCGCGAGGTGGGCGGATACCCCCTGTGATTTTTGTTTCTCTGTTATTCCAAGATCTACAAGACTGGCCGGTTTGTTTACCTCTGTAATTGTTCTACTACACTCCTAATACTCCCAGAAGACTTCCCAACCATATTTGGATTTAATCTAAATACATTTAATCTCAAGATAAATTTCGGTCTCCGACTCTGTTTCATGCCATTCCAGAAAACTAAAAGAAAACTCAAGAGATCATTTAAACTACAACCCATGCATCAGAATAATCTCGAGAAAACATAAAACACAAAACCCCAGTTGTAAATCAGTGCTACTCACCTGAAATCGCTTATTCCAGAATACCAAAACCCCGGCCGATCACCACTCCGGCCACGCACGCGAGTACAGAATCTACCCAAACAATTCGTCTCGAGCAGGGAGAAATAACCCACTCAACTCCAACTCTGAAACCCTTCTCTTACCCCTTGCGATCCTTGTTCTTCACAAGCACAGAACCCTAGTCGCCACTCCAGCCGATTCTCCTGAGCTCCAAGTATCAGACTAACGAACAATGTTTCCGTAAGTATGATAGGCGTATTCTCATAAACCCCAAAACCCTACTTACCCTTTTTAGTATATTTACCTTGATACATACGCCGCTCGATCCTTCTCCCATTTCCTTGGTCCCATGCACGCCGGCCCACTGAAAACATCCTACATGTTCCGACCACTTAAGTTAACAAGTGCCCAAGCTATATATATATATATATATATATATATATATATATTTTTTTACTAATAATAATATAATTTTCCAGAAAAATGGCTATATAACGCCTGTACATACGAGTATGGGCTAAGCCCTCAAACCACAAAATAACCTGATAAACACAGTTTATACATCAAAATAAATAACTAAATAAATAAATAAATAACTCACAAAAATCAGGGTCTTACATGTTCTTACTCCATCTGAAATATTTCCAACAATTTGCTCAGTTGGGTGGTCTTTGAGAGTTTTTGTCAGAGGAACAACTTCATTGCTTGAGGAAGCATCTCTGATTTCATCCTCTTCATCTACAACCTGCAAAAATTCACATCCAATTCCTTCATCATCTATTAACACATTAATAGACTCCATTACAACAGATTTTTGCAAGTTAAAAACTCTGTATGCTCTACTTGAAGAGGAATATCCTAGAAAAATTCCTTCATCACTTCTAGAATCAAATTTTCCTAGATTTTCTCTGTCCCTTAGGATATAACATTTATTTCCAAAAACTCTAAAATATTTCAAGTTTGGCTGTTTTCCTTTCCAAATTTCATAAGGAGTTTGTTTCCACCCAGATCTGATATATACTCTGTTACTTATATAACAGGCAGTATTTATTGCTTCAGCTCAGAATTTTGTTGACACTTTCTTGGCTATCATCATGGTTCTAGCCATTTCTTGCAAAACTCTATTCTTCCTTTCCACAACTCCATTTTGTTGTGGGGTCTTAGGAGCAGAAAATTCATGTTTAATTCCTTGTTCTTCACAAAACTTGGAAAACATCTGATTTTCAAATTCTGTCCCATGATCAGATCTTATTCTAACAATCCTCCCTATTTGCAAGTTCTTTTCAACTTGAATTTAACAGCACAATTGTTTAAAGCAATCAAAACATTCAGATTTTTCTGTTAGAAAATTTACCCAGGTGTATCTACTGTAGTCATCTACAGCAACAAAGATATACCTCTTTCCTCCAAGACTTTCAGTCTTTGTAGATCCCATCAAGTCCATATGAATCAGTTCTAATGGTCTAGAGGTTCCTACAATGTTGGTTTTCTTGTGTGTGGCTTTGATTTGCTTTCCTTGATTGCAAGGACCACACATTCCTTTCTTTTTATTGTTCCCAAACTTGGGAATTCCTCTAACCAATTCAGACTTGGAGATTTTTGACAAATCTCTATAGTTAATGTGACCAAGTCTTCTATGCCACAAATCAATTTCATTGCATATAGAGGATTTTAAAGAGCTTTCATTGTTTCCAATGATTCCATAACCATTGTCACTTGTTCTTACACCTATAAGAACTGTTCTACCAGAATTATCCAAAATTTTACATTCTTTTGTGGTAAAGTTGACAAACAATCTTGAATCACATAACTGGCTAATACTAATTAAGTTTGCCTTCAAACCAGATACAAATAACACATTCTTTATACAAACTCCATTAGGACCAGTTACTATTCCTTTACCTTTGACTTGAGAAGTGCTTCCATCACCAAATGTTACACTTCCACCAAAATATTCTTCAAAGGTACTAAACATAGACTTATGTCCGCACATATGTCTTGAACAACCACTATCCAAGTACCACATGTTGACATCATGAACTTTCAAGCTATATGAACCACATTTGCAACTAAGAAGTCTTTTCTAACCCAAATCTGTTTTTCATATGTTTTCTGAGAAGTACCTTCATCAACAACTTGAGATTTTGAAGGAAGTTTCTTTGACAGATTTGTAACTTCCTTATTTAATGATTCAGTCAATTTTAACAAGGAATCAAATCTGTTATGTAAATCCAAGGACTGACTTTGATTTACTTTCCTCTTACTGTCAAAATATCCCTTGGGAAAACCATGCAAAACATGACAATTTGGTCTTATATGACCTCTTTTATTACAATGATGGCACACAGGTATGAACCTATATTCAGAAGAATCAAATTTTCCAGATTTGATAGTATTTCTAAATTGTACAGATTTAGATTTTTCGGATTTTGAAGATTTACCTGTTGAGCTTACTTCTCCAGCAGAAATTTTCTGTGAAAATTCCTTATTTTGATTACTTACATCAAGCTTTTCAATCATTCTCTTTTCAGCAGAATTTGAGCTTTCAGTAACTTCCTTTGAAGTTGATTCCTCATCAATTTGATGATTTCCTGCAGAGAAATTTGAAGCATTAGATTTAATTGAATTTGACAATTTCTCAAGTTCAATAACTTTACCTGAAGTGCAGAAATCTGAACTTCCTTTTCTTTTAATTTTTCAGTTTTTTCAGTCAAAGAAGTTACCAGAAAATTTTCTTTGACATGTCTTTCAAGTATCTTCTTGTTTATTGAATCTATTTCTGCAAAAGCTTTATTTTTCTCTGTTTCTGACTCCTTCAATTTTTTACTCAGTTTCTTGACTTTCTTCTGAGCTCTATTGAATTCCTTATATAGTTGATTGTAGGCTTCTTGTAATTCTTCTTCATCATCTGATAAACTTTCTTTATTATCTCCTACAATGTCAGAGATTGAACTACCAGAAGAAGATGAGTAAAAGGAATTGAAAGCAGTAAAATTAGCAGAAATATCCCCATCTGATTGTGAAGAATTATCAGTATTACTGTCATCCAAAGTAACCTGATAATTTGTATTTTTCTTTTTATCCTTTGAGGGACATTTAGAAGCAACATGTCCAAATCCTCTACATTTATAGCATTGAACTTCATTGTTCTGAGAAAATTTCTTCTCCTTTCTTAGATCAGAAATTTTCTTATCAGATCTTCTATTAGATCTGTCCATGGATAATAAAGGATTAGATTGTCTCTTTTTAAACATTCTCTTGAACTTTTTAGCTAAGAGAACTAATTCATCCAGATCTAATTCAGAATCATCTGATTCTTCATTATTTACAGATTTTAGAGCTATTCCTTTACTCCTTTTAGGAATATTCAGATCTAGCTCATAAGTCTGTAAAGATCCTACAAGATCTTCAATTCTCATGGTATCCACATCTTTTGCCTCTTGAATGGCAGTAACTTTTGGTCTGAATTTTTCAGGCAAAGATCTCAAGATCTTTCTAACAACCTTGGATGTAGAGATATTTTCTCCAAGGTTAATGCTCGAATTAACAATATCCGAAAGTCTAGCATAAAATTCATCAAAGGATTCATCATCTTTCATGTATAGAGTTTCGAAAGATGTTGTAAGTCTTTGAAGTCTAGACAGCTTGACAGCTGAGGTTCCTTCATGAGTGACCTCAAGAATGTCCCAAGCTTCCTTACCTACTTCACATGAGGAAATTCTCCTAAATTCCTCAACACTTACAGCACAAAATAAGGCATCCATTGCCTTGTTGTTCCATCCACATAGATCAAATTCAGCTTTACTCCACTGATCATGAGGTTTAGGCATCACAACACCTCCTTCTGTTGTGATTTCTAGTGGATGATAACCATTACATACCGAGAGCCAGACATGCTCATCGATAGATTTCAGGTAAGCTCTCATCCTTGCTTTCCAGTAAGGATAATTGTTACCTTCGAATAATGGAGGTCTAGAGGCAGATCCTCCTTCTTTTTCAAAGTCCATGCTATAGATCTAGATCTCACTTTGTATAACAATTCAAAGTGAATAGGCTCTGATACCAATTGAAAGAGTAGGAGACTACTCTACAGGTCCTCGATCAACAACAATTTTGATCTTAACAATACGGAAACATACACACAGAATTTATACGAGGAAACCTGAATCCAGATCCAGGAAAAACCTCGAGTCTATATGAGGTGACTAACCCTTAGAATCTCCACTATTAAATGAAAAGTAATTACAAAGGAAAACACACTTAACCTTTACAATTGAACTCACTCAACAGCAATCCACAGCTCGAATCCACGAACTGTAACACAACTTGAATCCACAAGCTGCAATTCACGATCAATCCAGATCCATAGCTCGACTCCACGAACTGTAACACAACTTGAATCCACAAGCTGCAATTCACGATCAATCCAGATCCACAGCTCGAATCCACGAGCTGTAACACAACTTGAATCCACAAGCTGCAATTCACGATCAATCCAGATCCACAGCTCGAATCCACGAGCTGTAACACAACTTGAATCCACAAGCTGCAATTCACGATCAATCCAGATCGTAACAATCACCTCAGAGCCCACTGAGATGATCCAATGCAATAGGAATCCACCTATGCATCCATAAAGCTCGATCACCAATCCAGGAGATCATACGATCATGTGAAGTTCCGAAATGAAGAAGAATCCTCAAACTTCAATTCCAGGAGATCTCTCTCAGATCTCCCCCTCACTCGATCACCGACTCTCTAAAGATGAATTGATTGAATCTCGAACACCTCAAGATCCAAATCGAATTGATCAAAAGAAAAAGTGCTTTCTAAAAAATACAGCTCGTCTATTTAAAGAAGAAAAACTCAAATCGCATCGAGCGCTGGTGGCGTCGCCTTGCGATCGGGGTAGACGGCTGGAAGAGAACTCAAGTCCCCCTCAAATCCAAATTGACTCAGTTAAGGGCGCGCTGGCAGCGCGCTGCTAGCGAGAGGGAACGCGGCATGTGCACAACTGATTTTTAGATTCTTCAATCTTGCTCTACGCTACCAGCGGCGTGTCGGCTTCTCTTACGATGCAGGTGCGCGTTCTTTACTTTCAAAGCACTACATGACTCATGCGCTATCAGCGGCGTATCAGCGTCGCCTTACGACGCAGGTGCGCGCTCTTTATTTTCAATGCGCTATTTCACTTATGCGCTGCCAGCGGAGTGGTAGCGGCGTTGTTCCTCGCAAGTGCCTTTACAAAATATTCTTTATTTAGAAAACTTTACATTTCCTTGAGCTACCAGCGAAGTGGTAGCTATGTGGCAGCATCACCTTCCTCTTTTCTAAATTCACAGAACTTACATTTTGATTCTGCACATCTTGAAGATTATTAGAAGATATAATTTGTCAAACATTTGCCATATAAGGAGTGTGAGTTTCACACTTACAACACAGATCACGATATGTTGTACGCAACGGAAGCACCGAGATGTATAAAAACCTTAGAGATAATTATGGGTGGTCTGGAATGAGAAAAGAGAAATTGCTGAATTAGTATCGAAGTGGTTGGTGTGTCAGCAAGTGAAGGCTGAACACAAGAGCCCACCTGGGTTATTGCAACCACTTCCTATTCCTGAATGGAAATGAGAGCATATAGCGATGGACTTTGTTTCCAGTTTGCCTAGGACAGTGAGGAAGCAGGATTTCATTTGTGTTATTGTAGACAGATGAACAATCAGAACATACAATACAAACTCTAGAAGTTCATGAGAATTAATTAGGGCATTGGCCCTTGTGTTTGGAATTCTACTTGGGCAGTTCACCTCAATTGGGGGTAGTGAACTATTGTTCACCTCAATTTGAGTGTAGTGAACTGGCCCCATCACAAAAGTGAATATTTGGCAAATCGTGTATGCAGTTCACCTCAATTGGGAGTAGTGAACCATTGTTCACCTCAATTTAGGGGGTAGTGAACTGGCTTCACCATGACACAGAATATTTATTGGTAATGTATTGTGTTCACCTCAATTTGGGGGTAGTGAACAAGCTCTTCCACAGCATTAAGTCTTGGTGGGTAGATGGATCGGTTCATCTCGATTGGGGGTAGTGGACCCTTGTTCACCCTGGCTTGGAGATAGAGAACTCGTATCCTCCACGCAAGCTTGGGATCCACTACAGTTATTATAATGTTTATTGATTGCAATTGATGAACTGTACATGATGTATTTCACATATCCATACTTCGTCGTTATGCACCGAATCCTAGTGTAAGACCCTGATTTTTTTTGTGAGTTATTTATTTATTTATTTATTTAGTTATTTATTTAGTTATTTATAAACTGTGTTTATCAGGTTATTTTGTGGTTTGAGGGCTTAGCCCATACTCGTATGTACAGGCGTTATATAGCCATTTTTCCGAAAAATCATATTATTATCATTATTATTATTAAAGTATAGTTATGTGCTTATTAACATAAATGGATGCGGAACATGTAGTGTTTCCGGTGGGCGAGCATGCATAGGATCAAGGGGTTAAAAGGGGTGATCGAGCGGCATATGTATCTCGCAAGGTAATGTACAAATAGGGAAAGTAGGGTTTTAGGTTTAAGAGAATACGCGTATGTACTTACGGAAATATTGTTGTTAGTCTAATACTCAGGAGCTCAGGAGAATTGGCTGGAGAGAGTGGCGACTAGGGTTCTGTGCTCGTGAAGAATAAGTATCGCGAGGGGTAAGAGAAGGGCTTCGGAGTTGAAGTTGAGTGGGTTCTTTCTCCCTGTTCGAGACGAATTGGTTGGGTAGTTTCTGTGTTCGCGTGCGTGGCCGGAGTGGTGATCGGCCGAGGTTTTGCTATACTTTGGAATAAGCGCATTCAGGTGAGTAGCACTGATTTACAACTGGGTTTTTGTGTTTTATGTTTTCTCGAGATTATTCTGATGCATGGTTGTAGTTTAAATGATCTCTTGAGTTTTCTTTTAGTTTTCTGGAATGGCATGAAACAGAGTCGGAGACCGAAATTTATCTTGAGATTAAATATATTTAGATTAAATCCAAATATGGTTGGGAAGTCTTCTGGGAGTATTAGGAGTGTAGTGGAACAATTACAGACATAAACAAACCGGCCAGTCATGTAGATCTTGGAATAACAGAGAAATGAAAATCACAGGGGGTATCCGCTCACCTCGCGCTCATCGGCGCTCACCTAAGAGGTAGGCTGTAGACACCCCAAATTGCACTGCCAAATGAGAAAATAATAAAAACATGTAATTAGAGCTTAAAACAGGTCAAAAAAGCCTAAAAATAGAAAGAACAGGCTTTGCCCGTATTGGCTTCACGGGCCTATCTCGCCCGCAAAATATCTACGAGCAGGCGCGCCCGTAGTACCAATACGGTCACCATTGGACCGTAAATCATTTACGGGCATTACAGACACGTGCAAGTTTGGTCCTTCTCTCGATTTCCGAGCTTTATTTGAAGTCCAATATATCTTTAAACGAGGAATTAAGTATTTTATTCGCTGAAGCCACTATGGATGGGCATTATCTCTATATTTCACTCTATCCTGAGAATCAGGATATATCCTTCTGGACCAACCTTGCCCCTGGGGTGTGTCTATAAATAGAGGCTCATTCCTCTAGCTTAGGGCCACGAAATTTTGAGTCTAAGGAATCCTAAGAAGCTACAAGAGAAGAATCCCTGCTGCTCTGCCTGCTAAATCCAGGTAAGTCTCCTATCCCTTTTATTTTTCTGTCTTTTATTTTAGATGTAATAGGATCATCTCTATTGCTGTAGAATAAGGCCATATCTGTTTTTGTATTCCTAAACTTGTCTCTAAGTACCTCAAGGGTCTCTTTAGCCGTAAAACGTGAAGAGAGAACTAGGGGAAAGGGGAACAGGTGGATCCCTAGAATAGAACCCCATATCTGTTTTTTTTCCTTTTTCATAGAATAAAGCCTGTGATTGTGTTTGTGTAACCAAACCTATCTCTAAGTACCTCAAGAGTCTCTCTAGCCGTAAAACGTGAAGAGAGAACTAGGGGAAAAGGGACCAGGTGGATCCGTAGGGTAGGCCCCCTTGTGCTCTAATTTGTGAGATATGGCTGTTTTAAATATCCTGATCATGTTTTAATGCTTTTTATGATATATCTGAATGAATAACATGAATCTATGATGTTTATAGCATGAGATCCCCACTTTTTGATAAAATTTGGATTTTTCACATATTTGCACCTACAGCACTGTTTTCGTGATTTTTGTGATTTTAGGCTAGGATCTTGGATTTATCATGATCAATATGGTAGATCTGAATCAAGAAGCCTAAAAATAAATTCTAGGGTTTCATGAGATGATTTTTAAATTGTTTTTCATTATTGAGAGAAGACCCTACGGTCTAAATTCTCCCCTTTTGGTGTTTTTCATAAACGTGGGTATTTTTGGTTTTGATTTTCAAATTTAATGTGAAATTTGAGCTTTATCTATATCTTGGACTATTCAAGTTCAATTTTGAAATATTTTATAAAAATCATATTTTTCTAGATTTCTAGAATTTGACTTGAAGCCAGATTTTTGGATTTTTCACTTTAAATTGATTTTATTGGATTTTATCTCAATTTTATTTTGATCATGAAACCCTAGGAATGGTATGATCATGTTTGATAGTTCTGGATCAATCAGACTATTCATATGAAAAAACCATATATTTTTGCTTTTTTTTGTGATTTTGTGTGATTTTTATAGCAAGCTTTTTCCTTTATTTAAACATGAACAATACCTGGCAACCACCTTGTGTGGATGAATAGGGGTGCCTAACACCTTCCCCTGTTCATAACCTAATCCCCTTACTCATCTCTGGTTTTTTTTTTTAGGAGGGATATTTTGCCCTAAAATTTGCCTTTTGTGCTTATTTAATATTTTGGTGTCCATTCACACCTCAATTGAATGGTGGCGACTCTTTGTTTAATTTGATCCCGTGTGATGATTGAGGAAATCATTGGATTTGATTTTTTCCCATGTCTCACAACTGGCGACTCTGCTGGGGACTTGTGGATTTGAGCCTTTTTGGTGTTTGTTCATGTTTTTGATTTTTTTGATTTGCTTGCTATTTTGTGTTTTTAGCATGTCTTTGTTTTGCTTGCTGTTTGGTGTTCTTAAGCATGTGGGATAGGTTGTAAATCTGATTTATTGCTTAAGAATCCATGGGGGTAGAAACATGCTTAATTCTGATTCATAGGATTGTTTCTAGAAACATGCATAGGGGAGGTTTATTTTGATAAACCATGCTTATTTCTTGCTGTATTTTAATATGCATGTTCTAATTTTCAGCATGCTTTCTATGGTGTATTTTGGATATATAATATGAGCATATGTTGACATGATTTGGATGATTTTTTATGAGCATGTTTTGGGTGCTATAGGATTGCTTTATTTACTTGTTTATTTAAAATATGCTTTCCTATTATGCCTTGGTTTGTTTATGCATGGCTGCGAAAAGAGTGGCAAGGGTCTGGGACGTTGTGAATGTGACCTATGTTTACAATGCACTGTGCACCTTTTATTTTTTTACACGGCCTACCTATCACCTATAGGAAGTTGAACAAGAATGTGTGTAGCTTGGCGCACCGAGGTCGATACTTCGGAAAGCGAAAGTGAAAACATTCACCTTAGAACTTTGAGCTAATGATGTGATGATAACGTGGATCTGG
Source organism: Buxus sempervirens (assembly GCA_947561395.2). Taxonomy (NCBI): domain Eukaryota; kingdom Viridiplantae; phylum Streptophyta; class Magnoliopsida; order Buxales; family Buxaceae; genus Buxus; species Buxus sempervirens. The sequence continues at coordinate 32,580,708 of OX387184.1, read as the reverse complement.
GATTCTGGTCATCATTAGGCTTGAGTGCTAAGTTGCCATTAAGCCAAAACCCAAAACCCCTACGCTTGAAGGTGGAGTTACACGTTTTTGGCTAAATTACACAATTACGTGGGAATATGGGGTTTGTATGATTGTGGGAAGGCCGTATGCATGGCTTACAAACCAGGGCATAATGCGGATGCTATATTGAAGGTAAACAAGGTAACAAGGTAACCCTATTGTTTTACATTATTTTCATGTCATAGGGGTGTCATGGTACCCATTGGTTCGGGATAAAATTGGTCCCAAAATATGCATGTTTTTAAAATTGGTACAGCCCATAGGAAGAGTCTCTAACTCTGTTTAGAATCAATCCTACCCGATGTTCATACAAGAGTCAACAAAAGGGTACCAAATTCTTGAGTATGGTGTCAATTTGGAGGGTACATGTGCCCTCCCAAGCATGTGTTTTTACAAATAGGCCAAGGTCCACTTTGGGACAGTTTAGAAGCTCTGCAATGGGTGAACCGTACGTTTGGATGAGCAATTAAAGTGATCAAACCATGTAAAAACTGGAAAAATATAACAGAGTTCCGTAAAACCGCATTTAGTACACGGGCTGGGCTTGCCCGTATAACCTATACGGGCTGGGCTCGCCCGTGTTTTCCATACGGTCACGGCTTGCTCGTAATTTGAATACGGGCAGGGCTGGACCGTACTGTGTATACGGTTTCTCGGAATATTCAACTTTAATCAGTTTTTCCCACTAAAATATTCTTTTAACCTTTAAATAATGATAAAGAGAAACAAGTTTGAATAAAATGCTTCAAAAAAAAAATGTGAGAGAAAGGTTCCTTGGGCTTCTGAAAGCCTTTGAATTTCAGACTTTTTCAAAACTCTTGGGCCTCTGAAAGCCTTTGAATTTCAGATTTTTCAAAAAAAATCCTGGGCCTCTGAAAGCCTTTGAATTTCAGATTTTTCTCAAAAATCCCTGGGCCTCTGAAAGCCTTTGAATTTCAGACTTTTTCTCAAAAAATCCCTGGGCCTCTGAAAGCCTTTGAATTTCAGACTTTTTCTCAAAAATCCCTGGGCCTCTGAAAGCCTTTGAATTTCAGATCTTCTGGGCCTCTGAAAGCCTTTGAATTTCAGAACTTTTGGGCCTCTGAAAGCCTTTGAATTTCAGACCTTTTTCTTTTGGGCCTCTGAAAGCCTTTGAATTTCAGAACTTTTGGGCCTCTGAAAGCCTTTGAATTTCAGACCTTTTTCTTTTGGGCCTCTGAAAGCCTTTGAATTTCAGAATTTTTGGGCCTCTGAAAGCCTTTGAATTTCAGACCTTTTTCTTTTGGGCCTCTGAAAGCCTTTGAATTTCAGAACTTTTGGGCCTCTGAAAGCCTTTGAATTTCAGATCTTTTGGGCCTCTGAAAGCCTTTGAATTTCAGAACTTTTGGGCCTCTGAAAGCCTTTGAATTTCAGACCTTTTCCTTTTGGGCCTCTGAAAGCCTTTGAATTTCAGACTTTCATCAAAACATCCCTGGGCCTCTGAAAGCCTCTGAATTTCAGACCTTTTCCAAAAATATCCCTGGGCCTCTGAAAGCCTCTGAATTTCAGACCTTTTAAAAAAAAAAAAAAAAAAAACCCGGGCCTCTGAAAGCCTTTGAATTTCAGACCTTTCTCTCTTTTGTGGGATCTGTGGGAAGCCCTAGAATATTCCAACAATTCAATTCAAAAAAATAAAATAAAATAAAATAAAAAAAATAAAAAAAAAGAAGCAAATAAATAAATAAATAAAAAAATCCAAACTCGTGTTCACCCAGCTTGCACATAAGTATACCTAGACATGTGAATGAGATTAAATTGGCACTGATATTTTATCTTTATTTTGCCAGGTACTAATACACTCGCAATCATAGCTCCTGTAACCAGATCAAGAGCTCGAGCCATGAATCCCATTGAAGATGAAGTTGATGCTCCTCATCCTGATGTCGTTCTACTCCAAGAACAAGTGGCAGGACTAGCCCGAATGCTAGAGAACATACTGTCAGTACAGGCCCAACAAGTGCAGGCCCAACAAATGCAGGCCCAGAACCAGGCATCCACATCCAACCCTGCACCTCCACCCCAAGTCAATGTTCCACCTCCAGTGCAACCAACTCCTGAACCTGTCTATGAACCCACCCCTGAACCTATACTGACCAGGGATGAGACAGCTGAATCAAACAAGGCTAAGGAAAAGGAAAGGATAAGGGAAGAGGTTGAAAGAAAGTTCATGCATAAGCTAGAAATGATCCAAGATGAACTTAGGGAAGTCAAAGGGGTAAACAACTTTGGAGGCACCAATTTTGAAGACCTGTGCCTATACCCCAATGTTAACCTGCCGGCTAAGTTTAAGTGTCCAGACTTGGACAAGTATGATGGCACTGGTTGCCCCATGAGCCACCTAAAGTTGTATTGCGGTGCCCTATGCCAGTTCGGGCAGGATGAGGGCATCTTGATCCAACTTTTCCAAAGGAGCCTGACAGGAACCGCATTAAGATGGTTCGCCACTCTGGACCATGGGAAGATCAAAAGATGGAAGGACCTAGCCGATGCCTTCCTAGCTCAATACCGGTTCAATTCAGAGATCATGCCAGATAGGTACGACGTCATGAGAATGAGCAAAGGAAGGGAAGAAACTGTAAGGCAATATGCCAAGAGGTGGAGGGAGACAGCCTCCCAGGTCAGGCCACCCATGCTAGAACAGGAAATGATTTCTACCTTCATAAGCACTTTGGGTCAACCATTCTACAGCCACTTGGTGGGTCAGACCACCACTAATTTTGCAGCTTTGGTTCAGGTGGCTGACCGAATTGAGGATGGAATAAGGTCAGGCAAGATAATTGACCACTCTGCCATGATTAGCCAGCATGACCCCAACCTAAAGAAAGGAAGCGGAACAAAAAAGAATGGGAACAAGAAGGAGGGTGAGGTAAACATGGTACAGCCACCATCTGGCCCTAACAAACCCATACAAATCAATGTACCGGCTCATTTTCCTACTCCATCTCCACCTACCCAGGCCCCTATGAGGGTTAATGTTCCAACAGCACCTTCAGACCAAAAAAGGGTTTTTACCAAAGAGGAAAAGGATGCCTATTTTGCAGCAAGGAGAAATAGGGTTTTTACCCCTATTCCAATGACTCCCTCTCAATTGCTGCCCACTTTATTGCAAGGAGGGTATATCACCTTAAGAGAACCTAATCCTAATGCATCTAAGGGGAGAAATTTTGACCCCTCCACCACTTGTGATTACCATATGGGTGCACCTGGGCACCCTACAGACAAGTGCTGGCCTTTGAAACATGCCATTCAGGATTTACTAGACCAGAATACCCTGTCTTTCAATACAGGGGCTTCCAATCCTCCAAGAACAGATATTGGACAAAACCCACTGCCCCAACATCACGGGACAGGCCCATCTAATGTCATAGGAGTCATCTCTTCTGACAAAATAACCTTTGACCCATCTCAATTAATTGCTCCCATAGGGACAACAGTCAAAGTATATTTTGACAAGAGAAGTGAAGGCAAAGAAATAAACATGATTTCAAAGGGGAATGATGGTGCTGCAAAGAACATTAGCTCATCTTTGGACCGGGTCTCATCCCTCATGGCCCAGATGAACATTGCCAACCCACCTTTGGTCGTTAATTATAATCCATCCACTTTTACTCCGCCCATTCAGTCTAAGCCACCATTGGTCATAAATTGTGACCCCCTTAGTGCATCAGTCACTTCTGCAAACCCACAACCAAAACAACTTCCTCCATTGGTTGTTAATGTTCCCATTACTCAGACTTCCATTGCCAATTCCAAACTTCCCCCATTGGTGGTAAACGTCCCTAAGCCTTCCTACATTGAATCGGCTGTACCATGGAACTACAGTGAAGCATTCACCACTACATGCCCTGCAGTTGAAAGCAAGGAAGAAGTAAACCTTATGATGAGGTCAGGAAAGTGTGTAGGGGTGGAAGAAAAACAGAAAGAAACAGAGAAGGATAAAGAAGAAGGAAAAAATAAAGGAAAGGCCAAGGTAGGGGAAGATACCCCCCAGGTAGTTGACAGTGAGGCTGCTGACCTCATTAAGGTAATAAAAAAGAGTGAGTTCAATGTCATCGAACAGTTGAACAAAGTCCCTGCCCAGATCTCAATACTGGGCCTATTGTTAAACTCAGAAAAACATAGGGACTCCTTGTTAAGAATACTCCAGGGGGCCCATGTACCTAAAAACATTGAACCAGACCAACTAGGCCGGATGGTTGGGCAAATATTATCTCATAATGTTATAACCTTTTCTGAAACGGAAATTAGTCCAGCAGGATACCATCATGTGGATCCATTGCACATTGCTGTGCTCAGTAAGGGCTGCATGATAGCCCGGGTCTTGATTGATAATGGGTCAGCCCTCAATGTCTGCCCATTAGTAACCTTTGTTAAGCTCAATCTGGAGCGAAACAAAATAAAACAAAATGGAAGAATTATAAGAGCATTTGACAGCTCTAAGACACACTCCCTAGGGGAGGTTGAACTGCCGGTCACAATTGGACCGTATATTTTCAACATCACATTTGAAGTGATGGATATACCTGCGGCTTTCAACCTACTCCTAGGAAGGCCGTGGATTCATACGGCTAGGGCCATACCATCTACCCTCCACCAAAGAGTCAAGTATATTAGAGGGCAAAAGGTGATTACCGTCCTGGCCGAAAATTTGGTTCCCCCCATGTGGTCCCCTGATGTACCCTGCATTAACACGGAAATGACAGCAGATAAAATGGCGTTTCACTCTTTTCAATTTGAAGCTGTGAATTATATACCTGGGGGGTATCAGCAAAAAGAAGGAAAATTGACCTGTGCTGAAAAAATGGTCAAAAATGTATTAGAAAAGTACCATTTTCACCCTGGAAAAGGTCTGGGGATTAACCTACAAGGAAGGATAGAACCAGTTCAGGTTAAGAAGATGGTTCACAGAGCAGGATTGGGGTCCAAGCCAAGGAAATGGAAAAGTCAGGGGCAGATAGAAGCTATGAAATTCCCACACATCAGGGAAACTTTTCCTAAGCCGTCTCACATGATTCAGCTGTCTCCTCCTGAGGATCAGTCTAAACCTCCATACTACAATGTCAACCCATTCCAGAAACCCAAACCCTCCACAATACAACCATATGTTCCACCTCCACCTCCACAAGCATCTGGGGGGCCTGGGCCACAAGCCGAACAAAAGCAGGATTTTTCTGAGGACGTAGGGGCATTCTTTGCCATGACAGAAGGCAACCAAGAAAAAGTAGCAGAGGAGCTACCTTTTATTGACTGGGCTGCAGTAGAAATTCCATCTGGAACTGGCCCTACCGAAGAAGCAGGCAATGCAACTCACCCAGTATTGGTGATTTCTGATGCAGACCATGAGCTCGAGGAGCAGGCTTGTATCCCTGCCCCAGATTCTTTCATTCTGAATAATTGGGAGGAAACTCCCCTTACTTTTGAAGCCGCGTTTGTTTGGCAAACAGACATGGCTTCTAAAAAAAAAAAACTCCATTAGTGGAATGCCCTTTTCCTGAAAGCTTTAATGAGCCTTCGTCTTCAGGGAAAGATTTTGTAGAAGGCTCTCAAAAAACACAAAAAGATTTTTCAGTTTTTTCTAGAAAAGATAAAGTTTTCAAAAAGGTCCAAACCATTTATGAACCATATAAACAAACGGAATTTGATCAGGATGAGTATGACTTCGACCTTGAGCTCGACTTTGACCTAATGGGGGTTGAAGAAGAGACCGAGGACGAAGAAGACGACGTTCCAAAAGAAATCACATATCAATTAGAGCGTCATGAAAAGGGGGTCCAACCCAATATTGAAGAGACCATATCAATCAACCTAGGGACCGAAGATGACCCAAAAATAGTGAAGATTGGGGTATGCCTATCTGAGGTACAGCGGGATGAAATGATACGATTTTTGGCTGATTATGAAGATGTGTTTGCATGGTCATATCGGGATATGCCGGGGTTAGACACAGATATGGTGGTGCACAGGCTACCCATTCTACCAGACTCTAAGCCAGTTAAGCAGAAACTGAGAAGGTTAAAACCTGAATGGACATTGAAGGTTAAAGATGAAGTGGTTAAGCAATTCCAAGCTGGATTCTTAGCAGTTTCCACATACCCCGAATGGCTTGCAAATATAGTGCCAGTACCAAAGAAGGATGGAAAGGTCAGAATGTGCGTAGATTATAGAGATTTGAATAAGGCAAGTCCAAAGGATGATTTTCCACTTCCACACATTGACATCTTGGTGGATAACACCGCTGTACATAGCTTGTTCTCATTCATGGACGGGTTTTCTGGGTACAATCAGATTAAGATGGCTAAGGAAGATCAGGAGAAGACAGCCTTTATCACCCCTTGGGGTACCTTCCACTACACTGTCATGCCATTTGGACTTAAGAACGCTGGGGCAACCTACCAGAGGGCCATGACAGCCTTATTCCATGATATGATCCATAAGGAGATGGAGGTTTATGTGGATGATATGATAGCCAAATCATGTGAAGAAGAAGACCACTTGATCAGCTTGAAGAAGGTATTTGACCGGCTTAGGAAATACAGTCTAAGGCTTAACCCTGCTAAGTGTGTCTTTGGGGCTACGTCAGGAAAATTATTGGGTTTTATAGTAAGCAGAAGAGGAATTGAGATTGACCCAGCTAAAGCTAAAGCCATCATTGAAATGCCATCACCTAGAACCGAGAGGGAAGTTCGGGGCTTTCTTGGAAGGATTCAGTATATAAGCCGGTTCATAGCACAGCTCACCGCTATCTGTGAACCAATTTTCAAACTTTTAAGAAAGAATAACCCGACAGTCTGGAATGATGATTGCCAAGAAGCCTTTGACACAATAAAGGAGTACTTATTGAACCCACCTGTGCTAGTGCCACCAACTCCAGGAAGGCCATTAATTCTATACTTGTCTGTTTTGGAGACATCAATGGGGTGTGTCTTAGGACAGCATGACGATACAGGCAGAAAGGAGAGGGCGATTTACTACCTAAGCAAGAAATTTACAGAATATGAAGCAAAGTATTCCCCCTTAGAGAAGACTTGTTGTGCTTTAGTATGGGCAACTCAGAGACTAAGGCACTATTTCCTTAGTCATTCCACCTTATTGATATCCCGCATGGACCCTTTGAAGTATCTATTTGAGAAACCGGCTTTAACTGGCAGAACAGCAAAGTGGCAGTTGTTACTCTCTGAATTTGACCTCACCTATATCACACAGAAGGCCATTAAGGGTCAAGCTATTGCAGATCACTTAGCCGCACACCCTTTACCAGAATACCAACCCTTAAAGACCAACTTCCCTGATGAGGCAATCCTGTTTGCTGAAGAGGAAGAAGGTGAAAGCTCATGGCAAATGTTTTTTGATGGGGCCGCCAATATGAATGGAAATGGAATAGGGGCTGTATTGATCAAGCCAGATGGGGCACATATCCCGATCGCAGTGAAGTTAAGGTTCCAATGCACAAACAATATAGCAGAGTATGAAGCATGCATAATTGGGTTACAAGCAGCCTTAGATCATGAAGTAGAGGAACTTGACGTATATGGGGATTCGAGTCTTATCATCTTCCAAACAACTGGTGAATGGAAGACCAAGGATCACAAATTGATCCCCTATCACCAGTATTTGGAAGAAATAAGCACCAAGTTTACTCGAATTTCCTTCAATTATATGCCAAGGGCCAAAAACCAGTTTGCAGATGCTCTAGCAACATTGGCTTCAATGGTCAGTATGCCAGAAGGGGTTGATATTAGACCATTAGAAATTGAAGTCAGGGATGAACCAGCTTACTGCCTTGTTCTAGAAGAAACCCCAGAAGAAGAAGTACCATGGTTTCAAGACATTAAGAACTTTCTGAATGATCGAAGTTTACCAGAAAATGTCACCTCTACAGAAAAAAGAACAATACAGAGGCTGGCAGGACAGTTCTTACTAAGTGGTGGGCAGTTGTACAAAAGATCACACAATGATATACTACTTAGATGTGTTGCAAAAACTGAGTCAGAGAGGATAGTTGAAACCGTACATGGAGGAGTGTGTGGACCCCATATGAATGGGCATATGCTTGCCAAGAAGATTCTGCGATTGGGATATTACTGGTCGACTATGGAGCATGATTGCTATATGCACGTTAAAAGGTGTCATTTATGCCAAGTGTACGCGGATAACAAGCATGCGCCCCCAAGTGAATTACACAGTATGACATCTCCGTGGCCTTTTTCTATGTGGGGTATAGATGTCATTGGAATGATCTCTCCAAAGGCATCAAATGGACACAGGTTTATACTTGTAGCAATTGATTACTTCACCAAGTGGGTAGAAGCGGCTTCTTATGCAAACATTACGAGTAGCCATGTTCTTAAGTTTTTGAAGCACAACATCATTTGCCGCTATGGTTTGCCAAGTGCCATAGTAACAGACAATGCTTCAAACCTTAAGAACAAAGACATGAGGAAGATGTGTGAACAATTTCAGATTACCCACCACAAGTCAGCACCTTACAGACCGAAGATGAATGGGGCAGTGGAAGCAGCGAATAAGAATATAAAGAAGATTATTCAGAAAATGGTAGTGAGTTTTAAAGATTGGCATGAAATGCTGCCACTTGCTCTACATGCTTACAGAACCTCAATCCGGACTTCTACAGGGGCAACCCCATACTCCTTAGTCTATGGAATGGAAGCAGTTTTACCAGTGGAAGTGGAAATACCTTCACTAAGAGTGCTAATGGAAGCAGAATTAGAAGAAGCTGAATGGATACAGTCTAGACATGATCAACTCAATTTAATAGAAGAAAAACGTTTGAAGGCACTTAGTCATGGCCAATTATATCGGAAGAGGATGGCTAGGGCTTACAATAAAAAAGTGAAGCCCAGAACTTTCCAAGAAGGAAATTTGGTATTAAAGAAGATTTTACCCTTTTTGGAAGATCCTCGTGGAAAGTTCAAACCAAATTGGGAAGGACCTTATGTGGTCAAGAAAGTCTATCAGGGGGTGCTCTCATCTTAACAGAAATGGATGGGAAGGATTTTCCTGAGCCAATTAACTCTGATGTAGTAAAGAGATATTTTCCATGAATGAATATTACTAGGAAAGGATCTGAGGCCATTGTTCTTTATATCCCAAAATTTGAATCCCTAGTCAAACCAATTTGAGCCTGTTCGTATTTTTTTGTTAAACCCAAACTGGACTTACAGCCTTATACTGGGGCAAAGCCAATAAGGGCAAGGCCAAGAGGGGCAAAAAGAAAAAAAAAAAGAGAAGAAAAAATTTGAAAAAAAAAAAAGAAAAAGAAAAAAATAGGGGCAAATAAATGCCAAATACAAAAGAAGGGGAATGAGATTGAATTCACCATGACTGTAAGTCCAGTTGACCCATTTTCACACTTAGAAAATTTTGAGCCTTTAATACCTTTTCTTTCATAAACCGAACCTAGCCTTTGTTTCGTCCTATTATTAAGACCTCGGTGATTTTAGTATATTCATTCAACTTTCAGAGTAGGATTGGTGATGACGGAATGCAGAGGCCAACCCTAGTGAAAACCGTAATTGGCACTAGGGGCGAGAAGGGCAAGAAAAAAAAAAAGAAAAAAAAAAGAAAAAAAAAAAAAAGAAAAAAAGAAAAAAAAAAAAGAAGAAAAGAATCAAGGGTTGAGTTGATCATGGGGTCTAAGTTTCAAATCAGCATGAGCACTGGAAACTGAGCAGATTAGCAAGGCCAATCATGAAGGAAAAATCATTAGGGGATGATTCTAAAGGTCACGGGGTAGACAAATTTGGTCTTTCCCTATTGGTTGGACTACCCTTTTCATTATTCAACCTGATTTTAATTCCTTTAATTATATGTGATTAAGTGTTTTGGATCAGCTTTCAAAAAAAAAAAAAAAAACTATACTTTGGCCAGTGATGAGAAATCAAATACTTTTTCATAAAACTTCTGTTTTTATAAGCATCTGAGAATTCTGAGGCCAATAATATAAAACCTATTTTTGAATTAAATCTAATATCTTTCCACTAATGGAGTTTGCTTTTGTAAAAAAGGTATGGAAAAAATGAAAGAAAAAAAAAATGATGAAAGAATCTAATCCCTACTCCCTAACTGCTCCTCAAGCTCTCTAATCCTAGCTGCCTGAGTTGCAATGATTCCAGAAGCACCCTCTGCATCAGGATCACTCAAAAAGGAGATGACCTCATCTGAAAAAGAAAGTTTGATCTTCAACGCCCTAAGGTCAGCCAAGGAATCCTGATACTTCTTCCGCATCACACGGACTTCAAAGCGACGAGCCTGCCTTTGTTCTTCAAGTTTCTTCTCCATGGCAATGCGGCCAGACTTCTGCTCTTCAAGCTTCCTCTCCAGAACAAGGACTTTTATCCTAAGTTCTTGAGCCTCCCGTACCCATATTTGTTGAAGCCGCTTATGGGTTGCCCTTTCTGACTCCAGAATGTCCTCATAAGTAGGAGGAAGAATTGCAGGAGGATCCTCTGGTACTGGGGCATGACTCTGCACCTGTTCCTTGATCCAGAAGTGATAGTCCTTCACATGGGACTCAGAAAAGACTGGACCCCGCAGAAAGCAAACATAGGACCACTCTTTCATTAATTGAGCATTTAGCCCCATGGTGGCTGAAGTAAGTGGCCCTATAAAGCTCTCATAACCTGTGGGAATCATAATTCCCTGGGTCGCTCCAAATTGCCGAAGAACCCTCAAAGGAAGATAGAGAACAGCAGATTTCAAGCCTGCTAAGACCAGAAAGTTTTTATCTCTAAAGCTGATCACTGTCTCTGGAGTGGGCTGATAAGTGCCAGGCCATCTCACTTGATCATCCTGGAGAGTACCCAAGAAAGCGAACCAGCCTTGCTTGCCACCTTGGATGTTAGGACATCCCCTATTGCTCATCAAAACAGGAACTTTCAATCTTGGAAAGAAGCGGCGAGTTATTTCTTCAACTTGGCTAAGATGGTCAAGCAACCAAAGCTGCAGAAAAAGGGAGTATTTCAATTTATTTCCAAAAAGAAAAAAAGAGAGAAGAAAAAAAAAAAAAAAAATACATGCATATTTTACCTGTAGGATAGGGGCGCAGGCAAGGAAGCGTTTCTTCTTCCTGAAATAACAATCAGTAAGAGCCTGATATATCTCTGCTAGGATCATAGGGGCCAACCTCTCACGTTCCCTAACCTGACAGATAACTGAGATAAGAGCCAAGTCAACCTGGTCATCACCCCGTGGAAAAAGCAGCTGATTGACCACTATCAGGGTCAATGCATTAAACCTAGAGTCCTTGTCATTACTCATCAGAAGTTTTTCAGTCAAAAAGGTCTTGGACAAGGTCAACAGTGCATCAGAATTTCCTAAGTCCTTCTTCCCTATACCCAAGAAAGTGGAAGCCTCTTTTTTATAACTAAGCTTTAGGGGTGGGTTCACAACTTTTTCAGAAAATCTAAGGCCAAGGATGGTTTCAATCTCTTCTATGGTAGGAGTCATCTCTTTATCATCAAAACGGAAGAGATTCAGCTCAGGTACCCAATGGCCTATCAAAGCTTCAATGATTTCCCACTTAAAGGGAATTTTAGGGAGGTGTAGGATGTGTCCTAAGTGGATGGAATCCCAACGAATCTCCTCATCAAGGGTCATGGAGTTAACCCATCTATCATAAAAGGAATCCACAATATTGTACCTGGTAAGATTAGGAGGTTTTGATCTAACAGGTTGTCTTGCAGGAGGAGATTCAACGGCAGGAGAAAGCGGCGTAGGGGAAGCCATGGAAGCGCCAAAGAAGCCAAGGAAAGCGAGAAAAGACGTGCTCAGAGAGTTTTCCAATCAATAAAAGTGTCACAATGACGTTCCCTAGGAGTTTATATAGAAAAAATCGCAAGGCAGTAAATTCCGTAATTATATTACGGGCAAGGCGCGCCCGTATAGGCATTACGGACACGCCTGACCGTGAAAACCTCACGGGCAAGGTACGCCCGTAGTAATTTTACGGGCACGGCTTGCTCGTAGTATAAATACGGTTCCTTCGAAAAAATGCAAAAAAATGGGAATTTTTAATTTCCTTAGTTTTCTAAGCTTCACCTGTCCCTGTTTTAACATTCATCAGGTAATAAATACTATAAATAAAGAAGAAAGAACACAAATGAAAATAAATCAAACTTCTTTTATATACATGAATGTTTACATCACTTTTACCAAAAAATACAAGTGTATATGAATAATCCTAATCTAATGACCATGCAGGTCCGACCCTACTGCCACGGCCTCGTCCTCTGCTTCGTCCTCGGCCTGAAGATCGCCTGCGCTCAAAGACATGCCGCACCACATTGCGGGCTGTGCTACGCGGCATCCTGCTCAAAACAGACTGAACATCATGCCACATATATAAAGGTACAAGGCCAGCAGTGGGATGATCAGGAGGGACATACCCTGAAGTATCTACATCAGAATCAGTACGGGAAGACTCCTCTGACGTATCCACAGCAGCATGCGTCTCCTCGATATCCTCCATAGTAGGACTAGCAAGGGCAGAGGTCTCAGGCTCAGTAGCAGTCATCTCTACCCCAGGCTCTACAGGATCAGCTGTAGCCTCCGCCATCACCGCAGTCTCCACGGTAGGCTCTACCACAGCGGCGTCCACAGCCGAATCCATATCAACATCAGCAGATGTAGCAGGAGCCGTCTCAGCTACTGGGGCAGACTCTGGCACATCAGCAGCAGCAGGTACAATATCAGCCTCGACCTCAGGCTCTGCTGCAGGAACCTCCACTGGACTAGGAGACGTCACGAACTCCACCCGTGCCACAGAAAACACCTCATCCCGGAAATGCATAGGCACGGGTGAAGCAGGTGAAGAAGGGCCAGCTGTGTACGCCTGAAACTAAGAGAAAAATTCAGTTAGAACAAGACAAACAAATACAAAAGCAGGAATGGAAATAAAAGAAGAAATTAACCTGAGTATCAGATGGACCCGCCTGGTCCTGTGCATCAGATGGACCCGCCTGATCATGTACATCAGATGGACCCTCCTGGCCCTGGGTTCTGGCTAGCTGCCCCCGGAGATCTGAGATGGTAATATAGAGGGCATCCCGCTCGGCGATCGCGGCGTCACGCTGGCGCTCTAGATCAGCATAGCGAGACCGGATCTCTGCCAACTGAGCCTCCTGAAATAGAGAAGAAAGAAGTCAGAAAAATGCTAACGACAGATGAAATAGAAATAGAAGATCACAAAAGAAGAAAGCATACCGTGGTGTCGTAGGCCCTAATCACTACCCCTCCTATCTCCGTGACTCCGCCACGGACAGGCATGGGTGACATGAGGCACCCAACAGAAGATCGCCTGAACCATGCATCATAGTCACCCTCCTCCAATAATGTCTCTGCCTCAGTCCAATCTAAGAACTGGGCAGGATCAACAAGCATAGGAGGATAGAGAGGAGTAGTATCTGGCGGGATGGCAGGAATCCGTGGCTCTCCCACATGCTGAAAGAAGAAGCGCTTGCCGCAATACCAGATGCTGCCCAGCTGACCAATAAAGAAATGGTATCTCTGTCGTCTCTGGTCAGGGACAAATGCATCATCTCTGGCTGCCTGCAGGGCTAGCACCTCATGAATGTCCTCCATCCTGGGGACAAATAGCTGAAAAACAGAACAAGACATCAGATATGCGATCCAGGAAGAAAAGAAAAGAAGAAAGTAGAGAAATTAAAGAAGATTACCTCAGACCGGTATAACCTGTCTAAGTGGGCCCGGACGGACCTGGGACGACTCTTTTCAGAGTCGTGCTCTACATGACACCATCTAAGTGCCATGGGATACGTCTCCTCAGGCATCGTAGAGGTAGGGCGGAAATAGGGAATATAAACCCTAGCAAAAAACTGCAAGAAAGAAGAAAATAGTCAGAAGAATATAAAATGAGAAATAAAAGAGATAAAGAAAAAGAAGGGAAATAAGGTTCACCTGCAAGAAGGGCCAGAAGAACCTGCACCCAACTCCAGCCCCTCTGGAAGTAGAGAGGCCACTCACTGATCGGCGCAGGCCAGCCAGAATAGTACCAAATATGAGTGGGCCCCAGGCGTACCTCCTCGCCCGCTGCAAATCTCCCAGAAGACTCAAGAAGTGAGGACTAACTGAAGTCGTGTCCTCTGGGAAGAAGCAGGATCCCATCATATACAGAAAAAGAAATCGGAAGGCGAAGGGGAACACATGGTCACCGGTAGCAAGCTGGCCAAACTGCCTCCTACTAAAAGTCTCTCTCAGCCATGTCAGAGACAATCTAGCTCTCCCCCGATCCCATGCCTCAGGAGGCAGCACAATATATCCAAGATAAGCTGCAATCTCATCAGCCTCTGGCATAGTCATCTCAGTAATAACATCACCGATCATCCTAATCCCGGTGATGAGTGTGAAATCAGAAGGCCGGATCCCAATCTCAATATCTGGAAAGTGGAAGCTCAATGTCTCTAGGAAAAACCTCTCCAACAATGCAGCAATGAGGGCTCGATCTAAGCGTACGTCCGGGATGGTGATAAACATACCAAAACCATACAATCCTAGCTCCCGACGATAGGCCGAACTACAAGCTCTCAAAAATCTAGTGAAGCTGGCCCAGCTCCCCCTATAATGGGACATCGGATACTCCAAAGGGATATCCGCCCTAACACATGCTGAGGGATGAGTCCTCAAACCATGCAGAAGATCGGTATCCCTAATCTGGGCAGCCACCTCCTCAGGGATCTCAACCCTGGTCCTGGCCTCATCTCTGCCACGGCCCCCTCTGCGGCCTCCTCTATGGCCATCATCATGGCCTCCATCTCTGCCTCTAGCTCTGCGTCTGATACGGCTTCTATCTCTGCCCGAAGCCTCAACTGTCGGCTAAAGGAACAATTGGAAAGAAGAAAAGGATCAAGGAGATGTTTTTTGTAAAAGAATGTTAAATTCAGAAGGATTAGAGAATACCTCTGGGGTCGCCTCACGCGAATCCCCAGAAGGGAGATCTGGGACATCAGAATCTGAATCCCTCTCTGCCCTCGAAGACGAGGCCACATCAGCAGGATCACGCCTAACTCTCGAAGAGGAAGGCTCATCCGCAGGATCCCTAGAAGCTGATCTAAGGCGGGCCATCTACGGTTCAAATCAGGGAGATGTTAATTATTCTTGTTAAAATTTTATTGTTTGATCTTTATTCTAACCAAGTTTAATTGATTGGCAGGAAAAAGGAAAAATTGGGAAATGAAAGAAAAGTGTTTCAGAAACTCCTGATCAAATCATGAATCCCCTAAAGGAGTTTATTTTAAGAAATTTTATTGTTCTATTTGGTGGCATCTGCTTTAACCAGGATGATTCAACATTTGGATAGATTAAGGACAAGAAGTTCACGTTCTCATTGTCTGCAGAATAATCAGTTATGAATTAAATGGGAATTTGGAATATGTTCTCAAAGTCCATACAGATACAAACGACAAGTTTCGAAAAAGACAGATATTAAAGCACTTCAAAAATTTGGGAATATGCGTCATGCTCAAGAACAGGAAATTGCATAAAAGGAACGCATTCTCACATGGCATTCAAAATCATGCAAACACATAGGTAACAAGCCTCAGGTGAATCATGGACAGAACAATTGGGCATTAAATCATGAAGCAAATACAACAATTCAAAGATCAAAACAGGGATTCTCCATAATCAGAATTTCAGCAATTTAAATAGCTCAAGTATGGATCGAATATGCATTGAAGATTAGCCGATAGTCATGAGAATTTTCAAAAAAGGGTATTAGCATAAGAATCAGATGTTGAATCATGAGACAGTTCAGAATTTCTACAATCAAGGATAGAGAATCAAAACAGGAAATGGAATAGCTCATTAATGAACAGAAAAATCTAAAAAGAGACATACCTGTTTATCTGAATTTCGAAAAAAGAATGTGAGCTTGGTCTCACCAGAGCAAGGAGTTGCTCAATCACAGGAGCCGTCCACTGTCGGTTACTGCTTCAAAGGATCACCCAAGGGAGCAAGCAATGTTCAGATAATGGGAGAAGAGCAACAGTCGCCGAAGGAACAGTGCTCACCGAAGGAACAATGGTCACCGGAGAACAGTGAGAATCGCCGGAAAAAAATGAGAAGCTCGCCGGAGAACAATGATCGTCGGAGGGACTATTGAGGAAGAAGGAGAAGAGGCCGGAGAAGAAAGCACGGTCAAGAAGAAATTAGGGCCAAATACGAGCAGAAATGAAGAAAGGCCGCGGTCGCGAGTCTTAAGAAGAGAGTAAAATCCGTAAACTCAGTACGGGCTTCAGACGCCCGTAAAACCCCTACGGTCCCAGTTACCCGTGAAACCTCTACGGGCAGGGTCTGTCCGTAAGCACCATACGGGCGAAGCCAAAAATTGCATATTTTTATCATTTTCTCACATTTTTAAGAGATTAATGTACATATTAGTTGTAAGTTGCAAGGATTGCCACCTTACCCACTTTTGTTTAAAAATTTTGTCTCAAATCTCACTTCATAGCCCACAAGTGCTCAGTGAGAGGAGAGAGGAAGATTTGGCCCTTAAGCTGAGGGATTTCTTAGCAAATCTTCCACAATCAATTATTTTTTTTCAAAAATCATCCCTTTAATCCTTGCAAAGTGCAATTGATTATACAAGAATCTCAGAAAGTGCAATTGGCGGGTCTTTTTGCTCTCTGCTTGTAATTGGTTCCAATTACCAGCAAAGAGGGGGCAGCTGTAGACACCCCAAATTGCACTGCCAAATGAGAAAATAATAAAAACATGTAATTAGAGCTTAAAACAGGTCAAAAAAGCCTAAAAATAGAAAGAACAGGCTTTGCCCGTATTGGCTTCACGGGCCTATCTCGCCCGCAAAATATCTACGGGCAGGCGCGCCCGTAGTACCAATACGGTCACCATTGGACCGTAAATCATTTACGGGCATTACAGACACGTGCAAGTTTGGTCCTTCTCTCGATTTCCGAGCTTTATTTGAAGTCCAATATATCTTTAAACGAGGAATTAAGTATTTTATTCGCTGAAGCCACTATGGATGGGCATTATCTCTATATTTCACTCTATCCTGAGAATCAGGATATATCCTTCTGGACCAACCTTGCCCCTGGGGTGTGTCTATAAATAGAGGCTCATTCCTCTAGCTTAGGGCCACGAAATTTTGAGTCTAAGGAATCCTAAGAAGCTACAAGAGAAGAATCCCTGCTGCTCTGCCTGCTAAATCCAGGTAAGTCTCCTATCCCTTTTATTTTTCTGTCTTTTATTTTAGATGTAATAGGATCATCTCTATTGTTGTAGAATAAGGCCATATCTGTTTTTGTATTCCTAAACTTGTCTCTAAGTACCTCAAGGGTCTCTCTAGCCGTAAAACGTGAAGAGAGAACTAGGGGAAAGGGGAACAGGTGGATCCCTAGAATAGAACCCCATATCTGTTTTTTTTCCTTTTTCATAGAATAAAGCCTGTGATTGTGTTTGTGTAACCAAACCTATCTCTAAGTACCTCAAGAGTCTCTCTAGCCGTAAAACGTGAAGAGAGAACTAGGGGAAAAGGGACCAGGTGGATCCGTAGGGTAGGCCCCCTTGTGCTCTAATTTGTGAGATATGGCTGTTTTAAATATCCTGATCATGTTTTAATGCTTTTTATGATATATCTGAATGAATAACATGAATCTATGATGTTTATAGCATGAGATCCCCACTTTTTGATAAAATTTGGATTTTTCACATATTTGCACCTACAGCACTGTTTTCGTGATTTTTGTGATTTTAGGCTAGGATCTTGGATTTATCATGATCAATATGGTAGATCTGAATCAAGAAGCCTAAAAATAAATTCTAGGGTTTCATGAGATGATTTTTAAATTGTTTTTCATTATTGAGAGAAGACCCTACGGTCTAAATTCTCCCCTTTTGGTGTTTTTCATAAACGTGGGTATTTTTGGTTTTGATTTTCAAATTTAATGTGAAATTTGAGCTTTATCTATATCTTGGACTATTCAAGTTCAATTTTGAAATATTTTATAAAAATCATATTTTTCTAGATTTCTAGAATTTGACTTGAAGCCAGATTTTTGGATTTTTCACTTTAAATTGATTTTATTGGATTTTATCTCAATTTTATTTTGATCATGAAACCCTAGGAATGGTATGATCATGTTTGATAGTTCTGGATCAATCAGACTATTCATATGAAAAAACCATATATTTTTGCTTTTTTTTGTGATTTTGTGTGATTTTTATAGCAAGCTTTTTCCTTTATTTAAACATGAACAATACCTGGCAACCACCTTGTGTGGATGAATAGGGGTGCCTAACACCTTCCCCTGTTCATAACCTAATCCCCTTACTCATCTCTGGTTGTTTTTTTTTAGGAGGGATATTTTGCCCTAAAATTTGCCTTTTGTGCTTATTTAATATTTTGGTGTCCATTCACACCTCAATTGAATGGTGGCGACTCTTTGTTTAATTTGATCCCGTGTGATGATTGAGGAAATCATTGGATTTGATTTTTTCCCATGTCTCACATAGGCGCCCCGTTAAACACGACCCACCGCCAAGCTCACGCCCGGCTGGCGCTCATCTCGCACTCAGCAGAAAACCCTGCGCTCATCTCGCGCCCACCTCACGCCCATCTCGCGCTCGGCTCACGCTCACCTAGCGTCGAGTGAGCGGTAGGTCGATTTTACTCCATTTCTTCACCGCCGACCGGCGCTCACCTCGCGCCCACCTCAGGAAGTGAGCGGCTGACCCTATTTTGCTTACTGAATTGGAGATTTGATTTAACTAAGAGTATTTGGGTTACTTGAGGATTAAACCACTTCACTATTCACTTGTTTGGGAACCCTGGGAATCTATTTTGCCTTGGAAACTATTAGAGGAAAATTTAGTGAACTTCTTAAAAGCTTTCAAGTTGAGTTTAGGTTATTCATGAATGTTATGCCGGATACCAAACCACTAAGAGTTACTAGTTACATTTCCTCTGTTTTATACACTGTTTTGATTGAGGAGTTATTCTATTCTGGTTTCACTGGTTTGGAAACTTTAAATGTATTGTAAAGATTTCCTTGGTATGACTGAATTGAGTTTTACTTTCAAATGACATGTGTTACGGAAATGAGAAAATACTGAAAGTACTTGAGGTACTGCTTGGTCCAGAGGGACAGGTGATGAATTGTGATGAGTTTTACATGATGTGGAATGAATGATTTTATTTTGATATTGGAATTGAGATTATACGATGTTTTACTGTTTTGGTCTAGCTTGTCCTGGATCCAGATGTTTAAGCTTAGTAATGTGATGTTATTGTTGGTTGTTGGAATTGCATGGCCTTGTGTGTTGCCACGACCGGTGTAGAGCAGCCAGAAACCCTGAGTAGGCCTGGTTGTCAATGCAGAAACCCGGGGAGTAGGCCTGCATTGGATGACGAAACCCTGAGTAGGCCGTCATTTCAAAGTTCCGAAACCCTGAGTAGGCTGGAACTGTGTACATGGAGGTGTGGAGTGTCTACTTGGCATGTTTAATTTATCAACTAAACGATAGTCATGACATTGACCAATCGATGTGTTACCGTACTTAACTGAGATGTGATTTGTTTGATTAGAACCAGTCTTGAATTTCGATTTGAGAATTGATGTTGATTGTTTAACCGTATTCAGCGTTTGTCGATGCATAGTTTAAATTGTGATCAACTATTTCTGCATGCATGTGCTACTCACTGAGATATTCGTATCTCACTCCGTTGTTTGTCTTGTTGTTTTTCAGATACTCGTGGTGAGGCGGTTACTGGGGTAGATCCTGCTGAGCCTTATAGGGAGGAGGATTACTATTACCTTCCTTAGACTAGTAGGTTATCTGTTCTGAATTTGAGAACTTTGAATAAATTGAGATGTATTAAAGTTTAATTGGGGTTGAACCATACGATTCTAGTTCAGTTTAAATGTTACAATTTTGCATAAATGGAAATGTGCACTCTGTCTGGTTATAGCTATATGATTATCCAGCGATCATAAATTGATTAACGATCCTTGCCTAACCTCCGTGAGACGTGTTATATCTTTATTGAACAACACGGATCCGGGGTGTTACACCTAGCCATATCTTTGATCTTGAACTATTGAAGGTTCGTGAAGATGGGACGCTTGAAGAGTGTCCTATCTAAATCCTTGATAGAATAGAGCAAGTTGTCCACACCAAGACGGTGTTGTTGGTAAAAGTTTTGTGGAAACACCATATGGTAGAGGAAACTAAATGGGAGAACGAAGTCAAAATGAGAAGGAAGTACCCTGTACTCTTGAGTGAATCACAAGGTAAATTTTGAGGATGAAATTTTCTTTCTAGGAGGGTAGAATGTGAAACCCCGTCCCAATACTCTTAGCACACCCTAACCAGAGAGTGTGATGTGTAGGTAAAGCTGGGGAAGCCTAAAGCCCAAAGCCAGTCAAAGTGACTAAGCCCCGGGTGTGCGCATGGTGAAATCGTAGCACAGGAAAATTTGGAGTCGCCACCGCCTGATGGGGTGTAGGCGGACTCTTGGGTGCCTAAGTTAGTCTATTGGGCTGGTCTGCGGCTTGAGATTCTAGGTAAGGTCTCGGTTACGGTCCGGGGAAGTCCGTAGACACCCCGGTCCGCCTCGTCGGTTGACGGGTCCCGTAGGTTCCTCCTGGTTTGAGTCAACTCACTGATTTCTCTCCCGATTCCTAATCTGGCATGCAATTGGGTTAAGTCTGGCGGGACCGCCTAAGTGGTGTGGGTCCCTTTAATTGTTTTTATCTTGCTTAATTTAAGTGGTCTGAGTCTGATTGGGTGGGCCCCGTTGGAAGGCCTACAGTGTCCTTGGTAGGCTTGTTTAAGCCCACATGCCTTTGGTGGGCCTCTGTATAGCCTAGGTGGCCCTTTGTGCTTTGGTTAAGTATATTGATTTTACTTATTTGTTCAAATTTGGAGTTTTAATTGGCTTTCATGCAAAAGTGTGCCTGTATTGGTTTGCGGGCCCCTGGGTGGGCCTCACAGTGGTGACCGAAAGATTTTTAATGATCTTGCTTAAGTTTGCAAAAGTGATTTGGACGTTGGGCTTGGGGCCCGTAGTCCAGATTTGGGCTTGAAAGCCCAGGTTATGTGAAGTTAGGGTCTTGAACCTTTACTTTCTGGGTTAATGGGCTTGGCGGGCCCGGTAGGCCCTTGCCCTTGGTCTCGACCAAACCATGCTAAGTTATGGATCATGCTTCACAAAATGGGTTCGGGTGGGCCGCATTAGGTTTGGCCCGCCCGGCTTGGTTAGTTAATTCACTTATGTTGCTTATTTTACATGCAAAAGGGCTCATTGGGCTTGGTGGGCCCTGTTGGAAGGCCCACTAATGTTCCTGGTTGGACCGATGATCTATGTCCCATGTTGGGTTGCCGGGTCACCCAGAAACCCTATTGGTTCACTTGGTCTTATTGAAAACTTCCTTCAAATACAGCAATACCAAAGAGCACACAAAATAGCACTTTTGTTATGTATCCGGCTTGCCCTGTCGGCTACACACAAGCCATAAGTGATCCGACCTGAGTTGCCGGATCACCTTACAATTGCACTTTTTCGGGGTTTTGCAATTGAGGTTGTTTCAAGGCCTTCCTAGGGGGTTTCTACAAGTTGTGTGGGCCCATGAGAGGGCCCACATTGGTTCAGATGTAGGGGACTCATCACTTTGGCTCCCTTTGGGATTTCCCAGCAAAGGCAAGGGGGCATTGGGGCTGCTGCCCCTCATCTCTTCCCAGCAACATGCAGCAGTGGGATAGGGATCTTAGCACCGCTAGCTGGGTGTCTACACCTCACTGAACAATGAGCAACTAAAGCCCAACAGCAAGGTCTATCATATTACATTGCTCTAGCACAAGCACACAATGTTGTAACATCATGGAATAGCAATCAATACAAGAATGGGAATTGCAACTAATATGAAAAGACTATAACACATTAAGTGAGGGAGGGACTCATGGGGATTGCGTATACGTATTGCATGCACTCAAGAAAGCTACACCACCAAGCATGTCACTTATATATCGATGAAAGCAAGTAATAAAACCTGCTGCAAATGCACAGGGCAGCAACCATTAGGGAAGATTCGGACATGCCAATGAGGGTGGGAGGTGCATGGAGATCAGGTGAGGGGGTGCATGCATGTCTAATGCCCAAATGGTTGGGTTTAGGAGCATAACAAGCGAACAAATCTGCTGGGAACAGCAACTATCCTGGGGTTTTAGGCCAGCTAGAATGGAATGGAAAGGCATGGAGATTGGGGGGGAAGAGGAAGCATATCAGCACCCAAAACAGCAAACTAACTAAGCAAGCAAATTAACATGTTTATGCATACAAGAAGTAAGGAAAGAAAGTAAAGGAAAATGCTGTAGAGAAGCTGGGACAGCCACTGTGGTGGGGGTTTTAGGCATGGGGAAGGGTGTTAAACGGAAGGCAAGAATAGCATACACGCCATAACAGGGAGGTGTTGTAGGGGGTGAGGGGAGCATGTATTGAAACCTAAAAACCGTAAGCTAGAGGGGCAACTAGGGATGGGTTGGTACACACGACAGTGGTAGGTTGGCTTGGTAAAAACAGTAGCTAACATGTGCATATATATGCATTCAAAACAGTCAAATAAAAACATGGCACGTGTGAACAATCAAACGGAAGAAAAATCATGCTGTAAATATTAGGAACAACAGCAAACCTAAGGGGTTTACACATGCAAAAGGGGGGCTAGAAATGGTGGGAAAGTGGGGTGGGGAAGCATGCTTACTAATGTAAATCAGTAGACAAAAGGGGGTACGGGGAGCATGACAATGGCTGGGTATGTAGGGTGTTGGCATACAAAAAATACAGCGAGTATTTTTCATCCCCAAAACTACCAAAAAACCTCATGAGAGAACTCATGCTCAAATATCTACATGGAGGCACCTTAGGATTGGGGGACAAGCAAATGGCCATACCTTTGGCTCCAACAAATGCCATGCATGGGATTTATAAGATGCTTTTCAGCACCCGAAAATATATGCACATACATGAAAACAGTAGCTAGTATATATCCAAAACTTGATCAACCATGCATATAAAACACCCAAGCAAGGAAGCAGGCTTCACACATTCATAAAGAGAACAAAACTGCCACTGGTGCTCGAAACTACAGATTTTAAGAGGGAGGACGGGGGGAGACATATTAGCATCCAAAAAACAGTAGTATACATGGTGATGCACTAGCTATGGGGAGCATGTTACTGAGCAAGATGACAACATATTAAAGTGGGGGAACTAGGGAGCATGCTGAAGTTACAGCCCAGAACAGCAAGCCAAAGAAGGGTACGGCCAGCATGAAAAACCCAAAAAAAGTGATGAAAAAGCAAGGGAAAAGCTAAACAGAAAATCAGATTCAGAAGGGGAATGGGGGGTTACTTGGGGGTACATTAGATCTCCATACCAAGGGGAACATGCTCCCCCACAAATAACTCAAGCAAAGCCCAAAACAGTAGCTTGAATGACCCCAAATGAAGCAATAAAACTTCTCATCCTCCCATGGGGTCGTGCATGGGGTCTCCCTTACCTCTGGAGACCTCTATGTTACCAAAAAAAAAGAAAGAATGCATGCAAATACCAACACTAGAACAAGCTTACAGCAGGGAGAAAACCCAACTCATTATCATGCTCCAAAGACCCTCATTTTCATATATGTGAGGTAGAAGTCAATAAGAAGTAATACCTGATGGTTCTTGGATACTTGTGCAAGGTGGAGACACCTCCTGGAGGCCGGACAGCAGCTGGAGAGCCCCTTGGTGCTCAAGCTTCACTTCAACAGCAACAAGCCTCTTATTGTTTTAGCAAGAAAGTGAAGAAGAAGAAGAAAACATGGGTGGGATGGTCTTGGGAGAGAGTGGGAAGGTAATGAGGGCAAAGGGAGCTGAGGAGAAGGAGGTTCGACCAAACAAGGTGGGGAAAAAAGATTAAGGCCAGCAACCCTCGGCCAGGGGGGGTTGCTGGCCTTTTATAAAAAAACCATTTGTATCCGGCCTTGAAGGCTAGATACAATACATCCTATGTGTATCTGGCCTTCAAGGCTGGATACACTATGGCTTATTTGTATCCGACATTAAATGTCGAATACAAAACAACATTATTTGAAAAATTCACTGCCGTCGGAAATCTGTCGGCAAATCCGCACGAATCTAGCGAGCGTATCTCTTGTATCCGACATTTAATGTTGGATATGAATAATAAAAAGTGTGTCTGACATATATTGTCGGATACAAATCTGATATTTACAGATTTGGTCCCTGGATATTCGCAGATTCACCTGATACATTGGGATATTCACAGAATTGGTCCCTGCGAATTTATGATTTAGTCCCTGAGATATTTTGCATGTTTGGATATTCACGGATTGCCCTTCGAGATATTTTCCTGCGTTTCCTGCCACGTGTGAAGTTTTTTGGGTTTTGCTGCTCGGAAACTTCAACAACTTATATCTTCTGCATCCAGACTCCGATTTAAGCAAACTCAGTTGCGTTAGAACCGTATAGGAGTCCTCTATCCAATGGGACAGGGGTAAGCACCTGACTCGGGATTTAACAGATGTCAACTTTCAGCTCCCCATCAAGTTTGCCAGACCTGTAAATCCTTTATCTGGGCTCCGATTTCAGCAAGCTCAGCTGCGTTGAAACCTTGTCAGGATTCTTTATCCATTGAGATAAATCAAGGTGGCCAATTTCCACTTAATCAAAAAGTCAACTTTTCACCCCTAATGGTTTGACTTTCCATCTAGGGTTTGCATTTTCGGCTCTTCCGGGGGCGCAAAAATGAGGTGCTTAAACCGGGCTAGCAATAACCCGCGAAGGTGAGTAATCCCTATTTGGTTAAATAAGATTTCTAATGTGAGACAAAATGTGCTAAGTGTTGAGTGGTATTATGTGTAAATAGGGAGCAGTGGCAAAATTGTGAATTGGTTGGTGGAGAATCACTTAAGTGAAGGAAAAACCCAAGGGAAGACCATTCACGACCAAAACCCTTGCTTGAAACCTTTCTTCCTCTCTTCTCTCTCCCACACTCCCCTTTCCTTCATCTACTTCTCTTCATTTGCTTTCCCTCATCACCCCATTTCGTCCCCCCATCAATTTTGAACCCATTAGAAGTGTTTCCTTGCAAGAAAACAAAGGAAGAAACCAAGAGAGGTGATTTTCGTTTGGAGCATTTGGTGAGATTTGTGGTGAAACCAACCAAGAGCAACCAAGAGTGCTGCTCGTGGGTTGATTTGGAATCAAGAAGACTTGCTTAAGTGTTTTCAAGAGGTAAACAACACCACCCTTCCCCTTGTTTTCCAATTTCGGCCATTTTTTGTATGTTAGATGAATGTTAGGGTTGATATTTGAAAACGAGTTCTAGGGCCAATAGGAGTCTTCTTTGAGGAGTTTTGTAAGTAGTAAGTTTCTACACATGTTAGGAGTGATTTCGAGCCCAAAAACACCTATAACAAGTGAGATTTGAGAACAACCCTAAATCCCAGAAAATCGGATTTCGCAAGCTGCTGAGAAAACTCTCAGGCGGTAGGGTTGAGTAGCTTTAGACATAGATTTAAGGCATGGCCGCTCGAGAAATGCTCGAGCGACTGTTCTAGCGCCCTGTTTTAACAGAAGAACCTGAGAGTTAAATTATGGCCGCTCGAAGCCGGTTCGAGCGACCCATCGAGCGCCCTGACCTATTTTCCCAAATTTTGAGGTTTCAACCCAAATTGTACTACAATTTGAATTTATTCAAATCCAATCCATGTATAAGTGAGAGTTAAGTGTTTAGGAGGTGTTCCAACTGGAGTTGTCACCAAATTGCAAATAGTAAAGATTTTGGGTACGTTTTGCTAAAATAGGTCTCATAGAGAGAGTTGTGTTCCAGACTTTTATAGAAGTGGGATAAAGTGATTCCACCACTTCAAATACCTTTCAAATAACCTATGGAAGTTGAACACAAGAACCAAACCTAAGTTGTATAAGTTTCAAGAGGATTGAGGCATAGATTGCCAAGTAGAGTCATGAAATATAAGAAAAGTTCCAACAAGAGGATTTCAGCACAGATCGAACCACCGATGGTTTGTATTCAAATCCAATAGATGGATAAGCTAGAATTTCATGTAAAGGAAGTGTTCCAAGTAGTAGTATCTCGAAATTCCAAGTACTAAGGACTTTGGGTACGTGTTACCAAGGGAGATCTTATAAAGAGTTGCTGTCCCAGATTACTACAGAATTGGGATAACTTGATTCCACCCTTTCAAGCACCTTTCAATTGACCTTTAGAAGTAGAAATCAAGATCCAAGACCCAGTGGTATAAGTATCAAAGAATTAAGGCATAGGTTGCCTGAGTGAGACTCGATGTAAGACCCTGATTTTGTGAGTTATTTATTTATTATTTAGTTATTTATTCTGATGTATAAACTGTGTTTATCAGGTTATTTTGTGATTTGAGGGCTTAGCCCATACTCGTATGTACAGGCATTATATAGCCATTTTTCTGAAAAATTATATTAGGATTAGTATTAAAATATATATAGATATAGCTTGGGCACTTGTTAACTTAAGTGGTAGACATGTAGGATGTTTTCAGTGGGCCGGCGTGCATGGGATCAAGGAAATGGGAGAAGGATCGAGCGGCGTATGTATCAAGGTAAATATGCTAAAAATGGTAAGTAGGGTTTTGGGGTTTATGAGAATACGCTTATCATACTTACGGAAACATTATTGGTTAGTGTGATACTTGGAGCTCGGGAGAATCGGCTGGAGTGGCGACTAGGGTTCTGTGCTTGTGAAGAACCAGTATCGCGAGGGGTAAGAGAAGGGCTTCGGAGTTGAAGTTTAGTGGGTTCTTTCTCCCTGTTCGAGACGAATTAGTTGGGTAGTTTCTGGGTTCGCGTGCGTGGCCGAAGTGGTGATCGGCTGAGGTTTTGGGTATTCCGGAATAAGCGATTTCAGGTGAGTAGCACTGATTTACAACTGGGTTTTGTATTTGATGTTTTTGTGAGCTTATTCTGATGCATGGTTTGTAAAATAAGTGATAGTATGAGTTTTCTGTTTTTTTTGGTTTTCGGGAAATGACCTGAACAGAGTCTCCGAACTGAATTTTATCTTTAAAAATAAAAGTGTTTAGATTAATTCCAAATATGGTTGGGAAGTCTTCTGGGAGTATTAGGAGTGTATTGGAGCAATTACAGACCTAAACAAACAGGCCAGTCTTGTAGATCTTGGAATAACAGAGAAACAAAAATCACAGGGGGTATCCGCCCACCTCGCGCTCATCGGCGCTCACCTCAGAGGTAGGCGCCCCGTTAAAAACGACCCACCGCCGAGCTCGCGCCTGGCTGCCGCTCAGCTCGCGCTCAGCGGAAAACTATGCGCCCATCTCGCGCGAATCTCGCGCTCGGCTCACGTGTAACGCCCCGAACCCGGGTCAGTGCAAACCGGCACCCGACCCGAACCCGGTTCGCTACTGTAACAACCCGAATTTAGTTCAACAACCAAATCCGAGGTGTTACTGGCCCATATCAATTACAACATCAATAACATACCAGACCAAAGAAAGTAAATCCAATCCATATATTAAACTATCAGAGTTGCGGAAACAAGTATGTGCGGAAGTGTAGATCAAAATCCTCAAACAAGCATAAAGCTTGACCATTAGTCAGTAATATCAAAGTCTGGTAAAATGAACGGGTCACTATCTCTCTCTCTCTCATCTCTCTCATACATCAATCCATATAAATGATAATAAACCAATCAAAATGCTAAATCTATAACATCAATCCACCTCAGATGAGATCTGGATAATAATAATCCTCCGGCGAATACTCGGCTATCTCTCCCTGGAAGTCTAAGAAATCCCCCTCTCGCGTATCAGCTGAAAAAATGGAATAGAAGTAGGGTGAGATACGAATATCTCAGTAGGTAACACATGCGTGACTAAACAGTTAATATATGCAAAGTAACATTTCATGCACGATTAAGCAACATCGATAAATCAGGCTCGCATAATCATTTATACCATTCATGAACACAAAACAGTTTGATAAACAGTTCTATATATATAATTTTCAGCAAGTTTTAATATAAGAACTCAATAGCCAAATCAGTAGCATAATCCATACATTGCCAGGATGTACTAAGCAGTCACATCCAACCAATATCCCAATCACATGCATCCCGCACGTGCACAATAAGAATAATAATCATATCAAGTGTTATGTTTTCAGTGTCATTGTAGGACTCACAAAGTAAGATAAACCTTTTGAGATGATTCTCAACCAATTGCTATACTACCGTGCAACTTAGGAGCGATGCTACTAATGATACTCAAGCCCCATGCAGCGCAGCTTAGACAAGAGCCGTAGTCACCGACTTATTGCACACGTACCCATCAAAGTTGGCATGTACCACCAGCATGCAGCACCAGAATCAATACATGGAGGTGGTTGCTTATCCACATGTACAAGGAATCACCAGAGGCTCACCGGGGTGTCCCTCCAGACATAGGACCTTCCCAGACAAACTAACTTGCAAAGGAAGCGCGTCGCATATAGGAGTAACTCAACCCAAATGACATATCCCTCAGCTATCTAGCTACGACTATGGATCCATAACCAGCTATGCCCACTAGACTCCAAAATTCCCTAAAGTATCATATTTCTATAAGGGTTGGTGCCTAGCGGCATATAATGGTTATATCTGTACATTCACTTCATTATTCCATCATTCGGATTCTGAATTCTCTTTATAATGTCTTATGATTTATAATATCATTTAGAAGTGTTTAGATAATCAAATGGTAGTTAGGCTTTTCCAAAATCACATTTCTCATATACCTTCAAAACTTGGCAACTAATGTCCTAAATATCTCCCTAATTTGTTTTTCTGTAAAACAGGGATTTAGGTAGTTTATTTTGGTCTTAAAGTACCTTAATTAATCATTAAAATTGTCTAAAAATAATTTAGAATTGAATTAGGTTCGAAATTATGAAAAATTGGAAATTCTGCTGAGAGCGCCTGGGATTGCTCAGGATCGCTCCGGGCGGTCTTCAGTCGGCGGTAGTGCAATTTCGAGCACCCACGGTCCGTCGTCCCGCGGTCCACGGCGTCCTCAAAACTTTAACCAGCGCCTAAGATCGCCGATGAGCGCCTCGCACAGTCGAGGTCGGCGGTCTCACCAAATCGAGCAGAAACAGTTATAAATCACGATTTTTCTCGTCTAAACTCATTCTAATGTATTTATAACATGCTTAGCTAACTAAATACAACTATACATATCATAGAAACATGCATTGCGATTAAACAGAGGTAAATCCGAAAGTTAAAACCAAAACGGTGTCACCTACCTCTATACGCTGATTCCTCCTTCTCTATTCTGCACAATGGCGAAACTCCTGCACAGAGAAATCCTCTAGACGATGAACGCACGCCCAACCCTTCCTTCTTCTTCTCCTTCTTCTTCCCTTGGTCGTTTGAATAGTCGTCGCTTGCGGCTCTTCAATACGCGCGACAATACATGTATAAGAATTAGGTTAATTCTTTATACATATTTATACCCCCTGATCCTATGCATCTCCCATGCAACTCTTCTATACACCTTACCCAATCAGAATACATACCTCGATATCTCACGATCGGACGGTCAGATCTGCGTCTAATTCTGGATCTCCGCTAAGTTGATCACCCCCTACAATATTAAAATGTTTCTATCAATCATAACTCTGGGTAATATTATTTACTAATTTAATTTATTATTTAAGGAAAATTCGGGGTTTTACATCACGCTCACCTAGCGTCGAGTGAGCGGTAGGTCGATTTTACCCCTTTTCTTCACCGCCGACCGGCGCTCACCTCGCGCCCACCTCAGGAGGTGAGCGGCAGACCTATTTTGCTTATTGAATTGGAGATTTGAATTAACTAAGGGTATTTGGGTTACTTGAGGATTAAACCACTTCACTATTCACTTGTTTGGGAACCCTGGGAATCTATTTTGCCTAGAAAACTATTAGAGGAAAATTTAGTGAACTTCTTAAAAGCTTTGAAGTTGAGTTTAGGTTGTTCATAAATGTTATGCCGGATACCAAACTACTAAGAGTTACTAGTTACATTTCCTCTGTTTTATACACTGTTTTGATTGAGGAGTTATTCTATTCTGGTTTCACTGGTTTGGAAACTTTAAATGTATTGTAAAGATTTCCTTGGTATGAATGAATTGAGTTTTACTTTCATATGACTTGTGTTACGGAAATGAGAAAATACTGAATGTACTGGAGGTACTGCTTGGTCCAGAGGGACAGGTGATGAATTGTGATGAGTTTTACATGATATGAAATGAATGGTTTTTCTTTGATATTGGTATTGAGATTATACGATGTTTTACTGTTTTGGTCTAGCTTGTCCTGGATCCAGATGTTTAAGCTTAGTAATGTGATGTTATTGTTGGTTGTTGAAATTGCATGGCCTTGTGTGTTGCCACGACCGGTGTAGAGCAGCCAGAAACCCTGAGTAGGCCTGGTTGTCAATGCAGAAACCCGGGGAGTAGGCCTGCATTGGATGACGAAACCCTGAGTAGGCCGTCATTTCAGAGTTCCGAAACCCTGAGTAGGCCGGAACTGTGTACATGGAGGTGTGGAGTGTCTACTTGGCATGTTTAATTTATCAACTAAACGATAGTCCTGACATTGACCAATCGATGTGTTACCGTACTTAACTGAGATGTGATTTGTTTGATTGGAACTAGTCTTGAATTTCGATTTGAGAATTGATGTTGATTGTTTAACCGTATTCAGTGTTTTGTCGATGCATAGTTTAAATTGCGATCAACTATTTCTGCATGCATGTGCTACTCGCTGAGATATTCGTATCTCACTCCGTTGTTTATCTTGTTTGTTTTTCAGATACTCGTGGTGAGGCGATTTCTGGGGTAGATCCTGCTGAGGCTTATAGGGAGGAGGATTACTATTACCTTCCTTAGACTTGTAGGTTATCTGTTCTGAACTTGAGAACTTTGAATAAATTGAGATGTATTAAAGTTTAATTGGGGTTGAACCATACAAATCTAGTTCAGTTTAAATGTCACAATTTTGCATAAATGGAAATGTGCACTCTGTCAGGTTATAGCTATATGATTATCCAGCGATCATAAATTGATTAACGATCCTTGCCTAACCTCCGTGAGACGTGTTATATCTTTATTGAACAACACGGATCCGGGGCATTACACTAGAAAATTGGAATTTTCGGAAAAGCCAACCATTTTCCCCTTGATCATTATGGTGAGTACATCCCATTTGATATGTCGGGCTTCGGCCTGGAATTTGGCACAAGACATGGAGGACATTAGCCCGTAGTGAATTGTAAGATACCAAAGGCATTGACCCACTACTTGTGGCATGAAGTGAAAGGGGACTGTAGCTCCATGGTATTGTTATACATATACAGACATTGAAAAGAGGGTAGTGGCCCAAGATTATTGATAGTGAATGGATGGTAGTGGCCCAGAATCCATGAGTAATGAATAAGGGCTTGGCCCAAGAATGACTCAGGTAAGGCCAAAGGCCACCCTTGAGCTCTGGCATGCTTGAGTGCATGAACCACATGATATGGGAAGTAACCTTACTACTGTCCACGTTATACAAGTAGGATTTGTTCATACATATTGTGTATGGCCAAGTGCCATGGTTACTGTTCATATTATAATATGTTCTTCCAGCACCCTGTGTATTCAGTGGCCGATGCCCATTGACTATGTGTAGACAACAATGGAGGTATATGTTCTTCCGGCACCCTGTGTATTCGGTAGCCGACGCCCATTGGCTATGCGTAGACAACAATGGATGTATCTGTTCTTCCGACACCCTTTGTATTCAGTGGCCGATGCCCATTTTTTATGTGTAGAAAACAATAGATGTGTAATGTATGCCTAGCCACCATGCTTAGACGGTGAAGCTAGATGAATAATTGTGATTGATGTTTTCGACGATATTGTAATACCCCTCTAAGTATTATTGGGTAATCATCTATGGATATTCATATGATATATGTAACTATAGTAGTAGATGCCTACGTCACGTAAGATCGGCATAGATGCCTAGCCACCGCATGTAATTGGTGAAGCTAGAAGGGGATATTGATGATGTATATTTAGATACCAAATTACCTGCATGATCAATTGTGAGATCGGATGGAAGATTGTATTAAATGCATAAACTGTACACTGACGCACAAGCATGCACCAATTTGTATGACACTAAATTTGATAATTGATTTATGATTTCAAATAAACCGCATGTCATGATTTAACCGATTGATATATGCCTAAACTGTGTTTTCTCGTGCATGCATGTGTTGCTTACTAAGACATTCGTCTCACAGTTGCTTTACTTCTTATTTTTTAGATCCATTAGTGTCCGGTGTGAAGGACCGGGCTGGGGATAGAGGCAAAGAGAAAGCCTTTGGGTATTGAGAGGACTTCTGTAGACCTTAGGCTTTTATTTTGAAATACGTGTATAGTTTTGGATTGTAGCCCTGTACTTTGAGAGGAGTGATATAGTCACCTAGTGTTTTGTAACTAAACTCTCATGTTTTATTTCACATCAAAATATAAATATATGTATGAACACTTTTGATATGCACATGTATAAATTGCTGCACTAGCACTCGTTATGAAAAAGTTTTAAATCCCCCGCGTTTTGTAAAGAGATAATGGCCCACTTGCCACGGTCTGGGACTGATTGTGCCTTGGAGAGGCAGGCTTGGTTCTGGGTCGTGACAACTTAATAGGGTGTTTAGGTAATATTTAGAAATAGATATAAAATATGGATGAAAATATATTAAAAGTATGAGTTTATCTTGTATGGGATTTAATAGATAAGGTACTAAAAAGAGAATTAGAAGAAGGAGAGAGGTGGAATTAATTAGAAAGTTTCCAAGTCCTAATTGGACTCCTATTAGGTTAGTATATTTAAGTAAGACCTTATGTCACAACCCAGAACCAGGTCTGCCCCTCCAAGGCACAAACCCGTCCCAGACCGTGGCAAGTGGGCCATTGCACTTGATAAGATACGAAGGATTTAAAACTTTTTCCTAACGAGTGCAAGTAATAAACAATTTATACTTGTACATATCAAAAGTGTGTTCATGTATATATATTTGAAATATAATAAGACACAAGAGTTGGTAACAAAATAATGGGTGACTAATCACTCCTCTCAAAAGTAAAGGTTTTACCATTTTAAACTATACATGTATAACAAAAGAAAAGCCTAAGGCCTATAGAAATCCTCCTCTCTATACCCAATGGCTTTCTCTTTGCCTCTATTCTCAGCCCGGTCCTTCACACCTGATGATGATGGATCTGAAAAATAAGATAAGAAGCAACTGTGAGACGAATGTCTCAGTAAGCAACACATGCATGCACAGGAAAACACAGTTCATGATAATAATATCCGATGAAATCATGACATGCGGGTATTTAAAATCATAGTTAATGTAATACAGCTCAATGCCATACAATTGGTGCATGCTTGTGCATAAGTGTATAGTTCATCAATTTATAACAATCAAAATCAATAATAATCATATCAAATGTCACAGATCCTAAGCTTGCGTGAAGGATACGAGTTCTCTATCTCCTGGTCAGGGTGAACAAAGGTCCACTACCCCCAACCGAGATTAACCGATCCATTTAACCACCAAGATTTACTGCTGTGGAGGGGCTAGTTCACTACCCCCAAATTGAGATGAACAATGGTTCACTACCCCCAATTGAGGTGAACAGCACACATTACCCACCAGTAATCATATAACCAGTTATTCATCATACCAGGTATCTCAATTTTCCATGCTTTTGTGGGGATGCTAATTCTTTATCTCCAGGTCAGGGTAAACAATGGTTCAATACCCCAAACCAAGATGAACCGCATACTCAACCCACTAAGACTTACTATTGTGGAAGGGGTTAATCCACTACCTCCAATCGAGGTAAACAATGGTTCACTACCCCCAATTCAGGTGGACCGTAACACGCTATCCACTGATACCAATCATACCACAATATCTCAATAATGGGCCAATGCCCTTCATATCATGCAATTCAATACAAGCCAATGCCCTTCTCATATCATGTTAACAATACATAGCATAATAAATTAGCATGATAAACAAAATGGGTCAATACCCTAAATAAATAGCATGCTTAGATTTAGAAATCAAGTGTACATGATTTTCGTGGTGTTCAATGTGTATTTCGAGCTTTACTTTGGCAACCCAAGCCTCAATTCTTTGATACTTGTACAAATTGGTATTGACTCTTGTATTCTACTTCTAAGGGTTATTTGGAAGGTGTTTGAAGTGTTAAACTCAATATATCCTACTTCTACAGAAATTTGGGACAGAAACTTTCTATAAGACCTTCTTTGGCAAAACGTACCCAAAATCCTTGTTATTTGGAATTTTTAGATACTTCCAGTTAGAACACCTCCTAGACACCTAACTCTCACTTATACATAGGTTGGATTTAAACAAAAACAATTGGTAGTTCAATATGGACTAAAAATTCAAAAATGGGGAAATCTGTACAGCGCGCTCGATAGGTTGCTCGAGCTTGCTTCGAGCAGCCAAAAATTAGCTCTCGGGTTCTTCTGTTTAGGCAAGTCACTAGAGCAGTCGCTCGAGCGGCTGTTCAGGCGGCTGGGATTTCTCAGCGGTTTGTGAAATCCAAACTTTTGGGATTTTTGGTTTTTCTCAAATCTCACTCGTTTTGGGTGTTTTTGGGCTCTAAATTCCTCCTAGCATGTGGGGAAACCTATTTCCTACAAAACCCCTAAGAAAAATCCCTCCTATTTACACCAATGAAAGATTTCATGTCTCAACCCTAACATTCACCTAAAGCATACGAATTTGGCCGAAATTGAGAAATAAGGGTTGGGGTGGTGTTGCTTACCTCTTGCAATCACTTGAGCAAGTTTCCTAGCTCCCTTTGCAACTCACGAACCAGCACCTCCTTGGTTCTTGGTTGGTTTCTCACAACTTTCCAAGCAAAGCTCCCAAACGAGAATGCCCTTCTTCGGTGTTCTTCTTCTTTTTCTTGCTAGCAACCTCTTCCAATGGGTTTGAAATGGATGGAATGTGATGAGAGAGGAAGAACAAAGAGAAGATGAAGAAGAGATGAGAGGGGAAGAGAAGAAATTGAAGAGAGAAAGAGTTTGGGAAAGGGTGTTGGTCGAATGGGGCTCTCCCTTAGTGTCTCTTCACTTAAGCCATCCTCCACCAGACACTATATTTTACAAGTTTGCCACTCCACCTACATTGCACAATACTAACACTTAGCTCTTTAAACTTGTTCATCTCACAATAAGAAATCTTATTCAAGGATCTAAGGATTACTCACCTCCCTGGCCTACTGACAAGCTAGAGCATAGCCACTTTCACTGACTTTAGGCTTGGGCTCCTCCAATTTCGCCTACACATCAAGCTCACTGATTAGGGTGTGCTAAGGATATTGGAACGAGGTTTCACACCTTAGAGCGGGTTCTAATCAAATTATATAGAGGAAAAGGAGGACAAAAAGGAAGCTCACATGTTTAGGGAGTATAGAGAGAAAGAAAGGGGAAAATAAAAGGATTACAAAAGGAAAGAGTTGTTTCAGAAACCTCTGACCAGCACCCATCAAAGTTAGATCGGGAGATATTCAACCGTCGGATCGACCCCAAATTTGAAATTTTGTTCACGACTAGTAGGGCTACAGTCTGCACAATGGAGATCTCATTTGGAGAACTCTAGGATGGTGCGATAATAATAGAAATTTGGATTCAATTCCGGATTCAATGAAAATATGGATTTCGCGTATTGAGGCAAGTAGCAATCACTTGAAAACTTGAGGAACTACATGTTTTCTGTGTTTTGATTTGGTTTCTAACTGATTTGATTAGACTAAAACATGTTTCAGGGATTGGGTTGTTTCCTCGACAAGTTTTCGTGTTCTTGAGAGAAAAATAGAAAAGTATTGATTTGATTATGTTGATTTTTGTAGATACCTATAAATCTGTAATTAATTGATAAAAATAGGCTCAGAATATTGTAGAGATAATTTAGATTAAAGATAAATTTAGAACAATTAAAGATCAAAGAAAAATTACAAAATTCAGAAAATTGGAAAATCTGGCAATTAGCTGGAATTTGGGTGGGCGCTCAACAAGTCGCTCGAGCACCCATGTCAAGTGACCTAAGCTAGATTTAATATTTGAGGATCTTTAGGTCTAAATTAATATTTAATAATTTTCCTAGCAATTTAATTATTGTAACACTTGTATAGGGGTTAAATTGAGGTGTAGGAACTGACGGAATTTAATTTGGAATTAAGACTAATAATTTGGAATGATGAATGTAGATAGGTGTCTTAAGGGCAAGGTTGTGGAAATAGTGGATTAGATCTAGTTGAACATAAATTTAGGGATTAGAACCAACTCTTAAGCTTCAATATGGGTCTGTGTGAATTGCTTGAATTGAAAGATAACAAAAATTACAAAATGTAAAACCTTAGTTTTAAATATAGAAGTTGGGCATTAATAGGTAATTTAATTATGGAAGTTTCAGACAATACTTAAGAATCCTATAATTACTTATGAATGTGAAATACAATTTGTCTAAACTTACTAATCATGATTCATGTACGATAATATTTATGAAATTTGATTTGGAGATTTAATCGTGGTTTTGGATGTGTTTTCTTAAAAGGGTTTAGTTGTGGGTTAATATATGGATTTTATGTTCTATTTCGATTGAGTGATACTACTTCCTGTGGTTGAGTTGAGTGTATTCCTCCTATAGTAGAAGTGTGTATTCTCCCGTACTAGAGATGCATTTACTATGCGTTTGCATTAATGAGATTAAGATATGTATATCACCTGAGAATGAGATATGATAATTGACTTTGAATTATTATAATTGAGATCATGGATTATGGAATTGTGCATATGTATCGGCAAATTAATTTTAAACAAAATAAATTGTAATATGTGTGAGTTGTGTCTAGCGGGCATAGTTGTATATGGATCCATAGGCTAAGCTAGATAGAGGAGGGGTATTTCCTTTGGGTTGATCATTCCTAGTTTGTAACGCCCCGGATCCGAGTCACATAGAGAAACCATAACTCATCTTCAGAGGTTAATATATCACACAGGATCGTAATATCAGAGTGAAGGAAAAACATGAATATAACAGAGTGCGCTAAAATAATCCCAAACTGGAATAAAACTCACATGACCAAGAACTACCCGCAAGTACCGTCCTCTCCAAGAGCAGCTAAAAACAAAACAAAAAAAAACGGAATGAGATACGAATATCCCAGTGAGCAGCACATGCATGCACAAAACTATTTAGTTTAGTTCTAAAAACATGACACGGTGCAACACATATACAATGCCGATAGCTCGTCTAATCCGAGTAATCCAATAGAATCCCAATAATCCAGGTGATATAAAATGCGGAAATCCATCATGTAAATCCAGCAATACCGTCGGTATCAAATCGTGCATATAGCCGTAAAGTCACGTATAACCCAAATATAAAATGAATCTAGTGCCAATCTCATGTCAAACTTGATGAGGGAACCACGTCGGGTCTATGTACCTCATCCCAATACCATACTCGATGAGGGAGCCACACGGAGCCTGTGTTACCTCATCCCAACACAACACTCGATGAGGGAGCCACACGGCCTATGTTACCTCATCCCAACACAAGTCCACTAGTAAAATAACTCTTTTCTACTTGCACAAAGATAATTTGACACATACGGTTCAGCACTTGAAATCACTCAAACCTAGATTAAACGAGTTCATAAACTGGAAACAAATGTAAAACATACTTTAAAACTAAATCCTTAATTCATGGCATTTGGAATAGTAAGTTACCCCAACAAGTTTCCCCAAACTTGTCTTGTAGTACCCACAATTTATGTAATTATATCTACGAAGAGTTTTGAGTAACTTAGAATACCTCTAGCATCCTAATCTAGTGTTTGGCAAAGAGGTTGAAGCCTCAAAGTCTCAAAACTTGGCTTGGATTGGTCAGACGCACGTTTCTAGAAATTCTGTTGGGTGCGCTGACCTCTGGCACTTGGCGCGAGGTCGGCGCAAGGTTGGCGAAACCAAAACAATGTCTCGTGCTAACTCAAATCACTGAACGCTAGGTAGGCAAGAACTCAGGGAAATCAAAATCTATCTCGCACTTAGCTGCCGCTGAAGTAGATAGGTCGGCGGCAACTCGGCGAACCCAACTCCCGATTTTCGACTCTCTGTTAACTCTAGAACTCCATGATTGACCAAGTTGTTGCCCTCTGTAACAACTTTTCTATGTTCCTACCATCCCCAAAACACGTTTCAACAGGTTTCGAGATTAATCTAAATAACTTCATATACCGACCCTGAATCTCATTGAATAAAACACGTTCGCAAAGCTATGTTTCCCAAAACCATGCTTTTCAACTAAATGTAGAGATCAAAACAAACACAGATAAAAAACGATTCTACTCACCTCTTATATGCTCAAGTCCTTGCACTGCAACTCTGAGAACTAGAAGTGAAAACTATCGCTCTTCGCCCAAAACTCTTCTCTGGTCGTAACTATGGTCTTTCTGAACGCCCTCTGATCGACAGGAACACGAACGTCTTCTCTTCTCCCCAAAGCCCTAGAAAACCAGCCGCAATCTCATTAAACTCAAGGTATACGAAACCTACGTATCTAAATACATTAGGTATTTATACTTACCATAAACACTTTGCCGCTCGACGAATTTTAAAACTCATGATTCAATGCACTCTCGCCCACGCTTCTCCCTACATGTGCGGCTTCCCAGCCGTTTGATTTAATGAAACTATTCCCTACATAATCACCCACATAAATTCATTTATTTAACGACTAAGCACAACAGCATAATAACTCTAATTAAAACAGCACCCTACTAACCTTGTTTATATTGCTTCACGCCTAATGTCTTGAACTCCAATACATCCTTGCTTCACAATTTCTAAAATTTCACCAC
Organism: Buxus sempervirens; assembly: GCA_947561395.2. Lineage (NCBI taxonomy): Eukaryota > Viridiplantae > Streptophyta > Magnoliopsida > Buxales > Buxaceae > Buxus > Buxus sempervirens. The sequence goes on along the minus strand of OX387184.1, from coordinate 32,541,577 downwards.
ACGGACTTATTGATTCTCATAAAATAAACGAACAGAAATTCAGGGTTTTACATTCTTCCCCCCTTCAAAAAAATTTCGTCCTCGAAATTTAAGATATAATGGAGTAACTCAAAATCAAAGCACTTCTCCTTCATCTCATCCTTTCCTTCAAATTAACACTTAAGTAAATTAGCATTCAATTAGATCCCTTTGAAAATTCCGACTTCACTTTGGTAATACAATGAGCTTGGTGTTGCCCATTTCCAATTTCAACAATATATTTTCCCAATAGAATCATCCTTATCCAAAATGACTCACAATTCTTCCCTTCTAAGATTACTAATACACCTAAATGGGAAGCCTAAACTATCCACCTATTAATTAGCTTAATTTCTGCATACTCTTTTAATATGCCAACATAATTTCACATATGAATTCATTTTAAAAAAATTTATAACCATCACTCTTGTTATTCCATTGTTATAAGAGTACTTATACATGCTCCATTAACAACACCTATTCTTTTTATGGCAAAACCCCTTTTATATAAACCTATCTCCAGCCTCTTGTTATTCCTCCACCTTTCTCGATCAGCTATAATCTTTCAGCTCAAACCAACTAAATTTACTTCAACTCATCACCTACATTTACAGCACCTGACTGTGAACCATATATGCATTTACATTGACAGCACCTGACTGTGAACCATATATGCATTTACTTCCACTACTATCAATTCAGCTAATTTTTAATTGTGAGCTAATGAACACATTTCAACCTTCTTTTATCCTAAATCACCTCACTTAAAATTTATAGTTTCTAGCACTTCTTTTCTCAACCCAGGTGCTTTAATCAACTTAAATAACTTTCCAAGCAATTCGTAAAGTAAACTTTAATAGAATCTTCAAAGGTCTAAAGAATAGGGTGAACTTAAGCTGAAATTAACTGGACGTTAACCTCGGCAGCACCTGATATCCACATAATCCTTTGGATTTCAGATTTTAAGGCTTCACATGAGCTTCCCATACAGCTCTTCTAATCATACAATGCCTTCATATAACCTCTATTTAAGACCCATAGGCAAAACCCCTAACTGTATGTTATTAACAATTACAAATATTAAGATAAGTGAGCTAGTGCCAACCTTTGGAGGGGTAGGTACCACTCAGCAGATGATCCATTCCTCTAATAACCCAGCAGGTAAACTAATACTTCTTCTACTGTATTTCAACCACCTATTTAAATAATCTAAACTAATTTTATAGAACCTCACATATTTAAAATAACATATGCTAAACAGCCGAATAACTGGAGAAGTTGATCTGGCACTGACCTTTGAGGAGGTTGGCATCAACCACATTAGCTTAGCTCCAGATCCCTTTTTACTCCAGCACACTTGCGACTAGATCAAAATCCTTGACAGACCTAACTAAAACTCCTCCAAACCAGTCCTAACATGATTCCCGACCTTTAACTTTTAAATTTAACAAGTATTCGAAATGAATTAACATACGAAGATATTCTCTACTAAATTAACTCCACTTCATGCTAGAACAGGGTTCAGATTTAGCATTCACTTATATCAACTCAAACCTCAATTAAATCATGCAAAACCAGGCTAGACAATGCTACTTACCTTCTTAATGCTGATTCTTGATTGCTGAAATCTCAATTTCTCAAAAGAAGTTTTGAAACTCCACTCCAGATTTGATCAACCATACAAGCACTGCAGAAAACTTGCTTACCAGGTCAGATCTCTACAGATCTGAAACCTTTTCCAGATAATGATAAAATTTAACAATTTAGTTCTAGATCACAGCAAATCTAACCTGAATTAACTTGAATTCGAAAGATTAAATTTGCTTTTAATGGAATGAGGTTGCTGCCACAAGAGCTGATCTCTAATGCTTGAACAGAGCTCACGATCAAGCCATTCCTATAGTTACCAGCTTAGATTATAAATGAAATAATTCATTTATGGAGGGTACAATCAATTATGGAATACAAGTTACCCATTCTTTCCTATTGTATCATTCCCACCACCAGAACCAACTTGGAAGGCATCTCATCAATTATAGAAATCCTTACTACCAAAAGCATAACAAAACTAAACTATAGACAATTGCAACTTCAATTCCTAGAAACAAATCTCATACCTATTACCACATAAATTTCACTGCCCTCCATGTTAGAATCGATAGCAAACTTACGATCCGAAAGAAATTCTCCATAAACCTCTCATTGTGTTCTTCTTGTGATACTAGGCACCTTGATTTCTTATGATTAGTGTATACTTCAAACCTTATTTCTCAAAGGCAATTCCACCAAATATTAAATGTGAACCTCATATTTGCCAATACTAAATCTTGATAAAAGAAAGATATCTCATCCTTTATCTTCTAAATCCACTAAGCTTCCACTGTGCATTCATTAATTTCTAATTCACAAATTTTCCTTCGATAAATTTAATCACTATAATTTCTTATTCTCAATATTTATACTCCCTAATAAAATATAAAAAAAATAACTCAGAAGAGAACATAAAGACTTGCTGTCACCCATCCTTTCATATATGTGCACCTATATGAAAGATAGAGATAAAATCATGTGAATCCCCTTCTAGCTTAAATTAAGTAAATATAGCACACAAAAATTCCTTAATACATACAAATAATACAATACATACCCCATTTGTATAAAGATTAATACCCAAGTACGAGTTCAGCATTGGCCGATGCCTCACACTACTAAAGTACATCTATATACATCTGGCTCATCATCAAATTAAGCATACCCTAGCTTGCATGCTTAATCAATCATCTCCAATTCATGTTCCCGACATGATCAACAATAATTGAGATTTATCTCACATCTCCAAATTTTTCATCTTACTGTTTATCACAAAATCCACTTCTCAAAACCTTATGTTTCCTTCTGAATAAAACTTCAATAACCATCCTCTAATCATGCAAAATTAATATTAATACTCTGCATTGTAAATAACAATCCATACCATCACAGATAGATATAGCGTAAAGGCTTAAGTAACTTACCTTTAACTATAATGATATCTACCAGATCTGTAGAAGGAACATTCTCAACCAATATTTCCTATTTAAGGAATGCTATCCAGCAAGCACACAACCCCCAAGGCCATCCTAGAGTTTTCCTATGTCATGTTTCCTTTTATAACTCTGATATGTCTCTGATACCATCTGTAACGCCCTGGATCCAAGTTACATAGAGAAACCATAACTCATATCTGGAGGTTAATATATCACACAGGATCGCAATATCAGAGTGAAGGAAAAACATGAATATAACAGAGTACGCTAAAATAATCCCAATCTGGAATAAAAATCACATGACCAAGAACTACCTACAAGTACTGTCCTCTCCAAGAGCAGCTAAAAACAAAACAAAAACAAACGGAATGACATACGAATATCCCAGTGAGCAGCACATGCATGCACAAAACTATTTAGTTCAGTTCTAAAAACATGACACGGTGCAACACATATACGATGATGATAACCCGTCTAATTCGAGTAATCCAATAGAATCCCAATAATCCAGGTGATATAAAATGCGGAAATCCATCATGTAAATCCAGCAATACCGTCGGTATCAAATCGTGCATATAGCCGTAAAGTCACGTATAACCCATATATAAAACAAATCTAGTACCAATCTCATGTCAAACTTGATGAGGGAACCACGCCGGTCTATGTACCTCATCCCAATACCATACTCGATGAGGGAGCCACACGGGTCCTGTGTTACCTCATCCCAACACAACACTTGATGAGGGAGCCACACGGCCTACATTACCTCATCCCAACACTACACTCGATGAGGGAGCCACACGGCCTATGTTACCTCATCCCAACACAACACTCGATGAGGGAGCCACATGGCCTATGTTACCTCATCCCAACACAAGTCCACTAGTAAAATAACTCTTTTCTACTTGCACAAAGATAATTTGACACATACGGTTCAGTAGTTGAAATCACGTAAACCCAGATTAAACGAGTTCATAAACTGGAAACAAATGTAAAACATACTTTAAAACTAAATCCTTAATTCATGGCATTTGGAACAGTAAGTTACCCCAACAAGTTTCTCCAAACTTGTCTTGTAGTACCCAAAATTTATGTAATTATATCTACGAAGAGTTTTGAGTAACTTAGAATTCCTCTAGCATCCTAATCTAGTGTTTGGTAAAGAGGTTGAAGCCTCAAAGTCTCAAAAACTTTGCTTGGATTGGTCAGACGCACTTTTCTGGAAATTCTGTTGGGTGCATTGACATCTGGCACTTGGCGCGAGGTCGACGCAAGGTTGGCGAAACCAAAACAATGTCTCGCGCTAACTCAAATCACTCGGCGCTAGGTAGGCGAGAACTCGACGAAATCAAAATCTATCTCGCGCTAAGCTGCCGCTGAAGTAGATAGGTCGGCGACAACTCAGCGAACCCAACTCCCGATTTTCGAATCTCTGTTAACTCTAGAACTCCATGATTGACCAAGTTGTTGCCCTCTGTAACAACTTTTCTATGTTCCTACTATCCCCAAAACACGTTTAAATAGGTTTCGAGATTAATCTAAACAACTTCATATACCGACCCTGAATCTCATTGAATAAAACACGTTCGCAAAGCTATGTTTCCCGAAACCATGCTTTTCAACTAAATGTAGAGATCAACACAAACATAGATAAAAAACGATGCTACTCACCTCTTATATGCTCAAGTCCTCGCACTGCAACTCTAAGAACTAGAAGTGAAAACTATCGTTCTTCGCCCAAAACTCTTCTTTGGTCGTAACGATGGTCTTTCTGAACACCCTCTGATTGACAGGAACACGAACGTCTTCTCTTCTCCCCAAAGCCCTCGAAAACCAGCTGCAATCTCCTTCAACTCAAGTGTAAAACCCCGAATTTTCCTTAAATAATAAAATAAATTAATAAATAATATCTTTGGGAATTTTAATTGATGGAAATATTTTATTAATGTAGGGGATGATATAATTAGTAGAGATCCAGAGTTGGACGCAGATCCGACTGTTCGATCATGAGATATCAAGGTATGATTCATATTTTAAGTTGATGTGTTCTGATTGGGCAGTGTGTATTGGAAAGTGTGTAAGTGAGCTACTTAGGATCAAGGAGTATATATAATAGTTTAATAACCTAAACATATACGTTTGGTATTCTCGCTTGTATTCGACAGCCGCAAGCGACAAACCATGAACAACTGGAAGAAGAAGAAGGAGGAAGAAAGGACTTGGTCTTGTGTTCTTCATCGTCCAGAGCGTTGCTTGGTGTGAGAGTATTGTTGTTTAGAGAAGAGAAGGAGAAGAAACCGTAGACAGAGGTAGGTGACACTGTTTTACGTTCGTTTTTGTATTTACGTTTGTTTAATCGCCAAAGCATGTTTTTATGTGATATATTGATGTATTTAGTTTGATAATAATGTTATATGTATGTTAGAATGATATTGGAAGAGAAAAATCACGTTTTGAAACTGTTTTTGTTTGTTTTTGGGGGACCGCCGACCTCGACTGTGCTCGGCGATCCTCGGCGCTCTTAGGCGCTAGTTAAAAATTTTAGACCGCTGAAGATTGCGAGACGACTTATCGTCGGTGATAGAAATTGCACTACCGCCGACCTTTGACCGCCGAGGCGATCCTAGGCGCTCTGTGCAGAAATTCCAGATTTTCATAATTTCGAACCTGATTCAATTCCAAACTATTTTTAGTAAATTTTAATGATTAATTAAGATGTTTTAAGACCAAAATAAATTATCTAATTTCCTGTTTTACAGAAAAATAAATTAAGAAGATATTTAGGACATTAGTTGCCAAACTTTGAACGTAATTGAGAAATCTAGTTTTTGGAAAACTTGACCATTATTTAATTACCAGAACATCTTTTAAACTACACTATAATTCAGAGAATTACGGAAAGAGAATTCAGATCATAAATTCAGAACTCAGTTAATCCGAATATTGCAGTAATTGACAGATTTAACCTTTATATGCTGCTAGGCACCAACCCTTATAGAAATATTATATTTTAGGGAATTTTGGAGTCTAGTGGGCATAGCTGGTTATGGATCCATAATTGTTGCTAGATAGCTGAGGGATATGTCATTTGGGTTGAGTTTCTCCCTTGTGTGACACGCTTCCTTTGCAAGTTAGTTTGTCTGGGAAGGTCCTATGTCTAAAGGGACACCCCGGTGAGCCGCTGGTGATTCCCTGTACATGTGGATAAATGACCATCTCCATGTATTGATTCTGGTGTTGCATGCTGGTGGTACATGCCAACTTTGATGGGTACGTGTGCAATAAGTCAGTGACTACGGCTCTTGTCTAAGCTGCGCTGCATGGGACTTGAGTATCATTAGTAGCATTGCTCCTAAGCCGCACGGTGGTATAGTGATTGGTCGAGAGTCATCTCAAAAGGTTTATCTATCTTTGTGAGTCCTACAATGACACTGAAATCACAAACACTTGTTATTATTATTGTATACATGCTGGAGGCATGTGATTGAGATATTGGTTGGATGTGACTGTTTAGTGCATCCTACCATAATATGGATTATGTTATTGATTTTGATATTGGATTCCTGTCATGGAACTTGCTAAAATTCATATTCTGAACTGTTTAACTACACTGTTTTGTATTCATGATTGATACGAATGATTATACAAGCCTGCTTAGTTGAGATTGCTTAATCGTGCATGAACTGTTATTTTACTTATATGAACTATTTAAACATGCATGTGTTACCTACTGGGATATTCGTATCCCACCCTACTTTCATTTCATTTTTCAGATGATACACGAGAGGGGGATCATAGTGATTTCCAGGGAGAGGTAGCTGAGTATTCACCGGAGGATTACGTTTATCCAGATATTATCTGAGGTGGAGGATTGATATAGACTTAGTTATTTTTAATTAAACTATTATTCATTTGGTTTGATGTACTAGAGAGATAAGAGAGATAGTAACCATTTTATTTTACCAGACTTTCATATTGAGATTGATGGTTGATTATATTAGTTCCTGAGGATTTTAGACTACACTTCCGCACATATTTGTTTTGCACTCTGATAGTTAATTAATTGAATGGATTATTTAATTCTTTAGTCTGGTATATTCTTGATGTATATTTGATATGGGCCAGTAACACCTCGGATTTGGTTGTCGAACTGAATTCGGGTTGTTACAGTAGCGAACCGGGTTCGGGTCTGGTGCCGGTTTGCACTGACCTGGGTTCGGGGCGTTACATCAAGGTATACGAAACCTACGTATCTAAATACATTAGGTATTTATACTTAACATCAACACTTTGCCGCTCGACGAATTTTAAAACTCATGATTCAGTGCATGCTCGCCCACGCTTCTCCCTACATGTGCTGCTTCCCAGCTGTTTGATTTAATGAAACTATTCCCTACATAATCACCCACATAAATTCATTTATTTAACGACTGAGCACAACAGCAAAATAACTCTAATTAAAACAGCACCTTACTAAACTTGTTTATATTGCTTCACGCCTAATGTCTTGAACTCCAATACATCCTTGCTTCACAATTTCTGAAATTTCACCACACGGACTTATTGATTCTCATAAAATAAATGAACAAAAATTCGGGGTTTTACATAGTTTGCGTTCACACTTCCTTTGCAAGTTAGTTTGCATTAGGGGGTATTCATGTCAATAGGGTCTCATTTCAAATACCAGTTACTGGTAAGTACCCTGTATGTGCGGATTAGCGACCACCCCCATGTTCAGATTTAGGGGCTGCATGCTTGGGTGGTACATGTCAAACTTCGTATTTCAGATATGAGTGACTAGTACGTGAGTTTTGTACGCAATAAGTTGATGTCTAGGCCCCATATTTTCAGCTTACATATGCGGGTATGTGGGATTTGATTACTAGCTTCGCTCATAAGTCGCGTAGTGGCGTAGTGAATGAAGAGTTTCTTTTCAAAGACTTATCTTGCTTTATGAGTCCTACGATGTCACATGTGGTGTTTGTGTATATTTTATTGTTTTGTTGGGATGGTTACATGAATCTGATTTTATTTATCCTTGCTTTGATTTATAGTTATACATTATGAATATTTTCATAAAATAAACTGTTTTATTGCATGCACCTTGCTACTTGTTGAGATTTATATCTCACTCCAGTTTTCCCCTATTTTTCAGGTATGCTTGGAGAGATCATCAAGTTTGGGGTAGTGAACACATGGATAGAATTATGATTCAAGAAACTAGAATTAATTCAAATTAAAGAATTTCTTATTGTAAATTAATTTTCTCGAATTGGATTAATCATGCTATGCTTCCAATTGTACTCTGACATAATTAAAAATTTTAAATTCCACTTAAATTTTAGTTTGTTTTGGGTTATTTTTACTAACACTCCGGGTTTGGTTGTTGAACTGGATCCGGGGCGTTACATCCTCCCTTCTTGTAGAACACACCAAAATCAAAGGTTCCCTATAAGTATCTTAATGATCTATTTTCAACTTGCAAATGAAGTTCTGTAGGGCAGTCCATAAATCTGCTAATGAGGATCACCAAAAACATGACATTTGGTCAAGTAGCAATCAAGTACATAAGTCTTCCAACAATTTGCTTATAGAAAGTATTGTCAATCCTCACTCCACCTGCATCTTTCCTAAGCTTCAAAAAAAGAACCATAGGATTATGAAGTGGATTACATTTGTCTATGCTAAACCTCTCCAACATCTCCTGTGCATATTTCTTTTGATTGATAAAGATGTAATGCCCTGGTTCCGGGTCCAATTCCCAAAACCCGAGGTGTTATGGTAAGTAACAAAAGCAACTAAAATATAGAATAATTTAAAACTTTTTCTAACTTTATAATCAGAGTAAATGCAGAAACTTGAATTCAAATTCTCTTTATTAATCAACAATTATGATATATCGGGAAACACGAAATGGTTTCAAGAGTAGCAGAAACATGAAAGGGTTCCTACTATGATTATGGAAACACGAAATGGTTTCACATTTGGGGAAGCACGAAATGGCTTCTGATTTGGGGAAGCGCGAAATGGCTTCGACTAAGATTTTGCCATTCAGAGGCGAGGGGACGAGTCCCTGCTTTTGGGGGTAGTCCCGGTTTGGGAAGAAGTCCCGGTTTGGGGAGAAGTCCCTGTCTTGGGCAGAAGTCCCTGATTTTGGGGAAACACGAAATGATTTCCTGGGGCCACAAAATGGCCTCGACTGAGATTTGATATTTTGACCCATTGGGTCTTTACTTGGATTTGAAATTTCTTCTTTTCTTGGTCTTTTCAATTTGGCTGATGGTCATCAACAAGGTTCAGACTTGACTTTTATTTTGGGATAGGTTATAGCCAAATGATTCTTATTCTGATTAAGCTGAATCTGATTGAGGCACAGGGAATTGGAGCCATTCTTAGTCCCGGTGAAGCTTTGATCTTTGGAAAATTTTGCATTATTTCCTTTGAAAATGATTTGAGTAAAAGTGCTTTGTGCAAATGATCTTGAAGTGTGTGCACTCAATTCATGAAGATGCTTGCATGGAATTTAAGCCAAGGCCAAATGATATTACCATTTAAAACCTTTATCCAAAATTGAATATGAAAAATTACATCAAAAAGGGTGTGTGTGCACAGCCCTAAAAAGGTTGGTGCCCCGCGGGACACGACCCCTAGACATACTTGTGTATGGAAGCACAGTTGAGTCCCGGTCAGCTGTTCTTTCATCTGCTTTTGACTTCAGGTATCGAAAAAGGAATTTACAACTTGCCAGCGAGGGCGAAAATTACACTATATTCACAGAAATCTGTAAAGAATTCATCCTTAAAGCTGTAGGGAGCCAAAAGGAAGGGTACAAATTTGCTTCAAGGCGGATCGGCCAAATTCATAACTCTAGGGTTTGGTGCCCCTGCTCTAATCTGGCGCACTTTCATCTGACCGTCTGATCTGGCTGGCTTTCATCTGCTTAAAAGGCCGACCCGGACTTAGGGTGGTTCCCGCAGACTCAAATGAGGCCCACAGTACGCAGGACTCCATGCATGAATCTGGGGTGGTTCCCCTGATCAAAGTTAGGTTGGCTTCCTAAATTAGGGCTGAGGTAGCCCAGAATCTAGGGTTTACTTCATTTGATGCAAAAAGCGGGGGTTGCTGCCCCTGATGGACTCTTGGGTTTTAATTTGATTTTTCCCTTCTTGTTTCATCATTCACAATAGCTCACAATCCCAAAACGTGGTTTATTCAGAAGCGTTAGGTGGGGAAGGATACCCAGCCCGAGACATATGCCTACAAGGGTCTGGACCAGCACTGGATCCTCGCATGCCACGGCAAGAAACCTATGGTGCTAATGGACTCCAGAAAACTGGGGGGATGGGTTTACCCTGCTTTCCCCGGCAAGCCACGGGAGCGTAGGTGCTAATACCATCCCAAGAGTCAGTTCATAGGAATCAGAAGGGTAGGCTGCTAGAGAGATCTAGGTTTTGGAAAAGAAGATGCAATATCCGCTCTCATTCATTCAGGGTTGGATCATTCACGCAGTCCTCCTCGTGCGTGTCACCCCATGCAGTTTATCACAAAACTACAAAATAAATCCATCCACGGTGTGGTGGTGTACCTATGTGTGCAACCGGGCTGAGTGCTGTGTCTAACCGGGTGAGTTTTGTCTGGATTTTGTTGATAAAGGAATTTTTACTGTCTCGTATAGTAAGGCGCAGAATTGGCACGCAATATGAGGTTCCGGGAGAGTCCCCAGGTAAGTGGAGGATCACAGGGGACCGCTTAAATTCCACTTTCCTTAGGCAATTATCTCGTCCTTGTGACAGGACTCCCCAAGGTAGTAAAAACCCGAAAACCAACTAATCCCTCTTGGGTTGACTCATTCGAACCAGGGGTTCTATTGGGCTGAGAAGTCCCCAGTGGAGTCGCCAGGCTGTGCGCGCCTGATTTCGGTTGCACGACGAGGCGCATGCAAAATGATGCGTGCCTCGGGATTGTTTGGAGTTGCCACTACCTGATGGGGTGCAGGCAGACACTTGGGTGCCTAAGTTTGTCTATTAAGGCTTGGTTTGCGGCTTAGAGATTCTAAGCAAGTTCTCGGTTACGATTCGGGGAAGTCCGTAGACACCCCGGTCAGCCCCGTCGAGTGACGAGTCCCATAGGTTTCCCTGGTTTGAGTCAACTTTGGTCTCTCACTCACCCGATTCCTAATCTAGCATTCGATTAAGTCTGACGGGACCGCCAAAGGGGTGTGGGTCCTTTTACTTGATTTTATCTTTTCAGTTAAAGATGAGATGAGTCTGATTGGGTAGGCCCCGTTGGAAGGCCCGCGGATTCCTTGGTGGGCTTGGTTGAGCCCACATGTCCCCTGGTGGGCCTCAGTCTTAGCCTGAGAGGCCCTTTGGGCTTGGTTCAAATGAATTGATTTTATTTAATGGTTCAAATTGAAAGGTTTAAGTGATTTCTATGCACAAGTGGGCCGGGACTGCTTTGTGGGCCCTTGAGTGGGCCACACAGTTGGTTGCCAAATGACTTAAGTTTATCTTGCTTAATTTGTGCCAAAATGGGCTAGGCCTTGGGCTTGGGGCCCTTTACCTAGGCTTGGGCTTGAAAGCCCAAGACTTCCTGAGTTAGGGCCTGGGTGTCCTAATCTTTGTTGGGTTCAATGGGCTTCGTGGTCTCGGCCAAACCATGCATAAATCTAGGCTAGCATGCTTCCACAATTGGGCTTGGGTGGGCCTCCAATGGTGTGGCCCACTCATTCAGTTTGATTATCTTTATTTAGTAAAAGTGGATTTGTCGGGCTTAGTGGGCCCCGTTGGAAGGCCCACTGGAAATCAAACTGGACCGGGTCAATCCACGGCTCATCTTGGGCTTCCGGATCACCCGGAAACCCTACTGGTTCATCTAGTTTGGCTATAAGATCACAAATAATAACATGGCAGCAAGAAAAAGCAAAAAATGAAATTTCAATGGTGTAGCCGACCTGAGCTGTCGGCTACACACAGAAGCACCTGTAGCTGACCTAAGTTGTCGGCTACATACAACAACCTGCTGATCCGACCTGAGTTGTCGGATTAGTTAGAAAATGCCATTTTTTGGGTTTCGGCAATGGGCTTGAATTCCTGGGCTCCTTGGGATGTTTCGAGGGTTGTGTGGGCCCCTGTGTGGGCCCACAGTGGTTCAGGGAAATGTGAAAAAACTACTCTTTTGATCTCTTATGGGGCTTTTGGGTTTTAGCAAAGGGCGAGAGGGATGAGGCTCTAGGTCTTCTTCCTCTTGGGAAAAATACAGCAAAGGGGTAGAGGTCATGCACCTCTATCCAGGTCATTTATAACCTCAGAGAACCACAATCAGTTATGAGCAATACACAAGAAAGAAATCAACTGAAGCATGCCTTATGCAAAGCCTACCTTTCATTAAAAGGTGCATGCATGTGCTTGTTGTGTTCAAGGACTTAAAACTGATCTAAAGACATGCAACCTCCATGTAAATGATAGGACACATTGAACATCTAAAGGAATTCCTAACAAGCATAAGTACCAACATGCAACTAGAGCCTATGCCTAAACCAGGTGGGGAGGTTCCCATACGGCCGAAAATAGCAGCAAGGGAGGGGCAAAATCATGACATATTACACTAAAATAACAGCATAAATAACATGCACAAAACTCCCAAAGAAAGCCCTAACAAGCTCAACAAGCAGCGAGTAGATCATGCCTACATACGAGGGAGTTACCTAGCATGCATGATCATGCTAATACAATTAAATAAAACTAGCATGCATCTCCTAAAACCTTTCCCCTGGCAGCGTCCATATTACGCATTCATATCTTAAGCAAGTACCTAAAGAAGGGAGAAGAAGGGGGGTTACTTAGGGGGTACAAGAGATAACTAAGCATGAGGAAACATGCTTCCTCTTAAAGCAACCACACATATGCCAAAATAGTCACTTGATAAGGCCGAAAGTGGGGCAATAAGGCTTTTCATCCTCCCATGGGGTCATGTATGGGGTCTCCCTTACCTTTGGAGACCTCCATCTTACAAAAAAAAGAGAAGAAGGCAGATGCTACTGGACACTACAATCAGATTTTTGCTAGGGAAGAAAACAAGGTTAGGAAATCATTAGAAAATTCCCATAAAAATATATGTGCAATACATTGTGATAAGGAACCTCAACTGGGGGTTCTTGAACCCTTGAGTTGTGTAGAGACACTCCCTTGAAGCCTGAAAAGCCGCTGGAGCAGCACCTCCAAGCACCAACAGCAAACCCACCTTCTTCCCTTGAGATTTGAAGTGGAGAAGATAAAGGAGAAGATGAAGGATGGAAGCAAAAGAATGGTCTTTAAGGTTTGGGTGAGCAAAGAAGGGTTAAAGTGGGAGATTTCGGACCAGGTGTAGTGGGGGAGAAGGGGTGGAAACAGCCTAAAAGAAGCCAACCCCCGAAATGGGGCTACTGTTGCCTTTTTATAGAAACATTTTTGTATCCGGCATTTAATGTCGGATACACTACACTTCCTTTGTATCTGGCATATTATGTCTGATACACTACACTTCCTTTGTATCCGGCATATTATGTTGGATACAAACACAATTATTTCCAAAATTTAATTTTCTGCGCGTATTTGTCAGCGAATCCGCGCGAATCTCGCGGTCAAATCTCTTGTATCCAGCAATATATGTCAGATATGAATAAAAGCATGTGTATCCAACAAATTTGATCATATACAAATCGAAAAATTACAGATTTGCCCCTCAACTTGACCGATTTGATTGATACGACCAATTTGACACTTTTGGATATCTACAGATTGCCCCCTGCGAATTTTGGTTTAGTCCCCGAGATATTTAGCAAGTTTTTTATTTTTAAAGATTGCCCCCCGAGATATTTTGCTGCGTTTGCTGCCACGTGTGCAGGTCTCCGCCACATGTGCAGTTTTCTAGTTTTTCTGCTCGGAAACTTTGACAGCTCATATTTTCTTCATCCGGGCTCTGATCTGGGCAAACTCAATTGCATTAGAACCGTATCGGAGTCCTCTATCCATTGGGATAGTATTAAGCAGTTGATTTGGGGTTTAGCAAAAAGTCAACTTTCAGCTCCCCCTCAAGTTTGACCGGCTCATAGATCCTTCATCCGGACTCCGATTCCAGCAAACTCAATTGCGTTGGAACCGTGTCGGGATTCTCTATCCATTGAGATAAAGCAAAGTGGTCAATTATCACTTGATTAAAAAGTCAACTTTTGTCCCCTCAGGGTTTGACTTTTTTGCTAGGGTTTCGCAATTCCGGCACTTCCGGGGTGCAAAAATGAGGTGCTTACATTCGGACTTTGTGAAGTTCGACGGAAGTGGCTGCTCATTGTCCCACCTTAGGGCATAATATGGGGATATGTGCCAGTATGCCTATGATGAGAGAATTATGATTCAATTCTTCCAGCGTTCGTTGATAGGCTCAGCATAGAAATGGTTCGCGAGTATGGATAGGAACTAGATCAGGACTTGGGACGGCTTGGCAAGCACGTTCCTTGAACACTTCAAGTTCAACACGGAGGTCCTGCCCACTCGGATGGAATTGCAAAAGATGACCAAGAAGAGCACTGAATCCATTCATGAATATGCAAAGAGAAGGCGAGAAATGGCCGGTTTGGTGCAACCACCCATGTTGGAGAAGGAGATTATGACACTATTCATCTCAACACTGGGGCAGCCATACTACACTTTGCTACTAGGGCAGTTTGCTGCAAGTTTCGTAGACTTGGTTGTTGTGGCAGACAAAATAGAGGATGGAGTTAAGTCTGGCAGAGTGGCAAGCTTTGTGGCCGAGCAGAGAAGGAACCCTGTTGGCAGGAGAGGCACGGAAAGAAAGAAAGAAGATGAGACTGTCAATTATGTCCAGCCGAACAAGCCTTTCCACTTTTCAGCACTCGACAGGAGAGACAATCAGAACAGTGGCCAGGGGGTGCAGTCCGCAGGACGGCTGAGGTGGATGTAAGCACCCAAATTTTGATCTAACCAAAAAAGAAAAGAAAATAAGAAAACAAACAATGCTAAAAGACAGCAAAACAGCTCAAAACCCTAGCTGAAAAGTCAAACCCGGGCAAAAGTTGACTTTTTGATCAAGTGCAATTTGGCCACCTTGCTTTATCTCAATGGATATAGAATCCCGACACGGTTCCAACGCAACTGAGTTTGCTGGAATCGGAGTCCAGATGAAGGTTCTGCAGGCCGGTCAAACGTGAGGGGGAGCCGAAAGTTGACTTTCTGCTAAACCCCGAATCAGCTGCGTCACACTATCCCAATGGATAGAGGACTCCAATACGGTTCTAACGCAATTAAGTTTGCCCAAATCGGGGTCCGGATGAAGAAGATATGAGCCGGTCAAACTTGAGGGGGAGCAGAAATTGACTTTCTGCTAAACCCCAGAACAGCTACCCAAACTTGTCCCAGTGGACAGGTCATCCTGACACGATTCCAATGCAACTGAGTTTGCTCGAATCGGAGTTCCGGATAATAAGTTATGAGCAAAACAATAAACCCTAAAAACTGCCCACGTGGCAAAAACAGCAGAGAAAACAGCAGAAAAAGGTGTCTAGGGGCAAATCCGTAAATAATCAGGAAATTCAAAAATATCTGATGGCATATCTGTAATTATCTAGGGGCAAATATGTGAATAGCAAGTTGATGTTAAAATAGCTCAGGGACTAATCTACAATTACCAAGAAAATCACCCCCACATGCTTAATTCCCCACCACATCTTTCTCTCCCTCTCTCTCCTCCATAACTCATCCCCCACATGCTTAATTCCCCACCATATATTTTCCCTCTCTCTCTCTCCTTCATAAATTCTTGTTCCCCATGTGCATCGCCATGCATCATGCATACAAGCACCTCTCTCTCTCTCTCCCTCATGAGTATCCATGCATGCATCAGGCATACACCTCTCTCTCTCTCTTCCCCCATGATCACCCATGCATGCATCATGCATGCACCTCTCTCTCTCTCCCTCATGATTAGTGTTCCCCATGTGCATCTCCTATGCATCATCCATGCATGCACCACCTCATGCATCCTTCTCTCTCTCTCTCTCTCTCCTCCAAACACTTTTTCCCCATGCATGCATCATATGCATTCACCCATCATAATCAACATAATAAAAGCCCCATGGAGCCCCATACGTATGGGAGAAGCTCATTTTTTGGCTCACCCATTCTTCTTCTCCAACCTCTCTCCCAAGTCCTCTTCATCTCTCCCACAAGCCCCTCTCCATCTCCCAAGCTCATACTGTAACGCCCCGAACCCGGGTCAGTGCAAACCGGCACCCGACCCGAACCCGGATCGCTACTGTAACAACCCCAATTTAGTTCAACAACCAAATCCAAGGTGTTACTGGCCCATATCATATACAACTTCAAAACATACCAGACCAAAGAATACAAAATCCATTATCTTATTATACTATCAGAGTTGCGGAAACAAGTATGTGCGGAAGTGTAGTTCAAAATCCTCAACTGAACATAAAGTTTGACCATCAATTAGTAATATCAAAGTCTGGTAAAATAACTGGGTACTATCTCTCTCATCTCTCAATACATCAACCCAATGAATAATAATAATCCAATCAAATGTACTAAGTCCATAGCAACATTCCACCTCAGACAAGATCTGGATAATAGTAATCCTCCAGAGAATACTCAGCTTTCTCTCCCTGGAAGTCTAAGAGATCCCCCTCTCGCGTATCAACTGAAAAAATGGAATAACAGTAGGGTGAGATACGAATATCCCAGTAGGTAACACATGCATGATTAAACAGTTAATATAAGTAAAGTAACAGTTCATGCACGATTAAGCAACATCGACTAATCAGGCTCGCATAATCATTTATACTATTCATGAACACAAAACAGTTTAATAAACAGTTCGAGAAATGAACTTCAGCAAGTTTTATTATGAGAATACAATAGTCAAACCAGTAACATAGTTCACACATTGCCAGGATGTACTAAGCAGTCACATCCGACCCATATCTCAATCACATGCCTCCCGCATGTATACAATAATAATACCAAGTGTTATGATTTCAGTGTCATTGTAGGACTCACAAAGATAGATAAACCTTTTGAGATGATTCTCAACCAATTGCTATACCACCGTGCGACTTAGGAGCGATGCTACTAATGATACTCAAGCCCCATGCAGCGCAGCTTAGACAAGAGCCGTAGTCACCGACTTATTGCACACGTACCCATCAGAGTTGGCATGTACCACCAGCATGCAGCACCAGAATCAATACATGGAGATGGTCGCTTATCCACATGTACAGGGAATCACCAGCGGCTCACCGGGGTGTCCCTCCAGACATAGGACCTTCCCAGACAAACTAACTTGCAAAGGAAGCGTATCGCATATAGGAGTAACTCAACTCAAATGACATATCCCTCAGCTATCTAGCTACGACTATGGATCCATAACCAGTTATGCCCACGAGGCTCCAAAATTCCCTAAAGTATCATATTTCTATAAGGGTTGGTGCCTAGCGACATATAATGGTTATATCTGTACATTTACTTCAATATTTGTTCATCTGAATTCTGAATTCTCTTTAGAATGTATTCTGATTTATAATGTCATTTATAGGTCTTTTGATAATCAAAGTGTAGTTAGGTTTTTCCAAAATCACATTTCTCAATTACTTTGAAAACTTGGCAACTAATGTCCTAAATATCTCCCTAATTTATTTTTCTGTAAAACAGGGATTTAGGTAGTTTATTTTCATCTTAAAGTACCTTAATTAATCATTAAAATTGTCTAAAAATAGTTTAGAATTGAATTAGGTTCGAAATTATGAAAATCTGGATTTTCTGCTTAGAGCGCCTAGGATCGCTCAGGATCGCCCTGGCGGTCTCAGGTCGGCGGTAGTGAAAATTCGAGCGCCCGCGGTCCGTCTTCTCGAGGTCTGCGGTGTCCTAATTTTTTTAACCAGCGCCGATGATCGCCGAGAATAGTCGAGGTCGGCGGTCATACAAAATCGAGCAGAAACAGTTCTAAATCATGATTTTTATCGTCTAAACTCATTCTAATGTATTTATAACATGCTTATCTAGCTAAATACATCAATACATATAATAGAAACATGCGTTTGCGAGTAAACGAAGGAAAATCCGATTTCTGAAAGCAAAACGGTGTCACCTACCTCGTATACGTGCTTTCCTCTTCTTCTCTTCTGGACAGCAACCCTCAAATCTCCCTACGGTTGCAATGCAACACTCCGAGCAAGGTAATCTAGTCTTCCTCCCTCCTTCTCCTTCTTCTCTTCTCGGTCGTTCAACGCTCGTCGTTTGCGGCTGAGTAATACGAGCGACAATACGATTAGGTTATTTTAATACATATATATACCCCCTGATCCCATGCATCTCCCATGCAACTCTCCTATACACCTCGCCCAATTAGAATACATACCTCGATATCTCAAGATCGGACGGTCAGATCTGCATCTAATTCTGGATCTCCGCTAAACTGATCACCCCCTACAATAATAAAATATTCCCATCAATCATAACCCTCAGTAATATTATGTACTAATTTAATTTATTATTTAAGGAAAATTCAGGGTTTTACACATACCACCTCCTTCAACCTTTCCTCTCCAATACACACCTTCAAACCCTTCCCCATCTCTTCTCCTTCCACTTGCAACCAAGGAGGAAGCAAGGAAGTGTTGTTGGAGCCCTAGAAGAAGGCTCCAAGGTGCTGTCCAAGCCGTCAAGAGGCTTCCACACTTGTCCAAGGAAGTTATTCAACCCAAGGTAAGCTTCCTTGATACTTTTTGTTTAACATATATGAAAAGGAATAGATTGTGAACATGTTTCACTATTTTGCTATATTTTGTTCCTCTACCTCATCTCCTTCTTCTTTCTTTCCATTTCTTCCATGAGAAATACTTCCTATGGTAAGAGGAAAGTATTCTAACTTAGAAGGGAGGAGGAGAACCCGCAAGTTGGAGTGTCATCCATTTTTTAGCATGTTATTTTCTTCTTTTCCTAGCATATTAATGTCTTTCTTTTCTACTTTTTCCTCTCCATTTTGCACAAGAAAACCCCCATGGTAAAGGGGAATGCACGAATAGACCTAAGGGAGGAAGAGGGTGTTATTTTCATAACCTTAAGGTCTTCAAGGTTGGTGTTACGTTTCTGATTTTTCCTATTTAAACAAGAGAGCATGTTCCCCCCTCTTTCTCTCATGTCTAATGTATCCCTTTAATCCCCCGAGTCCCTTCCTTTTATCGGCCTTCAAGCTACCTTCACGTGCATTATTTCCTATGCAATATACTTGTACGGATTAATGGATTGGCACACACACAAGTAGTACACCTCATGAACATATCTACCATAATCTTTTGTCTACTTTTCTTATTCATCTTTAGGTCCACTTGCATGACCATTCCCATGTTGTGTGCACAAAGGCATCATGTGTGTGCATGAAACCCTTAGAACACTTGCATAGGTCTTCCTCTTAGTTACTTTATTTGCGTGTACATTAACATGAGTAGTACACACACACCTCACTCTTCATGCATATAGATTGTGAAATGCACACATGATCACCATGGACTAGGGCTTGCACCGTATTGCTTACTTAGTTAAGTTTCAATATACCTCATTTGTTTGCTGTCGTGTGAGTTGGGAAGCCCCCCAAAAGCTAGCCCACTTGAAAAAATCCCAAAAAGACCACTTTCAGACTGATCCGACAACTCAGGTCGGATCAGTAGATTTTTGTTTGTAGCCGACCTTGGTGGTCTGCTACATGTATTTCTATGCGTAGCTGACACCCCAAGCCAGCTACATAGGCTTTTGTGTGTAGCCGACAACTCAAGTCGGCTACATTGTGGAAATGTCATTTTTTGTATTTTCTTTGTTTTATGTTATTTTTATGATCTTTTAATCGAATCAAATGAACCAGTAGGGTTTTCGGGTTACCCAGAAACCCAAAATGGAACTTAGACCACTCTGGTCTAATTGGATTCACTTGTGGGCCTTCCAACGGGGCCCACCAAGCCCAACCAACTCACTTTGTTTTAAATAAACAAATTAAATCCATCGAGTGGGCCACACCATTGGAGGCCCACCAAAGCCCAATTTGTAGCATGTTGGATAGCCTAGGTGTGGTTTGGCCGAGACTGTGGGCCAGGGTCTATTAGGCCTTCCAAGCCCATTAACCAAATAAGGAGGGGATCCACTACCCCAACCCTAATGCCTTGGGTTTTCAAGGCCCACACCTAGGCCACGGGCCCCAAGCCCATGCCTAGCCCACTTTGGCATAACTAAAACAAGATGAGTCAAATCACTTGGCCACCATTGTGGGGCTCATCTAAGGGGCCCACAAACCCTTCAGGCTCACTTTGGCATGAAATTAACTTTGATTCCCAACTTGAACTTTAAATAAAATCAACTCACTGAACCAAAGCCCAAAGGGCCTCCCAGGCTTAGATCAAGGCCCACCAAGGGGTATGTGGGCCATGCTCGGCCCACCAAGTGATCCGTGGGCCTTCCAACGGGGCCCACCCAATCAGACCGAGTTCACCTTAATTAACCAAGATAAAATCAATTAAAGGGATCCACACCACTCAGGTGGTCCCACCAGACTCAACCAAATGTGCATGCTTTTAGGAATCGGGTGAGAACCAAAATGAGTTGACTCAAACCAGGAAGTCTATGAGACCCGTCATCTGACGGGGCGGACCGGGGTGTCCACGGACTTCCCCGGACCGTAATCGAGACCTTGCTTAGAATCTCAAGCCGCAGACAAACCTTACTAGATAAACCTAGGCACCCAGGTGTCTGCCTGCACCCCATCAGGCAGTGGCGACTCCAATCGCTACCTGCACCCTTGGACATCACACCAATCTCTGCTGGGAACTGAAGCACGATGTCCACAACTTGATTGACAGCAAGCGTATCTCGGTCGATCCTCCAGCACCAACTCCTCCCGCAGCCACTACCACGAATCCTCTCCCTAACCACAATCAGGCGTCTTCAAGTGGCACCAGTTGAACAAGTTGGTAAAACTGCAAGGCAGAGAGCAATCCCGAAATCCAAAATCTTCACCAGGCACGATTCCACTCTGAGTCCGCCATGACCAGGATAAGTTGAACTCTACTTTTGGCACCAAACATCCCTAGTAGGGGTGGTTGTCATGTAATTAATTTAAATGCTTTTTACTTTCATGCAAGCTTTTGTGAAAAACCTTTTGAAAAAATATACAAAAAAGAAAAAAAACTTTTGAAAAAATGTACAAGTGGTGGTCGGTGATGACATCGATCTGAGACCACACCCTTTTTTGGCAATAACCACGATCATGGAAAAAATGCCTAGTTGCTCCAAGGTGTTTTCAGCCGGGTGCAACATACTGCTCCCCTGAGAACCTTGACTGAGCCAAAGGCAAGCATCCCTGATCCAGACCTTGATTTTCCAAACCTATTTGTACATTGGGCAGAGTAACCTCTGAGAGAAAAGAACGAGAAAAAAAGAAAGGTGAAAGTGTCTAACCAGCTAAGGGCCGAGGCCGGCTTTGACATCATGTCTCTAAGAAAGGATGTGTAACGCCCCGAACCCGGGTTAGTGCAAACCAGCACCCAACTCGAACCCAGTTCGCTACTGTAACAACCCAAGTCCGATTCAACAATCAAACTCGAGATGTTACCACGAAGCTGGGGTCAGATACATACCAAGATTCACAATAATTTTAAAATTTACAAATTAATTACATCAGAGTTATGGTGGCCAATAACAACAATTATTTATTCAATAATATCAATTCTTTTTACAATAAAGTTTATCTAATCAACATGTGGCATTAATACCAATTATATTTCTACCCATCAAATTAAAACCCCATCTTCGCGATCTCTCCAAGCAACCTGAAAAATATAGGGGAAAACGGAGTGAGATTTACATCTCAGCAAGTAGCAGGTGCATGCAATTTGAAACAGTCCAATATAAGCAAATAGTCATGAGGTATTCGATTAATCAACGATAAGACGAGAAATCCAAGTTATTCATGGCAATTACAAATAAGGCAATGAAACATATGATCATGTATAAATACCAGTCTCTTGATGTTCAACGAGGTAAAATCGACAAAGCGATAAAACACGTGCCATTGCAGGACTCACAAAGATGATTAGTATTTGAGATGACACTCGACTAAATGCTGTTCCACCGTTTTCCAAGGGTTACTACTTGCCTTATACGCTAAATCCTTCTTCCATTGCACCTTCTAATTCTGGACCAGACTTTTGCTCCCAACCGCACCAAGCTAGACTTCCCCAATTCAAATCTCCACCGTTCACAATGTAGTTTTATCAGTCGCGAACAAAACCTCCAAATTTGAAGGCGATCCACCGTACGGATTTTTCCCGATCGCGTTTTGATGGTGGCTGGTCAGATACCTCCATTAGAAACCTCCTTCCTTTCTCTCCCTCTTTTCTCTCCATAAGAAACCCACGAAAATTCCCTCTTGTCTAACCTTAGTCTCCTATTTATACTAGGCTTTAGAAATCCTAAACCAACCCTAATTGGCTAATTTAATTTGGGCTAACCCAACCATGGTCTAGTTAATGTCTGATCCTTCTAATTTAATTCCTACTTTTTCTCCACCTTCTATTTTCTACTTAAACAATACTAATTAAGTTTCTTATTATCTCATGAAAATAACCTATTTTCGAGCAAAATATTTAATTAAACATTTCTATAACTTAAAACCTTATTTTCTCCAAATTAAGACGTGAAATCTCCTAATTACCCTTTTTCCCACTTTTAGGCTTTTATTAATTTCTTTTAATTTCTATCTTGTCAAAATAATTTGTTTTCTTCTATTTTCTAATTCTAATTATTATTTGATGATCTATTTACTAATTACCCTTTTCTGAAAATTACCAAAATACCCTTTTTTATTCTTTTAGGCTACTCTCATTAAAATTCTTTCTTTATTTTAGACTTAGGACTTATTTGAATTAATTATCCTCTAAATCTTCACTTTTTATTTTAACTAGGACTTAACTCATATTTTCTTTTATTTATTATTTATTTATTTATTAGGTGAAAATTCGGGGTTTTACATCCTACCCACCTAACAAAAATTTCGTCCTCGAAATTTAAAACAATCATCTTCATTCTATATTTCAAAACACAATTCTAACAGTGCAAAACAATTCAAAATTTTCCTCATTTCAATTCCATTTCTCAAAATATAATTTAACTTCTAAATACTGTAGAAGAACACTACCAATCTTCTATCATCAATCTGGACATATAAACGCGTCCGCTTATATGCAAGCTTGAGAAGAAAATCACAGGTTTCTTCTAGTCTAACTGGTATCAAAATACTGCAAATTTTCAATACATACTTACACACACCTAGTTGTACTAATACATATCCCACATTGCATAAGGTGTCACACCCAGGTGCAATTCCACATTGTACACTGCTTCACCACACCTTGGCATGTCCTAGTGCAACTGGCTAACAGACAACAACCAATATTCAACAATAATAGTTTAAGCATACATCCTCAGATACGATTATATGATCCAATATAATATCTTATGTGCCAAAAATTTCAACTCAGGTTTCTGTGAGACAGTATAAGTGTTACTTTGCAATTCTCAGTATTTCCGGAAATCTTTTTACAGACTCTGAGAATTTTAAATTTCCTGAAATCTCTATCTTCATCCAAATGTATACACATTATTTTTACGAACTATTATAAGTGATTTTTTTTCTGCTATATAGTTGTTTCCATTATTTTGTTAAATTTTTATTTTATTAACTGCTAAAAGAAGCTAGGCGCTCAGTGCAGCGATAGAGCACTGAGGATGGCTAAGGATGGCTCAAGAGGACTGACTTGGGTCTAAAACCCTTAGGCGCTCGGCCAAATTTTGCAGAACTCACTTCTGTTTCAATTTCTTTCAATTGGTTTTGATTTAGGACCTGTTTTAGCATTTTCCTAGTCCATTTTGCACACATTTAACCTGGTTTGATTTTTCCCTAATTTTTGTCATATTATTTATGCAATATTTCTAACCTAATTTGTGTTTGTTCATGTTCTTATTTTCATTTTTCTTTATCTCTATTCCAATTCCTATTTATTCCAAATCTAGATGGCTAGAACTTCAGTAGGGAATCCTCCTAAAAGAGCTAGGGTTGACCAGAGAGATGTCAGATTTTATTCTGACACTGAGAAGGAAAAGTATGATGATCGCTTCCATCTTAAGACGATCTTATTAGAAAGGAATGTTGTTTTTGAGGACTTCTGAGTCTTATTGAGGGTAGAGGGTGGCTACCCCTCTTTAGTGGTTTTGCTCCCACATGTTATGAGTTGGTTAGCGAGTTCTATAGCAATATCCATGAGATTGCTCCCGACCGGTCTTCATTCTATTCCTACATCAGAGGCACTAGGTTTATTGTCTCTCCTGACTTCATTTCCACCAGCCTTCAGATTCCCAGGGTAGAGCACCCTGCCTATCCCTATTCAGGTGAGACCACCCCTGGCTTCTCGACTGTTGCCACTTCCCTAACAGGGAAAGCGACGGAGTATGATGGAGTGGGACCTCTCCGCACTGCCAGCTTCCCTGTCACTACCAGTGTTATCCTGAGGATCGTGTTCACGAACCTCTGGCCTGTTTCTCACCTTTCCTCTCTTCCTAGTTCCCGTTCCCTCTTTCTTTATGCCCTCCTGAAGGGTGATTCTTTATACCTGCCTTCTGTGATCATCTCCACTATTCTTGGGGTCCACGATGACCCTAAGAGATCTGTTGCTCTCCCCTACAGATGTTTGATCGCTAGACTCATATCAGCATCCTCGGCTTGATATCCACATTTCCAACCCTTGATGCTGAGCCAGCCTATCCGCGAGCCACCACGAGTATCACTCGTTCCAGGAGGCCTGCTGATAGTGGTATTACTCCTTCCTCATCTACTGCTGCTCCTACCTCTACTGATGTTCCCCCTTCTTCTCCTACTGCTCCCCCTTCAGTTGATATTCCTTCCTCTTCTCATCCACCTTCTACCACAGCTGATGCCCCTCCTTCTTCAGCTGAGGCTCCTCATTCTTCTGATCACGTTGCAGATACCCTTCACAATCTAGTACATGATGTGGAGGTCGTACATAGGCGGATGACTATGATATCTTCCCACATATCTATGATGATGGAGCAGATGGCTGCCCTTGTGAGTACTCAGGAGGAGATACAGCTCCAGATGGAGACCCTATATGATTCCCAGTGCCGAATGTTCCGGATCATGCGATCATACATGCGGACTGGACCTTCTACTTGCCCTGAGATTTGGGATTCTGAGGAGTTTGAGGGTGTTGTTGCTGCTGCGGATGATGCTACTAGGGCTGGAGGCCAGGGAGGAGATGGTGATGGTGATGGTGAGGGTGATAATGCTACGGGGTCTAGAGATGGAGATACTGACACAGAAGAGGATGCAGGACATGGAGGAGATGGTGCTGGACCATCTAGTTGATTTTACTTTTCTTGTTTTAGAGACCTGTATTTTTCTATTTCTTTCTTTTTCACTTTTGGGACAAATGGGTATACACTTTTTGGGTTCCTTTGGTTGTATTTAGTTCTTAGGTATTTTATCCTATTGAGGATATAGCTACATCAAACTTTTACTTGTTTCATCTTACAGTCATATATATCAGATCATTTTCTTTTTTGGCTAAATGTTTATCTATTTCAATTTCTCTTTATTTTTCTTATGGGGAAATTTATCTATTTATATTCACAGGTTAATATTGCAACTTTTTACTTTAATTTTGGTTAATAATATACCATCCAATACTAGTAATAACATCAATAGCATAGCAATATCATCAAACAATAGCATTCACAACATGCAAATAAAATTAAAGTCTCTCATCCTAAATAAACATGCTTTTATCTACCGTGCACTCAATCCCACTACCCACCTAAGAATTTAGTTCCCAGGTTAAGATCTCGTTTCTCTGATACCATCTCTGTAACGCCCCGAACCCGGTTCAGTGCAAACCAGCACCCAACCCGAACCCGGTTCTGTAACAACCCAAGTCCGATTCAACAATCAAACTCGAGATGTTACCACGAAGCTGGGGTCAGATACATACCAAGATTCACAATAATTTTAAAATTTACAAATTAATTACATCAGAGTTATGGTGGCCAATAACAACAATTATTTATTCAATAATATCAATTCTGTTTACAATAAAGTTTATCTAATCAACATGTGGCATTAATACCAATTATATTTCTACCCATCAAATTAAAACCCCATCTTCGCGATCTCTCCAAGCAACCTGAAAAATATAGGGGAAAACGGAGTGAGATTTACATCTCAGCAAGTAGCAGGTGCATGCAATTTGAAACAGTCCAATATAAGCAAATAGTCATGAAAATCCACCGTACGGATTTTCCCCGATCGCGTTTTGATGGTGGCTGGTCAGATACCTCCATTAGAAACCTCCTTCCTTTCTCTCCCTCTTTTCTCTCCATAAGAAACCCACGAAAATTCCCTCTTGTCTAACCTTAGTCTCCTATTTATACTAGGCTTTAGAAATCCTAAACCAACCCTAATTGGCTAATTTAATTTGGGCTAACCCAACCATAGTCTAGTTAATGTCTGATCCTTCTAATTTAATTCCTACTTTTTCTCCACCTTCTATTTTCTACTTAAACAATACTAATTAAGTTTCTTATTATCTAAACTCATGAAAATAACCTATTTTCGTGCAAAATATTTAATTAAACATTTCTATCACTTAAAACCTTATTTTCTCCAAATTAAGACGTGAAATCTCCTAATTACCCTTTTTCCCACTTTTAGGCTTTTATTAATTTCTTTTAATTTCTATCTTGTCAAAATAATTTGTTTTCTTCTATTTTCTAATTCTAATTATTATTTGATGATCTATTTACTAATTACCCTTTTCTGAAAATTACCAAAATACCCTTTTTATTCTTTTAGGCTACTCTCATTAAAATTCTTTCTTTATTTTGAACTTAGGACTTATTTGAATTAATTATCCTCTAAATCTTCACTTTTTAATTTTAACTAGGACTTAACTCATATTTTCTTTTATTTATTATTTATTTATTTATTAGGTGAAAATTCGGGGTTTTACAGGATGAGAGGCCATCCTTCATGCATCCTGAATTTTAAGAATCGCTAGTCAAAACACTTTGGGCTGGATTGTGTTATTCAAATACTCGAGTGAATTTGCATGAACATTTCAAGTTGTCACAACTTCTGCAAGATGATGAAAGGCCATCCTTGCTTTATTGCCCCAGCTTTCAAAGTCATATCTCTAGTCAAACCATTTGAGCCTAATTTCCTTTCCTCTAACCCGCTGAGTCATAAGCCCTAAATCTAGCGCTGGGTAAAGAAGAGAAAACATGGATGAGCAGAAACAAAGAAGAGGAAAAGAAAGCAGAAAATACACAGGGAGTCGCTAATCATAGCAAAAGGCCAAGATGACCATAGAGTAAAGGCAAGAAAGAAGCAAAAAAAAAGCTAAAGGAAAAAGGGAAGGTCGCAAAAGGCCTCAAAAAGAAAAATGAAGGAAAACAAAAAGGTATTGGCAAAGCCCAAGCAGCCAAGAAAATGGTAGAACATGACTCGACCCATTTGCAAAGAGACTTTGAGCCATATCCCCTTTCTTTCATAAACTAAAAACCTCTGCCTTCGTTTCGTCCCATCAAAAAGTCCTTTCTAATTGTAGACAGTGTGACAAATGGAATTCGTGCAGATTAATGATGAAGGAATCTAAAAAGAAGAACGAGCTTTGGCAAGACGCAAAGTAAAACCTGAAAATGAAAAGATAAGAATTTGAGCCTTATATCCCTTCATTTCTCAGATTTAAAACCAAGCCGATGTTTCGTCCTAACGTAAAGACCTCTCTGATCTATGGGACATGATGCACAAGAGTCGGCCAAAGACCCTTAAGCTGGGGCAGGCACTAACCCAAGGGAAAAGAAAAGGGAAAAACCTTCAATTGCAAAATCCTGAAACCACCCTGAAAAATTGGGTCAAGGTGAGAGAAAACCAAGACTGGGAAAGGGAGAACATCCCTTGAAATGCCCCCAAATGTTTAACCCCTGCAAAGCCTCTGTTGGCACAAGTCAGGAATCTCATAGGAATGCGTGTCAAACCCGACGTCCCAGAACACCTCAAGCTAACAAGGCAGTTCACCATGATCACCGCTCCCGCCTCTATTTTAAAATCACTTGTACAAATTTTGAAAAAGAAAAAAAACTTTTGAAAAAATACTTCACTTTCAATCATGTGCACTTACAAAGCAAGTAAGCTACAACTGTTTACCCTTTTTGAATCCCATATACGTCACTGCTCTGTGAGAATGTTGTAGGCTCAGGCAAGGTAGAAAAACCAGAGAAGGTCAAGGAGCACGTTGAAGACAAAAGAGAAGAACAACGGAAAAGCGACTCAAAAGAAAGCCTATGCAGCAATACACCGGCAGGGGAATTGCCAAGACTCCTTTGGTCCCCATAGATTCTTTTCCCCAGTGGAATTTTCAAGCCCAAAGCTGTGTATCAAGACCACGCCCAGTCTAAAGAAGCTGATTTTGGCAAATGAAGGACAGATGCCAGAAGGTAGAATGGTAGGGATTCCCACCAATCCCTAGTGGAGCTACCTCGAACCGGGAAACCCCTACCTTGTTGAAAACGGGGACTGGCAGAAGCACCCTCCCCCTGGAAAAGCAGCAAGAGACGGAGACCCTCTCGTGAAGAAGAAGACAAAGAAGAAAACTTCGGGCAAGATGGCCCCTTTTGTAAATTTTTCCTTTTTCCACTTTTGTAAATAGAATAGGACAGGTGTGCGAACTCCCTTGAGGCACTGGACAGCGCTGAGAACACCTCCTCACCAAAGGCACCTCCTCTTTCTCTCCTTCTAATCTCTAATCAAAACTCTTAAAAAAACAAGAAACAAAAAACAAAAAAAAAACTGTCGTCAAAAGTCCCAAACCAGAAATCTGAAAACACCTAAAAGCTTTAATGGAACAAACAAGAGAAAAAGAAAATTGTTGAGCGCTTTGCATCAACGTCGAAACAGGTTGGCGAGCTTGAGTCCCACCTAATCCATTCAAAACTCAAAATTAAATGCTAAGAATTTGCTCCAGAAAACCCGAGACTGAAGGGTGAGCTAGCTTCAGAGCCTAGTAGAAAACATTTCATGTTTCTACTAAGTCGGAGATCAACGCTTTGCGTCTCCAACCCCATTTCGTGAAAACATCCAAAGGACTGAGCTTCTCAATCATGTCGACAGAAATGCTGGGCGCAAAAACGAGGTTCTTCTTTTTTTTCTTTGTTGTTCATCCCCAAGGTGACTCCGGCAAAGAGGGACTGCTGTCAACACCTCATTTTTCCACCATCGGAAGTGCCGGAATTGCAAAACCCTAGCAGAAAATTCAAACCCTGAGGGTACAAAAGTTGACTTTTTGATCAAGTGATAATTGGCCACCTTGCTTTATCCTAGTGGATAGATAATCCCAACACGGTTCCAATGCAACTGAGTTTGCAGGAATCGGAGCCCGGATGAAGGATCTGTAGGGCGGTCAAACTTGAAGGGGAGCCGAAAGTTGACTTTTTGCTAAACCCCAAATCAGCTACTTAATCCTATCCCAATGGATATAGGACTCCGATACGGTTCTAACGCAACTGAGTTTGCTCAAATCGGAGTCCGGATGAGGAAGATATGATCTATTGAAGTTTCCGGGCAGCAAAAGCGGGAAATTGCACACGTGGCAAAAAGCTGCACACATGGCGAGAAATGCAGGAAAATATCTCGAGGGTTAATCCGTAAATATCCAAAATCTACAAAATATCTCAGGGATTAAACCAAAATTGCGCAGGGGCAATCTGCAGTTATCTCAAGTGTCAAATCAGTCAAATCGGTCAAATCCAAGGGGCAATCTGTAAAAATCAAAAATATTGGAAGAATAACTGGAAATAAATTTCGGTTATACAACCGGAATCCAATTCTGGTTCATAAAATGAAAATCCGAATCTTCTGGCTAATTTCTCGACAAAATCTCAGATTTTCATGATTGCATGTCGGGAAAAGGTGTAATCGAAATTGAATTTTGGTTACACACATTTGTAGCATAACCGGAATTAAATTCTGGTTATACTATATATCCTTCATAACTGGAATTTAATTCCGGTTACTTTTTTTTGTCTATAAAAGCTGCTCAGCAGCTCATTTTTGGGGGTTGGACTTTTGTTGCTCCACCCTCTCTCCTCCCTCTGTCCGAACCATTCTCTCCTTCCTTCCCTAGCGCCCCATGCCATACCCTAACCACTCTAAACCCCTTTTTACCCTCTCCTTCCTCACTCCCACTACTTGGAGGAGGCCTTGGAAGATTTAGTGCTTGGTGGAAAGGAGCTCAAGCTGCTGGTTGAGCCTCAAGTGGACTCCATCACCATCCTAGAGGGTGTTCAACCTCAAGGTATGTCTCCCCACTGGTTTTCATTTAACATATATGAATTTTAGAGGATTTGAAGCATGCCGATATCTCTTTGTACTACCCCCTAGTATTCTTTGGTGTTGTCTCGGTCCCTCCCTCCCTTTTCTTCTTCTCTACATTGTTCCTTCACGCGATTGAGCTCCTACGGTAAGGGGATGAGTTCGGTCGACGAAAGAGAGATGGAGAGGCCATTTTAGAGGAGTATGCATTCTTTTGGGGGTTTTAGTAGGTGCTATTCCTTAACTTAATAGGGGAGCATGTTCCCCTACTCTCCCTCCATCTAATGTATCCTTTTTTTAATCCCCCTAAGACCCCTTCTTGTTTTCTTTAGGTTTGAAGCATGCCTATTTTTACTCGTCTTTTTTAGATGCAAAAAGTCTGCTTGTGTAGTGACATGTTCTTTTCTGACATGATTTGCATGCTCACTCACCACCTTCACACATTTTTAGGCACATATATGCCTGTTTAGGCTCATTTAGAAAGCATGCTTGGATCCCTTCCCACAGTCTCGTGTTGTTTGTATGCTTGATAACATGATCCCCTTCCCCCTTTGATCCCTAAAAGTCCCGAAGGAATGACCAAAGTGGCCATTCCCTTGCTATCGAGCCACTGTGGGCCCACACAGGGGCCCACATAGACCTCATACATGTCCACAAGCACCATGGTTTGCTTTTCTGTTGAAAAATTTAAAAAGTGGTTTTTTTTGCAGGTTAACTGGAAACTCAGATCGATTAAGAGGGTTTTCTGGCTTAATTGAAATCCAATTTCGGTTAAGCTAGAATGCTAGAATTACAATATAACCGAAATCCATTTTCAGTTATACTGTGTATTGTGTTTAACCGAAATCAATTTTCAGTTACTTTGAAAATCTAATGGAAACCAGTTTTTTTTTATGTTTGCTGATTGGTTGTATTGTTTAAGCCGAACCGATTGAACCAACCGGAAACCCAAAATGGGACATGGGCTCTTAAGCCGAATCTGATTCCTTTGTGGGCCTTCCAACGGGACCCACCCCGTCCAAGATCATTTTAGAAAATAAAACAAGATCATTAAAATCAACTAAATGGGCTGAACCCTACGAGGCCCATCAAAGCCCAAAAAAGAAGCATGTAGGCTTAGCATAGGAATGGTTTTGCCGTGACCGCGGGTGCGGGCCTATCGGGCCCACTAAAGCCTATCAACCCAACCGGGTAGGATCCAATGCCCTGACCCATTGAACCATGGACCACCCGGTCCAAGTCTAGACTAATGGGCCCCAAGCCCAAAGTTTGGCCCACTTTGAGAATTAAGATAAGATGAATCTAAATAAGGCACTTGGCTACCATCGTGGGCCCGCCCAATGAGCCCCCAAACCAATCCGGCCCATCTTTTGCATGCAAATCACCTAATTTTCAACTTGAATTTTAAAGTAAAATCAATTCATTAGACCAAAGCCCAAAGGGCCTCCAAGCTTAGACTAAGGCCCACCAAAGGCATGTGGGCTGGGTTCAGCCCACCAAGGAATCCACGGGCCTTCCAACGGGGCCCGTCCAACCAGACTCATTTGTAAAATCCCAAATTTTTAATGAAATTAAAAATTATTGGTTTAGTAATTAAGTTATGGTTAATTAGTAATTTTGCGGAGGAAGGAGACCAAGAATTTAACCGGGGACTTTTGATCAAAACCGGAAAGGAAAATTTCAATTAAAGAGGTATGGGAAATTGTTGGGAAAATTTCAATTGTTAGGATTAATTAATTTAATTAATTGATGGAAAAATTCAGAAATGGGGGAAAAGCAGTCAAACCAGGGATTTTGTTGAACCAGATGGAGAAATTGAATTTAATAGGTAAGGAGTGTTGGTTAACTTTAATTGGCTAGTTTGGGATGGTCAGATGATGTGGTAGATGGGGAAATTAGGGCCATTTATCTTTCTGGTATAGGAAAAATTGTGGAGTGCCAAAGCATGGCATCATGCTTTAAACTATATTTCTGGCAACTATATAAACATAAGTGGATTTCAGTCGTTGTTTTGGGCATTTTGAACGAACTAAACCTTGGAGCTCTCGGGAAGAAGAAGAGGCTGAGCTACGTTTTCTGGTTCTGATTTGGAGGATTTTATGGAGATCAAAGGATTGTGTTGTGGCCGTTTGGATTACTGTTAGAGAAAGGTGTCTATTAGATTTCGGCAGTTACCAATTCTGATTGAGAGCCGAAATCTGAGTTGTGGTGAAACAAAATTCAGGTAAGGTTATCTAAATAAGGTTTTAATTTCTGGAATTCTCTTTCAATTTGAAGAAGGAATGCTGATCTGAATGGATCTGATCTGTAACTAAAATGTTGGAAGAATCAGTGAGCTCGTTTGGTTTTGGAGTGAGGAATCAGAGAGTGAATTGTGCATTAAGGTTCCAGCAATTGAAATGCGAAATTCAGAGGTAAGTAGCACTCTTGTTTTCAATTTATAATGATTAAATTGAAGTGTAGTTTCATATGAGTACAATCTGCAAATTTCCCTGTTTTTATTTGTTTTGGGGTCTAAACTTGGTCAGCAATGAGTTTTGGATTAATGAAATTTCAGAGTATGTTTACTATTTAACTGGTTTGTCATTGAGTTTCTAGAGATGAATTAATGAAGAAAACCAGATCAGAATATATACATATATATATACAATTCGTATCTACATGTGTTTTTGCTGAAATCTCTGTTAGAAAAACCTCATGAGCAGCTAATTGTTTGATGAATTGAATCATGTCTTAAATAAATTTGAAGTGGTGTAGAATCATTGTTTAAAGAGTTAAAGTCATATTGGAAAAGAGTTGGAGGAAGAATATTAGGTCAGACCTGGTCAAAAGAGGTTAGCCGCACTTGAGTTTGGGAGAAAAGGAGTGGCGCCAATGTTTGTAGAGGTTAGCGCCTAGTTGTTTTTCCACAGCCATGCGTGGCGGTTCTAGTAAATAATGTATCTATATTTCAATTCAAAAATATATCAGTTCAGATGTTTTAAATTAGAGTTATGTTGATGTATGAAAAAGTTGGAGTTAATACTTGATCAAGCCAAGTGCTGCTGGGTTGGCGCTCAGCCAATCCAATTAGAGTATTGTTATTTATAAAGGCTGTAAGACTTTATTTGGGGATGCATAGAGGACTTAACTAGGGGTACTTGAAATACCTGGGTGAATTGAAGATGCTGGAATTGGGAGTACACTTAAGGTATTAAGTATTGGGAAACAGAAATCTGAACTAGTTTAAAAGTTGAGTGTTCTTAAGAGTATTGAAATTTTTCCAGCACCCTTGTCTTGGTGCTAAGTATTCTTGTGGGGGTTTAGTTAGAAGGAGTTTAATGAGAAGTTATTAAAAGACTTTGGGGGATTAGGAAATACTGGTATTAGGGGCATATGTTGTTATCAAGTAAGCAAATCAGAAACCTATTCTAGTTAAGAATTTGGGTACTAGTTGAGTGCAGCAACTTCTCCAGCACATACACTCTTACTTTGTAAAACTAAACTTGGGAAATCACATAAGGGGTTATTTGGAGACAACCAAAGAGAATGTTGGTGAATAATAAGTTGCTGGTCTGATATATTAAATGAGGTGTTTCAGCACTAATAGATCAGATGTTCATCTTATAGATGATATATGTGTTTAGAGAATTTCTATTTTGAAGTAGGGTGTATATGAAGGTCTTTTGATAAGTTCTGATCTTATCTGGGTTTGGTCAGGAAAATGTTAAAGAAAATTTACAGAAATTAAAATAATCTAGAAGAGGAAATTAATAAGTTGCTTTTAAATGAATTGGGAATACTAAAGGAAGACCTTAAGGATTTATGTTAATTAAGAGTGAAATAAGGTTAATCTTCATAAAAATTAAGGATAATCATACTAGTAGAAATCTACTATTTAAGCTTAATATGAGTAAAACCAATTTGAGTTATTTAGAGAGCTGAATTATGATTTTGCCATTTGTAGTTATCAGTTGAGTTGAGAAATACACTTTTTACATAAATTTGATATTAAAAAGGGATTTTGTGCAAGTTAATGGAATGAGCTAGTAAAACTAAATATATAATGGTTAAACCTTGATTATTAGCATTGGTTTTCACTTTGGTTTGGACGAGATTGTCATGATTATGGAATCTTTACATTGAACTGGTTTTAAGCGGATTATATAGAAAGAGGATTTTTAACTGATTATGAAGGATTGTTTTTTTGGTTTCGAATTGGTTTTCTTCCATGTATTAGGAGCGACGGTTTGAGATGCCAGTGTATCTCGGGATGTTGTTTGCCTCCGTGTATCTCGGAGATGCCCCGTGTATCTCGGGATGATGTGAATGAGATAGAGATGAGTTGTGCTTACTGGCTTTCACGGTTGGTTTTAGTTTTAGAGTCTAGTGGGCATAGCTCGATATGGATCCATGTTAGGAGCTAGATAGTGGAAAGGATTGTTCTTTGCTATTTGTAACACTTTGTTCACGCATGCGTTTCCACCACGTATCTTGGTGAGGCCTTCTTTGTATCTGGTTGGCTGCGGCTATGATAGGATAGTACATGCCAACCCATTACTGTATCTGGATGGGTTCTTCTGCAATAAGTCGATGACCGTGTAGCTCGGCTTCGCTCATAAGCCGGGAGGTGGCATAGTGAGCATGGTCTTACACTAGTTAAAGGCAGTCTTATTTCATGAGTCCTACGGCGACTTATCAACTGTTGTTTTGATGATACAGATATGTTTGTTATATTGGATTATTCTTGTTATATCGCACTGATCGATGGTTATTGTTGGATTATTTAGATTATTCGGAACTGATGTATTACCGCTACTGTTGCATGATTTACAACTGTATCATATTTTAGAACTGATAAACTGTATTTGAGCATGCATGTGCTGCTTACTGGGATATTCGTATCTCATTACGTTTTGTTTTTTTTTGTTTTCAGTTTCTGGTAAGGACAGCACCAGCGGTATATGCTTGGTTCATGTGAGTTAGCCTTGGTTATAGTATTTTATTGTTGAGCTTGGGTTATAGTGCACTCTGATTATCCAGATATTGATTTATTCATTGGTTTCCTTCACTCTGATATTGCTATCCTGGGTTATATATTAACCTTCGGAGATAAGTTATGGATTTTCTACGTAACTTGGATCCGGGGCATTACATCATCTCACTTTAAGCTAAAAAGATAAAATCAAGTAAAGGGACCCACACTACTTTGGTGGTCCCGCAAGACTCAATAAAATGTGCACGTTGAAATAGGAATCGGGTGAGATAACCAAAGTTGACTCATAACTAGGAAAACCTATGGGACCCGTCATCCGACGGGATGGACTGGGGTGTCTACGGACTTCCCCAGACCGCAACCGAGACCTTGCTTAGAATCTCAAGCTGCATACCAGCCTAATAGAAAGACCTAGGCACCCAGGTGTCTGCCTACACCCCATCAGGCAGTGGCGACTCCAATTTCCCGATTTACCCATCCGGAGGCACACTCAAATTCGCTTGCGCCCCACCGTGCGACCCTACGCACACATACCATTGGAAAGAGGATTCTAATACGAGTCTAACAACACTGACTTTGCTCAAATCGGAGTCTGGATAAAGAAGTTATGGGTTGGTCAAATCTAGAAATAGCAGAAATCGATTTTTTGAAAAACTTCGAATTAGCTGCTCAATTTTATAGCAACAGAAAAATCATCTCGACACGATCCCAACGCAACTAAGTTTGTCGGAATCAGAGTCCCAGATAAGGAGATATGAGCAAAACTAGCTCCAGGACACAACTTTGCACTTCTACTAAAAACTCCGAATTTGCTGTCAAACTCTAGCTCAGTGGATAGAGAATTTTGAGTTGATTCCAACGCCACTAAGTCTATTGAAATCGGATATCAAATGAGAAAGTTATGGGCAGTCAAAATTTCGTAAAAATCTGTACACGTGGCAAGATTGAAGAAAGGACAAAAAAATGAATGAAAAAAAAGAACAAAATAATAATATTTTGTAAATATCTAATAATTAAATTAAATCAAAAATAAAATGGAAAATCCTAAACTCATATGTGTTTCAATAAAAAAGATCATGGAATAAAAAATTAATATATCCTAAATATCTAAAACTTAAAATAATTAAAAAATAAAAATAAAGTCAAAATGCATATGGGATAAGCCCATGTGCGTTGGATGGATAAGCTCAAGGGCGGACAGGTGTCCTCCACTCTAATTGAGCATTTCTTTTTAAGTTTTGGTCAAGGGTTACAAATATATTTACTTTTCGGTTCAGTTTTTTTACTATAAATAGGGGGGTCGGCCATTACATTTGGTGAAGGGGGCAGATCTTTTCTTCCATTTTTTGGTTTTCCTTGATCCCCATTCATCCCTTTGATGACCAGCAGCTCTTTGAAGCCATCCTTCTCACACAAAACCTCTACCAAATTCTCCTTTTGTCCCTCTAATCATCCATTCATTCATTCCTTTCTCTTCTATCTTATTGAGAACAAGCAAAGAATCATTCTTTGGAGCTAAAGGAGACTTTAAAGTGCTGTCCACACACCACTTGGAGGACCACCATACAACCAAAAGGAAAGGTAAAGCTAGGGTGAGTCTCCTATTGAACTCTTTGTTTAACATATGATAAGATTAAGTCAATTCAAGTAAGCTTTCCTATACGTATTTTTATTTATCTATTGTCATTTACTTCTCACCATTCGAAGTTTTCTTTGTGCATATCATTGAGATTTCTTTGATAAAAAAGAGGGTCTCCATACGAAGCCATGGGAGTAAGAGGGTTATTATCTAATATAGAAAGTTTTATGTGGACCATTTTATACCACTTCGGAATCATTTCTTTTATCATTGATGAATCTTTTGTTTAAGAGAGGGGTTTGGCTTCTCATTCGTTGTATCCCTTGTACCCCAATAACTTACCCCTCTCTCCTTTCTTTTGGTAGTAATTACTTATCATATTCTTGCATGTGTGTATTCATGTTGTATGTTCATCTTTCTAGCATACGCATAAAAATTATACGCATATGCATAATGTTCTTGGTATTTGTTTAGAATATCCTTATGTCATCATTCTTTGCTAATTCATGTAAATTGCTGTAGGAATCATCTTATCTATCATATTGTCGTTTATACTTTTGTGCATCATCATCTCACCCCTCCGACGCTTTAAGGATTTTCTTTGGGTAATGTATAATATACACACTCATTTATAGTGTATAAAAAATTTTGTTCAAAATTTATTTTAACTTGCTTCTTCTCTGTTTTATGTATTATTGAAGGAATTTTTTTTAAATCATTGATATACATATATTCTTTACAATCACTTCCAAGATTTTCCATGCATCTTATAAAGCATATTTGATTGCTTAAAAGCCTTTCCTTATTCATGTGTTTAGAAATCTTGTACTACAATTCCCATGCATGATTGCTTTCATTTCTATTAGTTATTGTGTACGTTCCTTGATCAGTTGGAAAGGTATGTGGATGATTTACTAAAAATGGGTGTTTCAAGGCAAAAGAGGGAAATATAGGTAGCTGTGGATGTATTCGAAGATCTGTAACAGATCATGCATGTGTTTAAGGGAAGAGCAAGCTGAATCCATGGGCATTTTTACTCTTTCTGGATGTTCGGGTCTGAACCGCACCGGATTTGCGATCTAACCACGACCGTAGGTTATTTGCTGTCAAGATTGTTTTAATCAGTAAAAAAAATCATTTTTTTATGGACCCAAGTAGACTCGATCTGATCCAATTTAGCTTAAGTTGAACCCATTGGGTCTTTGGATCATTCCAAGCCCATTTGTAGACCTGGGTCCACTTAGACCCACCAGGGCATTGTGGGCCCTCCAACGGGCCCATATCCAGACTGACCCACACCAAGATCCGTTTCAATAAATGGACCCTAGGCCATCTGATTAATTACCAATGGCTTACCCCAAGCCCAATGGGCCTTAAAAAACTTAAATCCACTTAATTAATTTGTATTTTTAATTAACCCCAAAATTAAAATAGCCAAATCCAATAAGGGTTACCCAATAACCCTAATGGGCCATGGGCTTAACTTAAAGCCCAACTTGGCAATCAATGGGCCTTCCAACAGGGCCCACATCCGACCCACTTCACTTAAATGGCTAAAAAGATAAAAATGAATAAAAGGGACTTAGAACTGCAGAGGTTCCTACCAGACTTAATTTGATACATGCTGGGTTAGGATTAGGGTGAGATTGAGTTGACTCGAACCAGGAAAATCCAAGGGACTCGTCAGACCGACGGGGCGGACCGGGGTGTTTTTAGACTTCCCCGAACCGTAACTGAGAACTTAGCCAGAGTCTCTAAAAGTAGCGGACCAAGCAAGATTAGACCAGTTAGGTCCCTTGTGTCTGCCTGGACCCCATCAGGCAGTGGCGACTCCTAAATCCTCGAGGCACGCACTCTCACATGCGCCTCGCGTGCGGCCATGCGCACAAATGGCACAGTGATTTTTTTAGGACAAAAGATTGTGTCGTGGATGGCACAACGATCTTGAAGGATCAGTTTAAAACATTTTTTTAAATCTTTTGGGAACCTTGCCGTGGATGGCGAAGTTCGAAAATCATGTCGTGACTGGCAAATTTTGAAATCAATGCTATGAAGTAGCAAGGCTGGGGAACCATTGGCATTAGTTCCAAAAATCATGTCGTGGATGGAGTTGCTTTAGTTGGAGAGAATGTATCCCCCGAAAGGGCAATTCGATGTTTTTCTTGGATGACGGCCCAATATAACCATGAGCAGTGGTTTATCATGGGTCATGAGAGATCTTTGCAAATGTACGTCACGAAAGACGATTTTGGTGTAGGCCCGGAGGCGGCTTTGATCTATGATTTTGAAAAGTAACTTGGATGTGCGCCTTGGGAGGCAGCTTGACGTATGCTCGAAGGTGATTTGATTTTGAAAATTCTTTTTGTGCATTTTTTCCAAAGTAATTTTGACCAAAAGTGTTGGTGTGGTTTTTGATTTTGAAGTGAGTGCATTTTGATGTGCGAATGGCTTGTGCATGTGTGGAGAGGTAAGAGCAAGTGTTGCGTGGCATACCATCCTTAGACATTGTGTCAGGCAAAACACACAAACAAAATTGAAATGTGTGTGCAACCCTAAAGAGGGTTGGTGCCAGGAAAGGCACGACTCCTAGACGTACTTGTGTAAGGAAGCACATTCAAATCCAAATCAGTCTTTTCTTTCATCTATTCTGAATAATCTCTGTTGTCTGATTGGAGAAATTCTTACAACTTGCCAACGAGGGTGAAACTACATGAAGCTTAGAAAGCTGAAAGCTGTTCAATCCCAAGGTTGTGGGGAACCCTAGGAAAGGATACAATTGATTTCACAGGGTGTAGGCTAAAAAGGCCTAAATCTAGGGTTCCACTGCCCCTGTTCTGATCTGGCTTGCTTTCAACTGCTTTTTCTAATTTGACCGGCTTTCATTTGCGTGAAGACTGATCTGGATTTAGTGTGCTTCCTGCGGACTCAATGGGTCAAGGCCCACGGCTCTCAGGACTCAATGCATGGATCTGGGGTGGTTCCCCTAATCAAAGGTAGGTAGGCTTCCTAATTTGGGGCTAAGGTAGCCCCGATTCTAGGTGTAACGCCTCGAACCCCGGGTCAATGCAAAACCGGCATTTGAACCCGAATCCATGTGTTACTAGGCCCATATGAATATACATAACGTCAACAATTCAACTAGACTGAAAATAAAATAAATAATCCATTTGTAACTATCAGAGTACGGAAGTGTAAGTCTAACATCACCATAAATATAAAGTAAAATGAATGACCATCAAATCCACTAATCAAGTCTAGTAAATCAAGGGTGCTAAAACTCTCAATCACTCTCTTGCTAGATAAATCAAAGCAAATAAATAAAATGACCATCAAAGTCTAAATGTCAACACTCATCAACCTTAGCTCAATCCGAATAGTAGTAATCCTCTGGCAAAAAGTCAGCAAAATCTCCCTAAATATCACCATTAAAATCCCCCTCTCGCGTATTAGCTGAAAAACGAACAAAAGATAGGAATGAGAATACGAATATCTCAGTAGGTAACACATGCATGCTAAAAACAGTTATATATAAAAGTAATCATTCATGCACGATTAAACAGGCATGAATAAGTAGGCTTGTTTAAACAATCGTAGCAAACATGAAACACAAAACAGCATTCAAACATTTCTAAGGACCAGATAATAGAAGAAATAATAATATGAGCTAAGATCAGAATA
The DNA here is from genome assembly GCA_947561395.2 of Buxus sempervirens. Taxonomy (NCBI): domain Eukaryota; kingdom Viridiplantae; phylum Streptophyta; class Magnoliopsida; order Buxales; family Buxaceae; genus Buxus; species Buxus sempervirens. The sequence continues at coordinate 32,500,812 of OX387184.1, read as the reverse complement.
AAACAGCATAATACAAAACAAATACAGGCAACTCAGTATCCAATATATCTGGGATGTATTAGGCAGTCACATCCAACCATAATTAACACTTACATGCATCTCACATGTATTAGGCAGTCATATCCTTATGTCATCATTCTTTGCTAATTCATGTAAATTGCTGTAGGAATCATCTTATCTATCATATTGTCGTTTATACTTTTGTGCATCATCATCTCACCCCTCCGACGCTTTAAGGATTTTCTTTGGGTAATGTATAATATACACACTCATTTATAGTGTATAAAAAATTTTGTTCAAAATTTATTTTAACTTGCTTCTTCTCTGTTTTATGTATTATTGAAGGAATTTTTTTTAAATCATTGATATACATATATTCTTTACAATCACTTCCAAGATTTTCCATGCATCTTATAAAGCATATTTGATTACTTAAAAGCCTTTCCTTATTCATGTGTTTAGAAATCTTGTACTACAATTCCCATGCATGATTGCTTTCATTTCTATTAGTTATTGTGTACGTTCCTTGATCAGTTGGAAAGGTATGTGGATGATTTACTAAAAATGGGTGTTTCAAGGCAAAAGAGGGAAATATAGGTAGCTGTGGATGTATTCGAAGATCTGTAACAAATCATGCATGTGTTTATGGGAAGAGCAAGCTGAATCCATGGGCATTTTTACTCTTTCTGGATGTTCGGGTCTGAACCGCACCGGATTTGCGATCTAACCACGACCGTAGGTTATCTGCTGTCAAGATTGTTTTAATCATTAAAAAAAATCATTTTTTTATGGACCCAAGTAGACTCGATCTGATCCAATTTAGCTTAAGTTGAACCCATTGGGTCTTTGGATTATTCCAAGCCCATTTGTAGACCTGGGTCCACTTAGACCCAGCAAGGCATTGTGGGCCCTCCAACGGGGCCCATATCGAGATTGACCCACACTAGGATCCGTTTCATTAAATGGACTTTAGGCCATCTAATTAATTACCGATGGGTTACCCCAAGCCCAATGGGCCTTAAAAAACTTAAACCCACTTAATTAATTTGTATTTTTAATTAATCCCAAAATCAAAATAGGCAAATCCAATAAGGGTTACCCAATAACCCTAATGGGCCATGAGCTTGACTTAAAGCCCAACTTGGCAATCAATGGGCCTTCCAACAGTGCCCACATCCGACCCACTTCACTTAAATGGCTAAAAAGATAAAAATGAATAAAAGGGACTTACACCTGCAGAGGTTCCTACCAGACTTAATCTGATACATGCTGGGTTAGGATTAGGGTGAGACTGAGTTGACTCGAACCAGGAAAATCCAAAGGACCCGTCGACCGACGGGGCGGACCGGGGTGTTTTCGGACTTCCCCGGATCGTAACTAAGAACTTAGCCAGGGTCTCTAAAAAGTAGCAGACCAAGCAAGATTAGACCAATTAGGTCCCCTGTGTCTGCCTGCACCCCATCAGGCAGTGGCGACTCCTAAATCCTTGAGGCACACACTTTCACGTGCGCCTTGCGTGCGGTCATGCGCACAGCTTGGCGACTCCACTGGGGAGCCCTCAACCCAGTTGGACCTTGATTCAAAGAGTCAACGTAGATGGATATAGATCGGTTTAGGTATTATTTGTTGTCTCACCTTAGTGAGATGCAGAATACGCATAATTGCGTGATCTGTGGAGTCCTGTCAAAAGGACGAGATAATTGCCTAGGGAAGGTAGAATTTAAGTAGTTCCCTGTGACCTTCCACTTACCTGAGGACTCTTCCGGACATCGTATTACGTGCCAATTCTGCACTTCACTATAAAGAGATATCAGATAATCCTTTAACGATCAAATATCCAAAACTCACCCAATTAGACACAGCACTCTGCCCAACTGTACACACGGGCACCCACCACACCGTGGATGGTTTTATTTTCAGTTTGATAACTGCATGGGGTGACACGCACGAGGGGGTCTGCATGGATGACCCGACCCCGAATGAATGAATGAAATGGAATGCTGCTCTTCTGTACCAAAACCTAGACCTCTCTAGTAGCCACCCTTTTGATCCGATGAACTTATTTTTGGGATGGTATTAGCCCCATGCTCCCATGGCTTGCCAGGGAAAGCAGGGTAAACCCATCTCCCCAGGTTTCTAGATTCCTTAAGCGCCATTGGTTTCTTGCCATGGTACGCGAGGGGTCTAGTACTTGGCTCAGACCCTTGTTGGCGAATGTCTCGGGCTGGGTATTTTTTCTCCACCTATTACTTCTGAAAAACCTTGATGCAATGAATGTGAATGTGGTTGTGAATGGCGAAATAAAGAAAGATAAAATCAATTTAAAACCCAAGAGTCCATCAGGGGTAGGAACCCCCGTCCTTTTTGCATCAAGATAGAGTGACCCTAGATCATGGGCTGCCTTAGCCCTAGTTTTGGAAACCAACCCAACTTTGATCTGGGGAACCACCCCAGATCCATGCATTGAGTCCCACGAGCCGTGGGCCTCGAACCATTAGTCAAAAAAAAAAAAACCCAAAAATAAAGAAGAGAAGGAAAATTTTGCAAATCAAAAGAGAAATCAAGTGTGTCAAAATGCTAGTTTCTAATCTTCAAAATCTTAGTGGAAATCATTTCGTATTTTTGCTGCTCCGGGAAATCATTTCGCGTTTCCCAAAATTTTAGTAGAAACCATTTCGTGTTTCTGCTACTCTGGGAAATCATTTCCTTATCTCCGAAGTGGCAGTTCTAGGATCATCTTCTTTCCTTTACCTCCGAAGTGGCGGTTAAAAAATCTTCTTCCCTTGCCTCCAAAGTGGCAGTTAAAAGTAATCATTTCTAGAGATCTTTTTCCTTTACCTCCAAAGTGGCGGTTAAAGGAAATCATTTCCAGAGATCATTTTCCATACCTCCGAAGGGGCGGTTAAAAGGAAACCTCCGAAGTGGCGGTTAAAAGAGATCTTCTCCCTTTACCTCCGAAGTGGCGGTTTAAAGAAACCTTCTTTCCTTACCTCCGAAGTGACGGTTAGAAAGAGAACATTTCCAGGGACTCTCCCCTTGTTGGCTGGCTAAAAATAGATCATTTCCAGGGACTCTCCCCTTACCGCAGTTAAAAAGAGATCATTTTATTCCTTTACCTCCGAAGTGGCGGTTAAAAAGAGATTCTTTTACCATCGAAGTGGCGGTTGAAAGCAGACTATCCTCAGGGACTCTCTCCTTACTTCTGAAGTGGCGGTTAAAAAGAGATCCTTTTCTCCCTTTACCTCCGAAGCGGCGGTTAAAAACATTCCATCTTCAGGACTCTCCCCTTGTCTCCGAATGGCGGCTAAAAAGAGATCAAATTATCCCCCTTAATTTTTGAATGATTATTAAATTAAAGAAAGGTTTCAAAGCAAAGAAAAAATAAATTAACTGGAAATTAACTAATCAAGAATAATTTGCATTGGCATGCATCAACATGCATTATGTTTTGATATAATCTGAATTCTTTATACTAATTGGTGTCTTTTTAATAAAGGTACCAAGATTGCGTATCGCAGCCCGTACCTCTTCAAGAAGAAAATTATAGATGGATCCTGCTGAAGGACTCAAGCAAGCACTCCCTCCACCTCCTCAGGAGCAAGAAAAGGTGGAAGACCATCCAGTGATCACTGGTCTTAACCAGCAAATGGCCAACATTACAGCCATGATGGCAAACATGATGAAGCGAATGGAAAGGCTGCAAACACCACCACAATTTGTGCAATCGCAGCATCAGTTACCAATACCTCCACAGCAACCAGCACCTCCCTAGGAGCCACTAATACCACCACCACAGCAGTTGGATCCTCAACCATTGCCAGTTGTGCCAGAACAACTACCACTTGCCGTTCTACATGTGAACTTGCAACCACCAGAGCAGCCAATTCCTCAACCACTACCTGTCCAACTAGAGCAACAATTGAGGATTCCAGCACCCCCTGTTATTCGACAACAACAAGTGATGGGAATGGGAAACGAAGTAGAAGAAAGGCATTGAGAACAAGAATAAGCCAATATCACAGCCCAGATGCAGGCCGATTTGCAGGCCCTAAAGGAACTAGTGCAGAATGTGAACCGAGGTTCTATGCCTAAAGAAGCCTCACTAGATAGGCTGGAATTTTTCCCCGATTTGCAGCTTTCGCCAAAGTTTAAATGCCCAGGTTTTGTAAAATTTGACGGAAGTGGGGATCCATTGTCACATCTGAGGGCGTACTATGGAGACATGTGCCAGTATGCATATGACGAAAGAATCATGATGCAATTCTTCCAACGCTCATTGACGGGATCAGCACAGAGGTGGTTCGCTAGTCTGGACAGGAGCCGAATCAGGACTGGGGATGACTTGGATAGTACATTTCTTGAGCACTTCAAATTTAACACTAAGGTCCTGCCCACTCGGATGGAGCTATAGAAAATGTCCAAGAAGAGTACCGAGTCCATCCGCGAGTATGCCAAAAGGTGGCGAGAAATGGCTGCCATGGTTCAACCTCCCATGCTGGAAAAGGAAATGGTGACTCTATTCATCTCAACATTGGGGCAACCCTACTATACACTGCTGCTGAGGTAGTTTGCTGCAAGTTTCGCAGACCTGGTGGTTGTGGCGGACAGAATAGAGGATAGGGTAAAATCCGGCAGAATCGCAAGATTTTCTGAGCAGAAGAGGAGCCTTGTTAGTGGGAGAGGCATGGAAAGGAAAAAAGAGGACGAGACTGTTAATTACGTCCAGCCTAATAGACCGTTCCACTTTTCGGCACCTGATAGGAGGGAAAACCAGAATACTGGCCACGAAACATAGGCTACAAGGCAGCCTAGGTGGACCAAAGAGGAATACCAAGCAAGAATGACTAGAGTGTTTACACCCCTCCCTTACCCATTGTCAGAATTGCTGCCGACCTTGTTGAAAAAAGGGTATTTGCAGAAGAAGCAGCCGACTCACCAGCTGACCAATATTCGCACTTACAACGCTAATGAGCACTGTGAATATTACATGGGAGCTTCTGGACATCACACTAATCATTGCTGGGATTTGAAGCACGATATCCAGGACTTGATCCACAGCAAGCGAATTTCGGTCAATCCCCTAGTGACAACTCCTGCAGCAGGGGTCCAGACTAATCCTCTTCTAGACCACTCTAAGGCATCCACCAGCAACTCAGTGAATCAGGTGGACGGCAGTAATAGAGACAAGGGGCAGTTTGATCCATCAGTGTTGATTAGGAGGCCTGGTCAGATAATAAGGGTGTGTCTCCAAGATGAAACCAAGATACCGGCTGTTAAAGGAGGTGAGAAAGATATGCCACCTGCTCCCACTAAGGAATCCAAAGTCGAGGAGGGCCAGGATGTCTACATCTGTGCGCTTGAGGATGATTTGCAGAGCAGCGAAGAGATTACAGGGCCACGGTGCCAAGCCTATTATGGATGGATCAGTGATTCTCCATCACCTCCACCTAGAGAAGGAGATGGCAGTTCAGGTGGACTATGGTTCCAAGGCAGGCCCCGTATCTCCAGTCCATCAATTGACAGTACTGAAGCTTCCCTCCAGAGATCTGCTGAATGGCAACCTGATTGCATGTCTACAACATCAAAGCCGGACCCATATCCATTATCCCTTACTGGCTCACCATCATCTAAGTATGATCCGGATTCCCTCTCGCATGAAATGCCTGAGTGGCCTACCCTCCTCATGTCTCAGTAGAAGGGGTGCCACCATCCACTCTTGATTTCATGAACATACCTGACCCATATGAGAGCCAGGATGAGGCTGCCAATGCAGATGAAGATCCAGAAGACGGTGACCTGGAGGAAGACATGGAAGACGCAGCATTAGATCAAAGTGATCCGGATGAGTCTGTCAATGTGATCACAGTTGGTGGGACTGAACCGGAGGAAGTGGTTGAAGTCGTCAAAGGCAAGTCACCGCTCAAGAATTGGAGCTTTGTGCCCTTTGTAACTCGCAAGGCCGACATATGAAGATGCTTGTTGATATAATTAAGTCTGCTTTTATGTGTATAAAATAAAAAATAAATAAATAAAAAATAAAATGCAATTGTTTGGTCGATGATGACATTGCTCTGAGACCACACCCTTTTGGTAGGACCGTGATCATGGAAAGATGTCAAGTAGCTCAAAGGTGTCTTCAGCTGGGTGCAGTATACTGTTCCATGAGAACCTTGAATAAGCCAAAGGCAACCCTTTCTTGATCTATGCTTTGATTTTTCTCCCAAACCCATCCTTGCACTGGGGCAGAACAACTCTAGAGAGAAAAAAAAAGGAAAAGAAAAGAGAGAAAATGTCTAAACCAGTTAAGGGCTAAGGCCGGTCCCATATCATGTCTTTAAGAAAGGATGAGAGGCCATCCTTCAAGTATCCTTAATCATAAGAACCGCTAGTCAAAACACTTTGAGCCTGATCATATTATTCAAACATCCGTGTTGTGTCTAGCCACCCGACACTAGGGCAAAGCTGAAAAAGAAATAAAAGGATGAGTAAGATTCTTGAGTGAATTTACACGGAAAAATTCAACAAAGATGTCACAAATTCTGTAAAAGGATGAAAGGCCATCTTTGTTTTGCATCCCAAATTTTCAAAATCATATCCTTAGTCAAAACTCCTTGAGCCTGACATTTTTCTTTCCTAACCCACTGAGTTAGATACCCTAAACATGGTGCTTGACAAAGAAGAAGGAAAGAAGAAATGAGGCAAGTGTACAAAAGCAAAGAAAAGAAAAGAAAAGAAATCAAAAAGCACACTGGGATATGCCAATCAAATAAAAAATCGGCCTCCAAGCAGAGGAAAAATGATAGAGGAAAAAGCAAAAGGCCTCAAAAAGAAAAGAAAAGAAAGTGAAACAAACACTGTCAAAGTCCAAGCAATCAAGAAAAGGGTAGAACATGACTCAACCCATTTACAAAAGGACTTTGAGCTGTATTCCCTTTCTTTCATAAATCAAAACCTCGGCCTTTGTTTCGTTCTATCAGAAAGTCCTTTTTGATTACAGAAGAAGTGACGATCAGATTTGTGCAAATTTATGATGAAGGAATCCAAAAAGGAAGAACGAGCTTCGGTAAGACACAAAGTGAAACCTGAGAATGAAAAGATAAAAGCTTGAGCCTTATAATCTTTCATTTCTCAAACCCAAAACTAAGCCGACGTTTTTTCCCAACAATAAGACCTCTCTGATCTAAGGAGCATGATGTGCAAAAATTCGGCCAAAGATCCTCAAGCTGGAAGAGACACTAACCCAGAGAGGAACCCTAAATTACCAAATCCTAAAACCACCCTTAAGGCTTGGAAAAATGAAAGAAATCTAGACCCAAGGAAGGGCAAACACTTCTTGAAATCCCCTATCTTTTAAAACCTTTGCCGGCAAAAGTCAAGAATTTCATGGGAATGCGTGTCAGGCACACCATCCGAAAACACTACGAGCTAACAAGGCAAGTCTCTGTGATCATTGGTCTTGCCTTTTCTTTTAAGATAACTTGTAAAAAAAAACATTTTGCTCCTTATCTTCTTAATTTCAGATACCTCACCGCTCAAGGAGAATTTTGCAGGCCTATGCAGAGTAGAAAAGCCGAAGAATGTCAAGAAGCACAATGCAAGGTAGACTCATTTCCCCAGCGGAGTTTCCTTATTTAATAGCGCAACAAGGCCATGCCCAGTCTAAAGAGGTAGGCCTTGCAGAAAAAACTCTTTGGAATCAAGAAAAGCGGTAGAGGCTGCCACCAATCCTCAATGGAGCTGTTCCAAAATCAAGAAGCTTCTACCACGTCATAAGAGGGGCTGGTGGAAAAGCTTTCCTCTGAAGAAAAAAGCGGTGAATCTCTCAAGACTTGAAGAAGAAAGCAGAATGAAGAACTTTGGGCAAATTGGCCCCTCTTTGTAATTTTTGATTTACCACCTTTGTAAATAGAGTAGAATAGGTGTGTGAGGTCCCCCAGATGACGGACAGCAGCAAGAGAGCCTCCTACAACACTCCACTTCCTACCCCTTCATTCCCAATCCGTTCCCAACCCTTTGGCCCAAAAAAAATCAAAACAAAAAAAACAACAAAAAAAAAACTGTCCTTGAAAATCTTGAATCAAAACACCTAAAAGCTTAATGGAACAAATAAGAAGAAAAGAACATTGTTGAGTGTCTTGCATCTACATCGAAACAGGTTGTCGAGCTTAAGTCCAATCCCATTTTTTTAATTTAATTTGAATTAAAGGAAAAGGAGTTGCTCCAAGAAGCCAGAGCAATTAAGGGTGAGCAAGCTTCAAAACCTAGTAGAAATCATTTCGTGTTTCTATTGCTTTGGAGATCAACATTTTATGTCTCCAACCCCATTTTATGAAAATCAAAAGGACTTAGCTCGTCAATCATGTCGACAAAAATGCAAGGCGCAAAAACGAGGTTATTTTTGTTCATTACCGTTCATCCCTAAGGTGATTCCGGCAAAGAGGGGCAGTTGTCAGCACCTCATTTTTGCACCCCAAAAAATGAAAAAATAAAACCCTAATTGAAAAGGTCAAACCTGAAGGGGTCAAATTTTTGACTTTTTGATCAAGTGCAAATTGACCACCAAACTTCATACCATTGGAAAGAGGATTCCGATACGAGTCTAACGACACTGACTTTGCTCAAATCGGAGTCCGGATAAAGAAGTTATGGGCTAGTCAAATCTGGAAATAGCAAAATTTGGCTTTCTGTAAATCTTCGAATTAGCTACTCAATTTTATACCAGCAAAAAGAGCGTCTCGACACGATCCCAACGCAACAAAGTTTGCCAGAATCGGAGTCCCGGATAAGGAAATATGAGCAAAACAGGCTCCGGGACGCGACTTTGCACTTCTGCAAAAAAATCTGAATTTGCTGCCAAACTCTAGCTCAGTGGATAGAGAATCTCGAGTTGATTCCAACGCCACAAAGTTTATTGAAATCGGATATCAGATGAGAAAATTTTGGGCAGTCAAAATTTCGGAAACATCTGTACACGTGGCAAGATTGAAGAAAGGACAAAAAAAATGAATGAAAAAAAAAAGAATAAAATAATAATATTTTGTAAATATCTAATAATTAAATTAAATCAAAAATAAAATGGAAAATCCTAAACGCATATGTGTTTAAATAAAAAAGATCATGGAATAAAAAATTAATATATCCTAAATATCTAAAACTTAAAATAATTAAAAAAATAAAAATAAAGTCAAAACGCACATGGGTTAAGCCCATGTGCGTTGGATGGATAAGCTCAAGGGAGGACAGGTGTCCTCCACTCTAATTGAGCATTTCTTTGTAAGTTTTGATTACGGGTTACAAATATATTTACTTTTCGGTTCAGTTTTTTTACTATAAATAGGGGGGTCGGCCATTACATTTGGTGAAGGGGGCAGATCTTTTCTTCCATTTTTTGGTTTTCCTTGATCCCCATTCATCCCTTTGATGACCAGCAGCTCTTTGAAGCCATCCTTCTCACACAAAACCTCTACCAAATTCTCCTTTTGTCCCTCTAATCATCCATTCATTCATTCCTTTCTCTTCTATCTTATTGAGAACAAGCAAATAATCATTCTTTGGAGCTAAAGGAGACTTTAAAGTGCTGTCCACACACCACTTGGAGGACCACCATAAAACCAAAAGGAAAGGTAAAGCTAGGGTGAGTCTCCTATTGAACTCTTTGTTTAACATATGATAAGATTAAGTCAATTCAAGTAAGCTTTCCTATACGTATTTTTATTTATCTATTGTCATTTACTTCTCACCATTCGAAGTTTTCTTTGTGCATATCATTGAGATTTCTTTGATAAAAAAGAGGGTCTCCATACGAAGCCATGGGAGTAAGAGGGTTATTATCTAATATAGAAAGTTTTATGTGGACCATTTTATACCACTTCGGAATCATTTCTTTTATCATTGATGAATCTTTTGTTTAAGAGAGGGGTTTGGCTTCTCATTCGTTGTATCCCTTGTACCCCAATAACTTACCCCTCTCTCCTTTCTTTTGGTAGTAATTACTTATCATATTCTTGCATGTGTGTATTCATGTTGTATGTTCATCTTTCTAGCATACGCATAAAAATTATACGCATATGCATAATGTTCTTGGTATTTGTTTAGAATATCCTTATGTCATCATTCTTTGCTAATTCATGTAAATTGCTGTAGGAATCATCTTATCTATCATATTGTCATTTATACTTTTGTGCATCATCATCTCACCCCTCCGACGCTTTAAGGATTTTCTTTGGGTAATGTATAATATACACACTCATTTATAGTGTATAAAAAATTTTGTTCAAAATTTATTTTAACTTGCTTCTTCTCTGTTTTATGTATTATTGAAGGAATTTTTTTTAAATCATTGATATACATATATTCTTTACAATCACTTCCAAGATTTTCCATGCATCTTATAAAGCATATTTGATTGCTTAAAAGCCTTTCCTTATTCATGTGTTTAGAAATCTTGTACTACAATTCCCATGCATGATTGCTTTCATTTCTATTAGTTATTGTGTACGTTCCTTGATCAGTTGGAAAGGTATGTGGATGATTTACTAAAAATGGGTGTTTCAAGGCAAAAGAGGGAAATATAGGTAGCTGTGGATGTATTCGAAGATCTGTAACAGATCATGCATGTGTTTAAGGGAAGAGCAAGCTGAATCCATGGGCATTTTTACTCTTTCTGGATGTTCGGGTCTGAACCGCACCGGATTTGCGATCTAACCACGACCGTAGGTTATTTGCTGTCAAGATTGTTTTAATCAGTAAAAAAAATCATTTTTTTATGGACCCAAGTAGACTCGATCTGATCCAATTTAGCTTAAGTTGAACCCATTGGGTCTTTGGATCATTCCAAGCCCATTTGTAGACCTGGGTCCACTTAGACCCACCAGGGCATTGTGGGCCCTCCAACGGGCCCATATCCAGACTGACCCACACCAAGATCCGTTTCAATAAATGGACCCTAGGCCATCTGATTAATTACCAATGGCTTACCCCAAGCCCAATGGGCCTTAAAAAACTTAAATCCACTTAATTAATTTGTATTTTTAATTAACCCCAAAATTAAAATAGCCAAATCCAATAAGGGTTACCCAATAACCCTAATGGGCCATGGGCTTAACTTAAAGCCCAACTTGGCAATCAATGGGCCTTCCAACAGGGCCCACATCCGACCCACTTCACTTAAATGGCTAAAAAGATAAAAATGAATAAAAGGGACTTAGAACTGCAGAGGTTCCTACCAGACTTAATTTGATACATGCTGGGTTAGGATTAGGGTGAGATTGAGTTGACTCGAACCAGGAAAATCCAAGGGACTCGTCAGACCGACGGGGCGGACCGGGGTGTTTTTAGACTTCCCCGAACCGTAACTGAGAACTTAGCCAGAGTCTCTAAAAGTAGCGGACCAAGCAAGATTAGACCAGTTAGGTCCCTTGTGTCTGCCTGGACCCCATCAGGCAGTGGCGACTCCTAAATCCTCGAGGCACGCACTCTCACATGCGCCTCGCGTGCGGCCATGCGCACAAATGGCACAGTGATTTTTTTAGGACAAAAGATTGTGTCGTGGATGGCACAACGATCTTGAAGGATCAGTTTAAAACATTTTTTTAAATCTTTTGGGAACCTTGCCGTGGATGGCGAAGTTCGAAAATCATGTCGTGACTGGCAAATTTTGAAATCAATGCTATGAAGTAGCAAGGCTGGGGAACCATTGGCATTAGTTCCAAAAATCATGTCGTGGATGGAGTTGCTTTAGTTGGAGAGAATGTATCCCCCGAAAGGGCAATTCGATGTTTTTCTTGGATGACGGCCCAATATAACCATGAGCAGTGGTTTATCATGGGTCATGAGAGATCTTTGCAAATGTACGTCACGAAAGACGATTTTGGTGTAGGCCCGGAGGCGGCTTTGATCTATGATTTTGAAAAGTAACTTGGATGTGCGCCTTGGGAGGCAGCTTGACGTATGCTCGAAGGTGATTTGATTTTGAAAATTCTTTTTGTGCATTTTTTCCAAAGTAATTTTGACCAAAAGTGTTGGTGTGGTTTTTGATTTTGAAGTGAGTGCATTTTGATGTGCGAATGGCTTGTGCATGTGTGGAGAGGTAAGAGCAAGTGTTGCGTGGCATACCATCCTTAGACATTGTGTCAGGCAAAACACACAAACAAAATTGAAATGTGTGTGCAACCCTAAAGAGGGTTGGTGCCAGGAAAGGCACGACTCCTAGACGTACTTGTGTAAGGAAGCACATTCAAATCCAAATCAGTCTTTTCTTTCATCTATTCTGAATAATCTCTGTTGTCTGATTGGAGAAATTCTTACAACTTGCCAACGAGGGTGAAACTACATGAAGCTTAGAAAGCTGAAAGCTGTTCAATCCCAAGGTTGTGGGGAACCCTAGGAAAGGATACAATTGATTTCACAGGGTGTAGGCTAAAAAGGCCTAAATCTAGGGTTCCACTGCCCCTGTTCTGATCTGGCTTGCTTTCAACTGCTTTTTCTAATTTGACCGGCTTTCATTTGCGTGAAGACTGATCTGGATTTAGTGTGCTTCCTGCGGACTCAATGGGTCAAGGCCCACGGCTCTCAGGACTCAATGCATGGATCTGGGGTGGTTCCCCTAATCAAAGGTAGGTAGGCTTCCTAATTTGGGGCTAAGGTAGCCCCGATTCTAGGTGTAACGCCTCGAACCCTGGGTCAATGCAAAACCGGCATTTGAACCCGAATCCATGTGTTACTAGGCCCATATGAATATACATAACGTCAACAATTCAACTAGACTGAAAATAAAATAAATAATCCATTTGTAACTATCAGAGTACGGAAGTGTAAGTCTAACATCACCATAAATATAAAGTAAAATGAATGACCATCAAATCCACTAATCAAGTCTAGTAAATCAAGGGTGCTAAAACTCTCAATCACTCTCTTGCTAGATAAATCAAAGCAAATAAATAAAATGACCATCAAAGTCTAAATGTCAACACTCATCAACCTTAGCTCAATCCGAATAGTAGTAATCCTCTGGCAAAAAGTCAGCAAAATCTCCCTAAATATCACCATTAAAATCCCCCTCTCGCGTATTAGCTGAAAAACGAACAAAAGATAGGAATGAGAATACGAATATCTCAGTAGGTAACACATGCATGCTAAAAACAGTTATATATAAAAGTAATCATTCATGCACGATTAAACAGGCATGAATAAGTAGGCTTGTTTAAACAATCGTAGCAAACATGAAACACAAAACAGCATTCAAACATTTCTAAGGACCAGATAATAGAAGAAATAATAATATGAGCTAAGATCAGAATAAAACAGCATAATACAAAACAAATACAGGCAACTCAGTATCCAATATATCTGGGATGTATTAGGCAGTCACATCCAACCATAATTAACACTTACATGCATCTCACATGCATCATTGAAATAGTAATAAGTGTGTCATGATATTAATGTCAATGTAGGACTCACAAAGAAAGATAAACGTTTGAGATGACTCTCAACCAAATGCTGTACCACCGTACGTCTTATTGGCGAAGCTACTATGACACTTAAACCCAAGACATCTCCTAAGATAAGAGCTGTAGTCATCAACTTATTGCGCACGAACTCAACAGAGTTGGCATGTACCACCAGCATGCAGCACCTGAATCAATACATGGAGATGGCCGCTAATCCACATGTAAAACAATCACCAGCGAGGCTCGAAATGACCCTACAGACACAGGATCCTCCAGTGCAAATTAACTTGCCAAGGAGCGCGCTCGTACAACCTCAACCCAAATGAAATATCCCTTAGCCATCTAGATTTTTCTATGGATCCATACTCAGCTATGCCCACTAGACACCAAAATCCCTAAGGACTCATCTTTATGTAAAATAATAGTGCCTAGTGGCATATAATAGTCTAATCTGTTATTTTTATCAAAATTGGGTTGTCTGGGTTGAAATTCTGATCTGAAAGTTCTATCTGTAGAAATCTGGATTATGATATGTAAAATAATTGTTTCTTAATTACATATCTCAATTTATTAAGTTAGATTGTACGAAATCTCAAATCCCTTATTAAGTTCAAATTTAGGCAACTAATAACCAAGAATAAATCCCTAAGTGTTTTTGTGGAAAATAGGGTATTTAGATAATTAATTCTGACTTAAATCCTTTAATTTAATTGATAAAATTCATTAAAAATCATTTAATATTGAATTAGCAATCAAATTATGAAAATCTACAATTTTTTTGTTAAGGTCACCCAGTACAAGGCGCCTAGGCGCTCTGGCTAGGCGCCAGTTCAATTTCGAGCAAATTTTGGTTTCAATGGGAGCTCAGGGATCGCCTAGGTGGTCCCACTAGGTGCCGATTATAAATTTCAATACCTACCCCCATCGTCTAGGCGATGGGTGGGCAGCATATTGCAGTGCATTGGCACCTACGATCACCTAGGTGGTCTGTGCTAGGCGCCCATACAATAGCAGCAAACAGTGATCGAAAACTTGGTTTTTCTCTATGCTGATCAATTCTAACGTGTATATTCATCCATAATCAAGCTAAATATGTACATATACATCAGAAAAACATGCAATATGAATAAACAATCAAGAACACAAAAACGTATGATGAAACGTGTGCTACCTACCTCTTACGCTCGTTTTCCTTCTTCCTCCTCTAACCAACAACGATCACACTCCTTATCTGTTGCAGAAAAGCTTTGGGACAATGAGAAACTCAGTCCCTCCTTCTTCTTCTTCTTCCTTCTTCAGTTTTTCTCGTTCATCTTCTATCGTTCTCAGCCGCAATTCATCCAGCCAATACAAAGAGAATACGAATAGAATACAAAACGTATTCTCTAGGGTATTTAGCCCTATTAATACCTACGATCCTATGCAACGCTCAAGTATAAACCACCATACAATCACCCAATCAGAATACAGCAACATTAAAATTTAATCATTACCTCGATATCTCACGATACAACGGCTTGATCTACGCCAAACTCCGGATCTCCGCTAACCATGATATCACCTATGGTTATAAATTAATTCCATCAATTAAACCTCAATTTAAATATTAATTATTAATTTATTTTTATTATTTACGAAATTTTAGGGTCTTACACTAGGGACTCAAATAATGCAAAAGGAGTCAGGGGTTGCTACCCCTGATGGACTCTTGGGTTTTGGATTGATTTTACTCATTTTTACTCCTCTTGATTCATCATTCACCACAAAATAGTGTATTAGATATGTGGGGTGGGAAAAAGGATACCTAGCCTGAGACATGTGCCTACAAGGGTCTGAACCAAGTCCAAGACCCTCGCGTACCATGGCAAAAAACCAATGGCACTATAGGAATCCAGGAACCTAGGGATGTTTTACCTCGCTTTCCTCGGCAAGCCAAAGGCACTTGAGGCTAATACCATCCCGAAAGTTGTTTATAGGTAAAAGAAGGGTGGCTGCTAGAGAGATCTAGGGTTGTAGGATTAGAAGCATGTTATAGATCTCATCCGGTTCGGATCACACGCGCAGGCTCCCTCGCGTGTGTCACCCCACGCAGTTTATCAAAGCATGTAAATCATCCAAAGTGTGCATGAGTGCACATGTGTGCAAGTGTTTGAGTGGGGTGCATTAGACCGGGTGAGTTTAATCCGGGTATTTATTGGTAGCAAGAATTGTACTGTCTTGTATAATAAAGTGAAGAATTAGTACGTAAATCAATGTTCTGGGAAAGTTCCTAGGAAACTGAAGGGGTCACAGTGATCCCGCTTAAGACCCAGTTTCCTTAGGTCATTTAAGTCCTGTTTGACAGAACCTTCCCAAAGCATGTATTTATGTATATTCTACTTTTACTAAGGTAAGGCAGGAACTTCCTAGACCAACTTATACCCCCCCCCCTTTGTGTTGACTCTCCTTAACCAGGATCCGACTGGGTTGAGCTTGTCCCTAGCGGAGTTGCCAGGTTGTGCGCGCATTCGATCCGCCGGCCGCACGTGGATGGGATGGCTGAGATCTCCTTGGGAGAAAATGTGGAATGGGAGTCGCCACTGCCTGATGGGGTGCAGGCAAACACCTAGATGCCTAAAAGGCTATCTATTAGGTGGTCTGCGGCTTGAGATTCTATTTAAGCGCCCAGTTACAATTCGGGGAAGTCTGTAGACACCCCGATCAGCCCCGTCAGGTGACGGGTCCCACAGGTTATCCCTGGTTAAGCTTGATTTGAGTCAACTCACCAGTTCCTAATCCAGCATGTATATTTGAGTCTTGGTGGGACCATGTGTGCTGTAGGTCCCTTTATTTTGATTTTATCTTTTTTAGCTCAAGTGATCTGAATCTAATGTGTGGGCCATATTGGAAGGCCCACAGGATGCCAAGTTAGACCGGGAGATGGTCTAAGTCCCAATGAGGGTTGCTACATGAGGTAGCACCCTTTCTGGTTCAAGGTTGATTGGTTGGAATGGGTAGGCCCCGTTGGAAGGCCCACGAATACTCAAGAAAGTTAACAAGAGGGAGAGTCAACAAGAGGCAGTTCAAGAAGAGAGGAAATAAGCTCTTTCGAGAAATCGAAAGAAATTCCCCTGACATAGGCTTTTACAGAGACTTGATCGGCAAGATGGAGATGATGAAGATTAGAGTAAAATTCTCGGACCAGGTCCGGATAAGCAAAACCACCAAGTAAAGCAAATTTTTTCCAACCATTGTCCGAAAACAATGAGTAGAAAGGGGATTCAGAAAAAGACTCAAGCTTGATGGCCCTTTCCAGAAGAAGTGGCCTATGCTTGAAGAATGCATTGAAATCAGATAAACCATTCCCCACAAACGGTTCAGAAGAATGAGAAGGGGAAGGAGGTCTCACTGGAGGAGAAGAAATAACAGGAGAAGACCTCACAGGAGGAGACTTCACAGGAGGAGACCTCACAGGAGGAGACGATGTTGAAGGAGAATCAGTTCTCGACTTTCTCTTGAGAGGCATGGTAAAAAGAAAGAGAAAACAGACAGCAACAACCAACAAAACGAGAAAGCCCTAATGGCTGAAAAATCTACTAAACCCTAGCTTAGAATAATGAGAAAAAAACTACAGAACTAGGAAGCAGAAAATGGAGAAGCAGGGCGAAGATAGTAAAAAAAATTTTTTTACCTGAACAGTAGGCAGGAAGGAAGAAGGTGATAGCGACAGCAGCACCGGGACACGACGCGAGAGGCGAGGGAAAAAAGAAGAGGGTGAAAAAGAACAGGGGTAAAAAAAAGCGCACTTTCACCTATATATAGGCAAACAAAGTACGCTGCCAGCGAGCAACTGGTGGCGTAGAAGGTGCACAAGCACACACAAAGAAAAACACAGATTCAATGCAGAAAATTATAAAAGAGGTTTGAACAATTCTTCATGACATCCTCATACTTCCAAACACAAAGCTGAGATTTTAGCTGAACCAAAAATCATCCAGATAATCAACTTATTCGATCTAAGGAGTACTTATCACAAAACTGATCTTGAAGTACCTATCAAAGTTAATTTAGATGTGGTACATTTCATATCAAAGAGCAAAATTTCCTTCATGGTTTCTCATACTATAAATTTTCTTCAAGATATTAAGCACATATGCATACTAATGAGTCAATGCTTGTGAGAAATGAGCAACATTTTTTACTTTTACACTTCATACATATAGAAGACTATTTTAGTGTAAACAATCTTGAAAAGTATAGACATATCCCAACTTCATTTTGGTGGCTTTCGCACATCAGAGATAGGTAGCATTTTCTGATCTCTTTGTCTTTTTAAAGAAGGCATTGACCCTTAAAAAACCTGAGTTTACAGTTCATTCCAAGAATATACCTTCTTTATCTTTTTCTTTTTGAGATTTACAGTGGCTTTCACTCTAATCTCTATGGCAGCCATTTCCAAAACTTTTCTTTTC
Organism: Buxus sempervirens; assembly: GCA_947561395.2. Taxonomy (NCBI): domain Eukaryota; kingdom Viridiplantae; phylum Streptophyta; class Magnoliopsida; order Buxales; family Buxaceae; genus Buxus; species Buxus sempervirens. The sequence continues at coordinate 32,482,910 of OX387184.1, read as the reverse complement.
ATAAAGGTGATAGCCTATAGATCCCAAGCTTTACCACACAATAAGCTTCAATACGTACAGGTGTTTCAGACAAAGTTGCTGGTTAGAAATAAGACATTTCTGTCAATATGCATACACTCAATCTTCCTGAAAACAGATCTTAGTAATAAGAACACACACAAATTCATTTTGATCAGATATGTGAGACATTTTACATCAAAATTAACTCAAAACAGAACCTGATTTTCAGTTTTGAGAGCATACTCCTAGGGATTTCCTAAGAGTTTCAAATCTGTTTTGATCTAAAGGTTTGGTAAAAATGTCAGCCAACTGTTTTTCAGTAGATATATATTCAATCATAACAGTTTTGTTTTCAATCAACTCTCTTATAAAGTGATGCCTGATATCTATATGTTTGGTCCTTGAGTGTTGAACAGGATTTTTAGAGATATTTATGGCACTTTGATTATCACAAAAGAGAATCATTTGATCTTGATCTAACCCATAATCAGATAACATTTGTTTCATCCATATAAGTTGAGTACAGCTGCTTCCTGCAGCAATATACTCAGCTTCAGCAGTACTCAGAGAAACACAGTTTTGTTTCTTGCTTAACCAGGCAATGAGATTATTCCCCATGTAAAAGCAACCACCAGAGGTGCTTTTTCTGTCATCCATACACCCAGCCCAATCAGCATCAGTGTATCCAGTAAGATGTGGGTTTGTCTCTTTGGAAAACCAGATTCCCAGATCAATAGTCCCATTAACATATTTTATAATCCTTTTTACAGCATTCAGATGGGATTCTTTAGGATTAGCCTGATATCTAGCACAAACTCCAACACTAAAGCTTATATCAGGTCTACTTGCTGTTAAGTACAGTAGATTCCCAATCATTCCTCTGTACATGGTAGGGTCTACAACCTTTCCAGATTCATCTTTTCCAAGTTTTAAACTAGTACTCATAGGAGTCCTAGCATGTTTAGCATGAGTTAAGCTGAATCTCTTAACAAGATTTCTTGAATATTTTGCTTGAGAGAAAAAAATTCCTTGTTGAGATTGATAAATCTGAAGACCTAAGAAAAAATTCAGTTCACCCATCATACTCATTTCAAATTCACTTTTCATTAAATCAGCAAAGGAGTGAGCATGATTTTCAAAATTGGACCCAAACACTATGTCATCAACATAGATTTGAGCAATCAAAATATGTTTGGACTCTCTTTGAATAAAGAGAGTTTTATCTACATTTCCTCTCATAAAACCAGATTCAAGTAAAAAGAAGGTAAGTCTCTCATACCAAGCTCTAGGAGCTTGTTTGAGACCATATAAGGCTTTGTTCAGTTTATAGACATATTTAGGATGATTTGTGTCCTCAAATCCTTTAGGTTGCTCTACATAGACCTCTTCATTCAGATATCCATTCAAGAATGCACTCTTAACATCCATTTGAAACAGTTTAAACTTCAAGTAACATGCAATAGACAACAGTAATCTGATTGATTCTAACCTAGCTACAAGAGCAAAGGTTTCATCAAAATCTATTCCTTCTACTTGAGTATACCCCTGAGCAACAAGCCTAGCCTTATTTCTGGTTACTATCCCATTCTCATCAGATTTGTTCTTAAAAATCCACTTGGTTCCTATCACATTCAGATCAGAGGGTCTTTCAACCAATTCCCAAACATTATTTCTAGTAAATTGATTAAGTTCTTCATGCATAGCATTCAACCAAGAATCATCTAACAATGCATCTTTATAAGATTTTGGCTCAAATTGAGAAAGATAAGAAGAAATTCTTACCTCATTATGTACCTGATGTCTTGTTCTGACACCATCTGAAATATTTCCAACAATTTGCTCAGTTGGGTGGTCTTTGAGAGTTCTAGTCAGAGGAACCACTTCAATACTTGAGGAAGCATCTCTGATTTCATCCTCTTCATCTACAGCCTGCAAAAATTCACTGTCAATACCTTCATCATCAATTAGCACATTTATAGATTCCATTACAACAGATTTTTGCAAATTAAAAACTCTGTAAGCTCTACTAGAAGAAGAATATCCTAGAAAAATTCCTTCATCACTTCTAGAATCAAATTTTCCTAGATTTTCTCTGTCCCTTAAGATATAACATTTACTTCCAAATACTCTGAAATATTTCAAGTTTGGCTGTTTTCCTTTCCAAAGTTCATAGGGAGTTTGTTTCCATCCAGATCTGATATAAACTCTGTTACTAATGTAACAGGCAGTGTTTATAGCTTCAGCCCAGAATTTTGTTGAAATTTTCTTGGCTATCATCATGGTTCTAGCCATTTCTTGTAAAACTCTGTTCTTCCTTTCCACAACTCCATTTTGTTGTGGAGTCTTAGGAGCAGAAAATTCATGTTTGATTCCTTGTTCTTCACAGAAATTTGAAAACATTTGATTCTCAAATTCTGTCCCATGGTCAAATCTGATTCTAACAATCTTTCCTATTTGCAAGTTCTTTTCAACTTGAATTTGACAGCACAGATGTTTAAAACAGTTGAAACATTCAGATTTTTCTCTGAAAGTCTACCCAAGTATATCTGCTGTAGTCATCTACAGCAACAAATATATATTTCTTTCCTCCCAGACTCTCAGTCTTTGTAGGTCCCATTAAATCCATATGAATCAGTTCTAATGGTCTTGATGTTCCTACAATGTTGGTTTTCTTGTGTGTGGCTTTGATTTGCTTTCCTTGGTTGCAAGGACCACACATTCCTTTCTTTTTATTTTTCCCAAACTTGGGAATTCCTCTAACCAGCTCAGACTTAGAGATTTTTGACAAATCTCTATAGTTAATGTGGCCAAGTCTTCTATGCCACAAATCAATTTCATTGCCTATGGAGGATTTTAAAGAGCACTCATTGTTTCCAATAATCCCATAGCAATTATCACTTGTTCTTTCCCCTACAAGAACAGTTCTACCAGATTTATCCAATATTTTGCATTCTTTTCTGGTAAAATTAACAAATAATCTGGAATCACATAATTGGCTAATACTGATAAGATTTGCCTTCAAACCAGATACAAATAGAAAATTCTTTAAGCAAACTCCATTTGGACCTGTAACAGTTCCTTTACCTTTAACTTGGGAAGTGCTTCCATCACCAAATGTAACACTTCCACCAAAATATTCTTCAAAGGTACTGAACATATCCTTATGACCACACATGTGTCTTGAACAACCACTGTCCAAGTACCACATGTTGACATCATGAGCTTTTAAAGCTACATGAACTACATTAGCAACTAATGAATCTTTTCTTACCCAAATCTGTTTTTCAGGAGTCTTCTGAAAAGTACTTTCATCAACTACTTGAGTTTTTGAGGAAAGCTTTTTTGACAGATTTGAGACTTCCTGATTTAATGTTTCAGTCATTTTTAACAGAGAGTCAAATCTGTTGTATAAGTCCAGGGACTGACTTTGGTTTACCTTTCTCTTATTATCAAAATATCCATCAGGGAAACCATACAGTGCATAACACTTTGGTCTTATATGACCCTTTTTATTGCAGTGATGGCATACAGGTATGAACCTATGTTCAGACAAATCAGCATTTCTAGACTTGTCAGTTTTTCTAAACTGAACAGATTTAGATTTCTCAGAAGTTGAAGATTTACCTGTTGGTCTTACTTCTCCAGCAGAAATTTTCTGTGAAGATTCCATGTTTTGATTACTTACACTCATTCTCTTTTCAGCAGAATTTGAGCTTTCAGGAACTTCCTTTGAAATTGATTCCTCATTTATTTGAGGATTTTCTGCAGAAACATTTGAAACATCAAATTTACTTAAATTTGAAACTTTCTCAAGTTCACTCACTTTACCTTGAAGTACAGAGATCTGAGCTTCCTTTTCTTTCAGTTTTTCAGTTTTTTCAGTTAAAGAAGTTACCAGAAAATCTTCTTTGGCATGTCTTTCAAGTAACTTCAGGTTTATTGAATCTATTTCTGCAAGAGCTTTATTTTTCTCTGTTTCTGATTCCTTCAATTTTTTACTCAGTTTCTTGACTTTCTTCTGAGCTCTATTGAATTCCTTATAGAGCTGATTGTAGGCTTCTTGTAGTTCTTCTTCATCATCTGATAAAGTCTCTTTATTATCTCCTGCAATTCCAGAGATTGAACTACCAGAAGAGGATGAGTAAAATGAATTGAAAGCAGTAAAATTAGCAGAGATATCCTCATCAGATTGTGAAGAATTATCAGTATTACTGTCATCCCAAGTAACCTGATAATTAGTCTTTTTCTTTTTATCCTTTGAGGGACAATCAGATGCAACATGTCCAAATCCTCTACATTTGTAACATTGGACTTCATCATTCTGAGAAAATTTCTTCTCCTTTCTTGGATCAGACATTTTTTTATCAGATCTCCTATTTGATCTGTCCATGGATGATGAAGAATTGGATTGTCTCTTTTTAAACATTTTCTTAAACTTTTTGGCTAAGAGAACAAGTTCATCCATATCAACATCAGAATTATCTGATTCTTCAGTATTTACAGATTTTAGAGCTATTCCTTTATTTCTTTTTGGAATATTCAGATATAGCTCATAATTCTGTAAAGATCCTACCAGATCTTCAATTCTCATGTTATCTACATCTTTTGCCTCTTGTATAGCAGTTACTTTAGGTCTGAATCTTTCAGGCAAAGATCTTAATATTTTTCTAATAACCTTTGATGTAGAGATTTTTTCTCCAAGATTAAAACTAGAATTAACAATATCTGAGAGTTTAGCATAAAACTCATCAAAAGACTCATCATCTTTCATATATAAAGTTTCGAAAGATGTAGTAAGTCTCTGAAGTCTGGAAAGCTTGACAGCTGAGGTTCCTTCATGAGTGACCTCAAGAATGTCCCAAGCTTCCTTAGCAACTTCACATGAGGAAATTCTCCTGAATTCCTCAACACTAACAGCACAAAATAAGGCATTCATTGCCTTGTTATTCCATCCACATTGATCAGATTCAGTTTTAGTCCACTGATCATGAGGTTTAGGGATCACAACACCTACTTCTGTTGTGATCATAGGTGGATGATAACCATTACAAACCGAGAGCCAGACACGCTCATCGATTGATTTCAGGTAAGCTCTCATTCTTGCTTTCCAGTAAGAATAATTGTTACCTTCAAATAAAGGAGGTCTAGAGGCAGATCCTCCTTCTTTTCCAAAATCCATGCTATAGATCTAGATCACACTATGTATATCAATTCAAAGTGAATAGGCTCTGATACCACTTGAAAGAGTACAGGACTACTCTTAAGGTCCACGATCTATAATAATTCAGAATTGAACAATGCGGAAACAGTACACAAAGAATTATATGAGGAAACCTGGATCCAGATCCAGGAAAAACCTCGAGTCTATATGAGGCGACTAACCCTTCAAAATCCACTATTGAATGAGAAGACAATTACAAAGGAGTACATACTTAACCTTTACAATTTGACTCACTCAACAGCAATCCACAGTTCGAATCCACGAACTGCTTCACAGCTTGAATCCACAGCTGCAAAACACGATCAGTCCAGATCGCAAACAATCACTCACCAGTGATCCACAGTTCGAATCCACGAACTGCAACACAGCTTGAATCCACAAGCTGCAGGACACGATCAATCCAGATCGCAGCAATCCTCTCAGAATCCACTGAGACGATCCAATGCAGTAGGAATCCACCTACGCATCAATCAAGGCCGATCACCAGTCCAGGCGATCACACGATCAGATGAAGTTCTGAATTGAAGAAGAATCCTTTGTCTTCAATTCCAGCCGATCTATCTCAGATCTCCCCCTCACTCGATCGCCGACTCTCTAAAGAAGATTTGATCGAATCTCAAAACACCTCAAGATTCGAAATCCAAATGATCCAAAGAAAAAAGTCTCGATAAAAAATTACAACACGTCTATTTAAAGAATAAAAACTCAGATCGCGTCGAGCGCTGGTGGCGTCGTGAAGCGATCGATGTAGACGGCTGGTGGCGAACTCAAGTCCCGCTCAGAGTAAGTTGAATCAGTTAAAAGCGCGCTGCTAGCGAGCTGCTAGCGGGAGAGTACGCGGCAGGTGCACGAACCTTTCTTTCAAAACACGAATTCCCTTATGCGCTGCCAGCGGGGTGGCAGCGGCGTGGTAGCAGTGTGGTGGCATCAACTTCTTCTTCTTTACTAAATTCACTGAATTTTCATTGTTTAATCTGCACATCTTGAAGCTTCATTAGAAGACATAATTTGTCAATCATTTGCCATAACAGGAGTGTGAGTTTTCACACTTACACATACCCATGCAATAACAAAATAAGACAAGTGCTAAAGAGACCACAGGATGATTTAAGATGTTAATAAAGATGATATTAGTGTGTGTGTGAATACACGCATGGAATGTGCATGAAGTAGGAGATGGATCATAAACAAGGACACCTTAACATGCTTTGTGTGTGCCATGCTTCATGTGGTATGATGATTCAGATATAAGTATGTGAATCATGCTTTTAGGGGGGCATGCAAAGCTATAACACATGCAACCCTTCAGGTAAGGTTAAGAAAAACCAACATGGTAGCATAAAGATCACAAAAAAATAAGTAAGAGGAAGGGATAAGGGGTTTTAATGGGATACATGAGATGTGAAGGAGAAGGAGGGAGAACACTCTCTCCCTTTATCAAATAAAATGAAACAAAAAGTGGCACAAGGAGGGTGCCTTAACGGGTGACCTTAAATGGTGCTAAATGGCCTCTCCTCCTCCCTTTTCAAGCTTGAACACCTCCCCTTACCATGGCAACTCATCCATATGAAGGAGTAGAAGGAAATGGAGAAGAAAAGAGAGAGGAGCTAGCTCAAAATGCAAGGAAAATAGCTTATAAGAAAGTCATGCTTATATTAACTCTGAATTCATATATGTTGTACAAGAGAGGTTTAGGAAGCTTACCTAGGGGAGGGAGAGCCTCCTTGGTGTATCTTGGAGCTCCTTGAAGACTTGACAGCAGCTGGAGCACTTCCCTTGGGCTCAAAATTAGCTTCCCAAGCTTTCTTCTTGGTCCAAGTTAAGGAAGAAGAGGTTGGGAGGTGGTTTGATGGTGTTTGGAAGGGGTTAGATGGCTTGGGAGTGAGTAAGAAGGGGTTTCGTACAAGGTAGAGGGGTTAAAGGAAGCAAAAACAACCAACCCCTTCAAATGAACTGCTGGAGCCCATTTATAGACAAAAATAGTGTATCCGAAAACTCAGGTCGGATAAATATATTTGTATCCAAAATATAATTTCGGATACAAATACATCCCATTAAAAATCATTATTCGCAGGGATAAGGTCAAAGAATCCTGACACAAAATCTGGGAATCTTATCTTGTATCCGAAATATATTTTCGGATACACACAAAAATATGTGTATCTGACATATATTTTCGGATATTTTTAGTAAAAATCAGATTTTTTCTGGATTTGCCCTTTTCTCTCTCCAATTTGGCTGATTTGGTGTTGATTCTCTCATTAATGAGAGAATCTGGATTTTTATTTTTTTTCTTTATTTTAATTAGTTAAAAGGAGATATTCTAAATATATTATTATTATATTCAAGATATTTTAGAAATATCATTATTATATTCAAGATATTTTGAAATATTATTATTATATTCAAGATAATTTGCTTTTTTGTCCTTTTGTCCCTTAATTGGCCATTTGGCAAATGTGACATGCATAGTTGCCACGTGGACAGGATTTCTACATTTATTTATAGTTTCGCCCTTAGGGTTGTTCTGCTCATATCTTCTTCATCTGGACTCCGATTCTGGCAAAGTCAATTGCGTTGGAACCGTGTCAGAATTTCCTATCCATTAGGATGGGGTATGGTAGTCAATTCAAGCTTGATCAGAAAGTCAATTTCTGCTCCATAGGGTTTGACCTGTTTCGAAGTTCTGTAGTTTTTTAGCACATTTCGGTTTGATCAAAATTTGGGTGCTTACACCCAGGCTCACTGTAAAATCCCAGATTTTAGTAATAAATAAATCAATAGACTAATTGGTTCATAATATGCAGGAGATGAGATTTTGGTTCAACCCGGAGGAGTTCAAAATGAACCGGAGATGATAGGAGAGCCTATATAAGGTGAGTTCATGATTATGGACTAGGTATTATTTTAATTTAATAATTATTGTTGCTATGGTTTATATTAGTAAGAATTAATTATATTATAAACAATGAGAATAAAGGGGGTTGGTCGAACCCAATGATAGTGGGTTAACCCAAGGGTTTAGTTGGTTTAAGAATTAGAAGGTTTGGTTGTAATTGGTTTAATGAAGAGAGGGAATTATGGTAAAAGTCTTTAAAATAATAAAATACCTAGTAGTGCATGGATTGAATCGCGTTGAGCTTAAAACACAACAATAGAAACAACCTTGCAGTTTTCTCCTTGCTTCCTATTTTCTTCTCCTAGTTTCCTTGTGACTAAACCTAACCCTAAAGCACCTGTTGGAGCCGTCTTAGAGAAGGAAAAGGGATGATTTTCGTGCACAAAGTGTAAGCACCTTATTTTACCCCTGGAATTGCTGAAAATGAAAACCCTGGCAAAAAGTCAAACTCTGAGGGGACCAAAAGTTGACTTTTTGATCAAGAGAAATTTGGCCACCTTGCTTTATATCATTAGATAGAGGGCTCCGATACAATTCCAACGCAACTGAGTTTGCAGGAATCGGAGTCCGGATGAGGGTTCTGCGGGCGGTCAAACTTGGGCAGAGCCAAAAGTTGACTTTCTGCTAAAATCCAATCCAGATACCTTGCTCTATGTCACTGGACAGAGAATCTCGACATGATTCCAACGCAACTGAGTTTGCAGGAATCGGAGTCCGGATGAAGGTTCTGCGAGTGGTCAAACTTGGCCTGAGCCAAAAGTTGACTTTCTGCTAAAATCCGATCCAGAGGCCTACCTCTAGGTCATGGGATAAAGGGCTCCGATACGATTCTAACGCAACTGAGTTTGCCCAGATCGGAGTCCGGATGGGGAAAATATGAGCTATCAAAGTTCCCGAGCAGCATGAACCGGCAAACTACACATGTGGCAAAAAGCTGCACACGTGGCGAGTTGCGCAGGAAAATATCTCGGGGATCAAATCCGTAAATATCCAAACATTCAAAATATCCCAGGGACCAATCTGAAAATATCTGGAAATATTTGAATAAAATAATATTAAACCTAAATATCCCAGGGACTATATCTTAATTTTCGGATTTTTAAGCAAAACCGCGGCCGCATTAAATGTTTTACAATGATTTTGTCGCCCGGGCAGAGCGACAGCAAGTGGGCGTGAGCTGGGCTCCAAGGTCGGCGGATACCCCTTTCTCCTTCTATAAAAGGCGCGGCAGCCTTCATTTTCATGGGGGACTTTTTTTTGGTTCGGATTCTTGGGGTTCGCCATTGTCTTTCTGGGGTTTCGGCATTTTCTTGGTCGACAGTCTTTGGGTTGGGCATTCGAAGGTGGTCTTGTAAAACCCCAGTTTTGAGTAGAGAAAAAAAAATATGGAGATTGTATATATATAAAATAATATTGATAATAGAAATAATAGTAGATAAAATAAAATATATATATATACATAAATATGGACACCTGGATTTATTGATAGGTTTAATCAAAATTTATTTATTGCTGGAGATCGTGGTCATTAGTTGGCAAGGAAAATGAGGTGGAATATTATTACGTAATTAATTTCGAACTTAAAAATATTGTAGTAAATAGGGAATTAGCAAATAAGTAATCCGGGTAAACTCAAGTGAATGAGGGGTAGATAAGGAATCCCGAGGGTTAATTGAACACCGGAGGGGAAATTAGGTTTTTGGTTTCGAAAGCTCGTATCGTATTTTTGTAACTGAAGACGTTTGGTGTTTTGCGGCTACTGGTGTGGCGATTAGGGTTTCACTGGGAAGAGACGACAACCGCGAGAGCTACGACCGGATTAGTGGAGTCGGAGATACAGATTTGAGTGGGTTATTCCTCTCGCGAACAGGGGATCAGTTCGGCTACCTTCGTATCCACACACGCGGTCGGAGTTGGTGATCGGCCATGGTTTGGAATAACCTTCTTCTGGGATATAAGCATATAAGAGTGAGCAGCATTGATTTACAACTGAGGTTTTGTGTTTATTCGTGAGTTTATTCTGATGCATGAGTGATTTCTGAGTTTTCTGGGTTTTCTGAAATACCAAGAGTCCGAGCATGAGATTGAAATGCAACTTGAAATTAAATGTATTTAGATTAATTCCAAAACTGGTTGGGAAGTATTCTGGGAACATTGGGAGTGTATTGGAACAATTACAGACCGAAACAAATCGGCCAGAGATAGAGATCTCGAAATAACAGAGAGTCGAAAATCGCAGTGGGTATCCGCCGAGTTGGCGCCCACTCACACTCACTTAGGAAGTAGGCGCTTAAAAATATACCATCCGCCGAGCTGGCGCCCACTTGGCGCTCAGCTCGCGCTCACTTAAAAAGCATGCGCGAATCTCGCGCGAAGCTGGCGCCCTCACTTACCGAATCACTTAGGAAGTAGGCGCTTAAAAATATACCATCCGCCGAGCTGGCGCCCACTTGGCGCTCAGCTCGCGCTCACTTAAAAAGCATGCGCGAATCTCGCGCGAAGCTGGCGCCCTCACTTACCGAATTGTAGAATTTGTTGAAAATAGCCCCTTAACTACATGAAAGACATTTAAGTAAATGTCCTGTGTATTTATTGCTCCATTTACTTAAGTCTTTACATGTAAATAAGATTTTACACCCCATTTGAAACCAATAAAAATACTTCCAAGGTCTAATTCCCAGCCAATAAAAAGTCAACTTTCCAGTTCATGCCGAAATCCCGGTTTTTATCAAAAAGCCCGGTTTGGGTTTAATACCCAGATGAGTGATTCAGGAGCCCATAAAATTCTAGGAGATGTATTTACCCTTCAATAGACTGCAACCAAAATTTGAGCCCGAAACTCCTTGTAGATTTGTCTAGAAAAATTATATACCAAAAGTCAACGTTTTTAACCAGACTTAGAATATTTTGAGGTCCGAAACTTTTTGTCTCAGAATTGATTGCTTTTTGGTATGGTGACCTTATAGGGGATCCTAAGACTATTCCACTCATCCAAAATGTGTTTCCAGGGTTTTATGACATTAATTTCATTGATTTGGATTATGAAAGCGAAATTTAGAATCTAGGAGCTGTTTTGCTGGATTATGTTTAATCGAAGTTTGGATGCTGAAATCATTTCTGTATAATGTGCTTTATTCTGAAAAGTCAGTTTTGAAACCATATTGTTTTGCTGAAATACCTCTACACTATTATGCTAGTTCACCTTTGAATGCACGATGCACTTCAGGAATGATTTACTTGAATATTGTTTTATATTGGTGGACGGTTTAGAATCATATCTTATTCTGTTTTGGTAAATTATTTGAGAATTTCTTTGAGGACTCCATGAGCGAGTAAGCTGGTCCTGAGTGACATATGGTATGCACTTGAACACGTTGATCTATATATATATATATATATATCAGTTTTACATGATGGAAAATACATTGGGTTGATTTGCTAGTTTTATACTTACTACTAGTTTAGCTTGTCCTGGATCCAGAGTCTAAGCTTAGTAATGTAATGTTATTGTTGGTTGTTGAAATTGCATGGCCTTGTGTGTTGCCACGACCGGTGTAGAGCAGCCAGAAACCCTGACTATGCCTGGTTGTCAATGCAGAAACCCGGGGAGTAGGCCTGCATTGGATGACGAAACCCTGAGTAGGCCGTCATTTCAGAGTTTCCGAAACCCTGAGTAAGCTGGAACTGTGTACATGGAGGTGTGGAGTGTCTACTTGGCATGTTTAATTTATCAACTAAACAATAGTCATGACATTGACCAATGTTGGTATTTGATTTTGTTTGACGTGATATGTTTTATTCGCTAGTTTGTTGGTATTTATGGTTCATGGAATATTGTTTACCGATTATTGGGTATTGTACCTCCCGCCGGTGTAGAGCAGCCAGAAACCCTGAGTAGGCCTGGTTGTCAATGCAGAAACCCGGGGAGTAGGCCTGCATTGGATGACGCAGTCATTTCAATATCTGAAACCCTGAGTAGGCCGGATATACATTTGGAGGCGTGGGCATGGTTATGAGAAGGCTTTGTGTTATATGACATTGGTATATCTGGAATTATATCTTGAGATACGAAATTATGGTTAATTGCTATGTTGTTGTCAGTTAATCATTATTTTATCGATATCTTCGGGGTTGGAAACGGATTGTTATTGCTTGATTTACCTAATGGTTTTCCGCACTGATATGAATTGGATTATTGAAGTTTAGTCGGATTATTCGGAATATGTGTGTTATCATCATTGTATATGGTTTATAACCGTGGCATGTTTTAAAACTGAAATAAATGTATTTGTGCATGCATGTGCTGCTCACTGGGATATTTGTATCTCACCCCGTTGCTTTTGTTTTGTTTTCAGATACTCTTGGAGAGCTCGATACTTGCGGGTAGTTACTTGGACATGTGAGTTTTATTTTAGTTTGGGGAATATTTTAGCGCACTCTGTTATATAGCTATTGTTGTATTCATGTTTTTCCTTCACTCTGATATTGCAATATTGTGTTTTAAATTAACCTCCGGGGATGAGTTACGGTGTTATTTCGTGACTCGGATCCGGGGCGTTACAGGTCTTGACCACCATCTTCCCCAAAAGAAGACACACTTCTTCCCCACTCTACCTGGTTCGAGACCCGTTCCGTCTCTTCTTCTACTTCCTCGTCAAACCCAAAGGAGATCTTGCTGTGAGTGTGAGAGGTGTTGCTTCGACGGCTGCTCACGCGATCCAAGGAGGCTTCACCCACTTCGGAGAGGTGTTGAAACACCCAGGTAATGTTCCCAATGGCCTCTGGTCCAAAATAAATAAGTTCATTGCTATATTTTGTTTTCTGTTATTTCGTTTAGTAACAGTGCTTGTGTGATTTGAAGGGGGAGCATGTTCTCCTTGATGTTTGCATCTCTTGTATCCCGATAAACCCCCCCTGTTCCCTTCTTCATTATTCATGTCCTGAGTGGTTGGTTTTCGGATTAGGGTTGTGTGCGAGGGGATCTCGGTTGTGATGTTAAAGAAGCTTAGATTAATTTCCAAGTGTGCTTAGAGGCCTTCTGGGGTTCTAAGGATCCCCAGAGAGTGATTACAGAGCTTAAAAAACCAGTTACAGAGCTTAAAAACTAGTCGGAAATGGAGTTTGGAAAGAAAAAGCAGAGAATCAGGGCATGCGCTCAGCTCGCGCTGAGCTGGCGCTCACCTATTTTGGGTCCGCCCACTTCGCGCCAAGCTCACGCTGAGCTCGCGCTCACTTATTTTTGGGTCCGCCCACTTCGCGCCGAGCTCGCGCTCACTTATTTTGGGTGCGCTGAGCTCGCACCCACTTCTTTTTGGGTGCGCCGAGCTCACGCCCACTTGGCACTCAGCTCGCGCCCACTTAGCCCGCGGATCGTTTTCTTTGGTTTTTCGGTCCACCCACCTCGCCGACCTTGCGCCTACTGCTTGAGGTTGGCGCATACCCCTAAAACATGCTGAATTGCTATATTTTTTAAGAATTCCAAAAATACCCTTTACCGTACCACGAGGGGCTTCGCCCCCCCACACCCACCACCCCCTTTGTTCACTGCGCGTCCAACTAGTTCCTTGGTGCAAGGAGATACCCCACCCCGTGGGCTCTGCTTCGCTCAGCCCACAGGGGCCCCGAGTACCTCCCCATGGACCCAGTATAATGAGCCAGTTTTTCCCGGACAAAGTGTCAGTCTTGTATTTTTTTTTTTGTGAATATTGCTGGATGCGAGTGCCATTTCCGAACCAAACCGAATAAACCAATAGACCCAAAAACCCAACATGGGACTTGGACCCTTGGTCCAACTTGATTTCCAGTGGGCCTTCCAACGGGGCCCACCCCGGCCCAATAAACATGTATGCATGCAACTTAATCAAGATAAGCAAAATTAACCGATTAAACCGGGCAGGCCAAACCTAAGGCGGTCCACCCGAACCGGACTTGTGAAATTGATGCATGAAATGCATGGTTTGGCCAAGACTAAGGGCAAGGGCCTATCGGGCCCGCCAAAGCCCACGAACCAACCGAGTAAGGGTTCAAAACCCTAACCTCACATAACCTGGGCTTTCAAGCCCTAATCAGGACTACGGGCCCCAAGCCCAGTGCCCCACCCATTTTTTGGAAACTTAAGTAAGATAAATCCAATAAAATTACTAGGCCACCATGTGCGGCCCACCCAATGGGCCCACAAACCAAACCGGCCCGCTTTGCATATAAATCACTTAATAATCCAACTGGAACTCCAAAATAAAATCAACTCATTGAACCAAAAATCCTAAGGGCCTCTCAGGCTTGGACTGAGGCCTACAAGGGTACATGGGCTTGACCAAAGCCACCAAAGACACCGTGGGCCTTCCAACAGGGCCCACCCAACCAGACCCAGATCACCTAATTAATCAAGATAAAAGCAATTAAAGGGACCCACACCACTCAGGTGGTCCCGCCAGACTTAACCAAACTGCATATCGGATTAGGAATCAGGTGAGACCAAAGTGAGCTGACTCAAACCAGGATAAACCTAAGGGACCCGTCACCCGACGGGGTGGACCGGGATGTCTACGGACTTCCCCGGACCACAACCGAGACCCTACTTAAAATCTCAAAGTCGCAGACCAAAAGCCCTAATAGACAAGATTAGGCACCTAGGTGTCCGCCTGCACCCCATCAGGCAGCGGTGACTCCGAATTTTCCCGTGCCGCATTTCCGACGCGCGCACACAAAGAACTCAGGTAAGAGCAAGTAATAAACAGTGCTGTTTTCGGAGAGATAGATATGTTGCTAGATTCTAAAAACGTGATTTTCTTAACCCAGACGTGATCGGGTTTGTTGGGATCGTTTGGCAAACTTAAGAGTTATATTTCATTGCTCTTAGAGAAGGTTTAAGTTCCTAGAAACAGGTAAGTAGTCCCTTGACGCTTGCATAAATCCAAATTCGTGTTTAGACGTTATACATGGTTATTCGGTGTTTTGATACGTTGTTGTTGTTATTTATGATGTTTTATTTGTTGGGAATTGTTCTAGCATGTTTATAAAGTATTTTAGAATGATTTAGAATGGTTTTGATGCATTGGATATTGAGTTGTGAAATTTTTATTGAATTTCACAAAGTTACGGATTTTTCATATATTGAGCCGCCTAAGCAGTCGTTCGAGCGCCCTATGTATGTATTCCAAAACCCAAGAGCAATTTTACCCAGATTGTACTGTCGCAAGAACAGTCGCTCGAGTGACCTACCCTGAATTAACCTATTTTGTAAGGCCGATCAAGCGCCCTTGGCCTCTCGAGCAACCAGTTTGTCAGATTTTGGAAAACTTGTCTTTTCAACCTAGTTTTCACTACGGAAGTGTTTTTATCCAAATTTAACCTACGTACCATCAAGATTGGGGTATTTGGGAAGTGTTTGCACTGGCGGATGTTTAAAATTCAATTTTATAAAGATTTTGGGTAGATGTTTCTAAAGAGGCACTTTTACTTGATACTACTGTTCCAAAAGATTTTACTTTAAGGTTGGTTTTGTAAGTTCATACACCCGTATTTGGGTGATATGAAGGTATTTTGTGCATCGATGGAGTCGATACACATTCGGGACATATTGGCCGTTGAAACCTAGAGTTTTGGACATATGACTTTGTGCATTCTATTTTGGTTTTGGGTCACTGGTGTGACAAGGCTGGTGCCTGATTTATTGTTTCCCACATGGGCAGATTTGGTGATACAGATATGGTTCTGTATTTGGTGGGTGTTATTGAGAAGTATGTCCATTACCCTGGTTGGTTTTCTCATTATTGAGTGGGCTTAGCAGTTATATGGATCCATAGAATAGCTAATAAGTCAAATGTGTATTAGAGGGGTTTGAATTCTGTGTCTGAGGCATTCCATCATCTCGAGGATGGTACCACTCCTGGATTGGTCGGTCGCTACGTTACCCAATCCTAGATTGGTTGGGCTGTACATGCTAACTCATGGTTGGGTTCTTCCGTTGGTGTTGAATAGCTAGACTGCAGGGCGGCTAGTCCATAATAATTCAGTTAGGTAGCATATTGGCACATGTCTACTCTCTTTTTCTAGTATATTATTTCATGAGTCCCATGAGGTGGCCAATTTGTATTTTATTGTTGTCTTGATTCTTATTGTGATTATTCGGATTAAGCGATACATATTTTATTGTGGTCAACTATTTGCATGACTGTTTACTGAGATCTTGTTTCTCACATTATTGTTTTATCGGTTTTGTTTTCAGATATTCCTGGAGAGGACGTCACTGGGGTAGAGACTCCGGGGGATTACTGTGATTACCAAGAAGAAGATTATTTCATTCCTGTGTAGGTCTAGAAGGACATGGAGAGACATTTAGATTTATTTTCTTAAGGATTATCTTAAGTATTTTAATTGAGGAATTGATGTTATTTGAAGGATGATTGGTATCTTTATTCCACACCCTTGGTGGATGTGATTTATGTTATTTAGTTAAACTCTTTCCAGACTTTATAGATGAAATGATAGTAGATTTTTTTGGTGGTTTTATTCCGCGCTTTCTGAAAGATGTTTTTATTTCCGCACTCTGATATAATAAATGAAATGGTTTAAGTCTGGAATAGTTGTTTTGGGCTATTTTCCCTAACGAACCATATTTGGGTTTATGTGTTTAATTAAACCTAGATCCAGGGCGTTACACTCACCTAATTGGTCTCCGATTTAAGAATCGGCCACCAGGCACCAAAATTTTTGGACTCAAGTCGAGTCTCCGCAAGGGAAGGGCTAAAAATTG
Organism: Buxus sempervirens; assembly: GCA_947561395.2. Taxonomy (NCBI): domain Eukaryota; kingdom Viridiplantae; phylum Streptophyta; class Magnoliopsida; order Buxales; family Buxaceae; genus Buxus; species Buxus sempervirens. The sequence continues at coordinate 32,466,035 of OX387184.1, read as the reverse complement.
CCACCTCCTGGCTCATCTGAAGGGTTGGTCTTGACAGGACCATCTTCAGACGCCACCAATTTGGATCGTTGGATCCAGGGCAAAAACTGAGTGATCTTGTGAATAAGATTCATTCGGGTGTGATCCGAGTTCAATCCATGAGCACTTTAAGAAACACCTATAGGTATTAATATTAGAATAATTAAATAGTAGGATTCGAAGGAAGGGGTCTAATGTGACCAGAGATCGCGGTTTTGTATAGCCCAAAGAAAGGGGTCCATTAGGACCAAAAGGCAATATTAACTTTGCAACAAGCATTTGCAAACTAATTTACTGCTTTCATCATGTCTTTGTTCTGTCCATTCAAAATTACATTTAAAATTAAAGCATTAAACTGAAATAAAAAGTGTGTGATCCTAAGGGTTGGTGCCTGTCAAGGCACAACTCCTAGAAATACTTTTGTAAGGAAGCACGCCCAAGTCTTGACCAGCTTTATCCTTTCATCTGCTCTCACATCTGCTAAAATGTGACCTCAACAAAACTTACAACTTGCTAGCTAGGGCAAAAATTACATGATGTTCAAAAAGCTGAAATAGAATGCAATCTTAGGGTTGTTGAGAACTCTATGAAAGGATACATTTGATTCAAAAAGGGTAGGTTGAAAAAGGCCTAATTCTAGGGTTCAACTTTCTTTATTCTGATCTGGCTTGCTTTCATCTACTTGAAGATTGATCCGGACTCAAGATACTTCCTGCGGACTCAATGGGTCAAGGCCCACGGCTCTCAGGACTCAATTCATGGATCTAGGGTGGTTCCCCTAATCAAATTTTAGGTAAGCTTCCTAATTTAGGGTTGAGGTAGCCCAAAGTCTAGGGTCCACTCAATTTGATGCAAAAGTAGGCGAGGGTTGTTGTAACGCCCCAGATCCAGGTTTATTTAAACACATAAACCCAAATCTAGTTCATTAGGGAAAATGGCTCAAAACACTATTCTAGACATAAACAACTTCATTTATTATATCAGAGGGTGGAAATAAAATCATCTTTCAGAAGCACGGAATTAAACAACCAAAATAATCCTTTTATTTTTCATCTATGAAGTCTGGAAAGAGTTCAACTAAATAACATAAATAACATGCACCAAGATGTGGATTAAAGATACCAATTATCTTTTCAAAAGACATCAAACTCCTAAATATAAATACTGAAAATAATCCCTAAGAACATAAATCTAAAGGTCTCTCTATGTCCTACACAGGAATGAAATAATCTTCTTCCTAGTAATCACAGTATTCTCCCGGTGTCTCTACCCCAGCAACGTCCTCTCCAGGAATATCTGAGAACAAAACCGATAAAACAATAATGTGAGAAACACTATCTCAGTAAGCAGTCATGCAAATAATTGACCACAATAAAATATGCAACCCTTAATCCGAATAACCACAATAAGAATCAAGACAACAATGAAATCCAATTTGTCCACCTCATGGGACTCATGAAATAGTATACCAGATAAAGAGAGTAGACATGTGCCAATATGCTACCTAACCGAATTACGATGGACCAGCCACCCTGCAGTCTGGCTATTCAACACCAACGGAAGAACCCAACCATGAGTTAGCATATACGGCCCAACCGATCCAAGAGTGGGTAACGTAGTGACTGACCAATCTAGGAGCAGTACCATCCTCGAGATGATGGAATGCCTCAGACATAGAATTCAAACCCCTTTAATACAAATTTCACTTACTAGCTATTCTATGGATCCATATAACTGCTAAGCCCACTCGACAGGGAGAAAACCAACCAGGGTAATGGACATACTTCTCAATAACACCCACCAAATATAGAACCATACCTGTATACCAAATCCGCCCATGCGGGAAACAATAAAACAGGCATCATGTGTAAGACCCCAGTTTTGAGTAGAAAAAAAAAATAATAAACAATATAAAATAGTAGGTAAAATAAAATATATGCAAAAGTATGAACACATGGATTTATGGACAGGCTTAATCAAAATTTGTTCATTGATGGAGATTTGTGGTCATTAGTTGTCAAAGAGAATAAGCTTAAGTGGATGCGGGAAAATGTAGGGTTTTCAGTGGGCGAGCATGCACAGGATCAAGGCTTTTAAAAGGTTGTCATGCGGCAATACATATGCGAGCGTGTGGAAGGTATATATATACTAAAGGGGAAATTAGGGTTTTGGGGTTTTCGAATGCTCGCATCGTATTTTGTAACTGGGCGATTTGGCGATTGCGGCTGAAATGGCGACTAGGGTTTTCGTTCGTGAAGAACCCTCTATCGCAAGTGCTGGAAGAAGGATTTCGGAGCTGATTTTACTTGGGTTATTTCCCTCAGCTCGAGAAGTTAGTTCGATAGTTTTTCCATTCGTGCGCGTGGCCGAGAACTGATCGGCAGGAGGTTTTCTCGTTCGGGAAGAAGCACAGGTGAGTAGCACTGTTTTATCACTGGGTTTGCCTTTGGGTTTTATCGAGCTTATTCGTATGCATGTTTTGAATGGTTAGTGATAGTATAAGGTTTTCTGGTTTCTGGGTTTTCGGAAAGTTGCATGAACAGAGTATCCGGAGTTAAGTTTTAATTAAAAATGAAAGTGTTTAGATTAATTTCAAATATGGTTGGGAAGTGTTATGGGGGTATTAGGAGTGTATTGGAGCAATTACAGACCTAAACCAACCGGCCAGACTTGTAGATCTTGGAATAACAGAGAATGAAAAATCACAGGGGGTATCCGCCTACCTCGCGCCCACCGGCGTTCACCTCGGAGGTAGGCGCCCTGTTAAAAATGACTTACCGCCCATCTCGCGCCCACCTCGCGCTCATCTCGCGCGAAGTGGAAAACAAGGCGCTCATCTCGCGCGAATCCCGCGCCCATCTCACGCCCACCTCACGCCCATCTCGCGCTCACCCAGCGTCGGGTGAGCGGCAGGTCGTTTTTAACCGTTTTCTTCACCGCCGACCGGCGCCCACCTCGCGCCCACCTCGATAGGTGAGCGGTAGACCTATTTTGCTTAATGAAATGGAATTTCTGACTTGACCAAGAGTAATTGCACTTCTTAGGGGTTAAACCACTTCACTATTCACTTGGTTAGGAATCTGGGAAACCATTTTGCCTATGAAATTAATAGAGGAAATTGTTGTGAACATCTTATGAGTTTCAAGTTGGGTTTTAGGTTACTTATGAGTATTGTGCCTGACACCGAACTAGTAAGAATTACCAGTCACTTTTCCTTATTCTATACACTGCTTTGATTGAGAAGTTCTTGTATTTCTGGTTTCACTTGTTGGAAACTTTATACGTATTGAATGGTTTTCTTTGGTATGAATGGATTGAGTTTTACTTTCATATGACTTGTGTTATGGAAATGAGAAAGTACTGAATGTACTTGGGGTACTGCGTGGTCCAGAGGGACAGGTGATGAATTGTGATGAGAGATTTACATGATGTGGAAATGAATGGTTTGTTTTGATATTGAAATCGAGATTATACGATGTTTACTGTTTTGGTCTAGCTTGTCCTGGATCCAGAGTCTAAGCTTAGTAATGTGATGTTATTGTTGGTTGTTGAAATTGCATGGCCTTGTGTGTTGCCACGACCGGTGTAGAGCAGCCAGAAACCCTGAGTAGGCCTGGTTGTCAATGCAGAAACCCGGGGAGTAGGCCTGCATTGGATGACGAAACCCTGAGTAGGCCGTCATTTCAGAGTATCCGAAACCCTGAGTAGGCCGGAACTGTGTACATGGAGGTGTGGAGTGTCTACTTGGCATGTTTAATTTATCAACTAAACGATAGTCATGACATTGACCAATGTTGGTACTTGATTTGTTTTGACGTGATATGTTTTATTCGCTGGTTTGTTGGTATTTATGGTTCATGGAATATTGTTTACCGATTATTGGGTATTGTTCTTCCCGCCGGTGTAGAGCAGCCAGAAACCCTAAGTAGGCCTGGTTGTCAATGCAGAAACCCGGGGAGTAGGCCTGCATTGGATGACGTAGTCATTTCAATATCCGAAACCCTGAGTAGGCCGGATATACATTTGGAGGCGTGGGCATGGTTATGAGAAGACTTTGTGTTATATGACATTGGAATATCTGGAATTATATCTTGAGATACAAAATTATGTTTATTTGCTATGTTGTTGCCAATTAATCATTATTTATCGATATCTTCGGGATTGGAAACGGATTGTTATTGCTTGATTTACCTGATGGTTTTCCGCACTGATATGAATTAGATTATTGAAGTTTAGTCGGATTATTCGGAATATGCGTATTATCCTCATTGTACATGGTTATAATCGTGGCATGTTTTAGAACTGAAATAAATGTATTTGTGCATGCATGTGCTGCTCACTGGGATATTCGTATCTCATTCCGTATTGTTTTGTTTTGTTTTCAGCTGCTCCTGGAGAGGACGATACTTGCGGGTAGTTACTTGGTCATGTGAGTTTATTTTCGTTTGGGATTATTTTAGCGCACTCTGTTATATAGTTTTTGTTGTATTCATGTTTTTCCTTCACTCTGATATTGCGATCCTGAGTTTTATAATAACCTCTGGAGACGAGTTACGGGTTTTTCATGTGACTCGGATCCGGGGCGTTACATCATGCCTTATCACACCAGTGACCCAAAACCAAAACAGAATGTACCAAGTCATATGTCCAAAACTCCAGGTTTCAACGGGCCAATATCTCCCGAATGTGTATCGACTCCATCGATACACACAATACCTTCATATCACCCAAATACAGGTGTATGAACTCACAAAACCAACCTTGGTTAAAAGTAAAATATTTTGGAACAATAAAATCAAGTAAAGGTGCTTCTTTGGAAACATCTACCCAAAATATTTATAAAATTGAATTTAAAACATCCACAAATACAAACACTTCCCAAATACCCCAATCTTAATGGTACATAGGCTAAAATTGAGTAGAACCACTTCCTTAGTGAAAACTAGGTTGAAAAGTCAAGTTTTCTAAAATTTGACAGACTGGTCACTCGAGCGGCCAAGGGCGCTCGATTGGCCTTACAAAACAGGTTACTTTAGGGTAGGTCGCTCGAACGACTGTTCTAGCAGTAGTTCAATTTGGGTAAAATTGCTCTCAGGTTTTCAACTATATACATAGATCGCTCGAGCGACTACTCAGGCGGTTCGATACGTGAAAAATCTGTAACTTTGCGAAATTCAATAAAAATTCCACAACTCAATATTCAATGCATCAAAACAATTCTAAACCATTCTAAAATACATTATACACATGCTAGAATAATTCTCAACACATAAAACATCATAAATAACGAAATCAACGCATCAAACATCGAATAACCATGAATATCGTTTAAATACGAATTTAGATTTTTATGTAAGTGTCAAGGGACTACTTACCTGGTTTTAGGAACTTAAATCTCCTCTAAGAGCACCGAAATATCACTCCTAAGTTTGCCAAACGATTCCGACAAGCCCCGATCACGTCTGGGTTCAAAATCACACTTTTAAGCCTCTAGCAACATATCAATCTCTCCAAAAACAAAACTATTATTTACTTGCTCTTACCTAGTTTCATTGGGCATGAAAATACTCCTCCTTCTTCTCTAAGATGGCTCCCACAATTGTTTAGGGTTTAGGTTTCATCACAAGGCAACAAAGAGAAGAAAAATAGGAAACAAGCAAGGAAACGAGCGGCTCTTTCTATTTGTGTGTTTTTGTGCTCAACATGTAACACTCTTGCATGGTTAGGTTTTTGTTTATTATTTAATGTATTTTACTATAATACCCTCTTTCATTAAATCAAACCACTCAGCCAATCTAATTCTTAAACCAAATAAATCTTTGGGTTAACCCACTCTCCTTGGGTTCGACCAACCCCTTTGTATTCTCCTTGATTATAATACAATTAATTCTTACTAATAATATAATAGCACAATAATTAATATATTAAAATTATATTTGGGTCAATAATTAGGTGCTCACCTTATATAGGATCTCCTATCATATCCGGTTCACCTTGAAGTCCTCCGGGTTGAACCAAAATTTCATCTCCTGCATATTATTAACCAATTAATCTAGTTACTAAAATCTGGGATTTTACATTCTCCCCCCCCCTACAATTAAATTTCGTCCTCGAAATTTTTACCTCGAGATTTCTCAAATAAGGACAAATACTTCTTCTTCATTTCAGATTCCAACTCCCAAGTGGCTTCTTCCACTGTATGACTCTGCCACAGCACTTTAACAAGTGGAATCACCTTTGTACGAAGGATCTGCTCACGTCTATCTAATATCTGCACTGGATGCTCTTCATAAGACAAATCCTCATGTATAACCAAAGGCTCGTGGTTAATGATATAACTAGGGTCATGCACATATCGCCTTAGCATCGAAACATGGAACACATTGTGAACTGCTCCAATTGATTATGGTAATGCTAATTGGTATGCCACTGGTCATACTACACTAACAATCTCAAAAGGTCCTACAAATCTTGGGGAAAGCTTTCTTTTCTTGCTGAACCTTCTTATACCATGGAAAGGAGATATCTTGATAAATACCTTATCCCCAATCTCAAATTTCAGATCTCGCCGCCTAGTATCCACGTAACTCTTTTGGCGACTTTGAGCTGCCAATAATCTTTGCTTGATTAACTTCAACAAGTCTACATTGTCCTGCACATACTGAGGTCCTAATAGCTGCCTCTCACCAACTTGTTCCAAACAAACTGGTGATCTACATGCTCTTCCATACAATGCCTCATACGGTGCCATCTGAATGCTTGCTTGATAACAGTTATTGTAGGCAAACTCCACCAAAGGAAGGTGCTTACTATAATTACCTCCCTAATCAAGAACACAATATCGCAACATATGTTCAAGTGTTTGAATGGTTCTTTCTGACTGCCCATCTGTCTATGGGTGGTAACTAGTGTTAAACTTCAACTCTGTACCCATGGCTTTCTGGAAAGACTCCCAGAATTGAGATGTGAATCTAGGATCACGATCTGAAACCATGGATACGGGCACCCCATGCAATCTCACTATCTCCTTCACATACAGCTCTACCAATGCATTAAGCGGTTGAGTCATCCTGATAGGAAAAAAGTGAGCTGATTTGGTCAAACGGTCCACAATCACCCATATAGCATCATGCCCCTTTGGAGAAAGAGGTAATCCACTCACAAAATCCATGGTGATGTGCTCCCATTTCCATTCTAGAATAGGAAGAGGCTGAAGCAATCCTGCTGGTCTCATGTGCTCTGCCTTAACCTGCTGACACACTAGGCACTTAACTACATATTCTGCTATATCCTTCATCATTCCTAGCCACCAATACACTACCCTTAAGTTTCTATACATCTTTGTGCTTTCAGGATGCACTGCATACCTTGATCTGTGAGCCTCTGCCATAATCACTGCCTTAATATCCTTATAAGCTGGTATACAAATACGACCTTGATATCTCAATAATGCATCCCTGTCAGTAAAATCTCTGACGGTCTCAGAACCCTCACTCAACAATCTCCTGGTAGTGATCAAATCTGGATCTGTTAACTGACTCACTCTAATCCTCTGAATCAAGTCTGGCTCTACCTGAACTCTAGCTACTCAGATAACTCCATCCTGAGGTAAACAAAACTCTCCCTGCCAATCTCGAATAACATCTACAAGGCTGCACTGACTAACCATAAAAGTAACTAAAGTAGCAATGGAAGTGTAAAACCCCGAATTTTCACATAATAAATAAATAAATAATAAATAAAGGAAATATGAGTTTAAGTCCTAGTTGAAATAAAAAGTGAATATTAGAGGATAAGTAATTCAAATAAGTAGTCTGCGAACTCTAATGCTACTGGCACATTAGAAATGTCAACTGTGTCACTTCTGGTCTCTTCTACTACCACCGCAGCCACTAACCCAATCCGACTATCCAATCCTTCACAAATAAAGCAATAAGTCGGCTACTCAAGCTTACTAACTATAACTGTTCCCTTATGACAGTCAATGGTTACATAGTGTCTAAATAACCAGTTTATCCCCAATATCACATCATATCCTATAAATTCCAGCTCAATCAAATCCCCGGGTAACTCTACTCAACCCATTCTGATCATACAATCTCTATATACAATTTGGACCCTAGTGGTCTCTCCCAAAGGTGTGTGCACAGATAAAGAAGAATCCAAAGCAACAGGTATCAATCCAATTCGATGTGCACATGCAGGTGTGATAAAGGATCTAGATGCTCCATAATCAAATAAACATATAGTAGATCTACCACAAATAAATAATATACCTCCAACAAGCTCAGGTGCTCCATAATCCTACTCATGAGCCTCTACGGCATTTACTCTAACTGCCTTGGGTGCTGCACCACGGCCATAAGGTCCTGACTTGCCTTGTGGTTTCTATCCCACAGCTGCCTTAGGTGCCGAATAAGTTTGTGTCCGAGTCGGCGCACCCAACTACGGTGATCCCATAGGAGCACGAGCCATCTGTAGGCTCTGGTAGGTGGTAGGGTAAGTACACTCCGAGATGCGGTGTCCAAACTTCCCACAGCTGAAGCACGCTCCATATGGTGTAAAGCATGGTCCTGGGATATGGAACCTCTCACATTGCTGGCATCGGGGAGGTCCAGGTCTGTAAATCTGCTCACCACGGGGTCTGCTGCTTTCACCCTCAATCTTTGGCTTCTTAACTGCTTGAGTCATCTGCTTCTGTGGAAACCTGAGTCTACCCTGATCTGGTTTCTTCTCATCAATCAGACCCTCTGCTCTCTCAGCTCGGGTAACTAACTCTGAATAACTGGGGCACTCAACCACTGATACCCGATCCTTAATCTCAGTCCTCAGCCCCCTCTCAAAGTGCTCCCGCTTGTCTGCCTCATAGGTAACCATCTGCGGGGCAAAACGGGCCAGCTCGTCAAAACGAACCTCATACTGCAGTACTAACATCCCTCCTTGAGTGATGTACATGAACTCCCTCGCCTTCTAACGGAGGAACTCAGCAGTAAAGTAACTATAACGCCCCAAACCCGGGTCAGAGCAAACCGGCACCCAACCCGAACCCGGTTCGCTGCTGTAACAACCCAAGTCTGGTTCAACAACCAAACTCGAGGTGTTACCACGAAGCTGAGGTCAAATACAAACTAAGATTCACAATAATTTTAAAACTTTAATGAATTATATCGGAGTTATGGTGGCCAATAAAAATGATCCTTTAATCAATATATTCAATTAAGTTTACAATAAAGTTTATCTAATCAACATGTGACATTAATGCCAATTATAATTCTACCCATCAAATTAAAACCCCATCTTCACGATCTCTCCAAGCAACTTGAAAAATAGGGGAAAACGAAGTGAGATTTACATCTCAGCAAGTAGCAGGTGCATGCAATAAGAAACAGTCCAATGTAGGCAAATAGTCATGAGGTATTCGATTAATCAACAATAAGACGAGTAATCCAAGTTATCCATGGAAATTTCAAATAAAGCGATAAAACAGATGATCATGTATAAATACCAGTAACTTGATGTTAACGAGGTAAAACCGACAAAAGCGATAAAACATGTGCCATTGCAGGACTTACAAAGATGATAAGTATTTGAGATGACACTCAACTAACTGTTATACCACCGTACGACTTAGGGGCAGTGCTACTAATGATACTCAAGTCCCATGCAGCACAGCTTAGACAAGAGCCGTAGTCACCGACTTATTGCGCACGAACTCAACAGAGTTGGCATGTACCACCAGAATCAATACATGGAGATGGTCGCTTATCCACATGTACAGGGAATCACCAGCGGCTCACCGGGGTATCCCTCCAGACATAGGACCTTCCCAGAGCAAACTAACTTGCAAGGGAAGTGCGCTCGCATATAGGAGTAACTCAACCCAAACTAAATACCACTTAGCTAACCAGCCAAAACTATGGATCCATATACAGCTAATCCCACTGACACAAATCACGATAAAACAACATATAGGAGGACACGCTACTGTAGGAGGCATACACACTTTTAACCCGTAAAGGATTACACATCTCTACACAGAGGATTACCCATCTTTGCCGTAAAAATTAGTATCAACTCAACCACAGAAGCCGTATCACCCAACCGTAAAAGAAAAGCTAATAACATTATACCACATACCAAACCATACCCAAGTATTCCATTACATGTGAAAATCATGATTCAATCATTACAAATCCAATTATAGGCTTTTTCAGAATAACGTATGCAATTCTTCCAATTATATTCAAAATAAAACTCAAGTATCATAAATCCGATAAAATCTGAGTTTATGCAATTCCAGCAGTCAATATTCCTATTAGAAGCTCAAATAAAGTAAATCAAATCTTACTTAGAGTTTTCCTTATTAATCCCTTTTATTAGAATCCAATTTCCTACATTAGCACCTAAACTAGTTTCTATTTGAATTTTCTGTATTTTATTTCTCCAGCATGTTCTACAGACCTAGAATGAAGTTTAGAAAATGTTTATGAGCTGTAAGTACCAGTAGTATTATTTCTAGCAATATCCATACCCTTTAACCCTTTTATAGACAAACCTTTCATTGAAACCTTCAATTTATTGGTTAATCTTTCCAATTTAATTTTATAACTTTTATACCTTAATTAGGTTCTTATAAAGATGCTAACATGCTTAACTAATCAGAAAATTTATGGGATAATTATTCATAGTACAAAATCCCCAAAATCTAAAATTTTACATAGAGCACCGATCTCTACAGGGCTAGGCGATCCTAGGCACTCGTGCAAAATTAAACAGAAATTTCCAGATTTCTAAAGTTCGGATTTTTAAGCTTTTGATATATGTTTCTTTGGTCTAAATTAATCTAATAACATTCTAAAACATTCCTAAAGCCTTTTAGATTAATTCTTCTTAATTAAATACCATCCTATAATTAATTTCATAATTAAACCAAGTTTTCTTCTTTAATTCAACAAATCCTTCAAGAATACCGATGACTAACATATGACCAATTTGATTCCATGTAAATACTGTTCCGACTAATCCGTTCAATCAATATTAAATCATAGAAAACGAAATCATGCAATTCCTCATGTTTTCCAAGGGTTACTACTTGCCTTATACGCTAAATCCTTCTTCCATTGAAACTTCTAATTCTGGACTTTACGTTTGCTCCCAAACGCACCAAGCTAGAGTCTTCCAATTCAAATCTCCAACGTTCACATTGCAGTTCCATCAGTCATGAACAAAACGTCTAAATTTGAAGGCAATCCACTGTACGGATTTTCCCCAATCGAGATTTGATGATGGCTGGTCAGACATGTTCATGAGCAGCCTTCTTCCTTTCTCTCCCTCTTTTCTCTCAATATGAAACCCACGAAAATTCTCTCTTGTCTAACCTTAATCTCCTATTTATACTAGGCTTTAGAAGTCCTAAACCAACCCTAATAGGCTCTTTTAATTTGGGCTAACCTAACCAAGGTCTAGTTAAAGTCTAACACCTTCTAATTTAATTTCTGCTTTTTCTCCACCTTCTATTTTTCAATTTAAACATTACTAATCAAATCTCTTTTTATTTAAACTCCTCCTTACACCTATTTTCGTGCATAACATTCACTTAAATACTAAATATTACCAAAAACCCAAATTAAGTTACTTTTCTCCCAATTAAGACTTGAAATCTCCAAATTACCCTTTTTCCTCATTTAGGCTTTTATTACTTTCTTTTAATTTCTAACTTGTCTAAATAAATTATTTTCTTCTATTTTCAAATTCTAGTTATTATTTAATGATCTATTTATTAATTACTCTTTTCTGAAAATTACCAAAATACCCTTTTTACTCTTTTAGGCTAATTTCATTAAAAATTCTTTCTTTATTTACAACTTATGACTTATTCGAATTAATTATCCTCTAAATCTTTACTTTTTATTTTAACTAGGACTTAACTCATATTTTCTTTTATTTATTATTTATTTATTTATTACGTGAAATATCTGGGTTTTACAGTAACGCTCGAAGAAGATCTCCCTGAATCTTCCCCAGGAAGTCTGCGTTTCCTGCTCATTCCTCCTCTTCACGGAACGCCACCAATGGACGGCTTTCCCTTCAAACATGAAAGTAGCTAGATGAACACGACGGTCCTCCGGGCACTCCATGCCATCAAGTATCCACTCAATCCTTAGCATCCATCTTTCGGCTTCCATAGGATCCACTTGACCTCCAAAACACAGGGGTCCCATCTTACGGAACCTCTCTAGTTCTTGTGCACCGTAGTCATCAACACGATCTCTCCTTGGGACTCTCTCATCCCCTCGGTTCCTTTCCGATCTTCCAATCAAATCGGTCACTGCCCTCATAGCTCTCCAGATATCCTCATGTGGGGCGGGGACAAAAGTAGTTGGTGGAGGTGGAATAGGCTGCTCCACAGCTGGAGGATCCACGTACAAGTTTTCCTGTGAGGCCACAAATGGCTCTTGTTCCTCAGCTGGCATCATCCTAGGAACGGATGCTGCTCTACCTCTGCCTCTTCATCTGGTATTCATGATGAAGATCAACTGCAAAAACCACAACACTTAATTAAGCAAAAAGGATCTCTCATCCTAGAAAATCAATTAAGGTACTATCTAACATATCACACATCCCCCAATACCTTGCCTAAAGGTCGTTTACCTAGGTTAGGATCCTATTTCTCTGATACCATCTTTGTAATGCCCCAGATCCAGGTTTATTTAAACACATAAACCCAAATCTGGTTTGTTAGGGAAAATGCCCCAAAACACTATTCCAGACATAAACAACTTCATTTATTATATTAGAGTGCGGAAATAAAATCATCTTTCAAAAGCGTGGAATTAAACTACCAAAATAATCCTTTTATTTTTCATCTATAAAGTCTGGAAAGAGTTAAACTAAATAACATAAATTACATCCACCAAGATGTGGATTAAAGATATCAATTATCTTTTCAAAAGACATCAAACTCCTAAATATAAATACTGAAAATAATCCCTAAGAACGTAAATCTAAAGGTCTCTCTATGTCCTACACAGGAATGAAATAATCTTCTTCCTGGTAATCACAGTATTCTCTCGGTGTCTCTACCCCGGCAACGTCCTCTCCAAGAATATCTGAAAACAAAACTGATAAAACAATAATGTGAGAAACACTATCTCAGTAACCAGTCATGCAAATAGTTGACCACAATAAAATATGCAACCCTTAATCCGAATAACCACAATAAGAATCAAGATAACAATGAAATACAATTTGTCCACCTCATGGGACTCATGAAATAGTATACCAGATAAAGAGAGTAGACATGTGCCAATATGCTACCTAACTGAATTACGATGGACCAACCGCCCTGCAGTCTGGCTATTCAACACCAACGGAAGAACCCAACCATGAGTTAGCATGTACGGCCCAACCAATCCAGGAGTGGGTAACGTAGCGACCGACCAATCCAGGAGCGGTACCATCCTCGAGATGATGGAATGCTTCAAACATAGAATTCCCCTCTAATACAAATTTCACTTACTAGCTATTCTATGGATCCATATAACTGCTAAGCCCACTCAACAGTGAGAAAACCAACCAGGGTAATGGACATACTTCTCAATAACACCCGCCAAATACAGAACCATATCTGTATACCAAATCTGCCCATGCCAGAAACAATAAAATAGGCATTATGCCTTGTCACACCAGTGACCCAAAACCAAAACAGAATGTACCAAGTCATATGTCCAAAACTCAAGGTTTCAACGGGCCAATATGTCCCAAATGTGTATCGACTCCATCGATACACACAATACCTTCATATCACCCAAATACAGGTGTATGAACTCACAAAACCAACCTTGGTTAAAAGTAAAATCTTTTGGAACAATAAAATCAAGTAAATGTGCTTCTTTGGAAACATCTACTCAAAATCTTTATAAAATTGAATTTAAAACATCCGCCAATACAAACACTTCCCAAATATCCCAATCTTGATGGTACATAGGCTAAAATTTAATAGAACCACTTCCTTAGTGAAAACTAGGTTGAAAAGTCAAGTTTTCTAAAATCTGACAGGCTGGTCGTTGCTCGAGCAGCCAAGGGCACTCGATCAACCTTACAAAACAAGTTACTTCAGGGTAGGTCGCTTGAGCGACTGTTCTAGAGGTAGTTCAATCTGGGTAAAATTTCTCTCGGGTTTTCAACTGTATACATAGATCGCTCGAGCAATTGCTCATGTGGTCCGATACGTGAAAAATCTGTAACTTTGCGAAATTCAATAAAAATTCCACAACTCTATATTCAATTCATCAAAACCATTCTAAATTATTCTAAAATACATTATACACATGCTAGAACAATTCTCAACACATAAAACATCATAAATAACGAAATCAACGCATCAAACATCGAATAACCATGAATATCGTCTAAACACGAATTTAGATATTTATGTAAGTGTCAAGGGACTACTTACCTGGTTTTAGGAACTTAAATCTCCTCTAAGAGCAACGAAATATCACTCCTAAGTTTGCCAAACGATTCCGACAAGCCTCGATCACGTCTGGGTTCAAAATCACACTTTTAAGCCTTTAACAACGTATCAATCTCTCCAAAAACAAAACTATTATTTACTTGCTCTTACATGGTTTCTGTGGGCATGAAAATACTCCTCCTTCTTTTCTAAAATGGCTCCAACAATTGTTTAGGGTTTAGGTTTGATCACAAGGCAACTAAGAGAAGGAAAATAGGAAACAAGCAAGGAAACGAGTGGCTCTTTCTATTTGTGTGTTTTTGTGCTCAACGTGTAACAATCCTTGCATGGTTAGGTTTTTGTTTATTATTTAATGTATTTTACTATAATACCCTCTTTCATTAAATCAAACCACTCAACCCTTCTAATTCTTAAACCAAATAAATCTTTGGGTCAACCCACTCTCCTTGCGTTCGACCAACCCCTTTGTATTATCCTTGATTATAATACAATTAATTCTTACTAATAATATAATAGCACAATAATTAATATATTAAAATTATATTTGGGTCAATAATTAGGTGCTCACCTTATATAGGCTCTCCTATCATATCCGGTTCACCTTGAACTCCTCCAGGTTGAACCAAAATTTCATCTCCTACATATTATTAACCAATTAGTCTAGTTACTAAAATCTAGGATTGTACAGTTGTTGCCCTTGATGGACTCTTGGGTTTTAAATTGATTTTAACTCCTCTTCATTCATCATTCACATTCACATTCACATAGTAGGGTGTATTAGAACGTTAGGTGGGGAAATGATACCCAGCCCAAGACAAACGCCACAAAGGTATGAGCCAAGTACTAGACCCTCGCATACCACGGCAAGAAACCAGTGGCTATAGGAATCCAGAAACCTGGGGGGATGCTTTACCTCGTTTTCCCTGGCAAGCCACGGGCACGTGAGGCTAATACCATCCCAAAATTTGTTTATACGATAAAGGAGGGTAGCTGCTAGAGAGATCTAGGTTTTGGTAAAGAAGAAATGCAAAATCCAAGCTATGTATCATTCAATCGGATCACCCACGTGGGCTCCCTCGCACGTGTCACCCCACGTAGTTTATATCAAAGCATGTAAACAAACCACACTGTGCTTGAGTGCACATGTGTGCAAGTGAAGGAATTTTCATTGCCTCATATAGTAAAGTGAAGAATTGGTACACAAATCAATGTTCTGGGAAAGTTCCCAGGAAACTGGAGGGGTCACAAAGGTCCCGCTTAAGACCCAGTTTCCTTAGGTAATTTAAGTCCTGTTTGATAGAATTTCCCCAAAATACATTTTTGCGTATATTCTACACTTACTAAAGTAAGTCGGCAAATCTCCCTAGACCAATTTGTGCAAGTGTGTGCATATGTACAAAAAGAGTGTGAGTTCATGTGCAAGTGTGTGCATATGTGCAAAAAGTGAGCCCATTATAATCCAACTAATCAAACTGGGTTGGGTCAGTCCCCAGTGATTCCGGGTTCGATCAAACTAAAGATTCTAGGTTCGATCTCCAGCGGAATCGCCAAGCTGCGCGCATCTCGAGCGTACTGAAAAAGTATGTTACATGTGTTATAGAGTCACCACTACCTAAAATAGTGCAGGTAGACACTCATTGATTTTTTGTCTGAACCAGTGATTTCGGATAAGTGGCCCGATTACAACCCAGGGAAGTCCTTGAACACCCTAGGTTGCCCCACCGAAATTTGTTCCCTTAAATTTGTTGGATATTTAATGGGCCTTCTTATTTATTTTTTTTATTCTTTTTTTTTGTATTTTTTTTATCATGTTTGCATGGGTTTTAAAGGGGTTAGGAAATCACTATGCTAAATTTTGTGAAAGGAAAATAAATGAGGTGAAAATTCTAAATAAGTTAGCACACATAAAATTTATTACAAAAGTCCCAAAATGAAGAGGCCTAAATAAGAAAAGAGTTAAACCTAAGTAAAAAAAAAATTAAGGAATGAGACGTGACCTTTTTTTTTTATGTTGCCTTTTCATTTTTTATTAACTTTTGCATCATGCATGTAGCTGCCATGTGTCTATTATGAGCAAGAAAGAAAATAGAAACCTTGATTTTTCAAAATATCAACAGCACCACAACTTTTTATTAAATTTACAAAACAAATACCCCATCCCTTGATCCACCGTATTGAATTCTGGAAATGAAATCCTATCAATTAAGCATCAGAAAAAAACCTTGAAATGATTTAAAGATACATCCAAAAACTTTAGAAAATAGAAAAAAAGGATTTTAGAATGATATGGAGAGACTAATTAAAGCTATGATTCCTTTTATTTGCAAAAGTCATAGAGAAAACAGCATTGATTCAGCTCGTATTTGCTCTCTTTAATGGCACCCAGTTTCTCTTGTCTTTTGCTTGTTTAACATCTTGACAAGGTGGCTTTGATCCCTAAAATTGGGTGTGGAAGAAAGTATGCAATTTTATTGAGTTTTGAAGCCAACACCAATCGAACAATCTGATGTCACCTATAAAAAACGAGTTGGAATAGCAGTTGCTCAACTGCCGCTTCCTTACTCAATTGTTGATGGTTTGTTCTCATTTTTGGCTCATCTAAGACATGAAGATGTTAACTTAAATTGCTGAAAATGGGTTTGAGTGATTTCGAGCGAATCAAGAGAACTTTGGTTTTCTTTCAATATGCATGATTTTCCATGAGCAAGAGCAAAACACTATTTAGTAATTTAAACTGATCCATCTACATGTTTTTTGTTTTGTTGTCTTCCTTGTTTTCTTTGAGTTTTAAAACTCTCTAGTCATCGAGCTTGAGAACCAAAAGAAGAAACAAACAAAATCAGCAAAAAACTATAACCAAACATTACATCAACATACATGCTCTTGCAAAAAAAAAAATTGCAAAATGTAAACCATAGTGATGCTGAAACAGGGTAATCAAATGGCTGCACTCTCTTAGAATGATTTTATGAACTCTTTTCCATTTTCATAAGGCATATCAAATCAGCAAAAGAATATCATGAGAGAAATATATCTAAACAATCAATACTCGACTATGTGCAATGAATACTTTGATCTTTTAATTTTATACTTTGTTTCCAACCCCAGCAATTCCCTTTTGAAACATCATTCTTCATTTTACAAGAAACTAAAGAAAAGGAACATGTGCTAAACTATAATAGATACCCCATGATGATTGCTTATAAACAAACATATTCATGATAAAATTACCCAAAGCCATCAAACATGTATACATGTCTCTCACCAATCATGTAATCTCATTTCAAAAATTATAATGAAAGAAAGGTCTCATACAATGTATTAAACAAGTGACTCGCCTGTTATAGATTGACACCTTAAATCAGGTCTTGGAACCTTGGTGTCGTGAATAACAGCTTTCCTTTCTCCCTCCTTGATAGTGGACGTCCATCTTCTTTTCTCCACTTCTTCGTACTTGCTGTTTTTTTTCTCAAAGAACTCTCCTACTTGCTCTCTCTACCCTCAACTTCTAAACTCCTATCCTTTTTATAAAAGAGTTCCACCCCCTCATCTCCCTAACCTCTCCTCTTCCACTCTTAAACTCCTAGACCTCTCATCACCCTAACCTCTCCTCTTCCTCTCTTAAACTCCTTGACCTCTCATCTCCCTAACCTCTCCTCTTCTTCTCTTAAACACCACCACCTCTTTAGGCTTGGTCTCAAAGTCCCAAGAGTTGGACCAATTTGTACAATATATATATATTTTTAGGCTTATTTATTTTAAGCTTTGTCTCAAAATCCCAAGAGAACATGAGTTGGACCAATTCGTCCAACTCATTTCTCTTTGTTTATTATTATTTTTTATTATTTTCTTTAAAGTTCAAAGCTTTTATTAAAATTTTTATTTATTTGCCTAACAAACCCCATTAGGAAACCTATCTTAAAGAAACCCAAAATTTTTAATCAACATTGGTCACATGGCAGCCACCATGGTGTACACGTGGCTGCCATGTGGCACCCAATTATGGTTTTATCAAAAATCCCCGAACTACCCTTTATTTCTTTTATCCATAACTTAGCCATTTGAGATCCGATTTGAGCATGGTTTGGTGCATCGGAATCGGCTCAAAATTTTCTTTATTATAAGCTTGTTATTTCAAAAAGATGTGTTCACTAAAAAAACCTCAAGTTACGTGCCCACATATGCACTGGTTTAAGATATGCATCTTGGGCAATTCTATGGTGCAAAAATGGGGTGCTAACAAATAGCCTGGGGGTTCTGCCTCTTCATAACTCTCCACCAGTGAACTGCCTTCCCCTCAAACAAAAATGCGGCTAATCTCACCCTCTTGTTATCAGAGCAGTCCATCGCCTCAAATATCCACTCGACTCTTAGAAGCCATCTCTTGGCCTCCATCAGGTCTGGCAATCCCCTAAAGATCGGCGAGTCCATGTTACGGAACTACTCTAAGTCCCATGCTGTCTGTATCTCTCCAGGGTGTCTCGGTGCATCCCTATGTCCATCTCCTTTGTCATGACCTGGAACTAGGTCTGCCCCTCCAAGGCACAACCCGTCCCAGACCGTGGCAAGTGGGCATTATACATGATAAAATGCCAAGGATTTAAAACTTTTTCCTAACAAGTGCAAGTGATAAATAGTTTATGAATGTTCATGTCCAAAATGTATTCATATATATTTCTAAATATGTCGAAGTGCAATAAGACACGAGAATTGATTACAAAACGATGGGTGACTATATCACTCCTCTCAAAATACAAGGTTTTGCCAATTCAACAGACTATACATGAACAATCAGAATAAAACCTAAGGCCTATAGAGATCTTCCTTTCAATACCCAAAGGCTTTCTCTTTGCCTCTATCCCCAACCCGGTCCTTCACATCGGGCGTTGATGGATTTGAAAATTAAGAAGTAAAACAATTGTGAGATGGATGTCTCAGTAAGTAACACATGCATGCACGAGAAAACACAGTTTAGGCATATATCAATCGGTTAAATCATGACATGCAGTTATTTGAAATCATAAATCAAGTATCACAGTTGAGTGCCATACAAGTTGGTGCATGCTTGTACGTCAATGTACAATTAATACAAACTTTCATCCAATCTCACCAATGGTTATGTAGGAGGTTTAATATTATACTACTCAAAAACAACAACATCAAGACATATCCATCTAGCTTCACCATCTACACATGGTGGCTAGGCATATCCATCTAGCTTCACCGTCAACACAAGGTGGCTAGGCATCTACGCTGATTACACACAATGTAGGAAACTAACACACCGTCTACACATGAAGTTTAGGCATTCAGTGCCGATTACACATAGCGAATGGCCATCAGCCACCAATTACACATGGTGCCGGGATGATACAACCATAGGGAACAGAAATAATAACAATACAACATGCACCCTTGCCTTATCTGAGTCAATCTTGGGAAGTTCTCCAGGGTAGCCCATGGCCTTATCCGAGTCAATCTTGGGCCAAGCCCTCTTTATTCAATGTGTCTACATCCATGGCAAGCTAACCAAGTGGGCCAATGCCCTAAATATACATTTGTTCATCGTACCAGATATCTCACAATCCCAAGCTCTTGTGATTACAAATTGGGGCCACTGCCCCCCTTACATGTCTCATGGAATCAGGGCCATTGCCCTCCGTATAATACATCAATAACCATGGGTCACTGCCCTTCCTCTCATGCTATCAAGTAATGGGCCAACGCCCTTAATATCGTGCAATTCAATATGGGCCAATGCCCTTCATATCGGGTGCCAAATACTAGGCCGAAGCCTTTCTTATCATGTATTGTGTACTCATACTGAAGGTCCATGATAAAGGATAGGTTTTCCAGAAATTTCTACACTTCATGATCCATTTGGGCAACATATGCCCCAACTATTTCAATACTTGTACAAATGGGTTTCGGTTCTTGATTTCTACTTCTAAGGGCTATTTGGAAGGTGCTCGAAGTGACGGAATCAAATTATCCTACTTCCATAGAAATCTGGGACAGAAACTCTCTACAAGACCTTCTTTGGTAACACGTACCTAAAATCCTTGTTAATTGGAATTTTGAGATACTTCCAGTTGGGATACTTTCTAGACACATAATTCTCACCTATACATAGGTTGGATTTGAATAGAAACACTTAGTGGTTAGATCTGGGCTAAAATCACACTTTTGGAAATTCCTACATTCCTTGATCCATTTTGGCAACCCATGCCTCAACTCCTTTGAAAACTTATTCAAATTGGTTTTGGTCCTCATATTCTACTTCCATATGTTATTTGGAAGGTGTTTGAAGTGGTGGAATCAATTTATCCCACTTCTATAAAAATCTGGAACAGAAACTCTCTATGAGACCTATTCTAGCAAAACTTACCCAAAATCATTACTATTTGGAATTTGGTGATAACTCCAGTTGAAACACCTCCTAAACACCTAACTCTCATTTACACATGGATTGGATTTGAATGAAAACAAATGGTAGTTCAATCTGGGCTAAAAATAATACAAAAATGGGAAAATCTGGTAAGGGCGCTTGATGGGTCGCTTGAGCCTGCTTTGAGCGGCCAAGAATTAGCTCTAGGGTTCCTCTATTAAGGCAATTTGCTAGAATAGTCACTTGAGTGTCTCTCAAGTGGCCATGGCTTAAAACTCTTCCTAAAACTATCGCCCGATGCCGCGCTCGAGTGGCTGGGGCTTCTCAGCAACTCGTGAAATCTGACTTTTGGGGATTTTCTCAAATCTCACTCATTTTGGGTGTTTTTGGGCTCTAAATTGCTCCTAGCATGTGTAGTTATCTACTACCAACAAAACCCCTAAGAAAAATCCCTCCTATTTGTACAAATAAACTATTTTACATCTCAACCCTAACTCATACATTTAACATACGAAAATGGCCGAAATTGGAAAAATAGGTTGGGGTGGTGTTGCTTACCTCTTGCAAACACTTAAGCAAGTTTTCTTGCTTCCAAATCAACCCACGAACAGCACTTGTAGGCTTCTTGGTTGGTTTCACAACAATCTCCAAGCAAATACTCCCAAATGAAAATGCCCTTCTTTGATGTTCTTCTTCTTTTTCTTGCAAGGGAACTCTTCCAATGAGTTTAGAAATGGACGGAAGTGATGAGGGAAGAAAATCCAAGAGAAGATGATGAAGAAATGAAGGTGGGAAGGGAAGGAGGAAGATGAAGAAGAGAGAAAGGGAGAGGGGTTGGGTGTGTTGGTCGAATGGCCCCCCCCCCCTTTTTTTTTCTTTTTTCACTTAAGTGACTTCTCCCACCAGACACAAAGATTTACGTCTTTGCCACTCCGCTCCTATTTGCACATAACCAACCAACACTTAGCTAATTTTTCTTACAATAAGAAACCTTATTTGACCAAATGAAAAATGCTCACCTTCACAAGCTGCTGATAGCCCGGGGCTTAGCCACTTTTTTTTTTTTAATCTAGTTACAATGAAATACCAACAACTAACTTCTAATGCTATAGATTCCTGTTCTATCATGAAAAAGACAAATTTTGACATTTACAGGAAGATGAGATTCAAGAAAGTAAGTGGTGAAATCCAAAACATTACAACCCACATTAGCAAGAGCATCTACCACCGAATTTGCTTCTCTATATATATGCTGAATTCTTCTTTGATTTTTATCTATTCTTGAGAGAATTTCTTTCTACCAAAACAAACCCTTCCAAGAAATAGAAGTGCCATTATTAATAGCATCAGCAAGGATTTTTGAGTCAGTTTCAATGGTGAAATTCTGTAAACCTTCATTATCTGCCAAACGGAGCCCATCTCTTAACGCCAAAACTTCAGCACTAGTGTTTGTCATTTGCCCATAACTGACCGAAAAAACCCATAAAAAAATTCCCTTTATCATCTCTGAAAACACCTCCACCTCCACTTAAACCCGGATTACCTTTGGATGCACCATCAATATTAAGAATGATAGAACTAAGTTGAGGTCTCTTCCACTTGACAAATTTGAAATTGGAAGTGCTGATTTGAGGGTAGAAAATATGGAGAGAATCAAGCACTATCTCCTTGGAATTATTGCAAGGAATCTTTGGTTTAGTGAAATATGCAGCCTCTTGCAATCAATGGGTGATGCTGAATATTAATTTGTCTACATTCTTATCTTCATTTTCTCACGTGTGATTGCATCTAGATAACCAGATTTCCCATGCGAAAAATTGAGGCAAAGCAAACATGAGAAGACCCATCTAATCCTTTGTCTTGGAAAGACCAAACCAAAACAAAAATCTGCTGTGAATATCATGAAGATGATGATGTTGAACTTTGAATTTTTGAGCAAAATGACTCCAGATTTTTTGAGCAACTTCCCCATAGGAAAACAATTGATCAATTTTTTCTTCTTTAGCATTCTTGCAGCAACTACACTTAGAACATAGCTGAATACCCAGTCTTTTAATTCTTTCATCTGTAGGAATCGCCCCCTTAAACAATTTCCAAGTGTGAATACATATTTTCGATGGAATATAGTGTTTCCAGAAATTATTTAAATAGGAAATGGGAGCTGCCCTTCTAACTTGCTGCCAAGTTGATTTAATAGTGAAAGTGCCATTAGGAGAAGGAAGCCAGATTGGCCGATCCTGGAGATTTCTAAGCTGAGGACAAATGTCTTTAATAGACCTGCAAATATCCATTGGAAGAGGAGGATTAATGGTCTGCAAATTCCATGAATTACTCTCAACAACCTCGGCCACTTTAATATTGGGATTACTAATCTCCTCCTCATTCACATAATCTGCAAGAGTACCATGAGGAGACCATTTATCAAACCAGAAGTTTATGTTACCTTCTTCTATACTCCAACCAGTGTTTGAGATAATAATGTCTTTCACATATAAAGTAGCTCTCCAAATTTTAGATATACCCATCTTAAAATCTGCATGTCTTAAAGAATTAGTGTGGCAATATTTAGTTCTCATGTACTTGACCCAAAGTCCATTGTCATGCATAGCTCTCCATCCCAATTTAATATGAAGACTTTTCATCACCTCCTTCAATGCCTTGATGCCCAATCCCCCTCCTCTTTGGGTAGACAAATCTGGTCCCAAGCAACCCAATGCCTTTTACGCCCATAGTCAGCTGATTCTCCCCAAAAAAAATTACTAAAAATTGATTCCAGTCTTCTAATAACAGATTTTGGAACAAGAACAGCAGATAAGAGGTGAATAGGAATACTTGAAAGAACACTTTGAATCAACGTAACTTTACCTCCATGAGATAAAAGCTTGGCTTTCTATCCACTAATTTTCTTCTGAATTTTGTCCAATATATCTTGAAAAAGAGAAGCAGAAGCTCTACCAATAAATAGTGGAACCCCTAGATACTTGGCCAGAAGACTTCCTTTGGAAAAACCAGTGACTTGTTGAATCAATGCAACTCTTGAAGGAGAAAGTTTTGAAGAAACAAAGAAACAACTTTTATTCTTGTTAACCTTTTGTCCAGATGCCTTTCATAAGAATCAAGGAATTTCAGCAAATGAGAAAGAGAACCTTTTGTACCATTAGCGAATATCAAGATATCATCTGCGTACAAAAGATGAGAAACTTGAAGAGAATTTCGACCAGAATGATACCTTGCTACTTTTCCTGAAGAAACCAGATGCTTAATTCCTCTACTTAGAACTTCCTCAGCCAAAATAAAGAGGAAAGGAGATAGGGGATCACCTTGACGCAAACCTCTTGAAGAATTGAAGAAACCATGAGCTTTACCTTGAATCAAAATGCTGAACCGGCAGTTTTGAAATACAGCGGAAAATGATGTTACACCAAGCATTTGAGAAACCAAATTTCTTACAAACTTCAAGAATAAACTTCCAATCCATACGGTCAAAAGCTTTTGCCATATCAAGCTTCATGATGATATTACCTCCCAAATTCTTTCTGTTCAGATGCTGACAAAGCTCATGAGCAAGGCATATATTATCAGTAATTACCCTTCCTTTAATGAAAGCACTCTGCTCAAAAGAAATAAGTCTTGGAAGGATAGAGGCTAATCTGGAAGCCAACACCTTTGAGATAATTTTATAAGAGTGTAGACACCCCAAATTGCACTGCCAAATGAGAAAATAATAAAAACATGTAATTAGAGCTTAAAACAGGTGAAAAAAGCCTAAAAATAGAAAGAACAGGCTTTGCCCGTATTGGCTTCACGGGCAGATCTCGCCCGCAAAATATCTACGGGCAGGCGCGCCCGTAGTACCTATACGGTCCCCGTTGGACCGTAGTGCATTTACGGGCATTAAGGACACGTGCAAGTTTTGTCCTCCTCTCGATTTCCGAGCTTTATTTGAAGTCCAATATATCTTTAAACGAGCGAATTAAGTATTTTATTCGCTGAAGCCACTATGGATGGGCATTATCTCTGTATTTCATTCTATCCTGAGAATCAGGATATATCCTTCTGGACCAACCATGCCCCTGGGTGTGTCTATAAATAGAGGCTCTTTCCTCTAGCTAAAGGCCACGAAATTTTGAAGAATCAAAAGCTCCAAGATAAGGAAAGGAATCCCTGCTGCTCTGCCTGCTCAATCCAGGTAAGTCCCCTATCCTTTTTTATTTTCTGTCTTCAATTCTAGAAGTAATAGGATCATCTCTATTGCTGTAGAATAAGGCCATATCTGTTTTCGTATTCCTAAACCTGCCTCTAAGTACCTCAAGGGTCTCTCTAGCCGTAAAACGTGAAGAGAGAACTAGGGGAAAGGGGAACAGGTGGATCCCTAGAATAGAACCCCATATCTGTTTTTTTCTTTTTTTCATAGAATAAGGCCTGTGATTGTGTTTGTGTAACCAAACCTATCTCTAAGTACCTCAAGAGTCTCTCTAGCCGTAAAACGTGAAGAGAGAACTAGGGGAAAAGAGACCAGGTGGATCCGTAGGGTAGACCCCCATGTGCTCTAATCTGTGAGATATGGCTGTTTTAAATATCCTGATCATGTTTTAATGCTTTTTATGATATATCTGAATGAATGACATAAATCTATGATGTTTATAGCATGAGATCATCTCTTTTTGATAAAATTTGGATTTTTGCCACTTTTGCACCTACAGCACTGTTTTCGTGATTTTTGTGATTTTAGGCTAGGATCTTGGATTTATCATGATCAATATGGTAGATCTGGATCCAGAAGCCTAAAAGTAAACTCTAGGGTTTCATGATGTGGTTTTTAAATTGTTTTTCACTTTTGAGATAAGACCCTACGGTCTAAATTCTCCCCTTTTGGTGTTCTTCATCAACGTGGGTATTTTTGGTTTTTATTTTCAGATTTAATGTGAAATTTGGGCTTTATCTATGTCCTGGATGATTCAAGTTCAATTTTGAAATATTTTATAAAAATCATATTTTTCCAGATTTCTAGAATTTGACTTGAAGCCAGATTTTTGGATTTTTCACTTTAAATTGATTTTATTTGATTTTATCTCAATTTTATTTTGATCATGAAACCCTAGGAATGGTATGATCATGTTTGATAGTTCTGGATCAATCAGACTATTCATATGAAAAAAACCATATATTTTTGCCTTTTTTGTGATTTTGTGTGATTTTTATAGCAAGTTTTTTTTCTTTATTTTAACATGAACAAATACCTGGCAACCACCTTGTGTGGATGAACAGGGGTGCCTAACACCTTCCCCTGTTCATAACTTAATCCCCTTACCCATCTCTGGTTGTTTTTTTTAGGAGGGATATTTTACCCTAAAATTGCCTTTTGTGCTTATTTAATATTTTGGTGTCCATTCACACCTAAATTGAATGGTGGCGACTCTTTGTTTTATATAATCCCGTGTGATGATTGAGGAAATCATTAGATTGATTTTTTTCCCATGTCTCACAACTGGCGACTCTGCTGGGGAGTTGTGGATTTGAGCCTTTTGGTGTTTGTTCATGTTTTTGAGTTTTTGATTTGCTTGCTATTTTGTGTTCTTAAGCATGTTGAGTATATTTTAAACCTGAATTATTGCTTAAGAATTCATGGGGGTAGAAACATGCTTAATTTTGATTTATAGGATTGTTTCTACAAACATGCGTAGGGGAGGTCCGTTTTGATGAACTATGCTTATTTCTTGCTATATTTTTGTGATAGCATGTTTTAATTTTCAGCATGATCTCCATGATGATTTTGGGTGTATAACATGATCATATGTTTGCATGATAGATGATTTTTTTTATGAGCATGTTTTGGGTGCTATAGGATTGCTTTATTTACTTGTTTATTTTAAATATGCTTTCCTATTATGCCTTGGTTTGTTTATGCATGGCTGCGAAAAGAGTGGCAAGGGTTTGGGACGTTTTGAATGTAACCTATTTTTACAATGCACTGTGCACCTTTTATTTTTACACAGCCTACCCTTAACCTATAGGAAGTTGAACCTGAATGTGTGTAGCTTGGCGCAACGAGGTCGATACTTCGGAAAGCGAAAGTGAAAACATTCACCTTAGAACTTTGAGCTAATGATGTGATCTGGGATTCTGGTCATCATTAGGCTTGAGTGCTAAGTTGCCATTAAGCCAAAACCCAAAACCCCTACGCTTGAAGGTGGAGTTACACGTTTTTGGCTAAAGTACACAATTACGTGGGAATATGGGGTTTGTATGATTGTGGGAAGGCCGTGTGCATGGCTTACAAACCAGGGCATAATGCGGATGCCATATTGAAGGTAAACAAGGTAACAAGGTAATCCTATTGTTTTGCATTATGTTCATGTCATAGGAGTGTCATGGTACCCATTGGTTTGGGATAAAATTGGTCCCAAAATATGCATGTTTTTAAAAATTGGTGCAGCCCATAGGAAGAGTTTCTAACTCTGTTTAGAATCAATCCTACCCTATGTACACACAAGAGGCAACAAAAGGGTATCAAATTCTTGAGTATGATGTCAATTTGGAGGGTACATGTGCCCTCCCAAGCATGTGTTTTAGCAAAAAGGCCAAAGTCCACTTTGGGACAGTTTAGAAGCTCTGCAATGGGTGAACCGTACGTTTGGATGAACAATGAAAGTGATCAAACCATGTAAAAACTGGAAAAATATAACAGACTTCCGTAAAACCGCATTTGGTACACGGGCTGGGCTTGCCCGTATTAGTCATACGGGCTAGGCTCGCCCGTGGATTGCATACGGTCACGGCAGGCTCGTAATTTCAATACGGGCAGCGCTGGACCGTACTGTGTATACGGTTTCTTCGGAATATTCAACTTTAATCAGTTTTTCCCACTAAAATATTCTTTTAACCTTTAAATAATGATAAAGGGAAACAAGTTTGAATAAAATGCTTCAAAAACAAAAAACAAAAAAAAAATAATTAAAAGGAAAAAATGTGAGAGAAAGGTTCCTTGGGCTTCTGAAAGCCTTTGAATTTCAGACTTTTTCAAAACTCTTGGGCCTCTGAAAGCCTTTGAATTTCAGATTTTTCAAAAAAATCCTGGGCCTCTGAAAGCCTTTGAATTTCAGATTTTTCAAAGAATCTTGGGCCTCTGAAAGCCTTTGAATTTCAGACTTTTTCTCAAAAATCCCTGGGCCTCTGAAAGCCTTTGAATTTCAGACTTTTTCTCAAAAAACCCCAGGCCTCTGAAAGCCTTTGAATTTCAGACTTTTTCTCAAAAAACTCCGGGCCTCTGAAAGCCTTTGAATTTCAGACCTTTTTCTTTTGGGCCTCTGAAAGCCTTTGAATTTCAGAACTTTTTCTTTTGGGCCTCTGAAAGCCTTTGAATTTCAGAACTTTTGGGCCTCTGAAAGCCTTTGAATTTCAGACCGTTTTCTTTTGGGCCTCTGAAAGCCTTTGAATTTCAGAATTTTTGGGCCTCTGAAAGCCTTTGAATTTCAGACCTTTTTCTTTTGGGCCTCTGAAAGCCTTTGAATTTCAGAACTTTTGGGCCTCTGAAAGCCTTTGAATTTCAGACCTTTTTCTTTTGGGCCTCTGAAAGCCTTTGAATTTCAGAATTTTTGGGCCTCTGAAAGCCTTTGAATTTCAGACCTTTTTCTTTTGGGCCTCTGAAAGCCTTTGAATTTCAGAACTTTTGGGCCTCTGAAAGCCTTTGAATTTCAGATCTTTTTCTTTTGGGCCTCTGAAAGCCTTTGAATTTCAGAACTTTTGGGCCTCTGAAAGCCTTTGAATTTCAGACCTTTTCCTTTTGGGCCTCTGAAAGCCTTTGAATTTCAGACTTTCATCAAAACATCCCTGGGCCTCTGAAAGCCTCTGAATTTCAGACCTTTTCCAAAAATATCCCTGGGCCTCTGAAAGCCTCTGAATTTCAGACCCTTAAAAAAAAAAAAAAAAAAAAAACACGGGCCTCTGAAAGCCTTTGAATTTCAGACCTTTCTCTCTTTTGTGGGACCTGTTGGAAGCCCTAGAATATTCCAACAATTCAATTCAAAAAAGAAAAAAATAAAATAAATAAAAAAAAAGAAGCAAATAAAGAAAAAAAAAAAAAAATCCAAACTCGTGTTCACCCAGCTTGCACATAGGTATACCTAGACATGTGAATGAGATTAAATTGGCACTGATATTTTCTCTTTATTTTTTGCCAGGTACTAACACACTTGCAATCATAGCTCCTGTAACCAGATCAAGAGCTCGAGCCATGAATCCCATTGAAGATGAAGTTGATGCTCCTCATCCAGATGTCGTTCTACTCCAAGAACAAGTGGCAGGACTAGCCCGAATGCTAGAGAACATACTGTCAGTACAGGCCCAACAAGTGCAGGCCCAACAAATGCAGGCCCAGAACCAGGCATCCACATCCAACCCTGCACCTCCACCCCAAGTCAATGTTCCACCTCCAGTGCAACCAACTCATGAACCCGTCTATGAACCCACCCCTGAACCTATACTGACCAGGGATGAGACAGCTGAATCAAACAAGGCTATGGAAAAGGAAAGGATAAGGGAAGAGGTTGAAAGAAAGTTCATGCATAAGCTAGAAATGATCCAAGATGAACTTAGGGAAGTCAAAGGGGTAAACAACTTTGGAGGCACCAATTTTGAAGACCTGTGCCTATACCCCAATGTTAACCTGCCGGCCAAGTTTAAGTGCCCAGACTTGGACAAGTATGATGGCACTGGGTGCCCTATGAGCCACCTAAAGTTATACTGTGGTGCCCTATGCCAGTTTGGGCAGGATGAAGGTGTTCTAATCCAACTTTTCCAAAGGAGCCTGACTGGAACCGCATTAAGATGGTTTGCTACTCTAGACCATGGAAAGATCAAAAGATGGAAGGACCTAGCTGATGCATTCCTAACTCAATACCGGTTCAATTCAGAGATCATGCCAGATAGGTATGACGTCATGAGAATGAGCAAAGGAAGAGAAGAGACTGTAAGGCAATATGCCAAGAGATGGAGGGAGACGGCCTCCCAGGTCAGGCCACCCATGCTAGAACAGGAAATGATTTCTACTTTCATAAGCACTTTGGGTCAACCATTCTACAGCCACTTGGTGGGTCAGACCACCACTAATTTTGCAGCTTTGGTTCAAGTGGCTGACCGAATTGAGGATGGAATAAGGTCAGGTAAGATAATTGACCACTCTGCCATGGTTAGCCAGCAGGACCCCAACCTAAAGAAAGGAAGCGGAACAAAAAAGAATGGGAACAAGAAGGAGGGTGAGGTAAACATGGTACAGCCACCATCTGGCCCTAACAAGCCCATACAAATCAACGTACCCGCTCATTTTCCTACTCCATCTCCACCTACCCAGGCCCCTATGAGGGTTAATGTTCCAGCAGCATCTTCAGACAAAAAAAGGGTTTTTACTAAGGAGGAAAAGGATGCCTATTTTGCAGCAAGGAGAAATAGGGTTTTCACCCCTATTCCAATGACTCCCTCTCAATTGCTGCCCACTTTATTGCAAGGAGGGTATATCACCTTAAGAGAACCTAATCCGAATGCATCTAAGGGGAGAAATTTTGACCCCTCCACCACTTGTGATTACCATATGGGTGCACCTGGGCACCCTACAGACAAGTGCTGGCCTTTGAAACATGCCATTCAGGATTTACTAGACCAGAATACCCTGTCTTTCAATACAGGGGCTTCCAATCCTCCAAGAACAGATATTGGACAAAACCCACTGCCCCAGCATCACGGGGCAGGCCCATCTAATGTCATAGGAGTCATCTCTTCTGACAAAATAACCTTTGACCCATCTCAATTAATTGCTCCCATAGGGACAACGGTCAAAGTATATTTTGACAGAAAAAGTGAAGGTAAAGAAATAAATATGATTTCAAAGGGGAATGATAGTGCTGCAAAGAACATTAGCTCATCTTTGGACCGAGTTTCATCCCTCATGGCCCAGATGAACATCACCAAGCCACCTTTGGTCATTAATTGCCATTCATCCACTTTTACTCCGCCCATTCAGTCTAAGCCACCATTGGTCATAAATTGTGACCCCCTTAGTGCATCAGTCACTTCTGCAAACCCCCAACCAAAACAACTTCCTCCATTGGTTGTTAATGTTCCTATTACTCAGACTTCCATCGCTAAGTCCAAACTTCCCCCATTGGTGGTGAATGTCCCTAAGCCTTCCTACATTGAATCGGCTGTACCATGGAACTACAGTGAAGCATTTACCACTACATGCCCTGCAGTTGAAAGCAAGGAAGAAGTAAACCTTATGATGAGGTCAGGAAAGTGTGTAGGGGTGGAAGAAAAACAGAAAGAAACAGAGAAGGATAAAGAAGAAGAAATAAATAAAGGCAAGGCCAAAGTAGGGGAAGAGGCCCCTCAGGTAACTAACAGTGAGGCTGCTGACCTCATGAAGGTAATAAAAAAGAGTGAGTTCAATGTCATCGAGCAGTTGAACAAAGTCCCTGCCCAGATCTCAATTCTGGGACTATTGTTAAATTCAGAAAAACATAGGGACTCCTTGTTAAGGATACTCCAGGGGGCCCATGTGCCTAAAAACATTGAACCATACCAACTAGGCCGGATGGTTGGTCAAATTTTATCCCATAATGTCATAACCTTTTCTGAAACCGAAATTAGTCCAGCAGGGTACCATCATGTTGACCCATTGCACATAGCTGTACTCAGTAAGGGTTGCATGATAGCCCGGGTCTTGATTGATAATGGGTCGGCTCTCAATGTCTGCCCATTGATAACCTTTGTTAAGCTCAATCTGGAGCGAAACAAAATAAAACAAAATGGAAGAATTATAAGAGCATTTGACAGCTTTAAAACACACTCCCTAGGGGAGGTTGAACTGCCGGTTACAATTGGACCGTATATTTTCAACATCACATTTGAAGTGATGGATATACCTGCAGCCTTCAACCTACTCCTAGGAAGGCCGTGGATTCATACAGCTAGGGCCATACCATCTACCCTCCACCAGAGAGTCAAATACATTAGAGGGCAAAAGGTGATTACCGTCCTGGCCGAAAACTTGGTTCCCCCCATGTGGTCCCCTGATGTACCCTGTATTAACACGGAAATGACAACAGATAAAATGGCGTTTCACTCTTTTCAATTTGAAGCTGTGAATTATATACCTGGGGGGTATCAGCAAAAAGAAGGAAAATTGACCTGTGCTGAAAAAATGGTCAAAAATGTATTAGAAAAGTACCATTTTCACCCTGGAAAAGGTCTGGGGATTAACCTACAAGGAAGGATAGAACCAGTTCAGGTTAAGAAGATGGTTCACAGAGCAGGATTGGGGTCCAAGCCAAGGAAATGGAGAAGACAGGGGCAGATAGAAGCAATGAAATTCCTGCACATCAGGGAAACTTTTCCTAAGCTGTCTCACATGATTCAGCTGTCTCCTCCTGAGGATCAGTCTAAACCTCCATACTACAATGTCAACCCATTCCAGAAACCCAAACCCTCCACAATACAACCATGTGTTCCACCTCCACAAGCATCTGGTGGGCCTGGGCCACAGACAGAACAGGAGCAGGACTCTTCTGAGGACGTAGGGGCATTCTTTGCCATGACAGAAGGCGACCAAGAAAAAGTAGCAGAGGAGCTACCTTTTATTGATTGGGCTGCAGTAGAAGTTCCATCTGGAACTAGCCCTACCGAAGAAGCAGGCAATGAAACTCACCCAGTACTGGTGATCTCAGATGCAGATCCTGAACTTGAGGAGCAGGCTTGTATCCCTGCCCCAGATTCTTTCATTCTGAATAATTGGGAGGAAACTCCCCTTACTTTTGAAGCCGCGTTTGTTTGGCAAACAGACATGGCTTCCAAAAAAAAAAAAACTCCATTAGTGGAATGCCCTTTTCCTGAAGGTTTTAATGAGCCTTCGTCTTCAGGGAAAGATTTTGTAGAAGGCTCTCAAAAAACACAAAAAGATTTTTCAGTTTTTTCTAGAAAAGATAAAGTTTTCAAAAAGATCCAAACCATTTATGAACCATATAAGCAAACGGAATTGGATCAGGATGAGTATGACTTCGACCTTGAGCTCGACTTTGGCCTAATGGGGGTGGAAGAAGAGACCGAGGACGAAGAAGACGACGTTCCAAAAGAAATCACATATCAATTAGAGCGTCATGAAAAGGGGGTCCAACCCA
Organism: Buxus sempervirens; assembly: GCA_947561395.2. Lineage (NCBI taxonomy): Eukaryota > Viridiplantae > Streptophyta > Magnoliopsida > Buxales > Buxaceae > Buxus > Buxus sempervirens. The sequence continues at coordinate 32,432,986 of OX387184.1, read as the reverse complement.
ATATTGAAGAGACCATATCAATCAACCTAGGGACCGAAGATGACCCAAAAATAGTGAATATTGGGGTATGTCTATCTGAGGTACAGCGGGATGAAATGATACGATTTTTGGCTGATTATGAAGATGTGTTTGCATGGTCGTATCGGGATATGCCGGGGTTAGACACAGATATGGTGGTGCACAGGCTACCCATTCTACCAGACTCTAAGCCAGTTAAGCAGAAACTGAGAAGGTTAAAACCTGATTGGACATTGAAGGTTAAAGATGAAGTGGTTAAGCAATTCCAAGCTGGATTCTTAGCAGTGTCCACATACCCCGAATGGCTTGCAAATATAGTGCCAGTACCAAAGAAGGATGGAAAGGTCAGAATGTGCGTAGATTATAGAGATTTGAATAAGGCAAGTCCAAAGGATGATTTTCCACTTCCACACATAGACATCTTGGTGGATAACACCGCTGTACATAGTCTATTCTCATTCATGGATGGGTTTTCTGGGTATAATCAGATTAAGATGGCTAAGGAAGACCAAGAGAAGACAGCCTTTATCACCCCTTGGGGTACCTTCCACTACACTGTCATGCCATTTGGACTTAAGAACGCTGGGGCAACCTACCAGAGGGCCATGACAGCCTTATTCCATGATATGATCCATAAGGAGATGGAGGTTTATGTGGATGATATGATAGCCAAATCATGTGAGGAAGAAGACCACTTGATCAACTTGAAGAAGGTATTTGACCGGCTTAGGAAATACAGTCTAAGGCTTAACCCTGCTAAGTGTGTCTTTGGGGCTACATCAGGAAAATTATTGGGTTTTATAGTAAGCAGAAGAGGAATTGAGATTGATCCAGCTAAAGCTAAAGCCATCATTGAAATGCCATCACCTAGAACCGAGAGGGAAGTTCGGGGTTTTCTTGGGAGGATTCAGTACATAAGCCGGTTCATAGCACAGCTCACCGCTATCTGTGAACCAATTTTCAAACTTCTAAGAAAGAATAACCCGACAGTCTGGAATGATGAGTGCCAAGAAGCCTTTGACACAATAAAGGAATACTTATTAAACCCACCTGTGCTAGTACCACCAACTCCAGGAAGGCCACTAATCCTATACTTGTCTGTTTTGGAGACATCAATGGGGTGTGTCTTAGGACAGCACGACGATACAGGCAGAAAGGAGAGGGCGATTTACTACCTGAGTAAGAAATTTACAGAATATGAAGCAAAGTACTCTCCATTGGAAAAGACTTGTTGTGCTTTAGTATGGGCAACTCAGAGACTAAGGCACTATTTCCTTAGTCATTCCACCTTATTGATATCCCGCATGGACCCTTTGAAGTATCTATTTGAGAAACCAGCTTTAACTGGCAGAACAGCAAAGTGGCAGTTGTTACTCTCTGAATTTGACCTCACCTATATCACACAGAAGGCCATTAAGGGTCAAGCTATTGCAGATCACTTGGCTGCACACCCTTTACCAGAATACCAACCCTTAAAGACCAACTTCCCTGATGAGGCAATCCTGTTTGCTGAAGAGGAAGAAGGTGAAAGCTCATGGCAAATGTTTTTTGATGGGGCCGCCAATATGAATGGAAATGGAATAGGGGCTGTATTGATCAAGCCAGATGGGGCACATATCCCGATCGCAGTGAAGTTAAGGTTCCAATGCACGAACAATATAGCAGAGTATGAAGCATGCATAATTGGGTTACAAGCAGCCTTAGACCATGAAGTAGAGGAACTTGACGTATATGGGGATTCGAGTCTTTTCATCTTCCAAACAACTGGTGAATGGAAAACCAAGGATCACAAATTGATCCCCTATCACCAGTATTTGGAAGAAATAAGCACCAAGTTTACTCGAATTTCCTTCAATTATATGCCAAGGGCCAAAAACCAGTTCGCAGATGCTCTGGCAATATTGGCTTCAATGGTCAGTATGCCAGAAGGGGTTGATATTAGACCATTGGAAATTGAAGTCAGGGATGAACCAGCTTACTGCCTTGTTCTAGAAGAAACCCCAGAAGAAGAAGTACCATGGTTTCAAGACATTAAGAACTTCCTAAAGGATCGAACTTTACCAGAAAACGTCACCTCTACAGAGAAAAGAACAATACAGAGGCTGGCAGGACAGTTCTTACTAAGTGGTGGGCAGTTGTACAAAAGATCACACAATGATATACTACTTAGATGTGTTGCAAAAACTGAGTCAGAAAGGATAGTTGAAACAATACATGGAGGAGTGTGTGGACCCCATATGAATGGGCATATGCTTGCCAAGAAGATCCTGCGATTGGGATATTACTGGTCAACTATGCAGCATGATTGCTATATGCACGTTAAAAGGTGTCATTTATGCCAAGTGTACGCAGATAACAAGAATGCACCCCCAAGTGAATTACACAGTATGACATCTCCGTGGCCTTTTTCTATGTGGGGTATAGATGTCATTGGCATGATCTCTCCAAAGGCATCAAATGGACATAGATTTATACTCGTAGCTATTGATTACTTCACCAAGTGGGTAGAGGCAGCTTCATATGCAAACATTACAAGTAGCCATGTTCTTAAGTTTTTGAAGCACAACATCATTTGCCGCTATGGTTTGCCAAGTGCCATAGTAACAGACAATGCTTCAAACCTTAAGAACAAAGACATGAGGAAGATGTGTGAACAATTTCAGATTACCCACCACAAGTCAGCGCCTTACAGACCAAAGATGAATGGGGCAGTGGAAGCAGCGAATAAGAATATAAAGAAGATTATTCAGAAAATGGTGGTGAGTTTTAAAGATTGGCATGAAATGCTTCCACTTGCTCTACATGCTTACAGAACCTCAATCCGGACTTTTACAGGGGCAACCCCATACTCCTTAGTCTATGGAATGGAAGCAGTTTTACCAGTGGAAGTGGAAATACCTTCATTAAGAGTGCTAATGGAAGCAGAATTAGAAGAAGCTGAATGGATACAATCAAGACATGATCAACTCAATTTAATAGAAGAAAAACGTTTGAAGGCACTTAGTCATGGCCAATTATATCGGAAGAGGATGGCCAGGGCTTACAATAAAAAGGTGAAGCCCAGAACCTTCCAAGAAGGAAATTTGGTATTAAAGAAGATTTTACCTTTTTTGGAAGATCCTCGTGGAAAGTTCAAACCAAATTGGGAAGGACCTTATGTGGTCAAGAAAGTTCTATCAGGGGGTGCTCTCATCTTAACAGAAATGGATGGGAAGGATTTTCCTGAGCCAATTAACTCTGATGCAGTAAAGAGATATTTTCCATGAATGAATATTACTAGGAAAGGATCTGAGGCCATTGTTCTTTATATCCCAAAATTTGAATCCCTAGTCAAACCAATTTGAGCCTGTTCGTATTTTTTGTAAAACCCAAACTGGACTTACAGCCTTATACTGGGGCAAAGCCAATAAGGGCAAGGCCAATAGGGGCAACAAAAAAAAAAGAAAAAATTTGAAAAAAAAAAAAAAAGAAAAAATAGGGGCAAATAAATGCCAAATACAAAAGAAGGGGAATGGGATTGAATTCACCATGACTGTAAGTCCAGTTGACCCATTTTCACACTTAGAAAATTTTGAGCCTTTAATACATTTTCTTTCATAAACCGAACCTAGCCTTTGTTTCGTCCTATTATTAAGACCTCGGTGATTTTAGTATATTCATTCAACTTTCAGAGTAAGATTGGTGATGACGGAATGCAGAGGCCAACCCTAGTGAAAACCATAATTGGCACTAGGGGCAAGAAGGGCAAAAAGAAAAAAAAGAAAAAAAAAAAGAAAAAAAAAGAAAAGAATCAAGGGTTGAGTTGATCATAGGGTCTAAGTTTCAAATCAGCATGAGCACTGGAAACTGAGCAGATTAGCAAGGCCAATCATGAAGGAAAAATCATTAGGGGATGATTCTAAAGGTCACGGGGTAGACAAATTTGGTCTCTCCCTATTGCTTGGACTACCCTTTTCATTATTCAACCTGATTTTAATTCCTTTAATTATATGTGATTAAGTGTTTTGGATCAGCTTTCAAAAAAAAAAAAAAAAAAACTATACTTTGGCCAATGATGAGAAATCAAATACTTTTTCATAAAACTTCTGTTTTTATAAGCATCTGAGAATTCTGAGGCCAATAATATAAAACCTATTTTTGAATTAAATCTAATATCTTTCCACTAATGGAGTTTGCTTTTGTAAAAAAGTATGGAAAAAATGAAAGAAAAAAAAATGATGAAAGAATCTAATCCCTACTCCCTAACTGCTCCTCAAGCTCCCTAATCCTAGCTGCCTGAGTTGCAATGATTCCAGAAGCACCCTCTGCATCAGGATCACTCAAAAAGGAGATGACCTCATCTGAAAAAGAAAGCTTGATCTTCAACGCCCTAAGGTCAGCCAAGGAATCCTGATACTTCTTCCGCATCACACGGACTTCAAAGCGACGAGCCTGCCTTTGTTCTTCAAGCTTCTTCTCCATGGCAATGCGGCCAGACTTCTGCTCTTCAAGCTGCCTCTCCAGAAAAAGAACTTTTATCCTAAGTTCTTGAGCCTCCCGTACCCATATTTGTTGAAGCCGTTTATGGGTTGCCCTTTCTAACTCCAGAATATCTTCATAGGTAGGAGGAAGAACTGCAGGAGGATCCTCTGGTACTGGGGCATGACTCTGCACCTGTTCTTTGATCCAAAAGTGATAGTCCTTCACATGGGACTCAGAAAAGACTGGACCCCGCAGAAAGCAAACATAGGACCACTCTTTCATTAATTGAGCATTTAGCCCCATGGTGGCTGATGTAAGTGGCCCTACAAAGTTCTCATAACCTGTGGGAATCATAATTCCCTGAGTCGCTCCAAATTGCCGAAGAACCCTCAAAGGAAGATAGAGAACAGCAGATTTCAAGCCTGCTAAGACCAGAAAGTTTTTATCTCTAAAGCTGATCACCGTCTCTGGAGTGGGCTGATAAGTGCCAGGCCATCTCACTTGATCATCCTGGAGAGTACCCAAGAAAGTGAACCAGCCTTGCTTGCCACCTTGGATGTTAGGACATCCCCTATTGCTCATCAGAACAGGAACTTTCAATCTAGGAAAGAAGCGGCGAGTTATTTCTTCAACCTGGCTAAGATGGTCAAGTAGCCAAAGCTGCAGAAAAAGGAAGTATTTCAATTTATTTCCAAAAAAAAGAAAAAAAAAAGAAAAAAAAAAGAAAAAGAAGAGAAAGAAAAAAAAAAAAAAAAAAAAGAGAAAGAAAAAGAAAAGAAGAAGAAGAAGAAGAAAAGGCAGAGAGAAGAAAAAGAAGAAGAAAGAAAGAATAAAAAAGAAAAAAAAGAAAAAAGAAAAAATATATATGCATATTTTTTACCTGTAGGATAGGGGCGCAGGCAAGGAAGCGTTTCTTCTTCCTGAAATAACAGTCAGTAAGGGCCTGATATATCTCTGCTAGGATCATAGGGGCCAACCTCTCGCGTTCCCTAACCTGACAGATAACTGAGATAAGAGCCAAGTCAACCTGGTCATCACCCCGTGGAAAAAGCAGCTGATTGACCACTACCAGGGTCAATGCATTAAACCTAGAGTCCTTGTCATTACTCCTCAGAAGTTTTTCAGTCAAAAAGGTCTTGGACAAGGTCAATAGTGCATCAGAATTTCCTAGGTCCTTCTTCCCTATACCCAAGAAAGTGGAAGCCTCTTTTTTATAACTAAGCTTTAGGGGTGGGTTCACAACTTTTTCAGAAAATCTAAGGCCAAGGATGGTTTCAATCTCTTCTATGGTGGGAGTCATCTCTTTGTCATCAAAACGGAAGAGATTCAGCTCAGGTACCCAGTGGCCTATCAAAGCTTCAATGATTTCCCACTTAAAGGGAATTTTAGGGAGGTGTAGGATGTGCCCTAAGTGAATGGAATCCCAACGAATCTCCTCATCAAGGGTCATGGAGTTAACCCATCTATCATAAAAGGAATCCACAATATTGTACCTGGTAAGATTAGGAGGTTTTGATCTAACAGGTTGTCTTGCAGGAGGAGATTCAATGGCAGGAGAAAGCGGCGTAGGGGAAGCCATGGAAGCGCCAAAGAAGCCAAGGAAAGCGAGAAAAGACGTGCTCAGGGAGTTTTCCAACCAATAAAAGTGTCACAATGACGTTCCCTAGGAGTTTATATAGAAAAAATCGCAAGGCAGTAAATTCCGTAATTATATTACGGGCAAAGCGTGCCCGTATAGGTATTACGGACACGCCTGACAGTGCAAACTTCACGGGCAAGGTACGCCCGTAGTAATTTTACGGGCACGGCTTGCTTGTAGTATAAATACGGTTCCTTCGAAAAAATGCAAAAAAATGGGAATTTTTAATTTCCTTTGTTTCCCTAAGCTTCACCTGTCCCTGTTTAACATTCATGAGGTAATAAATACTATAAATAAAGAAGAAAGAACACAAATGGAAATAAATCAAACTTCTTTTATATACATGAATGTTTACATCACTTTTACCAAAAAATACAAAGGTACATGGAAGAATCCTAATCTAATGGCCATGCAGGTCCGCTCCTACGGCCACGGCCTCGTGCTCTGCCTCGACCACGGCCTGTAGATCGCCTGCGCTCAAAGACATGCCGCACAACATTGCGGGCCGTGCTACGCGTAATCCTGCTCAAAACAGACTGAATATCATGCCACATATATAAAGGCACAAGGCCAGCAGTGGGATGATCAGGAGGGACGTACCCTGAAGTATCTACATATCCCGTAGAATCGGGATCGGACTCTGTACGGGAAGAATCCGCAGAAGGATCAACAGCAGCATGTGTCACCTCCGCATCCTCCATATCAGGACTAACAGGACCAGCAGGAGCCGATGTCCCAGGTACATCAACCTCCGGCTCCACAGGCTCAGTAGCAGCCATCTCCACCTCGGGCTCTACAGGATCAGCGGTAGCCTCCTCCATCACTGCAGTCTCCATGGTAGGCTCTACCCCAGCGGCATCCATAGCCGAATCTATATCTATATCAGCAGATGCAGCAGGAGCAGTCTCAGCTACTGGGGCAGACTCTGGCACGTCCTCAGCAGCAGGTACAATATCAGCCTCGACCTCGGGCTCTGCTGCAGGAACCTCCACTGGACTGGGAGACGTCACGAACTCCACCCGTGCCACAGAAAACACCTCATCCCGGAAATGCATAGGCACGGGTGAAGCAGGTGAAGAGGGACCAGCTGTGTACTCCTGAAACTAAGAAAAAAATTCAGTCAGAACAAGATAGGATAATACAAAAACAGGAATGGAAATAAAAGAAGAAATTAACCTGAGTATCAGACGGACCCGCCTGGTCCTGTGCATCAGATGGACCCTCCTGGCCCTGGGCTCTGGCTAGCTGCCCCCGGAGATCGGAAATAGTGATATAGAGGGCGTCCCGTTCAGCGATCGCTGCATCACGCTGGCGCTCTAAATCAGCATAGCGAGACCTGATCTCTGCCAACTGAGCCTCCTGAAATAGCAAAGAAAGAAGTCAGAAAAAATGCTAATGAAATGGAAATAGAAGATCACAAAAGAAGAAAGCATACCGTAGTGTCATAGGCCCTAATCACTACCCCTCCTATCTCCATGACTCCGCCACGGATAGGCATGGGTGACATGAGGCACCCAACAGAAGCTCGCCTGAACCAGGCATCATAGTCACCCTCCTCTAATAATGTCTCTGCCTCTGTCCAATCTAAGAACTGGGCAGGATCAACAGGCATAGGAGGATAGAAAGGAGTAGTATCTGGCGGGATGGCAGGAATCCGCGGCTCTCCCACATGCTGAAAGAAGAAGCGCTCACCGCAATACCAGATGCTGCCCAGCTGACCAATAAAGAACTGGTATCTCTGTCGTCTCTGGTCAGGGACAAATGCATCATCTCTGGCTGCCTGCAGGGCTAGCACCTCATGAATGTCCTCCATCCTGGGGACAAATAGCTGAAAAACAGAACAAGACATCAGATATGCGATCCAGGAAGAAAAGAAAAGAAGAAGTAGAGGAATTAAAGAAGATTACCTCAGACCGATACAACCTGTCCAAGTGGGCCCGGGCGGACCTGGGACGACTCTTTTCAGAGTCGTGCTCTACATGACACCATCTAAGTGCCATGGGATACGTCTCCTCAGGCATCGTAGAGGTAGGGCGGAAATAGGGTATATAAACCCTAGCAAAAAACTACAAAAATAAGAAAAGAGTTAGAGGAATAGAAAATGAGAGATAAGGAAAAGAGAAAGAGAGGAAAAAAAAGAAAAGAAATAAACATTTCACCTGCAAGAAGGGCCAGAAGAACCTGCACCCAACTCCAGCCCCTCTGGAAGTAGAGAGGCCACTCACTGATCGGCGCAGGCCAGCCAGAATAGTACCAAATATGAGTGGGCCCCAGGCGTACCTCCTCGCCCGCTGCAAATCTCCCAAAAGACTCAAGAAGTGAGGACTAACTGAATTCGTGTCCTCTGGGAAGAAGCAGGATCCCATCATATACAGAAAAAGAAATCGGAAGGCAAATGGGAAAACATGGTCACCGGCAGCAAGCTGGCCAAACTGCCTCCTCCGGAAAGTCTCTCTCAACCATGTCAGAGACAATCTAGCTCTCCCCCGATCCCATGCCTCAGGAGGCAGCACAATGTATCCGAGATAACCAGCAATCTCATCGGCCTCTGGCATCACCATCTCAGTAATAACATCACCGATCATCCTAATCCCGGTGATGAGCGTGAAATCAGAAGGCCGGATCCCAATCTCAATATCTGGGAAGTGGAAGCTCAAGGTCTCTGGGAAAAACCTCTCCAATAATGCTGCAATGAGGGCTCGATCCAAGCGAACGTCCGGGATGGTGATAAACATGCTGAAACCGTACAATCCTAGCTCCTGACGATAGGCCGAACTGCAAGCTCTCAAGAATCTAGTAAAGCTGGCCCAGCTCCCTCTATAATGGGACATCGGATACTCCAAAGGGATATCCGCCCTAACACATGCTGAGGGATGAGTCCTCAAGCCATGCAGAAGATCGGTGTCCCTAATCTGGGCAGCCACCTCCTCAGGGATCTCAACCCTGGTCCTGGCCTCATCCCTGCCACGGCCCCCTCTGCGGCCTCCTCTATGGCCCTCATCACGGCCTCCATCTCTGCCTCCAGCTCTGCGTCTGCCACGGCTCCTATTTCTGCCAGAAGCCTCAACAGCCGGCTAAAAGAAAATAATTGAAGAATCAGGAAGATGTATTTTGGGAAAGGATAGGAAATTGCAGAAAAGTTAGAGTATACCTCTGGGGTCGCCTCACGCGAATCCCCAGAAGGGAAATCTGGGATATCAGAATCGGAATCCCTCTCGGTCCTCGAAGACGAGGCCACATCAGCAGGATCTCGCCTAACCCTCGAGGAGGAAGGCTCATCTGCAGGATCTCGGGAAGCCGATCTAAGGCGGGCCATCTACGGTTCAAATCAGGGAGATGTTAATTATTTCTTGTTGAAATTCTTAATTGTTCGATTTTTATTTTAACAAAGATTAATTGATGTGCAGAAAAAGAGGAAAATTGGAGAACGGAAGAAAATGCTTCAGATACTCCTAATCAAATCAAGAATCAACTGAAGGAGTTTATAGTTTTCTAGAAATATTTTGTGTAGAGATTTTAATTTATTCCTTTATATCTAATCAGGTATTTTTACTTGGTTTCAGGGCAATCAAGGCAGTGAGTTCATGCCAAAGTAATGGGATGGAATGTTCTCACCAAAAAGGAATATGGCCTAAAAGCAGGAATTCAACCAGAACAAAAATCAAAGATAGGAATTCCCATTCAAGAATCAGAGGAAGGTAGAACATCAATCATGGTTCAAACATGGAAGTTAGGATACGGAAACATTAGCATATGCAGTATATGTTCAAAATCAGAATGATGCAACAGTGAATACACCCAGCAATTTGAAGACTTATTCAAAGCATCGTGTATTCGGGTCATAGAATCATGCAGTGTGGAACTAGGCAGCAAAAATTTGAGGATTCAAAGGCTTAAGTTCAGATGGAGCATTGGCAGAAAAATTGGAGCAAAATAAGTCACAAAAGAGCTCAATTTAACAATGGCAAAGAGGAATTATAAATCTGACGAAAGCATGCTGAGTGACAAACTAAAGTCAACAATCAGTAAATATCACAGGTTAAGAATGAATCATTCAAGAGTCAGAAAAATGCAAGCATCATTTCGGCTATAAGAAAAATCAGCAGGTCACAATGATGCACAAACCAATGATGGAAAGTTTAATCATTCCAGAATTCAAGAGCACAGAAATTTCGAATCGAATCAGGTTAAGGAAGACAGAGCAAACATTTGATTCAATCAAGAGCAAAAAAATTTCGTTCATGGGTTTTATTGTTGCATACATTGTTCATAAGAAAAAAAAACAGAGAGATTTCGGCCACTTACTGGGTTCAGTCGAAATGGAGGAATCAAATGGGAAGCTTTTACTTTACCGAAGCTCCAAGAAGGATGATTCACGGTCGGTTGAGGAAGTTCGAAGAACACCCGAAGCAAAAGACCACTGGCACGACAGGGGAAGAACAAGAACTGGGAACAGTCGCCGGAATGAGCAAGTCGTCGCCGGAGGAAGAGAGTCGCCGGAAAATGAGAAGCTCGTCGGAAATAGAAGACAAGTCACTGTTGAAGAAGAAGAAGGGAAAACCGTAGGAGAAGATACGGGCGCAGAGAAATTAGGGCAGAAGTGCGAGCAGAAAAGGAAAAATTCGCGTTCGCAGTCTTAAGAAGAGAGTAAAATCCGTAAACTCAGTACGGGCTTCAGACGCCCGTAAAACCCATACGGTCCCAGTCACCCGTGAAACCTCTACGGGCAGGATCTGTCCGTAAGACAAATATGGGCGAAGCCAAAAAGAGCATTTTTTTATCATTTTCTCACAATTTTCAAGAGATTAATGTTTATATTAATTGTAAGTTGCAAGGATTGCCACCTTACCCACTTTTGTTTAAAAAATTTTGTCTCAAATCTCACTTCATAGCCCACAAGTGCTCAATGAGAGGAGAGAGGAGGATTTGGCCCTTAAGCTGAGGGACTTCTTAGCAAATCTTCCACAATCAATTCTTTTAAAAAAAAAAAAAAATCATCCATTTAATCCTTACAAAATGCAATTGATTAGACAAAAATCTCAGAAAGTGCAATTAGTGGGTCTTTTTGCTCTCTGCTTGTAATTGGTTCCAATTACCAGCAAAGAGGGGGCAGCTGTAGACACCCCAAATTGCACTGCCAAATGAGAAAATAATAAAAACATGTAATTAGAGCTTAAAACAGGTGAAAAAAGCCTAAAAATAGAAAGAACAGGCTTTGCCCGTATTGGCTTCACTGGCAGATCTCGCCCGCAAAATATCTACGGGCAGGCGCGCCCATAGTACCTATACGGTCCCCGTTGGACCGTAGTGCATTTACGGGCATTAAGGACACGTGCAAGTTTTGTCCTCCTCTCGATTTCCGAGCTTTATTTGAAGTCCAATATATCTTTAAACGAGCGAATTAAGTATTTTATTCGCTGAAGCCACTATGGATGGGCATTATCTCTGTATTTCATTCTATCCTGAGAATCCGGATATATCCTTCTGGACCAACCATGCCCCTGGGTGTGTCTATAAATAGAGGCTCTTTCCTCTAGCTAAAGGCCACGAAATTTTGAAGAATCAAAAGCTCCAAGATAAGGAAAGGAATCCCTGCTGCTCTGCCTGCTCAATCCAGGTAAGTCCCCTATCCTTTTTTATTTTCTGTCTTCAATTCTAGAAGTAATAGGATCATCTCTATTGCTGTAGAATAAGGCCATATCTGTTTTCGTATTCCTAAACCTGCCTCTAAGTACCTCAAGGGTCTCTCTAGCCGTAAAACGTGAAGAGAGAACTAGGGGAAAGGGGAACAGGTGGATCCCTAGAATAGAACCCCATATCTGTTTTTTTCTTTTTTTCATAGAATAAGGCCTGTGATTGTGTTTGTGTAACCAAACCTATCTCTAAGTACCTCAAGAGTCTCTCTAGCCGTAAAACGTGAAGAGAGAACTAGGGGAAAAGAGACCAGGTGGATCCGTAGGGTAGACCCCCATGTGCTCTAATCTGTGAGATATGGCTGTTTTAAATATCCTGATCATGTTTTAATGCTTTTTATGATATATCTGAATGAATGACATAAATCTATGATGTTTATAGCATGAGATCATCTCTTTTTGATAAAATTTGGATTTTTGCCACTTTTGCACCTACAGCACTGTTTTCGTGATTTTTGTGATTTTAGGCTAGGATCTTGGATTTATCATGATCAATATGGTAGATCTGGATCCAGAAGCCTAAAAGTAAACTCTAGGGTTTCATGATGTGGTTTTTAAATTGTTTTTCACTTTTGAGATAAGACCCTACGGTCTAAATTCTCCCCTTTTGGTGTTCTTCATCAACGTGGGTATTTTTGGTTTTTATTTTCAGATTTAATGTGAAATTTGGGCTTTATCTATGTCCTGGATGATTCAAGTTCAATTTTGAAATATTTTATAAAAATCATATTTTTCCAGATTTCTAGAATTTGACTTGAAGCCAGATTTTTGGATTTTTCACTTTAAATTGATTTTATTTGATTTTATTTCAATTTTATTTTGATCATGAAACCCTAGGAATGGTATGATCATGTTTGATAGTTCTGGATCAATCAGACTATTCATATGAAAAAAACCATATATTTTTGCCTTTTTTGTGATTTTGTGTGATTTTTATAGCAAGTTTTTTTTCTTTATTTTAACATGAACAAATACCTGGCAACCACCTTGTGTGGATGAACAGGGGTGCCTAACACCTTCCCCTATTCATAACTTAATCCCCTTACCCATCTCTGGTTGTTTTTTTTAGGAGGGATATTTTACCCTAAAATTGCCTTTTGTGCTTATTTAATATTTTGGTGTCCATTCACACCTAAATTGAATGGTGGCGACTCTTTGTTTTATATAATCCCGTGTGATGATTGAGGAAATCATTAGATTGATTTTTTTTCCATGTCTCACAAAGAGAAGTTGCATAGACTGATTGGACTAAAATTAGAAATAGATGATGGCTAATCTACTTTAGGAATAAGGGCTATGTTGGAAGTTGTACAAGAATAGGGAAGAGCAGCACCTTCAAAAAAATCTTTTACAGCATTAAAAACATCATCTTTAATAATGTCCCAGCAACTTTGAAAGAACCAACCTGTATAACCATTAGGACTAGGGGCACTATCAGGACAGAGATCAAACACAGCAGCAGAGACTTCTTCCATGGAAGGACATTTCCTCAACATTTCATTATCATCTTCAGTCACCAAAATAGGAATATGAGAAAGACTATCATCTTCAGTCACCAAAATTGGGCTCCTCCAGCTTTACCTACATATCACACTCACTGGTTAGGGTGTGCTAGGGATATTGGAACGGGGTTTCACATCCTTCTCCATTCCCATTTCCATTCTGGCTCAGCCTCTCATTTCTCTCCCTGGTGAAGAGATCTGCCAAGGTACCCACCATAGTCCAAATATCACCACCCTGTGGTGGGGCATCTTGCTGCTGCTCCTTGGCCTCATCCGGCCTCTCTACAAGAATGTCAGCTCATGCTCTTCGTCCTCTACCAGCTATCTGCAAAATTCAGAATTTCAATCATTAGGATTAATAAATTCTAAGGGTTATATCTAACGAGCTCACAATCCCATACCCTCCAATGGTTTGCTACCTAAGGTTGGGACCTATTTGCTCTGATACCATCTCTGTAACGCCCCGAACCCTAGTCAATGCAAATCAAGCACCCAACCCGAATCCGAAGTGCTACTGGGTCCAAAGCATCTAATTACCAGACATTCAAATTTAATTCATTCAACAATTAATATCAAAGTACGGAAGTCTAACATCAATAAATTCAATAAGCATGGATAAAAGTATCATCCAAACCATCACATCAAAATAAAACATAAGTCTAGTAAAATGGTTTCTAACACTCTCACTCTCATAATCATCCAAAATTATAAAGTAACAAATAACTGTATCATTCGTATGAACCTCCAATCAAATGTCTACTCAGGATAATAATAATCCTCCGGATGAAAGTCAAGGAACTCTCCCTGAGAACTAGCCCCTAATGTCTTCCTCACGAAGATCAGCTGAAAAACAATACAAAACAAACATGGACGAGATACGAATATCCTAGTAGGTAACACTATGCATGAACAAACAGTTTATATACATAAAAATAATCATGTTTTCATGCTCGATGAAGTAAACTAATAATCATGGTACAATCATGATAGATAAAACAATACTCAATTAAAAGCAATTTATCAAATAAAAACTATCTCATCAACATGATTCTTAACATATAAGTGCAATTAGCAAAACCAAAACTCAAGCATCATATAACATTCCAGGACTCATGAAGAAAAGTAGGCCTTTAACAAGAAACTCTCCATCCACTGCGTCACCATGCGAATTATGAGCGAAGCTAGTAATTCAATCCTCATACCAGACCAAAATCTGAGAAATGAGGCCTAGACATCAACTTATTGCACACAAAACTCACGTACCAGCAACGATATCTGAAATACGGAATTTGACATATACCACCCAAGCATGCAGCCCCTGAATCTAAACATGGGGATGGCCGCTAAGCGACACATACAAGGCACCTCACCTGCAATTGGTATTTGAAATGAAACCCTATTAACATGAAGACCCCCCAATGTGAATTAACTTGCAAAGGAAGCGTAAACGCAAACTAAGAGTATCCAGCCAAAGAAAAACCTCTTCACTCTCTAGCTTAATCCTACGGATCCATATGCAGCTATGACCACTAGACACCAATAGTAATATGTAATGCCCCGAACCCGGGTCTATGCAAAACAAGTACCAAACCAGAATCCAAAGTGCTACTGGGCCCAAAGCAACTAATTACCAAACATTTAAATTCGAATAATTCTAATGAATATCAGAGTGCAAAAAATGAAACATCGAATTCACCAACAAGCGTGGCTAAGTGTAACATCAAACTATCTCATCAATATAAATTAATAAGTCTAGTAAATGGGTTTGCTAACATTTTCTCTCATAATCAATTAAATCATATAGTATCCATAAAAATAACATCTATATCAACCTCTAAATGGAAATCTAATCAAGATAAGAATAATCCTCAGCACAGTAATCAGCAACTCCCCCCGTGCCAACCCCAATAACGCTCTCACGAGGATCAGCTGAAAACAAAACAAAACATGGATGAGATACGAATATCCCAATAGGTAACACTATGCATGAATAAACAGTTTATATATATGGAAAATAATCATGCTTCCATGCTCGATAAGATAAATGAGTAATCACGGTACAAACTCAACAATAAATCAATGCTCGAAGTAAAGGAAGTTCATTATATAAATACCAATAAACAAGATGACAATACGATATAAATCAAATCCACAATTTCTCCAAGTCAATACAATTATTCTCTCTCTTTCTTTTCCTTTCTTTTTCCAAAACAATTCTACATGTTATTCACATCAATTTAATATTCCTTGTTAAAATCGTTCTAATCAAAACATGGCTAAACTGGTCAATCCAATTCTTTCCGTTTTAAATGAAATCATGTCATACATAATTAATAAATCTCACCATCCAATGGTAGCATACCTCTACTGCAGGATGTAGACACGTAGGAACTACATCTCCACTACAGGAGATAACTCACCTCACCCTCAGGTGACAATTCATGCACTCATCTCCCATGTAGGATGCAATCATGTAGTAATCACATCTCCCCCACATGAGGTAACACTTCTCTTCCGCAGGAGGTCACATCTCACCCGCAAGTGGTAATCACATATCTCCCCTGTGGGATGCAATCCAATCTAGATTACATCTCCCTCAACAGAAGGTCACATCTCACCTGCAGGTGGTAATCACATTCTCCCCTGTGGGATGCAATCCAATCTAGAATACATCTCCCCCAACAGGAGGTCACATCTCACCCGCAGGTGATAATCACATATATCTTCTGTGGGATGCAATCCAATACGGATTATATCTCCTCCAACAGGAGGTCACATCTCACCTGCAGGTGGTAATCACATATCTCCCCTGTGGGATGCAATCCAATTCGGATTACATCTCTCCCAACAGGAGGTCACATCTCACTCGTAGGTGGTAATCAGATATCTCCCCTGTGGGATGCAATCTAATCTGGAGTACATCTCCCGCCAACAAGAGGTCACATCTCACCCACAGGTGGTAATCACATATCTCCCCTATGGGATGCAATCCAATCTGAATTACATCTCCCCCAATAGGAGGTCACATCTCACCCACAGGTGGTAATCACATATCTCCCCTGTAGGATGCAGTCCAATCTAGATTACATCTCCCCCAACAGGAGGTCACATCTCACCCGCAAGTGTTAATCACATATCTCCCCTGTGAGATGCAATCCAATCCGGATTACATCTCCCCCAACAGGAGGTCACATCTCACCCACAAGTGTTAATCAAATCTCATCCGCAGATGGTAAAAAAATCTCACAATCCAAATCTCGTAAATAAAGTATTTTGTTCATGTTCAATCGATAATTGAAAACCTTGTTCCAAAATCAGTTCATCAATTTAGTAATCACAATATTTCATTCACAACAGAAAAGTATGCTCACATTTACCTGCTTGACCATATACAATCAGTAACTCATAAGTTCTCATGTGATAACCCAATTCAGTGCTAGACAGGTATTTAATCCTACAGAAATTGGACGCATAACACGCATGCTAAAGTCCGGGTCTAAGATGTAATAATTAAGGCAATAGAAAATTCAATTGATTAATGGTAGTGGTGGGGTCGATTAAAGGAAATAAAAAGTTATTTAAAGTTTAGTGGAGGTCAAATAAAGCAAACATAAATATTTACTATTTAGTGGAGGTCAAATAAAGTAAATATAAATATTTACTGCTTAGTGGCTAGGAATTAAAAGGTGGTCGCTTAGGCGACCTAAACAAAACTTATTTAAAAAGTGGTCTCCCAACACATGCCTTGGGCGACGTACCCCAAAATTACACTTTTAAGTGTCACTCAACCCATCGCTCAGGCGATCAGTTGGGCGACCTATGTTTTAAACTTTCTAAAATATTTCGCGAAACGCTCAACCAAATAGCTCAGGTGATCAGGTCAGGCGCTCAACGAACAGCGGCTAATCCGACTTTCAAAATACGCATCAAACAACGATCTACGTATACAAATCAACTCTAATAACTTCAAAACATATATATCATACTTCCATATCATGTAAAAACATATATACCATACTTCCAGATCATGTAGAAAGATCAAACCGTAAGAAAACTAAGTATCGACTAAACGGGTGTGCTACCTACCTCTGTTCGATCGAGAACACCTTCTTCCTCCTCTTTCTTCTTTGTGTAGGTTTTGATCTCTTCTTTTACAGCAACCCAACTCCTTCTGGGATGTAGATCTCCTCAAAATCAACAAGACTCCCCGGCTTCTTCTTCTCCTCTCTCGATTTCTCCTCTTTCCGTTCAGCCGCCAGAGACAAAAATAGCGAATACGATTTGGGTATACGACTCTTTAAGAGAGAAAACCCTATTTTTATTCCAAGCGATCCCATGTATCTCCTTTCTACCAACTTCCATACCGCTAACCAATCAGATTAAAGGTGACTCTTAACTTAGTACTTAACTCATTATTTCATGATCCAACGGTTGGATCTACTTCTTATTCTGGATCTCCTTCTCCCATGTGTTCATTTATATAGCCAAATCATAGATTTAACATGAAGTTTAGAAATAGTGCCTAGTCGCATATAGGGTTTTCCAAAGCTTATACACTTTCCAATAAGTAACTCAATCTACTAACTCTGGTGTGAAGTTTTTCTAACAAATATCAATGATCAAACACCTTTTAAAATATACGTATTTGGAGTAAGTTTTATCGCATCGCATTCAAGTCAAATCGGTTTGTGAAATAACCAAAATCCATGAATACCCGAAGTAAGACTTATTTTAGAAAAACATACCCAAAATACTCATTAAACTGTTTTTAATCAAACGATTGATGGAAACAATTCGTAAACACTAAATCTTTGTTGGTTCAAAGATTTAATAATATTAGAAATCATTTTATAGTGAAAGTTTCCTCAAAATTTAGAAAATTCGAAATCTATGTTGATCACTCGACCCAAACGCTCAAGCGGTATGGTTAGGCGATCGTGTATCTAAATCTAGACTACAAAAAAAAATGGGCGCTCAAACGAATTGATGGGGGACCTAAGTATTTTTCAGGTTTTGAACAGTCGCTTGACCTTGGTCACTTACAGGATCTGTTGGGCCATTGATTATCTAGAATTTACAGGCGAGTTGCTTGACAGGATCACTCAGGTGATCGTGTCAAGCGCTCGACCAATAGTGGCTACTTCTAAAATATGAAACTAGTTATCTATGCAATATACTACTTTCTGTACATAATAATCAACTCTAATCATATCCAAAATCATGTATACAACACTTAAAGTCCTGGGGGAGCAGAAATTGACTTCAAAAATTGACTTCTGCTCAAACCCAGATTGTAAAACCCTAGATTTTCATAAAAATACATTAAATTAAATAATCCTAAATATATAGAGAAGTCAAGATTTAATTTAGGTATTGAAGGAATAATTATGATCGAAAGAGATATTAGTAAGTAAATTAATAAACAATAATTTTGAGTAATTAGGAATTTAAATAGTGGCTTCAGTTAAATAGGAAAGATAAGGGTTGATTTAGATAAATTGGGAGAGTGAATTAAATATGAATGTTGGAGAAGATAGGTATTAATCCAAGTGCACTTCATGGTTAAGAATGATGTAAGAAATAAAGATGAGAATTTTGGAAATAATTCAAAGGTTAGTCATGGAACTATAAGAGAAGGGTATTTTGGTAATTTTCAGAAAGGGCAAATTATGAATTAAATTTCTTGTTTCTGCATAGAACTCTGATGATTAAATTAATAAAGGCTTAAATGGATTCAGATTTTTAGTTGCTTTTGTTACTTACCATAACACCTCGGGTTTTGGGCAATGGACCCGGAACTGTGGCGTTACAAGGTGGTATCAGAGCATATAGGATCCCTAAACCTAGGAAGTAAAACCTTAGGTGGGTATTAGGATTGTGTGCTTGCTAGTTAGAACATTTTAGGGCCATATTAGGTTGAGAGTGTTCTAACCCGATTTCCTTGTTCCAATTATCAATTCCAAGCATGTGCTCCTAATTATTGTTAGTCATCATAGTGTTATCTTTCCAGAATTTTTTCTTGATATTGGTTATGTTATGATTCAAATGTGATGATAATTGAGGATCTATCCAAAAGGAAATGATTATGAAATTCAATAATTTGAGGATTGTTTGAAGTATCACAATGCAGTTTATCCTAAAGGAACGTGATTATGATATTTGAGATATTTGGTGTTGTTATAAACATGTGTAATTGGAATATGATGATATGATGAGATTAATATGATTTGACTTACTTTATGCAAGTTGATTTGATATGATTTGAAGTACTTTAATATGAGTATTGAGAAGACCAATGGAAGTACTTGGTATGATTTGATTTCCTTTGAAAATGAATATTTATGGTTGATTGAGATGATGATTAAATGATAGGTAGCAAAATTTAGGAGTTGTTAGATGTATATTCCCTTCCTTATGCATTTCTTTCTCATAGATGTTTGAGCCTCGTTTATTGATTGAGCCTTGTTTGAATTAAGAAAATTTGATGTGTAGAATTTAGGTTATGCATAAGAATCTATATTATTTATTGATCACTATCAAGTATATAAATTGAGATGGATGATTAATTATGTAGTGTGCTATTGTTTGCTTCATGATGAGCCAGTTGTATTAAGTCGTGCCTAAAGTGGTGTAAAGCATCTAATCAATGCTAAGCATTTACTTGGGTATTGAACTAGTACAATATGGGTTACTACAGTTATAAAGCATCTGATCAATGCCTAACATTTGGGTGTAGAACTATGTATGTGATGCATTATTTTGGCATAAGTTAAATTAGAAAAGAATTACATGACTTTCACATCAACCTACATATAGTCACGAATATATGCAAGGGACTGATGGTAGAAAAGATATGGAACTCTTTTCTAAGATATTTGAAATTTATATAATTTTGATTTATAGTTGATATGATAGAGTTACTGCTATATCATTAACCTATGAATGTAATAGTAGGAAAATAAATACTTGAAACTCCCACTCACTTATTATTAAATTCAACACATAAAAGAACAATCGTTATTATTTTGCTACGGTTTACTCTTGTGTCTAGGAAACATTATTAAGGTTATCAAAGAGAGCTCAATCCTATTCCTTTCTTCTCTCTTTAATAAAAACAACTTGTAAGTTAGGGAGATTTATAAAAGGTTATATACGGTATTTAAAATCTGGAATAAAGGTAGAAGGAATGAAATTATAAAAGCACATCTTTTGGATGAACTCAGAAAAATCAGATTTCTGCATATAAATTCAATTAAAATGGAATTTTTACACACTCTTAGAGGAAGATTTAGGTCAAGTATTCTATATGGAAGTTGTTTAATTCTAGATCTCGTTTCTCTTAAAAATAAAATTTTACTGATATTCTACTGTTTAGTATTTCTGATATAATTTTTATTAGTTACTAGTATACACAGGTTTTTAATAAAAGTTAACTTTAAAATACTATAATTAATTAATCACTTGGAATTTCAAAAATCTGCTATAGGTTATTTTAGTACCACAAGTCAAGATTCCAATGAGCCAAATTTTAGGCGATTTGGTTAAGTAATGACCAAGGTATGAGATTTAGAACATTACTTGTTCCAAAGTTCCAAATTTGATATATACATGATTAAAATTCTTAAATAATTTATTAAAATCTATTTTATGTTCTGAGATGATATTTTAAAATACCCTAATAGATTTTAAAAGACTTTAAAAGAGATTTTGAAAAAAAAAATTTACTCAAAGGAATGATTCAAAAAAAAAAAACAATTTTGTACAAAAAGAGCTATTTAGATTGACATCTCTTCTAAAGTATACAAACTAAAACATCTTTTGTCTCCTTTGATAGAAGCTCTTAAATCCTTCTTATTTCTTTTCCTTAAAGTAGTTAATTTAATACTTTGGGAAAAAAAAGAAAAAAAAATGCGTTAGGACCTAACAACAACTCTTTGCCTTTCAATCTTTCTATCTAATTTAAATTTCCAAAACTCCATAGAAATACCCAACCCTTATTACCACATGAAATAAGTAACATGCTTTCTTCCATTTCTTTCTATAAAATTTCATATCTTTTCTATACCGTAAACTTCCTCTCCCTATAAATCAAAGTTGCGTAGTGGAAGCATGAGTGGAGTAATTCTAGAGTAGAAGTTATAATTTAAATTTTGAGGACGAAATTTTTTTGTTAGGTGGGTAGATTGTACAACCTTGGATTTTCATAAAAATAAAATAAATAAAATAACCTAAATATATAGAGAAGTTAAGATTTAATTTAGGTATTGGAGGAATAATTATGATCCAAAGAGATATTAGTAACTAAATGAATAAACAATAATTTTGAGTAATTAGGAATTTAATTAGTGGCTTCAGTTAAATAGGAAAGATAAGGGTTGATTTAGATAAATTGGGAGAATGAATTAAATATGAATGTTGGGGAAGATAGGTATTAATCCAAGTGCACTTTATCGTTAAAAATGATGTGAAGAATAAAGATGAGAATTTTGGAAAGAATTCAAAGGTTAGTCATGGAACTATAAGAGAAGGGTATTTTGGTAATTTTCAGAAAGGGCAAATTATGAATTAAACCATTAAATAATAATTAGAATTAGAAAATAGAAGAAAATAAATTATTGAGTGGAGTTTGAAATTAAATATTGATAATTAAACCATCAAAGAGGAAAAAGGGCAATTAGGTAATTACAGGCCTTAATTGGGAGAAAAAGCAATTTAATTGGGTGTTGGGTGATATTTAGGAATTAAATAGGTGTTACGCACGAAAATAAGTTAAAGGAGTAGTTTAGATAGAGAGAAATCTAATTAGTATAGTATTAGTAGAAAATTAGAAGGTGGAGAAAAAATAGGAATTTATTTAGAAAGTTTTTAATTCTAATGGGACCTCTTGAGGATTAGAGTGTTTAAAAAGGGGTTATTAGGGTTGATTTAGGACTTTTCCAGCTTAGTATAAATAGAAGAGAAAGGTGTAAAAAGAGGGGATTTTCGTGTAGAAGAGAATGAGAGAAAAGAAAAAGGGAGGTGCTACAGAGGTCCGACCAGCAGACTTCAAACGTTGATCCACGGAGATCCAACCGTTGGAATGAGCAAAAATTTGGAGGTTATGATTTTCACTCGAGGTACTTCAATCTGAACCGTAAAGATTGGATTTGGAGGAGTCTAAACTGGTGCAAACGAACCCAGAAAATTGGTGGAAAATCATATTTAGAAAGAAAAAGGAGTTGTAGAGATGGCCGACTAGCCAACTTCGAATGACAAGCTAGGAAGATCCAACCGTTGAAATGGGCTGATATTTTTGGGTTTTGATCTACTCATGGAGGAATTCAAACTGAATGGTGGAGATTTGAATTGGAGAAATCTATAGAGGTGCTATCGAGATCATAAAATGGGTACAGAAGGAGTTTTCGACAAATCTGGGTTCATCAAAAAAGCAAGTAGCAAACCTTTGAAACTGGAGATAATGCATGTTTTCTTGTGATTTAGATGTTTATTCGTGGTATTATTCGAGTTGGATTTCATTGGAAAAGTTTGATGATTTATAAAGATTTGATTTGGTGATTTAAAACTTTGTTTAAGAACCAAGAAAAGTGTTAATCATGGGTGGTAATTTAGAAAGAAAACTTCGATAATTAGAAAGATGATGAAATTAGTTTAGGGGTCTTAGATCTAATTGTAAGACCCTGATTTTTGGTAGAGTTTTTATTTTATTTTATTAAAATATAGCTTGGGCGCTTGTTAACTTAAGTGGCCGGAATATGTAGGGTTTCAGTGGGCGAGCATGCACAGGAGCAAGGACTTTAAAAGGGTGGTCGAGCGGCATATGTAGCGTATGAGGTGAAGATACAAAAAGGGAAAGTTAGGTCTTTGGGTTTTTAGAATACCCGTATCATACTTTTGGCAATACTTTCGTTACTCTCGTTATCTGGAGAACTGGGCGACTTGGCGATTGCGGCTGGTGTGGCGATTAGGGTTATGCCTGTGAAGAACAAGAATCGCAAGAGCTACTAGGAGGTTATTGGAGTCGGAGTTCTGTGGGTTATTTCTCTCGCGAGCAGAGGATCCGTTCGGCTACATTTGCATCCTCGCGCGCAACCGGAAATCGTGATCGGCCGGTTGTGGAGTAAGCTTTTATTCTGGGTTAAGCGTATACGGGTGAGTAGCACTGTTTTACAGCTGAAGTTTTAGTTTATTCGTGATGTATTTTGAAACGCATGGGTGTATTGTGAGTTTTCTAGTTTTCTGGAATACCATGAGTCCGAACGTGAGATTGAAATTCAATTTGAAATTAAAGGTGTTTAGATTAAATCCAAAACTGGTTGGGAAGTATTCTGGGAACATTGGGAGTGTATTGGAACAATTATAGACCGAAACAAATCAGCCAGACATGGAGATCTCGAAATAACAGAGACTTGAAAATCGCAGTGGGTATCCGCCCACTTGGCGCCCACTTGCGCCCACTTCGGGAAGTAGGCGCATAGAAATATTGACCTGGCGCCGAGCTCGCGCCCACTTGGCGCTCAGCTCGTGCCCACTTAAATTAGATGCGCCTATCTCGCGCCTATCCCGCGCCCTTCTCGCGTCCTTCTCTCGCTCAGCTCGCGCTCACTTAGCATTGAGTGAGCGCATAGTCTATTTTAGCCTGTTTCCTGTCCCCCGACTGGCGCTCACCTGGCGATCACTTCAGGAAGTGAGCGTATACCCAATTATACTTGCCGAATTTGATTTCCGACTGAACCAAGAGTAATTTTGATGACTTGAGGATGATACCATTTAATCAATCACTTGTTTGGGAACCTTAGAACCTGCATTACTTATGAAATTTCTAGAGGAAATTCTAGTGGCAAATTCTTAAAGGTTTCTAAGTTTGAGATTAGGTTAATTGTATGTGTTGTGCTGGATACCAAAATAATAGGAGTTCCTAGTTTGTTTTATCTTTGAATTTGTACACAGTTTTGATCGAGAAATTATTGACTTCTGGTTTCACTTGTTTGGAAAATTCTGAATGTATTGTCTTGGTATAAATAACTGTGTTTTGTATTCAAATGGCATGGTTTGCGGAAATGAGAAAATACTGAAAGTATTGAGATACTGCTCGGTCTAGAGGGACAGGTGATGAACTGTGATGAGATATACATGATGTGGAATAAATGGTTTTACTTTAATGTTGGAATTGAGATTATACGATGTTTTACTGTTTTGGTTTAGCTTGTCCTGGATCCAGATGTCTAAGCTTAGTAATGTAATGTTATTGTTGGTTGTTGGAATTGCATGGCCTTGTGTGTTGCCACGACCGGTGTAGAGCAGCCAGAAACCCTGAGTAGGCCTGGTTGTCAATGCAAAAACCCGGGGAGTAGGCCTGCATTGGATGACGAAACCCTGAGTAGGCCGTCATTTCAGAGTTTCCGAAACCCTGAGTAGGCCGGAACTGTGTACATGGAGGTGTGGAGTGTCTACTTGGCATGTTTAATTTATCAACCAAACGATAGTCATGACATTGACCAATCGATGTGTTGCCATACTTAACTGAGATGTGATTTGACTGATGAAATGGGTTTTGGTTTGAACTTGAAATTGATGTTAGTTGTTTAATCGTACAGAATGTTTATTGATGCATAGCTTTGAACTGTGATTAACTATTTCTGCATGCATGTGCTACTCGCTGAGATATTCATATCTCACTCTGTTGTTTTGTTTTGATTTTCAGATACTCATGGTGAGGCGACTACTGGGGTAGATCCTGCTGAGGCTTATAGGGAGGAAGATTACTATTATCTTCCTTAGACTTGTAGGTTATCTTGTTCCGAATTTGAGTACTTTGAATATTTGAGGTGTATTAAAGTCTATTTGGGGGTTGAACCATATGATTCTAGTTAAGTTCTAAATGTTATATTCTTGGATGAATCAAATTGTGCACTCTGACAGGTTATAGTTAAATGATTATCCAGCGATCATAATTGATTAACGATCCTTGCCTAACCTCCGTGAGACGTGTTATATCTTTATTGAACAACACGGATCCGGGGCGTTATACTAATTTAGGATGAAATACATATTTTTAGATCCAAGTTAAAATAATAATAGAAGAAGAAAGTTCGGAAAATTCAGCAAAACCCAGAAAACAAAAGAACTGGCCGAGCGCTTGAGTTACCGTTCGAGCGCCAATGCGGGCGCCCTCGCCTGTGTATTTCGAAACAGAACCCAAAAAGTTGTCGCCCAAAATACCGTTTGAGCACAGATGCGAGCGACCTGTTTGTATACTTTAAAACATAACCTAAAAATCTAGTCGCCAGAACAGTCGCTCGAGAGCCTCTTCGAGCGACCAATGTCAGAAATTCCATATTTTGGGATTTGTGCCAAGATTTAATTCTTAATGATTTTTCTGTGAATCCTAAAATTGTAAAACCTGTAAATAGGTTTGTTTGAAATGTAGGAAGTGGCGGAATTAAATTTGAATTAAAGAATAGTAATTTGGGACGATGATTGTAAATATGAAACTTTTGGAGATGTTTTAAGCAGAAAGAGGTCACAACCTATTTAGTTCTGATTTTGGGTAACCGAACCTATTCTTAAACTTCAATATAGACCTAAGTTACCTTCTGGAAGTACTAAATACCAGAGTTAATAAGTTTTGACACCTTAGGTTCTAAATGATGGAAAGTTGGACATTAATAGATAGTAAAATAGAGAAGTTTTAATCAAGAGTTAGGAACATTGTTAATGTCTTGATTTATTCTCCATTCGTTTGTGGTTTAGTTTTACTGTTCATTTTTGCCAGTGTGGAGGAGATTAGGCTATTGCCTATATTGATTTATTCCGCCATTGTGGATGGGTTTTGGCTATTGCCATATTGTTTATTCCGCAGTTGCGGGTGTGTTATTGGCACGAT
The DNA here is from genome assembly GCA_947561395.2 of Buxus sempervirens. Taxonomy (NCBI): domain Eukaryota; kingdom Viridiplantae; phylum Streptophyta; class Magnoliopsida; order Buxales; family Buxaceae; genus Buxus; species Buxus sempervirens. The sequence continues at coordinate 32,406,790 of OX387184.1, read as the reverse complement.
TGTGTCCCTGCTATTGCGGCTATCCCATGGTGTTTATTTTTCTTTCTATTATGGTTGAGTGATATTGCTTCCTGTGGTTGAGTTGATACTAGCCTTTACGATAGAGATGGGTATCCTCTGTTGTAGAGATGTGGTATCCTGTACGTAAAGATGTGGTTTCCTTTACGGTAAAGGTGTGTATGCCTCCTACAGTAGAAGTGTGTCCTCCCGCTTTCTATTATAGTATTGATTGATATAATATTAAGTTTTTTAGAGTTTGATTGTGAGTTGTGTCTAGCAGGCTTAGCGCTTACATAGATCCATAGAGCAGCTAGTAAATGAAATTGTTTTCTGGAGTTTTTATTCTGTGTCATAGGCATTCCATCATCTTGAGGGTGGTACCGCTCTTGGATAGGTCGGTCACTACGTTAGCCACTCCTGGATACGTTGGCCCGTACATACTAACTCATCTTGGTTATTGGTTATTGGTTGTTGGTGGGTTCTTTCATTGGTATTGAATAGCCAGACTGTAGGGCGGCTGGTCCATTTGTAATTCGGTAAGGTAGTATATTGGCACATGTCTGTAGAACTCTGTTTACGATTCCATTAGTCCTGTGATGTCACAGATGTGATATGCTGTTTGCCGTGATTTCTCTATATTATCATTTTTCTTTTTGATGTTGTTGTTGTTGGTTTAATCGTACAACTCATGACTTATTTTGTATAAACATGGACTGATTTCATGCATGCACCATGCTACTTGTTGAGATTTATTCTCACTCCGGTTTCTCCCATTTTTCAGGTACTCTTGGCGAAGACGACAAACTTGGGGTAGTATGTAAAGGGGTAGTCAGTTTAGTTGTAAAATTAGTTTCATGAGATTAAGAACATTATAATTGTTAAAGATTAGTTGTTAGTGGATATTATTTCTTGTTTCCGCATAGAACTCTGATGATGAAATTAATAAAGGCTTAAATGGATTCAGATTTTTAGTTGCTTTTGTTACTTACCATAACACCTCGATTTTTTGGAAATGGACCCGAAACCGAGGCGTTACATAGATTAACCGCTTTTTCTGTCCCAAAAGAAGGAAGGTTCTGACAAGGTTCCGACACAACTGAGTTTGCCAGAATCGAGGTCCAGATCAAGGAGATATGAGCAGATTAAGATTCCGGACGTGAGTTCAGCTTTCTGCTAAAAACTTGAATTTGTTGCAAAACCCTATCCCAGTAGATAGAAGATCTCGACCCGGTTTCAACGCAATTGAGTTTGCCAAAATCAGAGCATGAATAAAAGAGTTATGAGTAGTTCAAGTTCTCAGGCGGAACTGCAGAAGGCTACCCAAGTGGCGAGGAGATAGAAACCCGCCACATGTCAGTCAAAGGACGAAAAGGACAGCCATGAAAATATCTCAATTAAAATAATAATTTTTCTCAAAATATCTCAATTTCATAAATTAAAATAATTAAAAAATCAGGAAAATTCGTATTTGCTCTTAATGAGCAAATCCAATAAAATCAGTCAAATCAGGGGCAAATCGGGAAAATATCTTAATATAACCGAAAATAAATTTCGGTTATACACAAAATTGTGTATAACCGGAATTAATTTTTGGTTCATAAAGTTAAATCGAATATTTCCCGACAAATTCTCTGCGTCCGTACCTGCAAAATCATGATTGTGAATTTGATGATAGGTGTAACCAAAATTAATTTTCGGTTACACCTAAAAATAGTGTAACTGAAATTATATTTCGTTACACCAAGAATTAAGTGTAACCGAAATATAATTTTGGTTACTTTCTGCTGCCTATAAAAAGAGCAGCACCCCCCATGGTTGAGGGTTGCTGGTTGTTTTGTGTTTCTGGCCCTTTGCCCCCTTGCCCTCCTTGCTCGAAACCCCCTTTCCTACCACCTAGTACCCTCTTGAACCCCCAAACCACACCCAAGCTTCATCAAACTCTCCCCCTTGACCTTCTTCACCATTCTCGAGCCTTGGAGAAGCTTGGACTTGCTGTTGGCTCAAAGAGGAGGTGCTTCATCAACTTTCGGTGCTTCAAGGACCTCAACCACACTTCAAGGAGGCTTCATGTAAAACCCCGAATTTTCCTTAAATAATAAATTAAATTAGTACATAATATTACTGAGGGTTATGATTGATGGGAATATTTTATTATTGTAGAGGGTGATCAGTTTAGCGGAGATCCAGAATTAGATGCAGATCTGACCGTCCGATCTTGAGATATCGAGGTATGTATTCTAATTGGGCGAGGTGTATAGGAGAGTTGCATGGGAGATGCATGGGATCAGGGGGTATATATATGTATTAAAATAACCTAATCGTATTGTTGCTCGTATTACTCAGCCGCAAACGACGAGCGTTGAACGACCGAGAAGAGAAGAAGGAGGAGGGAGGAAGACCAGATTACCTTGCTCGGAGTGTTGCATTGCAACCGTAGGGAGATTTGAGGGTTGCTGTCCAGAAGAGAAGAAGAGGAACGCGTGTATACGAGGTAGGTGACACCGTTTTGCTTTCAGAAATCGGATTTTCCTTCGTTTACTCGCAAACGCATGTTTCTATTATATGTATTGGTGTATTTAGCTAGATAAGCATTTTATAAATACATTAGAATGAGTTTAGACGAGAAAAATCATGATTTAGAACTGTTTCTGCTCGATTTTGTATGACCGCCGACCTCGACTGTTCTCGGCGATCATCGGTGCTCTTCGGCGCTGGTTAAAAAAATTAGGACGCCGCAGACCGCGAGAAGACGGACCGCGGGCGCTCGAATTTGCACTACCGCCGACCTGAGACCGCCAGGGCGATCTTGAGCGATCCTAGGCGCTCTAAGCAGAAAATCCAGATTTTCATAATTTCGAACCTAATTCAATTCTAAACTATTTTTAGACAATTTTAATGATTAATTAAGGTACTTTAAGACCAAAATAAACTACATAAATCCCTGTTTTACAGAAAAATAAATTAGGGAGATATTTAGGACATTAGTTGCCAAGTTTTCAAAGTAATTGAGAAATGTGATTTTGGAAAAGCCTAACTACACTTTGATTATCAAAACACCTCTAAATGACATTATAAATCAGAATACATTCTAAAGAGAATTCAGAATTCAGATGAACAAATATTGAAGTAAATGTACAGATATAACCATTATATGCCGCTAGGCACCAACCCTTATAGAAATATGATACTTTAGGGAATTTTGGAGTCTAGTGGGCATAGCTGGTTATGGATCCATAGTCGTAGCTAGATAGCTGAGGGATATGTCATTGGAGTTGAGTTACTCCTATATGCGACGCGCTTCCTTTGCAAGTTAGTTTGTCTGGGAAGGTCCTATGTCTGGAGGGACACCCCGGTGAGCCGCTGGTGATTCCCTGTACATGTGGATAAGCGACCATCTCCATGTATTGATTCTAGTGCTGCATGCTGGTGGTACATGCCAACCCTGATGGGTACGTGTGCAATAAGTCGGTGACTATGGCTCTTGTCTAAGCTGCGCTGCATGGGGCTTGAGTATCATTAGTAGCATCGCTCCTAAGTCGCACGGTGGTATAGCAATTGGTTGAGAATCATCTCAAAAGGTTTATCTATCTTTGTGAGTCCTACAATGACACTGAAATCATAACACTTGGTATTATTATTGTATACATGCGGGAGGCATGTGATTGAGATATGGGTCGGATGTGACTGCTTAGTACATCCTGACAATATGTGAACTATGTTACTGGTTTGACTATTGTATTCTCATAATAAAACTTGCTGAAGTTCATTTCTAGAACTGTTTATTAAACTGTTTTGTGTTCATGAATAGTATAAATGATTATGCGAGCCTGATTAGTCGATGTTGCTTAATCGTGCATAAACTGTTACTTTACTTATATTAACTGTTTAATCATGCATGTGTTACCTACTGGGATATTCGTATCTCACCCTACTGTTATTCCATTTTTTTCAGCTGATACGCGAGAGGGGGATCTCTTAGACTTCCAAGGAGAGATAGCTGAGTATTCTCCGGAGGATTACTATTATCCAGATCTTGTCTGAGGTGGATTGTTGCTATGGACTTAGTACATTTGATTGGATTATTATTATTCATTGGGTTGATGTATTGAGAGATGAGAGAGATAGTACCCAGTTATTTTACCAGACTTTGATATTACTAATTGATGGTCAAACTTTATGTTCAGTTGAGGATTTTGAACTACACTTCCGCACATACTTGTTTCCGCAACTCTGATAGTATAATAAGATAATGGATTTTGTATTCTTTGGTCTGGTATGTTTTGAAGTTGTATATGATATGGGCCAGTAACACCTTGGATTTGGTTGTTGAACTAAATTGGGGTTGTTATAGTAGCGATCCGGGTTCGGGTCGGGTGCCGGTTTGCACTGACCCGGGTTCGGGGCGTTACACTTCAAGACCCCAAGGTAAGCCTCCCCATTGTCTTTTATTTGACATATATAGAAATGGGATCGTTTAGGGCATGTTGAGTCCCTACATGTTGTCTTGTTCTTCCTTCATGCTTGTTTTTTTTTCCTCTTCTCCCTCTCCTCTCTTTTTGTGTCCCCACAAAGGTGGTACGGCTCCCATGGTAAGGGGACGAGATTTGGTCGACAAAGAGAGGGTGAGAGGTCGAGTAATGGTGCTAAAAAGTCCCTCTCCCACACACTTTTCTTTTCTGTTTTGGGCTCATATTCCACTTTTGTTAGGTAAAGAGGGGAGAATGTTCCCCCCACCCCTTCCTTCCTTTAATCCATTGTACCCTTAAACCCCCCAAATCCCTTCTTGTAAGAATTTGTAGGATGTGAGCATGTTTGTTTTCGTTTATGCCATCAAATGTGTTAGCATGTTGTATTTGGTACACTAAGATAACATGTCCCACACCTCCCATGTCATGACCCTCCCCCCTCACTTTAGCGACTGTTTTGGCATTCCATGCACACTCACCCCCTTTTTAGGTACACCTCACATGCACATGTATAGCACTTAGAATTCATGATAGCTTCCCCTTAGTACCCCCCATTTGCATGTAGGTAAACACACCCACATGCCTATAAGCACTTGTTTCTAGCATGTTTTACATCATGTTTAGTTTGTTTAGAATATCATATTTAGTTTGTGTTGAATGGGGTGGATGGCATAGGGAGTGGAAGCACGTGTTGGTTTGGCCGAAGGGACCTAAGCTAAGACCTATCGGGGCACTACCCCTATTCCCCTCATGGAAGAAGGTATAAAACCCCAACTTTTCCTTAAATAATAAATTAAATTAATAAATAGTATTAGTGAGAGTTATAATTGATAGAAATAATTTATTTTTGTAGGGGATGATCTAATTAGTGGAGATCTAGAATTAGACGCAGATCTGACAGTCCGATCATGAGATATCGAGGTATGTATTCTGATTGGGCGTGTGTATGGAATTTGGTGTATGTGAGATACATGGGATCGGAGAGTATAAGTATTAGTTTAATAACCTAAATCATATACGCTTGTATTTCGTTTGTCTTCGACAGCCGCAAGCAACAAACCCGACTGAAGGAGAAGAAGAAGAAGAGGAGGAGGAAAGGTCTGGTTTTGAGTTCTTCATCGTCCAGAGTGTTGCTGGGTGATAAAGAATCGTTGTTGAGAGAAGAGAGGAAGAGGAATGTTCGTTCAAGAGGTAGGTGACACCATTTACCTTCGTTTTTGTATTTACATGTGATTAATCGACAAAAGCATGTTTTTATGATATATAATGATGTATATATGTTGATAATCATGTTATATATATATATATATGTTAGAATGAGTTTAGACGAGAAAAATCATGATTTGGAACTGATTCTGATTGTTTTCGAACGACTGCCGACCTCGACTGTTCTCGGCGATCATCGGCGATCTTAGACGCTCGTTATAAATTTCAGACTGCCGTAGACCGCTTGAAGACGTATCGTCGGCGTTCGATTTTGAACTACCGTCGACCACAGACCGCTAGGGTGATCCTGAGCGATCCTAGGCACTCTGTTCAGATTTTGCAGATTTTCATAATTTCACACCCTGATTCAATTCCAAACTATTTTTAGACAATTTTAATGATTAAATAAGATGTTTTAAGACCAAAATAAATTATCTAATTCCCTGTTTTACAGAAAAATAAATTAAGAAGGTATTTAGGACATTAGTTGCCAAAGTTTGAAAGAAATGGAGAAACCTAGTTTTTGGAAAACCTAACTTGTATTTAATTACTAGAACATCTTCTAAATGACACTATAAACCAGAAAACTGTATATAGAGAATTTAGAACTCAGATGACCGAATATTGAAGTAATTGACAGATTTAACCTTTATATGCCGCTAGGCACCAACCCTTATAGAAATATTATATTTTAGGGAATTTTGGAGTCTAGTGGGCATAGCTGGTTATGGATCCATAGTTTTAGCTAGATATCTGAGGGATATGTCATTTGGGTTGAGTTACTCCTATATGCGACGCACTTCCTTTGCAAGTTAGTTTGTCTGGGAAGGTCCTATGTCTGGAGGGACACTCTGGTGAGCCGTTGGTGATTCCCTGTACATGTGGATAAGCGACCATCTCCATGTATTGATTCTAGTGCTGCATGCTGGTGGTACATGCCAACTCTGATGGGTACGTGTGCAATAAGTCAGTGACTACGGCTCTTGTCTAAGTTGCGTTGCATGGGACTTGAGTATCATTAGTAGCATTGCTCCTAAGTCGCACGGTGGTATAGCAATTGGTTGAGAATCATCTCAAAAGGTTTATCTATCTTTTTGAGTCCTACAATGCCACTGAAATAACAACACTTGATATTATTATTGAATACATGCTGGAGGCATGTGATTGGGATATTGATCGGATGTTACTGCTTAGTGCATCCTAGCAAAGTGTGAATCATGTTATTGATCTTGATATTGGATTCTTATATTAAAACTTGCTAAAATTCATTTCTAGAACTGTTTATCAAACTGTTTTGTATTCATGAATGATATGAATGATTATACGAGCCTGATTAGTCGATATTGCTTAATCGTGCATGAACTATTACTTTACTTATATGAACTGTTTAATCATGCATGTGTTACCTACTGGGATATTCGTATCTCACCCTACTTTTATTTCATTTTTCAGCTGATACGCGAGAGGGGGATCTTAGTGATTTCCAGGGAGAGATAGCTGAGTACACACCGGAGGATTACTATTATCCGGATCTTGTGTGAGGTGGATGAATGATATAGACTTAGCACTTTTGATTAGATTATTATTATTCATTTGGATTTGATGTATTAGAGAGATAAGAGAGATATAGTAACTAGTTTATTTTACAAGACTTTGATATTAATGATTGATGATCAAACTATATTTTTATTTGAGGATTTTAAACTACACTTCCGCACATACTTGTTTCCGCAACTCTGATAGTATAATAAGTTGAATAGATTTTAATTCTTTTGTCTTGTATATTATTAATGATGTATTTGATATGAGCCAGTAACACCTTGGATTTGGTTGTTGAACTAAATGCGGGTTGTTACAGTAGCGAACCGGGTTCGGGTCGGGTGTCGGTTTGCACTGACCCGGGTTCGGGGCGTTACAGAAGGGTTGTGTAAAACCCCGAATTTTCCTTAAATAATAAAATAAATTAATAAATAATATCTTTGGGAATTTTAATTGATGGAAATATTTATTAATGTAGGGGATGATATAAATAATGGAGATCCAGAATTGGACGCAGATCCAATCGTCCGATCATGAAATATCAAGGTATGATTAACACTTCAATTTTAAGAGATATGATTGGGCGTGTGTATGGAGTCTTCTGCATGTGAGATGCATGGAATAGAGAATATATATATATATATATATATTAGTTTAATACCCTAATCGCATACTATTGGAATACTCGTTCGTATTCTACAGCCGCAAGAGACAAGCCATAAACAACCGTGAGCGACCAGGAGAGAAGAAGAAGAAGAGGAAGAAGGAAGGGCGTTGGCTTGTGTTCTTCATCACCTATGGAGTATCTCGCGTCTATGAGTACTACTGTTTAGAGAGGAGAAGGAGAAACAATGCACGACAGAGGTAGGTGACACTGTTTTACATTCGTTTTTGGATTTACATTCATTTAATCTCCAATGCATGTTTTTGTATGATATATTCATGTATTTAGTTTGATAACAATATTATATGTATGTTAGAATGATGTTGGATGTGAAAAATCACACTCTTACACTGTTTCTGACGTTTTTGTGGGACCGCCGACCTCGACTGTGCTCGGCGATCCTCGGCGCTCTTAGGCGCTAGTGTAAAAATTTATACCGCTTGAGATCGTAAGACAACTTATCGTCGGCGATCTAATTTCAACTACCGCCTACCTTAGACCACCGGGGCGATCCTAAGCGCTTTATGCAGAAAATGCAGATTTCCGTAATTTTAAACCTTGATTCGATTCCAAACTATTTTTAGACAATTTTAATCATTAATTAAGATGTTTTAAGACCAAAAATAAATTATTCAATTTCCTGTTTTACAGAAAAATAAATTAGGGAGATATTTAGGACATTAGTTGCCAAACTTTGAACGTAATTGAGAAATCTAGTTTTTAGAAAACTTGACTATTATTTGATTACCAGAACACCTCTGAAATTATACTATAAACCAGATAATTACATAAAGAGAATTCAGATCATAAGTTCAACTCAGTTAACCCAAATATTGAAGTAAATGTCAGATTTAACCTTTATATGCCGCTACGCACTAACCCTTATAGAAATATTATATTTTAGGGAATTTTGGAGTCTAGTGGGCATAGCTAGTTATGGATCTATAGTTGTGGCTAGATAACTGAGGGATTTGTCATTTGGGTTGAGTTTCTCCCATGTGCGAATGTGCTTCCTTTGCATGTTAATTTGTTTGGGAAGGTCCTATGTCTGGAGGGACACCCCGGTGAGCCGCTGGTGATTCCCTGTACATGTGGATAAGCGACCATCTCCATGTATTGATTCTGGTGCTGCAAGCTGGTGGTACATGCCAACTCTGATGGGTACGTGTGCAATAAGTCAGTGACTACGGCTCTTGTCTAAGCTGCGCTGCATGGGACGTGAGTATCATTAGTAGCATTGCTCCTAAGACACACGGTGGTATAGCGATTGGTCGAGAGTTATCTCAAAAGGTTTATCTATCTTTGTGAGTCCTACAATGACACTAAAATCATAAACACTTGTTCTTACTATTGTATAAATGCTGGAGGCATGTAATTGGTATATTGGTTGGATGTGACTGTTTAGTGCATCCTAGTAATGTGTGGTTATGTTATTGATTCTGATATTGGATTCCATAATAGAACTTGCTGAAATTCATATTTTAAACTGTTTATTATACTGCTTTATATTCATGATTGATACGAATGATTATACGAGCCTGATTATTCGAGATTGCTTAATCGTGCATGAACTGTTTAAACATGCATGTGTACCTCCTGGGATATTCGTATCTCACCCTACTTTAATTTCATTTTTCAGCTGATACGCGAGAGGGGCATCATAGTATTTATTTCCAAGGAGAGATAGCTGATTATTCACCGGAGGATTACTTTCACCTGGATTTGGTCTGAGGTTGTGGATTGTCATGGATGATAGTTACTTTATCAGATTGTTCTATTTTATTTGGGTTTGATGTATTAGAGAGATGAGAGATTAGAGACCTTTTATTTTTACCAGACTTTAATATTAATTTTGATGGTTAACTATATTGGTTGTTGAGGATTTTAGACTACACTTCCGCACATACATGTTCCGTACTCTGATAATTAATTAATTGAATGGATTATTTAATTCTTTAGTCTGGTATATTCTTGATGATTATTTGATATGGGCCAGTAACACCTCGAATTTGGTTGTTGGACTGAATTCGGGTTGTTACAGTAGCGAACCGGGTTCGGGTTGGGTGTCGCTTTGCACTGACCCGAGTTCGAGGCGTTACAGGTTGGGTGCTTTTATTACCATAACAGGGACACATGTGGTCCCTGTTATTTCACTGAGTTTAGCTCCTGGAAATGGGAGGCCCCTTGCTTCCCCCTCCTCCTTTGGTTTCCAAAAAACCCAAGAGAAGAGCCAAATAGGGCTCTCCTCCTCAGCCTGAACCACAGTGGGCCCACTGTAAAACCCCAGTTTTGAGTAGAAAAAAATAATAATAATAAACAATATAAAATAGTAGAAAAAATAAAATATATGCAAAAGTATGAACACATGGATTTATGGACATGTTTAATCAGAATTTATTTATTGCTGGAGATTTGTGGTCATTAGTTGTCAAAGAGAATAAGCTTAAGTGGATGCGGGAAAATGTAGGGTTTTCAGTGGGCGAGCATGCACAGGATCAAGGCTTTTAAAAGGTTGTCGTGCGGCAATACGTATGGGAGCGTGTGGAAGGTATATATATACTAAAGGGGAAATTAGGTTTTTGCGGCTACTGTGGCGATTAGGGTTTCGCTGGGAAGAACAAGAATCGCAAAGGCTACGGGAAGGATTTTTGAGTCGAATTTCAGTGGGTTATTTCTCTCTGCTCGAGAGGATTCGTTCGGCTATATTTTCATTCGCGCACGCAGCCAGAGTCGTGATCGACCGAGGTTGGGTTATTCTGGGAAAAGCGTATACTGGTGAGTAGCACTGTTTTAAAACCTCGGTTTCGGATTATTCATAGTTCTAGTTTGAATGCATACGATTGTGGATTGAGATGTTCTGTTGTTTTCTTGGTGGACTCTGTCCGAGGGTTGTTTCTTTATAACTGAATGGGGATAAATAAAAAGTGTGTTAGATTAATTCCAAAACTAGTTTGAATGTGTTCTGGGGTATTAGGAGACTAAAGGAATGGTTACAGACCGAAAAAGTTAGGCCAGAGTGGGAGATCTGGATTTAACAGAGAACCGAAAAACACAGTGGGTATCCACCCACTTGGCGCCCACTCGCGCCCACTTCGGAAGTAGGCGCATAGTAAAACTGACCTGGCCCTGAGCTCGCACCCACTTAAATTTGACGCGCTTTTCTCGCCCCTATCTCGCGCCCTTCTCGCGCCTATCTCGCGCCGAGCTCGCGCCCACTTACCATCGAGTGAGCGCATACCCTAGTTTATAATTAATACGATCCGCTCACTTGGCGCTCACTGGCGCCCACTGTGTATTTATTGCTCCATTCACTTAAGTCTTTACATGTAAATAAGGTTTTACCCCCCCATTTGGAACCAATAAAAATACTTCCAAGGTCTAATTCCCAGCCAATAAAAAGTCAACTTTCCAGTTCATGCCTAAATCCCAGTTTTTATCAAAAAGCCCGGTTTGGGTTTAATACCCAGATGAGTGATTCAGGAGCCCATAAAATTCTAGGAGATGTGTTTACCCTTCAATAGACTACAACCAAAATTTGAGCCCGAAACTCCTTGTAGATTTGTCTAGAAAAATTATATACCAAAAGTCAACGTTTTTAACCAGACTTAGAATATTTTGAGGTCCGAAACTTTTTGTCTCAGAATTGATTGCTTTTTGGTATGGTGACCTTATAGGGGATCCTAAGACTATTCCACTCATCCAAAATGTGTTTCCAGGGTTTTATGACATTCATTTGATTGATTTGGATTATGAAAGCGAAATTTAGAATCTAGGAGCTGTTTTGTTGGATTATGTTTTAATCGAAGTTTGGATGCTGAAATCATCTCTGTATAATGTGCTTTATTCTGAAAAGTCAGTTTTGAAACCATATTGTTTTGCTGAAATACATCTACTCTATTATGCTAGTTCACCTTTGAATGCACGGTGCACTTCAGGAATGATTTACTTGAATATTGTTTTATATCGGTGGTCGGTTTAGAATCATATCTTATTCTGTTCCGGTAAATTATTTGAGAATTTCTTTGAGGACACCATGAGCAAACAAGCTGGTCCTGAGTGACCTATGGTATGCACTTGAACATGTTGATCTATATATATCAGTTTTATATGATGGAAAATACATTGGGTTGATTTGCTAGTTTTATACTTACTACTGGTTTAGCTTGTCCTGGATCCAGAGTCTAAGCTTAATAATGTAATGTTATTGTTGGTTGTTGAAATTGCATGGCCTTGTGTGTTGCCACGACCGGTGTAGAGCAGCCAGAAACCCTGAGTAGGCCTGGTTGTCAATGCAGAAACCCTGAGTAGGCCTGCATTGGATGACGAAACCTTGAGTAGGCCGTCATTTCAGAGTTTCCGAAACCCTGAGTAGGCCGGAACTGTGTACATGGAGGTGTGGAGTGTCTACCTGGCATGTTTAATTTATCAACTAAACAATAGTCATGACATTGACCAATGTTGGTATTTGATTTTGTTTGACGTGATATGTTTTATTCGTTGGTTTGTTGGTATTTATGGTTCATGGAGTATTGTTTACCGATTATTGGGTATTGTACCTCCCGCCAGTGTAGAGCAGCCAGAAACCCTGAGTAGGCCTGGTTGTCAATGCAGAAACCCGGGGAGTAGGCCTGCATTGGATGACGCAGTCATTTCAATATCCGAAACCCTGAGTAGGCCGGATATACATTTGGAGGCGTGGGCATGGTTATGAGAAGACTTTGTGTTATATGATATTGGTATATCTGGAATTATATCTTGAGATACGAAATTATGGTTAATTGCTATGTTGTTGTCAGTTAATCATTATTTTATCAATGGCTTCGGGATTGAAAACGGATTGTTATTGCTTGATTTACCTGATGGTTTTCCGCACTGATATGAATTGGATTATTGAAGTTTAGTCGGATTATTCGGAATATGTGTGTTATCATCATTGTATATGGTTTATAACCGTGGCATGTTTTAGAACTGAAATAAATGTATTTGTGCATGCATGTGCTGCTCACTGGGATATTCGTATCTCATTCCGTATTGTTTTGTTTTGTTTTCAGCTGCTCCTGGAGAGGACGATACTTGCGGGTAGTTACTTGGTCATGTGAGTTTATTTTCGTTTGGGATTATTTTAGCGCACTCTGTTATATAGTTATTGTTGTATTCATGTTTTCCTTCACTCTGATATTGCGATCCTGTGTTTTATAATAACCTCTGGAGACGAGTTACGGGTTTTTCATGTGACTCGGATCCGGGGCGTTACACCCACACAGGTCCTAGGATTCCCTAGAAGCCCAGGGAATCAATCCACCTTTCAAAATCCCAAAAAAGGCTTTTTTTTAGGGTTACCCAAGAACACAGGTTGGGTAACCCACTTTCTGTACATAACTGAAATGAAATTTTGGTTATGTACAGAGATAGCATGATCGAAATGTTATTTCGGTCATGCTATCTTAGGGTATAACCGAGATAAAATTTCGGTTATACCCTGTAAGTGCTCAAAATTAGTTTTTTGGCCCCTTTTGCAAGTTTCAACTTGTTTCAATTGAACCAGATCATCCAGCAGGGTTTCTGAGCTAATCGGAAACCCAATGAGGGCCTTAGACTCATCTGGTCCAATTCAGTTAATTGTGGGCCTTCCAACGGGGCCCACCAAGCCCAAACAAATCACTTGGACTTAAAATAAGACAACCAAAATAATTAAGTGGGCCACACCATTTGAGGCTCACCGAAAGCCCAACTTGGATCATGCTTGCTAGTTTAGGGTTTGGTTTGGCCGTGACCGCGGGTTCGGGCCTATCGGGCCCACTAAATCCCATTAAACTAAACAAAGGTAGGGTCCAAAACCCTAACCCCTCAAGCCTTGGGCTTTCAAGTCCAAGTCTAGAACATGCGCCCCAAGCCCATGCCTAGCCCATTTAGGCATAACTTAACCAAAGATGATTAAGATACTTGGCAACCATTGTGAGGCCCACCTAATGGGCCCGTAGACTATCTGGGCCCACCAGAATAAAATCTTAATTTAATTCTCCACTTTAAACCTAAATAAAACCAAGCAAACTAGCCAAAGACCCAAAGGGCCTCCTAAGATTAGATTGAGGCCTAGAAAAGGGACACGTGGGCTAAACCTAGCCCACCAAGGGATCCGTGGGCCTTCCAATGGAGCCCACCCAACCAGACCCAGATCACCTAAAAAAGACAAGATAAAATCAAATAAAGGGACCCACACCACCTTGGTGGTCGTCACCAAACATAACAAAATATGCATGCCTTGACTTAAGGATCAGGTGAGAGAGACAAAAAATGAGTTGATTCAAACAAGGGAAACCCATGGGACCCGTCAACCGACAGGGCGGACGGGGTGTCTACGGACTTCCTCGGACCGTAACCGAGATCGTACTTAGAATCTCAAGCGGTAGACCAGCCTAATAGACAAACCTAGGCATCCAGGTGTCTATTTGCACCCCATCAGGCAGTGGCGACTCCTTCTGGAATGCAGAACTCTTCAAGTCCAACAAAACTCCACAGATCTTCTTCTCCTCTCTCAGTTCTTCCTTCTCTTCTCTCAGTTCTTCCTTCTCTTTTCTCAGTCGCCAGAGACACTTCCGTAGGGTATAGCTATACGATTAGTCATATACACAATAAGAAACCTTATTTTATTCCATGCTATCCCATGTATCTCCTCTCTACCAATCACCATACAACTAACCAATCAGATTAAAATAACTCTTAACATTATACTTACCCCATTATCTCATGATCCAATGGTTGGATTTGCATCATACTCCAGAACTCCCTCATCCATGTGATCACCTATTTAATTTATTAAAAATTTCAATAAGAACCATATAAAAATATAGATATTTATTTAATTAAAAATTCCTGAAAATTTCAGGGTCTTACATAATTGGCTCTAGGTGCACGGCAATTAATTAGCTCTAAAGTGCAAAGAATACCGGCCATTAATTGGCTCAAAGTGCATGGCCAATAAATGCCTCAAGTGCAAAGAATACCAGCCATTAATTTGCTCAAAGTGTGGCCATTAATTGGCTCAAGTGCAAGGAATCCCGGCCATTAATGAGCTTAAAAAGCTACACCCATTAATTGGCTCACGTACATGCCATTAGTTGGCTCAAGACACGGCCGATAATGGCTCACGTGTTCACCATTAATTGGCTTAGAAACATGGCCGATAATGGCTCACATGCTATCCATTGTTTAAGGATATCTACAAGAGAAGTAATTTCCATAAGGTGTAATGCACACAATCATTCATACCCAACCATGAATATCATGTAATACATGAAGAATTGTATAATTAAATTCCAAAACATAATCTCATGCCAATATGAACTCAAATATCAACTCAGCATTTCAAACATATCCAATCACACAAAACATGTATAGGAAATCCAAGGAAACCAAACCAATGTTTATGTGAGCACCAAACCACATAATAGATATGAAAACTACACCAAAACCATGCCAAAATATGTCAAACAAAGAAATACATTCATAACAGATATACAGAAGCCAAAATCCAACTAAGATACAACTATCTAATATGTCTAAAGCAAATGTAATACTCATTCAAACCTCCAAATCCACCAAAGAACCAAAATCTTCTCTTTTACCAAAACGTACCCAAATCCTTTATGAAAACCCAAATAATGTTTAGGCCAGTGTAAATACTCTCAAAATACCCTAATCTAATTGATACATGATTTGGAATTTCCCAAAAACAAGTTTACAATCAAAAACTAGGTCAAAAAGTAAAATTCCTAAAAATTTGTCAGTGGGCGCTCGAGCGCTGACTGGCGCTATGTCAGGCGCTCGTTGAAACTTTAATTTCAGGTTTTGGTCACTCAAGCCATATCTCGAGCGCTCTTTCTAATAAAAATTTTGGGTTTCGGGTTCTAATTTTTTAGAAAAGAACACAGGCGGGGCGCCTTTGATGGCGCTTAAGTAGGGAAGAGTGTTTGTTTTGTTAATACGGCGCCTGGCCTGGCGCTATGCCGGGCGTTCGTATAAAACTGGAAAATTCTGAGTTTTTCTAAATTTTGCGAATTTTTATTCCAAATCTAAATCACACGAAACCAACTCCCAAAATCACTTCTAAATTATGCAATATCTTCCTTCAAACTTGCTAGATCATTCCAAACACATCAAAACATGAATTCACAAGTATTCTTAATCAAATCCTAACAAAAATCCTTACTTTTTATAACATAATTAACAATTTCCATAAACTTTTAATCTAACCAATATTAAACCATCAAGTATATCTAAATTCATCCAATCCATCCACTCAAAATACGATTTGGCAATTAATTCGGAAAACATAAAATATTTTTAGAAGGGTTACTACTTGCCTCAAGAATGTGAAATCTCTCTTCTTCCATAAACCTCAAGGTGCAGCCAAGTTCTGCTATTATCGCACCACCCTAGAGATTTCCAAATCAAATCTCCACCGTTCAGATTGAAGAACTATCAGCCAGGAACAAAATTTCCAAATTTGAGGCTGATCCAATGGTTGAATTGCTTTAGATCTCAGTTTGATGGTTGCTGGTCAGAATTTTCTGCAGTATGTGTTTTCTCTAAAAGGTGTTTTACTTTCTCTCCTTTCTCTGTCCATATTTTCCTCCTTTTATGAGCACGTTTTTCTCCTCTTTTCTCCACACGTTTTCAATTGGTAGGAAACCCAAAATCTTCCCTAAAGCCTTACTTTTATAGTCTCAACCAAATACGAGTCTTAATTGGATTAGGAAACTTTCTAACTAGGATTCTAAATTCTATTTGGAAAACTTTCTTAACTCTCCTTTCTAATTCCTCTTTTAAGAATCAAATCTCATAAAATAAACTCCTAACATAATTAATTTTCATGCTAATTAATTCCCCTATTTTTAAATATTACTAAAACTCCTCTTTTTCCTCAACTTAAGACTCCTTATTAACCATAATTACTAATATGCCCTTTTCTCACTTATTAGGCTATAAATTTCGCTATTTATATTCAAATCAAACCTAACTTAGGTCTAACTTAATTCCTCAAGTCTAATAATCATTAATTAATCCATTTATTCTTTAATTTGGTCATATTTGCCCATTACCCTTTTTCCAAAATTTCCAGATTTAATATCCTCATTATTTTGGATGAATTATACATCCTAGATTAATGCACTCTTCCCTCAATCATTATAATACATGTTCAATATCCAATTGTTTCAAATAAAATTATTATCTTTCCAAATATTAATATTTAATTTCTTTTTATTTATATACTAAAAATTTGGGATCTCACACAGCTCCTTCCAGATGATTCCAACTCTAACTAACAAAACTAACTAACTTTTTACTCCCTTTTGTACCCCATTCTTTGCCGCCCAAGCACCTTCTAATTCTCCTTGTGATCCCCTACATTGCCACTCCACTGAAACATAAACATCTAACCGTTCATTTTACATAAATAACATGCATATTAATTTATTATTTAAAATAATTAAGCTTACCTTATTGGCTCAATATTTCATCATTTAAGTTTCTCTAGAATTCCCAAAATAGCCTTGCTCTCCATTTCCTGAAATTTTCACCATTAAAAATAATAATTATCACTAAATAAAATATTAAATTTATTAATTAAAAATTTGGGAGTTCACATAAATCAACATGTTTCAAGTTCTAGAAAGGTACAACTACAAATTGAACCAGATTTGAATGTTTTGATCATATCATAGCTTATGGCTTAAAGTGATGGAATGCATGGTTACTTGATTTGATATGTATGTGTGAAACCCTGTTCCAATATCCTTAGAACACCCTAATCAGTGAGCTTGATGTGTAGGTGAAGTTGGAGGAGCCCAAGCATAAAGCCAGTCAAAGTGGCTAAGCCCCGGCTAGGCAGTGCCTATGGAGGTGAGCAACCTCTAATTGTTGAGTAAAGTTTGATCTTAAGTGAGAAATGGCTAAGTGTTGGCATTGAGCTATGTAAGAGGAGAGAGTGGCAAAACTGTCATGCCCCGGAACCAAGCCTGCCCCTCCAAGGCACGACCCGCTCCAGATCGTGACAAGTGGGCCTTTATACTCTTAACAAATTACAGGGGATTTAAAACTTTTCTTAACGAGTGCTAGTGCAACAGTTTATGCATGTGCATATCCAAAAGTGTTCATATATATATATATTGATATGAAATAAAACATGAGAGTTTAGTTTACAAAACGTTGGGTGACTATTCACACCTCTCAGCAAAGAGGGTTTACAATTCAAAACAATACATGTATTACAAAATCAAAATCCTAAGGCCTATAGAAATCCTCCTCTCTATACCCGATGGCCTTTTCCTTGCCTCTATCCCCAGTATGGTCCTTTACACCGGACGTCGATGGATCTGAAAAATAAGATAGATAACAACTGTGAGACAAATTTCTCAGTAAGCAACACATGCATGATTCGGTAAAACACAGTTTATGCATATATCTATCGATAAACCATGACATGCGTTTAGTTATCAAAACTACGAAATCCACGGCATTTCATGTGTCATACAATAGTGCATGCATGTGCTTCAGTGTACAGTTCATCAATTTATATCAATTGCAATCACTAACATTATGATAAATGTAACTGTTTCCAATTTGCGTGGAGGATACGAGTCCTCTATCTTTAGGTCAGGGTGAACAAAGGTTCACTATTCCCAACTAGGGTGTACCTCTCACTCTAAAATTCCACATTTACTGTTATACCAGAATCTAGTTCACTACCCTCCAATTTGAGGTGAACCATACATTTTACTTACCACTAACCACTTTTAAGAAGGTGCCAGTTCACTACCCTCAGATTGAGATGAACTGCACATACTACCAACCAATATTGTTCTTTGTGGAGAAGCTAGTTCACTACCCTCCAATTTGAGGTGAACTGCATATACTATTGACCAATAGTCGTTGTTGAAAAAGAACCAGTTCACTACCCCAAAAATGAGGTAAACTGCGCATGTTACTTATCCATAACCACTTTGAGAAGAAGCTAGTTCACTACCCTCCAATTTGAGGTGAACACTAGTTCACTACCCCCAATTGAGGTGAACTGCATACGTTACTTACCAATAATCGCTTATGAGAAGGTGCTAGTTCACTACCCCCAAATTGAGGTGAACACTAGTTCACTACCCCCAATTGAGGTGAACCGCATATATATTACTTACCAATATTCACTCTTGTTAAGAGGCTAGTTCACTACCCCCAATTGAGGTGAACTGCATACACGATCTGCCAATATTCACTTTGTGATGGAACCAGTTCACTACCCTCAAATTAAGATGAACTACCCCTATTTTGAATGCTAAACCTACGGGCCAATGCCCTAAATATTTTGTGTATTTCTAGGCTACTGCCTCCTATGCAATTTATGTCATGTGTGTAGGGCCGAAGCCTTCTGCTCAATAATCCTCAATGTTCTTGGGCCACTGCCCTTCCTGTCTCATGTTTCAAATAATGGGCCAATGCCCTTGAGGTGGTACAAATGTTGTACGGGCCAATGCCCTTCACTCTAGATGTAAAATACTAGGCCGAAGCCCATTTGGTCATGGTGGTATATGTAAAACCCCGAATTTTCCTAAATATTAAAATAAAATAATAATAAATATTCTTGAGGATTATTATGGATGGAAATAATTTATTATTGTAGGGGATATCGTTACAAGCAGAGATCCGGAGTTTGGCGCAGATCAGACTGTTGGATCGTGAGATATCGAGATAACAATTAAATTTTAATGATGCTGTATTCTGATTGGGCGATTGCATTGCGATTGATACTTGAGTGTTGCATGGGATCATAGGTATTTAAGTGTAGAGTATGCCCTAAGAGAATACGGTTTTAGAATTCTCTTTGTATTCGCTGGTCTTCGACAGTCGCAGAAGACTAACGCACGATTGAAGAAGAAAGGAGAGAGAATCTACCTTGGGTTTTCATCTTCTGGAGACTGTCCTGCAACCGTGAAGAGTGTGATCACTGTTGGTTTAGAGGAGGAAGAAGAAGAACGCACGAATAGAGGTAGGTGACACCGTTTACCTTCGTTTTTGTATTTACATGTGATTAATCGACAAAAGCATGTTTTTATGATATGTAATGATGTATATATTTTGATAATCATGTTATAAATATGTTAGAATGAGTTTAGACGAGCAAAATCATGTTTTGGAACTGATTTTGTTCGATTTTGAACGACCGCCGACCTCGACTGTTCTCGGTGATCATCGGCGATCTTAGGCGCTCGTTATAAATTGTAGACCGCCGTAGACCGCTTGAAGACGTATCGTCAGCATTATGATTTGAACTACCGCCGACCACAGACCACCGAGGCGATCCTGAGCGATCCTCGGCGCTCTAGCCAGAAAATGTGATTTTGATAGTTTTTCATCCCCTTTTCTTCTCCAACCATTTTCCAAATAACCTGAGCCTCCTACACAGCACCCTTATTTACCTGAAAGACATTTAAGTAAATGTCCTGTGTATTTATTGCTCCATTTACTTAAGTCTTTACATGTAAATAAAGTTTTACCCCTCATTTGGAACCAATAAAAATACTTCCAAGGTCCAATTCCCAACCAATAAAAAGTCAACTTTCCAACTCATGCCTAAATTTCCAGTTTTCCCGGTTTTTATCAAAAAGCCCGTTTTGGGTTTGATACCCAAATGAGTGATACAAGAGCCCATAAAGTTCTAGGAGAGGTGTTTACCCTTCAATAGACTACAACCAAAATTTGAGCCCGAAACTCCTTGTAGATTTGTCTAGAAAAATTATATACCAAAAAGGTCAACGTTTTTTACCAGACTTAGAATATTTTTGGGGTCCGAAACTTTTTATTTCAGAATCGATTGATTTTTGGTATCGTGACCTTATTAGGGATCCTAAGACTATTCCACTCATCCAAAATGTATTTTGAGAACTTTATGACATTCTTAGTCCCAAATCATTATAAAATAGGATATTTTATTTCCACCCTTTGTAATACTTCTCTAAGATTATTCTTAAGGTGTCTCTGAAGGCCAATTACACTAAAAAGTTCATATTAGATATTTAACCACTTTGTTCTATGATTTAGTACAATTTGGGGTTTAAAGAGGATCAAATTCACTTGAAATGATTACAAGGATTCTATATAGGTAATTTTCTTCTCAAAATATAATTGGACTGTAGACTGAATGCCATGATGGCTATAAGAGATTGTACCATCTGCGGATGAGATATGGGACCACCTGCGGGTGAGATGTGTAACTCCTGCAGGAGAGACCTCTTGTGGGGGAGATGTATCCATGATGTGATTGCATCCCACAAGGGAGATGTATATGTGACCACCTGCGGGTGAGATGAGACCTTCTGTTGGGGGAGATGTGATCCTGATTGGATTGAATCCCACAGGGGAGATATGTGACCACCTACAGGTGAGATGAGACCTCCTGTTGGGAGAGATGTGATCCTGATTGGATTGCATCCCACAGGGGAGATATGTGACCTCCTGCGGGAGAGATGTGACCTCTTGTGGGGGAGATGTAATCACGATGTGATTGCATCCCACAAGAGAGATATATGTGATTACCACCTGCGGGTGAGATGTGATGACTCCTGCGGGAGAAACCTCGTGTAGGGTAGATGTGATTACTACGTGATTGCATCCTACATGTGAGAATGTTGTTATCAGATTGAGATTTACTATTAATTATGAATGACATGATCTACATTTGAATCAAAAGAGTTTGATTAAACGGTTTAGCTGTGACTTGATTTGATTGACTCTAAAATAGAATATAAATGAGCCATGAATTAATTATAGAATTATTGTAGGAAAACAATACTTGCAGTGAATTGGAAAATCCTTTAGATGAGATTTATAATACGTTGCCTTTCTAATTGAAACGAAGGTTACATAATAAAGTCTCTTTATCTCAAGCACTGAATAAATGTTGGTTTCGTATGGTGATTACTCGTTCTTATTATCGACCGTGACTACCTGATTGTTTTATCGTGCATGAATGATTACTTTTATATATATAAACTGTTTCTAGCATGCATGTGTTACCTACTGAGATAGTTGTATCTCACCCTACTTCCTTATCTTATTTTTCAGTTGTTCCACGTGAGAGCATCCTTGGGGTTGACTCGAGGGGAAGTTGCAGATTACTGAGCTGAGGATCTTTCTTATTTAGTTTAGATCTTTCTATTAGAGGTTGATATAGATGTAACTTGATAGATAGTTTATGATTTAATTGAATATGAGAGAAAGTGTGTTAGAAAACCCATTTACCAGATTTATGAATTTATATTGATGAGTTAGTTTGAAGGTTATAGTTAGCCACGCATATTGATGAAATTAATGTTTTAATTTTCCGCACTCTGATAATTAATGGAATTTGTTGAATTTAAATGTTTGGTAATTAGTAGCTTTGGGCCCAGTATCACTTCGGATTCGGGTTTGGTGCTTGTTTTGCATAGACCCAGGTTCAGGGCGTTACAGTATACTTACATTGATGGTCAATGGTAAGGGTTGGGTTTTCAGAATTTCTACCCTTCAAGACTCATTTTGGGCAACCTATGCCTCAACTCTTTTGATACTTGTATATCTCGGTCTTGGTTCTTGATTTCTACTTCTAATGGTTAATTGTAAAGTGTTTGAGATGATAGGATCAAGTTATCCTAATTCTATAGTATTCTGGGACAAAAACTGTGTCTAAGGCCTTCTTTGGCAAAACGTACCCAAATTCCTTGTTATTTGGAATTTTGAGTTACTTCCAGTTGGAACACCTCCTAAACACTTAACTCTCACTTGTAATAGGTTGGATTTGTATAAAATCAAATGGTAGTTTAATCTGGGCTAAAAGTGTAATTTATGGAAATTCTGGTAAGGTCGCTCGAACCAGTCTCGAGCGGCTACAATTTTTGCTCTCGGGTTCTCTGTTTTGACATCTCGCTAGAACAGTCACTCGAGAGATGCTCGAGCGGCTATGACTTAAAACTCTACCTAAAGCTATCTACAACTATCGCCTGAGAGAAATCCGATTTTTCGAGGATTTAGGGTTTTTCTCAAATCTCGATTGTTCTGAGTGTTTTTGGGCTCGAAATCACTCCTAGGATGTATAGAAACCTACTACCTACAAAATCCCTCAAATAAAACTCACCTATTGGCCTTAGAACTCGTTTTCACATCTTAACCCTAACATTCATCTAAACATACGAAAAATGGTTGAAATCGTGAAATAAGGGTTGGGGTGGTGTTGCTTACCTCTTGCAAACCCTTTAGCAAGCTTCCTAGATCCCTTTTCAAGCCATGAACAGAACTTTGCTTGCCTCTTGGATGATTCCTCCTAAAATCTCCACCAAAAACCCCAAACGAGAATGTGTTTCCTTGGGTTATTTCTTTCTTTTCTTGCTAACAACTTCTCCAATGATTTGGAATAGGATGAGGGACGAAAAAGGGATGAAGATGATGAAAAGGAGATGAAGAGAATGAAAGTGGGGAGAAGAGAGAAGAGGGAAAGGGTTTTGGTTGAATGGTGTTGATCGTGAATGGAATTTCCCCTTTGGTTTTGCTCACTTAAGTGATTTCCCACAAGACACAAATTATTATAAGTTTGCCACTCTCCTCCTATATTGCACATTACTAACAATTAGCATATTTTATCTCACCATAAGAAATACTATGTAACCAAACGATATATGCTTACCTTCTTAGGCTGCTGACAGCCTAGGGCTTAGCCACTTTGGCTGGTTTTAGGCTTGAGCTGCTCCAGTTTCATCTACACATCAAATTCACTAGTTAAGGTATGCTAGGGATATTAGAACGGGGTATTTACAAAAACTATAAAAATTAGTGTCTTGTGGGAAGCCAATTAAGTGAGAAAAAAAAAACCAAGGAAGAGCCATTCACGACCAAAGCATTCCCCGAAACCCTTTCCTCTCTTCTCTTGCTCTCCCACTCTCACATTTCTTCTTCATCTTCTCCTCATTTCATCCCCCATCCATTTCAAACCCATTGGAGGTGTTGGTTTGCAAGAAAAGAAAAGAAGAAACCAAAGAAAGTGATTTTCGTTTGGGGTTTGGAGCTTAGAGATTTGTGGAATCAAGCAAAAAGGGGAGCAAGGAGTTGTTTGTGGCTTGCAATAGAAGCTAAGAAACTTGCAGAAAGCGATTGCAAGAGGTAACCAACACCACCCCAACCCATTTTTCCAATTTCGGCCAAATTCGTATGCTTTTGGTGAATGTTAGGGTTGAGATGTGAAAAAGAGTATTAGGACAAATAGGAGGGATTTCTTTGAGGAGTTTTGTTGGTAGTAGATAACTACACATGCTATGAGCAATTTAGAGCCCAAAAACACCCAGAACAAGTGAGATTTGAGAAAATCCCTAGATCCCAAAAGTTCGGATTTCGCGAACTGCTGAGAAACCCCAGCCGCCTAAACAGCCGCTCGAGCGCGGCATCGGGTGATAGTTTTAGGATGTGACTTGAGGCATGGCCGCTCGAGTGACTGCTCTAGCAACCTACCTGAACAGAAGAACCCGAGAGCAGTTTCTAGCCGCTTGAAGCAGGCTCGAACGACCTATCGAGCGCCCTTACTAGATTTTCCAAATTTTGACTTTTTAGCCCAGATTGAACTACCATTTGTTTTTTTTCAAATCCAACCCATGTATAAGTGAGAGTTAGGTGTCTAGGAGGTGTTCCAACTAGAAGTATCTCAAAATTCCAAATAACAAGGATTTTGGGTACGTTTTCCCAAAGAGGGTCTTACCGAGAGTTTCTGTCCCAGATTACTATAGAAATAGGATAATTTGATTCCGTCACTTCAAACACCTTCCAAATAACCCTTAGAAGTAGAAATCAAGAACCGAAACCAAGTTGTTCAAGTATCAAAAGAGTTGAGGCATAGGTTGCCCAAAAGAGTCTTGAAAGGTAGAAAATTTCTGGAAAACCAAACCTTTACCATTGACTTTCGAAGTAAGTACACCAGACATGACATGATGGCCTTCAGCCTGGCATTTATCCCATGATATGAAGGGCATTGGCTCGTATTAAATTTGTATGACAATAAGGGCATTGGCCCGTTACTTGTAATATGAGATGGAAAAGGCAATGGCCCATTGACATTGACCATGATGAATGAGAGGGCATTGACCCCCAATGACATTGAGATGTATTGAACTGAGGGCTTGACCCAAGATTGACTCGGGTAAGGCCATGGGCTACCCTTGAGCATTTTCCATGCAAGTGTGCATGAGGTATTGATATGGACAACTGACCAGTAAGTCTTGGTGGGTAGTGTGAGCGGTTCATCTCAGTTGGGGTAGTGAACCATTGTTCCTCTCAACTTGGAGATAGAGAACTTGCATCCTCCACTCAAGCTGGGGATATTTGAAATGTTATTATTCTATTCTTTGTTGCTATACTTGTTGTGAATTTGATAAATAAACACATCAGCATAATGAACCCTTAAGGTATGGATCCATAGACTTAACTAGGGTTGTTGTATATATATGCCATGGTCAACTTACTATTGTTTCATTCTATATTGTTGTATCATCCCAGCACCAGCATCATCGGTGGCCGATGCCCATTCGCCACGGGTAATCAGGAATGGATGCCTATACGTCAAGGGTAATCAGTGTATGGATGCCTACGTCAAGGGTAATCGGCGTAGATTCCTAGCCACCATGTGTAATCGATCAAGCTAGATGGGGCCATGCGTATTATATATAACATCCTAGATAACAAGTGATAATATTGAATACATGATTGCTATTAAATGGATTATCTGTACACCGAGGCACATGCATGCACTATTTGTATGACACTAAGATGCCGTGGATTTTGTAGTATTAGAACTACCCGCATGCCATGGTTTCATCGGAAGATATTTGCATCAACTGTGTTTTCACCGATTCATTCATGTGTTGCTTACTGAGACATTCGTCTCACAGTTGCTTCTTATCTTATTTTCCAGATCCATCGAGGTAACGCCTCGAACCCGGGTTAGTGCAAACCAGCACCCAACCCGAACCCGGTTCGCTACTGTAACAACCCGAATTTAGTTCATCAACCAAATCCGAGGTGTTACTGGCCCATATCAAATACATCATCAAGAAATATACCAAACTAAAGAAATAAGAATCCATTCAATTAATTAACTATCAGAGTGCGGAACAAGTATGTGCAGAAGTGTAGTCTAAAATCCTCAAATACCAATATAGTTAACCATCAACATTAATATTAAAGTCTGGTAAAAATAAAGGTCACTAATCTCTCATCTCTCTAGTACATCAAACCCAAATGAAGTATAATAATCTGATAAAGTAACTAAATCCATGACAATTCACAACCTCAGACAATATCCGGGTAATAGTAATCCTCCGGTGAATACTCAGCTATCTCTCCCTGGAAATCAATACTATGATCCCCCTCTCGCGTATCAGCTAAAAAATGAAATAAAAGTAGGGTGAGATACGAATATCTCAGTAGGTAACACATGTATGTTTAAATATTTAATATAAGTAAAATAACAGTTCATGCACAATTAAGCAATCTCGAATAATCAGACTCGTATAATCATTCGTATCAATCATGAATACAAAGCCGTATAATAAACAGTTCAAAATATGAATTTCAGCAAGTTCTATTATGGAATCCAATATCAGAATCAATAACATAATCCACACATTACTAGGATGCACTAAACAGTCACATCCAACCAATATACCAATTATATGCCTCCAGCATGTATACAATAGTAACAACAAGTGTTTATGATTTTAGTGTCATTGTAGGACTCACAAAGATAGATAAACCTTTTGAGATAACTCTCGACCAATCGCTATACCACCGTGTGTCTTAGGAGCAATGCTACTAATGATACTCAAGTCCCATGCAGCGCAGCTTAGACAAGAGCCGTAGTCACTGACTTATTGCACACGTACCCATCAGAGTTGGCATGTACCACCAGCATGAAACACTAGAATCAATACATGGAGATGGTCGCTTATCCACATGTACATGAAATCACCAGCGGCTCACCGGGGTGTCCCTCTAATCATAGGACCTTCCCAAACAAACTAACTTGCAAAGGAAGTGCATTCGAACATGAGAGAAACTCAACCCAAATGACAAATCCCTCAGCTATCTAGCCACAACTATGGATCCATAACCAGCTATGCCCACTAAACTGCAAAATTCCTTAAAATATAATATTTCTATAAGGGTTGGTGCCTAGCGGCATATAAAGGTTAAATATGACATTTACTTCAATATTCGAGTTAACTGAGTTGAACTTATGATCTGAATTCTCTTTATGTAATTATCTGGTTTATAGTGTAATTTTAGAGGTGTTATGGTAATCAAATAATAGTCAAGTTTTCCAAAAACTAGATTTCTCAATTACGTTCAAAGTTTGGCAACTAATGTCCTAAATATCTTCCTAATTTATTTTTCTGTAAAACAGGAAATTGAATAATTTATTTTGGTCTTAAAACATCTTAATTAATGATTAAATTTGTCTAAAAATAGTTTGGAATTGAATTAGGGTTTGAAATTCTGAAATTTCTGCACAGAGCGCCTAGGATCGCCCCGGCGGTCTAAGGTAGGCGGTAGTTGAAATTAGATCGCCGACAATAAGTCGTCTCGCGATCTCAGGCGGTCTAAATTTTTACACTAGCGCCTAAGAGCGCCGAGCACAGTCGAGGTCGGCGGTCCCTAAAAAACGTTCAGAAACAGTGTAAAAGTGTGATTTTTCACGTCCAACGTCATTCTAACATACATATAATATTGTTATCAAACTAAATACATAAATATATCATACAAAACATGCTTTGGAGATTAAACGAACGTAAATCCAAAAACGAATGTAAAACTGTGTCACCTACCTCTGTCGTGCGTTGTTTCTCCTTCTCCTCTCTAAACAGTAGTACTCACAGACGCGAGATACTCCCTAGGTGATGAAGAACACAAGCCAACACCCTTCCTTCTTCCTCTTCTTCTTCTTCTCTCCTGGTCGCTCACAGTCATTCACGGCTTGTCTCTTGCGGTTGTAGAATACGAACGAGTATTCCAATAGTATGCGATTAGGGTATTAAACAAATATATATATTCTCTATTCCATGCATCTCATATGCAGAAGACTCCATACACACGCCCAATCATATCTTTTAAAATTGAAGTGTTAATCATACCTTAATATCTCATGATCGGACGGTCGGATCTGCGTCCAATTCTGGATCTCCACTATTTATATCATCCCCTACATTAATAAAATATTTCCATCAATTAAAATTCCCAAAGATATTATTTATTAATTTATTTTATTATTTAAGGAAAATTCGGGGTTTTACATCCTCCCCTCCTAAAAGAAAATTTTCGTCCTCGAAATTTACCTTGTGATTCTGGAAATAGATTAGGATACTTTCTCTGCATCTCTGACTCCAACTCCCAAGTAGCTTCCTCAATTGTGATATTTTGCCAAAGCGCTTTCACAAGTTGAATCACTTTAGTACGAGGAACTTGCTCCTTCATGTCCAAAATCTCAACTGGGTGTTCCTCATAAGTCAAGTCCCCTCGCACTACCAGTGGTTCATGTTGAATGATACGAGTAGGGTCACGCACGTACTTCCTCAACATAGAAACATGGAATATGTCATGAACTCCTTCCAACTGTGTAGGCAAATCCAATTTGTATGCTACTGGTCCCACTATACTCTTAATCTCAAATGGACCTATATATCTTAGAGCCAACTTGCCTTTCTTTCCAAATCTCTTAATCCCACGAGATGGTGATATCTTCAAAAATACAAAATCACCAACCTCGAAATGCAAATCTCTCCTTCTGGCATCTGCATAGCTCTTCTGATGACTCTGGGCTGTAAGCATATTCTGCCTAATCTGATTTACCTTTTCAATGCTATCCTGTACAATCTGCGGCCCAATAAGTTGTCTTTCTCCAACTTCCACCCAGCACACTGGGGATCTACACGGTCTGCCATAAAGTGCCTCAAATGGTGCCATCTGAATACTTGACTGATAGCTATTATTATAGGCAAACTCCACCAATGGTAGGTGCTGATTCCAACTGCCTCCCCAATCCATAACACAACATCTCAGCATATCTTCCAACGTCTGAATGGTACGTTCAGACTGTCCATCTGTCTGAGGATGATAGCTAGTGCTGAAATTAAGCTTAGTGCCCAAGGCTACCTGAAATGCAAGCCAAAAGCGCGACGTGAATCGTGCATCTCTATTAGACACTATGGAAACTGGAACTCCATGAAGTCTCACTATCTCCTTCACATATAGCTCAGCTAAAGACTTCAACTGCTGTGTAGTGCTAATAGGCAAGAAATGTGCTGACTTAGTCAGTCTATCCACAACAACCCAAATAGCATCTTCCTTCCTTACCGTCAATGGTAACCCAGATACAAAATCCATGGTCACATGTTCCCACTTCCATTCTGGAATAGGAAGTGACTAAAGTAAACCAGGTAGCTTTCGATGTTCAGCCTTCACTTGCTAGCATGTCAAACACTTAGCCATATACTCTGCAATCTCTCTCTTTATTCCTGACCACCAATAGATTTCTTTCAAATTCTTGTACATCTTTGTACTTCCTGGGTGAACTGCATACCTCGATCTATGGCCCTCTGTCAATATCTTCTCCTTAATTTCCTCGTTAGCTGGAACACAAATACGGCCTCTATATCTCAATAGCCCATCTCTATCTGAAAAATCTGCAGCTGCCTCAGATCCTCTACTCATCATCTCCCTGGTCTGAATCAACTGTGGGTCAGTCAACTGTTTCTCCAGAATCAAATGAACCAAATCTGGCTCAATCTGAACACGAGCAACTTTGATCACTCTATCCTGTGGCATGATAAACTCTCCCTGCCAATCTTTGACTGAATCAACCAATCTACACTGGCTCATCATAAAAGCTGCTAAAGTGGCTACCTGATCCTCAACTGCACTTTTTCTGCTCAAAGCATCAGCCACTACGTTTGCTTTACTAGGGTGGTATTGCAACGTAAACTTGAAATCCTTTAACAGATCCATCCACCTTCGCTGCCTCATATTCAAGTCTCTCTATAGAAACATATATCTCAAGCTCTTATGATCAGAAAATATCTCAAACTCTACCCCATAAAGATAATGCCTCCATAGCTTCAGTGCGAAGACTATGGCTGCTAACTCTAGATCATGAGTAGGGTAGTTCTTCTCATGCGGCCTCAACAATCTCGAAGCATATGCTACAACTCTGCCCTGCTGCATCAAAACACATCCCAAGCCGATCCTAGAAGCATCACAATATACTGCAAATGCCTCGTCCATGGATGGCACAATCAAAACTGGGGTTGTAGTCAACCTCTGCTTCAACTCCTGGAAACTCTGCTCACACTTCTCATCCCACTGGAATTTCACTGCCTTCTTGGTTAGATTAGACAAAGGTGCAGCTATACGAGAAAATCCTGCGATGAATCTCCTATAGTACCCTGCCATACCAAGGAAACTCCTGACCTCTGTCACTGTAGTGAGTCTAGGCCATTCTGCCACTGCCTTAACCTTTTCAGGTTCTACAAATATACCCTCACCTGAGATAACATGACCTAAGAATGAAATCTGTCTCAGCCAAAACTAACACTTGCTGAATTTCCCATACAGCCTGTGGTCTCTCAAGGTGTGCAATACTGCTTTCAAATGCCCAACATGTGCCTCTCGGGTCTTAGAATATACCAGGATGTCATCAATGAACACCACTACAAAACTATCCAAGTATGCATGAAAAATCCTGTTCATGAGGTCCATGAAAATAGCTGGGGCATTGGTCAGCCCAAAAGGCATAACCAAGAACTCATAATGCCCATAGCGTGTACGGAAAGCCGTCTTCTCTATGTCCTCCTCTGCTACTCTCAACTGATGGTAGCCCGGCCTCAAATCTATCTTAGAGAACCAAGATGCACCTCCTAACTGGTCAAACAGGTCATCAATCCTAGGCAATGGATACCTGTTCTTCACTATCACTTGATTCAGTTGCATATAATCAATACACATCCTCATACTACTATCCATCTTCTGCACAAACAGAACTGGTGTGCCCCATGGCGACACACTCGGTCTGATGAATCCCTTCTCCCAAAGCTCATCTAGCTGCTTATTCAGTTCCTCTTGTTCTGGTTTCGCAAGCCGATAGGGTGGCTTTGAAACTGGAGCCGTACCAGGCATCAACTGGATCCTGAACTACAGGTACATCAGAGATGACAAGGGTGTCACTCCTAAGCTCCTCTGATATCATAGATGCTACCAGACCAATCCGCGACTTCAACCCCTCACATTTGAAACAATGAGTGGTTTGATCTGGCCCTCTAACTATCACCGTCCCCGCATAGCAATCCAAAGTTACATGGTGTCTACATAACCAATCCATCTCCAATATTACATCAAAACCTCCAATATCTAAGGCAATCAAATCGCCAGACAACTCCAGTCTACCCAATCTAATCATGCAGTCTCTATACATATATTCGACTCTAGTAGACTCTCCCAAAGGTGTGTGTACAGACAATGTCTGCGCACCTCGGGCACACTAAAAGAGCATGTTACAATCTGTTATGGAGTCGCTACTACTTGAAATGGTGCAGGTAGACACCTTGTTGATTTTTGGTCTGCACCAGTGATTCTGGATAAGATTCTGGATAAGTGATCCGATTACAACCCAGGGAAGTCCTTGAACACCCTGGGCTGCCCCACCGAAATGGGTTCCCTTAAATTAGTTGGATATTTAATGGGTGTGCGTACGTCGTGATGACACGCGCGACGCGAGGGCGAAGTGCCCACGATGAAAGGCGAGAGGGAACGGGGGTATAAGGAGTCGCCACTGCCTGATGGGTTGCAAGCAGACACCTGGGTGCCCTAAGGATGTCTACTTTGGTCTGCAGCTTGAGATTCCGGCTAAGGTCTCGATTACGGTCCGGGGAAGTCCGTAGACACCCCGGTCCGCCCCGTTAGTTGACGGGTCCCATGTGTTTCCCTGGTTCAAGTCAAATTTGGTTCAACTCACCTTACGTCCTAAACCAACATGCTCATTTTATTAAGTCTGAATGGGACCTTCAAAGGTGTGGGTCCCTTTTATTTTAATTTATTTTATCTTTTTATCCAAGTGATGTTGGTCTGATGTGGGCCCCGTTGGAAGGTCCATTGGATACCAAGTAGGGCTTAGGCTAAGCCCAATTCCCGTCGGGGGTTATGTCGGATAACCCCGCTTATTGGACTTGGTTATGTGGTTTTGGATTTAGTTGAATATTTACAAAAGTTAGAGGGTCAAAGCTTTTAGGGCCCGCTGGGCTTGGATTTGGCCCACGGGCAGTAAGCCGAGTGGCCTTGGACCCATTGTCGAAATGGGCCGTAGTTTGGGCCGGATTGGATGTGGGCCCCGTTGGAAGGCCCACGAAGCACTATTGGGCCCAAGCCCCCAAAAAGGCTTGAGTTGACGTGAAAGCTCAAAATGATTAGCATTAATTAAAACCGGGTCGAACCGAACGGGTTCAGGCCAAGAAAATGGATTTTTGAGGATGGCTGAGGTCTAACCGCACATTCTGTGCGGATTTGCCCGAACCGCTCTGAGTATGCGGTTCGGGTCCGAAAATCCGAAATAGGCTAGAATGGCCACGGGAATTTGCTGGTTCTCTCTCCAGGGGCATCTGTGAACTTCCGTGGGTCTCAAAGCAAACCCACAGTGGCCTAAAAGCTCACTTCGTAGCCAACACACGCTTTTCATCCATTCATTCATTCACACCTATGCTCGGATGACATCAAGAGACTAAACTAAGCAAGAAAATTAATAGCCATGTATGAAGACACCACCATGGAGTATAAGAATAATAAAACAGTGAGCTGAGAACGGCATGCAAATATATGGACATTTAGACATGCATACTCCTTAGGGTACCATCGTGGAAGCACCGAGGACGCGGGGTAACCATGATTTCTAACAAAATGTTAGGGGCTGAACTAGAGGTACTTGGGGGGTAAGGGAGCATGATAATGGGACCTAATTGCATGCATAAACTTCATTCTCATACGTCTAAAATCAGCATGTATCACTCATCCTAGAGAGGTGAAAACAGACGAATACAAACATAAAACGATAGTAAAGCAAATGAAGGGAAATATGGGGGTTACATCAGGGATACATTGTAGTAAGATCAAGGGGAACACACTCCCCACTTAAATGGAATAACGGCATGATAATATGGCACCAAAAGCTCTTGAAAACATGTACCAAACACCACCTAATCCTTTCTTAAAATCACACGCATGGTTCCTCTTACCTCAGAGCCCTTTATATGATAGAAATGGAGAGAAGATAGGGAAAAGACATGCTAAAGACCAAATACCATGGCAAGAAGGAATAAAACCTTTGAAATCACCTTAGAACATCTTCATTCATATATATGTGGACTCTTAAGTCAATAGGAAACAATACCTTGGTGTCTAAACCCTTGTGGGGAGTGTTTTGAGCTTGCTTTAGACAAGAGCAGCAGCTTGAGCAATCCCTTTCTTCACACAGACAGTACCTCCATGCTTTCCCAAGGTTCAAAAGGGAGGAGGAGGAGATGGGATAGGGCTTGATGGTCAAGCAAGAAAGTTTTTCGATTTGGAGAGGCAAGGAGAAGCAAAAGGGAGGGGTTTCGGATAAGAGATAGTGGGGGAGAAGGGGTGGAAATGAGCAAAAGGAAGCCAGCCTTTGTCCCATGTTCGGATTTTGCTTTTTATAGAAAACAGGGTCAAAACCGCATACTCAGTGCGATTTGGTCTGAACCGTATGCTATGTGCGGTTCGGCCACGTCTTTTCAGCAATGATTAAGGGACAAACTCGTGCAGGCACAGACTGACAAACCATGCAACCGTACTGTAAGTATGGTTACTTTTTGCGCACCGCTTGCTCTGATTGGCTCGTGCGAGCGGTGGCCGAAAAATCAACCGCACACCCTATGCGGTTGCGGCAAATCTTTCAGATTTGCCTTTTTCTTTCCCCTTTTTTGGCTTGAGTTGATGGCTGACGTGACTCAGCCTCCCACTTGGACGAATTAGACTTCCCAAATTTTTATTATTTGCCATTTATCTTAATTAGTTTAATTAAGATATCTTAACTTTGCCCCTGGGACTGTTTTGCTCATATCTTTCCCACTCGGGCTCCGATTCCCGCAAACTCAGTCGCGTTGGAACCATGTCGAGATTCTTTACCCATTGGGATAGGGTATAGCAATCAATTTGGGCTCAGGGGGAAAGTCACCTTTTGCTCCTTAGGGTTTAGACCTGTCTTTTGAGGTTTTACTTTCAGGCTTTTTAGATGGGTGCAAAAATGAGGTGCTTACAGCTGCCCCTCTTTGCCGGAATGACCTGGCTGATGAACGGCAAAGATTAAAAGAACCTCGTTTTTGCATTTTGCATTTCTGTCGACATTATCGACGAGCTAAGTCCTTTTGCTGTTTTTCAAAGCAAGGGAAGCGTCGCTACAAGCTCTGCGTTGCTTTGGCTTCACTTCCAAATTCTGGGGAGTTTTCCATGCCATTTGGCATTTGGAAAGATTCCCTGTCCTTTAGTTTAAGTTAAAAAAATAGGGTTGGACTTAGACTCGCCAACCTATTTTGGTGTTGATGCAAAGATGTTCAACAATGTTCTTTTCCTCTTGTTTGTTCCATTAAGGCTTTTTAGGTGTTTTTGACCTTTGATTTCTTTTACCCGTTCAGACTTATTCTCTTTGGATGTTTTTGGGAGGCTCTTGGATCTTGGGAGGAAGGAAGGAGGTGCTCTTGCTGCTGTCCGGCACTTCAGAGGAGCTTGCACACCTATCCTACTCTATTTACATAAGTGGGAAATGAAAAATTACAAAGGGGGCAATGCGCCCGGCATGTCTTCATTTTGTCTTTTTCTTCATGTCTTGAAATTTTCTTTTGTTCTCTTTTTCCTTCAGGTCTTCTTTCTCGGGATGATTCCTCTCCCGTTTCAGGCGAGACTTCTCTCAGTTCAAAGATGACTTTGCTGGGGAATTTTTGGAAGAGCCTTTTTATCGGTCTCCTTCATCCAAGTGATAGTATGATGCCATTTTTTCTCTTGTTGGCCATTGTTCTAGTGCTGCTTTATGTCCTTGTAAAACCCCAAAAATTTTTACATGATTTTATGGAGAAAAAAATAATAATAATAAATAAAACTAATAAGGTGTGTGGATGTAGGAGTTTCGGTGGGCGCGCACACACCAGATCAGAGGTTTTCAAAGTTCGTCAAGCGGCAAATTAATTATGGAAGGTATATATACTTTAGGAAAATTAGGTTTGGGTTTTTCTTAATACGAGTATACTCGTACTGAGGATTGGCGATTGCGGCTGCAGCGATTTTGTCCTAGGTTTCTTTGGGAGAGAAGAAGAACTGGGAAAGTTCCTGCCGTTTGGTGTTCGTGATCAAGAAGTTCAGAAGGGCTTTTTCCTCTTTTGATCAAAATAGCATCTGGGCGACCAGACGAACTGTTGGTCGGTGTTCGGTGTTTTTCTCTACAAGGGGTTGCTGTTGCCAAAACTTGGAAGCATATAAGGTGAGTGGCATTGTTTTAAAACCTGGGTTTTTGTATTATTCATAGGTTTAATCTGAATGCATATGTTTTGAGGAAGGAGAGTCTTGTGTTTTCTGGACGGAGATAGTCCAAGTGTGTTTTCTTTAGAACTGGATGATGATAAATAAAAATTGTGTTAGAATAATTCCAAAACTAGTTTGAATGTGTTCTGGGGATATTAGGAGACTAAAGACATTGTTACAGACCGAAAAAGTTTGGCCAAAGTTGTAGATCTGGAAATAACAGAGACTCGAAAAACCAGAGTACTATCCGCCCAGTTGGCGCTCACTGGCACCGACTTCAGGAAGTGGGCGCAAGGACTAATTGCCCTATACGCCGAGCTCACGCCTACCTCGCGCACAGCTCGCGCGTACTCAAAATGCATACGCGCATTTCGCGCGAACCTCACGCCTACCTCATGCCTAGCTCGCGCTCACTTGAATTTAAGTAGGCACATACCAAATTTTCAACCCATGACCTATCCGCCGACCTCGCGCCTAGTGCAGGAGGTCAGCGCATAGTCCCTTATCTTGCCGAATTGCATGTTTGACTAAACCAAGCTGGGTTTTGATGATCTGGGGGTTCAAGCACTTAACCAAACACTTGTTTAGGACTTTAGAAACAATATTACCTATTCAATTACTATGAGAATATTTAGTGTAAACTCTGGAAATTCTTAGAAGCTTCCAAGGCAAATGTTAAGCTATCTGTAGGTGATGTTTTGTACCAAACACTTGGAGTTTCTATTTTAGTTTTCTCTTTGGTTAACACTGTACTTGGTTGAGAATTTATTAAATCCTGGTTTTACGTGTTGGCAAGTTCTGAAAGGTCTTGTAAAGATTATTTTTCTTGGTGTGAGTAAGAGGAATTTATTGCATGAAAATGTTGTTGTGAGGTTGGGAACCTTCAAATTATATGAGTGTTGTTCTAGTTGTAACGATTTGTGATGAGTTGCTGTTCTGGTTGGAACGATTTGTGATGAGTGTATTGGGATGCACAGGTTTGAAATAAATGTGGGTTTTACTGAATGCGGAGTTTATTTGGTTATTTATCAGTTTTGGGTTTAGCTTCCCTTGGATCCTTGTTAAGCTTAGTAATGTGATGGTATGTGTTTATTGGTGTAATTGCATAGCCTTGTGTATTGCCACGACTAGTGTAGAGCAGCCAGATACCCTGAGTAGGCCTGGTTGTCAATGCCGATACCCGGAGTAGGCCGGCATTGGATGACGATACCCTGAGTAGACCGTCATTTCAGAGTGTCCGATATCCTGAGTAGGCCGGAACTGTGTACATGGAGGTGTGGAGTGTCTACTTGGCATGTAAATTAATCAATGTAACAATATGCATGACATTGACCTTTTTGTGTTGTTATCGGAAATCTGTTGTTTAAATTGTTGGTTATTTACCGAAGCATGTTTTATAACTGTGTTTAACTATTTCTGCATGCATGTGTCACTCGCTGAGATATTCGTATCTCATCCCTCGTTGTTGCTTTGTTTTTCAGATCTTCGTGGTGAGGAGCTTACTGGGGTAGATCCGACAGACACCTATAGGGAGGAGGATTATTACTATAATCCTTAGACTAGTAGGTTATTTTAGTTTTAAACTTTGTTTCAATTGACTTTGTGGGAAATGTAATAAGGTAGTAAATTGGAACCCTTTGATGTTATTTGATGATTCTATAGACTTATTAAATGAGAATTTTAAATTGTGCACTTTGATATGGTATAAATAATGTGATTATCCAGCGATCACTCTTATTGAGATCCTTACCTAACCCTCTGTGAGACGTGTTATACCTTTAATGAACAACACGGATCCGGGGCGTTACAGTCCTTCTCACCTTAGGCTTCCTTCCCTTGGTGATGGAGCTCCACTGGGGATTTGAGGGGAGAAGGTACCCGTTTTCTCCTTCGCTTCTTTTCTCAGTCTGTACCTCTCGGTGGCTTTGGCTCCACAAACTTTTGTCAACCAATGTGTGAATACACTGTGATGACTCTTTCTGCGTTCCATGTGTGAATACATGGTGAAGATTTTTGTTTGTGTCCCATGTGTGAATACATGGTGATGGTTCTTTCTTCTTGCATCAGCGTGTGAATACGCCGTGATGACTTTTCCGCGTCCCATGTGTGAATACATGATGACGATTTTTTCTGTGTCCCATGTGAGAATACATGATGATGATTTTGTTTTTGAATCAACGTGTGAATACGCCATGATGACTTTTCTGCGTCCCATGTGTGAATACATGGTGATGATTTTTCTGGTGTGCCCCATGTGAGAATACATGGTGACGATTTTCTGGTGTGCCCCATGTGAGAATACATGGTGACGATTTTTAGGAGACATCTCACTGCTTCTGTCTTGTCCATTTCTTTTCTATCTTGATTATATTCAAAATTGCCTCTACAAAAATTTTTTTTTTCTTGCATCCCATGTGTGAATACATGGTGCCAGTTCCTTCTTCTGCGTCCCCTATGAGAATACATGGTGACGATTCTGTTTTTACATCAGCGTGTGAATACGCCCTGATGACTCTTCTGCGTTCCATGTGTGAATACATGGTGCCAATTTTCTGGTGTGCCCCATGTTAGAATACATGGTGACGATTTTTAGGAGACATCTCACTCCTTTTGTCTTGTTCATTTCTTTTCTGTCTTTTGTCTTAATTATATTTAAAATTGCCTCTACCAACCTGACTCACTCGTTGGCGGCTTTGGCCTCACATTCTTTTGTCAACCAATGTGTGAGTACACTGTGATGACTCTCTCTGCGCCCCATGTGTGAATACATGGTGACGATTTTCCTCTGTGCCCAATGTGAGAATACATGGTAACGATCCTTGGGAGGCATCTCACCTCTTTTGTCTTGTCCATTTTGCAGACATCTTGCTCCTTTTGTCTCTGTCTATTTTCTTTTTTCTTCTTCTCTCCCTCTCTTTTCTTCTCTTTTTTTTTGGAAGACATCTTGCTCCTGAATTCTTTTTCAACTTTGGGAGACATCTTGCTTATTTTGTTTTTGTCTATCATTTTTTCTTTTATTTGGGGTTGACTCTACTGATCTCCTACTCATCCGTCGGCAGCTTTGGTGCAAATCTCTTCTGTGTCCAATGTATGAATACATTGTGACGGATCTTTTCTGCGTCCCATATGTATGAATACATTGTGACGGATCTTTTCTGCGTCCCATGTGTGAATACATGGTGCCGGTCTGTTTTACATCCAATGTGTGGATACGCTGTGATGGCATCTAATGTGTGAATACATTGTGATGACTTTTTCTGCGCCTCATGTGTGAATACATGATGACGAATTTTGCTTTAGCATCAGCGAGTGAATATGCCGTGATGCCTTT
This sequence comes from Buxus sempervirens, assembly GCA_947561395.2. Classification (NCBI taxonomy): domain Eukaryota; kingdom Viridiplantae; phylum Streptophyta; class Magnoliopsida; order Buxales; family Buxaceae; genus Buxus; species Buxus sempervirens. The sequence continues at coordinate 32,367,942 of OX387184.1, read as the reverse complement.
TCTGCGTCCCATGTGTGAATACATGGTGACGAATTTTGCTTTTGCATCCAACGTATGAATACGCTGTGATGGCATCCAATGTGTGAATACATTGTGATGGCTTTTCCTACGCCCCATGTGTTAATACATGATGATGAATTTTGCTTTGGCATCAGCGTGTGAATACGCCATGACACCTTTTCTGCGTCCCATGTGTGAATACACAGTGACAGTTCTGTTTCTATGCCCCGTGTGAGAATACATGGTCGCAATTTTTCTGCATCAACGGGTGAATACGCCATGATGGCTTTTTCTGTCTGTTTCCAGTTGTAAGCACCTCATTTTTGCACCTCCCAAAATGCAGAAAATGAAATTTTAATTGAAAAGTCAAACTTGATAAAGTCAAACTTGAAAAAGTCAAACTTGAGAAAGTCAAATAGTTGACTTTTTTATCTGGTGCAAATCAGTCACCATGCTTCCCACCATTGGAAAGAGGATTCCGATACGATTCTAATGGAACAGAGTTTGCTCAAATCGGAGTCCAGATGAAGAAGTTATGGGCTGGTCAAATCTGAGAAAAGCAAAAATTGACTTTCTGCTAAACCCCAGATCCGCTGCCTCATTTGATATCAGCAGAAAGAGCATCTCGACACGATTCCAACGCAACTGAGTTTGCTGGAATCGGAGTCCCGGATAAGGAAATATGAGCAAAACCGGCTCCCGGATGCGGCCCGGCACTTCTGCTAAAAAACTCGAATTTGCTGCTAAACTGAAATTCAGTGGATAGGGAATCTCGCACTGATTCCAACGCCACTAAGTTTGCTAAAATTGGATATCAGATGAGTGAGTTGTGGGCAGTTGAAGTTTCTGAAAATCTGCACACGTGGCAAACAGTGAAGAAAGAGCAGCAAAGTGAAAAGTTTGAATTAAAAAATAATATTTTTGCAAAAAAAATCTAATTAAAGTATTTAAAATAAAAGAAAAAGAAAAAAAATTAAAAGATGCATGTGCATCTAAAACTTAAAACAAAAAATCCCAATATAATAATAATAAAAGTACATAAAAAAAGAAAATAAAAAATATGTGGTTGGACGAATTCTCCATGTGGAGAATTCGTCCAAGCCTTTCCAAGCAAACTTAGCCTCCAAGTTTACTTGGAGGCTAAGAAAGGAATGCAATCATGAGTTTTCTTTAAAAAAGGGCATGAATGAGAAAGGGTTAAGGTTTTGGTTGTGAAAGGGAAAAGTAATTGGCTTTTAGTCAAGGCTTATAAAAAGAAAAAACCCTAGCAAAAGAGGAGGTCGGCTGATTTTTTTGGGGCTCTCTCCGATCTCTCCCACCAGCTCCATTCTCTCTCCCACTCTCCTCCATCCCTTCTTGCCCCCTTTGGCTCCCCAAACCCTTAAACATCCCCTCAAGGCTCTCCTACCCTCTCTTCTCTTCTTCCTCTCCACTTTCACTCGAGCAAGAGGGGGAAGGCTTGCTATTGGTGGTGCCAAGAGAGGCTCCAGCCTTGGTCCTAGCTCCAAGGAGGCTCCACATAGCTTCAACCTAGGTTTTAAGCCCAAGGTGAGCTCCCTTAGGCCATTTTCCTTCACATATGTGAATATTGATCCATTTGAAGCAATAGGATTTTAATTATGTGATATAATTTTGTTATGGGTAGTATTTGTATCCGAGTCAAAGATGTGTGCATGATCTTGGGTGTCTTGAAAATCATTGTTTGTTTGATTTCAATATTGTTATTATTTATTTACAAGGGAGCATGTCTCCCCTTGTTCTAATCCAATGTATCCCTCTATGTAATCCCCCTTCTTTATCCTTTCTTTAGACTTCTTTTTAGGCTAAATGAATATGTTACATGGATGTGATCATGTTATGGGTTGCATAGCATGCATGTTGAGTTCTCTTTTCTTCTCTTGTTTGTATAGGGTTTCATCATTATTTTTGGTGTGCATGAGATCATCTACCCTTTAAAACATGCATGCCATCATCTTGGGATTATGCGAATAGTTTTTTCTTTACTATTTCCCTTATGTTTCATCATGTTTTTTTAGTCTAAGCTGCTGTTTTCGACCATAAGAAATCATCCTCTTCTGGTTTTGAACATATCACACAAGTATGTTTATACTTTCACACATTAGAAGCATATCTAGGTGCTATATATATGTTATTGTTTAGTGTAGTTTGCATGCATATAAAACCTGTTTTTCAGCTCTTAATTGGTGTCTTATTATCAAGTTTGGTTTTGACTTAAAGCATGCTTATTGAAGCCCTATGTTGCTTGATTTTCTTCCATGTATGTTAATGATTGGTTTTCAATAAAAAGGAACCAAAGAAGAAGCAAGGTGGCTCTTCTCCAAACCACTGTGGGCTCACACAGGAGCCCACACAATCCCTGGAACACCCCAAGAGGCCTAAGAAATCAACCCTACTACCAAAATCCGAAAAAACAGGTTCTGTAGGTTGATCCGGCAACTCAGGCCGGATCAACACAGATCTGTGTGTAACCGGCAACATATGCCGGATACACAGAATACCATTTGTAGCCGGCATCTCAGGCCGGCTACACTGCCAGAATTCAGTTTTTGCCATTTTTGCTGATCTTGTATGATTTTTTGGTTTGTTTGATCAACTCCGGGCGAACCAGTAGGGTTTCCGGGTCACCCGGAAACCCAAGATTGGCCATGGACCGACCCGGTCCAAATTGATTTCCGGTGGGCCTTCCAACGGGGCCCACCAAGCTCGACCAATTTAGTTTTGTTTAACTAAGATAAATAAAAGATTTGAGTGGGCCAAACCACTTGAGGCCCACCCAAGCCCTAGTTGGGCCATGCATGCTTAAAGTAGAATGTGGTTTGGCCGAGACCATGGGCAGGGCCTGTCGGGCCCACTAAGCCCATTAAACCAAACAAGTGCAGGGTTTCCAAACCCTATCTCAGAAAGTCTTGGGCTTTCAAGCCCGAGCCCAAGTAAAGGGCCCCAAGCCCAATGCTTGGCCCATTTTGGCACAGATAAGAAAGATAAATCAAAAATCACTTGGCAACCGACTGTGTGGCCCACTCAAGGGCCCACAAACAGTCCCGGCCCACTTTTGGCATGAAATCCATTTAAATAATCCAACTTAAACCTTAAAGTAAAATCAATTCATTTGAACCAAAGCCCAAAGGGCCTCTCAGGCTAGACTGAGGCCCACCAAGGGACACGTGGGCTCAACCAAGCCCACCAAGGGATCCGTGGGCCTTCCAACGGGGCCCACCCAATCAGACTCACTTCATTCAATAATAAGAAAATAAAATCATGTAAAGGGACCCACACCACTTTGGCGGTCCCGCCAGACTTAACCAAAATTGAATGCTGGATTAGGCATCGGGTGAGTGAGAGACCAACTGAGTTGACTCAAACCAGGGAAACTTATGGGACCCGTCACTTGACGGGTGGACTGGGGTGTCTACGGACTTCCCCAGACCGCAACCGAGAACCTACTTAGAATCTTAAGCCGCAGACCAAGCCTTAGTAGAAGAACTTAGGCACCCAGGTGTCTGCCTGCACCCCATCAGGCAGTGGCGACTCCAAACAAATCCCGAGGCACGCATCGTTTTGCGTGCGCCTCGTCGTGCGACCGAAATCGGGTGCGCACACCAATTTTTTCATTACCTGCAAAAGTTCAAGTGAAATTTCGTCAATCAGAATTATTTGTTTGTCATCAAGATTATGTGCAAAACTCAAGCAATTAAACTCTTTTGGGAATTCATCAAATGTTTGGAGTTCCCTCTTTGAAATGGTTCCATGCCAAGACTAGTAATCTTTGGGTAAGTCAACCAACAATTTCATTTAGACTTATGAAGTGGTGCTTCCCGACACTCCCTGTAAGGGTCTCAACATTTCTGCCTTCAATAGTATGTCCCAAGTTGAAATGAGGGGAATTGATTTGGTTCAAGGGGTTTCTTCGGCACTGCCCTCCCCGAATTCTTTTGACTTTTTCTCTTATTTTTTCTTTCCCTGCCCCTGTCTGAGGGTTGTAGAATGTGTAACGCCCCGCACCCGGGTCAGTGCAAACCGGCACCCAACCCGAACCTGGATCGCTACCGTAACAACCCCAATTTAGTTCAACAACCAAATCCGAGGTGTTACTAGCCCATAACAAATACAACATCAATAATATACCAGACCAAAGAATTTAAAATCCATTATCTTATTATACTATCAGAGTTGCGGAAACAAGTATGTGCGGAAGTGTAGATCAAAATCCTCAACTGAACATAAAACTTGACCATCAATCAGTAATATCAAAGTCTGGTAAAATAACTGGGTACTATCTCTCTCATCTCTTAATACATCAACTCAATGAATAATAATAGTCCAATCAAATGTACTAAGTCTATAACATTAATCCACCTCAGACAAGATCTGGATAATAGTAATCCTCTGGTGAATACTCAGCTAACTCTCCCTGGGAGTCTAAGAAATCCCCCTCTCGCGTATCAGCTGAAAAAATGGAATAAAAGTAGGGTGAGATACGAATATCCCAGTAGGTAACACATGCATGATTAAACAGTTAATATAAGTAAAGTAACAGTTCATGCACGATTAAGCAACATTGACTAATCAGGCTCGCATAATCATTTATACCATTCATGAACACAAAACAGTTTGATAAACAGTTCTAGAAATGAATTTCAGCAAGTTTTAATATGAGAATACAATAGTCAAATCAGTAACATAATTCACACCTTGCCAGGATGTACTAAGCAGTCACATCCGACCAATATCTCAATCACATGCCTCCCGCATGTATACAATAATAATACCAAGTGTTGTGATTTCAGTGTCATTGTAGGACTCACAAAGATAGATAAACCTTTCGAGATGATTCTCAACCAATTGCTATACCACCGTGCGACTTAGGAGCGATGCTACTAGTGATACTCAAGCCCCATGCAGCGCAGCTTAGACAAGAGCCGTAGTCACCGACTTATTGCACACGTACCCATCAGAGTTGGCATGTACCACCAGCATGCAGCACCAGAATCAATACATGGAGATGGTCGCTTATCCACATGTACAGGGAATCACCAGCGACTCACCGGGGTGTCCCTCCAGACATAGGACCTTCCCAGACAAACTAACTTGCAAAGGAAGCGCGTCGCATATAGGAGTAACTCAACCCAAATGACATATCTCTCAGCTATCTAGCCACGACTATGGATCCATAACCAGCTATGCCCACTAGACCCCAAAAATTCCCTAAAGTATCATATTTCTATAAGGTATGGTGCCTAGCGGCATATAATGGTTATATCTGTACATTTACTTCAATATCTGTTCATCTGAATTCTGAATTCTCTTTATAATGTATTTTGATTTATAATGTCATTTAGAGGTGTTTTGATAATCAAAGTGTAGTTAGGCTTTTCCAAAATCACATTTCTCAATTACCTTTGAAACTCGGCAACTAATGTCCTAAATATCTCCCTAATTTATTTTTCTGTAAAATCGGGATTTAGATAGTTTATTTTGGTCTTAAAATACCTTAATCAATCATTAAAATTGTCTAAAAATAGTTTAGAATTGAATTAGGATCGAAATTATGAAAATCTGGAATTTCTGCTTAGAGCGCCTAGGATCACTCAGGATCGCCCTGGTGGTCCCTGGTCAGCGGTAGTTCAAATTCGAGCGCCCGCGGTCCGTCGTCTCGCGGTCTACGGCGTCCTAAATTTTATAACCAGCGCCAATGATCGCCGAGAACAGTCGAGGTCGGCGGTCATACAAAATCGAGCAGAAACAGTTCTAAATCATGATTTTTCTCGTCTAAACTCATTCTAATGTATTTATAACATGCTTATCTAGCTAAATACACCAATACATATAATAGAAACATGCGTTTGCGAGTAAACGAAGGAAAATCCAATTTCTGAAAGCAAAACGGTGTCACCTACCTCTTATACGTGCGTTCCTATTCTTCTCTTCTGAACAGCAACCCTCTAATCTCTCCACAGTTGCAAAGCAACACTCAGAGCAAGGTAACCTGGCCTTCGTCCCTTCTTCTTCTTCTTCTCTTCTCGGTCGCTCAACGTTCGTCGCTTGCAGCTGAATGATACGAGCGACAATACGATTTAGGTTATTTTATACCTATATATACTTTATGATCCCATGCATCTCCCATGAAAACTCCTATACACCTCGCCCAATTAGAATACATACCTCGATATCTCAAGATCGGACGGTTAGATCTGCATCTAATTCTGGATCTCCGCTAAACTGATCAACCCCTAGATCAGAGAGGTCTTATTAGTAGGACAAAATGTAGGCTTTGGTTCCAGTGTTTAGAAATGAAGGATATACAGGCTCAAACCCTATATAGCTTCACTCTATGGGTAACCATTATGTCTAGCCAAAATTTTTCTGGTCTTTCTGGTTTTGTCATTGCCAGTTTGTCTGAGAGTCAATATTACATTCTCTGTAATCAGAAAGGACTTTACAATAGGACGAAATGTAGGCTGGGTTCAAGGGTCCAGAAGAAATGATATGAAGGCTCAAATTTGATGCATGGGGTGAGGGCCATGTCCTGTCCGCTTTTCTTGTTAGGACTTGCTTCACCCTTGGCTCTTTCAACTTTATGTCCCACTTTGATTTGTAGCCCTTTTTTTTTTCTTTGTTCTGTTCTTTTTCTTGCTTCTTTCTTAGGTCCTTTGCCACAATCCTTCCCTCTTGCTTTCGAGGTTTTGCCCCTGCTTTTCTTTTCTTTTCTTTTTCCAAAAGGAATTGTCCCAGTTCTTTCTTTACATTCTTGTTTTCTGGGTTTTATCCTGTTCCTCCTTTTTAGGGTGCTTTTCGCTTTGCCCTATCTTCACCTTGGTCTTTCTTGTGTCTCCAATTTCATGAAGCTCCGTGCCCCAGTTTTGAAGACAAGACTTTGTAGGGTCAATGAAGGGATTATTAGGCCCAAAGTGTTTTGCTAGGGTTTCATCTTGTGTCAGATGATTTTTGGGAGAAAATCAAAGATGGCCTTTCGTCCTTTTATAGAGAATGTAACACTTACTTGTCTTTGCACAATTAACTGGCTCAAGAGACATTTTCATCTTTATTCATTTTCTTTTCTTTCTTGCTTTTTGACTTTGCCCCAGTTTGGAGTGGCTAGACATAACATGGGTTAAAAATGAGACGATCAAGCTCAACACGTTTAACAAGCGGAATTTTTTTTTTTGTTTTTTTGTTTTTTGAAGTATCTCAGCCAAAATGGCCTCTCATCATTTCATTGGGATCATTGATCCTGGATCATGTCAGTGACCTTTGACTTGTATGGGCACCTTGCCCCTTCTTTTTTCTTTCCTCATGTCACAGTTTGCCCTAGCGTTTGGCAAGGTAGGTTTCAAATGTGGTGCTAGCGGGGGATCCCTTGGCTATGTCAAGACTCGCACAATTTGTGCTGTTTGGCACATTCCATTTGTCAAATTTGATTGTTCAGCTTCGTCATGAGATCACAATCTTGTCTTGGTGTGACTCAACAGTCTAGTGATTTCGCAAAAGATTTCATAAGTTTGTAAGAAAAGGAACATGCTGTCAAGTTCGGAAATTAAAAGAAAGCATAAACAAAAGCAAATCAGCAAACTATGCAAAAAAGGTGGCTGATGCAAATCAGCATTCTTGGAATTCAGTTGCATGCCATGGGAGGAAGCCTTTAGGTGCTCTCCTAGTCCTCCTTTTCCACATCATCTTCTCTCTCTTGCAGGAAGATGGTTGATTCAGACATCCGGACCTGTGCAAACTCGTCAGAAATGTCTTGTCCCTTAGCAACTCTTGGCTTCTCGAACAGTTCTTTCAAGAATCCTTAGTCAATCAAATCTTGGATGTCATGTCGTAGATCCCAACACCGGTGTGTGTGGTGCCCTGGAGCACCAGAATGGTACCCGCATTGTTCTGCAGCATTGTAGTTTCTAGACTGAATCATCTGGGGGTTCGGGGGCTTTATCTACACATACCCCTCCTTCAACAGTGTTGGTAGTAACTCCGGCGGTGCATATGGTAGGAGGGTAAAAACCCTCCTCATTCTGGTCTCCATTTCTTCCTTTGTTCTCCTTGGGGGACCCGTCGGATGATTTAATAATCTAGCATGCTTCCCTTTGGCATGGCAGATATTCATGTTCTTCATGAATTGAGGAACATCTACTGCTACGGCTTTTCCTTTCTCTCTTTGTGCTCGACCATCTGCTACGGTTGGTAGACAGCTCACTTCTTGACCGTTCAGGGCCATTTCTCTCTTCAAGTTCTTGATCTCTTCTTCAAGATCCCTCACTCGAGATTGCAACTTGAAGATTTCTTCTCCCAATGCCTCCCAGCATTTGTTCCATGTTTCTTTTCTGATTGTTATTGTCCATAGTAAATTCTGCAACGAGGCTATTATGCTAGTTATTTGCTGGGCTGCATCCTGATTTGTCTCTGAAGCGCGGTCCATGTTGGTATTTAAATGGGGTTCCTGCCAGAAGAAACAAACATTAAAAGGCAGAATACATGATATGAAATGCCAAGATGCATGATAATGATGATGGTGATTCTTTTTTCTTTTCTTTTTCCCTCTCTTTTATTTTTTCCTTTTCTTTCTTTTTTCTTTTTTTTTTTTTTGGTTTTTTTTCTTTTTCTCTTTTTTTTTCAATTCAGCATAGGATCAATTTTGAGTTTCCCGGTTTGAAGAAGGTCTTGGACTGCATGACGAAGACTCCAACATTCATCAGTATCATGCCCTGGTGCTCCTTTATGGTAACCGCAGGTCTTGGATGGGTCATACCCTCTACTTACTGATGCCCTTGGATTAGGTGGAACCTGCTTCAGGTGTCCTTCTTGCAGCAAAGTGGGCAGCAATTCTGCCAGGGTATATGAAAGATTTGTAAACACACGGTTCTTTCTTTCTTCCTTAGTCAAAAGCTCCTTCAGCCGAGCCGGGGTGACATTTGCATGGGGGTGATTGCTTCCTCTCTTGCGCTTAGCAGATCGGACATGGTTGATCGTTCCCTCATATCTTATGCCTTAGTTATTTCCTTAGACAAATCCTGTCATGGAGCCTCCCACCTTTCCAACCCTAATCGCATCTTCAATCCTTTCTACCGCCATCATTAGGTCAGTGAAGTTTGCAGCACACTGTCCCAACAGCATTGTGAAATATGGTTGTCCCAGTGAGGATATGAACAAGGAAGTCCACTCTTGTTCAAGAAGGGGGGGTTGCACCATATTGGCTAGGCCCGTCCACCTTTTAGCGTAGTCTCTCACAGACTCGCTATTCATCTTTGACAACCTCTGCAATTCTGCCCAGGTTTGAACCATTTGGCTATTCAAACGGTACTGTTGGACGAATACGGCGGCAAGGTCATTCCACATCTTAACCTTCTGCTTATCCAAACTTAGGAACCAAGAGTATGCTGCCCCAATTAAAGATTTCTGAAAGAACTGAACCATTATCTTTTCATCCTTCGCATATTGGCACATGTCGCCCACATACGATTGCAGATGCATCTTGGGACAGTTGGGATGGTGCAATTCAGGACATCGGAATTTGGCTGGCAGTTGGATGTCTGGGAAGAGACTCAAGCTCTCTATAGTGGTTTCATCCTGCATTGGGTTGGGCTGGAGTTGCTTCAAGAGGTCTTCCTTCATCGCCGCCATTCGGGCCTCATTGTCTTCTTTCATCGTTGCCAAAATTTCTTCAAACTAGGCCTTTCGTGCCCTATTCCGATCTTGCTCTTCCTGCCCTAGTTGGACAGGCATAAATGGTTCTTGTTGTGGAGGATGGATGGGAACTGCCGCCAGATGTGGGAATGGGGTGTCCCATGGTGGTAGCTGTGCTGTCACGGGTGTTGCCTGAGGTGGTTCCTCCTGATGGATTTCTGGTATTTGAATCCCCATGGCGTGCATGATGGCTGCCTATTGGCTTAGATCCATTATGACTAGCTGCTCTTCAGCCTCTTGCTGTGATGATGATGGAATTGAGGTCTTAGAGGAATCCATGGCAGTTTTCTCTTACTGTGAATGTATCGTTCTGCAATTTAAAATACCCGAATTATACCTGTTTATCAAGAATCTAGATCGGTTCCTTCTCAAATTATGAATAAGGTGTCGTGTATGACGAGATCATTACACAATTAGTGGTGCTCTTGTGCCATGATCGGTAAAAATAAATACAAGGCGGTTCATGCATGAAAGTCACAACTTGACAAAACAACACTATGAAAAGTGTGTGACAGTGTGCCAGTTAATCAAAAATTCCTTCTGAGAATTGTGCAGTTTAAAACTTTGCAGTATGGTCTTTAAGAGATCTGGAACTCTGGAGGCCATGCCATGTTTGATGGTTTTCAAGAATTGTGCACCATATGAGTGGAAATCCCAGAAAATCATGCTATGAGGGTTACGCCTCAAAATTCATGCTTGGATCGACAGCAGTTGTAAATTCCCTTGAAATCTTGGAGTGGTAAAAATCAGGAAACACGTCCTGGACAGCCTGCACTGTGCCATGAAGGTCATGGAGAATGTACGCCACAAGATGGGTGATTTGGTTTACGTCTATATGGCAAGCTCAATATAACCACGAATGACGGTTTATTGGGGGTCGCAAGAGACGATGTATATCGTAAAAGATGATTCAATGTAGGCCCAAAGGCCATCTTATTGTGTGCTTTGAAAAAGCAACTTTGATGTGCGCCTTGGGGGAGGCTTGATGTACGCTCGAGGGCAATTTGATGTACGCCCGGAGGCGACTTTGATTTTGGAAATTCTTTTGTGCTTTTTTGAAAACAATTCGACTAAACAGATCGGTGTAAATGATCTCGAAGTGCATGCACATAATGCGTGAATAGGTATGCACACAGGTAAAATGCTATTACCATTCCGAGAGTCTATGTTAATAGACAAATATTAAAAACACACCCACAGTGTGTGCACAGTCCTAAAAAGGTTGGTGCCTATCAAGGCACGACTCCTAGACATACTTGTGTAAGAAAGCACGTCCAAGTCCTAATCAGCCTTTTATCTGTCATCTGTCCTTTCATCTGCCTTTCGATGTCGGACCACAATAAAAACTTACAACTTGACAGCAAGGGCAAAATTTACAAAAGTCTGAAAAGAGTTCATCTTTAGGGCCGTTGGGAACCCAAAAGAAGGGTACAAGTTGTTTTTAGAAGCAAGTGGGCTGAATTTCTAAATCTAGGGTTTTCTGCCCCTGTTCTGATCTAGCCTACTTTCATCTAATTGTCTGATCTAGCCGGCTTTCATTTGCTCAAAAAAGGCCGAATTGGACTTAGAATGCTTCCTGCGAACTCAATGGGTCAAGGCCCACAGCTCACGAGACTCAATGCATGGATCTTGGGTGGTTCCCTTGATCAAAGTTGGGTTGGCTTCCTAAATTAGGGCTAAGACAGCCCATGATATAGGGCTCACACAGTTTGATGCAAAAAGGCGGGGGTTGCTGCCCCTGATGGACTCTTGGGTTTTAAATTGATTTTGCTCCTCTTGTATCATCATTCACAACCACATTCATCACGAAGGTGTATCAGAACGTTGGGTGGTGTAACGCCTTGAATCTGGGTCATTTTTTTCTCATTTTGACTCGGATCAAGGCATTAACTTGTGGTACATTACAATCAGTTCAAATATAAGGATATAAAGAGCTAAGATTTATCAGAGTGCTAGGAAGCTTAAATCATTTATTAGAAACTGAATCTCCCTATTTCATCAATTAATCAAATGAAAGGTAGTTACAAATTGACTAACTCATAATTCCTTCTAGATCACCTACTATTAGGATTCCAATAACACAATTACAACTATATAAGAGGTCCTAAACTTGTCTTCAAGATTTTCTAGACTTCAACCCATTACAGTCTAACCCATGGCGTCCTCTCCAAGATAACCTGTAAAATAGAATATAAAGTAGGGGTAAGATACGAATATCTCAGTAGGTAACACATGCATGAGGAAACAGTTTATACATATAGAAAATAACAGTGGTTTCATGCTCGGTAAAATAGACGAGTAATTACGGTCAATAAGATAAACGAATAATCACGATACAAACAAACATTGAATTAATGCCTGAATTAAAGGAAGTTAATTATGTGCATTTCATTTCAATTTAAAGGGCAATGTATTATATTTCACATCCCCAAGGTTTCTGGTTTATTTTCTTTAGTGTCTTCTTAAGAGCAGTTCCACATTTTATTCATGATTCCATAATATTCCATTTTAACAGTTCTCATTAAATCATAGCAATTCTATTCAATTATGACATTTCAATATTTCCTTTTAAATAAACAATCCATCAACCTGAGAATCAATCATCATATCAGTAATAAAAGCCAACCTTCAGGTAGTAGCCTATCTCTACCACAGGACGCAAACACATAGTATCCACACAAGCTCCGCAGGAGAATGCACATCTCTAAGACTACAGGTACCCCTGCAGGAGACAGCATAACTCTACCGCAGGATGTGAACACTTAGCATCTACGTCTACATTAGGAGATAGCTTCCTCACCTTCCAGTGTTAATTCACACACCCATCTTCCATGTGGGATACAATCACGCATAATCACATCTCCCCCACATGAGGTATCTCTCCTGTAGGATGCAATCCATCAGAAATACATCTGCCCCACAGGAGGTAATGAATCTCTCCCGCAGGAGGTAATGTCTCCACCACCAAGCGGGTATCTCCGCCACCAAGCGGGTAATGTCTCCGCCACCAAGCGGGTTTTCTCTGCCCCCAAGCAGGTTGGGTCTCCGTCACCAAACGGGTTAGGGTCTCCGCCACCAAGCGGGTTGGGTCTCCATCACCAAACGGGTTAGGGTCTCCGCCACCAAGCAGGTAATCTCTGCCACCAAGCAGGTAATATACAATACATCTCTGCCACCAAGTAGGTTATCAATAAAACTGGCCACCAAGCCAATACACAAATAATTCTCAATTCCATTATTATTTATAGCATATTAGGTTCATGTTTAGTTGATAATTCAAAGTCTGGTTCTAAACAGTTCCTCAGTTTATTATAATATTTTGTTCAGTACATTTAAATAATTTTAGCGTGACATCCTGATTTAGTGTTGAACAAGTATTTAATTACATCGGAAATTTAACGCATAACAAGCACACTAAAGTGCGGTTCTAATCATGTATTAATTACATTAATATTCAATTGTTTAATAATATATGTGGGTCGTTTTTAAAGTATTAAGATTTAATTAAGATATGGTTAAATTATCAAAAGTTATTAAAGTTTAGATTTAGTGAAAGACTAATGCACGTAAACAACCTAGTTAGGTTATGGTTAAGTTTTTCAAGTTATTTAAAGTTTGGTGATATTGTATAAAGTAAAACAAAAATTATTAAGTTTTGGTATTAGTTAATAAAGCAAAATAGAAGTTATTACAATTGAGGGATTGTTCACTAAAGTTTAATAAAAGTTAATTAGAATTAGGCTTGTAATGATTACAAGCGTAAAATTCGTTTTTTTCATTGATCGCCTAGGATCGCTGCGATAGACAAGGTTGGCAATCACGGGCGCTCTAAATATTTCAACTAACGCCGAACAGCGCCGAGGAGCGCTGAGTACAGGCATGCTAGGCGCTCTAACCAAAACGACGAACCGAGTTTCTAAAAATCGTTTTTTTGTATTCTAATCACTTCTAACACTCATATAAGCAAACAATCTATCTATCTACATACATATACAATCATAAATCATGCAATCGAATTGAATAAACTGCAGGAAACCAAAACGAACGAGAAAATGGTGCTACCTACCTCTGTTCGCTCAAGAACACCTTCTTCCACCTCTTTCTCTTTCGTGTGACTTTGATTTCTTCTTTCATAGCAACCCAAGCCCCTTCGAGATGACGATCTCCTTGGCTGCTCCTTCTTCCTCTTCTCTCAGCCTCCCTCTCTCTCTCTTGTTTGTTTTTCTCTCTTCAGCCGCTAGAACCCAAAAACTAAAACTCCCCTACGATCAACCCCACATAAAATATAAAAACCCTATTTTATTCTCCTCTGATCCCACGTATCTCCTTACGATCATGTTCCATACTTATCCACCCGTTAGATTTAATAAGGACCGTTAATTCACACTTACCTTGATATCTCGCGATCCAACGGGCAGATCTGCGTCAAACTCCGGATCTCCCCTATCAGTGTGATCATCTATAATTATAATTAATATCCTTCAATAAAATTCCCATCTCCTCGACTTCAGGCTTCAAATCAAACATAATTACCAATATGCCGTTATTCCAATTACTAAGCTTTAAATATCATTGTTAATAGACAATCTAAACCCCAACTTAAATCTATTATTATTTCTCAATTCTAATAACAATTTTAATTAATGTATATAATTATTTACTGATAATTAATGTGAATTGACCAAAATATCCTCCTCTTAATATTTTCACATCTACCCATTCAATTTCTTCCGAAATTTCCAAGTTTATTCTCTCTGTCATTCTTAGTTTGTTATACATCTCAAACGAATTATAAGTACCCCAAATCATTCCTTTATATTAAATCCCCAATTTATTTCAACAAATTCATTGACACTCCAAATATTCGTATTAAATTTTTATTTATTTATTTACTGAAAATTCGGGGTTTTACAGGTGGGAAAAAGGATACACAGCCTGAGGCAAATGCCTCCAAGGGTCTGTGCCAGGTCCTAGACCCCTCGCGTACCACGGCAAGAAACCAGTGGCGCTATAGGGATCCAGCAACCTGGGGGATATTTTACCTTTGCTTTTCCCCGGCAAGCTAGAGGCGCGTGAGGTAGGGCTGGCAACGAGTCGAATACGGTACGGATCTGTCATGATCCGAATCCGAACCGAAAATAAAAATCCGATATCCGAATTCGATCCGAAATCCGACGGATCTTTTATATGTGAATCCGAATTCGAAACCGAATTTATATTCTGTATCCGAATTCGAAATTCGACCGAATAAATAACCGAAATCCGAATTCGATCCGAATTAGATCCGATTTGAACTTAAAATTCAAAAGTTAAGTTTAACTATTAAAGCAAATTTTAATTATCAAAACTAATGAGCCATATAAATATTAAAGCAAGATATGCATAAGGATAGTTCAACCATAGTTTATACAAAGTTTACCAATGATTTAATAAAAAGTATATGTTGATTTCGGTTCGGATCTTTTTCGGATCGGATATGGACAGATTCGGATTCGGATCCGAATTCGGTCGGATCCGAAATCCGATATCCGTATTCGAACCACGGATCTATATTTTCGGATCGGATTCGGGATTTTCGGATCGGATTCGGGTCGGATTCGGATATATATCCAACCCATTGCCAGCCCTAGCGTGAGGCTAATATCATCCCAAAAGTAGTTTATACGGTTAAGAAGGGTGGCTGCTAGAAAGGTCTAGGTTTTGGTGAAGAAGAACATTTACAATCACAACCACAAATCCATTCAAGTCGGATCATCCACGTAGACTCCCTCGTGCGTGTCACCCCACGCAGTTTATATCAAAAAGCAGTAAGACATCCACAGTGTAGTGAGTGCGTGTGATGTGCCTGTGATTCGGTGTTGTTCACTAGACTAGGTGAGTTGATTTTTTTTTCTAACCAGGGATTCTGGGTTGAGACAGTCCCCAGCAGACACCTGATGGGGTGCAGGCAGACACCTGGGTGCCCTAAGGATGTCTACTTTGGTCTGCGGCTTGAGATTCCGGCTAAGGTCTCGATTATGGTCCGGGGAAGTCCGTAGACACCCCAGTCCGCCCCGTCAGTTGACGAGTCCCATGTGTTTCCCTGGTTCGAGTCAATTTTGGTTCAACTCACCTTACGTCCTAAACCAACATGCTCATTTTATTAAGTCTGAATGGGACCTTCAAAGTTGTGGGTCCCTTTTATTTTAATTGATTTTATCTTTTTATCCAAGTGATGTTGGTCTGATGTGGGCCCCGTTGGAAGGTCCATTGGATTCTAAGTAGGGCTTAGGCTAAGCCCAATTCCCGTCGGGGGTTATGTCGGATAACCCCGCTTATTGGACTTGGTTATGTGGTTTTGGATTTAGTTGAATATTTACAAAAGTTAGTGGGTCAAAGCTTTTAGTGCCCGCTGGGCTTGGATTTGGCCCACGGGCAATTAGCCGAGTGGCCTTGGACCCATTGTCGAAATTGGCCGTAGTTTGGGCCGGATTGGATGTGGGCCCCGTTGGAAGGCCCACGAAGCACTATTGGGCCCAAGCCCCAAAAAAGGCTTGGGTTGACGTGAAAGCTCAAAATGATTAGCATTAATTAAAACCGGGTCGAACCGAACGGGTTCAGGCCAAGAAAATGGATTTTTGAGGATGGCTGAGGTCTAACCGCATATACTGTGCGAATTTGCCCGAACCGCTCTGAGTATGCGGTTCAGGTCCAAAAATCCGAAATAGGCCAGAATGGCCACGGGAATTTGCTGGTTCTCTCTCCAGGGGCATCTGTGTACTTCCGTGGGTCTCTAAGCAAACCCACAGTGGCCCAAAAGCTCACTTCGTAGCCAACACACGCTTTTCATCCATTCATTCATTCACACCTATGCTCGATCGACATCAAGAGACTAAACTAAGCAAGAAAATTAATAGCCATGTATGAAGACACCACCATGGAGTATAAGAATAATAAAACAGTGAGCTGAGAACGGAATGCAAATATATGGACATTTAGACATGCATACTCCTTAGCGTACCATCGTGGAAGCACTGAGGACGCGGGGTAACCATGATTTCTAACAAAAGGTTAGGGGCTGAACTAGAGGTACTTGGGGGGTAAGGGAGCATGATAATGGGACCTACTTGCATGCATAAACTTCATTCTCATACGTCTAAAATCAGCATGTATCACTCATCCTAGAGAGGTGAAAACAGACGAATACAAACATAAAACGATAGTAAAGCAAATGAAGGGAAATATGGGGGTTACATCAGGGATACATTGTAGTAAGATCAAGGGGAACACACTCCCGACTTAAATGGAATAACGGCATGATAATATGGCACCAAAAGCTCTTGAAAGCATGTACCAAACACCACCTCATCCTTTCTTAAAATCACACGCATGGTTCCTCTTACCTCAGAGCCCTTTATATGATAGAAATGGAGAGAAGATTGGGAAAAGACATGCTAAAGACAAAATACCATGGCAAGAAGGAATAAAACCTTTGAAATCACCTTAGAACATCTTCATTCACATATATGTGGACTAAAAGTCAATAGGAAACAATACCTTGGGGTCTAAAACCTTGTGGGGAATGTTTTGAGCTTGCTTTAGACAAGAGCAGCAGCTTGAGCAACCCCTTTCTTCACACAGACAGTACCTCCATGCTTTCCCAAGGTTCAAAAGGGAGGAGGAGGAGATGGGATAGGGCTTGATGGTCAAGCAAGAAAGTTTTTCGATTTGGAAAGGCAAGGAGAAGCAAATGGGAGGGTGTAAGCACCTTATTTTTGCACCCCTGGAATTGCTGAAAATGAAAACCCTGGCAGAAAGTCAAACCCCGAGGGGACAAAAAGTTGACTTTTTGATTGAGTGATATTTGGCCACCTTGCTTTAGGTCATTGGATAGAGAATCTCGACACGGTTCCAACGCAACTGAGTTTGCAGGAATCGGGGTCCGGATGAAGGTTCTGCGGGCGGTCAAACTTGGGCGAAGCCAAAAGTTGACTTTCTGCTAAAATCCGATCCAAAGGCCTTGCTTTATATCATTGGATAGAGAATCTCGACACGATTCCAGCGCAACTGAGTTTGCAGGAATCGGAGTCCAGATGAGGGTTCTGCGGGCGGTCAAACTTGGGCGGAGCCAAAAGTTGACTTTCTGCTAAAATCCGATCCAGAGGCCTTGCTTTATATCATTGGATAGAGAATCTCGACACGATTCCAATGCAACTGAGTTTGCAGGAATCGGAGTCCAGATGAAGATTCTGCGGGTGGTCAAACTTGGGCGGAGCCAAAAGTTGACTTTCTGCTAAAATATGATCCAGATACCTTGCTCTATGTCACTGGATAGAGAATCTCAACACGGTTCCAACGCAACTGAGTTTGCAAGAATCGGAGTCCGGATGAAGGTTCTGCAGGCGGTCAAACTTGGGCGGAGCCAAAAGTTGACTTTCTGCTAAAATCCGATCCAGAGGCCTACCCCTAGGTCATGGGGTAGAGGGCTCCGATACGATTCCAACGCCACTGAGTTTGCCTAGATCGGAGCCCGGATGAGGAAAATATGAGCTGACAAAATTCCCGAGCAGCAAGACCGGCAAATTGCGCACGTGGAAAAAAGCTGCGCACGTGGAAAAAAGCTACACACGTGGCGAGTTGCACAGGAAAATATCTCGGGGATCAAATCTGTAAATATCCAAACATTCAAAAGATCCCAGGGACCAATCTGAAAATATTTGAAAATATCTGAATAAAATAATATTAAACCAAAATATCCCAGGGACTATATCTTAATTTTCGGATTTTTTAAACAAACCCGCGGCGGCATTAAATGATTTAATCATTTTGTCGCTTGCGCCGAGCGACAGGAGCTCGGCGCGAGCTGGGTGCCAAACTCGGCGGATCCCCCCGTCCCCTTCTATAAATACAGCAACCTTCTTCATTGGAGGGGGTTCGGCATTTCTTGGGGGTTGGACATTCTTAAGGGTTGAAGATCTTTTTTAAGGTCGGAAACTTTTGGGGTTCAGAAATTTTGGGGGTTGGGATTGTGGAGGTTGGATTTGAGGGTTTTCTGTTCTTCGGCATTCAAAGGAGGAGGAGCTTGCCGAGTGAGCCCAAAGGAGGAGAGTCCAGCCGCTGCTGGAGCTTCAAAGGGGCAGCCTACCTGCTCACTTCAGAAGGGTGTTTTGACACCCAGGTAATGTTCCCGACCATTCTCTTTTTTCGAATATAAGCTCATTTCGAGCATAGCATGTCATGATGTTTTACATTCTACCATTTTGTTTACTAATACTGCTTGTGTGATTCGAAGGGGAGCATGTTCCCCGTGGTCATTTCATCTTGTGTACCCCATTATAAACCCCCTTTTCCTTTCACTGTTAATTTGTTGATGTGTGATTTTGAGGTTCGGTTTACGATATGTTAGGTTAGATTAATTCCAATACAAGTTTAAGTGCCTTCTGGGGAGTGGTCGAAGCCCGGGGAAGTGTTCTGGGTAATATTATTCATGATGTATTTTGATTGCATGGTTGTATTGTGAGTTTTCTGGGTTTTCTGGAATATCATGAGTCCAGCATGAGAGTGAATTACAACTTGAAATAAAATGGGTTTAGATTAAATCCAAAACTAGTTGGGAAGTGTTCTGGGCATATTAGGAGACTAGCAGAACAATTACAGGCCGAAAAAGATCGGCCAGAGATGGATATCTCGAAATAACAGAGAGTCGAAAATCGCAGTGAGTATCTGCCGACTTGGCACTCACTTGCACTCACTTAGGAAGTAGGCACCCTTTTAATTTCACTGCCCGCCGAGCTGGCGTCCACTTGGCGCTCAGCTTGCGCTCACTTAAAACCATGCGCGATTCTCGCGCGAAGCTGGCGCCCATCTCGCGCCCACTTGGTGCTCAGCTCGTGCTCACTTAAAACCATGCGCGATTCTCGCGCGAAGCTAGCGCCCATCTCGCACCCACTTGGCGCTCAGCTCGCGCTCACTTAGTATCGAGTGAGCGCATAGTCCAAATTTTGCCTAGTTCTTAGCCGCCTACTGGCGCTCACCTGGCGCTCACTTCAGGAAGTGAGCGCATACCCCATTTTACGTGCCGAAATTGATTCTTGACTGAACCAAGGGGGATTTTGATGTCTTGGGGTTTATACCACTTAACCAATCTTGAGCCAGTTTTTCTTTCTGACAGAGTGTCAATCTTGTGTATTTTTTGTGATTATTGCTGGATGTGAGTGCCACTTCCGAACCGGATAAGCCAATAGGGTTTCCGGGTCACCCGGGAACCCAACATGGGACCCAGACCACCCGGTCTGACTTGATTTCCAGTGGGCCTTCCAACGGGGCCCATCCCAGCCCGAACCATTGAATTGTACTAAAATAAGATAATCAAAGGAACTGGGCGGGCCAGACCACTTGAGGCCCACCCAAGCCCTATGTGGGGCATGCATGCTTAAATTAGGTTGTGGTTTGGCCGAGACCACGGGCCGGGCCTGTCGGGCCCACCAGGCCCACAACACCAAGAAATGTTAGGGTTTCAAAAACCCTAACCCAGGAAGTCTTGGGCTTTCAAGCCCAAGCCCAGGTAAAGGGCCCCAAGCCCAAGGCCTGGCACATTTTGGAAACCAATCAAGATAAACTCAATGAATCGCTTGGCTGCAACCCAGGGGCCCGCAAAGCAATCCGGCCCACCTTGCATGGAAATAACTTAATAACCCAACTTGAACTTCAAAATAAAATCAAGGCTAATTGAACCAAAGTCCAAAGGGCCACACTTGGCCCACCAAGGAACATGTGGGCCACACTTGGCCCACCAAGGGATACCGTGGGCCTTCCAATGGGGCCCACCCCACCAGACCCAGATCATTCTAACTAAAGAAGATAAAACCAAGTAAAGGGATCCACACCACTTTGGCAGTCCCGCCAGACTTAAACAAGTGTGCATGCTGGAATAGGAATCGGGTGAGTGAAAGACCAAAGTTGACTCAAACCAGGGAAACCTATGGGACCCGTCATTCGACGGGGTGGACTGGGGTGTCTACGGACTTCCCCAGACCGCAACCGAGAACTTACTTAGAATCTCTAAGCCGCAGACCAGTCTAATAGAAAATCTAGGCACCCAGGTGTCCGCCTGCACCCCATCAGGCGGTGGCGACTCCAAACAATCCCGAGCCACGCATCGTTCTGCATGCGCCTCGTCGTACGGCCGAAATCGGGTGCGCACAGAGGGGTTTCGGATAAGAGATAGTGGGGGAGAAGGGGTGGAAATGAGCAAAAGGAAGCCAGCCTCTGTCCCATGTTCGGATTTTGCTTTTTATAGAAAACAGGGTCAAAACCGCATACTCAGTGCCGTTTGGTGAAAACCGCATAGTATGTGCAGTTTGGTCTGAACCGTATGCTATGTGCGGTTCGGCCACGTCCTTTCAGCAATGATTAGGGGACAAACTCGCGTAGGCACAGACTGACAAACCATGCAACTGTACTGTAAGTACGGTTACTTTTCACGCGCCGTTTGCTCTGATTGGCTTGTGCGAGCGGTGGCAGAAAAATCAACCGCACACCCTATGCGGTTGCGGCAAATCTTTCAGATTTGCCTTTTTCTCTCCCCTTTTTGGCTTGAGTTGACAGCTGAGGTGACTTAGCCGCCCACTCGGATGAATTAGACTTCCCCAATTTTTATTATTTGCCATTTATCTTAATTAGTTTAATTAAGATATCTTAACTTTGCCCCTGGGACTGTTTTGCTCATATCTTCCCCACCCGGGCTCCGATTCCCGCAAACTCAGTTGCGTTGGAACCATGTCGGGATTCTCTACCCATTGGGATAGGGTATAGCAATCAATTTGGGCTCAGGGGGAAAGTCACCTTTTGCTCCTTAGGGTTTAGACCTGTCTTTTGGGGTTTTACTTTCGGGCTTTTTAGATGGGTGCAAAAATGAGGTGCTTACAATGGGCTCTCTTATTTATTATTTTTATTTTTTTCTTTTCTAATTTTTTATCATTTTAAGTGTACAACAAATATTAATCTATACGTACAAGGCCTCCACAAAATTACATTGAAAGTAAAACAATATGAACAAAACGAAGCCATGCTAAAACAATTTTCAACCACAAGAAAGAATCATTGCTTCAGTGCTTGTTTCATTTGCTTTTTCCCTTTCTTATTATTTATTATTTTTGTTTTGTTTTGTTTTCTATTGTTTTTATCATGCAAGATTAACTAATTACTAATTTACAAGGTAAGAAAATGAGACCACCTAAACTACTTTTAACCATGGCCTAATTACTAATTTACAAAGAAAACAAAAAAAAATGAAACAACCTGAATTACTGCGCTATCCACATTCAAAGATTCATATCTCCCTCAATTCTTAACCAAATTGTGCGAATTTTGATTCCTTAGAATTATGACTTTAAGCACTAAAATAACCTATAGCAGTTTTCAAAAATTCATTTTCATTTAAGAGATATGAAGCTCCAAAATTTACTGTTAGACATTTCCAATTGAAAATCTGAACCAAAGAAAATTAAAAATAAAATACCTACTCATAGTGTAAGGTCTCGAGCATATTTTTAGATTAAACTAAAATCAAAATACCACAAATCTCATGAAGGACTCCAGACTTGAATCAAACTAGAAATAGGTGAAAAAATTGGTTTATCTGGAAAACAGGTGCAAACCTAATGCAGAAAAAGAACTCAGAACTTTACATCTTTGTCTTTTTTTTTTTTTTACATGATAAAATTACCCAAAGCCATCAAACATATATATATGACTCTCACCAATCATGTAATCTTATCTAAAAAATTGTAATGAAAGAGAGGTCTCATACAATGTATTAAACAAATGACTCACCTGTTATGGATTGACACTTCAAATCAGGTCTTGGAACCTTGGTGTGTCGTGAACAGCAGTTTTACTTTCTCCTTCTTTGCTAGTAGACGTCCCTTTTCTTTTCTCCACTTCTTCCTACTTGCTGCTTTTTCTTTCAAAGAACTCTCTTACTTGCTTTCTTTTTTTTCAAAGAACTCTCTTACTTTTTCTCCTCTCCTCCTTTTGCTCCCAACTTCAAGCCTTTTTATAGAGGATTCCCACCCCTTCAACTTCTTAGCTCCTAACCTTTCATTTTCCTCTCTTAAACCCTTAACTCTTCCTCTTCCTCTCTTAAACAATTAACCCTTCCTCTTCCTCTCTTAAACTCTTAACTCTTCCTCTTCCTCTCTTAAACACCCTCATTCAATTAGGTTTGGTCAAAGTTTATTTTGTCCCACATTTTTATTAGGCTTATATATTTTTTTTAAGCTTTGTCTCAATATCTCAAGAGAATATGAGTTAGACCAATTCGTCCAACTCATTTCTCTTTGTTTATTTTTATTATTATTATTTTTTTAATCTTAAACTTTTATTAACTTTGTTATTTATTTGCATAAGAAACCCCATTAGGAAACTTACTTATTTACTAAAAAACCCCAAAAATTTTAATTTATCATTGGTTATATGGCAGCCACCATGGCATAAATGTGGCTGCCATGTGGCATCCAATTGCGGTTTTTATAAAAATCCCCAAACTGCCGTTTGAGATCCGATTTGAGCACGGTTTGGTGCATTGAAATCGGCTCAGAATTCTCTTTATTATGGGCTTGTTATTTCAAAAAGACGGGTCCACTATAAAAACCTCGATTTACGTGCCCACTTATATGCTGGTTTAAGATATGCTTCTTGGGCAATTTTATGGTGCAAAAATAAGGTGCTGACACAATGCAATATCCAATTCAGTGGGTGACAATCCAATCCGTCATGCACAAACAGGCGATATAAATGAATGTGAAGCACCAGAATCAAACAGAACACATGCTGATCTACCACAAATGAAAATAATACCTCCGATCAACTCAGGTGCCTCATGGTCAGCCTTAATATCCTCCACACGCTCAAGCTCATGCTCCTCATGTGCCTCCACTGCATATACTCTTGCAGGCTGCGGCTGCTGAGCAGGTACTGCCTGCCTCTAACCTCCTCTCTGGACTGATCCTCTGCCCTAGGGCTTCTGTCCAACTGGCGCCCTCTGAGCTGGCTACTGAAACTGCGGCCTCTGTGGGAAAGCAGGCGCAGGCTCTGACTGTGGTAGTGCTGGTCGTGGCATTGCTAACGGCTGATAGCTCGAAGAGAAACGACAATTAGTGATCCTATGACCCGCCTTTCCACATCTATAACAAGTGCCCGGTGCTGCGACACACGGACCAGGTACATGATACTTGCCACAACTGGCACATCCCCTTTGGGCTGGTCTATACTGACCTCCTGAAGTCTCCACCCTAGTCCAGTCTCTGGGCCTCTTGTTCCCACTAAAGAAACCTCTCTAGTCTGTCGGCCTCATAGGTGGTCTAACCTTGCTCTTGCTCACTCTAGCCTCTATGTCACTCTCAGCCCTGGTGGCTCTACGTAACACGTCCTTCAGTTCTGTGCATAAGAGTACCGTCAACATGCTCTTAATTTCAGGCTTTAGACCCCGCTCAAAATGTGAAGTCAGATTCCTCTCATCCTGTGTCATATGGGGTGCAAAGCGAGATAAGGTTGCAAATCTAGCCTCATACTGGACCACTGTCTGGCTCCCCTGGGTAATCTCCATGAATTCCCGCTCCTTCTTGAGCCGGACTTCCTCAGAAAAGTACTGGTCATAGAAGACCTCTCGGAATCTATCCCAAGTCATATAGGTAGCCTGAGGATCCTGCCTCTTCCTGGCTGTCCACCAGTGAACTGCCTCACCCTCAAATAAGAATGCTGCCAGTCTCACTCCCCTGTCCATCGGGTATCCCAACCCCTTAAAATCCACTCCACTTACATCAGACATCTCTCAGCCTCCATCGGATCTAGACGTCCACTGAAGATAGGTGGATCCAACTTCCTAAACTACTCTAGATCCTTGGCCGTCTGTATCGCTCTCTCATGTATAGGCGCATCCCCATGACCATTGCCACCATTTCTACCATTGCCTTGCTGGCTCAGTCTCTCCTCCCTTTCCTTGGCAAGAAGCTCTGCCAAGCTACTAAAAACTGCCCACACATCACCCCCTGGAGGTGGTGGAGGTAATGGACCATCCTGCAGCTCCTCCTCAACATCAGCTCTCAAAATAGGATCAGCTCTAGCACGTCTCGCTCTACCAACCATCTGCAAAATACAAATTTCACTTGTTAGTATCAAATAACTCTAGGGGTTCTATCTAGCGTACTCACAATCCCATTCCCCTAAAGCTGGCTATCTAAGGTTAGGACCATTTCTCTGATACCATCTCTGTAACGCCCCGAACCCGGGTCAGTGCAAACCAGCACCCAACCTGAACCCGGTTCGCAACTGTAACTACCCGAATTCAGTTCATCAACCAAATCTGAGGTGTTATTGGCCCATATCAAATACGTTGTAAGCACACAAGAACCAAAAAGTGCTAAACACAGCAAAACCCTAAGCAAGCTGAAACACAGAACTAAAAATTTGTCATTTTGTTAGAAGCTGATTTGGCCAGTAACCCTTGCACCATTGAAAAGTACGGTTCGATACGATTCCAACGCAACTAAATTTGCATGAATCGGAGTTCGAAAAATAAAGTTATGGCCAAAACAGTTTGAAGGGCATTTTCGTAAATTTATAAGATTTGGTTTGCCATGTGGCTAACCTGTATGTCTCAAGTTTGTCATTAGGTAGCAATGTGTAAAAATAAAAATGAAAACAAAAAATAAAAGAAAAAAAAGAATAAAAGGTATAAAAAATGAAATAAAAAGAAAAAATAATAAATATAATAGAAACGAAAAGAAAATAAAATAAGAAAAAGAAATAAAATAAAAAGAAAATAAAATAAAAATTTTAAATAAAAAATTTAGATATAGGAGGGGCGGTTTGCCCCTCCCTATCTAATGGGGATTGGAGGGAAGGGAGGTGACCCACGTGGGCTTGCCTCCCCTCCCCCATCTCCTTCTCCCTTCTCTGTTAAAAAAGAAGGGAGGGGACGATTTACAGAAAAAAGGGACGAACAGGGGGACCAAAAAAAGGAGGACGAACAGAGATTAAAGAAAAAAAAACATACGAGAAAAAAAAAAGGTGGGTGAGAAAATCTGGTGAGGTTAAAACAAGGGTCTGAGAGTTTAGAGAGGGGTCGTCTGCAACAAAAAAGAAGAGCAGTTTCAAGGCTCCCAAGCTTCCATTAAGCTAAGTACCAACTCTTGTGGATCTTCTTTGGTGAGTTCAGTAACCTATAGAGACCATCTTTAGATCTAGAATTAGGAGAAGAAATTAAAATCATGTATTTTCTTTCCTCATCAATTATATTGTTCACCTAAAAAGACTAAATCTACTTAAATTCAGAGTATGTTGTGGTTTGAGGAAATTGCCTGAACATGGAATTGGAATGTGAGATATGTGCATGGTAGTGACCAGAAAACGTGGGGTATGGCTTTGTTATAAGTAAGTTTATTTCTTAGAAACGGACAAGGATAGATTTTACATTAACTTGCAGGTCTGTATTTTTTTTAGAAAGTAGCGACCACATTGTTTGCAGGTCTGTATTTTTTTTAGTCTTTTACTTTACATTAACTTGTTTTCAATTCTTTTGGTTTGGGTTTTGCTTTCACTCAAGTTGCTTGAACCTGCCATGCTCACAGCACACATCACGAATAGTGATCATCCACGATGGTATAGCTCCAACCAAGGTGGGTCAACACCCACGTTAATATACTTGCTTGTGAGGATTCCATTCCTCAAGTTCTCTTTCTTTTATTCATTTATTATGAATTAGTTGTTTATACTACTTACTCTACAATATCACACTTAAATAGGCATTCTTAAGGTGTCGTTTTAGCTTGTACAATACCTGCAGAACAAAAACAAAAACAGAAAAAAAAAAACATCAAAGAACCAAAAATAAATAAATAAAATTGGGTCTTTTGATGTCCCGAATCAAATTAAAACTTAATGGGGGCTTTCCAATATTACGTTTCTTACTTTATGTGCTCTATACTGTGAATTGATGGTTTTCTGAGAAATAACATATGAAAATGACCATTTTACCCATGGGAGAAAATTGGGTCTTTTGATGGCCCGAATCAAATTAGAACTTAATGGGGGCTTTCCAATATTATGTCTCTTACTTTATATGCTCTATACTATGAATTGATGTTTTTTTAGGAATAGCATATGAAAATGACCATTTTGCCCCTGAAAATGAAATCTGGTGTTTAGATAGGTCTTTTATAAAAATAAAAAGAAAACCTCATGGGCTTTCTGTTGAGCCCACCCAAAAGAATAAGAAATAAAAAAAATCAAAAAAAAAAAAGACAATAGTCCATTGTTTCGATCTCATGTTAATAACCTAGACTTTTGTATTGCTATCGTGGGCCTAAACAGGCCTAATTTTAGGAAAAGCCCGCATACAAATTAGTTGAGTCAACTCGCCCAAAATTTAACTCATGGGAACCCGCTATCTAACGGGGTAATTCAAGGTGTCTACGGATTTCCCTGGGTACAACTGAACCCCTTATCCAAAGTCTCTGGGTAGACCATGCACACAAATCAAAAATCGAAAATTGGGTGACTGTTCACACCCTTAACAATGAACAGTGGCGACTCCTCAAAACCAACAAAAAACCCATGGAAAGCCGGGCACCGGCATCGTGCGCGCAGCTTGGCGACTCTGCTGGGGACTGGTTCAACCCAATTGGATTTTAGGCTGAGTTGACTCATTAGGATGCACATGTGCACACACGCACATGCACTTATACATGTGCACACATGCACATATTTGTACACATGTGCACACACGCACACACTTTTGCATATGTGCACACATGTATATACTCTCTTATGTACATATGCACTTGTATACATACATGCAGCATGTTGTTCTTCAGTTATCTATTTATCTGTTCTAGTACTTTCATTATAATGTGTGGGGTGACACGCACAAGGGAGTCTACGTGGATGATCCGACTTGAATGGATATATAATTGTGAATGCTCTTCTTCACCAAAACCTAGACCTCTCTAGCAGCCACCCTTCTTCACCTTATAAACAACTTTTGGGATGATATTAGCCTCACTCGCCTCTGGCTTGCCGGTGAGAAGCGAAGGTAAAACATCCCCCCAAGTTACTGGATCCCTATAGCGCCGCTGGTTTCTTGCCGCGATGCGCAAGGGGTCTTGGACCTAGCACAGACCCTTGTAGGCGTTTGTCTCGGGCTGTGTACCCTTTTTTCCACCTAACGTTCTGATACACCTTTGTGATGATTGTGATTGTCAATGATGATTCAAGAGGAGTAAAATCAATCTAAAATCCAAGAGTCCATCAAGGGCAGCAACCCCCTACCCCCTTTGCATCAAATTGAGTGAACCCTAGACTCAGGGCTATCTCAGCCCTAGATCAGGAAGCCAACCTAACTTTGATCAGGGGAACCACCCCAGATCCATGCATTGAGTCCTGGGAATTGTGGGCCTTGACCCATTTCAGTCTACTGGAAGTACTTTGAGTCCGAGCCAGTCTTTGAGCAGATGAAAGCCGGCTAGATCAGACAGATGAATAGATGAAATCACATCAGATCAAAACAGGGGCAACAAACCCTAGGGATAGGTCTTTTAAACCTACCCTGCCAGTTGAAGCAAAGTTTTATCCT
Organism: Buxus sempervirens; assembly: GCA_947561395.2. Taxonomy (NCBI): domain Eukaryota; kingdom Viridiplantae; phylum Streptophyta; class Magnoliopsida; order Buxales; family Buxaceae; genus Buxus; species Buxus sempervirens. Next base: position 32,339,630 of record OX387184.1, on the reverse strand, counting down.
TCTTTAGGATTCCCAACAACCCTAAAGATGATTCATTTTTTTTTGCTTTTCCAAACATCATGTATTTTTGGCCCTCGATGGCAAGTTGTAATTTTTTGCTGTTTGGTCAAGCACCAGAAATTAGAGCAGATGAAAGAACAGATGAAAGAAAGACTGGTTTGGACTTGGATGTACTTCCACACACAAGTATATCTAGGAGTCACGCCTCAATAGGTGCCAACCCCTAGGATTGCACACACCTGTGCATTTCTTTTCTTTGATTCAATTTGACTGATTGCTATGGTTTGTCAGGAATTACAACTGGATGATAGCCCTTGGTCTTAACTACTTGCTTTTTTAGTTGGTTTAATCGGATTAATTGTTTTTCTTGGATTTTCGTGCACTTATGTCAAGTTCTCCTTTGAATTGCCAAAATGGTCTAAAACAACAAATCGGATAGTAGAGCAATGGCATCGTCCTCATCATCTGAAAAGACTAAATTCCCTAGACTGGAAAAGCATGCCTTGGACACTCCCTGGATCCGTTCTTGGACTGAACAACTTCAAGGGAGTGAGCAAATTGAGTGGAAAATGAAATACCACATGGGACAAACTTTGTCCCTGTTAAATGTGCCAATTGATTGGAACATGATTGAGGCTTCCCTTTTGTTCTGGGATCCCCAGTTTTCGGTTTTCCGATTTGGGATCACGGAGTTGACACCTACAATTGAGGAGTTAGACCTACTCCTTAGGTTTGAGCACCGCGGGGAGCCAATCAAGCCAAACCTCAAAGATAGTTATAAGAATGAGGCCTGTAAATTCTTTGGCCTTTCGAGGCAAGAATTCCAGGCTTTTGGAGGTGAAACATCATTCACACGGGTCTCCAAGAAATTCCTGGCTGAAAAGATAAGGAACAAGAAGCAGGAAAGACCCCGTGTTTGGTGGGACACCTTCACCATTGTGGTCCTTGCATAGATTTTCTTTCCAACTGGGGGAGACAACATTAATTTGGCCCTCATGGAGGTTGTGGATCAACTCCTCTTAGAACGCAAACTCATGCCTTTAATTCTAGCTCAATTATATCACTCCTTAACTTCGTCGGCTAAGAACGGAATCAGAAAGTTCCAAGGCTGCGTTTCCATCTTACATATATGGATGCAAGACCACCTGAACGTAGCTGAACCTTGTGCTGCCAAATACGGGTTAGCCTGTGACTTTATCACCCACATGTCCAATAGAGAGATATGCCTAGACCTGCCCACTCGAGATGATTGGCTGAACCATTTCAGCCAAATAGATGGGAATCGTGACATCAGATGGTGGGGAACTTATGAGTATGATTACTCCCCCATCCTGGCCTTCAAGGACAAGAGATACCTCGCCTTAATTGGTCTCACTCATGCTGTGCCCTACTATCCGGTTAGGGTTTTAAGACAATTTGGGAAACCGCAGGGAATCCCCATTGTGGACAATGCGGCAGATTTGACAGGCCCACTCACAAAGCAGTTGAAGGAGAAATTATTGGCAGAATGGAGAACTACACGGATATATAGGGAAGACATATTCTTGAAGTGTAACCTTCGAGTGTATGAGCTGTGGATGGTGAGGAATTTTGGCCATGGCGGCGTCCCACCTCTCCAAACCGACATACCAGAGGACATCCCAGTTCCGTCCCCTGACATTTACTGGGATAGGGTAGCCGAACTGCAAGAGACCCACTCCCGTATCCATTTAGCTTATGTTTAATCGGAGCGGGAGAGTAGATAGGCTAATATAGCTTTGCAGGACGAAATGGAAGTCGTGCGCAAGCGCGCCGACGAGGACCGTCGTCTGTGGAATAAAATTCTGCATGCCTGGAGGAGGCAAGACGTGTCTTCCCATTATGATGATGACCCACCTAGTTAGACTTTGGCTGTGTTGTACTTTGATCTGGATTTTGATGTACTTTGATGTTGTGCCGAACCTGATGTTTCCCGAACCTGATGTTTCCCTTTTGAATTCTTTGAGTTGAATGTAGTTTGAATTGACATGAACATGATATAAGCAATGAATTGAGTTTGTAGTTCCTTTTGAAAAGTTGCCTTTTGGGTCTCCGACAGACCCCCTTTCTTTCTGATCATGCAGGATCACATTTCCTAGTCGCCTCAGACCCCTTTTCTTCAAACCAATCACCTTGACTAAATGGCATGAACAACTTGGCAGGTGTTTCTTAGAACACCCAAGAATGAGGTGATACCACACTTGAATATTTCTTTTAGACTTGGATTTAACAATCCTAATTGGTGGCGCCGGAAGCAGCCGACGGATGAATCGGAGACAGGCTTAGCTGAGCCCGGGTGTTGCTGTTTAGCTTACCCCCTGCAAAGACCCGACGCGGTCCAAAATTGGTGGCGCCGAAGCAGCCGACGGATGAGTCGGAGACAGGCTTAGGTGAGCCCGGGTGTTGCTGTTTAGCTCACCCCTTGCAGAGACCCGACGAGGTCCAAATCAAGGTTCCCTTCCCTTGTTGCTTTTATGCAGCTAAAATAGGTCAGCACTTTAGGGTTCTCTTCCCTAGCTGCCTTACAGTGGCTAAAACAGATCAGTCTTCAAAAACCAGGGTTCTCTTTCCCAGCCACCTCACAATGGCTAAAATAGATCAGTTTCATAGGGTTCTCTTTCCCAGTTGCCTATGGGTGACTAAAACAGACTAGTCTTCAAAAATCAGGGTTCTCTTTCCCAGCCACCTCACAATGGCTACAATAGATCAGTTTCATAGGGTTATCTTTCCCAGTTGCCTATGGGTGACTAAAACAGATCAGTCTTCAAAAATCAGGGTTCTCTTCCCAGTTGCCTACAGGTGACTAAAACAGATTAGTCCTCCAACCTCGGGGTCTCTTCCCTTGTTCTTTTAAGCAGCTAAACTAGATCAAAAAGCCAGTCTCAATTTGACCACGGCAAAGAGGGATTTGCATAAGAATCTACAAACAAGTTCTCTAAAGAAAAAAATTTTTTTTTTGAATTCAGTTAATTGTCAATAAATTGCACTAATGCTTGTTGAATGATCATTTGATACCAAAATTGCTCCCAAGAGCCCTTACTTGCTAAGATCACGCAGGCAACTCGATATGGATGCACAAGGAAATCAGGCACCTCCAGCACAACATGCAGCTGAGTCCAGTCAAGACCAAGTGATCAATGACCTAACACACAAGGTTGAAACCATGGGAACATTGATCCAGTCCCTTCTTGCAGAGATCAATGACTTGAAACAAGTTCCACTAGCCATTCATGTCGCTCCATAGCCATCGCCACCACCGCCACCGCCACAAGCAGAAGTGCCAGTTGCACCATTACCACCGTTCCACGTACACCCAGCACTAGTAGCACCACCACCTCCTCCGCTACAGCCAACTGCACCACTCGTACCACCCGTAGTCATCCCTGGCTACCCTGTTCAGCAACAAGAGCAGTTTGCACCTATGGCACCGATGCCTGCCCAGTTGGGGCAAGATGAAGAGGACTGGTATAGGGCACAGGAAGCACAGTTTGAGGTTCGCCTGGCAGCCATGAAAGAAGATTTACTAAAGCAGCTACAGCCGAGTACGGTAAAGAACGAGGCAACATTGGAGAACCTTTGCTTCTTCTCGAACATACAACTGCCACCTAAATTCAGGTGTCCGGAACTTCACTACTGTAAGACCCTGATTTTTGTGAGTTATTTATTTATTATTTAGTTATTTATTCTGATGTATAAACTGTGTTTATCAGGTTATTTTGTGGTTTGAGGGCTTAGCCCATACTCGTATGTACAGGCGTTATATAGCCATTTTTCTGAAAAAAATTATATTATGATTTGTATTAAAATATATATATAGATATAGCTTGGGCACTTGTTAACTTAAGTGGTCGGAACATGTAGGATGTTTTCAGTGGGCCGGCGTGCATGGGATCAAGGAAATGGGAGAAGGATCGAGCGGCGTATGTATCAAGGTAAATATACTAAAAATGGTAAGTAGGGTTTTGGGGTTTATGAGAATACGCTTATCATACTTACGGAAACATTATTGGTTAGTCTGATACTTGGAGCTCGGGAGAATCGGCTGGAGTGGCGACTAGGGTTCTGTGCTTGTGAAGAACCAGTATCGCGAGGGGTAAGAGAAGGGTTTCGGAGTTGAAGTTTAGTGGGTTCTTTCTCCCTGTTCGAGACGAATTGGTTGGGTAGTTTCTGGGTTCGCGTGCGTGGCCGAAGTGGTGATCGGCCGAGGTTTTGGGTATTCCGGAATAAGCGATTTCAGGTGAGTAGCACTGATTTACAACTGGGTTTTGTATTTGATGTTTTCGTGAGCTTATTCTGATGCATGGTTTGTATATTAAGTGATAGTATGAGTTTTCTGGTTTTTCTGGTTTTCGGGAAATGACATGAACAGAGTCTCCGGACTGAATTTTTATCTTTAAAAATAAAAGTGTTTAGATTAATTCCAAATATGGTTGGGAAGTCTCCTGGGAGTATTAGGAGTGTATTGGAGCAATTACAGACCTAAACAAACAGGCCAGTCTTGTAGATCTTGGAATAACAGAGAAACAAAAATCACAGGGGGTATCTGCCCACCTCGCGCTCACCGGCACTCACCTCAGAGGTAGGCGCCCCGTTAAACACGACCCACCGCCGAGCTCGCGCCTGGCTGGCGCTCAGCTCGCGCTCAGCAGAAAACTATGCGCTCATCTCGCGCGAATCTCGCGCGAATCTCGCGCCCACCTCACGCCCATCTCGCGCTCGGCTTTACCCCTTTTCTTCACCGCCGACCGGCGCTCACCTCGCGCCCACCTCAGGAAGTGAGCGGCAGACCTATTTTGCTTATTGAATTGGAGATTTGAATTAACTAAGGGTATTTGGGTTACTTGAGGATTAAACCACTTCACTATTCACTTGTTTGGGAACCCTGGGAATCTATTTTGCCTAGGAAACTATTAGAGGAAAATTGAGTGAATTTCTTAAAAGCTTTCAAGTTGAGTTTAGGTTGTTCATAAATGTTATGCCGGATACCAAACTACTAAGAGTTACTAGTTACATTTCCTCTGTTTCATACACTGTTTTGATTGAGGAATTATTCTATTTTGGTTTCACTGGTTTGGAAACTTTAAATGTATTGTAAAGATTTCCTTGGTATGAATGAATTGAGTTTTACTTTCATATGACTTGTGTTACGGAAATGAGAAAATACTGAATGTACTTGAGGTACTGCTTGGTCCAGAGGGACAGGTGATACATTGTGATGAGTTTTACATGATATGAAATGAATGGTTTTTCTTTGATATTGGTATTGAGATTATACGATGTTTTACTGTTTTGGTCTAGCTTGTCCTGGATCCAGATGTTTAAGCTTAGTAATGTGATGTTATTGTTGGTTGTTGGAATTGCATGGCCTTGTGTGTTGCCACGACCGGTGTAGAGCAGCCAGAAACCCTGAGTAGGCCTGGTTGTCAATGCAGAAACTCGGGGAGTAGGCCTGCATTGGATGACGAAACCCTGAGTAGGCCGTCATTTAAGAGTTCCGAAACCCTGAGTAGGCCGGAACTGTGTACATGGAGGTGTGGAGTGTCTACTTGGCATGTTTAATTTATCAACTAAACGATAGTCCTGACATTGACCAATCGATGTGTTACCGTACTTAACTGAGATGTGATTTGTTTGATTGGAACTAGTCTTGAATTTCGATTTGAGAATTGATGTTGATTGTTTAACCGTATTCAGTGTTTTGTCGATGCATAGTTTAAATTGCAATCAACTATTTCTGCATGCATGTGCTACTCGCTGAGATATTCGTATCTCACTCTGTTGTTTGTCTTGTTTGTTTTTCAGACACTCGTGGTGAGGCGATTTCTGGGGTAGATCCTGCTGAGGCTTATAGGGAGGAGAATTACTATTACCTTCCTTAGACCTGTAGGTTATCTGTTCTGAACTTGAGAACTTTGAATAAATTGAGATGTATTAAAGTTTAATTGGGGTTGAACCATACGAATCTAGTTCAGTTTAAATGTCACAATTTTGCATAAATGGAAATGTGCACTCTGTCAGGTTATAGCTATATGATTATCCAGCGATCATAAATTGATTAACGATCCTTGCCTAACCTCCGTGAGACGTGTTATATCTTTATTGAACAACACGGATCCGGGGCGTTACAACTACTTTGATGGTACAGGCTGCCCTCTAAATCACTTAAGGTCGTATTCTGGTGACATGTGCCAATACGCGAAAGACGAAAAGATTATGGTGCAGTTCTTTCAAAAGTCACTAACTGGGGCAGCTTACTCGTGGTTCCTGAGTATTGATAAAGCAAAGGTTAAGACTTGGAACAACCTTGCAGCAGCATTCCTCCAACAATTCCGCCTAAATAGTCAGATGGTAAAGACAAGGGCCGAATTGCAAAGGTTGTCGAAGAAGAACCAAGAGACCGTGAGAGACTATGCCAAGAGGTGGAAAGAATTAGCAGCGTTGGTCCAACCTCTTTTACTAGAGCAATAAATGACGTCCTTGTTTATTGCTTCACTGGGACAGCCATTCTTTACTTTGCTACTGGGGCAGAGTTCTTTGAATTTCAATGATTTGATCCTGACAGCAGATAGAATCAAAGACGCCGTGAGAGCAGGAAAGATAGACGGTAGTGGAAAGAGTGCAACCCAGAGAAAGCCAATGGGAAGTCAAGGTTACAGGAATCAAGGGCAAGAACTGAAGAGAAATGAAGGTCAAGTTGTCAGTTATGTGTAGCCAACACACCCATACCACGTGTCTTAGGGACCTATAGCAACAGTACCACAGAACTTGGGACAGATGGTGGCACCAAACTAGGGACCCCCCAGGAGAACTAGAGAAGAGATGGAAGCAAGGCTAAGGAGGGTGTTTACCCCACTTCCATATTCTCCAGCAGAACTGTTACCAACACTCTTGAAGGGGAGATATGTACAGCTAAAATCTCCAAATCTCAAGATGACCATGGCAAAGGGTTACAACCCTACAGAACGGTGTGAATACCACTCTAGGGCACCAGGGCACAGTACCAACCGCCGCTAGGATCTAAGGCGACATGCAAGACCTCATTGACTAGAAGCGCCTCACGGTTGATCCGCCAGCACAACCGGCGCCAGCCCCAGCAGCTGGTGTAACCACTAATCCTCTCCCGGACCACTCCAAGGCCTCCACAAGTAAGACAGCGAATCACATCAGTATCAGTAGTATGCAGTTTGACCCTTCTATTCTGATTGGGCAGCCAGGACAAATAGTAGGTGTGCACTTCCAATATGGGTCGACAAGCAGGAAATGAATATTGTGGAGGGAGGAGGCAATGCAAGGAATCCGCCACATCTCCCTCGGGTGCACCTTCACCCTGAAATCAACATCTAACACCTCCTTCCCTCACCCATACCCAACCTAAACCTATCTGCCCCTCCTGTCCCGCCATTGTACATCACTATAAAAGACCCGGCTAACAGTCCTTTCAACATAGGAGACCTTCCCATATCAGAACCCACAGTTATCCCACTTGAACCACCTACCTTGAACCTTTCAACACTTAACCTCGAACCCCCAACATACCACACAGTCCCTCTTCTCTATACCATTGACCCCGTCTATTACCAAACCATATACACTAAAGCTGAGGTCGACCGGATCACCTGATCTGGTCGATACGTCAACACTGACTCACCACCTGTACCCGAGGGAGAGACAGAAGAAGAAAGGAAGAGGAGAGAAAAGGGGAAGGAAGTGGCAGTTTAGAAGCCACAGACCCAGAAAGGCAAGGGCAAAGCATCTGAGGAAGAGATCACTGACCTACATGACAACATTCATATACCTGAGTACGACCTCTTCCAACAGCTCAATAAAATACTAGCGCAAATCTCCATCATGCGTCTCCTTGTGGACTCAATCAAACACAGATATGCTTTGATGAAAGTCCTCGCAAATGCACATGTACCTAAAGACACTCAGCCGGAACAGTTGGAAGCTATCATTTCCCAAATCATGGCACCAAAGGCCATCTCTTTTTCAGCTAAAGACCTGCCGCTAGAAGGATGCGATCATATTGAACCTCTGTACATCACTGTCAAGTGTTGTGATATGATATTGAAAAGAGCTATGATAGACAATGGGTCTGCCTTGAACATCTATCCGATAAGGACTTTTCGCAGTCTACAGCTTGATTCCTCCCGCATTAAGCCGAGTGTCCACAATGTCAGAGGATTTGACAACTCGAAGAGGGAATCCCTTGGGGAGGTCATTTTGACCATAATTATAGCTAAAAAGCCCTTCACCCTTGTGTTTGAATTGATGGACATCAATGCCTCCTTCAACCTGTTGATCGGACGACCCTGGTTACATTATGCTAGAGCAGTACCTTCTTCTCTACACAAGATGGTAAGGTTCATTTTGGGAAATGAGCTAATAACAGTGCATGCCGAGGATCACAGAGAATTTGAGAAGCTAGGAGTACCCTACATTGAATATGACTTGCCCACTTCACTGAACTTCCAAGCTATGGAAATGATAAATGTAGTCAATGTCCCTGAACATGAAAGGAAGCAACAATCCAGGAAAAGAAAGAGAAATGCAGTATTTGGTGCTGCTGAATGCGCCGACTGGGGATTGCGGGCAGGAGAAGGATTAGGCTGTTATAAGCAAGGAGTGAAGACGGCCATGCAAGTATCAGAGAAGATAATCAGATTTGGAATTGGCTATGACCCAATGCCAGAGGATTATGCAAGACTTTTTGGGAGGCAATCGGAACGGAAAAGTGTTAGGATGGAAGGAAGGGAACCAGAGTGGCCTATCTGCATGCATGGAGACTTGTACAAGATCTTCACAAATCAGGCATTGAGGGCAGCCAACTCGCTAGAGAATGTAGTTGCCCATGGATGGGGTGATGAGTTCTCACTTTCACAGGAGAGAGATGAGGACAACCTGGAAGGGATAGCACAGATGTTTTCGGAAGAACCATCCGTTCTGGACTCGATGGAGATGGTCTTGGAAACTGAAATACCATCCCCTGACTGGTCACCCGAAGGCTTACTGGAAATATTTGAAATGAATGAACAAGTTGCTGAACCGCTGCCACCTACTATTGTACCGCTGCTCACTGATTTCATGATCACCACTGAGGAAATCCCACTATGTGCTCCTGCCAAAGGATCCAAAACTGAAGACAATTCGGATGTCTACATTTGTGTGATCAGTAATGAATCCCAAAGCAGTGAGGAAGTCTAGGGGCCATGGCGCCCGATGGAATGTGGATGGCTCAATGAATCTCCATCGCCTCCTCGTAGGGAAGGAATGGGTGAGTTTGGAGGATTGGCACAGATGTTTCAAGGCATGCCACATGTCTTACAACCACCTGTCGAAGTTCCAGAAGTCCATCCCCAGAGGTCTGCTAAATGGCCTCCTGATTGTATGACTTCAACAAACTCGCCCCCACGGATCCCTATTGCTATACCTCCGCCGGCCCTCACTGACACACCATTGCAAGAGTTTGACCGGTCACAGCACGTCGCCCTCACCTCTCCCTCACATGGGGTGCCCATGTGGTTCGGTGCTCATGATATCTCGATCCAAGGAGTGCCACCATCCACTGCCATCTTCATTGACATATCTGACTCAGAAGAAAGTGAGGATGAGCCTGCCTATGCAGTTGATGTGATCATCTACCTGTCGAGCGATGAAAGCGACCTAGAGGAGTTCGTTGGTATGGTCAAAGTGGGCGATGCTGAACTGAAGATGAATGCAGTTGAAAAAGAAGATGTTGAGCCACTTAAGAACTGGAGTTCCACCCCTTTTGCAATCAGCAAGGCTGACCTTCTGCAGGGAGTTCCCACCACATCTTTTGATGCTTTTGTTGTAGAGAACTCTGCTCTTTTCAATGAATATCTTAATCAGTTCTTCTATTTGCATGTGTCTAAAAATGAAAGTAAAAGCAAACATAACCATGCTCAACCCTGTAATCCTAATGTTGATCTCGACGCACACCCGAATGGGCCGAAGCACGATGTTAGCACCTGATTTTTGCACCCCCAAAATAAAGAAAAATGAAAAGTCAAACCCTGAAAGGGCCAAAAAATTGACTTCTTGATTCAAGTGAATTTGACCATCAAAATTTATCTCACTAAAAAGAGCATTTCGACATGGTTCCAACGCAACTGAGTTTGCTGGAATCGGAGTCCGAATGAAAAAGTTATGAGCTGGTCAAACTTTTGGGGAGCGAAAAGATTGACTTTTTGCTCGACCCCAATTCAGCTGCAAAAATTGATAAATGGTTCCGAGCCGATTCCAACGGCACTAAGTTTACTGAAATCGGACACCGGATGAAGAAGTTATGGGCAGTTGAAGTTTCAGAAAACTGCCCATGTGGCAAAAAAGCAGCAAAAAAGGGAATAAACCAATAAAATAAATAAAATAAATGTATTTATTAATATTTTAATAAAGGGAATCTCGCTTTATAATAAAATAATCGGAAAAATCAAACAAAATCTTGCAAAAAATCGAATTGAATAAAGGTTTGAAATCCAAACATTTTAAAAACGTGCTGGCCCGTATTTGAAATACGGGCAGGGCATGCCCGTACTTAAAATACGGGCAAGATTCTAGAAAGGGACACGCGTCATCGTACGGCGGGACACGCGTCCCGTACGGCAATAGCTGGCGGATTCGCGAGATTTGAAAATGTGCGTTTTTCCCCCGTATTTGAATTACAGGCAAGGCACGCCCGCATTTGAAGTACGGGCAAGGCATGCCCGTATTTCAAATACGGGCATGACCCTTTTTTCCTATAAATAAAGAGGCCATCCCCCTCATTTCAACAAGCCTGATCTTAAGGCCTCCACCCCCCTCTCTCCCTTTCTGTTACCACGTCCAACCTCTGTCCAAGTGCTGCCACCCCAACACCCAAACCTTCTTTAATACCCAAAATACCCTTGTATACTTAAAACTCTCCATTTCTTGCCTTCATGCATAAACCACCTTCCCAACCTCTTCCCGATTCATCCTAATAAAATTTGGAGGACGCAAAAGCGCTGCTCAAATTGTCGGAGGACCATAACACCAACCAAACAACTAATTACATTGTAAGTATCCTCTTCCTCTAAATTAAGTGAATTTTGATTTTATTTCTCTCTTCCTCACTACCTCTTTTCGTTTTTATATTATTTCTAACATGTTTTGAGTGTTGTATATAATGAGGAATTGCATCCAAAAGTAGTCATTCTTATGCAAAAAAAAGAGGAGGTGATAACAAAGGGTTATCAAAAATGTTTCAAAAAAAGGAAACTTGACCCCATTTGGTCACCATTACGGGAAGAAGATTGAAGACCCTTTTGAACATCTGATGTCCCCTGTAAATTGCCCCTTTCCCATTCCTAAAAATTGATGGTGAATAACAGAGGAAGGATCTTGCTTACTCAAAGAACAAAAGAAGGAAAAAGATGGTCATTTGGAGCAAAAGAAGAAAATGTAGTATATTGAAGGAGCTAGAACCATCATAGAGGTCGCCAGAGCACCCAAGGAACACGCCGGAACGGATCCCAAGCGAAATCGGCAACAAAAATGCAAAACTGGATGTGCCCGTAAACTCAGAACTGTTCAGGCATGCTCGTATTTGCTTCACGGGCGAGCCCGAACCGAATTACATTTACGGGCAAGGGCAGCCCGTATAACAAACACGGGCCAATGTAAATATAACTTAAAAAATATAATTTTAGGCCCGGTTGGACCCACTCCGACCTGAATCGGCTTGACCCGACCCTGTAAGGCTATTTGGGCTATTTTAGTCCATTAGTAGACCATGGGCCTAGAAGGGCCCACCAAGATCACCTTGGGCCCACCTAAGGGGCCCACCTTTAACTGGCCTATACTAGGCCCGTTTTCAACAAATGGGCTCCAGGCCACTTGATCTTTGGCTAATGGGCTCATTCCAAGCCCATCAAGCCCAAATAAAAATGTAAATAAATAAAGTTTAAATAAATAACCAAATGGGTTACCCAATAACCCAACTGGGCCCCAGGCCTAATCATGGCAACCCACGGGTCTTCCAATGGGACCCGGATTCGACCCACTTCACTAAATAAGAAGATAAAATCAAAATAAAAGGGACCCAAATCTTCAAAGGGCCCAGCCATACCCAATAAATAGCATGCTGGTCTAGGAAGGGTGAGATTGACTCAAAAACCAGGGAGACCCGAGGGACCCGTCATACCGACAGGGCGGGCCGGGGTGTCTTCAGACTTCCCCGGACGTAACCGAGGACTTAGCCAAAACTCTGAAAAGCCGCAGACCAGACTTAGACCCGGATAGGGCAAACACCGTGTCTACCTGCACCTCTCAGGAAGTGGCGACTCCGAAAGTCCCGAGGCACGCACGAACACAACGTGTGCCCCGTGTGCGATCCAGATTTAGGTGAGCACACACGAGATAGGCAATAAGGTTATAACAGAAGCAACTGCAAACCTTGGCATTAAAAAATCAATTGAACATGCAGAAATAATAATGAAAGAGCACAATCAAGTGCTTAATGCAGAAAAAGAGCAAAACCTTAATAGGCTAGACAGGGTCATATGTCCGCTACAGGAAAATGATTTAGACATCGTCCCTGATGTAGACCAGGACAAGTCTTTTGAGTATAAGGACGACGATGAATCATTGGAGAACCCACCTGAAATCCAGCTCGCCTTGGAGAGGCACGAAAAAGGTCTCTAGGCTAATATTGAGGAAACTGAACCTGTTAACATAGTTGAACCAGCACAACCCAAAATTCTTCAAATCGGTAAAAAGCTGTCTCAAACATTAAAAAAGCATATGATTGATTTTTTAAAATCTTACTCTGACGTGTTTTCATGGTCGTACGAGGATATGCCCGGATTAGACAAGGACCCATCGGTTACCAACAAAGCCTGAGGCCACTCCCGTGAAGCAAAAGCTCAGACGTATGAAGCCGGAATGGGCCCTAAAGATCAAGGAAGAGGTCACCAAATAGCTAGATGTTGGGTTCTTGTAAGTGGTTGACTACACGGATTGGTTAGCCAATATTGTGCCAGTCCCGAAGAAAGATGGAAAGGTCAGGATGTGTGTTGACTACCGAGATTTAAATAGGGCAAGCCCGAAGGACGACTTTCCATTGCCACATATTGATGTTTTGGTCGACAACATGGCGACGCATTCGGTGTTATCATTTATGGACGGATTCTCTGGTTACAACCAGATAAGGATGGCACCTGAAGATATGAAGAAAACATTATTTATCACACACTGGGGCACTTATTGTTACCGTGTAATGCCGTTCGAACTTAAGAATGCGGGCGCAACATATTAGCGTGCAATGACTCTATTGTTCCATGACATGATGCACCAGGAGGTGGAGGTGTATGTGGATGATATGATTGCGAAGTCAAAAGAGGAAGAAGATCATTTGGTGAACCTTAGAAAGCTGTTCGACAGACTCAGAAATTTTAAGCTCAGACTCAATCCAAATAAATGCGTATTTGGAATTACCTCGGGAAAGCTACTTGGTTTTATTGTTGGCAAGCGCGGGATTGAAGTTGACACCGCCAAAGCAAAGGCGATTCTGGAAATGCCACCCCCGTCGACAGAAAAAGAAGTTTGAGGTTTCCTAGGCAAATTGCAATACATCAGTTGGTTCATTGCACAGTTGACTCCTGTGTGCGAACCGATATTTAAATTGCTAAAGAAGGACAACCCTGTGGTCTGGAATGAGGACTGCCAGAAAGCTTTTGATAAGATCAAGGCATACCTGATGAATCCACTAGTGTTGATCCCTCCAGTGCCAGGGCGACCATTGATCATGTATTTGACTGTTTCTAAAACGGCTATAGGGTGCGTGTTAGGACAACATGATGAAACCGGAAGAAAGGAGCAAGCGATCTACTATTTGAGTAAGAAGTTCACCGACTACGAGACAAGGTACTCAATGCTTGAAAAAACGTGTTGTGCCTTAGCTTGGGCAGCACAGAAACTCCGACATTACCTGCTTAGCCACACAGTCCTACTCATTTCAAATTTAGACCCATTGAAGTACATCTTTGAGAAGCCAATTTCGACTGGAAGGGTAGCAAGGTGGCAGGTCCTGTTATCTGAGCATGACATTGTTTACACAACAAGGAAGGTGATAAAAGGACAAGCAGTAGCAAACCACCTCGCCTCACATCCTTTGCCAGATTATCAACCGCTTCTGACACATTTCCCGGATGAAGATGTGATGTGTGCAGAGTCGATGGACGAGATAGATAAAACTAAGTGGAGAATGTTCTTTGATGGGGCAGTCAATATCAATGGAAAAGGAATTGGAGCTGTGCTAGTCTCCCCAGAAGGTGTCCATCACCCGATAGTGGCTAAACTCTTGTTTGATTGCACTAATAACATGGCAGAATATGAAGCATGTGTATTAGGCTTGCGAGCAGCGATCGAGATGCATATACGAGAGTTGGAAGTATTTGGAGATTCAAGCCTCATTATCTATCAAATAATTGGAGATTGGAAGATGAGAGACTCAAAACTAGTTCCATACCAAGAACTGATCAAAGAACTGGAAGAGCAGATTGAGAGTGTGACATTCAACTATATGCCACGAATCAAGAATCAGTTTGTTGATGCCTTGGCAACACTCGCTTCCATGATGAGCATAACGGACAAGTCCCTAGTGCAGCCTCTAGAGATAGAGGTGCGATGCCCGCCAGTGTATTGTTTCAATATTGAAGAGAACAAGCCTGAGGATGAACCATGGTATGCAGACATTGAGAGATACCTGAGAGACAGAACTTTGCCAAAGGGTGCCACGGCTGCAGAGAGACGAACTATACAGAGGCTTGCAGGGTAGTACTTTCTCAGTGGGGATAGAGTCTACAAGAAGTCATTCAACGATTCACTACTGCTATGTGTTAAGGAGGATGAAGCTCAAAACTTGATCAATGAGGTACACGGAGGTTTTGTGTGGCGCGCACATGAATGGCCACATGCTTGCAAGAAAAATCCTAAGGATGGGTTATTACTAGATGACGATGGTGATAAATTGCTACACCCATGTTCAGAAGTGCCATCTATGTCAGGTCTAAGTAGATAACATCTATGCACCACCAAACACATTACACTCCATGACCTCACCGTGGCCATTTGCTATATGGGGAATTGACATGATAGGCCAGATTCATCCGAATGCCTCAAATGGGCATCGATTCATCTTGGTTGCGATTGACTACTTCACCAAATGGGTAGAAGCCATGTCCTTTAGAGAGGTGAAGAAGTCCCATGTCTTGAAGTTCATCAAGAACAACATCGTGTGCCGCTACGGTGTGCCTGAAGCTATCATCACGGACAATGCGATGAATCTAAATAATAAAGATATGGACAAGATGTGTGAAGACCTAAAGATCAGACATTTGAACTCCACAACATATTGGCCTAAGATGAATGGGGTAGTAGAGGCCACAAACAAGAATTTGAAGAAAATACTGGAGAAAATGGCAATTACTTACAAATACTGGCACGAGAAGTTACCCTATACACTGCACGCGTACCGAACATCAATTAGAACCTCAACTGGGGCAAGTCCTTTCTCTCTGGTATATGGAATGGAAGCAGTTCTTCCCATGGAAATACAGATCCCTTCACTCCGAATCCTCAAGGAAGCCGAGATTGACGACGTTGAATGGGAGCAGTCCATATTTGACCAGCTTCAGTTATTGGATGAGAAAAGAATCAAAGCATTGTGTCATGGTTAGCTCTATCAACAAAGAGTGGCATGGGCCTACAATAAGAAAGTAAAGCCACGACACTTCAAGGTGGGAGACCTTGTGTTGAAAAGAATCTTTCCTCACCAAGAAGACAACAGAGGAAAGTTCAAGCCAAACTACGAAGGGCCATTCGTAGTTCACAAGGTTCTGTCCAGAGGAGCACTAATCCTACAAGAGATGGACGGAGCCATTTTCCTTGAGCCAATAAATGCAGACGCTGTCAAATTATACTACGCTTAGGATCACCCTGATTGAGAAATGAAGAGAGGCCATTTTAACTTTCCCTTAAACTATAAATCCCTTCGAGCACCTTGAAGTCTTTAACTCTAGTTAGACACCTTTGAGCCTTAATAAATTCTTTCAACCCAACACATGTGTTCTACACAACAAATTGGGCATTCCTGGAGAATAAAACCCAATAAAAAAAAAGAAGAAGAAAAAGAAAAAAAAAGGAAAAATTTGGATAACGAGTATCCAACGAAAAAACAAAGAAAAATGAAAAATCAGGTTGTAAGCCCCAAAACCAATAAGAGGTAGAAACACTGTACAATAAACTCAAAAAAAAACTCTCAACAAATCAAGCCTTTTGAGCCACTTGTCCCTTTTTTTTTTATAACATGGGACCTGGCCTACATTTCGTCCTATCTTTAAGACCTCTTGAATCCCAAGAAGGATGATCTTGGCAAAAATCCAGTTTGCATTGGTTGGTGATGACAGGATCCATGGCTTCGAGAAAGGTCGGACACAGTGAAAACCCGAAAAGGGGCGCTGCGTGCAAAAATGACCAGTCGTGGTAAAAAAAAAAAAAGAACAAGGGAAATAGCATCAAAATGTTCAAGTTTGGATTGAGCAGAGCAGAAAACAAGATGAGTCGGAAGCAAAACAGAGCGGTGAATTAAGAAAATCTGAGAGATACCAGGGATGAACAAAGTGAAGTGGAAAGGGGTCAAACCGGTAGACTGCGTTTGAGTCAAAGCACCACCGGCCTGTGATGGCAATGTTACTGAAAACACCAAGCACCCTTAGTCCCGTCTGATCCTGGGACCAATCATCTCGGAATTGCAAACACTTGCATACACTAACACATCTGCTTTTCTTCTGCTTATCTTGGCTTAACCGTTTTTGAAATAATTTCAATTTGTGTTGCTAATCTAAGTATACAAGGTTCATGATCTAGATAAAAGGCCCCTATCTCTGTAGCGGGCAATGATCAGGAAAATGAAATCAAAAAGATTTTTTGATGATACTCCCCAACGGGTCACAACTGAAAGCTGCTCTCTTATTTAGGAACAATCAAACAAGAGAAGGAAAAAGTGGAAAAGAAGACTCCTATCAACAAATCCCCAGCATGGTCTCTTCCAAAAGATGAAGTGCCTCTCACTCCAGAAGTACTCATGGCTCGACCCAAATGAACCGGTGGAAAGAAGGTAGGAACCCTCCCAAGGAAAGAGGAACATCTCCCGTCAAATCCCCAGTGGAGATCTATCGCCTAGGGAATGAAGCCTAAGATGAGAAGGACGTAAAGCAGCACCGGAGCAACGGCCAACAAGAGAAAGGATGGCATGAAGAAGATCGGTAAAGGGCTCTTCCCAAAAATTCCCTAGCAAAGTCATCTTGGAACAGAAAGAAGTCTCACCCAAAGCAGGAAAGGAATCATCCCGACAAAGAAGACCTGAAGAAGAAGGAAAACGAAAGAAGCTTTCAATGCCTGAAGAAACAGAAAAAGAAATTGTGGGCGAAATCCGCCCTCATGTTGTAATATTTTATTTACCACTTCTGTAAATAGAGTAGGTTAGGTGTACGAGCTCCTTGATGTGTAGAACATCAGTAGTTCTTCAAAACCTTTCAACAAAAAAAAAACAAAAACAAAAACAAAACAAAAAAAAAAAAACAAACAAACAAACAAAAACAAAAAAAAACAAACAAACAAAAAAAAGAAAAAAGAAAATTCAAAGAGAGCTTAGAAAGACCATTAGGGTAATCACACCCCTGGAAGCACTTGAAAAATCCAAATCTGACAAAAAGTAAGAAAGAACCAAGAGATGCATCCTCATTGAAATTTGGGAAATTGAATCAACTTGAAAACTCAAAACCAATGTACCGACATTAAAGCAATGCACGGGCACCCCAAAACCTGAAAGATGTGCAAAGTGTCACTTATTTTTTGAAACCTGGAAAAGGTGCAAAGCATCGCCTATTTCCAAAAACCAGAATCGGGAAAAGTACCACGCACGTAAAAAGCTCGCGCTAGGTGCTTTATCCCACAAACAAGAAATCAACTCAAAGCTCTCAGATGGAAATGAGGAATGCAAAATTTGGGCTCCTTTTTTACCTTTGTCGTTCGTCAACGAGTGACTCCGACAAAGGGGGCCAGCTATAAGCACACAAGTTTTGTTCGAACCAAAAAGTGCTAAACACAGCAAAACCCTAAGCAAGCTGAAACAAAGAGCTAAAAATTTGTCATTTTGTTAGAAGCTGATTTAGCTAGTAACCCTTGCACCATTGAAAAGTAAGCTTCGATACGATTCCAACGCAACTAAATTTGCGTGAATCGGAGTTCGAACAATAAAGTTATGGCCAAAACAGTTTGAATGGCATTTTCGTAAATTTATAAGATTTGGTTTGCCATGTGACAAACCTGTATGTCTCAAGTTTGTCATTGAGCAGCAATGTGTAAAAATAAAAATGAAAACAAAAAAATAAAAGAAAATAAAAAGAAAATAAAAAAAAGAATAAAAGGTATAAAAAATGAAATAAAAAGAAAAAATAATAAATATAATAGAAAAGAAAAGCTAATAAAATAAGAAAAAGAAATAAAATAAAAATTTTAAATAAAAAATTTAGATAAAGGAGGGGCGGTTTGCCCCTCCTTATCTAATGGGGATTGGAGGGAAGGGAGGTGACCCACGTGGGCCTGCCTCCCCTCCCCCATCTCCTTCTCCCTTCTCTGTTAAAAGAGAAGGGAGGGGACGATTTACAGAAAAAAGGGACGAACAGGGGGACCAAAAAAAGGAGGACGAACAGAGATTAAAGAAAAAAAAACAGACGAGAAAAATAAAAGGTGGGTGAGAAAATCTGGTGAGGTTAAAACAAGGGTCTGAGAGTTTAGGGAGGGGTCGTCTGCAACAAAAAAGAAGAGCAGTTTCAAGGCTCCCAAGCTTCCATTAAGCTAAGTACCAACTCTTGTGGATCTTCTGTGGTGAGTTCAGTAACCTGTAGAGACCATCTTTAGATCTAGAATTAGGAGAAGAAATTAAAATCATGTATTTTCTTTCCTCATCAATTATATTGTTCACCTAAAAAGACTAAATCTACTTAAATTCAGAGTATGTTGTGGTTTGAGGAAATTGCCCGAACATGGAATTGGAATGTGAGATATGTGCATGGTAGTGACCAGAAAACATGGGGTATGGCTTTGTTATAAGTAAGTTTATTTCTTAGAAACGGACAAGGATAGATTTTACATTAACTTGCAGGTCTGTATTTTTTTTAGAAAGTAGCGACCACATTGTTTGCAGGTCTGTATTTTTTTTAGTCTTTTACTTTACATTAACTTGTTTTCAATTCTTTTGGTTTGGGTTTTGCTTTCACTCAAGTTGCTTGAACCTGCCATGCTCACAGCACACATCACGAATAGTGATCATCCACAATGGTACAGCTCCAACCAAGGTGGGTCAACACCCACGTTCATATACTTGCTTGTGAGGATTCCATTCCTCAAGTTCTCTTTCTTTTATTCATTTATTATGAATTAGTTGTTTATACTACTTACTCTACAATATCACACTTAAATAGGCATTCTTAAGGTGTCGTTTTAGCTTGTACAATACCTGTAGAACAAAAACAAAAACAGAAAAAAAAACATGAAAGAACCAAAATAAATAAATAAAAGATGAAGAACAGCAAACGGCCAAACCCAACTTCATGAAGTGGATGAATAGTTGTTCTTTGGTTTCTCTTTTATTCAAATAAAAAAGGGGTAGAAGATTTGGCTCGAATTTTGGATTGAAACAAGGTGATTTCCAGAAATTTTCAGACATTTTTAAACCTCCAAAGATGATGGAAATCCTCCCCATTTCAAAGCAATTGGTATTTAAGGAGACAAAGGATCAATTTTCTTATTTTTTCGGATTTTTTGTGTGGCTAAAACAGTGATCAAAACCCAAGCTGAAACTTGCTTCAACGTACATGGCCTGGTGCATTTAATTTTTAAATTTGATGAACAGTGGGGCCATTTTGTTATTTCGAAAAGTCCATGGTTAAAATAAAATTTCAAGTTTTAATTTAAACCATGTTTTTCAAGTTTTCATTTCCAATTATCCCCTGTTTATATTTTTTACTCAATTTCTTCATTTTAGTAGCTTTTTAAGTGCAACTTTTTATGGTGTTTATCATTTTGAGCCCTCTATAATGTAAATTAGTGGTTTTTGTTAAATCCTAGCATATGAAAATGACCATTTTGCCCCTGGAAGAAAATTGGGTCTTTTGATGGCCCGAATCAAATTAGAACTTAATGGGGGCTTTCCAATATTACGTTTCTTACTTTATGTGCTCTATACTGTGAATTGATGGTTTTCTGAGAAATAACATATGAAAATGACCATTTTACCCCTGGGAGAAAATTGGGTCTTTTGATGGCCCGAATCAAATTAGAACTTAATGGGGGCTTTCCAATATTACGTTTCTTACTTTATGTGCTCTATACTGTGAATTGATGGTTTTCTGAGAAATAACATATGAAAATGACCATTTTACCCCTGGGAGAAAATTGGGTCTTTTGATGGCCCGAATCAAATTAGAACTTAATGGGGGCTTTCCAATATTATATCTTTTACTTTATATGCTCTATACTGATTTTTTTTAGGAATAGCATATGAAAATGACCATTTTGCCCCTGAAAATGAAATCGGGTGTTTAGATAGGTCTTTTATAAAATAAAATAAAAAAAACCTCATGGGCTTTCTGTTGAGCCCACCCAAAAGAAAAAGAAATAAAAAAATCAAAAAAAAAAAACAATAGTCCATTGTTTCGATCTCATGTTAATAACCTAGACTTTTGTATTGCTGTCGTGGGCCTAAACAGGCCTAATTTTAGGAAAAGCCCGCATACAAATTAGTTGAGTCAACTCGCCCAAATTTCAACTCATCGGAACCCTCTATCTAGCGGGGTAATTCAAGGTGTCTACGGATTTCCCTGGGTTACAACTGAACCCCTTATCCAAAGTCTCTGGGTAGACCATGCACATAAATCAAAAATCGAAAATTGGGTGACTGTTCACACCCTTAACAATGAACAGTGGCGACTCCTCAAAACCAACGAAAAACCCACGGAAAGCCGGGCACCAGCATCGTGCGCCCCATGTGCGCACATACATTATCAAGAAATATACTAGACTAAAGAAATAAGAATCCATTCAATTAGTTAACTATCAGAGTGCGGAACAAGTATGTACGGAAGTGTAGTCTAAAATCCTCAAATACCAATATAGTTAACCATCAACATTAATATTAAAGTCTGGTAAAAGTAAAAGGTCACTAATCTCTCATCTCTCTAATACATCAAACCCAAATGAAATATAATAATCTTATAAAGTAACGAAATCCATGACAATTCACAACCTCAGACAATATCCGGGTAATAGTAATCCTCCGGTGAATACTCAGCTATCTCTCCCTGGAAATCAATACTATGATCCCCCTCTCGCGTATCAGCTGAAAAATGAAATAAAAGTAGGGTGAGATACGAATATCCCAGTAGGTAACACATGCATGTTTAAACAGTTAATATAAGTAAAATAACAGTTCATGCACGTGTGCGCGCGTGGGAAACGCGGCACGGGAAAATTCGGAGTCGCCACCGCCTGATGGGGTGCAGGCGGACACCTGGGTGCCTAATCCTGTCTATTAGGGCTTTTGGTCTGCGGCTTGAGATTCTAAGTCTGTTCTAGGTTGTGGTCCGGGGAAGTCCGTAGACACCCCGGTCCACCCCGTCGGATGACAGGTCCCGTGGGTTCCCTGGTTTGAGTCAGCTTCTATTGGTCTCACCTGATTCCTAATCCGATATGTAATTTGGTTAAGTCTGGCGGGACCACCTGAGTGGTGTGGGTCCCTTTAGTTGCTTTTATCTTGATTACTTAGGTGATCTGAGTCTGGTTGGGTGGGCCCCGTTGGAAGGCCCACGGTATCCTTGGTGGGCTTAGTCAAGCCCGTGCACCCTTGTGGACCTCAGTCTAGCCTGAGAGGTCCTTTGGGCTTTGGTTAGTTCAATTGATTTTACTTTAAGTTCAGATTTGAAGATTAAGTGTTTTTCATGCACAAGTGGGCCGGACCGGTTTGGGGGCCCCTAAGGTGGGCCCACATGGTGTCCAAGTATTTTTTATTGGATTTATCTTTTTAATTTTGCCAAAGTGATTTGGACACTGGGCTTGGGGCCCGCAGTCCAAATCTGGGCTTGTAAGCCCAAGTTACCGGAAGTTAGGGTTTGTACCCTTCCTTGGTTCGGTTGGTGGGCTTTGGCGGGTCCGGTAGGCTCTTGCCCTTGGTTTCGGCCAAACCACGCAATTCATGCATCAATTTCGCATAACAAGGCTCGGGTGGGCCGCATTGGGTTTGGCCCGCCCGGTTCAAATTGTTCATTTTACTTAAGTTATTTTATGGCATGCTTTGGTGTTTATTGGGCTGGGTGGGCCCCGTTGGAAGGCCAACTGGAAGTCAAGTTGGACCAGGAGTCCAAGTCCCACATTGGGTTTCCGGGTGACCCAGAAACCCTATTGGTTTATCCGGTTCAGTTCGAAAATATCATTCACATCTAGCAACAATCACAGAAAAAAAACACAAAAAAGGGTGGGCGCAAGGCTCGCGCGAAGGTGCGCACGAGCCTCGCGCGAGCTTCGCGGATACTCGATGCTCTCGGTTTTCTTTCAAACTCCATTTCTGAGCTGATTTTAAGGTCTGTAACTCGTTTTTTAGGCTCTGTAAGCCCCCCCAGGTGCTCCCCAGACTCCCAAGAGACACCTGAACATACCCGAAAATTAATCTAACCTAACTTGTGAGAATCAAATCTCTTTGCAAACCTATGAGCCCGAAAACCAAACACTAACAGAACATGCATTAACATAACATGAATAATCAAGAAGGGAACCGGGGCTTTATCGAGATACAACAGAGATGGATAACTCATGGGGGAACATGCTCCCCCTTCGAATCAATCAAGCACAAACAGCAAATAAATTAGCACACCCAGGAGACACCCTAGTCATGCTTGAAAGCTTGAAATGAGCTCATTTATTAAACAGGGAACATTACCTTGTGTTAATCCCTAGCAGGGTATGCCGGAGGGTTCCTTGGAGCGCACGAGCAGTCGCTGGAGCACTACCTCTCCTCACCAACTGGTCGTCTTCTTGGTTGTGAGGTGATCGGAGAGGAAGAAGGGAGGGTTCTTTTAACTCAGGCCAAGCAAGGAGGACTAGTTCTCCGTGGGAAGACCCAACCCTGGAGAGAACCAGAGAGTGAGAACTCTCTGCCCCGGAAAGAATTTCGTCAGAGACGAAAGCCGGCCCCTAAAATCCCGAACCCCAAAACTTTCCATCGAAAATTTTTCCAACCCTTTGGAATGAATCCTCGTGCGGCTTTTATAGGCAAGGGAAAAGTGGTGCCGCTCACCTTGGCGCCCAGCTCAAGGTGGGCGCAAGCCCGCTTGCCACGTCCGCGCGAGCGGCATAATGATGAAAATTCATTAAATGCCGCCGCTCGCCGGTCGAAAAAATCTTTAAAATTCAGATTTGGTCCCTGCCCAATTTCAATTCAATCCGATATTTTCGGATTTTTACAGATTTAGTCCCTGGGATATTTCGTGTATTTGGATATTTACGGATTTGATCCCTGAGATATTTTCCTGCGCAACTCGCCACGTGTGCAGCTTTTTGCCACGTGCGCAGATTGCCGGTTTTGCTGCTCGGGAATTTCGTCAGCTCATATTTCCTTCATCCGGACTCCGATCTGGGCAAACTTAGTTTCATTAGAATCGTATCGGAGCCCTCCATCCCATGACCTAGGGGTAGGCCTCCGGATCGGATTTTAGCAGAAAGTCAACTTTTGGCTCTGCTCAAGTTTGACCACCCGCAGAACCTTCATCCGGACCCCGATTCCTGCAAACTCAGTTGCGTTGGAACCGTGTCGAGATTCTCTATCCAATGACATAAAGCGAGGTGGCCAATTTTCACTTGATCAAAAAGTCAACTTTTCACCCCTTGGGGTTTGACTTTCTGTCCAGGGTTTGCATTTTTGGTTTTTTTCTGGGAGCGCAAAAATGATGTGCTTACAGCACGATTAAACAATCTCGAATAATCAGGCTCGTATAATCATTCGTATCAATCATGAATACAAAGCAGTATAATAAACAGTTCAAAATATGAATTTCAGCAAGTTCTATTATGGAATCCAATATCGGAATCAATAACATAATCCACACATTACTAGGATGCACTAAACAGTCACATCCAACCAATATACCAATTACATGCCTCCAGCATGTATACAATAGTAACAACAAGTGTTTATGATTTTAGTGTCATTGTAGGACTCACAAAGATAGATAAACATTTTGAGATGACTCTCGACCAATCGCTATACCACCATGCGTCTTAGGAG
The DNA here is from genome assembly GCA_947561395.2 of Buxus sempervirens. NCBI lineage: Eukaryota > Viridiplantae > Streptophyta > Magnoliopsida > Buxales > Buxaceae > Buxus > Buxus sempervirens. Next base: position 32,315,236 of record OX387184.1, on the reverse strand, counting down.
CAATGCTACTAATGATACTCAAGTCCCATGCAGCGTAGCTTAGACAAGAGCCGTAGTCGCTGACTTATTGCACACGTACCCATCAGAGTTGGCATGTACCACCAGCATGCAGCACTAGAATCAATACATGGAGATGGTCGCTTATCCACATGTACATGGAATCACCAGCGGCTCACCGGGGTGTCCCTCTAAGCATAGGACCTTCCCAAACAAACTAACTTGCAAAGGAAGCGCGTTCGAACAAGGGAGAAACTCAAACAAAATGACAAATCTCTCAGCTATCTAGCCACAACTATGGATCCATAACCATCTATGCCCACTAAACTCCAAAATTCCTTAAAATATAATATTTCTATAAGGGTTGGTGCCTAGCGGCATATAAAGGTTAAATATGACATTTACTTCAATATTCGGGTTAACTGAGTTGAACTTATGATATGAATTCTCTTTATGTAATTATCTGGTTTATAGTGTAATTTTAGAGGTGTTCTGGTAATCAAATAATAGTCAAGTTTTCCAAAAACTAGATTTCTCAATTACATTCAAAGTTTGGCAACTAATGTCCTAAATATCTTCCGAATTTATTTTTCTGTAAAACAGGAAATTGAATAATTTATTTTGGTCTTAAAACATCTTAATTAATGATTAAAATTGTCTAAAAATAGTTTGGAATTGAATCAAGGTTTGAAATTACGAAATTCTAAAATTTCTGCACAGAGCGCCTAGGATCACCCCGGCAGTCTAAGGTAGGCGGTAGTTGAAATTAGATCGCCGACGATAAGTCATCTCGCAATCTCGCGATCTCAGGCGGTCTAAATTTTTACACTAGCGCCTAAGAGCGCTGAGGATCGCCGAGCACAGTTGAGGTCGGCGGTCCCTAAAAAACGTTCAGAAACAGTGTAAAAGTGTGATTTTTCACGTCCAACATCATTCTAACATAAATATAATATTGGTATCAAACTAAATACATGAATATATCATACAAAAACATGCTTTGGAGATTAAACGAACGTAAATCCAAAAACGAATGTAAAACAGTGTCACCTACCTCTGTCGTGCGTTGTTTCTCCTTCTCCTCTCTAAACAGTAGTACTCACAGACGCGAGATACTCCCTAGGTGATGAAGAACACAAGGCAACGCCCTTCCTTCTTCCTTCTTCTTCTTCTTCTCTCCCGGTCGCTCACCGTCGTTCACAGCTTGTCTCTTGCGGCTGTAGAATACGAACGAGTATTCCAATAGTATGCGATTAGGGTATTAAACTAATATATATATTCTCTATTCCATGCATCTCACATGTAGAAGACTCCATACACATGCCCAATCATATCTCTTAAAATTGAAATGTTAATCATACCTTGATATCTCATGATTGGACAGTCGGATCGCGTCCAATTCTGGATCTCCACTATTTATATCATCCCCTACATTAATAAAATATTTCGATCAATTAAAATTCCTAAAGATATTATTTATTAATTTATTTTATTATTTAAGGAAAATTCGGGCTAGGGATAGAGGCAAGGAAAAGGCCATCGGGTATAGAGAGGAAGACTATTATAGGCCTTAGGATTTGATTTTGTAATACATGTATAGTTTTGGATTATAACATTTACATTTGAGAGGAGTGACTAGTCACCCATTATTTTGTCACCAACTCTTGTGTCTTATTGTTTTTTAAATATATATATATATATATATATATATATATATATATAAACACACTTTTGATATGCACAAGTATGAACTGTTTGCACTTGCACTTGTATAAAAAAAGTTTTTAAATCCTTTGTATTTTAACAATTAAATGGCCCACTTGCCATGGTCTGGGACCGGTTGTGCCTTGGAGGGGTAGACCTAGTTCCGGGTCGTGACAGTATGTGACTTCTTGTATAGGGGTGTGATTCTAACATGTATATGTCTCCACATATGTGGGTTTCTTCTATCACGTATGTGACAAGTCGTATGCCTTATGCTCTCGCATATGCCGTTATTTCATGGCGTATGCCTTATATCCTCGGTCCGTGTACTCAATAGGATCTTCCTTAACCCGTGTACTCGGTTGGAAGAGTCTGTTGCACTACAAAAAAAATCAGGGATTAGTGGCGGGCCTTAAAGAACTTTTCGCAGCTGTCTTTAAAAGATCGATGCTAAAAGTTCTATTGTCTTCCTCATTTTTTCCCATTTTGTCTTTTTAAATTGAACCCCTCCCCCTCTCTCGCCCTCTCTCTCTCTCTCTCTAATTCAACGATGAACTTACAAACTACTCTTTGCTCTGCCAAAGTGGCATTGATGCTTTCGTTATTGAAATTGCTCCAAAATCACTGCCTAATGCCAACAGGTAATGAGTTCCATTTTATTTACTGTGTTCACCAATTAATTTGAGACGGAAATGGCTACGTGTTTCAGATCCAAAAAGGTTCAGATTTGCATTGAACACTACATTCAGACAAAGGCACATGATCTTCTAGAGCAAATCACCAATTCTCCTCTGGACTGTAAGGGCTCAAAACTCGCAATGCAAAACTCTATCTACTTGTTTTTTGGAATTTAATTTTGGATTCCTTCTTCTAGGGTTCCTACCACGAAACCACTGTAATCGTTTGACTTAATTTCAGCTGTCTTATTATGAAGTTACCTCCACCTAACGCAATCTCACTCACTTTTATTAGAATTTGCACTTCTAGGTTTGTTTCTTCAGATCAATTCTATTTTTGTTGAAACTTTTCTAATCTCCAAAAGCAGCAAGTTGAACTTGATGGGAAGGCATGTGCAGCTGTGGATGCATTAGAAACCTGAATCTATTTTGCACTCTGCCTATTTATTTCATTTTTGCCTAGTTCACAGAAACAAGATGCCAGTTTCAAAGTGGACTTTTGCTTTTGCCTCCTATCTTTTTTACTGGCTTTATTTCGAACTTTAATCTGATGCTTCAACTTCTCAACTTCTTGTTACTGATAATGATTTTAGGGATACAGATTTTAGAATGCAACTTTCCAAATCTGTGCAATCACTGTTAGCTCTAAAATTATTCCAATTTTAAATGAAAATGATTTAATCAGTACAAGAAGAGCTCTTTATGAGGTATTATATCAATAGTGGAGAGATTGTTCCACTATTATGTAAAACCTCGGATTTTTCCTAAAATAAAGTAAATTAAATAAGCCTAAATATTGAGAAGTTAAGATTCAATTTAAGTATTGGAAGAATAATATTATGATCTAAAGAGATATTAGTAACTAAATAAATAAACAATAATTTTGAGTAACTAGGAATTTAAATAGCGGCTTCATTTAAATAGGAAAGAGCAAGGTTGGTTTGGATAAATTAGGAGAGGAAATTAAATATAAAGGATTGGAGAAGATAGGTATTAATCCTAGTACATTATATGGTTAAGGTTGATGTGAAGAATAAAGAGGAGAATTTTTGGAATAAGATTCAAAGGTTAAGTATGGAATTTCAAGGAAAGGGTATTTTAGTCATTTTCTAATTAGCCAAATTAATATATTGTGTAATTAAATAATTATTAGACTTGAAATATTTAACTAGACTTAATTTGGGCTAGGTTTGAATTTAAATAGTAAATTATGGCTTAAAAGTAGGAAAAAGGGTATATTGGTGATTATGGTTGATAAGGAGCCTTAAGTTTAAGGATAAGAGGAGCTTTGGGGTGTTTTAGTAATATTTTAAAATAAGAAATTTAATTAGCACGAAAATAAATTAAAATAAATCCTCTTCTTATATAAGATACTTAAAAGAGGAATTAGAATGAGGATTAAAATGGGGAGGTTTCCAATTAAGAGTGGGAATTCAATTTAGAAAGTCTTCTAAACTTGGTAGGACTTCTAATTAAGAGAGCTTAAAAAAGGGGAGGTCTAGGAAAGGTTTAGGGTTTTTAGCAAGTCCAAGAATAAGGAGGAAAGAGCGGAAAATTCGTGCTTGGACTTGGGAGAAAAATAAAGGAAAGAAGAGAAGAGAGAAAAGAGAGGGAAGAAAAGAAAAAGGGAGGTGCTGCAGAGGTCCGAGCAGCAGACTTTGAGCGACGATCCTCGGAGATCTAGTCGTTGGATCGTCATGACATTTGAAGGTTATGCTCTATACATGAGATACTTTAATCTGAACGGTGGAGATTGGATTTGGATGAGTATACGGTGGTGCGAATTAACCCAGAAGTTGGTGGAAAACAAGATTTTGGAAGAAAAAAGAGTTGCAGAGATGGCCGACTAGCCAACTTCGAACGATAGGATAAAACGATCCAACCGTTGGAATAAGCTGAAATTTTAGAGTTTTGTTCTACTGATGGAGGACTTCAAACTGAGCGGTGGAGATCTAAATTTGAGAAGTTTAGTGGGGTGCGGTCGAGCTCCAAAAACGAGCATAGAAGATGTTCTGAAAAATCTGGGTTCATAAAAAAGGCAAGTAGCAAACACTTGAAACTGGAGGAACTGCATATTTTCTTGTGTTTTTTATGATTGATCGTATTGGTTTTTAAGTTGGATTTCATTGGAAAAGTTAGATGATTATAAAGTTTTGATTTGGTGATTTGAATCTCTCTTTAAGAATTAAGAAAAATGTTGTTCATGACTGGTTTGATTTAGAGAGAAACCTTAGTAAATTTTAATCACCAAGATATGAGTAGCATCGTTTTAAAACTGGGATTTCGTATTGTTTCATGAGTTTAATCGGAATGCATATGTTTTCTGGAATGAGATAGTCATGTTTTCTGAAAGGAGATAGTCCGAGTGTGGGTTTTCTTTAGGACTGAATAAGATGAATAAAAATGTGTTTAGATTAATTTCAAAAGTGTTTTAAAGGTCTTCTGGGGATATTAGGAGACTAAAGAAATTGTTACAGAGAGAAAAAGTTCGGCTAGTTGTGTAGATCTAGAAATAACAGAGAGTCGGAAATCCAGGGTAGTATCTGCCGAGTTGGCGCTATCTGGCGCCAACTGCAGGTAGTCGGCACAAGAGATTTTGTCTCCTATCCGCCGAGCTCGCGCTCAGCGCCAGAGGTCAGGGCACCCACAAAAAGCTTCACTATGATGTGTTTGACCAATCCAAACCTAATTTTGAAACCATGAGGCTTCAACCTCCTTGCCAAACACTAGATTAGGATATTAGAAACATTTTTTCTGTCCAAAACATTTGGGAGAGTCTTAAATCAATTTATTGCTAATTTTATGAATTTCGAAGTGATTTTACTGTAGGAGATATTGGCTTAGTTCCCTATATGTTTTATATGTGTTTTCAATTGAGAAATTGTTTAATTGGGTTTTTGGAGTTGGATTAGTTGATGAAATTATATGAGTTGTTGTTCTGGTTGGAACGACTTGTGATGAGTTGCTGTTCTGGTTGGAACGACTTGTGATGAGTGTATTGGGATACACAGGATGGTAATCTGTGTGGGTTTATTGTTTTGCAAATACTGAGCTATATGAAATTGTTATTTTGGTTTTGGTTTAGCTTGTCCTAGATCCAGAGTCTAAGCTTAGTAATGTGATGTATATGCTTTATTGGTGTAATGGCATGGCCATGGAGTGTTGCCACGACCGATGTAGAGCAGCCAGAAACCCTGAGTAGGCCTGGTTGTCGATGCTGATACCCGGAGTAGGCCGGCATTGGATGACGATACCCTGAGTAGGCCGTCATTTCAGAGTGTCGGATACCCTGAGTAGGCTGAAACTGTGTACATGGAGGTGTGGATGTCGCTCTGGCATGTTGATTAACCAAGCTAAGCAACTACATGACATTGACCATTTGATGTTTTATCGGTATTGTTATTGAAATATGATTTGATAATTATAATGGGATTGGATTTAAACTTTGGAATTATCCTTGTTGATGTTGCCGTTGGTTTAATCGTACACCTCATGACTTATTTTATATAAACATGGACTGATTTCATGCATGCACCTTGCTACTTGTTGAGATTTATTCTCACTCCGGTTTCTCCCATTTTTCAGGTATTCTTGGAGAGGACGACAACATTGGGCTAGTATGTAAAGGGGTAGTCAGTTTAGTTGTAGATTAGTTTCTTGAGATTAAAAACATTGTAATGGCTTATAGTTTATTTGCTATTGGATATTATTTCAAGTTTCCGCATTTACTCTGATTATAAAGTTAGAAAAAATTTTAAATTATTCCATATTTTAGTTGCTTTTGTTGCTTACCATAACACCTCGGGTTTTGGGAAGTGGACCCGGAACCGGGGCGTTACATATTATTCTTTGGATGATAGATAGAGAACATGCATTTGGCAGATATGGCATATCATCCTTAAGGCAAGAGCTTTGGCTCATGTCAAGAAAACTTGGTTTGTGAGGGTGCCTATGTAAGACCCCGAATTTTTCCTAATTAATAAAATAAATTAACAAATAATATTCTTGTGGATTATATTTGATGGGAATAATTTATTATTGTAAGAGATGTCGTAATTAGTGGAGATCCAGAGTTGGGCGTAGATCCGACCATCTGATCATGGGATATTGCGGTAAGACCAATATTTTTATTTAGATGTATTGTGATTGAGTGAGTGTGTGAGGTCTGATGTATGTGAGTTGCGTGGGAATAGGGGGTATATAAATAAGGTGAATATCCTAATAACATACAGTTGGAATACTCTTGCTTGTATTCGTTCGATACTCAGTAGCCGCAAGAGAGAAAACGCACGACCAAGAGCGATTGAAAGCGACCAAAGAAGAAGAAGAAGAAGAAGAAGGAGAAAGGAGGGACTTTGGTCTTGTGTTCTTCACCATCTGGAGAGTGTCTTGCATCTGTGAATAATATTGTTTAGAAGAGAAGAAGAGGGAACGACTGTAAGAGGTAGGTAGCACTGTTTTCACTATCAGTTTTGTGTTCTTGACTTGTTTAATCTCTATGCATGTTTTTGTGTTGTAGAAATATGTATTTAGCTTGTTATCAATCTTATATGTATGTTAGAATCACTTTGAATGGGAAAAATCAAATTTCGGAACACTGTTTAGACATTTTTGGAAGACCGCCGAGCTCACTGTGCTCAGCGATCCTCGAAGATCCTAGGCGCTCGTTGAAAATTTTTGATCGCCGTAGATCGCTAACTGACGAGACCTTGGCGCTCTGTTTTGAACTACCACTGACCTAGACCGCCTGAGCGTTCCTAGGCGATCCTGAGCGCTCAGTGCAAAAAATCCAAATTTAACCCCTGATTCAATTCCAAACTATTTTTAACCAATTTTAAGCATTAATTAAGATGTTTTGAGACCAAATTAAATTACCTATTACCTGTTTTACAAAGAAATAAAAATAGGGAATTATTTAGGGTATGAGTTGCCAAGTTTTACAAATAATGGGAAAACCTAAGTTTTGTAAGAATCAGACTTATAAATTTGAGATAATTAACTAAGTGACATGTAAATTTAAATTGATAACTAAGTGTGCGCGCATCGGAAACGCCGCATGAGAAAATTCGGAGTTGCCACCGCCTGATGGGGTGCAGGCGGACACCTGGGTGCCTAATCTTGTCTATTAAGGCTTTGGTCTGCGGTTTTGAGATTCTAAGTAGGGTCTCGATTTTGGTCCGGGGAAGTCCGTAGACACCCCGGTCCACCCCGTCGGGTGATGGGTCCCTTAAGTTTATCCTGGTTTGAGTCAGCTCACTTGTTTTCTCACCCGATTCCTAATCCTTCATGTAACTCGGTTAAGTTTGGTGGGACCACCTAAGTGGTGTGGGTCTCTTTAATTGCTTTTATCTTGATTTAATTAGGTGATCTGAGTCTGGTTGGGTGGGCCCCGTTGGAAGGCCCACGGTGTCCTTGATGGGCTTAGCTAAGCCCATATGCCTCTGGTGGGCCTCTGTCTAGTCCTAGGAGGCCCCTTTAGGCTTTGATTAAGTGAATGGATTTTACATTAGGGTTCAGATTTGAAGCTTAGGTGATTTCCATGCAAAAGGTGGGCCTGCATTGGTTTGCGGGCCCCTGGATGGGCCCCCATGATGGTTGCCAAAAGTGCTTTAGATTATCTTTTGTTAAGTTTGCCAAAAAATGGGTTGGACATTGGGCTTGGGACCCGCTGTCCTGATTCGGGCTTGAAAGCCCAAGTTATGTGAAGTTAGGGTTTCGGACCCTTACTTGGTTGGTTTGTGGGCTTTGGCGGGCCCGGTAGGCCCTTGCCCTTGGTCTCGGCCAAACCACAAATTCCATACATCAATTCACAAGTTCGAGAGGGCCGCATTAGGTTTGGCCCACCTCAATTGATTAGTTAATTTATTTGTCTTGCTTAGGTCACATGCATACATTCCATTGTGTTTGTTGGGCTTAATGGGCCCCGTTGGAAGGCCCACTGGAAATCAAATTGGACCGGGGGTCCAAGTACCATGTTGGGTTTCCGGGTGACCCGGAAACCCTATTGGTTTGGTTTGGAAATGCCACCCACATCCAGCAACAATCATAGGATATACATGACAAAGAAAATAGAAAACTGACACTTATCAGGGGAGATTGGCTCACTAATCTGGGTCCAAGGCCAAGGAATGAGTTGGACGCGAGGTGAACAAAGGGGTTGGGGGTGCGGGGGGTGAAGCCCCTCGCAGTACGGTAAAGGGCACTGTTGGGTTTTCAAAAATATAAGCAATTCAGCGCGAGCCTAGCGGAATCGGAAATCAACAAAAAAAAAAGCGACCCCGGCGCGCGCTAGGCGCAAGCAAGGCGGGAGCAAAAAGGCGCCCGGGGCGCGCTAGGTGCGAGCGAAAAGCGCTGAGCGCAAGCCAGGCGCAAGCTCGGCGAGCGCGAAAAGCACTGAGCGCGAGCTCGGCAGACACCCCCTCTGCGCAAACAACTCTCTGTTTTCACTCAAACTCCATGACTGAGCTCATTTCCACCCTCTGTAACACCTTCCCGGTGCTCCCCAGACTCCCAGAAGACACTTAAACACATATTGAAGTTAAAATAGCACAACTCAGATAAGATTATTTCAGACTATGGGGTGTGTGCGTATGCTTCTAGCCCTCGAGAAATCAAAGAAAAACCATACAAGATAAGAAAACAGCAAGAACACATGCATGCAAAGGTGGGAACAGCAAACCCTATATGTGCAAGAACATGATAGGTGGAATCCTTAGCTAGCATGTATCATGCACCTACGAATCACAGCAACATCAGAATCAAAGAACCATGCTTTAACTCAAGAAGATTCAGAGAAGGGGGTTTATATGGGGTACATTGGACAGGCTCATTGTGAGGGAACATACTCCCTTTATTGGATAACCGAGAATCCCTAGGCAGCAAACTTGGAAGACAATAACAGCAAGAGAGAACTAAGTGTGGGGTCTCTCTTACTTTTAGAGACCCCCACTTTACCGACAAGTGAAAAAAGATGCATGCAAATGGTCACTAGGCCGGATTCGGCTAGGGGAGAAGATAAACTTAAGGGCTCTTTAGAAAGCTCCCATTTTTATATATGTGAAACGAAAGTCAGTGAGAAACAATACCTGAGGGTTCTTAAACTCTTGTGTAGGGTGGAGGCTCCTCCTTGAGATGAAAGTACTGGAGCTCTCTTCCTCTTGCACCAACAGCAACAGCAAGCCCTTGCTTGTTTGTGTGGGGATGAAGAAGAAGCAAGAAAAAAGGAGTATGGGATCAAGGTGGGGGGCTTGGGGAGGCCAAAGTGACTAAGACGAATGGGGTTCGGATGGGCAAGAAGGCTTGAGCACAGCAACTGGAGCCAACGAAGACCAAAAGCTAACCAGAGAAAAGCTCCAAAAATCCCAACCAAAAGAGAGCAAACCCTTTGCGAGAGAGATGGCTGCGAGTTTTATAGGCGGGAAAAAGAGGGTCCGCCGAGCGCGTTTCGCGCTCGCCTTGCTTACGCAAGCAGCAACATCATTGAAAAACAATAAATGCGGCTGCTAATTGGTTGGAAAATCAAGTATTTACGGATTTAGTCTCTAGATATTTTCGATTTAATCCGATATTCTTGGATTTTTACAGATTTAGTCCTTGGGATATTTCGTATGTTTGGATATTTATGGATTTGATCCCCGAGATATTTTGCTGCGCAGCTTGCCACGTGCGCAGATTTTTGCCACGTGTGCAATTTGCCGGTTTTGTTGTTCGGAAACTTCGACAGTTTATATCTTCTCCATCCGGACTCCGATCTGGGCAAACTCAGTTGCGTTAGAATCGTATTGGAGCCCTCTATACAATGACATAGGGGTAAGCATCTAGATCTAGGTTTAGCAGAAAGTCAACTTTTGGCTCCCCTCAAGTTTGACCGGCCCACAGAACCTTCATCCGGACTCTGATTCCTGCAAACTCAGTTGCATTGGAACCACGTCGGGATTCTATATCCATTGAAATAAAGTGAGGTGACCAATTATCACTTGATCAAAAAGTCAACTTTTCACCCCTTGGGGTTTGACTTTTCATCCAAGGTTTGCATTTCTGGCTTTTCTGAGAGCGCAAAAATGAGGTGCTTACACCAGGATATGATATAAAGGATTTCTAGATCAGAATTTCAAACCCAGTTAACCCGATAATGAAAGAAATTACAGATTTAACCATTATATGCCGCTAGGCACTATTACTTACAGATATATTAGTCCTTAGGATTTTTGGTGTCTAGTGGGCATAGCTAGTTATGGATCCATAGTTTTGGCTAGATAGCTAAGGGATATTTCATTTGGGTTGAGTTACTCCCTAGTGCGAACGCGCTTCCTTTGCAAGTTGGGTTGCTCTGGAGGGTCCTATGTGTAAAACCCCGAATTTTCACATAATAAACAAATAAATAATAAATAAAAGAAAATATGAGTCTAAGTCCTAGTTGAAATAAAAAGTGTAGATTTAGAGGATAAGTAATTCAAATAAGCAGTAAGTTGTAAATAAAGAAGGAATTTTGAGGAAATTAGCCAAAAAGGGTAAAAAGGGTTTTTTGGTAATTTTCAGAAAAGGGTAATTAATAAATAAATCATTAAATAATAATTAGGATTAGAAAATAGAAGAAAATAATTTATTTAGGCAATGTAGAAATTAAAAGGAAGTAATAAAGCCTAAAAGAGGAAAAAGGGTAATTAGGAGATTTTGAGTTTTAATTGGGAGAAAAGTAACTAAATTGGGTTTAAGGTGATATTTAGGATTTAAGAGAATGATAGGCACGAAATTAGGATGTAAGGAGTGTTTAGATAATGAGAAACTTAATTAGTATTGTTTAAGTAGAAAAATAGAAGGTGGAGAAAAAGTAGGAATTAATTTGAAGGAGTTAGACTTTAATTAGACCTTGGTTGGGTTAACCCAATTAAAGGAGCCTATTAGGGTTGGTTTAGGACTTTTAAAGCCAAGTATAAATAGGAGAGTAAGGTGAGATAAGAGAGAATTTTCGTGGGTTTTATAATGAGGGAAAAGAGGGAGAGAAAGGAAAAAGAAGGTTGCTGGAGATGTCCGACCAGTCTCCATCAAATCGCGATCGGGGAAAATCCGTACGGTGGATCGCCTTCAAATTTGGAGGTTTTATTCATAACTGATGGAGCTACAATTTGAACGGTGCAGATTTTAATTGAAGAACTCTAGGTTGGTGCGTGTGGGAGCAGAGGTTAGGTCCAGAATTAGAAACTTCAAAGGAAGATGGATTTTAGCATATAAGGCAAGTAATAACCCTTGAAAACTGGAGGAACTGCATAATTTAGTTTTCTGTGATTTAATATGGTTTGAATGTATTAGTCGGAACTGGATTTACATGGAATCAAATGGTTTATATTTTAGAGTTTTGTGTTCTTGAAGGATGTGTTAAAGTAAGGAAGAAATCTTGGTTTGATCATGTAAATATTCATGTGATGGTATTTAATTGATGCAAATTAATTTAGAGTGTTGTAGGAATGATTTAGAATGTTAGGGAATTATTTTAGACTAATTAAACCCAAAGGCTAAGCACAAAAATCAAAACTTGAAGAAATATGAAAAGTATTGAATAATCATAGGTATGATCACGTGGATAGTAATAGGTTGGAAATTAATTAATGCAAACTAATCTAGAGGGCTTTAGGTATGATTTAGAATGTTAATAGATTAACTTAGATCAATAAAACACAAATTAAAAGCATAAAAATCCGAACTTGAAAAATCTGGAAATTTACTGTTGAAATTTGCACGAGTGCCTAGGACCGCCCAGCCTGCAAGGTAGGCGCTCTCCTCAGAAAATTCAGAATTTTGGGATTTTGTTATATGATTAAATACCTAGTAATTTTTCTAGTAAGATAATCATTCTATCAATTTTATAAGGACCTAATTGATGTATAGAAATTTATAAAATTATATTTTGTAAATAACCAAGTAATTGGAAGTCCTAAGGATAGGTTAGAATATGAAAAGGGCTAAATTGAAGGTAACCACAACCGGAATAATACTAGCTGGTATTTATGGATTAAAATCACCTTCTAAAATATATTTTAGGGCTGTAGAATATGCTGGAAATTATAAATACAGAAAATTGAAATAGATATTATCTTAGGTATTAATATGGGAACTTGGATTATAATAAGGGGATTAATAAGGAAAACTCTAAGCAAGACTTGAATTACTTTGGTTTGTGAGTTAAATATGAATACTGATTTTCTAGAAATTACATTAATTCTGATTTCTATGAGATTTATGTTCAGGAGTTTTATTTTGAATATAATTTGGACTGTGGATTGAATGCCATGATGGCAATAAGAGATTTTTACCATCTGCAAATGTGTATGTGACCACCTGCGGGTGAGATGAGACCTCCTGTTGGGGGAGATGTAATCCTGATTGGATTGCATTCCATAGGGGAGATATGTGACCTCCTGCGGGAGATATGTGACCTCCTGCGGGAGAGATGTGACCATAATGTGATTGCATCCTACAAGGGAGATATGTGATTACTTCCTGCGGGTGAGATGTGTAACTCCTGCGGGAGAGACCTCTTGTGGGGGAGATGTAATCACGATGTGATTGCATCCCACAAGGGAGATGTGTGTGTTACCACCTGCGAGTGAGATGTGTTAACTTCTGCGAGAGGAACCTCATGTAGGGGAAATGTGAGCACTATGTGTTTGCATCCTACATGGGAGAATGTTACTATCGGATTTGTGAGATGGACAATTAATTATGAATACATGTTTTATTGCTAATCTTCGATTTTATCTATCGATAACATCTTTTTACTGGTATTTACGTATGATTGCATATCCTATTGCTTTATTTGGAATTGGCCATGTTGATTTGAATTCATCGCCTTATCGTTGATTAATCGTATGCCTCATGACTATTCGCCTAAATGAGACTGTTTACTTGCATGCACCTACTACTTGCTGAGATGTAAATCTCACTCCGTTTTCCCTTATTTTTCAGGTTTGCTTGGAGAGATCGCGAAGATGGGGTTTTAATTTGATGGGTAGATTTGTAATTGGTTTTAATGTCACATGTTGATTAAACAAATGTTATTGTAAACTGAATTGATTAAATTGAATAAAGAATTGTTTTATTTCCCACCAGAACTCTGATGTAATTAATTAGTTTTAAAAAATTATTGTGAATCTTAGTTTGTATCTGACCCCAGATTCATGGTAACACCTCAAGTTTGGTTGTTGAACCGGACTTGGGTTGTTACAGTAGCGAACCGGGTTCGGGTTGGGAGCCGGTTTGCACTAACCCGAGTTCGGGGCGTTACATTATGTCTGGAGGGACACCCCGGTGCTCCGCTGGTGATTCTCTGTACATGTGGATAAGCGACCATCTCCATGTATTGATTTCGGTGCTGCATGTTGGTGGTTCATGCCAACTCAGTTAAGTCATGTGCAATAAGTCAATGACTACGGCTCTTATCTAAGGTGATGTTCATGGGTTTGAGTATCATTAGTAGCGTCGCCCATAAGCCGCACGGTGGTATAGCATATGGTTGAGAGTCATCTTAAGCGTGAATCTTTCTTTGTGAGTCCTACAATGATACTGAGATCAGAAACACTTACTTCTGATATTGTTCACATGTTGGACGCATGTATTGGATGCTATAGCTGGATGTGACTGTTTAGTACATCCCGGTTTTATATTGGATTCTGTTATTGATTTCTGAATCATGAACTTTGATATACATGATACTGTTCATTGATACTTAAACTGTTTTATATGCTGATTTGTATTCCATGATTGATATGAATGTTTATACGAGCCTGTTTACTCGAGACTGCTTATTCGAGCATAAACATCTATTTTAATATTTATGAACTGTTTATAGCATGCATGTGTTACCTACTGAGATATTCGTGTCTCACCTACTTCTTTATGTTATTTTTTAGCTGGTACGCGAGAGGGGGAACCTAGTGGGGATTATCAGAGTGAGCTTGCTGATTTTTTGCCGGAGGATTATTATTATCCTGACTTGATCTGAGGTCGAGGAGAGAGGACTTTTTAGTACTTTGATAGTTTGATTTTATTATTTACTTGGTTTTTGATGTACTAGAGAGATTGAGAGCTTTAGTGACCCTTTCATTATTACCAGACTTGATCACTTGGATTGGATGGTTATTTATTTTTATGTGCACATTGATGATTTTGGACTCTGATTATTAATAGTATATGGATTATTCTAATTCTTCAGTTTGGTTAATTATTGTTGACTATTTGATATGGACCCAGTAGCCTCTCGAATTCGGTTGTTAAGCTAGATTCAGGTTGTTACAATAGCGAGCCGGATTCGGGTTAGGTGCCGGTTTGCATTGACCCGGGTTTGGGGTGTTACAGCCTAGATTTGCCAATAGGATTGTGGGTTGATTGAGCTTTTTGTGAGTATGCCATCAGACATCATGCTTATGTAGTAGTGCGGCTTGGGTTGTTTTTGTGGACTTTTTGGTTGGTTTTGAAGGGCTTCGATTAAGGCTTTGCTATACCTTTAACCTGTATTATTTTCCATTAGTTAATACAATGATTTCGTTGTTTTTTGTTCTAAAAATAATATCAGATTAGTCATAATTTGGAGTTTCATCAGTTAGAGCTTCACATTGATTGTACAATTGCAGGAATATTAGTTACCTAGTGAGACCTTTCTAGACATCAGAAATAAATTGGATGGTCCCCTCACCAGCACCAGAAAGGCTAACCTGTATCCTGAAAAACAGGGACAATGAATTTCTCCAACTGCTTTTTTAATGTTATTCTATCTATTCCATATATTTTTATCTTACCTATTAATTGCAATGCAACCAAGATAGTGATTAATTTGCTCTATTTCATGTATTTTTGTTAGACAAAATGCAGTCACCTGCAAATGATGGAGAATGAGTTTTATCTCTAGAATTTCCCCAAATATTATGAATGTTTAAGTACTTATACAAATTCTCTATGCTCCAGGGCCTTTCTTCACAGGATAGACGAAAAATTTTGTTGGAGATAGCTGATGCTTGAAGGCAAATGAAAACACAATTAAAGTTCAGAATGAAGCTGATGTAGTGGGAAGCCAAGACAATACTGAACCACTTAAGCTTTCTTGTAATGGACGAGAGTTATTTTTGTTTAACCTTTTCTAATTTTTCTTTAAATTCCCTGGCTTCCCTCTTCATTTATATTCAAACACCTGCAAGAGTTATATTTGGGCTTGGGATATTTCATGGGCAAGGGTAGGGATCGGGCAGAGGGTGGGGGGCGAGGGGCAAGGAGCAGGAAACCAGCGAGAAATAAGGAAACGAATGCGTTGGAAAAAGTAATTTTTTTTTTGTAAAAAAGATATCTTTTAGCGGTGGTAAAAACCCGCCACTAAAAACAAAAAAAAGACCGCCACTAAAAGATTTAGTGACGGCATCTTCAGGGACTGTCAAGCGGTGGACCTGTAACTCTTTAGCGGCAATTTTGAAGGCTTTACTGGCGGTCTTTACCTTCCGGTAAAGGCCTGAATTTTTGTAGTGTTGGTAATATGGTTGTGTTGTACCTAGTCCATGTACTTGGCGGGAACCAATCCATCTACTTGGCAAGTATTATTTCCTTAATCCGTGTACTCGATTAGAAGATTGTGTTTCATGGCGTATGCCCCATTTTCCCGATCCATGTACTCAGCGAGACTTACTTACATTCTAAATCCGTGTACTCGGTGGGAATGTTGGATTGGTAATTGGTTTTTCTTCCTTAGCACGTGTACTTGGCAAGAAAGTAGTTGAGTTAATTATATTGCTTAATTCATGTTTTATACAGAATAGGGATTCTTGGATTGTGTTAGACAATGATGTCTTTCTATTTACTAAGGTGTTTGGTATTCTTAATATGTATGGTTTGTTTTGCTTTATTGGTTTACTCGTTGCATATTTAGAATTGTATAAGATCTATTTTTTGCATGACTACTTGCTGAGATTTTATATCTCACATCATTTTATCAGTTTTGTTTTTAGATACTCTAGGACAGGACGTTGTGGGATTGATTCGCAAGGGGACTATATTTTGAGGAGGAATTTTATTTTACTATGTAGGTTTAGGAGTGGTTACTTTTATTAGAATTAGGACCTTTGAATTCCAGTTATGGGTTGTAATAGGATTATTTTTGTTAGACTTTACCAAGTTTGAACTTATTGATGGCTTTATATTGAATATTGGTTGTTTTATACTATGCTTGATTCGAGAACTTTTATTACTAAAGTCGCACTTTGATTAAAGAAAAAGAAATTGATTATCATTAATGTCTAGTTTAGTTTATGTTTTGAGACACAAATTAATGTTCAGGGTTTGGGTTTATGGAGTATTAAATAAACCTGGATCTGGGGCATTATATAAAGCCCGCCTCCAAATGCCACCTCCAATCATATGTTGGCCGAGATACACGAACTAAATATAGGGGAGCGCCCACCCAGATACAGGGATTTAGGTTGGCATGTACAACCACAACTTCCCACCGAGATATACGGATTAAGGAAAAGGATTGCTGCAATTTCCACAACTTCCCTCCGAGTTACACGGATCAAGGAAGGGGATTGCCAAGATACGCGGTCTAAAATGCATCAATGGACCACGGGGTAAACTAAACAAAGAACGACCCACTTCACTATCTAGTTAAACTATGGATCCATAACAAGCTATACCCACTAGATACAAAGCAAACATTCCAAATTTCCAGAATATATCCAAAATAATCCAAAATCATAATAGTATAAAATCACTCCAAGATAAATGGAGGAACCCAAATCCTCAATCAAAGCTACATGGAGAGGTACCAAATTTACTTCGAGATACACGGAAGTAAGAATAACCCACAAGATACATGTGGAAACCCAAAATATTTATATTTCATAATTAAAACAATAACCAAACACCTGTATTTCTTTCCAAAATGTTTGAAGAACCAAAACCATGCATTATCAAATGCTTTGATAAATCAAAACTATTTGAAAATAAAAAATAAATCTGAAAGTTTTATCAACGTAAAACCAACGTTAAGACATCTAAGAAATCAATATTTAATTGTAACAATTTGAAATTTCCATAAATTATCCATATATATAAATTGGTCATCTTGTAATACTAAATCATTTTAAATTAAAATAACACATATAAATTATAAATAGCCTTAATTCTAATACAGCTTTTTGTATAGTAATAACATCAATATCATTATATTTAATTGTAACGCCCCGGATCCGAGTTACGTAGAATAACCGTAACTCGTACCCTAAGGGTTAACTTTAAAACACAGGATCTAACATAGTATGGGAAAAATGAAATATATGATCAAAAATTGGATTACATGATATAAAAGGTTCACTAGTTCCCAATCACCATCCAAAATGAAATACAACCCACAATATCAAATAAAATCCAAACAACTATGACCAGCCTCTACTCAACATAATAATCCTCCTCATGATACTCCGGATAGTCTACCGGAATATCAGCACCCAACGTGTCGTCCTCACCGAGATCTGAAAGCAAAAACAAAATGATGAGATACAAATATCTCAGCAAGTAGCATATGTATGCAAGGAAATATAGTCATAACAGTTCTAAAACATGCATAGGTTACAATCTATTAATTTTACGATTAACCTCGGTTAATCCGACTAATCCGGGAAATCATCGACAATCATGTTCGATATCAAAATTAGATCCGAAAACAACATAGATAATGGGACTCATGAAGTTTGTCTAATTTGTGTGGCTAAGTGCTAGAGTTCCAAACAATCCAGTCAATATAGCTGCAACAGCTCGAAGATCCAAATCATCACCCTCATGGTGGAAAATACTCAAGATACCTCACCCTCATGGTGGAAACGGAGTTGTTGCAGCACTTCCTTTATGGAAGGCTTCTCCATCATAGAGGAAACGCATGAAGGAATCCAAGACTTAAATCCAAACAAAATGTACAAATTTCACTTACAACTAGACTGCAGATCTACGCTAAGTCTCGCCCTTAATACTTTGGCAAAAATTCTCATATAATGTGCAAATTAAACATAAAACCATGCTTATAGTAAATGAAATCATTTTGTCATGCCCCAGAACCAGGTCTGCCCCTCCAAGGCATCCCCCAGTCCCAGGCCGTGACGGGTGGGTCATTGTACTTGATAAAATGCGGAGGTTTTAAAAAATTTTTCCTAACAAGTGCAAGTGGTAACAATTTATACTTGTGCATATCAAACGTGTTTTCATATAAAAGAAATATGACAGGACATGTAAGTTGATTTCAAAGTGGTGGGTGATTAATCACTCCTTTCAAAATATAAGATTTACTATCCAAAAGAAACTATACATGTATGACAGAATAAAATCCTAAGGCCTATAATAGTCTTTCTCTCTGTACCCAATGGCCTTTTCCTTGTCTCTATCCCCAGCCTGGTCCTTCACACCATGTAACGCCCCGGATCCAAGTTACGTAGAGAAAACCGTAACTTATCTCCGAAGGTTAATATATAACCCAGGATAGCAAAATCAGAGTGAAGGAAGGACATGAATAAAACAATAACTGGATAAACATAGTGCACTATAACCCAAGCTCAACAATAAATACAATAACCAAGGCTAACTCACATGAACCTCGCATATACCCGCAGGTGTCGACCTTACCAGAATCTGAAAACAAAACAAAACAAACGGTCTGAGATACGAATAACCCAGTAAGTAGTCTATGCATGCTCATAAACATTTTACCATTTCTAAAATATGATTCGGATTAAAATATGCATCAATCGAAAACAAACGAATAACCAGAATAATTCCACAATAATATATCAATAAACACAAAGTAACCAGAATAAATTAACAAACCATAGCAGGACTCATGACGTAAGACTGTCTTTAACCAGGGTAATCACAATGTCCACTATGCCACCTCCAGGCTTAGGTGCGAAGCCGAGTACACGATCATCGTCTTGTTGCGGGAGAACCCACCCAGTACAGTGATGGGTTGGCAAGAACTACCCAAACATGGTCCGAGTACACGATAAAATGAGTGAATAGCCGCAGCCAGCCGAGTACACGATCAGGCCTCACTGAGTACACAGTGGAACACGCGTGCGTGGACAAGGAATTACAACTAGCAAAGAAACAATCCCTTCCACTACCTAGCTCCTACATGGATCCATATAGCGCTATGCCTACTAGGTTCTAAAATCGAAACCAACCATGAAAATATAGTTAACACAACTCGTTCTAATCTCAACTAAAACATCCCAAGTACACGGGTATCTCAATTTGCCTCTCCAAGTACATGGAGAAAAATAAATCACAACCAAAATCCCAACCCTTTTTATTTCAACTATTATTTTCTTAAAATTTTGTTCATGCAACATGCCAGATTGCATCTCAACTATTAGTTTTCTCTTTACTATTATTAAATTGTCATTATCTCATTTTTAAATTAAGTTACAAATCCTAAAATCCATTTTTAAACACTTTTTCCTTAAATTTTGATTTTTCTTTCAAAATGTAACTAAAATGTAATTACTTATTTGGGGGTTGAACTTATTTGTTAAAACTAACTAAAATCTAAACAAAAAAATAATTATTTAGGTTCTGTGTACTAATTTATTAATACAGTAGAAGTTTTACACTAAAATGTAATTACTTTCTAAAATAATACATCAATTTTTATTTACTATTGATGTTTTGCACCAAAATTATAATATTTATCAAAACTCTTCTTCCCCGGCACGAACACGAACCAGTCCGTAAACCCTCTTCTTTGGGGATTTTCCATGCTCCAAATAACATTACAAATGACTTGAAAATACTCACAATAGTTTAAGCATACTAACCTAAATCAAATTTAACAATTTTTATCAATTTAGAATTATCCTTTAGGATTTCACACCAAATCCAATTCGTTAGAACATCATAGGGAGAAAAATAAAACAATCGATTTCCCACCAAATCCAATTCGTTAGAACATCATAAGGAGAAAAACAAAAAAACAAAAGAACTACTTACCTCTTCTCTTGCTTTTCCCCTTATCTTCTCTCCCTTCGCCCTCCTTTCTCTTCTTTCAACAAAATGAAATAGAACCCTTCCGGTTCTCTTGGTAAGAGGGTTTTCTTATATATATCTATGACCCGGTTAACCGAACTGACCAACCCAACCAGACCGGTCCAATTGAACCTATTTAAATAAACCACTTAATCCAACTAAACCAAATTAAACCAATTAAATTCCCTTTTTACACATAAACCAGATTGACTAAACCGAACCCAATTGAACCGGACCAAATTTACCCAAATAACCCAAATAAATTCAAGCTATCTACTAAATTAACTAAACCGCTCCACTTAATCCAATAAACCAAACCACTGAAATTAAATCCAACTAACCAATTAAACCAACCCACTTAAATAAACCACATAAACCCACTTAAATAACCCATATGAACCCAACTAAACCCACAATCAACTTAAACCCACTTAAACCTTTTTAAAAATTTACACCCAACCCAACTAAACTGAATTCGATCACTTAAACTGATTCACTTGAACTAAACCGATCCACCATAATCAAACCAGAATCACTAGACCCAAAACAAACCATACCACCTTTTCTTTTAAAAATTTGACTTAATTAATCTCATTAAATCCTTTAATCCCCTATTTACCCTTAATTAAAATTTCTTAAAAATTCCGGGTTTTACACACCAGACGTTGATGGATTTGAAAAATAAGATAATAAACAACTGTGAGACAAGTGTCTCAGTAAGCAACACATGCATGATCGGTGAAACCACAGTTTATGCAAATAATATTCGTTAAACCATGACATGCAGGTAGTTCTAATACTACAAAATCCACGGCATTTTAGTGTCATACAAATAGTGCATGCATGTGCCTCGGTGTACAGGTAATCCATTTAATAGCAAATCATATATTCAATCTTATCACTTGTTATCTGGGATGTTATATATATTACGCATGGCCCCATCTAGCTTCACTGATTACACATGGTGGCTAGGCATCTACGCCGATCATCCTTGACGTAGGCATCCATATGCCAATTACCCGTGATGTACAGGCATCCATTTCCGATTATCCGTGGCAAATGGGCATCGGCCACCGATGTTGCTGGTGCCGGGATGATGCAACAATATAGAACCAAACAACAGTAACTTAGTCATGGCATATATATACAGACAATCCTAGTTAAGTCTATGGATCCATATCTTAAGGTTTCATTATGCTGATGTGTCCATTTACCAAATTCACAGCAAGTATAACAATAGAGAACAGAAACAATAACACTTCAAATATCCAAGCTTGTGTGGAGGATGCTAGTTCTCTATCTCCAAGTTAGGATGGAAAATGGTCCAATACCCCAACTAAGATGAACCGCACACACTACCCACCAAGACTTACTGTTCAGTTATTCATAACAATACCACATGCACACTTGCATGGAAAGTGCTCAAGGGTAGCCCATGGCCTTACCCGAGTCAATCTTAGGCCAAGCCCTCTTTCATTTCTCATGGATTCTGGGCCACTACCCTCCGTACAATATGTTAATGATCAATGAGCCACTGCCCTTTTATTTTATGTATCAATATCACTGGGCCACTGCCCTTTCATCTCATATTAACAAGTAATGGGCCAATGCCCTTAATATCATGAAATTAAAACGGGCCAATGCCCTTCATCTTATATGCCAAATGTGGGGCCGAAGCCTTTCATATCATGTATTGTGTACTCATAATGAAAGTCAATGATAAAGGATAGGTTTTCCAGAAATTCTTACATTTCATGATTCATTTGGGCAACCTATGCCTCAACTCTTTTGATACTTGTACAACTTGGTTTTGGTTCTTGATTTCTACTTCTAAGGGTTATTTGGAAGGTGCTCGAAGTAACGGAATCAAATTATCATGCTTCTATAGGAATCTCGGCCGGAAACTTTCTGTAAGACCTTCTTTGGTAAAACGTATCCAAAATCCTTGTTATTTGGAATTTTGAGATACTTCTAGTTTGAACACTTCCTAGACACCTAACTCTCACTTATACATGGGTTGGATTTGAATAAAAACAATTGGTAGTTTGATTTGAGCTAAAAACTCAAAATTGGAAAATCTGTACAGGGCGCTCGATGGGTCACTCGAGCCTACTTCGAGTGGCTGGAAAATAGCTCTCGGGTTCTCTGTTTCAGGCAGGTCGCTCGAACAGTCGCTCGAGTGGCTATGCCTTAAGTCTTTACCTAAAAAGGGCGCCCGATACCGCGCTTGAGCGGTATCTTAGGCGATTGGGTTTCTCAGCAGTTCGCGAAATCTGAACTTTTGGGATTTAGGGTTTTTTTCTCAAATCTCACTTATTTTTGGTGTTTTTGGGCTCTAAATTGCTCCTAGCATGTGAGGAAATCTATTTCCTACAAAACCCCTAAAAGAAATTACTCCTATTTGCTCAAATAAACACTTCCATGTTCAAACCCCAACTTCCACATAAAGTATACAAATTTGGCCAAAACAAGAAATACAGGTATGGGTGGTGTTGCTTACCTCTTGCAATCAACCAAGCAAGTTGTCTAGCCTCCAATACAACCCGCGAGCAGCACTCCTTGTGCCTCTTGGTTGGTTTCACCACAAATCTCCAAGCTCCTTCACCAAACGAAAATGCCCTTTTTGGGTTTCCTTCTTCTTTTTCTTGCTAGGGTTTCTTCAAATGGGTTCAAAGTGAATGGGAATATGATGGGGAGAAGGAAATGAGAAGAAGATGAAGAAGAATGAGAGTGGGAGAGAAGAAACTGAAGAGGGAAAGAGGGTTGGGAATGGTTTGGTCGAATAGGGCTTCCCTTTGGTTTTTCTTCACTTAAGTGACTTCTCACAAGACACAAAGTATTACTACTTTGCCACTCCACCTATTGCACACAACAAGCACTTAGACTTAGCTATTTTTTTCATCTCTAAAACAATTTTTCCAATCATTTAGGAATTTCTCAAATGAAGGAAGGCTCACCTTTATACACCACTGATGAGCCGGGGCTTAGCCACTTTGACTGGCTTCAAGCTTGGGCTTCTTCAACTGCACTTACACAATAAGTCCACCAATTAGGATGTGCTAAGGGTATTGGAACTGGGGTTTCACACATTTTGTAATGAACAATACCAATTTCAGTTCTAATAGCCACTAAAATCATCAACTCGTGAAAAATTCCATCATTCAATACAACCAGTAAAATACTTTACAATTAAACCAAATTGATAACCAGCAAACATACTAAGAAAACTCAAACAATTCAATTCAACTCATGACAGAATTTCAGCTAATTCCATGAGTTTAAAATCAGTTCAAGAGTTACCCAAAAGACCATTCACCTTAGTTTAAGAATTCAGATTTTTGCTAATTCTTACTAATTAAGCCTAAGATCAATTATGCCATATTCCTTATTGTCAATGTTAATCTCCATAGGTTACTAACAGTTCTAAAATCCCAACTAAATCTTAAGGAATTCAGATGAAGTAATAACATAGGTTTGTCACCAAAAATAGGTTCAAAGGAGACCCAATCACTTGTTGCATAAAACCATATTATGTATTTGCTATCATGCTTCACCACAATTATTTAGTTCATATTGTTAATCTTAACCCTCCTTAGGCTATTAGTAACTTTAGATGCTAATTTGAGCTTAAATGTACTTAATTTATAAGGCTTGAGAAGGTAAAACTCTAACCATACACAAATACTCAATCAACCGCATCTCACATAATTTACAATGAAGGCTGACCCTGGACGCCTAGGCTCTCCTGGGCGTCCAGCTTATTTTCTAAAAATATGAATGAACGCTAACCTCAAGGAGGTCAGCAACAAACGTGTTCTCCACTTGCGGCTAATTCAAAAATTCAAGGACTGAACCTTAATCATCCACTCAAACCACTTCTAACACCTTGAAAAACATCAAATAATACATCTAAACCCTATTGAATTTAAACTAAACAAATTTAATAGGACTCAGAGATCTAACACCCAAAACATGAACAAAATATAGCATTTTCATTTATTTCCATTGTAATTCTTTGATGATCATATAACCATATGAAATCATGCTATTTTGAAAGTGCTACTTGCCTTATTTTTGCTGGAATCCAATTTTACCAGAATAAAAAATGAAGATCAGATGTTCTCCACGTCCAGAACCTCCCAACGACTGCTGAAGTTTGCAAAGAAATTTCAGAACTTAGATCTTCAATATCTAATCCAATTCTCTACTAAAATCTTAAAGAAATTGAACTAACTTAACCTAAATCTAACACTAAAATAAGCTTACCTGATTTGCACTGGAAATTGGACGACTTCTGCTCCAACAGAACAGACAAAATTCCTCTTACGAACAGAGCTTCTCTTCACACCAATCCTTTAGATCCAATTGCTTAAACTTACCTCCAATGATCCGAAATTCCTCTTCACAAGCACTCAGATCTATCTCCTACTGTTTAGACTTCTCCGGCGATTGAACAATCGAAATTGATCGAGCATGCGGAGAGCCAAATTTATACTTGCGCTCAAAACTCTTCAACTCCTTCCTTCATAATCCGCTGTAGCGCCACTCCACCAAATCTCCTATACCACACCATATTAACCCTTGCACTACAAAAAATCATGCTTTTAGCGGCGGCCACAAAGTGCCGCTAAAAGCTCAAAAAATGCCGCTAATTCAATTAGCGGCGTTTTGTCAAATGCTGTTGATACCAGTGTCGTTAATTGAATTAGTGGCACTTGTAGTGGCGTTTATGTGAAGTGCCGCTATTTATTAGTGGCATTTTATTGACAAGTGCCGCTGTTCTAATTATTTTAGCGGCGGTTTAGAAGTGTCGCTAAAACGTGGCCGGTCTAGGAAAGGAACCAATGTTGTCGGTTCAAATTATACTATTAGCGGCGTCATACAAACGCCACTAAAAATAGGATTAACTTTTTAGCAGCATTTTCCAACAAAAGCCGCAAAAATCAAGCTTGTAAATCAAAATTCAATTCCGGTAATCGATTTTTGATGCCTGTGGAACCTGTAATCAGAATATAATTCTGCTAATTGATTTTTGATGCCTGTAGAACCTGTGATTTAGAATATAATTCTAAAGAACATAACTAAATCTCTTATTTCATTGATTGTAGCTTTCAACAAGGTTAATATGATAACAAAATAAAATTTGAAGTACAAAATAAATCTAATAAAGAACATAAATGTATTACATGTCCCACTACAGATTTAAAGGAAAAGGTCAAAAAACATCCAAGACAAAGACCATCAACTACTTCCATCTTCACTTATTTATCTGAAGGTTGAGTTTGAGAAGCATGTAAGTCAGAACCACCGTTCTCTTTAACCTGCAAATTGTTTCATAAAATCAACATAAGTGTATGTAAACAAATAAATAGCAATATATAATCACCAGCATAAATAAGCGAAGATCACTCTCATGCTGCAGTTAAAATGTATACGTAATCAGCATTCATTGATCCAATGGTGTTGTGAAAAGATTTTAAAACCTTATCAGAGTGCAGGTGCATGAGTTGTTCTTGCAATTAGAATGTAATTAGTAACAGATTTCACAAGGCAAGCAAATTGCTGTCCCAAATTCGAACAATTTAAATCTACACCAGTTAAAGCAGAAGGCAGACCAAAACGAAATGAAATCATATGCAAATTTTATTTTTTGCCGCTGCTATAACATGCTGTCATGTAGAGTATCTTGAGGTTCGTATTTTTTCTATCTCAAAAATGGGTTATCCATGAGGAAAAATGGGTTATCTTGTCGGGATGGATTGCGACAGCAGTAGCAAAGAGGCATAAACATGTCCATTAATCAAATACTAACCAACCCAATGAAGAAAACAAATGCAATAAACCCAAGTTGTTCACAAGAATGCAACCAAATGAAACAATTGGAATACAAGCAAATTCAGCAATTGCATCAAGCAACAGAGAAGAAATAAATTGTAATATCTAGTTTCAGGAAAATTGTTGACCCTTGTGTGTTTGCTCTATCATTCACAGCAACATGGCACATAGGAAATTATCAAGGAGACTCTGGGTTTTAGTGTGCAGGAAACAGTAGGTAAAAAAAAATGAGAACATGTACTACTCTGCACAAGCATCTGAAGGGACAATACGTGGGTGTATGCAAGTGTTCAAGATCCTAAACAAGCTTAAACAGTAAATAAGTGGGTGGTGCGATGATGACATGTGAGTGTGTGGAACGACCCATGTGAAATTAGATCACAAGATACAATCAACATGTATGAGTGCAAGCATGGTCATGAGTATTCAATAGCAACTCACATGCAATGAGATATGAACATAAACATGGGTGCAGGTATATGCAAGCATGTAGGGAATAATCAGGACAGTATAAGATGTAAAATGAGTTGATGTGGAATGATGCATAGCATAAAGGTTATCATCCAACACAGAAACAGATGGTCCTAAGCCTTAAGTGAATGGCAAAAAGAACATGGACAATCGTGCTCATGGATACCTCATCTGTACAACTCTAATGGTTACTGTCTTATGTGTCCTGAATTTGTACATTATGGAATCAAGTGGGGAGAACAGCAGCCCCTTTTTTTTCGACAAATTTATTTTCTTATTGAAGATCATATTCCAAACTCCATAATATTTAAAACTTCGCCCTGGACTTGGAAGTCATTAAACCAACTTTAAGCCTTCCTCACCACATCACTAATGTTGATAACCCAATGGAAACTAATAGACCATATGTGCAATGCAAGAATGTCCTCATTTATTTAACATTTCAGAACAAAGCTACATGTTAAAACTTGTAGATGGATGATCAAACTTACCACTCAAAGAAAGCAATACCTGGCAAGCAAATCTATTGCTAGAACTTGAAGACTTGAAGCTCTTGTTATGGACTCCAAACTTGATGCTTGGAACTTCCTTGATGCAGGCTTTTGGTGACCAGAAACTCTGGAGTGAATGAGAGAAATTTGCCTTTGGAATCTTGAAGAAAAATTTAAACTGATGGTTATGTCATTAGCACTAACCAAAACCGTGTTGGTTTTTTCTATACAATTTATGTTCTATGCATTTAAATAATTTATCTAAAATACTTGTAGACAAATACTTGAATCTAATCACAGAAAAACAGAGTAAGGACGAAAATCAAAATCTATTTGGTGACATAGATCATAAATTGCCTTTTGTGGTTGGCAATCATGAATATTCTATATGTATGAATTGGGAAATTTAATTCTGAAAATTGGGTATGGAAAAAAATCAGAAATTTCCAAAGAAGATTAAGCCGCCAGATTGCAGACATTTATGTCTTGATGAGACCTTGGTGAATAATCTTCAAAAGGAATGAGTATTAGAAATCCCAATTCTTAGGCAAAAGGTTATAATGTTCAGTATATACACCTACAAATGGAAAGGCTTCAGTCCACCCTAGGATTACTGTGTTGCCACACTCAAGTGGTTTAGCAGCCCAAAATCTTCATCCTTCCATTTTCCTATGATTTAGAAGAATATTTTCTTCCAGTTAAGACAGTACAAGGCTTGGTCATGACTACGACAAGACCACGAATCACCTTAAAAGAACGACTTTGCCTGCACCTTAACCCATTCTCCAATGTTCTATGATTTCCGACATTTGCAACGACCACAGTATTGTTTGGATTTTGCCATTCATAGGTATTGCTCTAATCGCACAATTACATAAACAACATATGGATTAAGTTCATCATTGGCATGGCCTCACCAAACACTCGATTAGGCTAACAATCGAAAGTCCCAACCCATGCCGCATTAACCTTTACTACCTAGAAATTTACTAACTTGAAAGATTGAGAAAGAAATTTCAATTTGGAACCCTAGAAATTAGGTAAAATAGATTCCTAAGTTGTGTGTGATTGAATGTGTATGACAGAGAGTGAAAGAGAAGATTACCGGCCTGTTTGCGATCGTCGTTGGCGGATGCCGCTACCAGATATTAAAGATTGGAGATGAAATATGTCTTGCGCAATCAAACAGGTGAAGAATCTGATCGCTGCCGACGTTTGAAGATAGGAGATTAGAAAATGCTGAGAAACCAGTTTTCCGCAACCGCATCGTTCGTGTTTATCAAACGCGTGAAAAGATAGCGCTTCAAAGAGATTTTGCGGCGTTTTTTAGGATGTTTTCATCTGCGTTTTCACCCTAAACGCTGCAAATGAAACCCTTGTCTCGGCATTTCTTACATGAGTGTCATTAAAATCACCCCTTAAAAGACTCCGCATTTTCTAATCACTATTAGAGGCATTTTAAGTTTAAACGCCACTAACAGCTGCCACTAAAAGCCACCTTTTTTGTAGTGTTGATTCCATGATTAGCTACCCAAACAAAATACATCAGCACCACTTAATTATATCTAATAAAATTTCCCGATTAATATTTCTTGACCATTGAAATTATAATATAACCTCACTTAGCCTTATCTTATATAATGTCCAATTTCTGAAATTCCCAAAATGCCCTTGCGAAACATCTACTTGAAATTCCACCAAAAATAATTATTAAAATTTACTGAATATTTCCTCCAATTATAACTCTAAAAATCTGGGGTTTTACATTAATTAAGACATGATATGAAAATATGAAATAGATTCCTAGTATATTTTATTGAATTTTAGTATTAAATAAGTCAATTATGTTCCTTATGTCCTAGTAATATTCCCAAGCTCATAGCTTGGCCGTTTCTCAACCAAATTCCTTTGAATTTGATTTATTAGATTCTTAACTCATAGTTCTAAAATAACCTATTGCAATTTTTTGCAAAATCCATGTGGTTAATCAATTATTACATTTCAAAGTCATCATTAATGTAAAACCTATGCAGGCTAGTAACCAATAAAAATTATATTAAAAATACTAAACGGCAGAATGTTATTAAAATTATATTTTTAGATGAGACTAGACTTAAAATCAAACAACTTTTATGCAAATCACTTGACCAAAATTTCCTCTAAATAATTGTAAAAATTCAATTTAATTGAAAATTATATGTAGAAATCTGATTTTTTTTGGGTTTTTCAAGTTCTTTCTAAATTCTACTTTGTTTCATTGTTTTCTCAATAATTGAATCAATACATAAGTATAAAACACATATTAAACCTTCTTAAGCATCTAGGAATAATTTAATTCATTTACTATCAAAATCAATTGATGAATTCACAAGTATAATCAAAGAAAACCCCCCTTAATCATATTCAACAACAACCCAAATATTTTGAAATCTTCCACGTCAATATAATCAATTTGAAACCATCGATTAAAACCAATCAATTCCATATACATGCTGTTTACCGGCTAATCCAAAAACCATGCAAATTTTCCAAGTTTGAAGGGTCACTACTTACCTCTAGAACGCTATAATCTATCTCTTTTGAATAAACCCAAAAATGTAGCCAAGCTTTTGTTAATTTCCTGCCATTCTAGAGATCTTCAAACACCATCTCCACTGTTTAGATTAAAGAACTATGAATCTTGAACCTCTCCTCTAAATTTGAGGCCGATCCAACGGTGGATCGTCTCCAGATGGCATGTTTATGAAGACTTGTCAATAAATTCCTATAGCAGATTGCTTCTCTCTTAAAGTATCTTGTTCTCTCTCTCTCTCTCTAGGTTATAATTTTTCCTTCTTTCCTTCACTTTCCCCAAGTCCAGAACTCTCTCCCATAGCTTCCACACGTACAGATCTCCATGAATAGGATTCCAAAAGTCTAATAATGAAGTCTATTTATAATATAATCCTAGAGTTTCCCACTCCAACTAGGTTATTAGGTTTCCTTCTCTATTTTGATTTATTGTTTTCCTACTTGTATTATAATTTCACTAAGATTTTTGTAGTCTAATTATAATTACTAATTTTAGTCTATTCTTATTAAATTAGAATTTTTACCAAGACTTCCTAATCTAACTAGGATTTCCAATTACCTAAAACTCCTACTTTAACTAGGACTAAAAAATTAAATTTATTCTATAACTTTTAATTTAATCAAATTTTTTTCCTATTTTTATTCTATTTAATCAATTTTTGTCCTATTTTTATTCTATGTTTTTAAATATTACCCAATCACCCTGATTATTTACAATTACCAATAAGCCCTTTTCTCACCTATTAAGCTTTAAATTATGCTATTTAAATCTAAATTAAATCGAACCTATATTTAATTAAAGTTTCAAGTCTAAAAATTATTTAATTAATCGATTAACTAATTTGGATAATTAAGAAAAAACTAAAATACCCTTTCTTTATTTAAACCATATTTAGCCATTGGATTTCTTCCAAAATTCTAGATTTAATCTCTTCATTATTATAATATGGATCCGGATTATAATATTGCTCCTCCCAATACTTAGATTAAATTTGTATTCCTCAATAATTCAAATTTATTTACTTTATTCTTCCAATATTCGGATTTAAAATTATATTATTATGTCCTCAAAATTTAGGATTCTACATAGGTGATTTCACACCAAAAAAAAAAAAAATACTTGTAGTCATGGATGATATACCTGTTAGCAAAATCATAATTTATAACATAAAACTTGTTCTTAGATGGGCATCGTTTGCAGTGTCCGCTGCAGACACCCCCACTGCATGTGAGAGGCTGTATGCAACCTCCGCGGTAGAGGATGCGAGTCCATTAATCTTTGGCTAGCTAGTTGATTATTATTTGTTAATAATTAAATTTTTGGATTATATAATTATTTATTAATAATTAAATTTTTGGGTTATATCTAAGGGTAGGATTGAAAACACTATATAATTTTTTTGTAGCATCTAAACAACATCAAGAAAGTTATTTTTGTGTTTCCTTTCTTTTCACTTTCTTCTCTTTTCTTTTCTTAGTCTCCTTTTCGCATTCTCTAGACATCCAAACATAGCCTAAGGCTTATCTAATATTAGTCCAATGATATTAATCAACTCGACCCATAAAATTTGGGCCTAATCTACACAAAATAAAACCAACAAATTGCTTAGAAGGGGGAATTTAGCCTTTCTAAAATCAGCTCGACATTTGGTTTATGTCAATGAAAACTTCTCCATAAAGCATAAGAAATATGTTTGGAGTGTATTTCAATATGGGGTTTATTGAGGTTTGAAATCCACTGGTAGCAAGTTTTTGCTTTTCAAAATGTTATAAAAAAGTTTTTTTTTTCTTTTGTTGAAAAGGTCGAACTATGAGATGCTGCACATGGTAGCTTCTCACTTAGGCTGCATGATCAATAGTAGCAATAAACGGCGGCAGCAAACGACATCTTCCCTTAACTGAGCGTAAGTACTGAATATTACCGTCATAATTAACATCTATTGACAATAGATATATGATTTCTCAAGACCAATACCCATAGCCAATACATGAAAATTAATTGTTTTTGGATTAATGATAAAAATGTACACGGTATACATAGAGGGATTAAGTGAAAACCTAATACAACATAATATTAATTCAACTATGCATCCAGATTAACTCAAAACTCTCAGTTAAAGGTTAATAAATGGCCACTCCTATGCATGTACAGCAGGGACGATAAACTACTTGACTGCTACAAGCCTGCAAGTTTACCGTTTCAAAGAAAGGGCATTCCCATGATTTCATGTTCATCAAGCTCCAAGAAAGATGATAAGGGAAACTGCTCGCCGTTCAATTGGCCGGAAAATATGTCTCCGAAGGTTAATTCTACCCTCAACGGGCTCCGCAAAGGAGCTTCTTTCACGTCTTCAAATGACCCCCACCAATCTTCCTCGTCTGGACCCGGTTCAACACCCGAATCGTCCGGTTCGAACCCGACCCGGCTTGAAGATGGTTCAAGAGCCGCCTTGGCTGCTGCGAGCTGTATATCTTTCCGTGACGAAGACTGAGGCCGCGGGAGAGAACGAGCTGACTCGGGGAAGTTCAGTGTCGCCGAGTCACCTTTCAAGAACAAAGCGGCCGAGTCGTAGGCCCTCGCCGCCATCTCGGGTGAGCCGAACGATCCGAGCCAGACTCTGGCCTTCTTCCTCGGCAAGCGTATCTCCGAAACGTAGCGACCCCAGCTGCGTCGACGGACGCCATGGAACGGGGGCTGGTGTTCGTGGTGGGACGACCGTTTCTTCGAGCTCTGGCTTCTACTGGGTGAAGCTTCGGATCGAAGAGCTTCTGGTGTTGAAGACATTATTGGCAGCTGAAATGGCAGGAAGTTCAAAACTTAAAACTTTGTGTCTTGAGTATAAAACGAAGCTGCGAAGGAAGGAAGATGGAAGGGTTATGGAGGTGACGAAGAGGAGTCGCCCATTACTCTTTGCAGCCAGGGGTTAATGATAAAAATGGGGGTGAAAGGGAAACGTCGAAGTGGTGATAGCTGGCAGGTGGGTCCCACGCGGTAAGGATGGATTGAGAGGACGACGGAAGGTACTTCCGGACAACATAAGTTGTTATATTTTTTTTACAAAAACAGCCTTATCGTTTGTACGTGGTATATTGATTTATTTCTGAGTTACAATTTGTTTAAGCCACCACCAGGCTAAAACTAAAAGGATTAATATCTCTTTCTTTCTTTCTTTTTCTTTTACATTTTTTTTTCTTTTTGTTCGTTTTACAATTTTTTTTTGCCTCTTGCCATAAAAATGTATTTCACCCTTATGACCAAAAAGAAAAAAAGTTACTTTTGTTTGAAATTCTCCTTTTTTTTTAACCCAGATTGGTTGATGGTTAGGTTTATTTACCCATGAGTGTAAATAGGTTAAGTTATATTCTATCACATATACTTAAACAGTATTCTATTAATAAAATTAAGCCCATGCACATGTGGCATACACATGCCAAACTAATAGAATTATACAATGGAATTATCACCTTTAATGAGGTAGACTTTTAATACCCTTGGTAAATGCGTAGGATAGCACAACAGAATCCATAGAACTAAGATTAACTTCATTGATATTCATATTAGATTTTTTTTTTCTTTTTCTTTTGGGTCTTAAGGGAATGGGGACTGGGGGTTGAAGACAGGATTCGATCCTAAGCCCCGGATACAACCAACCTCCCTGAGGCTTTACCGCCTAAGTTGGCAACACCTTCATTCAAATTAGATACATACAATCACAAAGCATCATTATCATAATCTGCCTGACCTTTTTTCTTGTGTATGTGCTCCATATATACAGAGTTGTTGTATATACAGCCAACAAAGTATGAATATTCAACGGGGTAGTTGTTCCATGCATGTTAATTTTCTGTATGACTAGCATGAAAATACTCTAAAATTTCACTCCTCAGTGTATGTATGTAGGTAAATATAGATTCATGCCATCCTACTTAAAACTTATTTGGTCTTATAAAGATACATGAGGACCATATCACCATATGCAACTATATGTAATAAAGTGATGAATAATTTCAACATGCTTGCTCCTACTAAAGTATTTTATCTCTTGTAGAAGTCATAACTTAAACATAATACATAATTAATAATGATGACCCCATAGTGTCAATCACTACTATTTAGTAAGAATCATCTTAACTTAAGCCGCATATGCAACTGCAAAACATCTGCAGCCATGATTCATGTACAACATCTTACAGCCAAAGATAACAATGTGCGGTCCACAAAGTGAATATTCCGTGGGCCCCACATCATTGTTTCTAGGTGTGTAAAATGATGTACAAGAATCTTTGCTGCAGGTGATTTGCACTTCACATATGCTACTCCTCCATCTTGGACAATGCACTGTGGGGGCACTTTTTGTTGTCAATCATTGGAGATAACCTTATCATCAAACAACGAGAATATGGATGTTAGTTGATTCTTGAGTAAGTTCTTATCCTCTCAGGCACATTATTGCATGAATAAGACTGTCACTCATAATTGGATACATAAGACATCTATTCTATTTTTGTGTTTGCCTTGGAAGAATAGCAACATGTGAAAAGAAACCTTATTTACATTTATGCTTTTGGGTTTAGCAATAAATTGGAAAATATTCAAATTTTTTTTCTTTTGTTTTTTTAACTAAAATATTTTCCATAAATTCTTACTCCAATCATGTAACTTGCTCCACTTAAAGGCCATTTTTTAACATAAGTCTCTTGGAACAAACAGTATTGCAGTAATATATAAGAGAGAACAAATTAAGCAGCACAAAAGTTTTATCTTTCAAAAACTATTCATATATAATCTTGTCTCTTGGTGAGGCTTTTGATGACATGATAATTAACCATGTGGAAGGCTTTGAACAAGTATGTGTTCAGGAATGTACTTAATTACATTTGACATTTGGTATTATTGATTAAATAAAAATGTTTTGTTGTTTGAAATTAAACAATATAAAGCAATCATAATTCAAGGATCGCAAAAAGTCATTAACATCTGATCACCATGAGGGGTAATTTGGTCCTTTCGGGAAACTACGTGTGGCGACAAACGCGGAGAGCCTGCAGTGCGTGGAACCAGCTGGTGGAGGAATCTCACAGATGTGAAGAGCGTGTTGAGTAATCTTCTACTTCCCATATATATATATATAAACTGTTAATACGCGTCCCCTTTTAACGTGTAGCACTATCACCGTAGAAGCCAAGTTTCAAAGGCTTTTTCTGCTCGTCGAGTGTGCTTGTTTTCACAATGGATCTTAAGCTGTCATCCACGAGCACTACTCTCCCCGTGCTCCTCTGGAAGCTTTCTTTATTTTTATATAGGCTTCATTCTACGCTCCAATTTGGAGAGTGAGACACGTACACAGAGGACTAGGCTTATTTCGACACGTAATTAGATTTTACTAGTTTTGGTGGGCCTTTGTTTTATAGAACGTGCAATGGAAAGTAAAATAGATGAGATAGTAAACGAAGATATGAAACTATGATACAAGCAGTCAACATATGGGAGGTAACTATGGTGGAAAGTAGAAGGCATTTGGAGTTGAAATCATTCGAAAATAAATGGGATCTGTAATCTTCTGATCTGGCACCTTCATCTTCCTCTACGTACCATTATACTTTTTTTTAAGGTAAATATAATTATATTCCAAAAAAGATATTT
Organism: Buxus sempervirens; assembly: GCA_947561395.2. NCBI lineage: Eukaryota > Viridiplantae > Streptophyta > Magnoliopsida > Buxales > Buxaceae > Buxus > Buxus sempervirens. The sequence goes on along the minus strand of OX387184.1, from coordinate 32,279,804 downwards.
ACATAAATGGAGGTCTAGTTTACATGCTAATTACAAATAACAAAAGACCTGAAGACAAAAAGTCTCAAACTAGTATCCTTTATCACCTTCTTTTTCTCACCCTCCTACTTATAGAGCATTCAGCCCCCCATCTTCTATAATTTCTCTATTTACTTTCATGTCACTTACTGTTGGTGATCACCCAATCAACCGATTTGCTATATCCCGTTTAATTTCTCCTTGGTATCTCCTCTCTTGACTTGAATTTATTCTTGAATATTCTTCGATTGCACTCCATCCAAAGATGATATACTGTTGCTGCTGGGGAAAGTCTTCTTAGAGTTGCTTTAAACCCCTTTTTAAAGCATTATTGATGCAATGCGTGGACCCCTGCAGTTCAGAATTATAATGGATAAATAGGTGGCAGAAGAATCACACGTGGTAAAAGGCACTGGTTACAGATATAGTTAAGAAACTGACTTCTAGTTGATTTTTTAATTTGAATAAATTGGCCTTATCTTCTGTTTTGGCCAACTTTCCCCTGTTTACAGCCCATTTGTTTCTAGTTTGGTTAATTAGTTGCTAGATATTCTCCAATTAGTTATGTTCAATGGTTAAAGCCCTGTTGATTTACGAAGTGAGGTAGTATTATTTGAAGTTCTCTAGTTCTTGTCATTTTGGAGAGATTCCTATCAGGAAGAGATTTCCTTTGTTTTCAGAATTCAGTGTGATATTGTTTTTTGCAAAACTTTTGTTCTTATTTCATTTTGTTTGCACTAATTTGGTATCAAAGCCCTAGGTTCATTTTGTAGCACTTTCCTTATGCCCGAACCGAAAACGGGAAGATCATACAATTCCATGGAGCAATGGCCTCATAATCCAGGTCCTTCCAATCCATCCACCAACCCTAACTCTCATCCCACCCAAATACCAACCAACTTTCAACAACAAATTGATCGGTTATCACAAACCCTAGGTGCTATTATGCATCGATTGGAATCTATTGAGAGACGCAGCGATAGTGAAGGTGGAAGAGGAACAGGAGACAATGTTTGGGTTCATCAGAGGAGGGAGGATAATGGGGACAGCAATGATGAATGGGAAGTGGCAATGGGCGGGGCACGACGGCATGCCCATCTTACTCCTCCTGGACACCAGCGTTGACTAGATTTGCGCAGACCAGACATGTGCAAGGACCCTTGGGATGAATTGACCAAAAGATTGAAGGTGGAGGTAGAAGACTTTCTAGGTAAACTTCATCCGGATGCCTTTCATGACTGGATCATAGTATTGGAGGACTACTTTGATTGGTTCTCAATTCTTGAAGATAGGAAGGTGCGGTTTGTCAAGCTCAAACTCAAAGGCCCAGCTCGAGCATGGTGGAGTAGTGTTGAAGAACAACTCCAACAAACCAATCAACCCCAATTACTGTAGACACCCCAAAATTACACGATTATTGATAAATTTTGAAGGAGAGAAATATTTTATTGGAATTTTCAATTCTCAGCATTGAGTTTGAGATCCTTAACCCATTTGAATCCAAAACCACAAAGGAAAAGGCCCAAATTCAATCTTTTGAGCAAAGTCAAACTTTTCCGGTTGAATTTTGTTGACTTTTGACCCCGAAAATGAAATATTTTTTAAGGCAAGATTTCAAGATAATGTTTCCCGGTAATCAAGTTTTTAGCAATGTTATTGCATAAATGAATTTTTTGAGCTTTTAAATCTTGAAAAATACCTTGGTATTAACATATTGAATCTTTTTATCACATCTGAAAAACCAGAATTTAGCCTTAAACTGGAAAGTTGACTTTTTATTCACTTGGAATTTGGGTCTGGAACTATTTTTAATGGATTCAAATAGGGGGTGTTTGCTTATTTACATGTAATATCTTAAGTAAATGGATATTAAAAAATACGAGGACATTTACTTAAATAATATTACATGTAAATAAGTCTTGCCTGTGCAGGTAAGGGTAAAAAAAGGTGAAAATTTGAACAAACTTGTGCTGTCCGCATTTGGTATGCGGACAAGGCATGTCCGAAATCCAAATGCGGACACAGACAGTTTTGAGAAAATTTTTAATTGCTCGATTTTTTAGCCTTGTTACTATTTTGTTCTTCTCTCTAGGGTTTCATTCGGCCGTTTTTGCTCTAATTCATGTTTCTAAAACTGTAGACACCCCAAATTGCACTAAAAATGAGAAAATAATTGAAAATGTTAATTGGGATTTGAAACAGGTCAAAAAAGTATAACATCTGGCCAAACTGGTCATGCCCGTATTTTGTTTACGGTCTGGTCATGCCCGCAGTTAATATACGGGCACGGCGTGCCCATATTAATAATACGGGCAGGGCGCGCCCGTAATATATATACGGGCACGGGGGTTTTTGTGCGAATTTATCCTTTCTCGATTTCTAGCCTTATCTGCATTCAAATATATCTCTGGGATATGTGAATTATCTTATTTATTCATCCGAATTATCCTATTTATCCTTGTTGGCCATGAATGGGCATTATCCCTATTTTTCAATCCAATATGGTGGATCATGGTATATCCCTCTGGACCAGCCTTACCCCTGGGTTTGCCTATAAATAGAGGTGAGATCCTTAAGCAAAAGGCCACGAAATTTTGAAGTCTAAGGAGTTCCAAGAGAAGAGAGGAATCCCTGTTGCTCTGCTTGCTCAATCCAGGTAAGTCCCTTTTCCCTTTTATTTTCTGTTTTCAATTCTAGAGATAATAGGATCTTCTCCATTGTTGTAGAATAAGGCCATCTTGTACTTGTATTCCTAAACTTATCTCCAAGTACCTCAAGAATACTCTCTAGCTGTAAAACGTGAAGAGAGAGCTAGGGGAAAGGGGAACAGGTGGATCCCTAGAATAGAACCCTATAATCTGTTTTTCTCCTTCGTTCTAGAATAAGGCCTTTGATTGTGTTTGTATACCCAAACCTATCACCAAGTACCTCAAGAATCCTCTCTAGCCGTAAAACGTGAAGAGAGAGCTAAGGGAAAAGAGAACAGGTGGATCCGTAGGATAGACCCCCATGTGCTCTAATCTGTGAGATATGGCTACTTTGAATATCATGATCATGTTTTAATGGTTTTTATGTTGAATCTGAATGAATCATATGAATTCATGATGTTTATAGCATGAAATCCTCTTTTTCTCCTAAAATTGAGATTTTCACACTTTTGCACATACAGCACTGTTTTCGTGATTTTTGTGATTTTAGGCTAAAATCCTGGATCTATCATGATCTATATGATAAATCTAACTTCAGAAGCCTGAAAGTAATTTCTAGGGTTTCATGAAGTGGTTTTTCATGTTTGAGAGAAGACCCTAGGGTCTAAGTTTTCCCCTTTTGATGTTCTTCATCAACATGGGTATTTTTGGTTTTTATTTCTTGATTTAATGTGAAATTTGGGCTATATCTATATCCTGGATTGTTCAAGTTCAATTCTACAATATTTTATAAAAATCATATTTTTCTAGATTTCCAGGATTTAACTTAAAGCCAGATTTTTGAAGTTTTCACTTTATTTTGGTTTTATTTGATTTTATCTCAATTTTATTTTAATCATGAAACCCTAGGAATGGTATGATCATATTTGAAAGTTCTGAATCAATCGGGCTATTCGTATGAAAAGCCATATACTTTTGTCTTTTTTGTGATTTTTCATGATTTTTGTGGCAAGCCTTTTTTCCTTTGAAAAACATGAACAATACCTGGCAACCACCTTGTGTGGATGAATAGGGGTACCTAACACCTTCCCCTGTTCATAACCTAATCCCCTTACCTATCTCTGGTTATTTTTTTATAGGGTTATTTTTACCCTAAATTTGCCTTTTTGTGCTTATTTGATATTTTGGTGTCCATTCACACCTAAATTGAATGGTGGCGACTTTGTGTTTTTAACCAATCCCGTATGATGATCAGGAAGTTATTGAATTGATTTTTCCATGTCTCACAAAAACTGAATTGGAACATTCTAGAACCTTTTTAGACCACCCTTGCCCCTGCTCTTGCTTATAAATAGGAGGCCTCTCCTCAAGCAAATGGCTGAGAATTGAATGCTGGAAGTTAGATGTAAAACCCCGGAATTTTGAGAAAAAAAATTAAAATTAAAATTAATTAATAGATTCAATAAAAACAATAGAGAATTAAATTTGAGCCAAACCATTTGGTTTAATAGGTTGGTTCGATTAGTGGGTTAAAGGGGTTTTGGTTCAATGGTTCAAGGTTCAATGGTTAAAAACATACATAAGCATTTTGAATTAAGAGTAATTGGAGATTAAACAATTTAATTAGGTTAATTAAATCAAATTTAATAGAAACTACCAGGTTAAGGGTTTGGTTTGGTTTGGGTTGGTTTGACGTGGGTTGTTTCGGTTTAAGTGAATTCGGTTTAAGTGAGTTTGGTTTAAGTGGGTTGGGTCGGTTTGAGAGATTGTTTTATAAGTGGGATTCATCGAGAATCCTCTACAGAGTTAGGGTTTTGTGAATCGAGCGAGAAACCACAACAGAAGAAGAAGAGTGGAAAAGAAGGGAGGAAGAAGAAGAAGAAGAGGAAGAAGAAAGGAATAGGAAAGAAGGAAGGCTGCTGCACAACCGAATTCTGGTAAGTAGCAGTTTACACGAATTTAGTTTCTATCTTTTGATTTCAGTTTAATCATACCTCCGTTTGTGATTGCTTGGGTTGGTTGTGGTGATCTGATGAATTGTGATGCTTTGGTTTTGGTTGCTGAGGGGAGTATGAAATAAGAATGGCATAAAGGAAGGGAAAAACGTGAAGTAAGAGGTTAAGAAAGGTGCTGCTGTTGGGCTCTTTCTCATGGAGAAGAGAGACCCATTAACATGAATTAGAGAACTATTTATAGGAGAGAAGAGAAGGAGGGAAATAGTAGGTGAGAAAAGAGAGAGAAAGAAAGCACTGGAGAAGTGAGAGAGAGACGGGCAAGGTTACGGAAGAGAGAGAGAGAGAGAGAGGATCTGCAGAGTTGTTCGTTCAGGGAGATGGGTTTTAAGAAAAGTATTTAAGATTTAGTTCAACATGATATTATAATTATAAATAAGTTTATATTATAATAAAGTGTTTATGTTTGGTCAATAAGATAATGAAATGTACTTCTAGGCTATATATATATATTGTAATTAAAGGTGAGTTCATATTTTGGTAAACAAGCACTTGAAATATTAAATGGTTAATATTTAATACATAATTAATATTTAGTCACAAATTGAGTTAGAAATTAATGATTAAGGAAAACCCTAAATTAGACCATGAATTATACATTTTCTATATAAAAGAGATCTTTAGTGAATAATTAGATGTAATAACACTTGCATTAAGATGTTTGGAAGTGGTTTCTCATGTGTTGGTTAAGTCGAAGTTGGTTACATTGTTAAAGTATGTAACATAAGGCATACTTAAGTAAGGCAGTTAGCCTATGGTATTTAAATAACCATGATATTGTATTATTATATTTGGGATAGTGGATTGCCGTTCACCCTAGCTATTGAGAGCCGGGGGAAGTGAACCTGCATCCGCCACAGACATGGATTCTGGGGGTTGAGGATAGCAGTTCACCCTAGCTCATGAGGGGCCGGGGGTTGTGAACTTGCATCCTCCTCGGAATGTGCCACAGCAACCCGAAAAATCAACTAGATGGTCTCAATGAGATCACTAACTCGATGGTCTAATAGAGATCACTAACTCGATGGTTTGAAGATATCACTAACTTGCTATAGTTGGACTGGGTTGTACTTGCCAGCTCATGCATGTCTCATGCTTGAGTGCTCCGCTTTGGAAGAGAGATCCTAGCTAGATCTTTCCATTGTAAGTCGTGAGGTGGCAAATTGGACAAATGAATTAAATCATTGTTATTACATGAGATTTTGCTGAGTTCATGGTTTGGATTAATCTGATTTTATCTGTTTTATGATTCCACAGAATTCAAAGTAATGTTATTACATGATATTGATATGGTTTTAGCATGAGTTGCCAAAGTTTGATTGTATATTACATTATTGTGAGACATGGGAAAAATCAATTCAATGACGTCCTAATCATCACATGGGATTGGTTAAAAACACAGAGTCGCCACCATTCTGTTTAGGTGTGAATTGACACCAAAATATCAAATAAGCACAAAAAGGCAAATTTAGGGTAAAAATAACCCTATTAAAAAAAACAACCAGAGATGGGTAAGGGGATTAGGTTATGAACAGGGGAAGGTGTTAGGCACTCCTATTCATCCACACAAGGTGGTTGCAAGGTATTGTTCATGTTTTTCAAAGGAAAAGGGGCTTGCTACAAAAATCATGAAAAATCAAAAAAGACAAAAGTGTATGGTTTTTTCATACGAATAGCCTGATTGATCCAGAACTTTCAAAGGTGATCATACCATTCCTAGGGTTTCATGATTAAAATAAAATTGAGATAAAATCAAATAAAACCAATCTAAAGTGAAAATTTCGAAATTTGGCTTTAAGTCAAATCCTGGAAATCTAGAAAAATATGATTTTTATAAAATATTGCAGAATTGAACTTGAACAGTCCAGGATACAGGTATAGCCCAAATTTCACATTAAATCAAGGAATCAAAACTAAAAATACCCACGTTGATGAAGAACATCAAAAGGGGAGAACTTAGACAGTAGGGTCTTCTCTCAAACATGAAAAACGATTCAAAAAACACATCATGAAACCCTAGAAGTTATTTTCAGGCTTCTAAATCCAGATCTATCATATAGATCATGATAGATCCAGGATCTTAGCCTAATATCACAAAAATCACAAAAACAGTGCTGTAGGTGCAAAGATGTGAAAAATCCAATTTTTAGGAAAAAAGGAGGATTTCACGCTATAAACATCATGGATTCATATGATTTATTCAGATTCAAAATAAAAACCATTAAAACATGAACAGGATAATCAAAGCAGCCATATCTCACAGAATAGAGCACATGGGGGTCTACCCTACGGATCCACCTGTTCTCTTTTCCCCTAACTCTCTCTTTATGTTTTACGGCTAAAGAGGATTCTTGAGGTACTTAGAGATAGGTTTGGGAATATAATCACAATCAAAGGCCTTATTCTAAAAGAAAAGGAGAAAAACAGAATATGGGGTGTTATTCTAGGGATCCACCTGTTCCCCTTTCCCCTAGCTCTCTCTTCACCTTTTATGGCTAGAGAGGATTCTTGAGGTACTTGGAGATAGGTTTGGTGATAGAGACACAATCAGGCCTTATTCTACAGCAATGGAGAATATCCTATTATCTCTAGAATTGAAGACAGAAAATAAAAAGGAAAAGGGACTTCACTGAATTGAGCAAGAAAAGCAGCAGGGATTCCTCTCTTTTCTTGGAGCTCCTTGGACTTCTAATTTTCATGGTCCTTTGCTTAAGGATCTCTCCTCTATTTATAAGCAAACCCAGGGGTATGGCTGGTCCAGAGGGATATACCAAGATCTTCCAGATTTGATTGAAAAATAGGGATAATGCCCATCCATGGCCAACAAAGATAATCCGAACGAATAAAAGATATAATTCGCTCATCTAAAGAGATATTAGACTGAAGATAAGGCTCAGAAATTGAGCAAAGATCAAATTCGCATAAATCTCCTGTGCCTGTAAATATATTGCGGGCAAGTGGTGTCCGCATTTGTATTACAGGCGCTGCGTGCCCGTATACAAATTTCGGGCGCGACTAGCCCGCAGGTACAATACGGGCACTACTTAAATGATTGAATTTTATGCATTTTTGGCCTGTTTTAAATCCCAATTACATGTTTTCATTATTTTCTCATTTTGTAGTGCAATTTGGGGTGTCTACAACTGCCCCCTCTTGTGAGACATGGGAAAAATCACCGGAATGATTATCCCTCCGTCAACACACGGGCTCAACGCAAAAATGGGAGAGTCGCCACCATTCATGATTTTGGGGTGAGAATGGACACCAAAGAGTTCAAAAATAAGCAAAAAGAGCTAAAAAGCACATTCTAGGATAAAAATAATCCTACTTAAAAATCAAATCCAGAGATGGGTAAGGGGATTAGATTATGAACGGGGGAAGGTGTTAGGCACCCCCATTCATCCACACGAAGTGGTAGCCAAATGTATGTTCATGCAAAAATAAGAAAGCTTGCTAAAATCATAGAAAACCTTCAAAAAGGACCAATGTATGATATTTTCACTTGAAGATCTAAATGGATTCTAGATCCTCTATTATGTCAATATCATTTCTGGAATATCTCGAAAGATGGAAATCAAAGCACAAGTTGCTAAAAAAACAAAGTTGAATCAAATCCGGAAATTTCAGTAAAAAGTATGCCATTTGCCTTGAAATCATTCAAATACCATTTTAAATTGAACCAAACCAAATCCATTTGAAAGATTAGGGTAAATAAGAGTCTCATGCAAAATTTCACTTTATTCCGATAAAAATCATAGGAGTTATGCTCCTTTGAAGTTGCTGCTGGGGATTTTTAAAAGTGATGAGTGGGCAACTTTGGGAAATTGCATAGAAAAATCCCCTCCATAAAGATCCACGAAATTTGGTGTGATTGAAGTCTGTATGGCCATCTTTCAAAAGAAACTAGCCTCATACAAAAATCCCTTCGGATGTGCCTTGGGTGGTCTCCCGAACAGGCCCCGAAGATCACAGATTTACCCAGAAAAGTACAAATGAACAGTTCTGATTAAATCGGCTACCAATAATTCAAATGGAATCCAAAAATTATGAAACCAATTGGATTTGAAAATAGACTCATAAAGGAATACTCAGAAACAAAAATTACTCGAATCAGACTTAAAACGAACACATGGCGCTCCGTCGAAGTGACAAGTTCTGTATTTGAACCTGAACTGTCCACTTAACTTCGACAGAGAGGTGTCAAAAATCCGTTCGATGGAACTTTATGAAATTTTCTGGACATAAACTAGACAGCCTCACCTTTCCCATGGTTCTAGAATCGCTCCAAAATTCATCCGGACGATGAAGTTATGAGCGTCCGAAGTAAGGGTACAGGTGCTGTCCAGTTAGGCCTTTTTTGAAGAAAACCAAATCCGAAAAAGTGATAAAGTGTGTGAGATTCCTGTGAGATGAATCCAAAACTTTTGAAAATCACTTGAAAACACTCCAGAATTGATTGAGGCCGTTTATTTGAGATTTATCACAATAAATGCAATAAACCCCAAATATGAGCCTATTCCACAAAAAGAGTGTAATATGTGTGCAAGAGTGAAAAACCAAGCAAGATTAATACAACAACATATCATGCATATAGATTCAACAAGATAGGTTCTAGCATAGCCTAGGGTTCCGTTCCATTATCGTTTCCCTCTGTTCTCTCTCCCCGTTAAACACGGTTCTTCGAGATAATCAAGGGTACTTTGATTATAGAACGGTTTTCAATCATTCAAAAGCCTTATGCTACATGGGTTCTAGCACTAGGGTCAATCCCCAGTCTCGTTTCTCCTAGATCCTCCTTCACGTTTTACGGCTAGGGGAGTCTTGAGATACTTTGAGCCGGGGAAGGATTTCCACACACAAAAAGAGGCTTTATTCTACAGAAAGGTAGAAGAAGAGATCTAGATCTAATAAATTAAATACAGAAAATAAATGAGGGTTGAGGCTTACCTGGGGTTCTAGAAGCAATCCGGCAGTGGTTCCCTTCTTCACTCGGAGTTCTTCGATCTCCAAAAACTTGGTCCTTTGCTTGAAGAGGAGCCTCCTGGATTCTGGAAGCACTCCCGCAGCGATCTCCTTCTTCTCTTAGAGTTCTTCTTTGCGAGAATTCAAAACAAGAGTTGGTTCCCCTTTGCTTAAGGAGGAGTCTCCTATTTATAGGCAAAGGCTAAGGTCATTGGTAAACACAACTTAATGTCTAGAACCCCCCAACCTTAACCCTAAGGTTATTTCCGAGATTTCCCCTCATTTAATGAGGGACATGATGGTAACAAGTGATTTCTCTCGGAAAACCCTAATTTTGAGCAAACTTAATGTATCCGGTATATCAGACCGGATACACAAGGGCCTTAAGGTATCCGGTACATGGTACCGGATACACTAAGCACTGCTTGTATCCGGTACTTGTTACCGGATATGAAAAGGCCTGCTTGTATCCAGCCTGAGTTACCGGATACAGGTAAAAATTCATTTTCTTCAATTTCTGTGCTGGCTTTCAAGGAGATAATGATTTTTGATGATTGTTTGTGCAATTTGGGGTGTCTACACCTCTATGCTGGTAATTGGAACCAATTACGAGCAGAGAGCAAAAAGACCCACCAATTTCACTTTTTGAGATTTTTGTCTAACTAATTGCATTTTGCAAGGAGTAAATGGATGATTTTGGAAAAAGAATTTGTGTGGAAGATTTGCTGAAAAGTCCCTAACCTTAAGGGGCAAATCCTCCTCTCTGGTCTCACTGAGCACTCGTGGCTATGAAGTGAGATTTGAGACAAAATTTTTAAACAAAAGTGGGTAAGGTGGCAATCCTTGCAACTTACAACTAATATAAACATTAATCTCCTGAAAAGTGTGGAGAAAATGATGAAAAAACAATTTTCTGCCTTGCCCATAGTTATATTGCGAGCAGGTCACGCCCGTAATTTGAATACGGGCGCTATTGACCGCATTACCTTTGTGGGTGCTTGTAGCCCGTGTTCCTTTTACGGGTTTTGGGATTTTACTTATTCACGATCTCGAACTCCTTTCATTCTTGCTCGCATTTCCGACCTAATTTTCCTGCGCCCGCATACCTTTCTCCAGTCTTCAAGCTTCCTCCAATCTCCGGTGACTCTTGTCTTCTCCGGTGACCTTCACCATCTCCAGTGACTTCATTGTTGGCAACGACCATTCAACATTTCCGGCGACGTCTTGCTTTTCCGGTGACCACTCAAAACAGTAATCGACCGTGGACGGCTTCTGGGGGTGACTTGATCTCTTGTTCTGAAAGTTCAGGTGAGACCAAGCCTCAATTTTTCTTGGAAAACTTCCATTCAGATAATCAGGTATGCCTTTAACTTTTGCTCTTAATCGAACCAAGTCTCCAAATTGTTGGATTCTCCATCCAAAATGTGCACTGTTTGTTTGTGAAAAACTCCCAAATGCTCATGGTATATTGCTTGAATGTCCCATTTGGTAGCTACGATTTCTCTGAATGCTTGAATTTGCTGCATTTGTCTTATTTTGATTCTCTTGCTTTGGCCGAAATTGATTCCATATGATTTTTCTGTTTGGAATAGACTTGTTCATTCCTCTTGTGATTTCCTGAAGTAGTAAGTTGTCCCAAATGTTTTTTTCTGTTTTGCCCAACGAAATGCTGACTCTGGATTGCTGTAGCTGATTATTAGCTGGTACTGAACCCTTTAATTTGAGCATATGACTTATGATTATCTGATTTGTGACAGCTCCATGATTTGCTCTTAAATTTTCTATTTGCCTGTGTGAACCTTGATTCTATTCTACTTTTGCATACTATGCCATCTGACCTTACAGTGTTGATCTGTTGATTTCATGCTTTGCCTATTTGGTCTTGGAACTTGAGATGCTATTATTTTCTCTGTTTTGAACACATTAGTTCGAGTAGAACCCTTGCTGATGTTGAACACTCCACCATAGATTTCCAATTATGCATTTCTCCTGCCACCCCAGTAGGCATGACCTTCCATCCTGAAACCAAATAAACTTAAATGGTTAGGTCTTTTTATAAAATCCAAAAGAGAAAATTAAGATCAATCCTTAACACATTAATACATATATATTTTTTCTTTTTTCATATAAAGAGAATATACAGGAAGCCTAAACTTCCTATATATAATTTTTATATATTTTCTTGATTAAAGCAAAGACAAGTAAATAAAACAATAAAATTTCTCAAAAATAAACTCCTTAGTTGACTTCTGATTTTGGTCGGGGGTTTCTGAAGCCTTTTCTTCCGTTCTCCATTTTTTTCTTTATCCTGCCAATCAATTAAACTTGGTTAAAATGAAAATCAAGCCATAAAAATTTTAACAAGAATAATGAAACATCTCCCTGATTTGAGCTGCAGATGGCCTGTATTCGTTCAGCTTCCAGGGATCCTGCAGATGAGCCCTCTTCTTCTAGGGTTCGGCGGGATCATGCTGATGTGGCCTCATCTTCGAGAGCCACAAGGGATTATGATTCGGACATCCCAGATCTTCCTTCTGGGGATTCACGTGAGGCGACCCCAGAGGTATACTCTAACCCTTCTGAATTTCAAACTCCTTCACAAATTCATCACCCTGATTCTTTCTTCCTTCCAATTATTTCCTTAGCCGGCAGTTGAGGCTCCAGATAGAGGCAGAGGCCGTAGAGGGCACAGAGGCGGAGGCAGGGACGGAGGCCATGATGAGGGCCGTAGAGGAGGCCGCAGAGGAGGCCGTGGCAGAGATGAGACTCGGACCAGGGTTGAGGTCCCTGAGGCCGTTGCATCACAGATTAGGGATACCGACCTGCTACATGGCTTGAGGACTCATCCCTCAGCTTGTATCAGGGCGGATATCCCTTTAGAGTATCCCTTGTCTCATTATTGAGGGAGCTGGGCCAACTTCATCAGATTTATCGAAGACTGCAGTTCAGCCTTTCGTCAGGAGTTGGGCTTGTTTGGTTTCGGCCTCTTCATCACCATTCCAGATGTGCGCCTGGATCGAGCCCTTATTGCTGCAATGCTCGAGAGGTTCTTTCTGGAGATGCTGAGCTTTCACTTTCCAGATATTGAGATTGGGATCCGGCCGTCCGACTTCACACTCATCACAGGGATTAGGATGACTGGAGATATTATCCCTGAGATGGTGATGCCAGATTCTGAGGAGATTGCTTCCTATCTTGGATATATAGTGTTGCCTCCAGAGGCATGGGATAGAGGGAGAGCTAGATTGTCTCTGACTTGGTTGAGAGAGACCTTCCAGAGGAGTCAGCTTGGCCAGCTCGCCACTAGTCATCCAGTTTTTCCGTTTGCCTTCCACTTCATCTTCTTGTACATGATAAGCTCCTGCTTCTTCCCAAAGGACACGACTTCTGTCAGTCCTCATTTTTTGAGTTTATTGGGAGATTTGCAGCGAGCGAGGAGGTATGCCTGGTGTTAGCACCTGATTTTTGCACCCCCAAAATAAAGAAATATGAAAAGTCAAACCCTGAAGGGGTCAAAAAATTGACTTTTGATTCAAGTGAATTTGACCATCAAACTTCATCTCATTAAAAAGAGTATTTCGACACGGTTCCAACGCCACTGAATTTGCTGGAATCGGAGTCCAGATGAAAAAGATATGAGCTGGTCAAACTTTTGGGGAGCAAAAAGTTGACTTTTTGCTCGACCCCAATTCAACTGCCAAACTTGATCCCAATGGATAGGTGGTTCCGAGCCAGTTCCAACGACACTAAGTGTAACGCCCCGGTTCCGGGTCCAATTCCCAAAACCCAAGGTATTATGATAAGCAACAAAAGCAACTAAAATATGGAATAATTTAAAACTTTTTCTAACTTTATAATCAGAGTAAAAGCGGAAACTGGAATTCAAATTCTCTTTATTAATCAACAAGTATAATAAAAGGATTTCAATTATAGGGGCAATCCTATATCTATAGACTACCCAGCTACAATTAGCCCACAACTTGACGTCCTCACCAAGAGTACCTGAAAAATGGGAGAAACCAGAGTGAGAATAAATCTCAACAAGTAGTAAGGTGCATGCATGAAATCAGTCCATGTTTACAAAATAAGTCATGAGGTGTACGATTAAACCAACATCAACATCAACAAGGATAATTCCAAAGTTTAAATCCAATCCCATTAATATTATCAAATCATATCTCAATAACAATACCGATAAAACATCGAATGGTCAATGTCATGACTATTGTTTGAATTGATTAATTGACATGCCAAGTAGACACTCTACACCTCTATGTACACAGTTCCGGCCTACTCAGGGTTTCGGACACTCTGAAATGACGGCCTACTCAGGGTTTCGTCATCCAATGCAGGCCTACTCCCCGGGTTTCTGCATTGACAACCAGGCCTACTCAGGGTTTCTGGCTGCTCTACACCGGTCGTGGCAACACACAAGGCCATGCAATTACATCAATAAACAATACCATCACATTACTAAGCTTAGACATCTGGATCCAGGACAAGCTAAACCAAAACAGTAAAACATCGTATAATCTCAATTCCAACATTAAAGTAAAACCATTCATTCCACATCATGTATATCTCATCACAGTTCATCACCTGTCCCTCTGGACCAAACAGTATCTCAATACTTTCAGTATTTCTCATTTCCACAAACCATGCCATTTGAATACAAAACACAGTTATTTATAACAAGACAATACATTCGGAATTTTCCAAACAAATGAAACCAGAAGTCAATAATTTTCTCAATTAGAACAGTGTATAAATTCTAGGAGAAAACAAACTAAGAACTCCTAGTGTTTTGGTATCCAGCACAACATGTATAAAAACCTAAACTCAACCTTAGAAGCCTTTAAGAATTTGCCACTAGAATTCTCCTAGGAATTAAATAAGAAATGCAGGTTCCAAGGTTACCAAACAAGTGATTGGTGAAGTGGTATAAACCCCAAGACATCAACATCCCCCTTGGTTCAGTCAAGAATCAATTTCGGTAAGTTAAATTGGGTATGTGCTCACTTCCTGAAGTGAGTGCCAGTCGGCGGATAGGAAACAGGCTAAAATTGACTATGCGCTCACTCGACGCTAAGTGAGCGCGAGCTGAGCGCGAGCTGAGCGAGAGAAGGGCGCGAGAAGGGCGTGGGATAGGCGCGAGATAGGCGCATCTATTTTAAGTGGGCGCGAGCTGAGCGCCAGGTCAATATTTCTATGCGCCTACTTCCTGAAGTGGGCGCTAAGTGGGCGGATACCCACTGCGATTTTCAAGTCTCTGTTATTTCGAGATCTCCATGTCTGGCTGGTTTGTTTAAGTCGGTAATTGTTCCAATACACTCCCAATGTTCCCAGAATACTTCCCAAACAGTTTTGGATTTAATCTAAACACTTTTTATTTCAAGTTGAATTTCAATCTGACGTTCGGACTCATGGTATTCCAGAAAACCCAGAACTCACAATACAACCATGGCATTCGAAATATGTCACGAAAAAAACTAAAACCTCGGTTGTAAATCAGTGCTCCTCACATCTTGGTAATTAAAAAACCCAAGAAAATATGCAATTCCTCCAGTTTCAAGTGTTTGCTACTTGCCTTTTTGATGAACCCACATTTTTCCGAACATCTTCTGTGCACATTTTTGGAGCTCGACCGAACCCCTCTAAACTTCTCAAATTTTGATCTCCACCATTCAGTTTGAAGTCCTCCATGAGTAGAACAAAACCCTAAAATTGCAGCCCATTCCAACGGTTGGAGCTTTATATCTCCCCGTTCGAAGTTGACTAGTCAGCCATCCCTGGAACTCCTTTTGCTTTCAAAATCCGATTTTCCATCAACTTCTGGGTTAATTCCCACCACCTTAGACTCATCCACATCCAATCTCCACCGTTCAGATTTAAGCATCTCATGTATAGAGCATAACGTCCAAATTTCATGACGATCCAACGACTAGATCTGTGGAGATCGTCGTTCAAAGTTTGCTGGTCGGACCTCTGCAGCACCTCCCTTCTTCCCTCTCTTTTCTCTCTTCTCTTCTTTCCTTTATTCTTCTCCCAAACCCAATCACGAATTTTCCCCTCTTTCCTCCTTATTTTTGGACTTGCTAAAAACCCTAAACCTTTCCTAGACTTCTCCTTTTATAAGCTCTCTTAAGTAGAAACCCTACTAGGTTTAGGAAAACTTCTAAATAGACTTCTCACTCTTAATTGGAAATCTCCCCATCTTAACCCTCCTTCTAACTCCTCTTTTAAGTCTTATATATAAGAGAAGGATTTATTTTAATTTATTTTCGTGCTAATTAAATTTCTTATTTTAAAATATTACTAAAACACCCTAAAGCTACCTCTTATCCTCAAACTTAAGGCTCCTTATCAACCATAATCACCAATATACCCTTTTTCTTACTTTTAAGCAATAATTTGCTATTTAAATCCAAACCTAACCCAAATTAAGTCTAGTTAAATATTTCAAGTCTAATAATTATTTACTTACTCAATATCTTAATTTGGCTAATTGGGAAATGACTAAAATACCCTTTCCTTGGAATTCCATACTTAACCTTTGAATCTTTTTCCAAAAATTCTCCTCTTTATTCTTCACATCAATCTTAACCATATAATGTACTTAGATTAATACCTATCTTCTCAATATTTAGGCTTATTTAATTTATTTTATTTTAGGAAAATCCGGGATTTTACACTAAGTTTGCTGAAATCGGACATCGGACGAAGAAGTTATGAGCAGTTGAAGTTTCAGAAAAACTGCCCATGTGACAAAAAGGTAGCAAAAATGGAATAAACCAACAAAATAAATAAGATAAATGTGTTTATTAATATTTTAATAAAGAGAATCTCGCTTTTTAATAAAATAATCGGAAAATCTTGCAAAAAACCGAATTGAATAAAGGTTTGAAATCCAGACATTTTAAAAACGTCTGGACCGTGTTTCAATTACGGGCAGGGCATGCCCGTATTTCAAATACAGGCAAGCTTCTGGAAGAAGACACGCGTCGCTGTATGGCGGGACACGCGTCCCGTACGGCCGTTTCTGCGAGATTTACAAATGTACGTTTTTTGCCCGTATTTGAATTACGGGCAAGGCACGCCTGTACTTCAAATACGGGCACGCCCCTTTTTGCCTATAAATAGAGAGGCCACCCCCCTCATTTCAGCAAGCCTTCTCCTTGGCCGATTCCCCCTTCCTCCTCTGATATTCTCACGGCAAACCTCTGCCCAATTGTCGCCACCCTTAAACCCAAACCTTTTTTGTTCCCAAAATACCCCTGTCTCACCAAAACCATGTCCAAACCTTCTCTAATCCTTCTTTGAACATAACCACCCATCAAAACTTTTTCAAAACCCAATTCAAGAATTCAAGGGGACGCGGAAGCGCTGCCGGAATCTTCGGAGAATCCACACATCACCAAATAAGTAACAGTGTGGTAACTCCTTTAGCAGCTTCTTTATTTTTCATATATACATATATATGTGAATTGTTTCATTTAAACAATGTCTCTCATTTTCACTACCTTGCTACTAACCCTTTTGCTCTACTTTTGCTGGAATTCCCTTATACAAATGAGAGTCTCTTCATGAAAAAGAAAGATAATGGACAAGTGGAACAAGCCAAAGAAAAGGGATATGGAAACTAACAGCTTTTATTGAATTCCATTTACCAATGCAAGAGGAATGTGTCCTCTTAAAACTTATCCTATGTAATCCTTATCCCTCCTTCCCTTTTCATTGAAAATGACTAAAAGATGAACCAGCAAAATGAAGAAGAAGGGACTTTGTTTCCTTACAAGGTATTGAAGACAAAAAAGGAGGATTTAAAGGCAAATGGAGCAAATGCAGTATAATGAAAGTGCTGAGAACCCCCACAGGCATCGTCAGAACATCCAAGGAGCCCAGTAGAACTGATTCCGGTCGAAATTGGCACAAAGATGCAAGTTCGGATGAAAACCGTATACTCAGAGCGGTCCAGGCGTGACCGTAGTTGATCTACGGTCTAGCCCGAAACGTATTAAGTTTACGGTTCTGACCAGACCGTGAATTAAATAGGGTCATTCGATAAAGCAACTTAAAAATTAATTTATTTGGCCCGGTTGAACCTGATTCGACCTGAACCGGCCTGAACCAGTCCCTTAAACAATTTGGGCTATCTTAAGCCCATATTTGGACCGTGGGCCCAAATGGGCCCACCAAGACCCCCTTTTTGGCCCACATGAGTGGTCCACCTTAGACCGGCCCAAACCAGGCCTGTTTTCAATAAACAGGCCCAGGCCTCTTAACCTTTGGCTAATGGGCCAAATCCAAGCCCATTGCATGTGTAAATAATTTAAGTAAATAACCAAATGGGTTACCCAATAACCCAACTGGGCCCCCAGGCCCAACCATGGTAGCCCACGGGTCTTCCAACGGGACCCGGATCCGACTCAATTCACTAAATAAAAAGATAAAATTAAAATAAAAGGGACCCACACCTTCAGAGGGCCCTGCCAGACCCAATAAACAGCATGCTGGTCTAGGAAGGGTGAGACTGACTCAAAAACCAGGGAGACCCGAGGGACCCGTTGAACCGACGGGGCGGGCCGGGGTGTCTTAGGGCTTCCCTGGACGTAACCGAGGACTTAGCTAGAACTCTGAAAAGCCGCAGACCAGACTTAGACCCGGATAGGGCAAACACCGTGTCTGCCTGCACCTCTCAGGTAGTGGCGACTCCGAAAGTCCCGAGGCACGCACGGAACGTGCACCCCGTGTGCGATCTAGGCCAGGTTTAGGTGCACACACCTGGGGCCCGCTCATTTTTGGCACCATTTTGGCTAGTCTGCACCGGTCAGTTAGCGGCCTCTCTACCTCTCAAGGAGTCGGAGTTGGGTGTAGATTCTTCTAGCCCTTTCTGCAGGTGAAACACCTATTTCTCTTCTCTCTATTTCTTTCTCTTCTTCTCTCTTTTCTATTCTTCTGACACTTTTTCTTCTTTCGCAGTTTTTTGCTAGGGTTTATATCCCCTATTTTCGCCCTACCTCTACGATGTCGGAGGAGACATATCCCATGGCTCGTAGATGGTGCCATGTGGAGCACAACTCTGAAAAGAGTCGTCCTAGGTCTGCCCGGGCTCATCTGGACAGGCTGTATCGGTTTGAGGTAAGCTTAATTAATTCTTCGTTTTTCCCTTTCTTGCATCACATGTCTAATATTCTTCTTTCTGTTTTTCAGCTGTTCGTCCCCCGGATGGAGGACATTCATGAGGTGCTGGCCCTGCATGCGGCTAGAGATGATGCATTTGCCCTTGACCAGAGACGTCAGTGCTACCAGTTCTTCATTGGTCAGATGGGCAGCATCTGGTATTGTGGTGAGCGCTTCTTTTATCAGCACATTGGAGTGCCTCGAATTCCTGCCATCCCACCAGATTCTACTCCTTCTTTTCCTCCTATGCATGTTGATCCTGCTTAGTTCCTATGCCTGTTGATCCTGCTTAGGAGGGTGACTATGATGCCTAGTTCAGGCAGGCTTCAGTTTGGAGCCTCATGCCACCCATGCCTATCCGTGGCGGAGTTACGGAGATAGTAGGGGTAGTGATCAGGGCCTACGATACGACGGTATGTCTTCTCCTTTTTGATCTTCCATTCTTATATTTTATTTGAACTTAGTATTTTCTGACACCTTCTCTTCTATTTCAGGAGGCTCAGTTGGCAGAGATCCAGTCTCAGTATGCTGATATAAAGTGCCAGCGAGATGCTGCTATTGCCGAGCGGGATGCCCTCTTCATTACCATTTTAGACCTCCGGGGACAGCTTTCCAAGGCACAGGGCCAGGCAGGTCCTTCTGGTGCACAGGACCAGGCGGGTCCATCTCATACCCAGGTTAATTCTTTACCTCTTTCCATTCATGTATATCTGTTTATCCTATTTTGACTAAAATTTCTTTTCTTATTTTCAGGATGACACAGCCGGCCCTTCTTCACCTACTTCATCACTGCCTATGCATCTCCGTGGCGAGGTATTCTCTATGGCACGGGTGGAGTTTGTGACCTCTCCTAGACCAGTAGAGGTTCCTGTAGCAGATCCTGAGATCGATGCCGAGGTTGCACCTACTGCTGTCCCTACTACTGAGGACGTGCCAGAGTTTGCTCCAGTACTAGAGACCACTCCTGATGCGCTTGCTAAGATAGATATGGAGTCGGCCGGGGATGCCGCTATGGTGGAGCCTACTGATGAGGCCATGGTGATAGAGGAGGCCGCTGCTGAGCCTGGACCTGCTACTGATGCTCCTGGGGCGTCTATTCCTGCTGATCCTGCCACGGAGCCTGCTGTGACCGAGGAGGTGCCTGTTGCTGCCGATCCTGTGACTGAGCCAGTCCCTACGGATTCTGATACCGAGTCGGGGGGATATGTAGATACCTCGGGGTACGTTCCTCCTGATCATCCCACTGCTGGCCTTGTGCCTTTATATATGTGGTATGATATTCAGTCTATTTTGAGCAGGATGACCCATAGTACTGCTCGTCGCCTTGTGGAGCATGTCTTCGAGCGCCGGTGGCCTTCAGGCAGTGGTCGAGGCAGAGGACGTGGTCGTGGCCGCAGGGGTAGACCTGGATAGACAGATTAGATTAGGATATCACATGTACTTGTATTTTGACAAACTGATGTACAATTCCATATATATAAAAGACATTTGATTCATTTTTCTTCATATATGCTCTTTTCTTTTTCATTTCTAGCTTTTCCTTGCATGATATATGTTAAAGCAGGGACAAGTGAAGCCTAGGGAAGCAATGAAATTGAAAGATCCCATTTTTTTGTATTTTTCCAAAGCAACCATATTTATATTACGAGCAAGTTGTGCCCGTAATGTTAATGCAGGCGAACTCTGCCCGTAAATTTTTTACGGTCACAGTGTGTCCGCACTCTCTATACGGGCACGCCACGATCGTATTATAAATGCGGATTTTATTGCTTTTTCGAATTTTCTATATAAACTCATGGGGAACGTTATTGTGACGTTTTTTAAAGTTTTAAAACTCCCTGAGCCTTCCGTTTTCTGCTTTCCTTGGCTTCTTTGGTGCTTCCATGGCTTCCCTCGCCCCTTTTTCTTCTGTCGATGGATCTCCTCCTGCAATACAACCTGTTAGATCAAAACCTCCTAATCTCACCAGGTACAATGTTGTGGATTCCTTCTATGATAGGTGGGTTAACTCCATGACCCTTGATGAGGAAATTCGTTGGGATTCCATCCACTTAGGCCACATCCTACACATCCCTAAAATTCCCTTTAAGTGGGAAATCATTGAAGCTTTGATTGGACACTGGGTATCTGAATTAAATCTCTTCCGCTTTGATGACAAAGAGATGACTCCTACCATTGAAGAAATTGAAACCATCCTTGGCCTAAGGTTTTCTGAAAAAGTTGTGAACCCGCCCCTAAAGCCTAGCTACAAAAAGGAGGCATCCACCTTCTTGGGTATAGGGAAGAAGGACTTAGGAAATTCTGATACACTATTGACCTTGTCCAAAACCTTTCTGACTGAAAAACTTCTAAGGGGTGAGGACAAGGATGCCCGGTTTAATGCTTTGACCTTGATAGTGGTCAACCAGTTGCTTTTTCCCCGGGGTGACGACCAGGTTGACTTGGCTCTCATCTCAGTTGTTTGCCAGGTTAGGGAACGTGAGAGATTAGCCCCTATGATCTTGGCAGAGATATACCAGGCTCTGACTGACTGCTATTTCAGAAAGAAGAAACGCTTCCTTGCATGTGCCCCTATCCTACAGGTAAAAGAGACATTTTTTTCTTTTTTTTTCTTTTCTCTTGAAATAAATTAAAATACTCCCCTTTTCTGCAGCTTTGGTTGCTTGACCACCTGAGTCAGGTTGAAGAGATAACTCGCCGCTTCTTTCCAAGTTTGAAAGTTCCTGTTTTGATGAGCAACAGGGGGTGTCCTAACATCCAAGGCGGCAAGCAGGGCTGGTTCACTTTCTTGAGTACTCTCCAGGATGATCAAGTGAGATGGCATGGCACTTATTAGCCCAATCCAGAGACAATGATCAGCTTCAGAGATAGGAACTTTCTGGTCCTAGCAGGCTTGAAATCTGTTGTTCTCTATCTTCCTTTGAGGGTTCTTCGGCAATTTAGAGTGACCCAGGGGATCACGATCCCAACTGGCTATGAGAGCTTCGTAGGGCCACTTACACAAGCCACCATGGGGCTAAATGCTCGATTAATGAATAAGTGGTCCTATGTTTGCTTTCTACGGGATCCAGTCTTTTCTGAATCCCATGTGAAGGACTATCATTTCTGGATCAAAGAGCAGGTGCAGAGTCATGCCCCAGTACCAGAGGATCCTCCTGCAGTTCTTCCCCCTACTTATGAAGACATCCTGGAGTCTGAAAGGGCAACCCACAAGCGGCTTCAACAAATATGGGTATGAGAAGCACAAGAGCTCAGGATAAAGGGTATTGATCTGGAGAGGCAACTTGAAGAGCAGAGGTCTTGCCACGTTGCTATGGAGAAGAAACTTGAAGAACAAAGACAAGCTCGTCGCTTTGAAGTCCGAGCGATGAGGAAGAAATATTAGGATTCCTTGGCTGACCTTAGGGCATTGAAGATCAAGCAATCACTTTCAGATGAGGTCATCTCTTTTTTGAGCGATCCTGATGCAGAGGGAGCTTCTGGAATCATTGCAACTCAGGCGGCTTGGATTAGGGAGCTTGAGGAGCAGTTAGGGAATAGGGATTAGATTCTTTTTTTTTCTTTTTTTTTCTTTTTTTCATACTTTTATACAAAAGCAAACTCCAATAGTGGAAAGACAATAAATTTAATTCAAAAATAGGTTTTATATTATTGGCCTCAGAATTCTCAGATGCTTGTAAAAACAGAAGTTTTATGAAAAGTATTTGATTTCTCATCACTGGCCAAAGTATAGTTTTTTTTTAAAGCTGATCCAAAGCACTTAATCACATATAATTAAAGGAATTAAAATCAGGTTGAATAATGAAAAGGGTAATCCAAACAATAGGGAGAGACCAAATCTGTTTATCCTGTGACCTTTAGAACCATCCCCAAATGGCTTTTCTTCCATGACTGACCCTGCTAATTTGCTCAGTTTCTAGTGCTCTTGCTGACTTCAAACTTGGACCACATGATCAACTCAACCTTTGATTCTTCTTCTTTTTTTTCTTTTCTATTTTTCCTTTTGCCCCTATTGCCCCTAGCACCAATTACGGTTTTCACTAGGGCCGGCTTTTGCATTCCGTCATCACCAATCTTACTCTGAAACTTGAATGAATATACTAAAATCATTGAGGGCTTAAGAATAGGACGAAACAAAGGCTAAGCTCAGTTTATGAAAGAAAATGTATTAAAGTCTCAAAATTTTCTAAGTGTGAAAATAGGTCAACCGGACTTATAGTCATGATGAATTTAATCCCATTTCCCTTTTTTTGTATTTGGCTTTCATTTGCCACTATTTTTTTCTTTCTTTTTTTTTCTTTTTTGCCCATATTGGCTTTGCCCTTATTGGCCTTGCCCCAGTTTGTTCTGCCCCAGTATAAGACTGTAAGTCCAGTTTAGGTTTATCAAAGAAGACGAACAGGCTCAAATTGGCTAGACTAGGGATAAAAATTTTGGGAAATAAGGAAATATAGCCTCAGATCATTTTCTAGTAATATTCATTCAAGGAAAATATCTCTTTACTGCATCAGAGTTAATTGGCTCAAGAAAATCTTTCCCATCCATTTCTGTTAAGATGAGAGCACCCCCTGACAGGACCTTTTTGACAACATAAGGCTCTTCCCAATTTGGTTTGAATTTTCCTCGAGGATCTTCCAAAAAGGGTAGGATTTTCTTTAATACCAAATTTCCTTCTTGGAAAGTTTTGGGCTTCACCTTCTTATTGTAAGCCCTAGCCATTGAGTTGATCATGTCTTGACTGTATCCATTCAGCTTCTTCTAATTCAGCTTCCATTAGCACTCTTAATGAAGGGATTTCTACTTCCACTGGTAAAAGTGCTTCCATCCCATAGACTAAGGAATACAGGGTTGCCCCAGTAGAAGTCCGGATTGAGGTTCTGTAGGCATGTAGAGCAAGTGGTAGCGTTTCATGCCAATCTTTGAAACTTACTACCATCTTCTAAATGATCTTCTTTATGTTCTTATTCGCTGCTTCTACTGCCCCATTCATCTTTGGTCTGTACGGAGCTGACTTATGATGAGTAATTTGAAATTGCTCACACATCTTCCTCGTGTCCTCTTGTCATTGTTCTTAATGTTTGAAGTATTGTCTGATACTATGACACTTGGCAAACCATAGCGACAAATGATATTGTGCTTCAAAAACTTAAGAACGTAGCTACTTGTGATGTTTGCATATGAGGCTGCTTCTACCCACTTAGTGAAATAGTTGATTGCTACAAGGATGAACCTGTGTCCATTTGATGCCTTTGGAGAGATCATTCCAATGACGTCTATACCCCACATGGAGAAGGGCCATGGAGATGTCATGTTGTGCAACTCACTTGGGGGTGAATTCTTGTTATCAGCATACACTTGGCATAAATGACACCTTTTGACATGTATATAGCAATCGTGCTCCATCGTCGACCAGTAATATCCCAATCGCAGAATCTTCTTGGCAAGCATGTGCCCATTCATGTGGGATCCACAAACTCCTCCATGTACAGTTTCAACTAACCTTTCTGACTCAGTGTTGGCAACACATCTGAGCAGGATATCGTTGTGTGATCTCTTGTACAACTGTCCACCACTTAGTAAGAACTGACCTGCCAACCTCTGTATTGTTCTTTTCTCTGTAGGAGTGACATTTTCTAGCAAACTCCGATCATTTAGGAAATTCTTAATGTCTTGAAACCATGGTACTTCTTCTTCTGGTGTTTCTTCTAGAACAAGGTAATAAGCAGGTTCATCTCTGACTTCAACTTCTAGTGGTCTAATATCAACATCTTCTGGCATACTGACCATTGAAGCCAACGTTGCTAGAGCATCTGCGAATTGGTTCTTGGCCTTGGCATATAGTTGAAGGAAATTCGAGTAAATTTAGTGCTTATTTCTTCCAAATACTGGTAATAGGGGATCGATTTGTGATCCTTGGTTTTCCATTCACCAGTTGTTTGGAAGATGATAAGACTCGAATCTCCATATACGTCAAGTTCCTCTACTTCATGGTCTAAGGCTGCTTGTAACCCAATTATGCATGCTTCATACTTTGCAATATTGTTCGTGCATTGAAACCTCAATTTTACTACGATTGGAATATGTGACCCATCCGGCTTGATCAACACTGCCCCTATTCCATTTCCGTTCATGTAGGCGGCCCCATCAAAGAACATCTGCCATGATCTTTCACTTTCCTCTTCTTCTATGAACAGAATTGCCTCATCAGGAAAATTAGTCTTCAAAGGTTGGTATTCTGGTAAAGGGTGTGCAGTTAAGTGATCAGCAATGGCTTGACCCTTAATGGCCTTCTGAGTGATGTATGTGAGATCAAATTCAGAGAGTAACAACTGCCACTTTGCCGTTCTGCCAGTTAATGCTGGTTTCTCAAATAAATACTTCAAAGGGTCCATTAGGGATATCAATAATGTGGAGTGACTAAGGAAATAATGCCTCAGTCTCTGAGTTGCCCATAATAAAGCACAACAAGTCTTTTCCAAAGGGGAATACTTTGCTTCATATTCCATGAACTTTTAACTTAGATAGTAAATCGCCCTTTCCTTTCTGCCTGTGTCGTCATGCTGCCCCAAGACACACCCCATTGACGTCTCCAAAACTGACAAGTAAAGAATCAGTGGTCTTCCTGGAGTTGGTAGCACTAGCACAGGTGGGTTCAATAAATATTCCTTTATTGTGTCAAAGGCTTCTTGGCAATCGTCATTCCAGACCATCGGGTTATTCTTTCTTAGAAGCTTGAAAATTGGTTCACAGATAATAGTGAGCTGTGCTATGAACCGGCTTATGTACTGAATCCTTCCAAGAAAACCACGAACTTCCTTCTTCATTCTAGGTGATGGCATTTCAATGATTGCTTTAGCCTTATCTGGGTCAATCTCAATTCCCCTTCTGCTTACTATAAAGCCCAACAATTTTCCTGATGTAGCCCCAAAGACACATTTTGCAGGGTTAAGGCTTAGACTGTATTTCCCGAGCCGGTCAAACACCTTCTTCAAGTTGATCAGGTGGTCTTCTTCTTCACATGATTTGGCTATCATATCATCCACGTAGACCTCAATCTCCTTATGGATCATATCGTGGAATAATGCTGTCATGGCCCGCTGGTAGGTTGCCCCGACGTTCTTAAGCCCAAATGGCATGACAGTGTAGTGGAAGGTACCCCAAGGTGTAATGAAGGCCGTTTTCTCTTGATCCTCCTTAGCCATTTTAATCTGATTGTATCCAGAGAAACCATCCATGAATAAGAACAGGCTATGTACAGCAGTGTTGTCAACCAAGATGTCGATGTGTGGAAGTGGAAAATCGTCCTTTGGGCTTGCCTTATTCAAGTCTCTGTAGTCTACACACATTCTGACCTTGCCATCCTTCTTTGGTACTGGCACTATTTTTGCAAGCCATTCAGGGTACGTGGAGACTGCCAAAAACCCAACTTGAAATTGTTTAACCACTTCATCTTTGACCTTTAATGTCCATTCAGGTTTCAACCTTCTCAACTTCTGCTTAACTGGCTTAACATCTGGTAGAATTGGTAGCCTGTGCACAACCATGTCCGTGTCTAACCCTGGCATATCCCGATACGACCATGCAAATACATCTTCATAATCAGCTAAGAATCGTGTCATTTCATTACGCTGTACCTCAGATAGACATACCCCAATCTTCACTACTTTTGGGTCATATTCGGCCCCTAGGTTTATTGATATGGTCTCCTCAATATTGGGTTGGACCCCCTTTTCATGACGCTCCAATTGATATGTGATTTCTTTTTGAGGGTCGTCTTCTTCGTCCTCGGTCTCTTCCTCAACCCCCATTAGGTCAAAGTCAAGCTCAAGGTCGAAGTCATACTCAACCCGATCCAATTCCGTTTGCTTATATGGTTCATAAATGGTTTGGACCTTTTTGAAAAATTTAATTTTTCTAGAAAAAATGGAAAAATCTTTTTGTGTTTTTTGAGAGCCTTCTAAAAAATCTTTTCCTGAAGACGAAGGCTCATTAAAACCTTCAGGAAAAGGGCATTCCACTAATGAAGTTTTTTTTTGGAAGCCACGTCTGTTTGCCAAACAAATGCGGCTTCAAAAGTAAGGGGAGTTTCCTCCAATTATTCAAAATAAAAGAATCTGGGGCAGGTGTATAAGCTTGCTCCTCAAGCTCAGGGTCCGCATCCGAAATCACCAATACTGGGTGAGTTGCATCGCCTGCTTCTGCTGTAGGGCTGGTCCCAGATGGAACTTCTACCACAGCCCAGTCAATGAAGGGTAGCTCCTCTGCTCCGTTGCCTTCAGTCATGGCAAAGAAGGCTCCAACGTCCTCAAAAAAATCCTGCTCCTGTTCTGCCCGTGGTTCAAGCTCACCCAGTGCTTGTGGAGGTGAAGGTTGAACATAAGGTTGCAAGGTTGGGGACTTGGGCTTCTAGAATGGGTTAATGTTATAGTATGGGGGTTTGGACTGATCCTGGGGAGGAGACAGTTGAATCATATGAGAAAGCTTTGGAAAAGTTTCCCTGATGTGAGGGAATTTCATGTCTTCCATCTGCTTCTGTCTTCTCCAATTTCTTGGCTTGGACCCCAATCCTACTCTAGGGACTAATGTCTTAACCTTTACTAGTTCCAGCCTTCCTTGTAGGTTAACCCCCAGACCTTTTCCCGGGTGGAAATTGTACTTCCCCAACACTCTCTTGATCATTTTCTCAGCACAAGTCAACCTCTCTTCTTTTTCCTGATACCCCCAGGTATAAAATTGACAGTTTCAAACTGGAAAGAGTGAAATGCCATCTTGTCAGCAGTCATTTCCATGTTTATGTAGGGTACATCCGGGGACCACATGGGAGGAACCAAGTTTTCAGCTAAGATAGTAATCACCTTTTGCCCTCTAATATATTTGACTCTTTGGTGGAGGGTAGATGGTATAGCCCTAGCTGTATTAATCCACGGCCTTCCTAGGAGTAGGTTGAAGGCTGCAAGTATATCCATCACTTCAAATGTGATGTTAAAAATATACGGTCCAATAGTGACCGGCAGTTCAATCTCCCCTAGGGAGTGTGTTTTAGAGCTATCAAAGGCTCTTATGATTCTTCCATTTTGCTTGATTTTGTTTTGCTCCAGACCTAGCTTAACAAATGTTATTAACGGGCAGACATTCAGAGCCGACCCATTACCAATTAAAACCCGGGCTATCATGCAACCCTTACTGAGCACAGCTATGTGCAAAGGATCAACATGATGGTACCCTGCTGGGCTGATTTCAGTCTCAGAGAAAGTTATAACATTATGGGATAAAATCTGACCAACCATCTTGCCTAGTTGGTCTGGTTCAATATTTTTAGGCACATGTGCCCCCTAAAGTACCCTTAACAAGGAGTCCCTATGTTTTTCAAAATTCAACAATAATCCCAGAATTGAGATCTGGGCAGGGACTTTGTTCAACTGCTCGACAACATTGAACTCACTCTTTTTGATGATTTTGATGAGTTCATCAGCCTCACTGTCAATTACCTGGGGGGCATCATCCCCTACCTTAGCCTTTCCTTTATTTTTCTCCTTGTCGGATTCTTCCTTTTCTTTCTCTGTCTCCTTTTGTTTTTCTTCCACTCCTACACATTTTCCTGACCTCATCATGAGGTTCACTTCTTTCTTGTTTTCTGCCTCAGCTATAGGAAATGTAGTGGTAAAGCCTTCGCTGTAATTCCATGGTACAGCGGATTCAGAGTAGGAAGGCTTAGGGGCATTTATCACAAGAGGAGGAAGCTTGGTTCTGGATAGGGAAGTCTGAGTAGGAGGAACATCTACAACCAATGGTGGAAATTGTTTTGGTTGAGGGGTTACAGAAGTAACAGAAGCATTGAGAGGGTCACAATTTATGACCAATGGCGGTTTGGACTGAATGGGTGATGTGAAGGTGGGTGGACTGCAATTGATTACCAGAGGTGGTTTTGCAATATTCAATTGGGCCATGAGAAAGGAGGCCTGGTCCAAAGAAGAACTAATGTTCTCAGCAGTACTCTCATTCTTTCTTGAAATTACATTTATTTCTTTGTCCTCATTTTCTCTGTCAAAATACACTTTGACCGTTCTCCCTATAGGAGCTATTAATTGAGACGGGTCAAAGGTTATTTTATTAGAAGAAATGACCCCTATGACATTATATGGGCCTGCCCCATGATGCTGAGGCAAAGGGTTTTGACCTATGTCTGTTCTAGGAGGATTAGGAGGCCCTATATTGAAAGACAGGGTATTCTGGTCAAGCAAGTCCTGAATGGCGTGTTTCAAAGGCCAACACTTGTCAGTAGGGTGCCCAGGTGCACCCATGTGGAAATCACAAGTGGTGGAGGGGTCAAAATTTCTCTCCTTTGAAGCATTCGGATTGGGCTCTCTTAAGGTGATATACCCTGCTTGCAACAAGGTGGGCAGCAATTGAGACGGAGACATTGGAATAGGGGTGAAAACCATATTTCTCCTTGCTACGAAATAGGCATCCCTTTCCTCTTTAATAAAAGCCCTCTTTTGGTCTAAGGGTGCTGCTGGACCATTAACCCTCATGGGGGCCTGGGTAGATGGAGCAGATGGAGTAGGAAAATGAGCAGGTATATTGATTTGTATGGGCTTGTTAGGACCAGATGGTGGCTGTACCATGTTCACTTGCCCCTCTTTCTTGTTCCCATTCTCTTTTATCCTGCTTCCTTTCTTCAGATTGGGTCCCTGTTGGCTGACCATAGCAGAATGATAAATTATTTTACCTGACCTAATCTCGTCCTCAATTCGGTCAGCCACTTGTACCAAGGCAGCAAAATTAGTGGTGGTCTGACCCACTAGGTGGCTGTAGAATGGTTGACCCAATGTACTGATGAAAGTGGAAATCATCTCCTACTCTAGCATGGGTGGCCTGACCTGAGAGGCAGTCTCCCTCCATCTCTTGGCATACTGCCTTACAGATTCATCCCTTCCTTTACTCATTCTCATTACGTCGTACCTGTCTGGCACGATCTCTAAATTGAACCTGTATTGAGCGAGGAAGGCATCTGCTAGGTCCTTCTATCTTCTAATATTTCCATGGTCCAAGGTGGCAAACCACCTCAAAGCTGTTCTAGTTAAGCCCCTTTGAAAGAGCTGAATCAGTATGCCTTCATCTCGACCGAACTGGCATAGGGCCCCGCAATACAACTTCAGATGGCTCATGGGGCAGCTAGTGCCATCATATTTATCCAGGTCTGGGCACTTGAACTTGGCCAGCAGGTTAACATTAGGGTATAGGCACAAGTCCTCAAAGTTGGTGCCCCCAAAGTTGTTCACCCCTTTTACCTCCCTCAGTTCATCTTGAATCATCTCAAGTCTGTGCATGAATTTCTTTTCCATTTCTTCCCTCATCCTTTCTTTTTCCTTTTCTTTGTCCAATTCAACTGTCTCATCCCTGATCAATATAGGTTCAGGGGTGGGTTCATAAATGGGTTCAGGAATAGGTTGAACCAGAGGTGGAATATTGATTTGGGGTGGAGGTGCTGGGTTGGAAGTGGATGCTTGGTTCTGGGCTTGCACTTGTTGGGCCTGCACCGACAGTATGTTCTCTAGCATTCGGGCTAGTCCTGCCACTTGCTCCTGAAACAGGGCTACATCTTGGTGAAGAATATCCGCTTCATTTTCAGTGGGATTCATGGTGCGAGCTCTTGATCTGGTTACAGGAGCTATGGTTGCAAGTGTACTGGTACCTGGATAAAAATAAAGAAAAAATATTAGTGCCAATTTAATCTCATTCACATACCTATGAATGCCTATGTGCAAGCTAGGTGAACACGAGTTTGGATTTTTTTTCTTTATCTGCTTTCTTTTTTTTTTATTAGAATTGTTGGAATATTCTAGGGCTTCCAGCAGGTCCCACAAAAAGAGAAAAATATCTGAAATTCAAAGGCTTTCAGAGGCCCGGGGATATTTTTGGAAAAAGTTTGAAATTCAAAGGCTTTCAGAGGCCCAGGGATATTTTTGCGAAATGTCTGAAATTCAAAGGCTTTCAGAGGCCTAGGGGTATTTTTGAAAAAGGTCTAAAATTCAAAGGCTTTCAAGGGCCCAGAGATTTTTGAGAAAGGTCTGAAATTCAAAGGCTTTCAGAGGCCCAAGGATTTTCTGAAATTCAAAGGCTTTTAGAGGCCCAAAGATTTTTGAGAAAGGTCTGAAATTCAAAGGCTTTCAGAGGCCCGAGGAAAAAGATCTGAAATTCAAAGGCTTTCAGAGGCCCAGGGATATTTTTGAAAAAGGTCTGAAATTCAAAGGCTTTCAGAGGCCCAAGGATTTTCTGAAATTCAAAGGCTTTCAGAGGCCCAAAGATCTGAAATTCAAAGGCTTTCAGAGGCCCAAAGGATAAAGTCTGAAATTCAAAGGCTTTAAGAGTCCCAAAGCTTTTTGAGAAAAAGTTTGAAATGCAAAGGCTTTCAGAGGCCCAGGGATATTTTTGAAAATGGTATGAAATTCAAAGGCTTTCAGAGGCCCAAAGATCTGAAATTCAAAGGCTTTCAGAGACCCAAAGGATAAAGTCTGAAATTCAAAGGCTTTCAGTGGCCCAAAGGTTTTTGAGAAAAAGTCTGAAATTCAAAGGCTTTTAGAGGCCCAGGGATATTTTGGAAAAAGTTCTGAAATTCAAAGGCTTTCAGAGGCCTGAAGAAAAGATCTGAAATTCAAAGGCTTTCAGAGGCCTAAGGATTATCTAAAATTCAAAGGCTTTTAGAGGCCCAAAGATCTGAAATTCACAGGCTTTCAGAGGCCCAAAGGATAAAGTCTGAAATTCAAAGGCTTTCAGAGGCCCAAAGGTTTTTGAGAAAAACTCTGCAATTCAAAGGCTTTCAGAGGCCCAGGGATATTTTTGAAAAAGGTATGAAATTCAAAGGCATTCAGAGGCCCAAGGATTTTCTGAAATTCAAAGGCTTTCAGAGGCCCAAAGATCTGAAATTCAAAGGCTTTCAGAAGCCCAAAGATCTGAAATTTAAAGGCTTTCAGAGGCCCAAAGGATAAAGTCCGAAATTCAAAGGCTTTCAGAGGCCCAAAGGTTTTTGGGAAAAAGTTTGAAATTCAAAGGCTTTCAGAGGCCCAGGGATATTTTTGAAAAAGGTCTGAAATTCAAAGGCTTTCAGAGGCCAATTGATATTTTTGAAAAAGGTCAGAAATTGAAAGGCTTTCAGAGGCCCAAGGATTTTCTGAAATTCAAAGGCTTTCAGAGGCCCAAAGATCTGAAATTCAAAGGCTTTTAGAGGCCCAAAGGTAAAGTCTGAAATTCAAAGGCTTTCAGAGGCCCAAGGATTTTCTGAAATTGAAAGGCTTTCAGAGGCCCAAAGGATAAAGTCTGAAATTCAAAGGCTTTCAGAGGCCCAAAGGTTTTTGAAAAAGGTCTGAAATTCAAAGGCTTTCAGAGGCCCAAAGATCTGAAATTCAAAGGCTTTCAGAGGCCCAAAGGATAAAGTCTTAAATTCAAAGGTTTTTAGAGGCCCAAAGGTTTTTGAGAAAAAGTTTGAAATTCACAGGCTTTCAGAGGCCTAGGGATATTTTTGAAAAAGGTATGAAATTCAAAGGCTTTCAGAGGCCCAAGGATTTTCTGAAATTCAAAGGCTTTCAGAGGCCCAAAGATCTGAAATTCAAAGGCTTTCAGAGGCCCAAAAGAATTTTTTTTTTAAGATTTTTTTTATGTTTCACATTTTTATTAAAACTTTTTTTTTTTGAAACATTTCATTCAAACTCATTTCCCTTTATCATCATTTAAAGGTTAAAGGAACAAGATTTAGTGGGAAAAAACTGTTTAAAATTGAATTTTCCGCGAAAACCACATATACAGTACGGTTTGGCCTTGCCCGCATTTAAATTGCGAGCGAGCCGTGACCGTATAGCCAACACGGGCGAGCCCAGCCCGTATTATAACTGCGGTTTACGGAGCTCTTTTCTGTTTTTTCAGTTTTTACATGATTTGATGACTTTGATTGCTCATCCAAACATACGGTTCACCCTTGCTAGGCTTCTAAACTGTCCCAAAGTGGACTTTGACCTATTTGCAAAAATACATGCTTAGGAAGGCACATGTTCCCTCTAAATTGACACCACATTCAGGGGTATGGTATCCTTTGGTTGCCTCTTGTATGAACATTGGGTAGGATTGATTCTAAACAGAGTTAAAAACTCTTCCTATGGGCTACACCAATTTTAGGATACATGCCTATTTGGGACCAATTTTATCCCAAACCGATGGACACCATGACACCCCTATGACATGAAAATAATGCAATAGTTAGGGTTACCTTGTTACCTTATTTACCTTCGATATGGCATCCGCATTATGCCTTGGCTTGGAACCATGCAAACGGCCTTCCCTCAATTACAAACCCATATCCCCACGTAATTGTGTACTTTAGCCAAAAATGTGTATCTCCACCTTCAAGCGTAGGGGTTTTGGGTTTTGGCTTAATGGCAACTTAGAACTCAAGCCTAGTGATGACCAGGATCGAATCACAGATCCACGTTATCATCACATCATTAGCCCAAAGTTCTAAAGTGAATGTTTTCACTTTCGCTTTCCGAAGTATCGACCTCGTTGCGCCAAGCTACACACATTCGGGTTCAACTTCCTATAGGTTATGGGTAGGCTGTGTAAAAAATAAAATGTGCACAGTGCATTATAAAAATTGGGTGCATTCACAACGTCCCAAACCCTTGCCACTCTTTTCGTAGCCATGCATATACAAACCAAGGCATAATAGGAAAGCATATTTAAAGTAAACAAATACACAAAACAATCTTATAGCACCTATACATGCTCACAAGAACCACCCAAACATGCAAACATATGATCATGTTATACAACCCAAAAACACATCATGGAGATCATGCTGAAAATTAAAACATGCTATTATAAAAATACAGCAAAAAATCACCATGGTTTAGCAAAACGAACCTCCCCTATGCATGTTTCTAGAAACCATCCTATAAATCAAAATTAAGCATGTTTCTACCCCATGAACTCTTAAGCAATAAATCAGATTTAAAACATACCAAGCATGCTTAAGAACACAAAATAGCAAGCAAAACCATAGAACATATCAATCATGCTAAAAATAGCAAGCAAGACAAAAACATCAAAACATGAACAAAAACCAAAAGGCTGAAATCCTCAAGTCCCTAGCAGAGTCGCCAGTTGTGAGACATGGGAAAAATCAATTCAATGACTTCCTAATCATCACGCGGGATTGGTTAAAAACACAGAGTCGCCACCATTCTGTTTAGGTGTGAATGGACACCAAAATATCAAATAAGCACAAAAAGGCAAATTTAGGGTAAAAATAACCCTATTAAAAAAAACAACCAGAGATGGGTAAGGGGATTAGATTATGAACATGGGAAGGTGTTAGGCACCCCTATTCATCCACACAAGGTGGTTGCCAGGTATTGTTTTTTTTTTTTAAAGGAAAAAGGGCTCGCTACAAAAATCATGAAAAATCAAAAAAGACAAAAGTGTATGGTTTTTTCATACGAATAGCCTGATTGATCCAAAACTTTCCAATATGATCATACCATTCCTAGGGTTTCATGATTAAAATAAATTGAGATAAAATCAAATAAAACCAATCTAAAGTGAAAATTTCGAAATCTGGCTTTAAGTCAAATCCTGGAAATCTAGAAAAATATGATTTTTATAAAATATTTCAGAATTGAACTTGAACAGTCCAGGATACAGGTATAGCCCAAATTTCACATTAAATCAAGGAATCAAAACCAAAAATACCCACGTTGATGAAGAACATCAAAATGGGAGAACTTAGACCGTAGGGTCTTCTCTCAAACATGAAAAAGGATTCAAAAAACACATCATGAAACCCTAGAAGTTATTTTCAAGCTTCTAAATCCAGATCTATCATATAGATCATGATAGATCCAGGATCTTAGCCTAATATCACAAAAATCACGAAAACAATGTTGTAGGTGCAAAGATATGAAAAATCCAATTTTTAGGAAAAAAGGAGGATTTCATGCTATAAACATCATGGGTTCATATGATTCATTCAGATTCAAAATAAAAACCATTAAAACATGAACAGGATAATCAAAGCAGCCATATCTCACAGAATAGAGCACATGGGGGTCTACCCTACGGATCCACTTGTTCTCTTTTCCCCTAGCTCTTTTTTCACGTTTTACTGCTAAAGAGGATTCTTGAGGTACTTAGAGATAGGTTTGGGAATATAATCACAATCAAAGGCCTTATTCTAAAAGAAAAGGAAAAAAATAGAATATGGGTTGCTATTCTAGGGATCCACCTGTTCCCCTTTCCCCTAGCTCTCTCTTCACCTTTTACGGCTAGAGAGGATTCTTGAAGTACTTGGAGATAGGTTTGGTGATACAAACACAATCAAGCCTTATTCTACAGCAATGGAGAAGATCCTATTATCTCTAGAATTGAAGACAGAAAATAAAAGGGAAAAGGGACTTACCTGAATTGAGCAAGCAAAGCAGCAGGGATTCCTCTCTTCTCTTGGAGCTCCTTGGACTTCAAATTTTCGTGGCCCTTTGCTTAAGGATCTCTCCTCTATTTATAAGCAAACCCAGGGGTATGGCTAGTCCAGAGGGATATACCAAGATCTTCCAGATTGGATTGAAAAATAGGGATAATGCCCATCCATGGCCAACAAAGATAATCCGAACGAATAAAAGATATAATTCGCTCATCTAAAGAGATATTAGACTGAAGATAAGGCTCAAAAATCGAACAAAGATCAAATTCGCATAAATCTCCTGTGCCCGTAAATATATTGCGGGCAAGTGGTGTCCACATTTGTATTACGGGCGCTGCGTGCCCGTATACAAATTTTGGGTGCGACTAGCCCGCAGGTACAATACGGGCACTGCTTAAATGATTAAATTTTATGCATTTTTGGCCTATTTTAAATCCCAATTACATGTTTTCATTATTTTCTCATTTTGTAGTGCAATTTGGGATGTCTACAATTATCATGCTACTTTAATGTTTGAAACTGCATAAAATGTTCTTATCATGAATTATGCTACTTACTGGGACGTTAGTCTCAAGCATTTTGTTTTACCGGTTTTGTTTTCAGATAAATTTGCAGAGCGAGCACAAACTGGGGTAGGCAGAAATAACGAACCTGATGACGACTACCACCATGAGGATTATTATTATCCTGGATAGGGTTGGGCAGTATATTTTTTTGGTAGTCGTCTATTTTTTTGGATCTTGTATAAATTGTAAATGAGAAAGAGAGAAAGAGGGTGAAAACCTTAGTGAATTTTATTTTAAATATGTAGATGTTGGATGGTTTAGTTTTTGGTATGATGTATATTGTCTATATGTTTTCTTGTGTTTATCAGGTATTGGTTTGAGGGCTTAGCCCATTCTTGTAAATACAGGCGTTATATAGCCGTTTTTCCGAAGATTTTAGGATTTGAATATAACTGCTTTGGTTAGTTTTTAAACTTAGAAATGTGTTTCTGGGACCTCATCTGATGTCAAGGAACCGGCATATACCTTTAATGAACATGTTCGGGTCCGGGGCGTCACAGAGATGGTATCGGAGCATTAGTATTAAATTTTAGTCTAGAACCGAGAATTTAGGAACCTCTGAATGGGGTTTGGGAATGTGTGTGCTCTAGAACCCCTAGGATGCTAATTCTAGGACAAGAACTTCTTTATCTTGTTGTGTTGGTTTTAATTAAGTCTCTTATATTGCAGTTGAGTATGGCAGGATAGGGTTGAGGTAGACAAGGTAGAGCGGCATCTGTCCCATTGAATCGCCTGGATGAGGATATTCCTGCGGGTGCAAACTCTATCGCCCCAGAACCCTTGGAGGCGATTTATAGAACTTTGGAAGGGGTGACCAATATATTTCAGCAGCAGGCTGCCTTGAATCAACAGCAGGCTGCCATGAATCTTAGATATGATTTGAATATAAACCACCCTCAAAATGAAGTTGGGCAAGGACAAGGGGAAGATAGATCTGTTAAGATTATGTCAGAATTCCGTAAGATGGACCCTCCTCTTTTCTACGGTCTTCTTGACTCTACGGAGGTAGAGAGATGGTTTATGAGGATGGAGAAAATTTTTACTGCTATTAGGTGTCCTAAGACGGAAAAGGTTAGACTTGTGATTTATGTGCTTGAAGGAGAAGCCGAGCACTGGTGGAGATTTGTAAAACGTGAGCTTGAAGAAGAAGGAATTGAAGTAACCTGGAATGAGTTTAAGACTCGGTTTGATCTACGATTTTTCAATGAGGAAGTTAAGGCTAAGAAAGAAGAAGAATTCATGACCTTAACCCAAGGGAGTATGATGGTGCCGCAATATGAGACAAAATTTATGGAGCTGTCCCGCTTTGCTCCACACATGGTCGATACTGATAAGAAAAGAACAAAGAGATTTGAGAGAGGTCTTCAACCGAATTTATGGAAGAAAGTGGTTGCTTTTCTGGGTGACAATTTTCATAAGTCGGTGCATAGGGCAATAGTTATTGAGGAATCCATGAATAGCAAGATGGAAAATATAAATAAACCGAGGATGGAATCCCGACCAGGCCCAATTCAGGGAAATTTTGGGGAGAAAAGGCAAAGGATTGGTATAGGCAATCAAGAGGGACCGACTGGACTAGGAAATTACTGAGGGGAACAGAATTACAGAACAATTCAGAATAATTGTCCTCGATGCAGGCAACCTCATTTTCTTGGTCCATGCTATGCACCACCAGGGGCCTGTTATCGATGTGGGCAGTACGGTCACCATATAGCCCAATGTCCTGAATCTCCAATCTATCAGATGCTTCAGAAACAGCCTGTACCACAAACGAGGACATTAACTATTGGAGTTTCGTCTGCTGGGCCCCAAAGGCAAAATCAAAACATAGGAAATTCTTCAGGGAAAGAGGACAACAAAGAACTGAAACCAAGAAACAAGCCACAGTTCCTGTGCCCCAAAATCCACGAACCAGGATGTTTACCCTATACACTGAGGAAAAACTAGAGTCTGAGAATCCGAGCTTAACTGAGGGTATCATTTCTATTATATCCTTTAATTGTTGTTTAATTCATATACCTGTGTTTCTCTTTATTCTAATTGTGATATTGCGTGTGTGCATTATTTTAAGTATATTTTTGAATTATGGTATTGTTTAAATCTTTACCAAAGTGACTTGTTGAGACCTGAGTGAGTGAAACCAGATCCTCTAGGATTATAGCAGACCATGCTGAGAATAATTACGCTAGTTGTTGTGTCATACTATTTAATTGGCTTTAGACTACATGGAGTTGTATAGCAATGCATTTTATTGTGTTTTTATGTAGTAGGAGATCAACATGGTTGATAAAAAGGGAGATTCCTCTAAAGAACCACATATGAGTGAAGAGGATCCCAATGAACACTGGAGTGAAGAGGATCGCAGTGAGCACTTGAGTGAGGAAAAAGATCTCAGTGAACCTTAAGCTTTGAATAGCGAAGAACCAAAAGAAATAGAACAAATTGAGATCACATCAACGGAAGAGGACCCTAGTGAGGAGAATCCACCTGAGGAAGATTCTGATACACCCCAGGAGGAATCGTATGAAGCACGATTCGTATATGAAGGAATCATAGGATGTACATTACTGATTGGGGGTAGCACTGCAGTTTGTCTCTTTGACACAGGAGCCCAATCATCTCTAGCGTATCCTAAATTCTTAAGTACCATACATTCTTATTCAAGGATCACTGAGAGTATGAAACATATGAGTACGATTGGAGGAGAGTTGGAGGCAGTTCGAAGGACATTTCATGACTGCAGAGTTCAGATGGGAGATATACAAATGGCAGTAGGTTTAATAGAAATCCCGATGTATGATGAATTTAAGGTGATCTTAGGGATGGATTTGATGGTTAAATACCATGCTGTTCTAGACTGTTATCAACGGCTCATGACTCTTAATATCCTTGGACGTCTTGCACAGAGATTTTTATGTGACGATCCTTTCTTGATACCTGGTTGCATGCCAGAGGATTCACCAGATGTCCCACGAACCATTCAAATTGTGGGTCGGAGAGATCAGGTGTTACAGAATAAAACAATTCCTTTAGTAGAGGTGATCTGGCCATCTGGAGCTAACACTTGGAAAGAAAGGAGGAGATGATGAATGTGCGCGCGTCGGAAACGCGGCACGGGAAAGTTCGGAGTCGCCACCGCCTGATGGGGTGCAAACGGACACCTGGGTGCCTAATCTTGTCTATTAAGGCTTGGGTCTGCGGCTTTTGAGATTCTAAGTAGGGTCTCGGTTGTGGTTCGGCGAAGTCCGTAGACACCCCGGTCCACCCCGTCGGGTGACGGGTCCCTTAGGTTTATCCTGGTTTGAGTCAGCTCACTTATTTTCTCACCCGATTCCTAATCCGATATACAGTTTGGTTAAGTCTGGCGGGACCACCTGAGTGGTGTGGGTCCCTTTAATTGCTTTTATCTTGATTAATTAGGTAATCTGAGTCTGGTTGGGTGGGCCTTGTTGGAAGGCCCACGGTGTCCTTGGTGGCCTTTAGTCAAGCCCATGTACCCTTGTAGGCCTCAGTCTAGCCTGAGAGGCCCTTTGGGCTTTGGTTAGTTCAATTGATTTTACTTTTGGTTTCAAATTGGATTTTAAGTGGTTTTCATGTAAAGGTGGGCCGGATTGGTTTGTGGGCCCCTTAGGTGGGCCCACATGGTAGCCAAGTAATTTAGTGGATTTATCCTTTTGAGTTTCCAAAAATGGGTTGGACACTGGACTTGGGGCCCGTAGTCCTGATTAGGGCTTGAAAGCCCAAGTTATGGGAAATTAGGGTTTGCACCCTTCTTTGGTTCGGTTGGTGGGCTTTGGCGGGCCCGGTAGGCCCTTGCCCTTGGTTTCGGCCAAACCACACATTTATACATCAATTCACTAACAAGTTTGGGTGGGCCGCATTAGGTTTGGCCCGCCCGGTTTAATCAGTTAATTTTACTTATCTTGATTAAGTTACATGCATACATTCCATTCTATTTATGGGGCTTGGTGGTCCCCGTTGGAAGGCCCACTGGAAATCAAGTTAGACCGGGTGGTTTGAGTCCCATGTTGGGTTTTCAGGTGACTCAGAAACCCTATTGTCACATTTGGTTCGGTTTGAGAATGTCATCCACATCCAGAAAAATCATGGAATATACAGAAATCATGAAATGCACAAGATATACAAGAATCACATAATTTGGGCCAGGTCCCTCCCTGCACCAAGGAACGAATTGGACGCGTGGTGAACAAAGGGGTTGGGGGGTACGGGGTGCGGGGGCAAAGCCCCCCGTGGTACGGTAAAGGGAATTTTCGGGTTTCCAAAAAATACAGCAATTCGGTAATAAAAGAGGGTGCGCCGACCTCAGGTGCTAGGCGCAAGGTCAGCACGAGCTGGGCGGACCGAAAACCCACAAGAGGCCCTTGCGTGAAAAGCGCCTCGCACGAGCTTCGCCCGAGGTTCATGCGAGCTTCGCGCGAGCGAAAACGCTTCGCGCGGGCTTCGCGCGAGCTCGGCGGATATCCTGATGCTATGTTTTTCCTATTCTCAGACACTGGCTTGATTTCCAGTCTCTGTAACACCTCCCAGGTGCTTCCAGCAGACTCCAGAAGGCCACTAAACATACTTCAAATTTAATCTAAGTTACTTCGAACCACGACCCAAGATCCTTTTACGAAAAAAAAACAAACCCGACTGTTATCAAACAACTACAGAGCATCTGGTAATGGGGGTGATGGGAGCATGCTTACAGGGACACAAGGAGCAAACAGCAGGTGACAGGGGGTTGGGAGAGCATGTTGGCAAGTCTAGCAACATAAAATAAACAAACAACAACCGACAGAGATTGCATGCACTTTCATCCACACGACCGGACCTCCGAGCATGCACACTAACATCCGAAGAAGGGAAGGAGGAGGGGGGTTTACAGGGATACATTAGATGAGATAAATGAGGAGCCGGTTCTTTGTAGAAGTGCTTGGAAAGAAACCCAGGTATCTCATGAGCACAGGTTGTAGCAATAAAACCCTTGTCTTCTTTAAAGGGGTCGTGCATAGGTCTCCCTTACCCTTGGAAACCTCCATGTCACCCAAGTGGGAAGCGCATGCATGTCATAACCAGGAAAGAAAAAAAAAGACAGATGCGGATAACAACTCATACCACTCCCATTTTCATGTATGTAAAGTAAAACTGGGCGAGTAACAATACCTGAGAGTTCTTATCCCTTTTGTGGATGCGTGTGACCTCCTTGAGGCGCACACACCAGCAATGAGCTTCTTCTCCAACAGCATGGCGAGTGGCTCCTCCGGCTTTCGGTAGAAGAGTGAAGAAGAAGAAGAAGAGGGGGAGTTCGGAAAGCAAGGTCGGGTGTGTGGATGAAGGAAGGCAGGGGAAAAGGGGGTCGGTCCAGTGATCCCAAGGGAGGCAACCAAAGGATAAACCCTCGACCAAGAAAAATTTTCGACTGAAGAATTTCCCAACCCCTTGAAATGAAGTCTCACGTGGCTTTTATAGACAAGGGAAGTAGGGTCTGCCGGGTTAGTGCCTAGCAGGCGCCCCGCACGTTTTGCGCTTGCCCCATTCACGCGAGCGGCAAAATGATTGAAAATCAATTAATGCAGCCGCTCGACGGTTGGAAAATCAGATTTTTTCAGATTTAGCCCCTGGTCATTTTCGATTTAATTCGATATCCTCGGATTTTTACAGATTTAGTCCCTGGGATATTTCGTACGTTTGGATATTCATAGAGCCTTGGAGACCACCATGCTACCAAGAGATGGAAGAAAACACATGCAAGTATTCACCAAAATAGATATATATTTGATAGAAGCAAAACTCAAAGAACTTTTATAGAAAACTCCCTTTTTAATATATGTAGAGTAAAATATGCCAAGGGACCATACCTTGGGGTTTTAAAACCCCTTTGAAGTGTGCAGTCTTCTCCTTGAAGC
The DNA here is from genome assembly GCA_947561395.2 of Buxus sempervirens. Classification (NCBI taxonomy): domain Eukaryota; kingdom Viridiplantae; phylum Streptophyta; class Magnoliopsida; order Buxales; family Buxaceae; genus Buxus; species Buxus sempervirens. The sequence continues at coordinate 32,238,041 of OX387184.1, read as the reverse complement.
CAGAACAGGTGCTAGAGCCCTCCCTTTACACACCAACAGCAGGTACTCTCCTTCTTGGTGGGGTGAAGATGGAGAAGAAGAAGAGGGGAGGGAGTAGGAGAGCCTTGAGATAATGTTGAAGGGTTTGGGGAGCCAAAGAGGGGCAAGAAGAGGAGATTTCGGAGCAGTAGCCAAGGGGAGAAGGGGTGGGAACCAGCAAAAATGAAGCCAACCCCCGAAATGGGGCTGCAGTTGCCTTTTTATAGATAAATTTTTGTATCCGGCATTTAATGTCGGATACACTACACATCCTTTGTATCCGGCATATTATGTCAGATACACTGCACTTCCTTTGTATCCGGCATATTATATCAGATACAAGACATAATAATTTCGAAAATTAAATACCGCCGTGAATTTGTCGGGGAATCGACGCGAATCTCGCCAAGCAAATCTTTGTATCCAACATTTGATGTCGGATATGAAGAGGAGCAATTGTATCCGGCATATTTGGTCAGATACAAATCGAAAAATTATGGATTTGCCCCTCAACTTGACCGATTCGATCGATTCGACCGATTTGACACTTTTGGATATTCGCAAATTGCCCCGTACAATTTTCGGTTTAGTCCCTGAGATATTTGGCAAGTTTTGGATATTTAGGGACCGCCCCCCGAGATATTTTGCTGCATTCGCTGCCACGTGGGCAATTTCTTTGCCACGTGTGCAGCTTCCGGCTTGCTGCTCGGGACCTTCTACTGCTCATATCTTCTTCATCCGAACTCCGATTTGAGCAAACTCAGTTGCGTTGGACTCGTATCGGAGCCCTCTATCCAATGACATAGAACTAAGCACCTAGCACGGGGTTCAAAAAAAGTCAACTCTCGACTCACCCTCAAGTTTGACTGGCCCACAGAACCTTCATCCGGACTCCGATTCCAGCAAACTCAGTTGCGTTGGACTCGTGTCGGGATTCTCTATCCATTGAGATAAAGTAAGGCAGCCAATTATCACTTGATCAAAAAGGTCAAATTTCGACCCCTCAGGGTTTGACTTTTCTGCTAGGGTTTTCATTTTCAGCACTTCCAGGGGTGCAAAAATGAGGTGCTTACATTGCCACAGCAACCCGAAAAGTCAAATAGATGGTCTCAGTGAGATCACTAACTCGATGGTCTAATAGAGATCACTAACTCGATGGTCTGAAGAGATCACTAACTTGCTATGGTTGGACTGGGTTGTACTTGCCAGCTCATGCATGTCTCATGCTTGAGTGCTCCGCTTTGGAAGAGCGATCCTAGCTAGATCTTTCCATTGTAAGTTGTGAGGTGGCGAATTGGACAAGTGAATTAAATCATTGTTATTACATGAGATTTTGCTGAGCTCGTGGTTTTGATTAATCTAATTTTATCTGTTTTATGATTCCCAGAATTCAAAGAAATGTTATTACATGATATTGATATGGTTTTAGTATGAGTTGCCAAAGTTTGATTGTATATTACATTATCATGCTACTTTAATGTTTGAAACTGCATAAAATGTTCTTATCATGCATTATGCTGCTTACTGGGACGTTAGTCTCAAGCGTTTTCTTTTACCGGTTTTGTTTTTAGATAAATCTGCAGAGCGAGCACAAACTGGGGTAGGCAGAAATAACGAACCTGATGACGACTACCACCCTAAGGATTATTATTATCCTGGATATGTAAGTGCCCGAACCTGGGTCAGTGCAAACCAGCACCCGACCCGAACCAGGTTCGCTACTGTAACAACCCGAATTCAGTTCAACAACCAAATCCGAGGTGTTATTGGTCCATATCAAATACATCATCAATAATATACCAGACAATAGAGTTAAATAATCCAATCACTTTATTATACTATCAGAGTGCAGAACCAGTATGTGCGAAAGTGTAGTCTAAAATCCTCAAATAAACATTAAAGTTAATCATCAATCATTAATATCAAATTCTGGTAAAATAAAATGGTTACTATCTCTCTCCTCTCTCTAGTACATCAAATCCAAATGAATAATAGTCTATCAAATATAACTAAGTCTATAACAATTCTCCACCTCAAACAATATCCGGATAAAAGTAATCCTCCGGTGAATACTCAGCTACCACTCCCTGGAAATCACTATGATCCCCCTCTCGCGTATCAGCTGAAAAATGAAATAAAAGTAGGGTGAAATACGAATATCCCAGTAGGTAACACATGCATGATTAAACAATTAATATAAGTAAAATAACAGTTCATGCACGATTAAGCAATATCGACTAATCAGGCTCGTATAATCATTCGTATCATTCATGAATACAAAACAGTATGATAAACAATTCTAGAGATGTATTTCAACAAATTCTAATATAAGAATCCAATATCAAAATCAATAACATAATTCATGCTTTACTAGGATGCACTAAACAGTCACATCTGGCCAATATCTCAATCACATGCCTCCAGCATGTATACAATACTAATAATAAGTGTTTGTGATTTCAGTGTCATTGTAGGACTCACAAAAATAGATAAACCTTTTGAGATGATTCTCGACCAATCGCTATACCACCATGTGGCTTAGGAGCAATACTAATAATGATATTCAAGTCCCATGCAGCGCAGCTTAGACAAGAGCCATAGTCACTGACTTATTGCACATGTACCCATAAGAGTTGGCATGTAACACCAGCATGCAGCACCAAAATCAATACATGGAGATGGTCGCTTATCCACATGTATAGGGAATCACCAGCGGCTCACCGGGGTGTCCCTCCAGAGATAGGACCTTCCCAGACAAACTAACTTACAAAGGAAGCGCGTCGCACAAAGGAGAAACTCAACCCAAATGACATATCCCTCAGCTATTTAGCAACAACTATGGATCCATACCCAGCTATGCCCACTAGACTCCAAAAGTCCTAAAATATAATAGTTCTATAAGGGTTGGTGCCTAGCGGCATATAAAGGTTAAATCTATCAATTACTTCAATATTCATGTCATCTGAGTTCTGAATTCTCTTTATTAAGTTTTCTGGCTTATAGTGTAATTTAAAAGATGTTCTAGTAATTAAATAATAGTTAGGTTTTCCAAAAACTAGATTTCTCAATTACTTTCAAAGTTTGGTAACTAATGTCCTAAATATCTTCATAATTTATTTTTCTGTAAAACAGGGAATTAGATAATTTATTTTAGTCTTAAAAAATCTTAATTAATCATTCAAATTGTCTAAAAATAGTTTGGAATTGAATCAGGGTTTGAAATTACAAAAATCTGGAAATTCTGCATAGAGCGCCTAGGATCGCTTATGATCGCCTCGGCGGTAGTGTAAAATAGGACGCCGACGATAAGTCTTCCAGCGGTTTAAAGTTTATAACTTGCGCCGATGATCGCCAAGTATAGGTCGAGGTCAGCGGTCTCCAAAAAACGAACAGAAACACTTTAAAAACATGATTTTTCTCGTCCAATATCATTCTATCATACATATAACATTGATATTAAACTAAATACATCAATAGCTCATATAAAAACATGCTTTTGTCATTAAACGAACGTAAATACCAAAAACGAATGTAAACGGTGTCACCTACCTCTTGAACGTGCGTTCCTCTTCTTCTCCTCTCTAAACAATGATTCTCTATCACCCAGCAATACCCTGGACGATGAAGAACACCAAACCCAGTCCTTTCTTCCTCCTTCTTCTTCTTCCTCAGTCGCTCGGTTTTGGGCTTGTCGCTTGCGGCTGTCGAATACAAGCGAAATACCAAACGTATATGTTTAGGTTATTTAACTAATATATATACCTCTTGATCCCATGTATCTCACATACAACTTTCCTATACACACTGCCCAATCAGAACACATACCTCGATATCTCATGATCGGACGGTCAGATCTGCGTCCAACTGTGTATCTCTACTAATTATATCATCCCCTACATTAATAAAATATTTCCATCAATTATAACTCTCAAGAATATTATTTATTAATTTATTTTATTATTTAAGGAAAATTCGGGGTTTTACAGGGTTGGGCAGTATATTTTTTTGTAGTCGTCTATTTTTTGGGATCTTGTATAAATTGTAAATGAGAAAGGGAGAAAGAGGGTGAAAACCTTAGTGAATTTTATTTTAAATCTGTAGATGTTGGATGGTTTAGTTTTTGGTATGATGTATATTGTCTATATGTTTTCTTGTGTTTATCAGGTATTGGTTTGAGGGCTTAGCCCATTCTTGTAAATACATGCGTTATATAGCCGTTTTTCCGAAGATTTTAGGATTTGAATATAACTGCTTTGGTTAGTTTTTAAACTTAGAAATGCGTTTCTGGGACCTCACCTGATGTCAAGGAACCGGCATATAACTTTAATGAACATGTTCGGGTCCGGGGCATCACATTAGAGCTGAGAATTAAAGGCTGGAAATTGTGTCTAAGAATTGCTGAGAGATTGAACATTGGAAGAGCTTCAAGTGAAGAAGAGAACCCTTGCCTCTTGCTTTCTCAAGTCCAGGTAAGCTTCTTTACCCCTTTATTTTCTAGTTTTAATTTCTAGGATAGTTCTAATCTTCTCCCTTTCTGTAGAGTAAGGTCTGTGTGTGATTGTAACCCCAAACCTTAATGCGATTACCTCAAGTATCTTCTCTAGTCGTAAAATGTGAAGAGAGTTCTAGGGGAAAGGAGGACAGGAATGGATTCGTAGGGCAGACCCCCATATGCTAGAATCTTAGAAATATATAGTTGTAATATTTTGTTTAGGTTGTGTGATGATTTATTAATGAAATATAGAGGAATACTATAGATCTATGCTGTTCATAGCATTAGATCTCATTTTCCTCATATATTTTGATTTTTCACATTGTTTTCTCCATTTTTATGTTTTTTCGATGTTTTTCGTCATTTGGGCTAAGATCTTGAATCAACCATTGCCCATATGATAGATCTGGGATCATAAGCCTTCAAGTAATCTCTAGGGTTTCATAAGGTGATTTTTAAGTTATTTTTTATTTTTGAGAGAAGACCCTACGGTCTAAGCTCTTCCCTTTTGATGTTTTTCATCAATGTGGGTGTATTTGGTTTAGATTTTTTTTAATTAATGAGAAATCTGGTTTAGATCTGTGCCCTGGATTGTTTAGATTCAATTCTTCAATATTTTGTAAAAATAATATTTTTTTTTATTATTCCTAGATTTCAAGGATTTAACTTAAAGCCAGATTTTGAAGTTTTTACTTTAGATTTGTTTTCTTTATCTTGATTTCAGTCAATCATGAAGCCCAAGAAATGGCTTTTGTTTTCATAAGAAAGATCCAGAATTAATTGGATCATTCACATGGAAAAAAGCCATACATTCTTTTTTCCTTTTACTTTTGTTTTGATTTCTATTAGCAAGGCTTTTTAAAAACATGAACAATACTTGGCAACCACCTTGCATGGATGAATGGGAGGTGCCTAACACCTTCCCCTGTTCATAACCTAATCTCCTTACCCATCTCTGGTTTACTTTTCGAATTAGAGTTATTTTTACTCTAATTTGTTTTCTTTTATTATTTATTTTATTTGATTATTTTGGTGTCCATTCACACCTTAAAAAAGAATGGTGGCGACTCCTTGTTTTTTATTGAGCCCGGTGTGATGATTTAGGAAAGTCATTGAATTGATTTTTTCCCCATGTCTCACAATTACTAATTGGGAAGAAATGAAAGAGAGGCTGAAAGCCAAATATCTTCCTGTTAATTATGAGAAATTAATCTATGAAGATATATTACAATGGAATGAAGGAGCAAAGACCTTGGTAGATCAGTATACAAAACGGTTTCATGGACTATCAGTACGAAGCAAAGTTGTAGAAATAGAGGCTCAGGTGTTGGCTCGTTATTTGACTAGTCTCAAAGCAGAACTTCGAAAGGATATGTTGACTGCTCGTGTTTATAGCATTGAAGAAGCCTATCAGTTGGCATTGTAGCTCGAAAAACAAACAGCATTCGTTGCTTCCAACACATTGAAACTGGAACCTCTCGCACCATGAGCACATCAAACCAAAAGCACATGCTTGACCCAACAAAATTTAATGATGGAAAAGGGAAAACAAAGGTAACTGGTGATGGTCCACAATGTTATAAGTGTAAAGGTTTTGGTCATTTTGCAGTCGTATGTCTTAGAAAAGATCAACGTGTGGCATACATCTGTGAAAAGGAATTGGTGTTTGGCCATGATGTTGAGGCCGAAGATAACAGTGATACGGAGCCCGAACCAAAGGAAACTGAACCTATAGAGGAAATATTGGCAGCAACTGAACTACCCATTTGTGTGGTTCAAAAAGTATTAGTTGGCAACAAACTTGATCAGGGAAGTCAAGAGTGGAACCTCAAGACCAACATATTCCACACTAGATTGGAGCATGGAGGAAAAGCGATTAATGTGATTATTGATAATGGTAGTGGCATGAATGTTGTTTCCAAGGAATTGGTGGATCGATTGGGACTTCAATACGAATCACATCCCATACCATATCGAGTAGGTTGGATCAATAACACCGGTTCTGTCTTGGTGAAGCACCGTTGTCTCATCAAGTTTTCTTTGGGAAAACAATACTCCGACGAAGCTTGGTGTGATGTGCTACCAATGACGGTTTGCCATCTACTGTTGGGCAGACCGTGGATGTATGATCACAAGGTGAGTTATGATGGTTTTCACAATACTTATTCTTTTGTTTTTAACAACAGACGATTTGTGCTAGAGCCTCTACCCATCATGGAATTTGAAATACCTAAGGAGTCCAACACACTTCTAACTCTCAGAGAGTTTACCAAGACAACAAAGACTGCACCCTTGATCTTTTTGGTCTTGGGACGAGCAACAAAGATCACAGATGGTAATACTCCGCCCAAGATTGATCAACTCCTCCAAGAATTTCAAGATTTGATGCCAGACGAGTTGCCTCATCAACTGCCACCTATGAGAGACATTCAACATGCCATAGAGGTGTTCTCAGGCCCTCTTTGCCAGAGTTACTTGCTTAATTAACAGCAAAGATAAATAAGAACCCTAATTTGTGTTCTCAGGCTCTTAGAGAAACCTGGTACAACTGTCCGTACCTCGTGGTTCATCTCCTTGTCTATTTCTTAGGGTTCTATTTTTGAGATTTATATGGTTTCTGAGGGTTTCAGGTTTAGGTTTTCTGGGGATCTCTAGAGGTGTTGCAGCTTGATCAGGAGTGACAATTTGATGCTGGACCTAAACTCTGCATACAAAAGTGGTAAAAGAAAAATACAAAAGTGGGAAACAAAAGTTTACAAAAGTGGGAACCAAAGATTTACAAGGGATGCTGTATCCTTTATTTGATGTTGCTTCTTTTTCCTCTCTTTGGTGAGAATTTAGGTTATCCAACGGTTTAAAGTGATACACCACCCATGCTATAGGGGAGCGCATTGTTTCGCGTCTCTTCTGCTCTTCTTATCTTCACTTGCACAACTCTACTTCAAGGGCACCAATATCACTCTAAACCAGGTACCCTTCTACTTTTGGTTTGAACTTGACTTGCTTTTGATCCCGGCTTCAACCATCCTTTTTCTTTAACCTGCAATGATTCATCCTTTCATGTGGTGAGAGTGTATTCTCTTCTTTCGAAAAGGACAACTAATGGCCAATAGTGATACTGTCACGCCCCGGAGCCGAATTTATTCTTAATAAAATAAATCCAAGCCCAAAACGTGAATCTTGTGAGCCCAAAATAAACAACTAAATCCAAATTGCAAGATTAAAGACATCAGAGGACGCGAAATCTAAAACCAATTATCAATACTTCGACTAAAGTGTAGAATCATGACATCCAATAACTAAATAAAATCCTCAATAATAGTCTGGAAACAAGGTCAACTATCCACTAATTCTACCAACAATGAAATAAAATCCATAAACCAATAAGTCAATAAAATAAAGCATCTTCTTAAAAGACACCCTACATCAAACAATAATGATCGTCTGGGTCGTCTTCAACAAAATCCTCTACCCCCATATGATCTACCCCTTCTGGAACGTTCTCACCTAGACAATCTGAAAACAAAACATTTGAAAAAAGTTTTATGAGATCGAAATCCCAGTAAGCAGTAACATGCATGTAATAAAACGCAGTCCATATAATTTATCGAAACCTTTCATGAGGTTACAAAGATAAAAATAACATCCGATGTAAAACCACTAACCATTTTCATATCAAACACAGTCAAACAATTCACATTGTGACCTCATAGGACTCATGAAATTAGACTTCTTTGAAAGGTCAACTACCCGTTCCAATTTCGCCACCTCACGACTTATGTAACGTCCCGAATCCGGGTCATTTTTTTTTCTTTTTTTTTTTTGACTCAGATCAAGGCATTAGCTTGTGGTACATTACAATCAGTTCAAATATAAGGAAATAAAGAACTAAGATTTATCAGAGTACTAGGAAGCTTAAATCATTTATTAGAAACTGAATCTCCCTATTATATCAATTAATCAAATGAAAGGCAACTGCAAATTATCTAACTCTTTATATCCTACCAAATCAACTATGAGCATTCCAATAAAACAAATACAATTATATAAGAGATCCTACACTTGTCTTCAGGATTTTCTAGACTTTAACCCATTACAGTCTAACCCGTGGCGTCCTCTCCAAGATGACCTGAAAAATAGAATATAAAGTAGGGGTGAGATACGAATATCTCAGTAGGTAACACATGCATGAGGAAAAACAGTTTATATATAGAAAATAACAGTGGTTTCATGCATGGTAAAATAGGCGAGTAATTACAGTCAAAAAGATAAACGAATAATCACGATACAAAACAAACATTGAATCGATGCCCGAATTAAAGGAAGTTAATCATGTACAGTTTATTTCAATTTAAAGGACCATGTATTATAATCCACATTCCCATGGTTTTTGGTTTATTTCAAATAGTTTCTTCCCAAGAACACTTCCACATTTTATTCATGATTCCATAATATTCCATTTTAACAGTTCTCATTAAATCATAGCAATTCTATTCAATTATGACATTTCAATATTTCCTTTTAAATAAAAAATCTTATCAAATACGTCTAAATCAATCCATCAATTTGAGAATCAATCAATATATCAGTAATAAAAGCCAACCTTCAAGTAATAGCCTATCTCTACCTGTAAAACCCCGGATTTTCCTAAAATAAAGTAAATTAAATAAGCCTAAATATTGAGAAGATAGGTATTAATCCAAGTACATTATATGGTTAAGATTGATGTGAAGAATAAAGAGGAGAATTTTTGGAAAAAGATTCAAAGGTTAAGTATGGAATTCTAAGGAAAGGGTATTTTAGTCATTTTCAAATTAGCCAAATTAAGATATTGAGTAAGTAAATAATTATTAGACTTAAAATATTTAACTAGACTTAATTTGGGTTAGGTTTGGATTTAAATAGCAAATTATTGCTTAAAAGTAGGAAAAAGGATATATTGGTGATTATGGTTGATAAGGAGCCTTAAGTTTGAGGATAAGAGATAGCTTTAGGGTGTTTTAGTAATATTTTAAAATAAGAAATTTAATTAGCACGAAAATAAATTAAAATAAATCCTTCTCTTATATAAGATACTTAAAAGAGGAATTAGAAGGAGGGTTAAGATGGGGAGGTTTCCAATTAAGAGTGAGAAGTCTATTTAGAAAGTCTTCTAAACCTAGTAGGACTTCTAATTAAGAGAGCTTATAAAGGGGAGGTCTAGGAAAGGTTTAGGGTTTTTAGCAAGTCTAAAAATAAGGACGAAAGAGGGGAAAATTCGTGCTTGAGCTTGGGAGAAAAATAAAGGAAAGAAGAGAGGAGAGAAAAGAGAGGGAAGAAAGGAAAAATGGAGGTGCTGCAGAGGTCCGACCAGCAGACTTTGAGCGACGAAACCCTGAGTAGGCCGTCATTTTAGAGTTTCCGAAACCCTGAGTAGGCCGAAACTGTGTACATGGAGGTGTGGAGTGTCTACTTGGCATGTTTAATTTATCAACTTAACAATAGTCATGACATTGACCAATCGATGTGTTGCCGTGTTGAATTGAAATGTGATTAGAAATGATCAATTGGTTTTGGTTTTAAAACTTGGAAATTGTATTAATTGCTTAATCGTACGGGATGTTAATCGATGCATAATTTGAACTGCGGTTAACTATTTCTGCATGCATATGCTACTCGCTGAGATATTCGTATCTCACTCTGTCGTTTTGTTTGTTTTTCAGATACTCGAGGTGAGGCGACTATTGGGGTAGATCCAACTGAGACTTATAGGAAGGAAGACTACTATTACCTTCCTTATACTTGTAGGTTATTTTGATTTGAACCTTGAATAAATTGAATGATTGAGGTGTAATAAAGTCTATTGAGGTTGTACCATTTGAATCCTAGTTATGTTTTGAATATTGAATTCTTAGATAAAGTATGTTTGTGCACTCTGATATGTTTTAGTTAGATGATTATCCAGCGATCATAAATGATTAAAGATCCTTACCTAACACTCCATGAGACGTGTTATATCTTTATTGAACAATACGGATCCGGGGCGTTACACTACCGCAGGACGCAAACACATAGTATCCACACAAGCTCCGCAGGAGAATGCACATCTCTAAGACTACAGGTACCCCCTGCAGGAGACAGCATAACTCTACCGCAGGATGTAAACACTTAGCATCTACTGTGAGACATGGGAAAAATCAATTCAATGACTTCCTAATCATCACACGGAATTGGTTAAAAACACAGAGTCGCCACCATTCTATTTAGGTGTGAATGGACATCAAAATATCAAATAAGCACAAAAAGGCAAATTTAGGGTAAAAATAACCCTCTAAAAAAAACAACCAGAGATAGGTAAGGAGATTACGTTATGAACAGGGGAAGGTGTTAGGCACCCCTATTCATCCACACAAGGTGGTTCCTTGGCATTGTTCATGTTAAAATAAAGGAAAAATGCTTGCTATAAAAATCATGAAAATCACAACAAGACAAAAGTGTATGGTTTTTTCATACGAATAGCCTGATTGATCAAGAACTTTCAAATATGATCATACCATTCCTAGGGTTTCATGATCAAAACAAAATTGAGATAAAATCAAATAAAACCAATCTAAAGTGAAAACTTCAAAATTCTGGCTTCAAGTTAAATTCTGGAAATCTAGAAAAATATGATTTTTATAAAATATTGCAGAATTGAAATTGAACAGTCCAGGACATAGGTATAGCCCAAATTTCACATTAAATCAAGAAATCAAAACCAAAAATACCCACGTTGATGAAGAACATCAAAATGGGAGAACTTAGACCGTAGGGTCTTCTCTCAATAATGAAAAACAACTCAAAAACAACATCATGAAACCCTAGAAGTTATTTTCAGGCTTCTGAATCCAGATCTATCATACTGATCATGATAGATCTAGGATCTTAGCCTAAAATCACAAAAATCACAAAAACAGTGTTGTAGGTGCAAATATGTGAAAAATCCAAATTTTAGCAAAAAGTGGGGATCTCATGCTATGAACATCATGGATTCATATGATTCATTCAAATCCAACATAAAAACCATTAAAACATGATCAGGATATTCAAAGTAGCCACATCTCACAAATTAGAGCACATGAGAGTCTACCCTACGGATCCACCTGTTCTCTTTTCCCCTAGCTCTCTCTTCACGTTTTATGGCTAGAGAGGATTCTTGAGGTACTTGGAGATAGTTTTGGTGATACAAACACAATCAAAGGCTTTATTCTATAAAAAAAAAGAGAAAAACAGATTATGGGGTTCTATTCTAGGGATCCACCTGTTCCCCTTTCCCCTAGCTCTCTTTTCACGTTTTACGGCTAGAGAGACTCTTGAGGTACTTAGAGACAAGTTTAGGAATACAGAATAAAAGAAGGTCTTATTCTATAGCAATGGAGAAGATCCTATTACTTCTAGAATTGAAGACAGAAAATAAAAGGGAAAAGGGACTTACCTGGATTGAGCAAGCAGAGCAGTAGGGATTCCTTTCTTCTCTTGGAGCTCCTTAGACTTCAAATTTTCGTGGCCTTTTGCTTAAGGAGAATCCCTCTATTTATAGGCAAACCCAGGGGCATGGCTGGTCCAGAAGAATATACCAGGATCTCCCCAGATTGGGTTAAAAATAAGGATAATGCCCATCCATGGCCAACAAAGATAATTCGAACGAATAAAAGAGATAATTCACTCATCTAAAGAGATATTGGAATGAAGATAAGACTCAGAAATCGAGCAAGGATAAAATTCGCACAAATACCCCCGTGCTCGTATATATATTACGGGCGCGCCCTGCCCGTATTATTAATACGGGCTGTGAGACACGGGAAAAAATCACCGGAATGATCATCCCTCCGTCAACACACGGGGCTCAATGTAAAAATTGGGAGAGTCGCCACCATTCAGAATTTTGGGGTGTGAATGGACACCAAAAGAATTAAAAACAAGCAAAAAGAGATAAAAAGTGCTAAAAGGCAAATTCTAGAGTAAAAAAAACCCTACTTGAAAATCAAATCCAGAGATGGGTAAGGGGATTAGATTATGAACGGGGGAAGGTGTTAGGCACCCCCATTCACCCACACAAGGTGGCTACCAAGTGTTATTCATGCTAAAAGAAAATAGAAAGCTTGCTAAAAAATCATGAAAACCTTGAAAAAGGACAAATATATGATATCTTCACATGAAAATCCAAATGAATTCCAGATCTTCTTTTATGTTAATATCACTTCTGGAATATCACAAAAAGATGGAAATCACAGCAAAAGTTACACAAAACCAAGTTGAGGCAAATCCGGGAAATTTGGTAAAAAGTAAGGCCATTTCTCTTGAAATTAATCAAATCCAATTTTAAATTAAATCAAACCAAATCCATTTGAAAGATTAGGGTAAACAATAGTCTCATGCAAAATTTCAATTAATTCCGGTTGAAATCCTAAGAGTTAGGGCTCTTTTAAAGTTGCTGCCGGAGAAAATCAAAAGTAGCAAGTAGGCAACTTTGGAAAATCACCTAGAAAACTCTACTCCATAGAAATCCGTGAAATTTGGTGTCAATGAAGTCTGTATGGCCATCTTTCAAAAGAAACTAGCCTCATACAAAAACTCCTTCGGATGTGCCTTGGGTGACTTCCCGAACAGGCCCGAGGATCACAGATTGACCCAGAAAAGTGCTGTTGAGCAGTTCTGAGTAAATCTGCTCTCCACGACACAATTTAAATAAAAAAATTATGAAATCAATTGGATTTAAAAATAGACTCATAAAGGAGTTCCTAGAAACAAAAATCACTCGAATCGGATTTAAAACAAACACATGGCGCTCTGTCGAAGTGACAAGTTCCGTATTTAAACCTGAACTGATCAATCAACTTCGACAGAGAGGTGTCAAAAATCTGCTTGATAGAAATAATGAAATTTGGTAGGCATAAACTAGACAGCCTCACCTTTCCCATGGTTCTGGAATCACTCCAAAATTCATCCGGATGATGAAGTTATGAGTGTCCGAAGTCAGGGTACAGTTGCTATCAAGTAAAGCCTATTTTGAGTAAAACCAATGCAAAACTATGACAAAGTGTGTGCAATTCGTGCAAGATGAACACAAAACCTTTAAAAATCATTTAAAGACATTTCAGAATTGATTGAAGCCATTTATTTGAGATTTATCACAATGAAAGTAATAAATCCCCAAATGTGAGCCTATCCTGCCAAAATAGTGCTATGTATGTGAAAGTGTGAAAAACCATACAAGATCAATACAACAACATAGCATGCATACATATTCATCAAAATAAGATTCTAAAACAACCTAGGGTTATGTTCCATTATCATTTCCCTTTGTTCTCTCTCCCCGTTAAACACGGTTCTTCAAGATAATCATGGGGTACTTTGAATATGAAACGGTTTACATAGAATCAAAAGGCTTATGCAAATAGGGTTCTAGTACTAGGGTCAATCCCCAGTCTCGTTTCTCCTAGATCCCGCCTTCACGTTTTACGGCTGGGGAGAGTCTTGAGATACTTTGAGCCGGGGAAGGATTTTCATACACACAAATAGGCCTTATTCTACAGAAAGGTAGAAGAAGAGATCTAGATCTAGAAATGTAAAGACAAAAATTAAAAAGAGGTTTGAGGCTTACCTGGGTTCTGGAAGCACTTCTGCAGCGGTTTCCCTCTTCTCTCGGAGCTCTTCTTGGCGAGAATTCAAGGCAAGAGTTAATAGCCATTTGCTTAAGGAGGAGCCTCCTAATTATAGGCAAAGGTTAGGGTTAGGGTTGGTGAGAATGGTAGACACAACATAATGTCTATAGCCCACCAACCTTCACCCTAAGGCTATTTCTGAGATTTCCCCTCATTTAATGAGGGATATGATGGTAAAAGTGGAAAGCTCTCGGAAAACCCTAATTTTGAGCAAAACTTATGTATCCGGCATATCAGGCCGAATACACAAGGGCCTGAGTTGCCGGATACAGGTAAAACCTTATTTTCTTCAATTTTTGTGCTGGCTTTCAAGGAGATAATGATTTTGATGATTATTGATCATTTTGACAGTGCAATTTGGGGTGTCTACAACTGCCCCTCTTTGCGAGAGCTGCGAAGCAGTGAGCTCCAAAGATTAGACAAGCCCAAATTGCACTCCCTTAAGCATGATTTGCTTGATTCAATTCAATTTTGTAAAAACAATTTTTGGGTGAAGATTTGCCAAAAAGCCTTAACTTTAAGGGGGCATTTCTCCAAGAATTCTTAAATTCCACTGAGCTCTCGTGGCTATGAAGTGGATTTTAAGCCCGAAAATAGGATTTCTTGAAAACTGATTTTTTTATCAAACCAAGTTAAAAGATTGAGTTGATATCTTCCTTTTTGACCAACACATTTCCCAAAGTTGTCCTAAATTCCACTTAGCTCTCGTGGCTGTAAGGTGGATCTTAAGGCAAAAATAGGATTTTGTGAGAAAATAGTGAACTTTGCAGCACATTTTTTTGCTATCTTTTTTTTTCTTTTTCCTTTTTTCATTTTTTCCTTTTTTTCCTTTTTTCCTTTTCTTTTTTCTTTTTTTTCATTTCTTTTTTTTCTCTTTTTTTCTTTTTTTTCTGTTTTTTTTTTTGTATCCGGTATGTGTAGCCAGATAAGAGTGAGCTTGTGTGTATCCGGCCTGATTCACCGGATACACATGCTTTATTTAAGTCGCGCGTGACCGCGACTTTTCATTTCTTCTCCTCCTTCTCCGTTTATTTACCCCGGTTACAAGTCTCTCCTCCTCCGTCCCCGACGTCTCTTTTTCTTCTCCGGCCATTTCCGACGACCCCTTGAGCTCCGGCGACGGTCTTTGATTCCGGCGACACTCTCCTGCTGCTGTGATTGTTCCTTCGATAGTGGTCGAGCCCTAGCTTCTGATTTTCGGCGATTTCTTCCCTTGACAGTGGAGCGACAACCTCCGGCAGTATTCGATTGGTGTCTAGGCGACGTTCCTTTCCAGCTTGCCATCACTCGCCAATTTTTCTACTGTTCCCAACAGTGATTGATTTCTAGCAACCTTGTTCCATCAATTTCTACAAAGCTTTGAGCTTGATGCTTTAATGAATTGTTGTTTGCCCAATCTTGCAATTGCCATTGCCATGCTTCGATTTTTGTGGTGCTTTTTACTTGCATTGGTTGTAATTTCTGCCGCTGAGAAATTCTGACGAAATTGATTACCATGCTGTTCTTTTTTTTCCACAATTTGTTTTGATTTCCAAATTGATCCTACCAATTGTATGTTGAAAAAAATTCTTTCTTTGCTATAATTGGCTGGGATCTCCCAACAGCATGTGTCAGCTGCAACCGGTATCTTTGTCAAGACCCCTGGATTTTCTGACTGTAGTAATCCTGACTGAATTGCCCATTTCTCCTGCCACCGAATTATGCCATGATGTTGCTATTGACTGTATTGCCTATTCTGAATTTCTGCACTTCTTTGAGATGCCTGCCAATGAAGGTTATATTGTATGATGATACCATGCTACAAAAATTTGACTTGAATCCTGATTTGCCTGCTGATGGTGATCTGCCACCTGAACTTGTTGATTCCATGTTTTCTGGCTTCAGTATTGCCGGGATTAAAGGCTTCTGCTTATTGCTGGTGGCCTGCTTACTTTCAATTTTACCACCAAATTCTGCTGTGAAATGTTTCCACTTGACCTCCCCCACATGTCTTGCCAATTTGAGTTTCTATGATTCTTGCTTCTGATCCTTTGGCCTTTAATTTTCCCATATCCTGAAATCACAAAACATTAGGAAATATTAAGTTTTGTAGGTATCTTTTAGGGTTAGGGAGAAATGTTTTAGAATTAGAAACAGGAATATCCCATACTTCCCAAAACTTTGTAGATAACCATGTAAGATGTGGACTGACACCTAGACCAAAAGTAAGGTAAAATTTCTGATAAATTCATAAAACACTTCCCTATGTAGATGGCTAGGAGTCGTTCCCGCGTCCGAGAGGAGGTTGATCAAGCTGATCGGCCCTCTTCGTCTCGAGCTCGGATCGAGACGAGTTCTAGTGCTACCCTTTCAGAGCCTCTAGATGATTCTAGAGAGAGCTCTGCTAAGGGTTCTGCTGAGGTAGGCTTTTAAAATTTTCTTTTCTTCATTCCATTCTCTTTTCCACACAACCTTCACACGTCTCTTTTGAATTTTAACCCGTGGTTGCTCCCGCTCGAGGTCGGGGCAGAGGCCGAGGCAAAGTTCAGGATCAGGCCCCTGAGGGTGAGAGAGGCCGTGACAGAGGCCGAGGCCGTGGCAGAGCCAGAGGTGCGGCTCAGGATGGTGCCGCTGTAGCTTTGCTAGGGGTCTTTGACGATTTGAGGGCATCCGTTCATGATACAGAGCTCCTCAGTGGTTTGGATAGCCACCCCTCCATGTGCATCAGGGCCGATGTGCCTCTTCCATATCATTCTTCCCATTTGCGAAGCAGTTGGGGGAGATTCAGTGAGTTGGCACAGTCGCTTTCCCCGGCACTCAGGCGCGAGTTTGGGAGGTGCCACTTGGATCATTTCCTTAGCATCCCATCGTTCAGAGCCGATCGTCCACTCATCTTCGCCATGATGGAGAGATATTTTTCGGAGACGCAGTCATTCCATCTACTGGACGTGGAGCTGGGGATCCGCCCCTCTGATTTTGTGATGATTACCGGTATTCCCTTGACGGGGCGGACCATCGTCTTGGATCGGCCTTCTGCGGAGGACATCGGCCTCCTTCTCGGATATCAGGACCTGCCTCATGCTGCTTGGGATGGGCGGAGTGGTCGCCTTTCTATTAGTTGGTTGCGGGAGAGCCTGGCTCTACATTATGAGGGGAGGCACGAGACCATCTCTGTGGATGATGCGGCTTTTGTTCCTATCTTTCGACACGTATTCCTGTTGATGCTCAGGAGTTGCTTCTTCCCGGAGGATACTACCAGTGTTAGCTTGCTCTTTTTGGACGCCTTGAGGGATTTTCATCAGACCCGCCAGCTAGCATGGGGTCGACTCATCTATGGGACCATCCTAGCCGGGTTGTGCCGAGCGGTTCGAGGCCTGGCATCCCTGAGAGGTGATGGAGTCAGCAGTCGGTTCTTCTGGCAGATTCTACAGGTATTGAATTCATCTGTCTGGTTTACTTCCTTAGGCTTTATCCTCTTTATCTCTAACTGATTTTTCTTTTGCTAGGTGTTTATGTACACCTATATGAGTTTCTTCCGCCCATCCCCGGTACCTGAGGTCGCGGATGTAACGCCCTGAGTCTGAGCCACATGGGAACCCGTAACTTGTACCCAGAGGTTAATATAAATAACAGGATCGCACTACCAGAGTGAGGAAAACATGAACTAAATTAATGCTAGGTAACAAAGTGCACTAAAATAATCCCAAAGTGAAACTCACATGACCAAATTTCACTACTCACAATTTCCGGCTCTCCATACGTATCTGAAATAAACAAACAGAGACAAAAGAGTGAGATACAAATATCTCAGCGAGTAGCACATGCATGCAGCAATACACATCTTCTAGTTGTAAGTTTATGATCGAGTAATCACACGAGAAAACAAGAATAACCCGGTGAAATCTGCGTAAACCCTTTTTAAATTTGTTTGACCCCAGGGGTCTAGGAAGCAATTTAAAATAAACAAAATTAACATCGGTAATTCCTTCGTCAACAAAACATCAATCAATTCCAGAAACTAACTCATTATAACCATGCTCCAAGAAAGACAAATTCCACTATTTATTCCATAGCATCTAAAACAGATAAATAAATAATAAATCCACATGGTCAATGTCATACAAATATTTGATTGGTTAATCAACATGCCAGAGCGACCTCCACACCTCCATGTACACAGTTCCGGCCTACTCAGGGTTTCGGATACTCTGAAATGACGGCCTACTCAGGGTTTCGTCATCCAATGCTGGCCTACTCAGGGTTTCGGCATTGACAACCAGGCCTACTCAGGGTTTCTGGCTGCTCTACACCAGTCGTGGCAACACTCCATGGCCATGCCATTACTCCAATAAAATAAAAGCATCCCATTACTAAGCTTAGACTCTGGATCCAGGACAAGCTAGACCAAAACAGTAAAACATCGTATAATCTCAATTTCACATTTAAAG
This sequence comes from Buxus sempervirens, assembly GCA_947561395.2. NCBI lineage: Eukaryota > Viridiplantae > Streptophyta > Magnoliopsida > Buxales > Buxaceae > Buxus > Buxus sempervirens. Next base: position 32,219,421 of record OX387184.1, on the reverse strand, counting down.
TAAAAACCATTCATTCCACATCATGTATAACTCATCATAGTTCATCACCTGTCCCTCTGGACCAAACAGTATCCTAATACTTTCAGTATTTCTCATTTCCACAAAACCATGCCATTTGAATACAAACACAGTTATTTATAACAAGACAATACATTTCAGCACTTCCCAAAACAAATGAAACCAGAAGTCAATCATTTCTCAATTAGAACAGTGTATAAGTTCGAGGAGAAAACTACTAAGAACTCCTAGAGTTTTGGTATCCAGCACAATCATATATAAAATAACCCACACTCATCTTGGAAACTTTTAAGAATTTGCCACTAGAATTCTCCTAGGAATTAAATAAGAAATGCAGGTTCCAAGGTTACCAACAAGTGATTGGTGAAGTGATATAAACCCCAAGACATCAAAATCCCCCTTGGTTCAGTCGGAAATCAAATTTGGTAAGTTAAATTGGGTATGCGCTCACTTCCTGAAGTGAGCGCCAGGTGAGCGCCAATCGGCGGATAGAAAATAGGTGGAAAAGGACCATGCGCTCACTCGACGCTAAGTGAGCGTGAGCTGAGCGGGAGAAAGGCGCGAGAAGAGCGCGGGCTAGGCGCGAGAAAAGCGCGTCGGTTTCAAGTAGGCGCGAGCTGAGCGCCAGGTAGGTGCGAGCTCGGCGCCAGATCGAATTTCCTAGGCGCCTACTTCCCGAAGTGAGCGCCAAGTGGGCGGATACCCACTGCGAATTTCGAGTCTCTGTTATTTCGAGATCTCCAACTCTGGCTGGTTTCTTTAGGTCTGTTATTGCTCCATTACACTCCTAATGCTCCCAGAAGACTTCCCAACCCATTTTGGATTTAATCTAAACATCTTTAATTTCACATTAATTTTCAATCTTCGTTCGTAACTCGCGGTATCCCAGAAAAACACAGAACTCACAATACGACCATGCATTTCAAAATACATTACGAATAAACTAAAACCTCGGTTTTAAAACAGTGCTACTCACCAGTAATGAAGACCTTCTTCAAGCTTCCAGCCATCCTTGGTGGATTTCATCTCGAGAGTTAAGTTGCTCGGCCGCCGCCCTAATTTCCTCCCGAGCAACAACCTTTTCCCGAATCCCCGAAGAGTTTGTATGAGTTACCTATTTATAGACACTGCCCGGATTAAACCTAATTCACCCTTTACCCTCGGAATCCCCTTTCTACCCCTCATTAGTGTAGGGCTTTCCCGGATTTACAGATATTGAACTATTTCTATTTATTTCCGGGTCCGAATACGACTTACCTATTAATATTTCCACTTTATTTTCGTTAACACTGATGACCACAAATTCCTAGCAAAAATAAATTTGATTTAACCTGCACCTACATCTATATGTGCATGTATTTTATTTCATCTACTGTTATTTATTTGTTTATTTTCCTTACTGTGACTGTTAATTTATTTTATATTATTTTTTTTTTTCTACTCAAAACTGGGGTTTTACAGTGGATTTCCCTGTGGCTTTGTGGTGGTCGGCCCAGGTCCGAGATGCTGATAGGAGTCAGCCTCACACTACTCGGGTGCATTTGGACCGTGCTCGCCGATCTGATGTAAACTCTTTACCCTCTTTCCTTTTATCTCTTTTCCTGTACCTTGACTGTATCTGACCATTTCTCTTCTTTGCAGCTTATCCTGGCCCACTTTGATGACGTGGACGTTGGAGTGGCCCGTGAGATGGCTGTACAGGACGCCTTTGATAGAGATCGGCGACGTCAGCCCTACCAGTGCTTCCTTGGGAGGCTTGGTAGGGTGATGTACTTGGGAGAGCGCCTATACTACCAGCACACCGGCGCACTTCGTATCCCCGTTCCCCCTCCTCCTGTGGGTCCCGACACACTCCTACCGGGCTTTGATGTGGATCAGTTCGATCATTTCCTGGATGTGGAGGGACTTACAGTAGCCAGGGATTACGACGAGTGGATCCAGAGAGTATCCATTGGGTGCTTGATGGATCGGCCCACTCGTGCCGGGGTGACCGAGATTGGCGGGATCTATGTCCGGATCCACGATGATATGGTGAGTCTTGTAATCTTCATATTTTCATCCACTTTTCTTCCTTTCTGTATTTCTGACCCCAATTCTGTTCTTGCTGGCAGGTACACGAGCTGAATATTATCCGGGACCGGTTCGAGAGCCAGCGGGCCGCGATTGATGATATGATCGCCAAGCATGATGCGGTCGTGGCCCAGAGGGATGCTAGGATCAGAGAGCTGGAGGCTCTGGTTGCTGAGCTCCAGGCTAGACAGGTATCTGGTCTTCTTATAACTTCATATCTTTAATTTCCCTGTTTTTGCTATTCTGATATTCTTGTTTGACTTGTGCAGGGCCCGGTCCCGGATGATGCTACTTACGAGCCAGCTCCTTCGGCTCCTGATCTATCTCCGGTTCGGGCTGCTAATCCTGTGGATGTCCCCGTTGCTAACCCGGTTGAGCCGGATCCTCCAGTTCCTGCTGCAGATATTCCTGGTATGTTCTCTTTTAATTTTTCCCTCTTTGGTTCCTCTTTATATCTCAATTTTCTGATTTTTTTTCTATTGCCCTAGATACTTCTGCTCCTGGCCCTTCCTCCGATGCTGCTAGGCCTTCTAGATCTGCGGGTCCAGTTGAGCCTGCTCGTGCTGAGCCCGAGACATCCTCTCCAGATTCTGCTCTTGCTCCGCCCCCAGACCTCGAGGAGTACTGCTTGGAGTATCAAATCCAGCAAGTTGTGGGCCGGCTTCCTCGTCATGCTGCCGAGTGTATTCTGGCCTACTCTAGGGGCCGATCGCTTCAAGGGAGAGGCCGTAGAGGTGGACGCGGCCAAGGACGCGGGGATAATCCTGCACAGGAGTAGTAGATTAGGATCTTTTCCATGCATTTATACCACACCTTGTATAGAAAAACTTGCATATATATAAGAAAATATTTTTATTCATTCTCTCTTGTGTTGCATTTATTTTCTTTTCAATTTTATGCAATTATGACTTGTACACAGGTAAAAAATTCGGATTTTCCATCCTTTGCTCTTTTTTTTTTGCTGTTTTTCTTTGTATCTGGCATATCAAACCGGATACATTGAGTTTTATTTGTATCCGGCATAATATACCGGATACACTAAAAAGCCTTTGTATCCGGCATTATTCACCGGATATGAAGAGAATGCCTTGTATCCGGTCTGATATGCCGGATACTTTAAAACATGCTATAAATGCAACCAGCATCGGGATTTGCACATTTTTACGAGTTTTTGAGTTTAGAAAACCCCTTTTTCGCCTTTTTCTTCCTCCCCTTGAGTTCTAGCTTGCTCTCATCAACTCCAATGGAATCCGGATCATCTTCTGCCCCGTTATTGTCTGTCTACACTGCCTCCCCTGCAAAACAACCTTTTAGATCAAAACCACCAAATCTCACTTGGTACAACCCTGTGGATTCCTTTTACACAAGATGGGACAACTCTATGACTCTTGATGAGGAGAGGAGATGGGATTCCACCAATCTAGGCCACACCCTGCTCATTCCAAAGGTACCCTTCAAGTGGGAGATTATAGAGGCCATGATTGGTCATTGGGTTCCCGACCTCAACTTGTTCCGTTTTGGGAACCATGAGATGACCCCAACCATTGAGGAGGTGAAAACCATCCTGGGCTTGAGGTTTGATGAGAAGGTGGTGAATCCACCTCTTAGGCCCAGCTACAAAAAGGAGGCTTCTACTTTTCTGGGCATAGGGAAGAAGGACTTAGGAGATTTTGACACCTTATTGACCTTGTCTAAGTCTTTTTTGACTGAGAAGCTTTTGAGAGGGGAAAATAAGGAAGCCCGGTTCAACGCCTTGACCATGATAGTGGTCAACCAGCTACTTTTCCCACGAGATGATGACGAGGTGGACTTGGCCCTGATCTCAGTGATATGCCAGGTTAGGGAGCGGGAGAGGTTGGCCCCTATGATTTTGGCTGGGATGTATCAGGCCTTGATTGATTGCTACAATAGGAAGTCAAAACGCTTCCTAGCATGTGGCCAGATCCTGCAGGTAAAAAAAATTTTTTTTTTTATTTTTGCTTTTTTTACTTTCTTTTTTGCTTTTTTGATTTCTTTTTTTCTTTTACAATGTGCTGATATATCTCTCTTCCTTTGCAGCTTTGGCTACTTGATCATCCGAGTCAAATTGAGGAAATCAATCGACACTTCTTCCCGAGCTTGAAAGTCCCCATCTTGATGAGCAACCAGGGGTGTCCCGATATTCCAGGGGGCAAACAGGGTTGGTTCACTTTCTTGGGTTCACTCCAGGATGACCAGGTGAGATGGCCTGGTACTTATCAACCCAATGCGGAGACAGTGATTAGCTTCCGAGACCGCAACTTTTTGGTTCTGGCTGGCCTGAGACATGCAGTGCTGTATCTTCCTTTGCGGGTCCTTCGTCAGTTCAGAGCGACCCAGGGGATTATAGTCCCAAATGGGTATGAGGATCATCTTGGGCCCCTTTCTCCAGCTACCATGAAGCTGAATGCCTGGTTGATGAGGGAGTGGTCCTATGTTCGCTTCATGCGTAGCCCAGTCTTCTTAGAAGCCCATGTGAAGGATTATCTTTTCTGGATCAAGGAGCAAATACAGAGTCAGGCCCCAGTACCCGAAGATCCTCCTGCAGTCTTGGCTCCTACTTATGAGGATATTTTAGAGTTTGAGAGAGCTTTCCATAAGCGACTTCAGCAGATATGGGTACGAGAGGCCCAGGAGCTTAGGATACGGGGCCTTGACATGGAAAGGCAACTTGCAGAGCAGGTATCTCGCCATCTGGATATGGAGAAGCAACTTGAGGAGCATAGGCAGGCCCGCTGTCTTGAAGTCCGAGCACTGAGGCAGAAGCACCAGGATGCTTTAGCCGACCTTAGGAGCATGTGGATTAGGCAGACTCTATCAGATGAGGTCATTTCCTTCTTGAGTGATCCTACTGCAGAGGGGGCTTCTGGAGTTATCACAGCTCAGGCAGCTCGGATTCGGGAGCTTGAGGAGCGGCTAGGAGACAGAGATTAGCCTTATTTCCTGCACACATTTTTTTCTTTTTTCCTACCTTTGTACAAAAGCAAACTCCAATAGTGGAAAGACAAAGGATTTAATTCAAAATAAAATTTTTATATTATTGGCCTCAGAATGCTCAGATGCTTGTAAAAACAAAGGTTTTATGAAAAGTATTTGATTTATCATCACTAGCCAAAGTATAGTTTTTCCTTTTTATTTTTTTTTATTTTTTGAAGTTTGGTCCATGCACTTAATCACCCATAATTAAATGAATTAAAAACCAGGTTAAATAATGAAGAGGGTAGTCCAAGTAATAATGAGGGATCAAAACCGTCCATCTTATGACCTTTAGAGTCATCCCCAAATGCCTTTTCTTCTAGAATTGACCGTATTACCCAATCTGCTCAGTCTTAGTACTTGTGCTGATTTCTCTTCAAGCTTGGAAGTACTTGTGCTGATTTCTCTTCAAGCTTGGATCCATGATCAACTCAACCTTTGATTTCTTATTTATTTATTTATTTATTTTTTTCTTTGTGCCAATATTGCCCCTAGCGCCAGTTACGGTTTTCACTAGGGCCGGCTTCTGCATTCCGTCATCACCAATCTTACTCTGACATTTGAATGAATAAACTAAGATCATAGAGGGCTTAAAAATAGGATGAAACAAAGGCTAGGCTCGGTTTATGAAAGAAAAGGTATTAAAGGCTCAAAATTTTTCAAATGTAGAAATAGGTCGACCGGACTTATAGTCATGATGAATTTAACCCCATTTCCCCAAATTGCATTCTTTGCATCTCTTTTCACACTTGGCTTTCATTTGCCATTTTTCTTTGCTTTTATTTTTTCCTTACTTTGCCCCAATTGGCTTTGCCCCAATTTGTTTTGCCCCCATATAAGACTGTAAATCCGGTTTAGGTTTATCAAAGAAACGAACCGGCTCAACTTGGCTAGACTAGGGATTAAAATTTTGAAAGGAATAAAGAAAAATGGCCTCGGATCATTTCCTAGTGATGTTCACTCAAGGAAAATACATTTTTACTACATCAGAGTTAATTGGCTCAGGAAAATCTGTCCCATCCATTTCTGCTAAGATGAGTGTACCCCCTGACAGGACTTTCTTGACAACATAAGGCCCTTCCCAATTCGGCTTGAACTTACCACGAGGATCTTCCAAAAATGGTAAGATTTTCTTTAGCACTAAGTTTCCTTCTTGGAAAGTTCTGGGCCTCCATTTCTTATTGTAGGCCCGGGCCATTCTCCTCTGGTACAATTGGCCATGACATAGTGCTTTCAATCGCTTCTCTTCTATTAAGTTGAGTTGATCATGTCTTGACTGTACCCATTCGGCTTCTTCCAGTTCTGCTTCCATGAGCACTCTAAGTGATGGGATTTCTACTTCCACTGGCAAGACTGCTTCCATTCCATAGACTAGAGAATACGGGGTTGCCCTAGTTGAAGTCCGGATTGAGGTTCTGTAGGCATGTAGAGCAAGTGGCAGCATTTCGTGCCAATCCTTGTAGCTTACTACCATCTTTTGAATGATTTTCTTTATATTCTTATTTGCTGCTTCTACTGCTCCATTCATCTTTGGCTGACTTGTGGTGGGTGATCTGAAACTGCTCACACATCTTCTTCATGTCCTTGTTCTTAATATTTGAAGCGTTGTCTGATACTATGGCACTTGGCAGTCCATAGCGACAAATAATATTGTGCTTCAAAAATTTAATAACATGGTTGCTTGTGATATTCGCATACGAGGCTGCCTCTACCCATTTAGTGAAGTAGTCAATCGCCACCAGGATGAATCTGTGTCCGTTCGATGCCTTAGGGGAGATCATGCTAATAACATCTATGCCCCACATAGAGAAGGGCCACAGTGATGTCATGTTGTGCAACTCACTTGGGGGTGCATGCTTGTTATCTGCATATATTTGGCATTGATGGCACCTCCTGACATTAATACAGCAATCATGCTCCATGGTCGTCCAGTAGTAGCCCAACCTCAAGATCTTCTTTGCCAACATGTGCCCACTCATATGGGACCCACAAACTCCTCCATGTACAGTTTCAATCAGTCTTTCCGATTCCGTCTTGGCTACACATCTGAGCAAAATATCGTTATGTGACCTCTTGTACAAATGTCCACCACTTAGCAGAAACTGACTCGCCAACCTCTGTATTGTCCTCTTCTCCGTAGCAGTGGCATTTTCTGGCAGACTCCGATTGTTCAAGAAATTTTTGATATCTTGAAACCACGGTGCTTCTTCTTCTAGTGCTCCCTCTAGAACGAGACAGTAAGCCGGTTCATCTCTAACCTCAATTTCCAGCGGTCTGATGTCTACTCCTTCTGGTATGCTGACCATTGAAGCCAATGTTGCTAGAGCATCCGCAAACTGATTCTTGGCCCTTAGCATATAGTTGAAGGAAATTCAAGTGAAATTTGTGCTTATTTCTTCCAAATACTGGTGATAGGGGATCAATTTGTGATCCTTGGTTTTCCATTCACCAGTTGTTTGGAAGATGATAAGACTCGAATCCCCATATACGTCAAGTTCCTCTACTTCATGATCCATGGCGGCTTGCAACCCAATTATGCATGCCTCATACTCTGCAATATTATTGGTGCATTGGAATCTTAGCTTTACTGCGATCGGGATGTGTGAACCATCTGGTTTGACCAAGACTGCCCCTATTCCATTTCCATTCATGTTGGCGGCCCCATCAAAGAACATCTGCCAGGAACTCTCACTTTCCACCTCTTCAGTAAACATAATTGCCTCATCTGGAAAGTTGGTCTTCAGAGGTTGGTATTCTGGCAGAGGATGTGCAGCCAGGTGATCAGCTATGGCTTGACCCTTGATTGCCTTCTGAGTGATGTACGTGTGGTCAAACTCGGATAGTAGTAGTTGCCACTTCCCCGTTCTGCCAGTTAATACTGGTTTCTCAAACAAATACTCCATGGGGTCCATTCGGGATATCAATAGTGTGGAGTGACTAAGGAAGTAATGCCTCAGCCTTGTAGACACCCCAAATTGCACAAACAATCATCAAAAATCATTATCTCCTGGAAAGCCAGCACAGAATTTGAAGAAAATAAACTTTTACCTGTATCCGGATACAAGTACCCTTTCCCGTATCCGGATACTCATACCAGATACATGTGAGCCTTAGTGTATCCGGTACCATGTACCGGATACCTTAAAGCCCTTTGTTATCCGGCCTGATATACCGGATACCTTTAGTTTGCTCAAAATTAGGGTTTTCCGAGAGCTTTTCACTTTTACCATCATGTCCCTCATTAAATGAGGGAAAATCTCGGAAATGACCTTAGGGTTTAGGTTGGAGGGGTTCTAGACATTAAGTTGTGTCTACCAATGACCTTAGCCTTTGCCTATAAATAGGAGCCTCCTCCTTGAGCAAAAGGCACACAACTCTTGTTTTGAATTCTCGCAAAGAAGAACTCCAAGAGAAGAAGGAAACCGCTGTGGAATCGCCTCCAGAACTCAGGTAAGCCTCAACTTTTCTTTTTATTTTCTGTCTTTACATTCCTAGATCTAGATCTCTTCTTCTACCTTTCTGTAGTGTAAAGCCTTGTTTGTATGTGTGGAAATCCTTCCCCGGCTCAAAGTATCTCAAGACTCCCCTAGCCGTAAAACGTGAAGGCGGATCTAGGAGAAACGAGACTGGGGATTGACCCTAGTACTAGAACCCATGTAGCGTAAGGCTTTTGAATGATTGAAAACCGTTCCATATTCAAAATACCCTTGATTATCTTAAAGAGAACAGAGGGAAACGATAAGGGAACGGAACCCTAGGCTATGCTAGAACCTATTTTGTTGAATCTATATGCATGTTGTATTGATCTTGCTTGGGCTTTCACTTTTGCACACATATTACACTTTTTGGTGAATAGGCTCACATTTGGGGATTTACTACATTCATTGTGATAAATCTCCAATAAATGGCCTCAATCAAATTCTGGAGTGTTTTTAAATGTTTTGGATTCATCTCACACGGATCACACACTTTTTGTCAATTTTCGGATTTGGTTTTCTTCAAAAGTGGCTTAGCTTGACAGCACCTGTACCCTTACTTCGGACGCCCATAACTTCATCATCCGAATGAATTTTGGGGTGATTTCAGAACCGTGGGAAAGGTGAAGCTGTCTAGTTTATGTCGACCAAATTTCATGAATGTTCATCAAGCGGATTTTTGACACCTCTCTGTGGAAGTTGAGTGGACAGTTCAGGTTCAAGTACAGAACTTGTCACTTCGACGGACCGCCATGTGTTCGTTTTAAGTCCGATTCGAGTGATTTTTATTTCTGAGTACTCCTTTTTGAGTCTATTTTCAAATCCAGTTGGTTTCATAATTTTTGGATTCCATTTGAATTATTGGTAGCCGATTTACTCAGAACTGCTCATTGGCACTTTTCTGGGTAAATCTGTGATCTTCGGGGCCTGTTCGGGAGACCACCCAAGGCACATCCGAAGGGATTTTTGTATGAGGCTAGTTTCTGTTGAAATATGGCCATACAGACTTCAATCACACCAAATTTCGTGGACTTTTATGTAGTGGATTTTTCTAGACAATGTTCCAAAGTTGCCCACTTACCACTTTTAAAAATCCCCAGCAGCAACTTCAAAGGAGCATAACTCCTAGATTTTTCATCGGAATGAAGTGAAATTTTGCATGAGACTCTTATTTATTATAATCTTTCAAATGGATTTGGTTTGATTTGATTTAAAATTGTATTTGAATGATTTCAAGACAAATGGCATATTTTTTTACTGAATTTTCCGGATTTGATTTAACTTGGTTTTGAGCAACTTGTGCTTTGATTTCCACCTTTTTAATGTTCCAGAAATGATATTGACATAAAAGGAGAACCCGAAATTCATTTGGGTTCTCATGTGAAAGTATCATACATTTGACCTTTTTCAAGGTTTCTCATGATTTTTTAGCAAGCTTTCTCACTTTATTTTTGCGTGAACATACACTTGGCAACCACTTCGTGTGGATGAATGGGGGTGCCTAACACCTTCCCCCGTTCATAATCTAATCCCCTTACCCATCTCTGGATTTGATTTTCAAGTAAGATTATTTTTATCCTAGAATGTTTCTTTTTTCACTTTTTGCTTATTTTGAACTCTTTGGTGTCCATTCTCACCCCAAAATCATGAATGGTGGCGACTCTCCCACTTTTGCGTTGAGCCCGTGTGTTGACGGAAGGATGATCACTCCGGTGGATTTTTTTCCATGTCTCACAAGCCTCTGAGTTGCCCACACTAGAGCACAGCAAGTCTTTTCCAATGGTGAGTACTTGGCTTCATATTTTGTGAATTTTTTACTCAGATAGTAAATGGCCCTTTCTTTTCTACCAGTCTCATCATGCTGCCCCAAGACACATCCCATTGACGTTTCCAACACTGACAAGTACAGGATTAGCGGTCTTCCTGGAGTTGGTGGCACTAGCACAGGTGGGTTCAGCAAATATTCCTTGATCGTATCGAAGGCCTGCTGGCAATCCTCATTCCAGACCGTTGGGTTATCTTTCCTCAGAAGCTTGAAAATTGGTTCACAGATAGCAGTGAGCTGTGCTATGAACCGGCTTATGTATTGAATCCTCCCGAGAAAACCACGAACCTTCTTCTTGGTTCTAGATGCTGGCATTTCAATTATGGCCTTGACCTTAGCCGGGTCAATTTCAATTCCTCTTCGGCTCACAATAAATCCTAGTAACTTCCCTGATGTAGCCCCAAAGACGCACTTAGCCGGGTTAAGCCGTAGACTGTACTTCCTGAGACGATCAAACACTTTCTTCGGGTTTATCAAGTGGTCCTCCTCTTTGCATGATTTGGCAATCATATCGTCCACATAGACCTCCATCTCCTTGTGGATCATGTCATGGAATAGTGCAGTCATGGCCCGCTGGTATGTTGCCCCAGCGTTCTTGAGCCCAAATGGCATGACTGTATAGTGGAATGTGCCCCAAGGTGTGATAAATGCTGTTTTCTCTTGATCTTCCTTAGCCATCTTGATCTGATTGTACCCCGAGAAACAATCCATGAAGGAAAATAGGCTATGTACCACAGTATTATCGACCAGAATGTCGATGTGTGGAAGCAGAAAATCATCCTTTGAGCTTGCCTTATTCAAGTCTCTATAGTCCACGCACATCCGGACTTTCCCGTCCTTCTTCGGTACCGGCACTATGTTTGCGAGCCACTCAGGGTACGTAGAGATTGCCAAAAATCCGGCTTGAAATTGTTTGACCACTTCATCCTTGACCTTCAGAGTCCATTCAGGTTTCAATCTTCTCAGCTTCTGCTTCATTGGCTTAACCCCTGGCAAAATTGGTAACTTGTGCACCACCATGTCAGTGTCCAACCCTGGCATGTCCCGATACGACCAAGCGAACACATCTTTATAGTCTGCCAAAAATCTTGTCATTTCCCTCTGCTGCACATTAGACAAGCATGCCCCGATTTTCACTATTTTTGGGTCCTCTTCGGTCCCAAGATTTATGGATATGGTCTCCTCAGTATTAGGTTGGACCCCCTTTTCATGACGTTTCAATTGGTATTCAATTTCTTTTGGAATGTCTTCTTCTTCAACCTCGGTCTCTTCTTCGATCCCCATGAGGTCAAAGTCGAGCTCAAGGTCGAAGTCATATTCAACCTGGTCCAATTCGGTTTGATTATATGGTTCATAAGTGGTTTGGACCCTTTTGAAAAAATTAAATTTCCTAGAAAAAATGGAAAAATCTTTTTGGGTTTTTTGTGAGCCTTCTAAACATAATTCCCCTAAAGACGAAGGCCAATTAGAACCTTCAAGGAAATGGCATTCCACTATTGGAGTTTTTTTTTGGAAGCCGCGTCAGTTTGCCAAACAAACGTTGCTTCAAAGGTAAGGGGAGTTTCCTCCCAATTATTTAAAAAAGGTTTTTCGGGAGCGGGGGAAATTGTGCAAGCCCGCTCCTCAAGCCCGGAATCCGATGCCATCATCACCGGGTGGGTACTGCCCTTTTCTGCTACGGGGCCCAGTCCAGATATGACCTCATCTGGGATTTTCACCGTGGCCAGTCAATGAATGGTAGCTTGTTGTCACTACCAGTCTTCTCACCTTCAGTCATGGCAAAGAAAGCCCCAACATCCTCAGAGAAGTCTGTCCGCTACTCTGGTTGTGGCCTAGGCCCATCTACTGCTCCTAGTATTGGAGATGGGTTATAGGGTTGCAAGGTCAAAACAAAAGGCTTTTGAAATGGGTTGATGTTGTGGTAGGGAGGTTTTGACTGGTCCATAGGAGGAGACAGTTGGATTATACATGAGGGTCTTGGAAAACTTTCCCTTAAGTGAGGGAGTTTTTCTTTACTTCTTTCCTCTCCTTCTTCATGCTTCATCCTCCTCCAGCCTCGGGGTTTAAACCCCAGTCCCACTTTAGGAACCAGTTTCTTAGCCGTGATTGGCTCCACCATTCCCTGAAAATTGACTCCCAGGCCTTTCCCTGGGTGAAAGTGGTATTTTTCCATCACTTTCTTCACCATTTTCTCAGCAGTGGTCCCCTTTTCCTTCTTTTTCTCACACCCTCCAGGTATGAAATTTACCGCCTCAAATTGGAATGAGTGGAATGCAATCTTGTCGACAGTTAAGTCCACATTTATCAAGGGTACGTCAGATGATACAATGGGAGGCACCAAGTTTTCGGCTAGGACTGTTATCACCCTTTGCCCTCTTACATATTTCACCCTCTGGTGGAGCGTGGATGGTATTGCCCTAGCTGAATGTATCCACGGCCTCCCTAGGAGCAAATTGAAAGCTGCGGGTATATCCATCACCTCAAATGTGATGTTGAAGATATTCGGCCCAATTGTGACCGGCAGTTCAATCTCCCCTAGGGAGTGGGTCTTGGAGCTATCAAAAGCCCTCACTATTCTCCCATTCTGTTTAATCTTTGATTGGTCCAGACCTAGCTTGACAAAAGTGATTAACGGGCAGACGTTTAATGCCGACCCGTTGTCAATTAGAACCCGTGCAATCATACTACCCTTACAAAGCACTGTGATGTGCAAAGGGTCAACGTGATAGCACCCACCTGGGCTGATCTCACCCTCTGAGAAACTTATCACATTATGTGACAAGATTTGACCAACCATTTTACCAAGCTGGTCTGGATCAATGGTCTGGGATACATGTGCACTCTGTAGCACCCTTAACAATGCATCCCTATGCTTTTCCGAATTCAGCAAAAGGCCCAGTATTGAGATCTGGGCCGGGACATTGTTCAGCTGATCCACAAGATTGAATTCACTCTTTTTGATAATTTTTATGAGGTCGGCTGCCTCATCTTCTGCACCCTGGGGGATGTTTTCTCCTATTTTTGCCTTTCCTTTCTGTTTTCTTTTTTCTTCATTTTCTTTTTTTTCCTTTTCTACTTCTGTCTCCTTCTCTCTCTTCACCCCCTGCACATCTCCCCGACCTCGTCATGAGGTTCACCTCCTCCTGGTTCTGGTTCCTAACCACTGGAACCGTAGCCGTGATTCCCTCACTGTAATTCCATGGTACAGTGGCCTCAGAATAGGCTAGTTTGGGGATATTAACCACTAATGGCTGGAGTTTGGACCGGGATGTATGGGCCGGTTTAGGGATAGTGTGGGCTGGCTGAACATTTACAACCAAGGGCTGGAGCTTGGATTTTGTGGGGACAGAAGAAGTGATGGAAGCAGTAGTGGGGTCGAGGTTGACGACCAATGGAGCCTTGGACAGCTTGGATGGTGAATAAATGGGTGGACTGCAATTGAAGACCAATGGAGGCTTTGCAGTATTCATCTGGGCCATAAGAGAGGAGACCCGATTTAAAGAGGAGCTTATGTCCTCAGCAGCAGGATTATTTTTCTGCGAGACCATGTTGATCTCCTCTTCTTCCTTTTCTTGGAAAAATCGGACCTGGACCGTGGTCCCTACTGGAGCTATGAGCTGAGATGGGTCAAAGGCCCTTCTGGTAGTGGATATGGCAGTGATGGAGTTGGATGGGCCTGCCCCATTGTGGTAAGGCAGAGGGTTCTGCCCAATATCATTCCCGGACGGGGCGGGTGCAGCAGTGTTGAACACCAAGGCCTTCTGGTCCAACAGGTCCTGGACCGCATGCTTCAAAACCCAACAAGCATCTGTAGAGTGCCCCGGTGTATCCATGTGGAAGTCACAGGTGACCACTGGGTCAAAGTTCCTCCCCTTAGTGGCATTCGGGTTGGGCTCTTTCAGAGTCAAATATTCACCCTTCAGCAGGGTTGGCAGCAGCTGGGACAGAGATATCGGGAGAGGCGTAAAGACCCGGTTCCTCCTTGTTGCTAACCAGGCCTCCCTCTCTTCCTTGGTAAAAGCCCTCCTTGGGTTTGCTGGCACGGAGGGGGAGAAGTTGACATTCAGTGGGGTCTGATACGACTGCTGGACCTGCTGGGGTGTAGAGATGTTGACGTGGAGCGGTTTCTTAGCTGGAGGAGCCTGGACTAGATTCACTTCTCCTTCTTTTCGGGCCCCTGTCTTTTTGAATCCATCCCCTTTCTTCTAGGCCATGGAGGCAGAGGAATCAGACTGCCCAGTCAGAGTTGAGTAGTCTATCAGCCTTCCTGACTTGACCCCTTCCTCGATCCGGTCCGCTACCTGTACCAGGGCTGCAAAGTTGGTGGTGATCTGACCCACCAAATGGTTGTAGAAGGGCTGCCCCAGTGTGCCCATGAATGTTGAAATCATTTCCGGTTCCTGCATAGGTGGCCTGACCTGGGAGGCGGCCTCTCTCTACTTCTTGGCATATTACTGTACCGGCTCATCTTTCCCTTTACTCATCCTCATCATGTCGTACCGGTCTGGCACGATCTTAGAGTTAAACTTGTACTGATCCAGGAACGCGTCAGCCAAGTCCTTCCACCTCCTGATCCTTCCATGGTCCACTGTAGCGAACCACCTAAGAGCTGACCCGGTCAAACTCCTCTGGAAGAGTTGGATTAATATGCCGTCATCCCGGCCAAACTGGCATAGGGCCCCGCAGTATAATTTTAAGTGGCTCATAGGGCAGCCTGTGCCGTCGAATTTGTCGAAGTCCGGGCACTTGAACTTGGCCGGTAGGCATATGTCTGGATACATGCACAGATCCTCGAAAGTGGTGCCTCCATAGCTGTTTCCCCCCTTCACTTCCTTCAGCTCTTCCTGGATCCTTTCTATCCTGAGTAGCATCTCTTTTCCATCTCTTCTCTGGCATTTTCCTTCTCCAGTTCTTTTTCGGATTCTGCTGTATTTTCCCTGATCAGAATGGGTTCAGGGACCGGTTCAGACATGGGCTCAGGCATGGGTTGAGCCGGAGGCGGCATGTAGGCCTGAGGTGGTGGTGCCTGATGGGAGGTTGACGCTTGATTTTGGGCTTGAGCCTGTTGGGCCTGAGCCGCCAGTAGGTCTCCCAGCATCTTGGCCAGACCGGCCACCTGCTCTTGCAGCTGAGCAAAGTCCTGAGCAGGGATAGTAGCTTGGGCTTGGTTCTCTTCAGTGTTCATGGCTCTGGCTTTGGATCTGGTCAAGGGAGCAATGGTTGCAAATAATTGTACCTGGGTTGCAAGTAAATGTACCTGGGGAAAAAAATTAACAGAACATGTTAGCTTCCATTTAACTTGAGTCATACCCTTATACATGTAGACAAATAGGTTAAGTGAACACCAATCCAGATTTGTTTTTTTTTTTTTGATTTTGTGTTGGAATATTTTAGGGCTTCCAAGGGTCCCAAAATTTTTTTTATTTGATTGGTACGGAAAAGACCAACCAAGGGTTTTTTATGGAATATTTTAGGGCTTCCAAAGGTCCCACTTTTTTTTGACTTGATTGGTACGAAAAAGACTAACCAAGGGTTTTTATGGAATATTTTAGGGCTTCCAAAGGTCCCACAATTTTTTGATTTTATTGGTACGAAAAAGACCAACCAAGGGTTCATGGAATATTTTAGGGCTTCCAGAGGTCCCACTTTTTTTGACTTGATTGGTACGAAAAAGACCGACCAAGGGTTTTTATGGAATATTTTAGGGCTTCCAAAGGTCCCACAATTTTTTGATTTGATTGGTACGAAAAAGACCAACCAAGGGTTCATGGAATATTTTAGGGCTTCCAGAGGTCCCACTATTTTTTGATTTGATTGGTACGAAAAAAACCAACTAAGGGTTCATGGAATATTTTAGGGCTTCCAAAGGTCCCACAATTTTTGATTTGATTGGTACGAAAAATACCAACCAAGGTTTCATGGAATATTTTAGGGCTTCCAAAGGTCCCACAATTTTTTGATTTGATTGGTACGAAAAAGACCAACCAAGGGTTCATGGAATATTTTAGGGCTTCTAGAGGTCCCACTTTTTTTTGACTTGATTGGTACGAAAAAGACCAACCAAGGGTTTTTATGGAATATTTTAGGGCTTCCAAAGGTCCCACAATTTTTTGATTTGATTGGTATGAAAAAGACCAACCAAGGTTTCATGGAATATTTTAAGGCTTCCAAAGGTCCCACAATTTTTTGATTTGATTGGTACGAAAAAGACCAACCAAGGGTTCATGGAATATTTTAGGGCTTCCAGAGGTCCCACTTTTTTTTGACTTGATTGGTACGAAAAAGACCAACCAAGGGTTTTTATGGAATATTTTAGGGCTTCCAAAGGTCCCACAAGTTTTTGATTTGATTGGTACGAAAAAGACCAACCAAGGGTTCATGGAATATTTTAGGGCTTCCAGAGGTCCCACTTTTTTTTGACTTGATTGGTACGAAAAAGACCAACCAAGGGTTCATGGAATATTTTAGGGCTTCCAGAGGTCCCACTTTTTTTTGACTTGATTGGTACGAAAAAGACCAACCAAGGGTTTTTATGGAATATTTTAGGGCTTCCAAAGGTCCCACAATTTTTTGATTTGATTGGTATGAAAAAGACCAACCAAGGGTTCATGGAATATTTTAGGGCTTCCAGAGGTCCCACTTTTTTTTGACTTGATTGGTACGAAAAAGACCAACCAAGGGTTTTTATGGAATATTTTAGGGCTTCCAAAGGTCCCACAAGTTTTTGATTTGATTGGTACGAAAAAGACCAACCAAGGGTTCATGGAATATTTTAGGGCTTCCAGAGGTCCCACTTTTTTTTGACTTGATTGGTACGAAAAAGACCAACCAAGGGTTCATGGAATATTTTAGGGCTTCCAGAGGTCCCACTTTTTTTTGACTTGATTGGTACGAAAAAGACCAACCAAGGGTTTTTATGGAATATTTTAGGGCTTCCAAAGGTCCCACAATTTTTTGATTTGATTGGTATGAAAAAGACCAACCAAGGGTTCATGGAATATTTTAGGGCTTCCAGAGGTCCCACTTTTTTTTGACTTGATTGGTACGAAAAAGACCAACCAAGGGTTTTTATAGAATATTTTAGGGCTTCCAGAGGTCCCACTTTTTTGACTTGATTGGTATGAAAAAGAGCAACCAAGGGTTTTTATGGAATATTTTAGGGCTTCCAAAGGTCCCACTATTTTTTGATTTGATTGGTACGAAAAAGACCAACCAAGGGTTCATGGAATATTTTAGGGCTTCCAGAGGTCCCACTTTTTTTGGATTTGATTGATAAAAATAATCAACCAAGGTTTTTTTTATTTTTTTTCAAATTTGCTGAATTTTCTCAGTTTTCAAGTTCAAAAGTTGATTGACACGTGTTTGAATTGAGTTGATATCAAAAAATATGACACCTTAGCTTGTTCTTTGAGTTTCAACATTATGTTTAATCTTAAAGGCATATATTTTTTTTTCTTTTTATTTTTTTTAGACATTTTTATATTTTCTTTGGGGTGCCTAAGGATTATCCACAGTGTTTAGGCATTTTATTCTGAAAATTCGGGCTGAAAAAGCCAATTTATTTATTTTCTGCATGTATCTTGCATTAAGTACCGGATAAGCATATGTCTTATTGTATCCGGCAACAATGACCGGATACACGCATAAGCCTTTGTATCCGGCAATATATGACGGATATGAAGAAAATTTTTCTTAACCGGCCTGAGTTGCTGGTTAATGCCGAAATGGCCATTTTTGACTCATTTTTTCACCAGATTAGGTTTTTTTCATTCCCACTTGATGTTCACCTTAACTAGACCTTTAAAACTTGCACCAAATTGGGCTTGGACATCATACTTGCAAAATTCTCCAAATTCATGAAAAGAACATGGCTTTACCTTGCCACCTTGTATTACCTTCATTCAATATGGTATTCACATTATACCTTGGCCTGTAAAACATGCAAACGGCCTTCCCACATTTACACCAAATTCCCCAAACGCAATTGTGTACTTTTGGCTGAAAACGTGTTTCTCCACCTTCAAGCGCATGGTTTTTAGGTTTTGGCTTAATTGGCAACTTAGAACTCAAGTCTATTGATGCCTGGAATTGAATCACAGATCCCATTGTCATCACATCATTGACTCAAATTCTAAGGTAAATGTTTTCACTTTCGCTTTCCGAAGTCACGACCTCAGTGCGCCAAGCTACACACATTCATGGTTCAACTTCCTATAGGTAATGGGTAGGCTGTGCAAATAGTTTAAAGTGCTCAAGTGCAATTTAAAATTGAGGTAACATTCACAACGTCCCAGCCCCTTGCCACTCTTTTCGTAGCCATGCATTCAATTTCAAGTCAAGGCACATATGACAATATAATGA
This sequence comes from Buxus sempervirens, assembly GCA_947561395.2. Lineage (NCBI taxonomy): Eukaryota > Viridiplantae > Streptophyta > Magnoliopsida > Buxales > Buxaceae > Buxus > Buxus sempervirens. The sequence goes on along the minus strand of OX387184.1, from coordinate 32,200,677 downwards.
AGCTAAATACAAGCAAGCAAGAGCCAAAGCAACCAAATATGCACAAAAATATTACATGCCCAAAAATTGGTATACAAGCATGTTATCATGTTGTACCAATAACCAAAAAAAATCATGCTAAACATGCTTGAAACCCAAAAGCATTCCCTAAATCTCAGATTTCATGCTCGAAGTGTACCATTTCTACCCAAATTGAAGCCTTAAAATTTAGCACTTACTTGACATGGTTCAAAAGTGTTTCAATGAGGTAAAACATGCTTAAGATCTCCCCAAAATACATTAAAATTTCCAGATTTTTCATGCTCGAAAGTGCATCACTCATACCCCAAATTAATGCCTAAAAATTTAGCAACTACTTGACATGGTATATTGGTGAAAACATGCTAAAACAAATCCCACAATGTACACTAAAATTCCAGATTTCATGCTCTTGGTTTTCATGCTCAAATCAAGTCCCCCTATACCCCAAATCAAAGGCATGGCATAATAAAAAAATTTAAGCACAAGAAAGCATGCTTCATGGGAATCATGTTTGAATACCACAAAAATTCTGAACTCCTAGATTTCATGCTTCTAATTCTCATGTTCAAACCATGGCATTAAAAATTCAAATTAGAGCATGTTACACCAAATGCATCAAAATCATGCTTCAAGATAGGCTTTTCTTAAATCAATCTGTAGGCAACATCAAACAACACATACATGCCTTTGTCCATAGAAATTCCAAAGCATCCTAATCAGATTTAAAATACCACAATATGCACAATAAAATAAGCAAAATAGCAAGCATTCGAAAATAAGTAAAAAGCATGAATATACACAAAATGGCTTAAATCCACAGTTCCCCAGCAGAGTCGCCAGTTGTGAGACATGGGAAAAAATCACCGGAATGATCATCCCTCCGTCAACACGCGGGGCTTAATGTAAAAATTGGGAGAGTCGCCACCATTCAGAATTTTGGGGTGTGAATGGACACCAAAAGAATTAAAAACAAGCAAAAAGAGATAAAAAGTGCTAAAAGGCAAATTCTAGAGTAAAAATAACCCTACTTGAAAATCAATTCCAGAGATGGGTAAGGGGATTAGATTATGAACGGGAGAAGGTGTTAGGCACCCCCATTCACCCACACAAGGTGGTTGCCAGGTGTTATTCATGCTAAAAGAAAATAGAAAGCTTGCTAAAAAATCATGAAAACCTTGAAAAAAAACAAATATATGATATCTTCACATGAAAATCCAAATGAATTCCAGATCTTCTTTTATGTTAATATCACTTCTGGAATATCACAAAAAGATGGAAATCACAGCAAAAGTTTCACAAAACCAAGTTGAAACAAATCCGGGAAATTTGGTAAAAAGTAAGGCCATTTCTCTTGAAATTAATCAAATCCAATTTTAAATTAAATCAAACCAAATCCATTTGAAAGATTAGGGTAAACAATAGTCTCATGCAAAATTTCAATTAATTCCGGTTGAAATCCTAAGAGTTATGGCTCTTTTAAAGTTGCTGCCGGAGAAAATCAAAAGTAGCAAGTAGGCAACTTTGGAAAATCACCTAGAAAAATATACTCCATAGAAATCCGTGAAATTTGGTGTCAATGAAGTCTGTATGGCCATCTTTCAAAAGAAACTAGCCTCATACAAAAACTCAATCGGATGTGCCTTGGGTGACTTCCTGAACAGGCCACGAGGATCACAGATTGACCAAGAAAAGTGCTGTTGAGCAGTTCTGAGTAAATCTGCTCTCCACAACACAATTTAAATTAAAAAATTATGAAATCAATTGGATTTCAAAATAGACTCATAAGGGAGTGCCCAGAAACAAAAATCACTCGAATCGGATTTAAAACGAACACATGGCGCTCCGTTGAAGTGACAAGTTCCGTATTTAAACTTGAACTGACCAATCAACTTCGACAGAGAGGTGTCAAAAATCTGCTTGATAGAAATCAATGAAATTTGGTAGGCATAAACTAGACAGCCTCACCTTTCCCATGGTTCTGGAATCACTCCAAAAATTCATCCGGATGATGAAGTTATGAGTGTCCGAAGTCAGGGTATAGTTGCTGTCAAGTAAAGCCTATTTTGAGTAAAACCAATGCAAAACTGTGACAAAGTGTGTGCAATTCGTGCAAGATGAACACAAAACCTTTAAAAATCATTTAAAAATAATTCCAGAATTGATTGAGGCCATTTATTTGAGATTTATCACAATGAAAGTAATAAATCCCCAAATGTGAGCCTATCCCGCCAAAATAGTGCTATGTATGTGCAAGTGTGAAAAACCATACAAGATCAATACAACAACATAGCATGCATACATATTCATCAAAATAAGGTTCTAAAACAACCTAGGGTTCTGTTCCATTATCGTTTCCCTTTGTTCTCTCTCCTCGTTAAACACGGTTCTTCAAGATAATCATGGGGTACTTTGAATATGAAACGGTTTACATAGAATCAAAAGGCTTATGCAAATAGGGTTCTAGTACTAGGGTCAATCCCCAGTCTCGTTTCTCCTAGATCCCGCCTTCACGTTTTACGGCTAGGGGGAGTCTTGAGATACTTTGAGCCGGGGAAGGATTTTCATACACACAAACAGGCCTTATTCTACAGAAAGGTAGAAGAAGAGATCTAGATCTAGAAATGTAAATACAAAAATTAAAAAGAGGTTTGAAGCTTACTTAGGTTCTGGAAGCACTTCCGCAGCGGTTTCCCTCTTCTCTCGGAGCTCTTCTTGGCGAGAATTCAAGGCAAGAGTTAATGGCCATTTGCTTAAGGAGGAGCCTCCTATTTATAGGCAAAGGTTAGGGTTAGGGTTGGTGAGAATGGTAGACACAACATAATTTCTATAGCCCACCAACCTTAACCCTAAGGCTATTTCCGAGATTTCCCCTCATTTAATGAGGGATATGATGGTAAAAGTGAAAAGCTCTCGGAAAACCCTAATTTTGAGCAAAACTTATGTATCCGACATATCAGGCCGGATACACAAGGGCCTTAAGGTATCCGGTATATAATACCGGATACACTAAAGCCTTCTTGTATCTGGTATGCTTCACCGGATACAAAGAGGAGTACTTGTATCCAGCCTGAGTTGCCGGATACAGGTAAAAACTTATTTTCTTCAATTTTTGTGCTGGCTTTCAAGGAGATAATGATTTTTGATGATTATTGATCATTTTGATAGTGCAATTTGGGGTGTCTACACGGGCACGCCAAACCGTAAACAAAATACGGTCATGACCAGTTTGGTCAAATTTTACACTTTTTTGACCTGTTTCAAATCCCCATTAATATTTTCAATTATTTTCTCATTTTGTAGTGCAATTTGGGGTGTCTACATCTACCTCTACCGTAGGAGATAGCTTCCTCACGTTCCAGTGGTAACTCATACACCCATCCTCCATGTGGGATGCAATCACGCATAATCACATCTCCCCCACATGAGGTATCTCTCCTGTAGGATGCAATCCATCGGAAATACATCTGCCCCACAGGAGGTAATGAATCTCTCCCGCAGGAGGTAATTTCTCCACCACCAAGCGGGTAATCTTTGCCACCACGCAGGTTGGGTCTCCGCCACCAAGCTGGTTATCTCTGCCACTAAGCAGGTTGGGTCTCCGTCACCAAACGGATTATCTCTGCCACCAAGTAGGTTGGGTCTCTGTCACCAAACGGGTTATCTCTGCCACCAAGTAGGTAATATACAATACATCTCTGCCACCAAGCAGGTAATTAATAAAACTGGCCACCAAGCCATTGTACCAATCATTCACATTCCAGTATTGTTTATAATCATAGTTCTTTCATGTTCAATTGGTAATCCAAAGTCTTGTTCCATAACCAGTTCATTAGTATGTACTCATGTTGATTATGGGATTATCATAATAATGGAAGACTCAAGTGGTTAATGGTAGTGGTGGGATTGATTAAGGTAATTTAAAGGTTATTTAAAGTTTTAAAGGTGGTCACATATAGCAATATGATACTTGTTATTTAGTGGAGGGAAATTAGGGTAGTCCAATTTAAATTAACCAATGAGACCTAAAGGTATATAGGGTCCTTTCTCCAATGTCTATAAGGTAGTTTCTAATTTAAAGTCTCTATTTGTAGAATTCTGGTTATTGATATATAAATTAATATCCCTTAATTAATTAATCTGATTTATAAAGGTTTATTTGCATTAGACTTAGAATTTCCTATTTAAGATCAAGTTAGGCAGCTAATTACCTAAAATAATTCCCTATTTATTTCTCTGCCCAAAAAGGGTATTTGATAATTTATTTTGGTCTCAAAACTTCTTAATTATTGATTATAATTGATTAAAAATAGTTCAGAATTGAATTAGGGATTTAATACATGAAAATTTGCATTTTCTGGTTAGAGCGCCTAGGATTGCTCAGGATCGCCGGGCGGTCAAAGGTCGGCGGTAGTGCAAAACAGATCGCCGACGATAAGTCTTCCAGCGATCATCAGCGATCTAAAAATTTTAACTAGTGCCTAAGAGCGCCGAGGATCGCCAAGCACAGTCGAGGTCGGCGGTCCCCCAAAAACGAACAGAAACACTTTAAAAACGTGATTTTTCTTGTCCAATATCATTCTATCATACATATAACATTGTTGTCATATAAAAACATGCTTTGGCGATTAAATGAACGTAAATACCAAAAACGAACGAAAAAAGTGTCACCTACCTCTGTTTCGAACTGTTCCTTCTCCCTCCTCCTTCTCCTTGTGTTGATGACGATCCTCTGCTCTATACAGACACAAAACTCCTTCTTCTTCTTCTCTTCCAGTCGCTGGTCTCTCTCTTGGTCTCCCTCTCTCTTTCGTTTTTCTCTTTCGGCCGTACGAATACTAACACAAATAATAAAACATATTTTTTAGGGTATAAACCCTATTCTTTTATATCCCATGATCTCACGCAACGCACATGCATCACCCACTAGACAAACATCCAATTAGGACACAGTTTCGAATTTATTTAACTCTTACCTCGATCTACCACGATCCAACGGTCAGATTTTGCGCCACTCTCATGATCTCCTTTATCATTGTGATCTTCTATAATTATAATCAAAATCCTTCAATAGAATTCTCGTCTCCTCAACTTAAGGCTCCAATTCCACTATATTTATCATTATGCCTTTATCCCACTTATCAAGCTATAAATATTATTATGCCTTTATCCCACTTATCAAGCTATAAATATCATTATAAATAGGCAATCTAAACCCAACTTAAATCTATCCTTATTTCTCAAGTCTAATAATAACTTAATTAATATATTTATTTATTTACCAATAATTAATATGAATTGACCAAAATACCCTTCCCTTGATAATTTACATTTACTCACTCTATTTCTTCCAAGATATCTAAGTTTATTCTCTAATTTATTTTGACAAGTTTATTGGCATACCCAATATTCAGATTTAGGTACTATTTATTTATTTACTGAAAATTCGGGGTTTTACAACTTATGTGCGAAGCCGGCCTACTTGGGGTTTCGACCATCGTCTTATTGCAGAGCACCCAAACCCGATACAGGAGTGGGTTGGAAAGTACAACCGAATCAGACTGCAACGATAAACATAAAGAAAGACCTCACCGAGATTAGAGCTGGCAACGGGTCGGTTCGGTTCGGGTCATTATCGGGTTGGAGGCTAATCGGGTCGGTTCGGGTTGAACCCGAGGGAAAAATCCCGAACCCAACCCGCCACTAATCGGGTTCAACCCGCCCAACCCGATTATTTTTTGCAATAACAGTTGCTGTTATCATTTTCTTCCCTTCGTCTTTTGGGCCTTCAAATGATCCCATGGTGTTTTCACTTGCTGGGGAGCCACGTCTCCTGTGTGCAATTCCAGCCCGACCCACCGCTTGGGACAATCAAGCTTATCAAATCTGATGGCCATGTGAAGATCTATCATCGTCTTAATGTATCGGAGCTCATGTTGGAGTTCCCCAAGCATCTCGTCTGTCACTCGGATTGTTTCTACATAGGGCAGAAGATCCCAGCGCTGTCTAAGGACGACAAGCTTCAACTGGGCCAAAAGTACTTTTTTCTCCCAAAACATTTCTTCCAGTCTGTCCTATCTTTTGTGACCATAGCCTCATTCACCTCCTCCCAAGCTCAACCATCTTCGCTTCCGTCTTCGTCCATCAGACCCTCCAACAGCGCTTTCCGAGATGAAATTAATGCAAGTGAGTTACGTCGATCTCAGATTCGCCGGCACTTCTTCGAGCGATGCATTTCCTTCACTTCGATCTCAAGAAAGTTGGCTTGCTCGATTTTCACGGATTCGCTGAAGCACAACAATGGGTTAGAATGCCCAGTTTAGTCGCTGAAACTGAAGCGCGGCATTTATCATCTAATCCGTTTGATACATGTTCACATCTCCCCGATGGATGCGACGAAACCATGCCCGCTTGATCATCTCTGGGCGTTGGACGAATATGTGCAAACCCTACCAATATAACCGCCATGGACAAGAGGAACAAAAAGAAGGCATAACCCATGGTGAATTGGTGATCACCAACTTTCAGCACATGCTTCCCAATTGGTTCTATTCAGCACATGCTTCAGTTAAGAAACGAACCGACATAATTTCTTCCTCGATAATGACTTACAGATGTTGAGAAGAACAAAAGAAAAAAAAAATTAGATGAAATATAAGGAATAAAAATGAGAATAAAACTTCAGAAATGGAAATGTGTACCTGGAACGAAGGAGATTAGAGCACGAAAGCTTTTCTGATTTCGACAATGGCGCGACAAGCAGTAATTTTCCAATTTTCGAAGACTCGAAGAAGAAGAGGGCAAGATTTGTTTGTCTTAGATAATCGGGTTACCTGTCGGGTTGGTGGGTTGTAATCGGGTTGACCCGATTATTGACGGGTTGGGAAAACCTCAACCCGCACCCAACCCAATTAATAAACGGGTCAACCCAACCCGTTTATAATTGGGTTGACCCGTCGGTTCGGGTCACATTTTGCCAGCTCTAACCGAGATACACAGTGGTATGGATTGCTGCAGCTCAACCTGTAACGCCCCGGATCCGTGTTGTTCATTAAAGATATAACACGTCTCACGGAGGTTAGGCAAGGATCGTTAATCAATTTATGATCGCTGGATAATCATACATCTATAACCTAACAGAGTGCACACTTCCATTTATGCAAAATTGTAACATTTAAACTGAACCGAAATCATATGGTGCATCCCCAATTACTTTAATACATCTCAATTAATTCAAGTTCTCAAATTTGGAACAGATAACCTACAAGTCTAAGGAAGGTAATAGTAGTCTTCCTCCCTATATGCCTCAGCAGGATCTACCTCAGTAATCGCCTCACCACGAGTATCTGAAAAAATAGAACAACAACATAGTGAGATACGAATATCTCAGCGAGTAGCACATGCATGCAGAAATAGTTGAATCACATTTTAAAACTATGCATCGACAACACTACAATACGCTTAAACAACCAACATCAATTTCCCAAGTTCAAATCAAACAAATCACATCTCAGTTAAGTACAATAACACATCGATTGGTCAATGTCATGACTATCGTTTGGTTGATAAATTAAACATGCCAAGTAGACACTCCACACCTCCATGTACACAGTTCCGGCCTACTCAGGGTTTCGGATACTCTGAAATGACGGCCTACTCAGGGTTTTGTCATCCAATGCAGGCCTACTCCCCGGGTTTCTGCATTGACAACCAGGCCTACTCAGGGTTTCTGGCTGCTCTACACCGGTCGTGGCAACACACAAGGCCATGCAATTCCAACAACCAACAATAACATCACATTACTAAGCTTAAACATCTGGATCCAGGACAAGCTAGACCAAAACAGTAAACATCGTATAATCTCGATTTCAATATCAAAACAAACCATTCATTCCACATCATGTAATTACTCATCACAATTCATCACCTGTCCCTCTGGACCAAGCAGTGCCTCAAGTACATTCAGTATTTTCTCATTTCCATAACACAAGTCATATGAAAGTAAAACTCAATCCATTCATACCAAAGAAAACCTTTTAATACGTATAAAGTTTCCAACAAGTGAAACCAGAAATACAAGAACTTCTCAATCAAAACAGTGTATAGAACAAGGAAAAGTAACTGGTAACTCTTACTAGTTTGGTGTCCGGCACAATACTCATAAGCAACCTAACTCAAATTAAAACTCATAAGATGTTCACAAATTTTCCTCTATTAATTTCATAGGCAAAATGGTTTCCCAGGTTCCTAACCAAGTGAATAGTGAAGTGGTTTAACCCCTAAGAAGTGCAAATACTCTTGGTCAAATCAGAAATTGCATTTCGGTAAGCAAAATAGGTCTGCCGCTCACCTATCGAGGTGGGCGCGAGGTGAGTGCCGGTCGGCGGTAAAGAAAATGGGTAAAATCGACCTGCCGCTCACCCGACGCTAGGTGAGCGCGAGATGGGCGTGAGGTGGGCGCGAGATTCGCGCGAGATGGGCGCCTTGTTTTCTACTTCGCGCGAGATGAGCGCAAGGTGGGCGCGGGATCGGCGGTAGGTCATTTTTAACGGGGCGCCTACCTCCGAGGTGAACGCCGGTGAGCGCGAGGTGAGCGGATACCCCATGTGGTTTTCATTTCTCTGTTATTTTGAGATCTACATGACTGGCCGGTTTGTGAAGGTCTGTAACTACTCCAGTACACTCCTAATACTCCCAGAAGACTTCCCAACCATATTTGAAATTAATCTAAACACTTTCATTTTCAATTATAATTTCAATCCGGAGGCTCTGTTCATGTAACTTTCCGAAAAACCAGAAAAACCAGAAAACATCATACTATCACTTAATATACAAACCATGCATCAGAATAAACTCGAGAAAACATAAAACACAAAACCCCAGTTGTAAATCAGTGCTACTCACCTGAGTGTGCTTATTCCCGAATGATAAAACCCCGGCCGATCACTTCTCGGCCACGCGCGCGAATGAAAAATCTATCGAAACTAATCTTCTCGAGCAGAGAGAAATAACCCAAGGAACTTCAGCTCCGAACTCCTTCTTCCAGCACTTGCGATTTATGGTTCTTCACAAACGGAAACCCTAGTCGCCCTCCAGCCGAAATCGCCAATTCTCCTTATGTCCAGACTTAACGAAAATGTTTCCGAAATTATGCTAAGCGTATTCTCATAAACCCGAACCCTACTTTCCATTTTAGTCCACTTACTTGTTACATACTCGCTCGAATACTCTCCCATTTCCTTGATCCTATGCATGCTCGCCCACCGAAGATACTACATGTTCAGCATCTATTCGCGTTAATAATCACATAACTACACATTAATAATACCAATGATAATACTACGATTTTTTGGAAAAATGGCTATATAACGCCTGTACATATGAGTATGGGCTAAGCCCTCAAACCACAAAAATAACCTGATAAACACAGTTTATACATCAGAATAAATAACTAAATAAATAAATAAATACTCACAAAAATTCAGGGTCTTACACAACCAGATACAGGAAGGCCTCACCAAGATACATGGTGGTACGCATACATAGTACACAGGATTAACTTAACAAATACCGGCCCATTTCATTACCTAGCTGACGCATGGATCCACACATAGCTATGCCCGCTAGACACTAAAGCCAAAATCAAAATAACCAGTCCATTCCAATAGTGCCAACCATAGCATCAACACCACTCCAAGATACATGGAGGGAACCAATAATTCATTCCAAGATACATGGGAAAACCAAATCCTCAATCCAAGGTACATGGAGAGGATCCAGACTCATCCCGAGATACATGGGTGAGAAAACAATCACAAATTATCTATGTAAGCTGAAACCATCACTTTCCCAAGTAAACCATGCACCACATATATAGATAATACTTGAATTTAAAGTGTTATTATATTGCAATTCAATATCAATATGTTTTACGATAACAGATATACATTTGTAATTATTATTAATATGAAATAAATAATTTATTTCACTTTGGTATGTATTCATAATATTTATACTAAGATAGCCATACCTTGAAATATAGAGTTAATATTCTAACAAAATAATAAAAGTAGCCTAAAAATTTAGTTTCTTATTAACCATATGATATATGATAAGTTGGAAAGCCATATGACCATAAAGTAATAAGTTCCATTGTAATGAACCTTTTTAAAATAATTAGTAATAAGGTCTATAACCTGTAAAGTTATTTACAAAACCATCAAGCAGATGGCGGCGTGTATAGAGATGTAAATTTTCTCCTAATTACAATTCAGCAACAGTAATTTACAAGAATAACAAGTGTGAATGTGGAATTAAGAATCTCCTTTTACTTTAAGTTTTTTTGAAATAACAAACTAACCTAAAACAGTTTCTAATTTACAAAACAGAACCCTTGCATTACAACGAACCCAACTCTCTCTCTCTTCCGTGGAAAAGCAAACCAATCCCCCATCTTCCTACCTTGTCCCTCTACAGCAACATCTCCTCTTTATTTTATTCTCTCTCTCTCTCTCTCTCTCTCTCTCTCTCTCTCTCTCTCTCTCTCTCTCTCTCTTTTCTTATCTCAAAGAACCACACAATTTCATAATCATCATATATTTTGCACATAACAGTAGCTCCTCAAGAATTTTCCAGAAAATAGAAAGGAAACAGATCTCCTTTTTAGAACCCAACGACACCCAAATCTCAATGGCAGTAGTTGACAAAAACCAGAAATCTCAATAGGCAATCCATAATATCTTCTAGGTACTCATGGTTGCTAAGAAATTACAAGTTGATAGTAATATGAAACCACATTTAAGTAAATCTGCAACAGAGAATTATGATGCTATGCAGAATATGCAGTAAGATCAGAATACAAAATCTATCTAATAAAAGAAGGACAGGGTTTCATTATTGATGATATACAACAACGAAATCAATAAACTCACAACCAAATCAGTTCGTCTAACAACACTGCTGTTTAACGACAAATCCGAAACCATGAATGTTTCCAAGATGATAAAGGTTACCACTTACCAGCAATGCAACAGTAGTCCCAGCAACTCTGGTTCTCTCTCTTCTTGGTGGTTTCCTCTTCTTCGTCACTTTTCTCTAGCCGCAACTTGCTCAACCAACTACAAACCAAGTCTCTCATACGCATGCTTCACCCTAATTAACCCTATTTTAGAAGACAATGATCCCATGCTTCACAACCCACACCACACATTCAAACAAGCCAATCATATTCTAGATAAAAATTTGAATAATACTAACCTTTCTAAAAGATCATCCCACCGTTGGATTTTAAAAAGACTCTAGATCCTGGCCTTCCATCTCATCACCTAAATAAAATAATACCAATTGATTAATAATTTCCTTAAATCTCCAAAATAAATTATTTTATTATTTAATAAAACCGCAGATGTTACAGATACACCACCCACCCTATAAGCAAGCTCATTTTCCTTGTGCTTACCTTATTGAGAGGGCGGAGATATCACTATGGACTAAGAGTTTCTTTCTTCTCTCTTTTTTTTTTGGGAACATCCAACGGCCTATAATGACATGCTGCCCACATTATAGAAAGATACACCATTAGAACCCATCCTATTGTGTGGGAGGCGAATATTGAATTCTACATGCATATCGCACGAGCTATCTACTAATAAAGTATTAACCAAAATTTGTTTTTGAATTATAACTTACCAAGCACATTTTTGTTGATTTTGAAAACTTAATCATTTTTTTTATGAAATGTTACCAAACAGATTTCTTGTCACCAGTTTTTAAAAACTCAAAAACAGTTAGAAAAATTTTTAGTTTTCAAACTATTTTTAAGAAACGTTTACCAAACAGCCTCTTGGTTAGTTAAATTAATATTTTTATATGGTTATAATATTATTTTAATACATATCATATACAAAAAATAAATTTTATAAATAAATATATGATTAATTACTATATTCTATTTAAAAACATGTCTTTTAGATATTTTTTAATACAACTGGGTGAACCCCCAACCCGAGCCGTTACCAACGAGATGGGGGCAGGTTAGGGTTCGGTATTTGCAAAATCCTCTTTGCCATCCCTACTCTCATGGTTTTCTACAAAAATGCAATTCCTGGATATAAAATTCTCCAAACAACAATAAAAGTTATGAAACTCAAAAACATGTTCCTAGCATTTAAGTTTTTTTTTTTCTTCTTTTGCCTATGAGATATTCACCACATAACTACAATCTCCTCCTTTATTTAGCACAAACAAGAGAAGCCAGCACAACCTTTTTATTGCATGTGGACGTAACTAGTATTCGTGACTGTAATGAATACGTAAATGATGTTTTATGAAGATATCTAAACCATATTAGCTTCCTTCTGTTTATTGCCGTTATTTGCTGAGCCATGAGGATCACATGATCAAACTACCACCTCCAACAACCTCATCAAATAGGGGAGAGACTGAAACTCTAAGAGAGAGATCCAAATTATGAAAGATCAAGAAGCTTGATTATTGTGGTATGACTTCCATTTTTTACTGAATTTTGCAGTTTTTCAAGCGGCGATTCAGCATCCATAGATGTCAACAGAAGGTAGAATCATAATCCTGTGTGCTTTTTGCCTATTTTTCAGATATTTTGTTTTAAAATAGATGTGCAGAGACTCAAGCTTTGATAATTCTAATATCTTGTTTTTTATCTTCTTTCTTTTGGATGAACAATAAAGAGAAAATCAAGGGGTCTTTCTCAAGTAACCCTTTTCATTTATGTGAGGATCTGGAGTTGTTGCTGTTTTAAGGTATAGTAGAGTCCGATGTGACCCGTCATTTGTCTCCTACCACGTCAGACATTAGCGACCGGTGACCTATCTTTCTGGTTATACCGGTGTGCTTGCTTCCTACCAGTACACAGGATAGTAGTGACCTCCGAAATGAGTCAGGGATATCTCACATCCCAAGGTAAAAAAACCATAAAAGATCATTATGATGAAGATAGGTTCATATGTTAAGGGAAGTAACTTTGTGTTAATGTGAATTAGTTAAGTTTGAGTATATATGAATCAAAGTTCTTAATTTGAACTAAAACAAGGTCACCTTATAAAAGTAGGAGAGTGTAGGGGGAAGTTGTGGAGAGACAAAACCATCTGAAATTCATATAATAGATTTTGCATACCTTCAAGACATTTACAACAGTATATTTTCCACTTTCCTTAGATTTACCTGATGTGAAGCAGTGAAGGTGACTTCAACAAATTATTGCCAAGCATTTTCACCTCATCATCTAATGTCCTTTTTCACATGAAACGTTAGAAATCTTTCTCCTTTAAGATTCCATTTTGTTTGCCATAAGGTTTTTAAAGCCAACTAATCTTAACCTTTCATTACCTCCTATTTCCTTAATTGAAGAGCACGGAATACAATAAGATGTTCTTTAATTCTTCATATCTTTCATCAACTTTTTAGGGCTTCAATATAAATAGGTCAACCTAATTTTTTGTTTCCTTGGTTTCTACTGTATGTTCTCCATGAAATCCTCCGCAACAACAGGGAGTGAAAGGCTACAACTGACAGACAAGAAGTCAGTGGCTGGATTCTTGCAGGCTATACTGAAGGCTTGGCCTCGGCAGCTCAACGCCGAGCCGAAAAAAATGCGAGGAAAGCCTATGTCAGGGAAAGCTATCATCTTCCTTTGTATTGCAAGCTTTCTTGCAGGTTCGGTCTTTACTGGGCAAAAATGGACTCAATCGCTGGAGAAAAGACATGGCCAGAATCCGGTTGTAACGAATCATTTGGCAGCTGTAAATTTAAGGAAACAAGATTGTGATCACAAACGTGTAAGTTCACACACCTCTGGATTTTCTCAAGGAAATTTGCATTAAGCTGAAAAACTTTTACGTTTCATCATTCATGAGGCAACAATGGTACCAATAAAGACTGAAAAAGAGGCATTAATCATGTTAATTGAATAAGAGTTTTACAAAATAACCGGAGTTCTGAACCGGTGACTCGTCCAGTCTACTTCAAACCAGTTCAACAAGCCGGCAAAACTCATAAATGAATTTACAAAGTTATAGGGTTCGTATTCTTGGAAAAGAGAATATCAAAACAGAATCTTTGGTCTTGACACTATATCTACATTGTTATAAAGAGAACTTCTGAAACTTTGGATTGACATTTACTAGCAAAAGTGCCCCACTTTTAATTCTATTTATTTTATCTCCCAATTAAGTACTTGCACATACATAACTACCTATTATTGTCCGAAATGCCTTTCACTTTTACTTTAATCACCCAATGAATTGCTTGCAGATATATAACAACCTACTATATATTGTTTAAAATGCTCTTCATTTTTACTTTTTTTCACCTTTATCTCACTATTAATTGTCTACACTTATTTAATTCTTTTGCTATGCATATACCACGTGCCTTTCCCCTAGTTATAGTATAAATGGATGCATATATATATGCATGTATTATAAGTTAAATGGAAAGTTTTGGTAACTAAAATTAATGATCTTATATGTTTTCATGTATGATGTATATTAAATAGAAACTGGTTGAAAGAGAGACTGGAGATATGATGGCAGAAGTCACAAAGACCCATGAAGCCATTCAGTAAGAAGAAACAAATTTTGCTGTTGGATTATTAATATTTCAGGTATTTTTTCTCATATTTTACTTGGAAAAAGAACTAATTTAATGGCAAACGTAAACAGATCGCTTGACAAAACGGTCTCAGCGTTAGAGATGGAATTGGCTGTAGCACGTACAGGCCTAAGTGGCAACAAACAGTCATCCTCTAATCACAATCTACAGAAGGCTTTCGTCGTCATTGGAATCAATACAGCTTTCAGCAGCAAGAAACGGAGAGACTCCGTTCGAGAAACATGGATGCCCAAAGGTTAATTTTGAAATTTTTATTAGCATTTTTGTTTAGAAATTACTGAATTGTGTTAGATTGTTTTAGTTCTATATTGAACCATTGATGAATCTAATTGAATCAAAATAGCTCTAATTGAAGCAAACAAATTGAAGTCCAGTAGTTATAATGTGTACATGTTATAAGTTCCATGACTTTCTATAGCATCAATCATAAGGTGTTTGGGAGATGCGCCACATAACCCCTAGAAGTGGCAATGGCTCGGGTTCGGGCGGGTTGTAAATGGGTCAGGTTCCACCCATTTACTAAGCGGTTGAGAAATAGCCAACCCAATAATAAACGGGTTGAACCCGCCAACCCGTTTAATTTTTAAAATTTATTTTTAATTAATTAACTTTTTTATTTCTATTTAAATTTTGATTATACTTATATAAAACTCCATTTTTGACATATTAAAATTTTAATGAATAATCTAAAAACAATTAAATACATCTAAGTAAAGTTATAATAGTTAGTCGCTCATATATTTATTATATTAAAATTTTAAATTGTAATGTCGATATATAAAACATCTACACACTCATATTTCCTATAACTTTCATAATAAATAACCAACTTGTATACATATAGCAATATAATTAATTCCACAAATTAGTATAATTACGATTAAAGTCCTAAAAGATTAAACTAATCCGCTTAAGTAGCTAATTGTACTTGATAACATAATAAAATAAAATATAAATGGGGTATAAGTCAACTAATGTTTTATTTACGGATCGAAATTTGTGGGCCCAACCCACTTGGCCCAATGGGCTGAAATAGTTTAAATAGGGTTTAAACCAAAATTTAGTCAGTCAAGACTGTCCTAACCTTGCTACTAATTGTAAAACCCAATTAGTTATGACTGAGCTTGGGCTGAATGCCAACGCAGGAGATAGACTGAAGAAACTGGAGGAAGAGAAAGGGATTGTGATTCGGTTTGTAATCGGGCACAGCACCACACCAGGGGGTGTCCTGGACCGAGCCATTGATGCGGAGGATGCAGAGTGCAAGGACTTCCTTCGCCTGAATCACGTTGAGGGCTATCATGAGCTCTCCACCAAGACCAGGTTGTATTTCTCCACTGCAACCTCCATTTGGGATGCCGATTTCTACGTTAAGGTTGATGATGATGTCCATGTCAACTTGGGTAAGCTTCCTTCGTCTACTCTTTCCCTCCTAATATTTTCTACTGGTCATCTTAGTTTGAACCACAATCAGAACCGGGTGAAATGTACGAGTTTGAACTGGTGTGTGCAACTTGGGTTGGTTTTAAAAGCCAAAAACCAATTGACCCAAACCGACTTTGGGTGGGTTTGAGTTGTGTTTTAACGTGTTTGGTATGGTTTTATTCAAACAAACACTACTTTTCTGTTAAAAAAAAACAATTTATATCATTTATATTAGTAGGGTGGGGTACATGTGTACTACTTACTGCATGTAAAGGGAGAGAACAATTTTGGAACTGTTAAGATTTTAAATGAATAAGAGAGTTTTGACTATTTTAACCCTATATTAATTAATGATCTGTTTACAATGAACGATAAGGTCTCTTTGGAAGTCATGAGTAGCTGTTGACACGTGTGTAAGAAGGGAAGGGAGGAGGGAGAACGAGGGAGGGAATGGTCACGGATTGCAAGTTTTGAAAAAACCGAGGCAGTTTGACCATTTTATTCTTTAATTAATATGTCTTATCAATAGTGTGTAAGGGTTGTTTTGGAAAGCTGTGTATTTTGTTTGGGACACTCTCAAGGGGCCCATTCCCATTATATATAGTATAGATATATGATATAATTGACCTAAACCAACCCATATTTGGTTGAGTTGATTCGGGTTTAGGGTTTTCCATTTAACTTCAGTTTGGTTTTCAAGTTATAGTGATTGGTTTTAGATTCAGTTTAATTCGATTTTGAGTTGCCCCTTAATACCCTCGGTTTGGTTTTGGGGTATGGAGATTGGTTTTCTATTCAATTTGGCATTGCTTTTTTATTTTTTGAAAAATAAGCATGTTTCGACAATGAGTGCATTTTATTACTTAATTTTTACTACTATCTTAGAAAATTTTGATTTTTACTACTATCTTAGAAAATTTTGAGAAGCAACAAAATTTGGCTTCTGGAGAAAAGCAATTATATTGTTTTTCGTATCATCATGAGAAGCAAAAGCATTCACTGTCTAAACATACTTAATGTTTTAAAAAAAAAAAAACATAAGCAAAAAATAATTCCAAACATAGCCTTAATTTGATTTTCAGTTACTCCTTAATAACCTCAGTTTGGTTTTAGATTCAAGTCATCCAGGATAGAACCAAACCGAGTTGCACCCTACTATTCCCCTAAGGGTTGGAACCGTTCATTTACAAGTCAATAGCGTATTTGAAAAGGGTATTTCTGTCATGGAGAGAGAGGGAATTTCTAAACTAGAAGTGATATATTTTGCAGGAATGCTTGCAAGCACACTTGCACGATACCGATCAAAACCCAGAATATACATCGGATGCATGAAATCTGGACCGGTTTTATCTCAAAAGTGAGTTTAATTTTATTGCTTATTGCGTACGTTCCTGAGCTTTTATAACTCATATCTCTAGCTTACTCAGAGCAGGCTGACCGAGTCGATGATAACTCAGACCAGTTACCATTCAATCCATGTATGAAGGTTTAGAAGCCTAAGGACCAAAAAAACAAAACAAACAAAGAAGTTATTTGAAAAAAAAAAAAAACTTATTTATTTATGCTTTCTGATTTTCATAATTTCCAAACCCACTTTAGATCAATTATCAACAATTTAGACCTCAGAGATAATTAAACTTAGCTCCCCTCTGGTTTCTGACCACTCTAAATACCTCCCCTGAGCTTTCTAAAATAACAGTTTGGTGTGAATTTACCTTTCTCTAACTACAAAAAGTTTAAGATTTTGATGTTTTTGATAATGAAAAATGATTTTTTTTAAATGGTTCAAAGATAGTGATAATCAATTTAAAAATGATGGATGATTTAATTTTTTAAATCTTTAAATTTTTATTACTTTAAATAAAAATTAACAAGTAATAATAAAATGGTCAAATTCCTATTTTTGTTGATTTTTACAAGGGAGATTAGTGCCATTTCAGAAATCTCAAGGGAGCTATTTGCAATTGTCATAAATCTGAGGTAAATGTAATTGATTCTAAACCTTAAGCGACTATCTATGTGCCATTTTAGGTGCAAGTGCCACCCATTAGCTCTTTTTAATTACCAATGAGTTGTCTGTAGGGTCCGATTGAAAGCCCCTTGATCAGGAAGACTTAGGTGGAAATTAAAAAATAATTAAATAAATAACGAAATTAAGGGAAAAGGAAGCACCTAACCTACAATTCTAGTAGATTTTACCCACCATCCATAAGGACAGATTTATTTTTTTCTTTATTTATTTATTTTTTTGAGTTAGTTCATTATCGATTAGCTTGAGTATAGGAAGCCTGAAGAGATTATAATAATTATAATAATTTGATATAACTTTGCATTTTGCAGAGGGGTGAAATATTATGAACCAGAATATTGGAAGTTTGGAGAAGAAGGGAACAAGTACTTCAGGCATGCTACTGGTCAAATTTATGCCATCTCAAAGGATCTTGCTGCCTACATCTCTATCAACTCGTCAGTTCACCATACATATATCTCTTCTCTTCATTTATATATATTTTCTTATTCTATTTTAAGTCAACCAGTATTCCATCGACACCAGCTGACTCTTCTAAATTCTTGAGGGCACGCATCCCAAGGGAACTCATAAGATAAATCAGCTTAAGCACATTGTTTGTAATGCAGATCCCATTTATAGCATGTACAGCAAGAGGCATTGATGTGAGGTCCATTAAAATGAATATTCCGTTGGCCCCTATCACTGTGTCTTGCTGTACATGCTGTAAAGTAAATCTGAATTGCAGACGACCATAACTCACTTAAAGTGTATGGAACTCAACCAACCATACACACATATTCTTTTAAACTTGGGTTTATAGAGCCAAGTTTAAAAGAATTCTTTATATGATTACCAAACACTTTTGTCCATTAAAAATACCTCTATAAAGCATTGAATTATCTAGATTAATTTTTTGGGGCCCATTCATGATTAAGTAATTTAAGTGTATAGCACCTGCCACCCCTAGTATATATGAACTAGAATTGCATGGACTCTCTCTTCCTTTCTTTTTCCTATAAACTTACCACTGTTCTTCCTTAATTAATTTATCTGCTGTTATGCAGACCCATATTGCATACATATGCCAATGAGGATGTCTCTCTTGGATCTTGGTTCATTGGCTTGGAAGTTGAACACATAGATGACCGTTCAATGTGTTGTGGGACCCCTCCAGGTATGCACTAAGTTTATGATAAAAATTAAACTAGCTTTATGCAGTTCATCCTCAATAAATAAAACCATTAACTAAAGAAACACTTTAGAGCTCCATGATGCCAAATGAACTGGTCTTAATTTGATGTAATTATCAAACTAATCAGTAATGCTTCCTTTTTATAGATTGCGAATGGAAGTCACAGGCAGGAAATATGTGTGTGGCGTCGTTTGATTGGTCGTGTAGTGGGATCTGCAAGTCCGTGGAGAGGATGAAAGATGTTCATAATACTTGTGGAGAAGGAGATGGAGCTGTTTGGAATGTTGTTCTTTAAACCATATAATATCCTTGCAAGCAAGACGCAAATTAGGAGAGAAGACAAAAAGATCAAAACTATTTTGGTGTCAAAGCGCTTTCAAGTGCTTTTAACCTAAATTTTCAATATATATGCAAGTTCGTGACTTTCGGTAAATAAAAGGTATGAGTGTGCGTGGTTGTGAATGTATTTGTATATATATATGTGTATCAGTGTATGTGTATGTGTTTGTGTATTTATTTGTTTGCAAATATATTGTACACTGGAGCGACTCTATGTTTCATAAGTTGTTTCAATATAATGGTGAATTCACCATTAGAATATAATGGTATATATGCATGTGCTTTACCATAAGAGCAACAAATGAAACATGGAGTTGCTCCAAATGTGGAATCAAATAATGAAGGAAAAATTTCTAACATAAAGCAACAAGATAACAATTCAGCGTGCATTAATGTAGGCTAATTTGAGACTACAAAACCTATACAAACCACAGCATGTTCTTCATAGTATTTGAAACCAAGATGTAGGCTCTGATGTTATGTTAAACAACCGTAAACCATCTATACTATATATAATGAAAGAGGTCCTCTTGGGAATCGTGCCAATCTTAATGTGCACCTTTCCTAAAAAAACCCTTACAAATCATTCTTATGGTTAAGATTCTTAAATAAAGTTGTATAATAGTCATAACGGCCTAATTCCTTTAAAACCAAACTTGAGCGGTTTTATAACTGTTCCCTTCTTCATCTTTCTACACATGTGCAATACTGCACGTGCAATTTGCAAGTGTATATAAGAGACCGACAATTGCAATCTCAAAATTCCAAAATTCCATTAGGCAGTAGTAACCGTTGCACCTAATTTTTTTTTTTTTTTGGAACCGTTGCACCTAATAGCCAGCAAACACTACAAAAAAAACAAGCCTCTAGCGGTGGGGAATAATGGACTTTTAGCAGAGGTCTTTTAATGACCGCCGCTAAAAGTCATCCAACTTATTCTCCCTGATCTATCTCTTTCCCCATCTCTCTTTTGCCCTCTCTCTTTCCCCATCTCCCCGATCTCTCTCTTTCCCCGTCTCTCTTTTGCCCTATCTCTTTCCCCATCTCTCTTTTGCCGAACCGAACTCTCGCCCTAATCTCCCTCTTCCGATCATCTATCTCTTTCCCTAGACTCTCGCACTAATATCTCTCTTCCGATCATCCATCCAATTAATTTCTTATCTATCTCTCGCCCTAATCTCTGTCTTGCACTTTGTTCTCAATCTTGCGAAACCCATTCTCTCTCCATCTTTCTCGCCCTAATCTCTCTATTCTGACCTGTTCTCAGTCTCGCGAAAGCCATCTTCTCTCCATCGCTTTCCTTCGGTAAACCATTGTTACATGCACATTTAAGCGGTGAAGTTCTTCAAATTTTGGCTTCCAAATTACAAGAGTCTCAACTCTGCAACTTGTAAGGGGAGGGAACCCGGAAGAGAAGCTACAGTCTTCGATCAAGTATTTTTTTTCACCTTTTTAGGTGGGCAATTGTATATCTTGCACAGATGAAACCACTAGTCGTTTTAGTTCTCAATGAGGAATGAGGTGCTTCATTGAAACAGCCTCTGGCTAAATTAAACCTATGTATAATGGATTGGCGACTGAAGAATTTGTCTGTTGTGGTCGTGCCTATATCTTCTTCAGTACGATGTGGAAGTTATTCTTGGAACAAAACTGAGTAATTGTTTTGCAAATATCTTAAAATTCTTTTGCATTTTGTCCTTATTCTATCTCAAGACTGATTTTTACGTTTCATCATTTGACAGGGATTCAAAGAACTCAGTTGTTTCTGGTATCTCTTGGCATTGAAAAGCTAATGCTTCACTTTTTCAGGTCAAATAAGCTTTTTTTATGCCTATTCTTCAGAGAATAAACCTAATCAATACTTTCCTTCAGGAATTAAGATTTTTAGTTTTGTTAATGATTTGATTGAGTTGATGAGACTGAACACATCCCCTGAAAATAATTGTGAAACCAATTGCACCTTGCAATGGTGATTACACTAACACTTATAAATGCACCCTTTCTTAATTGCTTAAATTTTTAATGATTTGTGAATTGCTCATTTGCTTTAATATATGGCTTTATCTTTTCTTCCTTCACTCTCTGTTGTGTATGAGTTATGACCATTTGAACCTGATGCATCATTTCTTATTTCTCTTTGCTACACAATGATAAGTAATCTGGCCATGCCATCTAAGTAGTCTTCTTTTGAACATAGTTTCAACTTACTAGCTTTGTGAATTCTAGTTTTGCTTTGATTTTAAAGACCTTTGTTGCAACTCATGGCATGGTGGTTCATAACTTTTAGGGGGCGTTTGGTGGGCATTATAGAATCTGGATTCTAGTAGAATCCAATTCTATAATCTAAAAGTTGTGTTTGGTTGGGATTTTAAGACCAGATTCTACTATCCGATTGTATAATCAAGCCCATAATCAGTATCTACTTTTTTTGTGATTATAGGGATTATGGACATTGGTGCTTAAATTTTCAAAATCTGTGATTCTAGAGATTATGTATAACATATTATATACACATATTATAATATTATATATATATATATATATATATATATATATATATATGTATATATATATTATAATATTATGTTTATAATATTTTAATAAATTATTATATTAATATGATATATTCAATATTAATATATTAAAATATAATAATATATTAGTATGTTATATTTAACATCGTAATATTAATATTTAATATTATATTAATTTATTAATATTAATATAATAATATGATAATATAATAGTAATATATTGTATATTAGTAATATTATATTATAATATTAAATAATAATATTATAATATATAATATTTTTTTTAAAATTAATATTGTTATAAATTTCTTATAATATTATAATAAACATATTTTATTATTATTAATATTATAATATATAATATTAATAATAATAAATTAGTATATTATATTTAATATTTTAATATTAATAGGTCATATTATATTTATTTATTAATATTAATATAATAATATTATAATATAATATTAAATACTAATATTATAAATATATAATTAAACTAATATAATATTATAATATTTCATATTATATTGAATATTGATTTATTAATATTAATATAAAATAATATTATACTATATTATAATAATATATCATATATTAATAATATTATATTATAATATTAATCATATTATAATTATATTAGTATATTAATATAATATTAAATATTAATATTATAATAAATAATATTTTTAAAATTTTATATTGTAATAACTTTATTATAATAATATAATAAACATAAATTTATGTTTATTATAATAAACATGTTATTATATTATAATATTATATTATTATAATATTATATTATTATTATATTATATATAATAAAAATACTTTTATGTTATAATAAACATAAATTATATTATTATAATATGATTTGTATTATAATATATATTGTATTATAATATAATATTATATTATAGAGTATAATATTGTTATAATTATTATATATATTATATAATATTCTAATCGTATTATATAATGTTATAATAATATTATTATAATACAAATAATATAATATAATAATTTTTATTATATTATTATAAAAATATATAATAATATTATATATAAATTTATATATTATGTAAAAATATACATATTATATAATAATATATAAAATTTAAAATAAGACTTTCATTTTTCTATATACATTATATTATTTTTTAAGCAATTTTTAATACAAAAAATTCAAATTTAATCTCAATAATCAATGTCAACCAAACAAGATTCTAGATTTAAGTTTGAAACCTGAGTTCATAATCTTGCTCATCCAAACAGGAATTTTAGATTCTAAAATTGAGGAAGTATAATCTGGAATATAAAATCTAGGTTTATAATCAGTATCCAGATTCTATAATGCCCACCAAACGCCACCTTAGTCTTGCCATGGCATACTGGTTTAAACTCAGAATTGTATTGGGGATCAATGTGCTCAGGTAGCAAGTTGGATCATCTAATTCCTATCAAGATCAGGTGATCCATGGTGGATTTAGAGTCTTATATATCACGTGAAAAAAATGTTAACAGTGGCATAGGTTTCCTTGAAGTACATTGGAAGGGTGGATTAGCAACAAATCTGCATTCTCACGTGAAAAAAATGTTACTGTTGGCATTTATGTGAAGTGATTGCATTTAAGACTCAAACATGCATTCTCATGCTGATAGCCTGAAACTTTTACCATCGGATCATGTGCTTTAAATAAAGAATTACATGTTTTTCAGAATTTTAGCTCGGTTGAAGACTTCTCATCTTTTTAAGAGTTTAAAGCAAGGATTACAGTTTCGGTTTCGAGAAGCGTGACGCCCTTTGGAAAAAACGGCACGCTGGAGAAAAATCGACGAAACAAAGGAAAAACGTTTTGTGTGAACTTTTGTCAAAATTTCGTCAGCGTGCTGCTGGCGTGCCGACAATTTCGGAAAAACTCAGTTTTTAAATGCCGTTTGGCAAAAAAATTGGTTTTTTCTTTAGTTTCGATGAAATTTCGCCGGCGTGCCGAACATTTCGCAAGAAACCAATTTTTTGCTCAAAATCAAACAATATTCATAAAAAATAAGAAATCTTTTGCTAATCTGGTTTTGAACTTCTCCTCTGTTTCACCTGGAAAAAAAATTTATTAATACTTTTACTCATTGGTCGACTCACGGATTAAAAAAAGAAATCACAAAATACTCCAAATACTTTTACTCTGGCATTCTGAATTATTCTCCTTCTTGTTCTCTACACACCTGGCCGGGATCATCCTCATCACATAATACTCCAAATGGCCACAACGTCCGTTGATTGTCTTCATAGATTAACCCCCATCAGCAACGGAAAAGGCTTATCCTTCACAGAATAAGTGAAGTAAACCTCATCCTTGTTTGAAACATAACTGAAGTTGTAGCCATCTTTCATATGCAAACCAGGATAGAACTCAAAACCATCCTGATCGTTCCGCCAAATCCCGCTTTTCCAGTATACTTCTCCTCGCCTCCAGATTACCAACTGTCTCTTGCTGATGGGATCCAGACCGAGAGTGAAAGGTCCAGGAGCACTGAACCTATCACTTATACAAGAGGTAACTGACCATGCCGTGTTGTAGGAGTGTATCAGCGGGGTAAAAAAAAAAGTCTTTTGTCGGCACGCCGAAATATTTGACTTTTCTCGCGCGTGTGCTTTTTGCCTGCGCGAGTGCTTTTTGCCCAGCTAGCGATACGTGTTGCTAGCCAAATCTGGAGCGAATTTTCGGCGGCACGCCGAAACTTAAAACCATTGGTTTAAAGTGTATATTATGGTATTGACTGTCACTTTTTAAAAGTTTCGTTCTTCTTCCACTACAAAAATTGTGGGAATTAGAGGCAATTTATTACCGGGGGTTTTAGAAAAGTGCCGGTTATGATACATAAACGGGCACCCTAAACCCAAGCGCCTGAAAATCCATGTTGCGGTACAGTTCAGGGGCGCTCTTTGTTTCTAAGCGCCACTAATAAGTATTATTAATGGTAATTGCAAAAACTAAGCACCTGGTACAAGTATCATCGAAACCCTTTTCTTCCGCAGTTCCTCTCTAGATCTAACATTGCAATGAGCGAGCAAACCCTCTCTTCCTCTCTCTCTCCCGATCAAGCATGCAATGAGTGGGCAAACCCTCTCTTCCTCTTTCTCTCCCGATCAAGCATTACAACGAGCGAGTAGGCCTGCTCTTCCTCCTCCGTGTGTGTCGAGGTAATCGTTGATTGAGTCCTGTGGTTCTCTCCTAATCGATGCGTACAACAAGTAAGCATGTCTTCTCATCTTCTTTCATCTCTGTCGAGCTAATCATGTGATTGTTTTTTTTTTCAACAAACCTAAGCTTCTTTTTTTTCACCAGAGAAATGTCTGATGTATTGATTCAAAGTAAGGTGGATCCGCGCCAATTTGATGGAAGAACAGGATCTAGTTTGAATTTTAGATAAGTTAGTTCTGGTAACTGGTAAGGCTACTTGGAGATTTTGGTTTTTTAATTGTTTTACGTTTAGATCTGTTCTAGATTCTGTTTTTTCTGCTTAATCAGGTTTCGTGTATAGTCATGCTATTCAATTTAGTTTATATCTGTTCATTTTGAGTTAATTCTGCTTATTAGTTGATCAGTTTCTTAATCCTTTTCAAAATTATCCATAGCTGATGAAACGCTTCTCTGAAGTCTCGTGGCAGCTGAGATTACAAATTCGATTTTTTTCTTTGCAAAGTTTATTTTGCTATTATTGAGATGAATTGCCTTCAGGCATAATCTACACAGGTTAATTTAATTCCCTAATTTTAATACAATTTCTATTTTTTCGGCTTTATTTTTTGTTTTGCTAGCTTCATTCATCTCAAATGGAGTTCTCCTATTTGGTTTCAGACCCTTTACTTTTCCTTTACAATGCCTTACATTCCATGGAAGAAAGCTTGAAAGCTTTGTCGATCTACATGTGCATCACATGAAATGATTTCAATTTTAGTCTTTGTCTAGTAGTTTTTGTTGTTAGCTTTCAGTTAGATGCAGGGAAGGTGAATACTACTAATCCACTGCAGAATACTAGTATGAAGGTATTTAACTGCTTTTTGACATATTCAGATGGTTTCTGCCTTTTAAGGGGATATAAACTTGGTTAATGCAAGATTTTATAGTTCAGTAAAAGGGTTTTGTCTTCACAGACAATAAAGTAAAAGATATAAAGGAACAAGCAAAAAGGGAAAATATTGTTGGAACTTTTTATTTTTAGTCTCCACTATCTCATTTGTGTCTAGATTTTCTTTTTATTTTTTTTGCTGCTATGCTAATGATGTATTGCAATGTTTAATATGCACAAAGCTGATGCAAGGTAAGTGGTGCTCCTTTTCCTTGCTTGAGCTTGAAAGTATTTTCTGTACTGGGGCCTAATTAGTTTTTGTTGTGTGATATCTGTTATTTTATACAGTTGTTATGGAGAACTAACTCTTGCTAATGCTTCTTTGTTTTGTTTTCTATTTAATACATAATATTTGTGTGTGGTGGGTTTTTTATTTATGGAAAGGCTTCCCCTTCTTTATATTATTTACTCAAATTAAGTCCAATAAAACATTAGTCTTATCCCCATCCCAAAACTTGATAGGACTAGAACTGTTGCTTTATTATGATTAGAATTTCCCCATTGAAATGTGTATCATTAAATATGACACACTAGTGCTTCAATTTGTTGTTTTCTTTTTTGCTCTCCTTGAAGTCCTTAAAGTCATTCAAGCTGATGCTTTAAGTGAAACTGCAGGGTATAATTTTCACTGGACTCTCTATTTTCACAGCCATGTTTACTCCATTAGGACTAATTATTACAAACATCTTCTCAACATTCTTATGGAAGGAAACACAGTAGAGGGGAAGGTAACTTTTTCTTTCTTTGTTTCTTCTGGTACTACGAAAACATCTTTTTACATTACTATGAAGCAACTTGCATAAACGATGGAGGTGACTAACAAACCAGTGCTTCCATATTAGCTCAGTTCCATTCTGCTACTTCTATTAGCAGTGAGTTTTTCTTTCCCCTCAACACACAGCTCGAGACTCACAAGCTTCATGCTCTGCAGATTGGTAATCCAAGACAGTCACTTTGGGACTTGCTAGAGAATCAAACTTACTTATCAGCACATGACATATCAAGCGGCATTGGTTTGAAGTGATCTAATTCACTTAAAGGAGAAAGGCATACATTACAACTAAATGAGTCATATGCGTTGCTCAAAAATTCAATTAAGAAATGTGTTTAAGTTGTCTTCGTCATTCTTTCTTTTTTCTTTAACCTCTTTTGTTTCTTTCTGGGTCACTTTCCGTTTTCCAATTCTGGAGATGATATATCAAGATTTCATGTCTAACAAATTTTTAATCTTTAATGGGAGTTGTTTTGGAGTTCATTTTTTTTTTTATTCAAGGAAAAAAAATTATGATTCCTTTCCTTCACAAGTTTTTTCCTATTTTGCAATTCGTGTGAAACCCATAACGTCTGCTGGGAGGGAAAAAAAAAAGAAGGGAAAAAACCCAAAAATTAAAACGAGCATTACTTTGAAATTCCAACAACATTACCGGCGGTCAAAAATTGCCGGAAATGATTGAAAATACTTCCCCATTATCACAAGCACTTGGACGCCACTGAAAAAGGGGCTTATTAGTGGCGCTCAGGAAAAGCGCCACATAAAGCGCCGCAAATAACATTAGCGACGCTCCATTCAGTGGCATTTTAGGAAGCACCGAGAAATAGAATTACCGGCGGTTTTTATTTTTACTAGTGTTCCCCTTTCTAGTGCAAGTATTGGAACCTGTGAGAAGCAGGCTATATCAAGCAACACTGTTCGTGACACAAGAGGTCTTTCAGGTACTTTTGTTTTCTAGATTTGATTAACCTGTTCATGCTTTCACAAGAAACCTTCTCCTAAACATGGTTCTTTATATTGGATTGGATTGACAACAGTTGTTTTTACGTTGACATAGGTGGGGAGTGCTCTTTCTCAATGTTGTGCTTTGCGTTGGCTCTTCATGAAATGACAGAAGCTCCATTTCGATTTGAGAAGAATTTTGTCAACACACGTCTTAAAGTCCTATGAATCTTATAGTTTATTATAGCATACTTGATCTTTTCTAAATTGATTTTTGTATGCCAATATTTTGGTGAAAACAAAATATTAGGACTGCGTTTAATTGGAACTACTTGACCTAATGGATCATTATATTGAACAGATTAGACCCGAGTGAAGTGGGAGCTGATATTGATCGATCTTCTTTGAAGCTAGAGGCAACGGTGGTTGCTCCTTTAAAAAGGTATTTGCCAATTAAACTCTCATGCAACCATATTTATTTTTTATTTTTCATTGATTGGCCTGAATCTTTTTAACTTTTCACAACCAATGCATGCCTGTTTTCCTTTGAAGACAGTTTCTATGTCGCTCTTTTATGTAACATTGAACTTGGAAAGTGATTTCTTTTTCTGTTTCAATACTGTAGCTAGTCAAGCAAGAATTGGGTCACAGAGACCCTTATCCTTGACCACTGTTTAGGTCTTCCACTAGGCCTTAATTAAAATATGTATTGGTGCTAAGAGACAGGTCTGATTATTTAACCCTCAAATGCATGACTAGGCTTTGTACTTTTGATTGGTGGGGCTCATTTAAAGGTATCAAGGACTTAAAAGGCGTAGATATGTGCAACATCAATTCTCACATGCATTATAGTTTGATTCATTCTATGAATATGCTCTCTTCTGCCCAACATTCAATTCTAGCACATATCTCCTTTGGGATTAGAACCCTCTTGGTACACACAGGATACTCCTTGCACTGTCATATTAGCAGAACAGCAACACAAGAAAACACAAGACTCACGACCTGAACCTGTTAAAAATAATGAGATACTCTGTAGCAAAGAAACAAGAGAAGACCATTTTAATGTTGGGGACAAAATTGCTAGTTTGTGGAAGAGTTAACAATTTGTTAAATCTTTCCAATGTGACAGGAAACCCCAGAAAAAAAAAATAACCATTGAAAAAAGTGAAGGAAACTATTCAAAGAACTTGTCCATATATGATCAATTTGAGAAACCCACTAATCCTCTGTTCATGTTATTATTATTATTTTTAATTGTTATCGATAAGAGGACATCAGCAAGCTTTAGCAGGCCGAGGTCAACCAGATAAACATTTACTGAATACATGTTATCTATGCTTGGGTCACTGTTAGTTGCCAATGGTTTCCTTGTTTTAATTATAACTTCTCATCTTGCTCTTAATTTAATCTCTATGTTGGAAGGTTTGGATGAAGAAGACTGTTTTCGCAGTGGAGCTTGAAGGTTTGGAGATGGATTTCAAAGCGTCACATCATGGTTGTGAATAGTTTTTTTTTTCTCTTCTTTTCGATAAGGTTTGTAGATGAATTTTGAACCATCAAATGTCATGAGATAGGGTTGTAATGGAAAGTGCAAGTTTCAAATTAACATTTTTTTTAATTTACAAATTAAATTTTTTTTATTTTTATTTAGCTTAATTCGGTTTGATTTGGGGGGCTGCAAAGAGAGGAGAGAGAAGAGAGGGGGTGGGGTGGTTGGAGTGGTACAGGTGTGGGGGTACAAATTTGATTTGGGGGGCTGCAAAGAGAGGGGGGTGGGGGTGGTACAGGTGTGGGGGTACTAATTTGGGGGGCTGTGAAGAGAGGAGAGAGAAGGGGGTGCGTGGTACAGGTGTGTTTTGTTGGGGGGGGGGGGGGGGGGGGACCGGGGACAGGTACGGGTATGTAGGGGGGTGGGGTACGGGTACGTAGGGGAGGTTTTGAAAAAATTAAAAGAAATGGGGTGAATGCAGGGCCGATTTTGGGTTTTAAAAAAATATGGGTTTTAAAAAAATATGGGCTGAAAGATTTAGTGACAAACCAATCAACGGCGGACAGGCGTCGTTGGGTTGGGGTTTTAGTGGCGGACTTTTGAGTTTTAGCGGCGGTCTTGGTCTGCCGCTAAAACCCTTATATTTTGTAGTGAAAATTTCATTAATTAACACTACAAAAATGAGGAGAATTAGCGGCGCCTTTCAGCGACGGTAAGCTAAATCCCGCCGCTAAAAGTACTATTACTGGCGGTAAAGGCACATCCCGCCCCTAAAAATTAATCTACCATTTTTTTTCGCGCGAAAATTCTATGGCACAAATTTTTTGAGCGCGAAATAGCCTTTAGCGGCGGTACCTACCGCCGCTATATCAAGTTTTACCGGCGGTAACATATCCACCGCCGACAACAAGTTGGCGGGAAGCTCCGGCCAAAAAAAATTATTACCGGTGGTACTTGTCCATCGGTAATAACACTTTTAGTGGCGGTAAGCACATTACCGCCCCTAAAAGTGGACTTTCAGAGGCGGTGTGACTTTCCTGCCCCTAAAAGCCATATATTAAAAAACGAAAAATTACTTTTAGCGGCGTTACACTCATTATCGCCCCTAAAATGGACTTTTAGGGGCCGTAAACCCATTATTGCCCCTAAAAGGTATTTATTAAAAACGAAAAATTACTTTTACCGGCATCAAGCTTGTTACCGCCCCTAAAAGTCCATTTCTTAAAAAAATGAAAATGACTTTTATGGGCGGTAATCGACTACCTGCCCCTAAAAGCGGACTTTTAGGGGCCGTAAACCTATTACTGCCCGTAAAAGCCATTTATTAAAAAACGAAAATTACTTTTAGCGGCGGTAAGCTTTTTACCGTCCCTAAAAGGGACTTTATGGCTGTAAGGCCATTACCGCACTTAAAAAATTTGTTTAAGGGAACAGATGTGAAATTTTTATCGGTGGTTTTAAATTTTTACTGGCAGTTTTTAAAACCGCCGGTAATAACCCGATAACACACTATTTACCGGCGGTTAAACCGCCGGTAAAGCACGTATTCATTTTTTTTTTAAAAAACGCAACTACTACTGGAAGGAAAAAAAATTAAGAGAGAGAAATCGACTTTTAGGGGCTGGAATCTACCGCCGGTAAAACAAAAAGCGGGAATTTTCCCGCGTTCCAAATAAAATGAATTTTGGTTTGACTTTTAGGGGCGGGAAGCTACCGTCGGTAAAAGCAAAAGTGGGAATTTTCAAATTTTATTCGACTTGTAGCAGCAGTAAGCTTGTTACTGCCCCTAAAAGTCTCTTCTATAAATACGAACCGTACCTCTTCTTCTTCAACTTGTCTCTTTCTTCTTGCAATCCAACTATAGGTATGCATTTCTTTTTACCCATCATTTATATCTTCTTTTCTTTTTTGAAAATTTACTCTCTCACTAACATGTTGGTCTTTCTCTCTCTACAGATTTCTTACAAGGTCTCACTCTCTCTCTTTCTCTTTCTCTCTCTCTATCTCTCTTTCTCTTTCTCACTCTCTCTCTATCCCTATCTCCTCTCTCTCTATCTCTCTTTTTCTCTCTCTCTCTCTCTATCTCTCTTTCTCTCTCTCTATCTCTATCTCTCTTTCTCACACTCTCTCTATCCCTATCTCCTCTCTCTCTATCTCTCTTTCTCTTTCTCTCTCTCTCTAAATATCTCTGCTGCCGAACGACGGCAGCAAATTTTTTTTATTTTTTTAATATAGTTTTTAGCGGCGGTAATGCCTGCCGGTAAAGGTCATTAATTTATTTTTTATTTACTTTTTAGCGGCGGTAATTAGCGCCGGTAAAAGTCATTAATTAATTTTTTAATTTTTTAAATGTGACTTTTAGCGGCGGTAATTACCGTCGGTAAAAGTTGTTAATTTATTTTTTTATTTTTTAAATTGTTATTTTTAGCGGCGGTAATTACCGCCGCTAAAAGTCATTATATGGTTTTTTTATTTTTTAATATTTTTTTTACCGGCAGTATTGTTTCGATGATAATGACCTAGAAATAGCGGTGGT
Source organism: Buxus sempervirens (assembly GCA_947561395.2). Taxonomy (NCBI): domain Eukaryota; kingdom Viridiplantae; phylum Streptophyta; class Magnoliopsida; order Buxales; family Buxaceae; genus Buxus; species Buxus sempervirens. Next base: position 32,168,642 of record OX387184.1, on the reverse strand, counting down.
AAGAAAATTACCGCCGCTAAAACCTTTACTGTCAGCATTGTTTGGGGCGGGAGTCCTTACCGCTGATAATAGTATTACCGGCGGTACTTGTAACTTGGTTTTTTGTAGTGTAAGTAGCATCAACCGTTGCAATCTCAAAATTCCAAAATTCGTAATAACTTAAACGACCGTTGCATCTCATAAACAATTGCAATCTCAAAATTCCATTAGGCAGTAGCAACCTCAAAAGTCCAATAGCCCACGGTAACCTCAAAAGTGTTCATTAAGTAATGACAAACTCAAAAATCCGTTTTAATGGCAACTTGAAAGTCCATGAAACCCCATTAGGCAGCAAAAATAAGTTTTGGAGCTCAAAAGACTTTGGTAGGATTTTCTAAAAGAATCTCAAAAATAAAGTATTAGGTTTTCAAAAAAATCTAAGTTTTGGACTTCAAAAGGATTGCAGATTTTCCAAAAGTATTAAGAATTTCATATAAAAGGAAAAAGAAAAACTCCAAGCTTCAATGAAAGAATTGCAGTAGCAGCATGAAGCAGTAATTTTATATCTCACAACCTTTACAACAAACAAACAATGGTCTCAGGGTGGGGCCTGGGGGTGTGCTCCCTCCAAGGTCTCAGGTTCAAAACCTCTTAGGTGTTATAAATTCTTTGGGGCTACCTGCATAAGGTCTATGGGCATTAGACTTAACCGGATCATGTGGGTTGAAAGGTCTTACATGGGCCCTCAGGGATTAGTCGGTTGAGTGTAAGCGGGCCCAGGATACCCTGAGTTCCATAAAAAAAAGGTTCCATATGCCCCGTGCTGTCAATTTCATGATAAACGTGCGTTGGTGTTGCCTTATGGGTAGATTAAATTCGGCTTCTAGCACCGTTTGAGATCACTCCTCAATAAATAAAAAAATTAAGTTCATTGTGATTGTACTTTTTCGATTAATGAGACTTAATTATAGAATAGGGAAACCATAGAAAGAACTTTCACAACCATAGGTTTGTGTTCTTAGGTGGATAGATTAGTTAAAATATGAAAAACCTCTAAAACCTCATATTCTGCCATTTACAGCACACATGGGTATGACGAGACCGTTTCATCTGGTGCCACTCACTGGTGCTAGCATCAAATGTGCAGATGGATGCTGTTTCAATAGGGGGCCCACATCCCAAAACACATCCTACCTGATGGTTTCATGGTACCATCGGATTCTAGCACTAGAGGAAATGTATTTGGGGTATAACGTATGGCATGTGTATACAAAATTTTTTCGTTAGAAATCAAATGGTTCAGATGTGTAAGATACAAATAAAATTTGTATTTTTATTCATAAAAAAAAGTGTGGTACAGATCTCTACGATTCCTTTGATTCTTTTCTTCAAAAATCTTTGATTTGAGGGCTAGAATAGCTTGTTCTCAAATTGGTTGTAAGCACCTCATTTTTGCGCTCCCCGAAAAACAAAAATGCAAACCCTGGACAGAAAGTCAAACCCTAAGGGGTGAAAAGTTGACTTTTTTGATCAAATGAAATTGGCCACCTTGCTTTATCTCATTGGATAGAGAATCTCGACACGATTCCAACGCAACTGAGTTTGCAGGAATCGAGGTCCGGATGAAGGTTCTGCGGGCGGTCAAACTTAAGGAAAAGCCAAGAGTTGACTTTTCCTCGAATTCCGTGCCAAGTACCTTGCTTTATACCATTGGATAGAGAATCTCGACACGGTTCCAACGCAACTGAGTTTGCAGGAATCGGGGTCCGGATGAAGGTTCTGCGGGCGGTCAAACTTGAGCAGAGCCAAAAGTTGACTTTCTGCTAAAATCCGATCCAGAGGCCTACCCCTAGGTCATGGGATGAAGGGCTCCGATATGATTCTAATGAAACTAAGTTTGCCCAGATCGGAGTCCGGATGAAGGAAATATGAGCTGACGAAATTCCCGGGCAGCAAAACCGGCAACCTGCACACGTGGCAAAAAGCTGCACACGTGGCGAGTTGCGCAGGAAAATATCTCAGGGATTAAATCCGTAAATATCCGAACATTCGAAATATCCCAGGGACTAAATCTGTAAAAATCCGAGAATATCGGATTTTACCAAAAATTGTCGGGGACTAAATCTGAATTTTAAAGATTTTTACGTCCGGCGAGCGGCGGCATTAAATGATTTTCATCATTATGCCGCTCGCGCGGACGTGGCGAGCGGGTTTCCGCCCACCTTGAGCTGGGCGCCAAGGTGGGTGGCACCTTTTTTTTTCTTGGTCTATATAACCCGCGCGACTTCTCGCGCAGGGGGTTGGAAAAATTTGGGAAAAAAAAACTAAGTGTTCGGAGATTTTTTCTGGATTTTTGAGGGTGCGAAGGGTTTCGGTTGTCCTCTTCTTCCCTCACCCGAAGCTCCCCTCTCTCTTCACCCCTGCTTGCTTCCCAAAAAACCCCAAGTGCATCACCCCCTTTGGTTCTGCTCCATTTCCACCCAAGCAAGTGGAAGCTTGCTACTGTTGGTGCGGTAAAGAGGAGGCTCCGGCCACTGTCCGACTTCGAGGAGGCTCCCCCACTCAGCTCCAGAACTCAAGAACCACCAGGTAAACATCCCTGTTACATTGGGTTATACATATATGAGTATGCATGTTTTCTTTAGTAAGCCGGTCTTATTCAGTGGTATGAATCCACTGCCATGAAAGCTTGCTGTGTTTTTTTTCTGTTCACTTCCATCCGATAAATACCACCCAGCAAGGACGAGGAAGATGCATGTGCTATTCACGTCGAGAAGGGAGCATGTTCCCCAAGTGCCCGCCATCTAATGTACCCCTGTAAACCCCCCCTCCTCCTTCCCTTCTTCGGGTATTAGGGTGCATGTTCGAGGTCCAGTCGGGTGGAGGAAAGTGCATATAATGTCTGCATGTGGTTTTTTTGTTGTTTTTACGTGGCTGGACTTGCAAACATGCTGTTTTCTACTTGTGCACCCTTGAGCATGCTCCCATCACCCCCCCCCCCCCTTTTTAAGCTATTTATGAGTCTGTACCTGTTGTTTTTTTTTATCAGGTTTGTTTTTTTCCTTTTGAGAGATTTTGGGTTGTGGGATGAAGCATCAATCATGCTTAGACTAGTTTCAATGCAAGTCTAAGTGACTTCTGGGGAGTGGTCGAAGCCCGGGGAGGTGTCCTGGGCAAGTTATTCGTGAAGTATTTTGAATGCATGTTTGCATTGTGAGTTTTCTGGGTTTCAAAACTCGAAATAAAATGTGTTTAGATTAAATCCAAAATTAGTTGGGAGGTGTTCTGGGCATGTTGGGAGGCCAGTGGAGCAGTTACAGACCAAAAAAAATCGGCCAGAGTTGGAGATTTCAAAAAAACAGAGAGTAGTGAGCTGCCGCCCACCTGGCGCTCACCTAGGAGGTGGGCGCCCCTTTCACCTCACTTCCCGCCGAGCTGGCGCCCACCTGGCGCTCAGCTCGCGCCCACCTAAAACCAAGCGAAATTCTGGCGCTCTTCTCGCGCCCATCTCGCGCTCACCTCCCACCCAGCTCGCGCTCACCTGGTATCGGGTGAGCGCTAGGTCAAATTTTCGCCCGGATTCTGGCGCCCACCTGGCGCTCACCTCAGGAGGTGAGCGCCAGGTCCAAAACAGGCCGAATTGTTATTTTTTTTGAAAATTCCAAAAATGAGCCGGTTTCTTTTCTGACAGAGTGTCCATCTTGTGGTTTTTTTTGTAATTATTGCTAGATGTGAATGCCATTTCCGAACCGAATAAACCAATAGGGTTTCCGGGTCACCCCGAAACCCCATGTGGGACTTGGACCCTCGGTCCAACTTGACTTCCAGTGGGCCTTCCAACGGGGCCCACCCAGCCCAATAAACACCAAAGCATGCCATTAAATAATTTAAGTAAAATGAACAATTTGAACCGGGCGGGCCAAACCCAATGCGGCCCACCCGAGCCTTGTTATGTAAAATTGATGCATGAATTGCGTGGTTTGGCCGAGACCAAGGGCAAGGGCCTACCGGGCCCGCCAAAGCCCACCAACCGAACCAAGGAAGGGTGCAAACCCTAATTTCTGGTAACTTGGGCTTACAAGCCCAGATTTGGACTACGGGTCCCAAGCCCAGTGTCCAGCTCACTTTGGCAGATTAAAAAGATAAATCTAATAAAAATACTTGGCCACCATGTGGGCTCACCTTAGGGGCCCACAAAACCAGTCCGGCCCACTTGCGCATGAAAAACACTTAATTTTCAAAGCTTAACTTAAAGTAAAATCAATGCACCAACCAAAGCCCAAAGGACCTCCCAGGCTAGACTGAGGTCCACAAGGGTACACGGGCTTCACTAAGCCCACCAAGGATACCGTGGGCCTTCCAACAGGGCCCACCCAACCAAGCCTAGATCACCTAATTAAACAAAGATAAAAGCAATTAAAGGGACCCACACCACTCAGGTGGTCCCGCCCGACTTAACCAAACTGCATATCAGATTAGGAATCGGGTGAGACCAATGGAAGCTGACTCAAACCAGGGAACCCACGGGACCCGTCATCTGACGGGGTGGACCGGGGTGTCTACGGACTTCCCCGAACCACAACCGAGAACAGACTTAGAATCTCAAGCCGTAGACCAAAAAGCCCTAATAGGCAAAGATTAGGCACCCAGGTGTCCGCCTGCACCCCATCAGGCGGTGGCGACTCCGAATTACCCCGTGCCGCGTTTCCCACGCGCGCACATTGGTCTTTGGTCTTCCTCAACTAACTAGATGAAATACGAAGGAGATCACAGATCTAACGGATATTACGTACAGATATGTGTTGGACTTGGTGAAAATTCCTTGGCTTGATCTTCGGCTTGCAAGCTTGTTGAAGATTTTGAAAAACTTCAATTTTTGTTGTGGATCTCCAAGCTGTAGAGCGTTCAGAAATGGGGTGTCTAAATCTTCTGATCTTGAATGCAGTATTTGGTCTTCAAGTCTTCAGTTCTTCGAGGCTCTTGTCGGATTTTCAGAGCAACATCACTTCAATTCTTCAGAGATTTAGGTCTTTTCAGAATAGCAAGTATTCAATTCTTCAAGGCTTGAGTCTTCAAGGCAGCAAGGTTTCATTTCTTCTTCTATAGACTTCTCATGTCTTTAGAATGGAGAGACGACTATGCAATTTATAGATGTGGGGAGGATAGAGTTCTCCAAATCTAAAACTGTTTACACCCTATACGAACCAACGAATAAGAGAAGAGCACGTGGCACCTATATGGCTTACTTAGGCCATGGCATCAACACATGTAGGCTTTGTACAATTGGATAGGCCACGTCAGCATATGCATAAACCAAGAGTACAGTTAAAGCCACGCATGCCAATACGACAAACCACATTCACAACTATCAGAAGATAGTGCCACCGGTCGTTTGAGAGTAACCTATTTAAAATCGTTGCCGGGCGGTTATCTTTCTGGAGCAGAAGACTGAAGACAGCCAACCACCATGAAGATTGTGCAAGAGTAGGACGTTGAGCAACCATCAAGGATCGGCTATAAAAGACACAACTTCGAAGAACTCAATGACACAATCCATCCAACCGCAACCGGTTATAATATTATTTTGATCATCCGTGATCTTTATCCCCTCTCCTACACTATAGTCAGAAGGATAAATTAGGACTTCTCTCACTGTTTCTAGTCACAGTGACATCTTAAACCCCTCTTTACTCCGATTAACACCAGAATCCTGCCACTGGAGGGTAAGTTGAGGCCGCCCCTGACTCGCAGTTCTGTGTCCACAGAATCCCGAGCAGCCGGTCCCGAGACTCACTCTGATCAAGCCAGGTGACGTGTGTATTTTCGGGTAAGCAGCAATCCAAGGTGAACCCCCTGAATTGGCTTTGCTAGCAGCCCCCTTCGTCCTGCGCTTATACCCGATTACGGCTATAAGACCAGGACAGGCCGGTCCTGCAAGCCCTGTCAGTTTTCTTTTTACTTTTTGTTTCCATTTTGAGGATTATCTGTTGTCGCTTTCGGCCCGTCGGCCGATTTTATAATAAAGGATTTGTGTGCCATTAGTTGCTTTCGCTTTCAAACACTTACAAGAATCCAAACGAAGACCAAACCCCTAGTCTTCATATCATCGCCTGACCGATTTTATTACAGGTGACTTGCAGTACGACTGAACCGATCTCGGTTTAGATTCAGAACAGGTGCCCAGGGTCAGGGCTCGACCCGAAATCATTGTATCAAACGATACTGGCACGCCCGCGTAGAGACACATCATGAACACCACCACGTGTCCACACCGGCCCAATTTCGGAGCAACATCCCTTTTTGGCACGCCCGGTTGGACCATTAGTCTTTGAAAGAGCACTAATGGCGGCAAGAAGAAGTACTCGGCATGCTGAAAATGCAACGCCCGAAGAACCTGCCGAATCTCAAGTAAATCCTCTTTATGCTTCAGAAGTCCCGGAAGAAGGACCTTCAAGTTCTCAGCCGGATCTTAATGAACGACTTATCCAGGCTATACAAGGTCTTAGCCAGCAAATGGCAGGCTTTGGTCAGGGTATTAACAAAATTTCTTCTGATAATGGTAGAATCCTAGCGGTTTTACAGGAAGGTTTCTCCACAATGGCAAGACCGGCTATGATGGCCGAGCGAGCCGAAACATCGGCTGCTGGTTCGAATGCTCATGAAAGGATAAACATCCCGGAGCAACCACCACCCATGAACTTGGGCGGAAATGGACGAAATGAACCGGCCAACACCACTGCTTTTAGGGGAGAAATACCCCCTGGTATCCCAATTCCTCCTAATGTGCCTCCGATCGAGGTACGCCCAGTGGGGCAAAGGGAAGCACAGGAAAACCATAGAGAAGATATTGGGATAAGAAATATGGCCATAAACCGTAATTACGTTCAAAATGTAATCCAAGAGATGATCGGAGATCAATATCATCGACAAATGACTAGGCCAATTTATCGAAAACCTTACCCGGGCTGGATTGACCAGCAATTTGAATTTCCTAGGGGATACAAGAATCCTGAATTCACTTTGTTTTCAGGAGAAGGTCAACAGTCTACCATTGAACACATTGGCTGATTTACGGTTCAATGTGGAGAGGCGTCCAGTAATGATTTCCTCAGACTCAGATTATTTGGAAATTCATTGACCGGACAAGCCTTTACGTGGTACATTACATTACCGGCCAATTCTGTTACAAAATGGGCAAAGATGGAAGAGAAATTCCACTCCCAATTTTATCGAACGGAACCCGAAGTAACCATGGTTGATCTTGCTCGGTTAAGACAACAACCAGGGGAATCGGCCGATAAGTACATCGCTCGCTTTAAATATATGAAAAACAAATGCCGAATTCTTTTACCAGAATCGGAATTTGCAAATTTGGCCTTAAATGGACTACACTTTGAACTTCGAAAGAAATTCGAAGGTGAACAGTTTGAAGACTTATTCGAGTTGTCGGCCATAGCAGCCAAATATGAATGGCTGTTACAGGAAGACAACGAAAAGAAAGCCTCATCTTACGAGTCTTATTACAGGGACCCGAACTTTGAATACGGAGTCGTAGAAGTCGTAGGAAAACAATCAAATACCTGCCCGATTCTTATCCGGAAAACCAAGGATACAGAAGCGACAAAAGAGACAAATACTTTTAGCCGAAATTATTCCTTTTACATAAATAAGACGGCCGAAATATTTGAATACCTTCTAAAGTAGGGATTCTTCAGGCTAACCAAAGACCATCCTTTTATCCTGGCCAATGTAATGGCCAAGGGTAAAGCTTGTAAATGGCACGGAGTGAAAAATCACGAAACTAACGAATGTACTGTGCTTCGCAATGTGATACAGGAGAATATTGATAAAGAACTCCTGAAGTTTGCGGAGGCAGACAAAGGAAAGATGCAGGTTGACACACAACCATTCCCTAAAGAGGTATCAACGAATATGGTCACCATTGGCTTGCCGAAACGCACTCCAGCAGTTAAAGTCGACTTGGATGGATCCTCGTCGGAAAAATGGGGGAAAAGAACGCAACTAGTTCAGAACCAGGTGAACTTGCGACCAAGAAACTATTGGAGGTATCCACCCACACAAGGACGATCATGGCGTCAAGAAAGGAGAGGTGAAATCTGGGGTGAATGGTGGCATAAGTCCAGGCGCGAACCCAGGATGGAAGAGAATAGAAAGCGAGATCCTAACGAGATGATAACAAAGAAATTGGCTTCGGCGTCTTCTGAATTATCTTCCAATCAAGTTGCAACCAGAAAGCGACCGGAAACGGTTGCTAAATCCTCAGAGGATTCTTCCTTTAATGAGAATGCATCATGCAAGATTCCGGAGAATGCATCATGCAAGATAAGAAAAGGTAGGGAAATTGCAACAGGATCAGGAATGGCTGGGAAACGGCGAGATGATGATAAACTCGGCCAAATTCATCAATGAACAAGATTATGAAAGGATATAAGATCGGGATGAGATTACTCTCGCCGATCTGCAAGCAGCACCAGCCAAGCTAGAAGACCTGAAGGTAGACACCCAAGATCCATTAGAAGAAATCAACCTAGGGACAGAAGCGGAACGAAAGCCTGTTTTCATAAGCAAGTTACTACCACCTTCGGTCAGACAAGAAATGAAACAATTGTTGGCCGAATATTCGGACTGTTTTGCCTGGACTTACCAAGAGATGCCAGGGTTGGATCGAAAAATGGTAGAACACAGGCTCCCTATCAAGCCAGAATTTAGACCATTCAGACAGCCTTCAAGGAGGATGGGTGACGATGTGATATGTAAAGTAAAGGTTGAAATAGAATGGCTTTTATCAGCCGGGTTCATTAGGCCAATACAGTATGCCGATTGGCTTTCAAACGTTGGGCTTGTAATCAAGAAGAATGGTTAAATTAGGGTATGTATTGACTTCCGCAATCTGAATTCTGCAACACCCAAGGATGAATATCCAATGCCGATCGCTGATCTTCTAGTTGATAACGCATTACGGCATAAGTTTTTGTCATTTATAGACGGCCACTCCGGTTATAATCAAATTTTTATTGCCGAAGATGATGTAACTAAAACGGCATTTCGTTGTCCTGGAGCATTAGGAACTTACTGTTGGGTAGTTATGCCCTTCGGGTTGAAAAATGCTGGTGCAACGTATCAAAGGGCAATAAATCTTATCTTCCATGATATGATCGATCAAATACTTGAGGTATATATTGACGATGTGGTAATAAAATCTCAGACCGAAACGGACCATTTGCAACATTTAAAGCGGGTTTTTGAGCGACTTCGAAAGTACAATTTGAAAATGAACCCATTAAAATGTGCTTTTGGTGTATCAGCCGGAAATTTCCTAGGCTTTCTCGTGCACCAAAGAGAAATAAAGGTTGACAAAAATAAGGCAAAGTCGGTCATAGAAGCCAAACCACCGGTCAATAAGAAACAGCTACAAAGATTGCTCGGCCAAGTGAATTTCTTAAGGAGATTCATTTCAAACCTGGCCGGAAAGATCAGGGTTCTATCTCCATTACTAAAGATCAAAGATACTGAAGAATTTATTTGGAATGAGGAACACCAAGCCGCTTTTGAAAGCATTAAGCAATATTTGGCAACGCCACCGGTTTTAGTGCCACCTTCAAAAGAACGGCCACTAAAGCTTTACATAGCGGCTGCGAACGATTCAATTGGAGTCTTACTGGTGCAAGAGAACGAATAGGGGTTTGAGCAGGCCATTTATTATCTTAGCAGATTTCTTACTCCGGTAGAAGAAAGGTACACTAATCTGGAGAAGTTGTGTCTCACACTTTACTATGCGGCTACCAAATTGCGACATTATCTCCTTTCGGCCAGAGAGATTTTTGTCATAGCAGCCACTAACGTGGTTAAGTATATGCTCACTCGACCCATGGTGAGTGGCAGACTCGGGAAATGGATGCTAACCGTGATGGAGTTTGACTTCAAATACGTACCACAAAAAGTGGTAAAAGGGCAAGCGTTGGCCGATTTCTTGGCCGATCATCCATCTAGTGTACAAGAGAAAGAACTTGATATCCCAGTGTTTCATGCGAGTTTTTGTTATGCTGAATTCCAACCATGGACACTGGAATTTGATGGTTCAAAAACAGAATTCGCTTCTGGGATCGGAGTAGTAATAACTTCACCAACCGGCGATAAGCATGAACATGCATTTCAGCTCGAAGAATTGTCGACGAATAATCAAGCAGAGTTTGAAGCTACGATCATAGGGTTGGAAATTCTATGGGAAATGGGTGCTCAAGCGGTTAATATTGTTGGGGATTCCCAGCTGGTTTTGAAGCAAATGGAGGGCATATATAATTGCAATAGTGAGTCGTTAGTACTCTTGCTCCGGAGGGCGAGATTCTTGGCCCAGCAGTTCAATAGAATTGAATTTTAACATCGGCTAAGGAAGGAAAATTACCAAGCTAATGAATTGGCCCAGTTGGCGTCTGGACTCAGGCTACGCGATCCAATTAGAACAGTGATCGTACAATCTCTCCCCAATTCCGCAAAAAAGACCATTTTTGGTGGATTCACTGGCATGTTGTAATCAGACAATACGACAAGATTGGAGAGGTGAAATCTAGGGATATCTTAAAGATCCTACTATAAAGACTAGCAAATCAACCAAAAGAAGAGTCGCCAACTATTTCATTCTGGGCAGCGAGCTATACAAAAAGAGTATTGATGACATCCCACTTAGATGTGTCAACCCTACAGAAGCCATGTTAGTAATGGCCGAAGTACATGAAGGGGTCTGTGGCGCACACCAAGCTGGAATCAAAATGCGATGGTTATTACGTCGGCATGGTTATTACTGGCCTTCAATCTTGAAAGATTGCCAAACATTTGCCACCGGGTGTCAAGAATGTCAAAAACATAGACCAGTTCAAAGGGTACCAGCATTCGAGTTACAACCAATAGTCAAACCATGGCCCTTCAGAGGATGGGCAATGGATTTAATTGGAAAGGTGTATCCTCCTTCATCTGGGCTACATAATTTCATCATAGTAGCTACCGATTACTTCACCAAATGGGTGGAAGCCAAACCTTTGAAAAAGGTGGAACAATCGGATGTGATCGAGTTTATCAGGGAACAGATAATTCACAAATACGGCATCCCAAAAACCATTACGACCGATTCCGGCACCGTTTTTGTGGGACAGGAAATGATTGAATTTGCCAAAACATATGGCATAAGAATGATTCAATCGACACCTTATTACGCATAGGCAAATGGACAGGCTGAAGCAACCAATAAGGTGTTGAAGAATATTCTGAGAAAGATGATTGAAGATAAGCCAAGAAGTTGGCATAAACTTCTATCTGAAGCATTGTGGGTGTATCGTACGTCTTACAAGACGTCAATTGGAACTACCCCTTTTGCCTTAACCTTCGGCCATGAGGCAGTTATTCCAGTAGAGATCACGGTCAAATCTTTGAGGGTGGCTATTCAAAATAATTTCACTCCCAAGGATTACACGGAAGCAATGTTAGTTGAGCTAGAAGACTTGGGAGAAATGAGGAGGCTAGCCCTAGACCGACAGACAGCGCTTAAACAAAGAATTGCTAGATCATATAACCGCCGAGTGAAACACAAGTCATTTGTTCAAGGAGACCTAGTGTGGAAGACCCTTCTGCCAATAGGGAAAAATGACTCCTTATACAGAAAGTGGTCACCTACATGGGAAGGACCATTGCAAGTCAGCAAAGTATTGCCCGGGGGGCATACCATATACAGTCATTAGATGGCCAAGAAAAGAAGATTATCAACGGCCAGTTTTTGAAACGGTATTTTCCCACTCTATGGGAAAGCCGCGAAATCGATAACCAACCTAAGGAAAATCAGGAATAAAATAAATACCTACTGCTCGGTACCCGCAACGCCAAATAAATGGCATTGTCAAATTAAAGCGCTGACAATATACGGTGCAGATTAGACTGAAATATAAGATCTCTTCGAGATCCGCTCAAACCCATTGATCTTCCTATAAACGTTTGGTCTATAAATACTAAAGGTGATGTTCGCCATTCTTTCAAGAAAAGGAAGTTGAGTAGCATGAAGGAAAAGAAATGGCGAATGATCAAAGGCCGACTACGGACTAAGGAGATGATCGAAGAAGAAGAAGTCGACAAAGCCGATTACTTCATAGGAATGGGCGGAATTGGAAAAGGCGGCTCTACTCTCGCTGACCCCATCACGATAGGTCTTCTCCCACCTAGGTCTGTGTAGAGACGAGACTTCTCTTCTCCGACCAACATTTATGTCGGTCGGAGTATTCACCATTCCTCCCTCTTTTCTCTTGTCCCTTTGATTAAACTGCCCCTCGCTCACGCCATCCATATTGGCGTGTGGAGCAATTTCAGGGACATACCGGCCCCGGATGAATTATCTGGCCCCGGCTGAAATATCTGGCCTTGGTTGTATGAAAGAGCCAAAAGAGCTTGACTTTGGTTGTATGAAAGATCAATGTTGAAATAAATACATTTTTATTGTTCTTGTTTCAAGTTTTAGTCTTTCTGTAGCGAGCAGTTGATATGAAATAAAATGAGTATGTTATTCATCTAAAATTATGCAAGAAACTACCATTTAAATAAAGAAGCCGAGAAACCGGCTAAATAATAAGTTTAAAATGCCAACCACATGGCATTATCACCGAAACGTTAATACCGAACAAACGGTATATTGTTTAAAGATCTTACCCTTCAAACCAAGACTTAAATCGGGCGTGATCATACTTCGCCCGCTCCAACACGAACTGCATCTTAGCTCGGCGTATCTCTACCTCACTTTCATCTCTCATGTGCTCCTCCAAGCGATGACGGCTTGACTCGATCAGCATCCACTGAGCCTTAATAGTCTTTAAGACGTTGTTCCTCAGATTGGAGCCAAGATAATTCGGCCGGAGCAGCCGCCGATAGACTACCAACAATAGAGCCTTGATCGAGGGTATTGGCACGTTGAGTCCGCCTCAAATCTTCAAGCTGATGATGATGACGGAATACTTCACGAATTTCTCGGCGAAAGTTGGAACATCGCACATTGACAACGAAGAAAATACATGGCTTCCCTTAGCTGCGGCACAGCGACATAAAATCCGAACATAGACAACAGCCGACCTTCGACCGCAGGATCCCTATGAGAATTCATCCCCATAGCTTGACCTATCAACAATTGGATTTCAGCCAGTTCACCATCAGAAAGATCTTCAGGTCGACGAAAAACCAAAGAACGGAGTTCATCCCAGTTGTCAAAACCCGAAAGAAACACTGGACGAAGATCATTAAATTCTAGGGATGTGAGACAACGGTCTACCGCCGTGAAACATGATCTGACGAATCTAAAACAGGTGCCAGGGAGAGCTCTAAAATTGTCCTCATCGACCACAGGGATTTTTGGATCAGAAGGTTATTCATCAGGAGATGAATCCGATGAAGCAGTACCAGGGAGAGTAGACGGACCAACTTCATCAAGGCCAGGACAAGAAATAGGAAGAGCCTGCCTAGACGCGCTAGGCAATGGATCGGCCGGGGAGATTATAGGGTCCATTGAAGGACGTAATGGAGGGGTAAGATAACGGAATGCAAGGGGAGGAGTCGACATAGGAGACGATCGACCACTACTTCCAGAACCAACAGGAGGCCTATGCTGAGGGCGAGATAAATCAATATCTTCCTCCTCTTCCGAAGAATCATCAACCACAGTGATATGTTCATCCGGGTGTGTAGACACCCCAAATTGCACTGTCAAAATGATCAATAATCATCAAAAATCATTATCTCCTTGAAAGCCAGCACAAAAATTGAAGAAAATAAGTTTTTACCTGTATCCGGCAACTCAGGCCGGATACAAGTACTCCTCTTTGTATCCGGTACAAAATACCGGATACAAGAAAGCTTTAGCGTATCCGGTATTCTATGCCGGATACCTTAAGGTCCTTGTGTATCCGGCCTGATATACCGGATACATAAGTTTTGCTCAAAATTAGGGTTTTCTGAGAGCTTTTCACTTTTACCATTATATCCCTCATTAAATGAGGGGAAATCTCGGAAATAGCCTTAGGGTTAAGGTTGGTGGGCTATAGACATTATGTTGTGTCTACCATTCTCACCAACCCTAACCCTAGCCTTTGCCTATAAATAGGAGGCTCCTCCTTAAGCAAATGGCCATTAACTCTTGCCTTGAATTCTCACCAAGAAGAGCTCCAAGAGAAGAGGGAAACCGCTGCGGAAGTGCTTCCAGAATCCAGGTAAGCCTCAAACCTCTTTTAAATTTTGTTTTTACATTCCTAGATCTAGATCTCTTCTTCTACCTTTCTGTAGAGTAAGGCCTTTTTGTGTGTATGAAAATCCTTCCCCGGCTCAAAGTATCTCAAGACTCTCCCTAGCCGTAAAACGTGAAGGCGGGATCTAGGAGAAACGAGACTGGGGATTGACCCTAGTGCTAGAACCTATGTAGCATAAAGCCTTTTTGAATGATTGAAAACCGTTTCATATTTAAAGTACCCCATGATTATCTTGAAGAACCGTGTTTAACGGGGAAAGAGAACAAAGGGAAACGATAATGGAACGGAACCCTAGGTTGTTTTAGAACCTTATTTTGATGAATATGTATGCATGCTATATTTTTATATTGATCTTGTATGATTGTTCACACTTGCACATACATAGCACTATTTTGGCGGGATAGGCTCACATTTGGGGATTTATTACATTCATTGTGATAAATCACAAATAAATGGCCTCAATCAATTCCGGAATGTTTTTAAATGATTTTTAAAGGTTTTGTGTTCATTTTGCACGAATTACACACACTTGGTCACAGTTTTGCATTGGTTTTACTCAAAATGGCTTAGCTTGACAGCAACTGTACCCTTACTTCGGACGCTCATAACTTCATCGTCCGGATGAATTTTGGAGCGATTCTAGAACCATTGGAAAGGTGAGGCTGTCTAGTTTATGTCCACCAAATTTCATTAATTTCTATCAAGCCTATTTTTGACACCTCTCTGTCGAATTTGATTGGACAGTTCAGGTTTAAATACGGAACTTGTCACTTCAACGAAGCGCCATGTGTTTGTTTTAAGTCCGATTCGAATGATTTTTGTTTCTGGGCACTCCTTTATGAGTCTATTTTTAAATCCAGATGGTTTAATAATTTTTTGACTCCATTTGAATTATTGGTAACAGATTTACTCAGAATTGCTCATCAGTATTTTTCTGGGTAAATCTGTGATCTTCGGGGCCTGTTCGGGAGACCACCCAAGGCACATCCGAGTGAATTTTTGTATGAGGCTAGTTTCTTTCGAAAGATGGCCATACAGACTTCAATCACACCAAATGTCATGGATTTTTATGGAGTGGATGTTTCTAGGTGATTTTCCAAACTTGCCTACTTGCTACTTTTGATTTTCTCCAGCAGCAACTTTGAAAGAACCATAACTCTTAGGATTTCAACCGGAATTAATTGAAATTTTGCATGAGACTATTGTTTACCCTAATCTTTCAAATGGATTTGGTTTGATTTAATTTAAAATTGGATTTGAATGATTTCAAGACAAATGGCATTACTTTTCACCGAATTTTCCGGATTTGATTCAACTTGGCTTTGTACACTCTTTTGCTTGGATTTTTATCCTTTTATGACATTTCAGAAATGATATTGACATAAGAGAAGATCTAAAATCCATTTGGATCTTCATGTGAATATATCATACACTTGTTCCTTTTTCAAGGCTTTTGATAATTTTTAGCAAGCTTTCTTATTTCTTTTTTTGCATGAACAAACACTTGGCAACCACCTTGTGTGGGTGAATGGGGGTGCCTAACACCTTCCCCCGTTCATAATCTAATCCCCTTACCCATCTCTGGATTTGATTTTCAGGTAGGGTTATTTTTACCCTAAAATTTGTCTTTTGGCTATTTTTGCTTATTTTTAAACTTTTGGTGTCCATTCACACCCAAAATCTGAATGGTGGCGACTCTCCCAATTTTTACATTGAGCCCCGTGTGTTGACTGAGGGATGATCATTCCGGTGATTTTTTCCCGTGTCTCACAGGGTGCTGAACCTGAAATCGCATGCTGGATCGAGTGACATAAGCACGGCTAGTGGATATCCCGCTAATCTTCCGCTTCTTCAGTGGTGAGGTTTTGGAAGAAAGGTTACTCCGACTGGCAATAGCCTTCGAAGGTCGCCTCCAACAGACAGTGACCGTCGGCGTCATCTGGGCTTTCTTTTTCTTGCCTTTTTCACTGGTCGACCGACGACCATCTAGTAGATGTTGAGAAGATTAGATTCGACGGAATATAAGAAAATCAATTCGCAAGAAGGTAAGAGAGAGTTACCTGAGTAGCGAGCCTCATAATGCCAACATCGGCAACATCGGCCACGGTCTGCCGAAAAAGCGTAGCATACGACTCCAGATCAAGCCTGACAAAGTTAGGATAAAGTCGAGCCCACCATCTCCGAAAGGAAGGTTTGGCCGAGGATTCCTGAGGGAAAGGATAATTGCGGAAACGATCAGAAAGGTCACGAAACCGACGGTTAGCTAACGACAGATAGCTGGGATTGAGGACCGACCGAGAATCGCCATTGGCAAAAGAGAATAAGACAAGAGGAATGCCTTGGCCATAACCAAATTGCCGGCTAACAAAATGCAGCAGGTAAATTTCTACTCCTTCTCTTCTCAAGGTAGCAGGAGTATCTTGGTTATGCAAGCCAAAAGGAAGCTCCCGTGCGATGAGAAAACTGGCCATAGCACGTCGACGAGTCTCGGAAGTAGAATTAATGGCAGCATAGAGAGGAGACCCATGGAATTGCTCTAAGGAAAAGCAATGAAATAAAGGTGGATGTTCTGCCTGTATACCAATAAGAAAGAAACCAAGAACAGCGTAAAAAGACAATTGCCTGGGCGTCGCAGTAAGCCAGCGACGACTGGCATAATAACAATCGGGAGAAGGATTATCTAAAGCTTCACAGAAAAATCCGGGGAAGTGTTCATAAAACTAAAATTGTAAGAACCAGAGGAGGCCACTAGCTACCCCTAATCGGCTAGAAGATAAACTATGTAGGCCACGATAGACCTGGCTGAGAAAGAAAGGAGCTAAAGCCAGACGGCGACCCTGAGCAAGGGCTACCGCAATGCCAGCAAACTCCTTTACCATTTGAGCAGATGGACCACAATAGAAAAAATGGCAGAGAAGAAACAGCAAAAAAGAACAGTGCTCTTGAAAGGAAGGAGGAGTATCATCATCTAAAACACGCTCGGCACGAACAAAGGTGCCAAAAGCGGAAGAAGCATGAATGGTACTGAAAACAGAGGGCTGAAAAAGAGATAGACTGTGATCTATTTCCTCTCCAAGAACCGAAAGGCCAGTAATACAACAGACATCCAGGAGTGTGGGAGTCATAGGACCATGATGGAAAGAAAAGGTATTCGAACCCCGACACCAGAAGAATGAGGACACTCCGAGCAAGACAGGATTGAAGGGAATGTAGTAGGTAGAGTAAAAGATTATTTCAGCCAACCCAAGCCTAACCCAGGTTTCCATGTGATAAGGACGAAGCCGGGCAACCCACTCATTCCACTCAGGAGAAAGCTTCGGCCAAGAATGAGGAAGCAGAATCAGAGAACCCCACTTCAAATCTTTATGGGCGTCGATTAAGTGATAAGAAGAATGCATGACAGTGGGGGCCTCTACCGTCTCTATGTCAGTGCATGGACCGAGAACAGGTCCATCTTCATCATCGCCAAACAGATTCAAGTCATTAGGGTTTTCGTCTGCCATGATCAATATCAGAAACTAGACAGAGGAAGCTTGCAGAGAGGAGGAAGACGAAGCGCAATAGGAAAACGTCTGCCGATATAGAAAAGATTCGTAATGATTCGAACTATCGGGAAGGGCTTTGATAAGACTGTTATTTTCTCGAAAAAAAGTGTTAATGGTACGATTGCCTTCCTGAAGAAATCGAAACGGCGGTTGAATATCTTCTCAATTAAAGCATTCTTAAAGTAAAGATCATATGGACAAATCAATTTGAAAAGATAGGTTTTGTCAAAAAAGGGGCCGATTCTGACGGCCATGACAGTTGGCACATGGATTTCAAAAAAGGATTTGAATTCATTAAACGCTTTACAAAGAAGTGTTTAAAATTTTAGAACATATACGGTCAATAGACTCTTGGGCAGATTAGTTTTCTTCTACCAGAGTGGACCGAAGCAGAAAGGAACCTCGAGCCAATTCTATCTCCGATTCCAGCTCACGAGCAATTTCGTTGCACTGACGGATCTTTTCCTTCATGGCATTATCAGCAACTTCATTAGTACGGAGGAGTTCCTCCCGTTGATTTACAAGTTCAAACCTCTTAGACTGCAACTCTGCAATATGACGGTCAAGATCCGCAATATTACCATCTATGGTATTCACACGGTGGACCGTTTCAATACACTAATGATGTCAAACCTCACGTTCACTCTTCAGTTGTTGCAAAAGTTGATATCGGCCATTAACAGAATCGGCCGCATTGGTTATTTCATGTATCTTGGCCGAATGATGGTCAAAAACAACTTTATAGGAATAAAGGAGAGAAAGTCAAGAGAACACCGATTTGACGTTAGAAAACACCGAAGGAATATCCTTAAGCTCTGCTGCCAATGCCACCAAACGAGTAAGAGTTTCCTCTGAAATTCCGACTATGCCTGGAGCAAGGAGGCGGATAATCTTTGATCGAATACGTCTTGAAGATAAAGAGGAGAGATCAGGAGAACTACCCGACAGAAACTTGGACCGAACGTCATTTAACATTACACCCAATTGCCCTCGCCCATCATCAGAAAGAAGCCCCATGTCAGGAACAAATCCCGGAGCAAGAGATGAACTGGTGCTCCCTAATTCAATGAGCGTGCACCTCAGCCAATCAGCACCATCTCCCGCTCTTATGGCAGAAGAACCTAGGGGGATATCGGTCACAACAGAAGGACCCGGGGGAATGTAAGTCCCAATAAAGGCAGTAGACGTAGTAGTTTCAGCTATCGGAAGGACAGCCTCTTGTTCATACCCAGGAGGCAGTTCTAGAGAAGAACATCTCTCTGAGGAATCTCCTCGAGGAGAAAAATGTTCCTGACCTTCAGGAAGTGCTAAAGGAACTTCACCAATGGCACTACCAAGAGAATCCATTGGTTCGGTAGGATCAACGAAATCGACTGGGTCCAAAACAGACATAGGGTCAACAACTGGATCTGAAGAAGATTCCATAACATTGGAAGAAAGAATGACCGGGCCCGAGGAACTTGAAACCTAGAAAAATAGCGTGTCAAGAGAAAAGACAAAAGAAGAAGAATGAACAATGAGAAATCGATAAGATTCAACACCTTCCTAGGACGTCGTCGTAATGGGACGTCATCAGGATCTTCATCTAGATCAATCGGCAAGGCAGGGCATTCTGGTTACAAAACATCATCATGATCCTCGACCAATTACCTTGGAGGAGAAGTATAAGCTTCCAAAGCTAGAGACGGTACATCACTTGGTGGCCGAATAACCAAATTAGTATCCCATAAATCGGAAACAAGGAAGAGGAGAATATACCTTCTTGGATCGGTGCAGGCAAAGACTCAAGCAGAACCAACCTTTCGAGATAATAATCGGCCGGATGGCAACAGATTTTACTCCAGAAAGAACCCCACCATACATGAAAATCAGAGCGGCAACTATCATGAGGAGGAAGAAAGGGAAGACGAAAATCGACAGCAATTGTCCTCTAACTCTCTTCCATTCGAGCAGCGTCAACTGCAATGACAGACGGTCGTTCAATGGAGCTGGTATTAATGGTAAACAGACCATGCATATCAAGCAAGGGGATCCTCTGGGCACATTGGAATTGCCGACCTACACAATTCGGCAAATAGACTTCGAATCCCGGTTTCTTGTTGATTGACTTCACAACATAATTCAAATTCCGGGCTATCAAAAAGCTGGCCCAGATAAGATGCTGTGAATCGGTTATATCATCCACCATAGAAAGGACACCGGGAGCATTAGCAGAAACTTTGAAAGGAGGATTTGGGAAATGACGAAGACCAAAAAAGAAAAGAAAGCATTCGAAAAAAGAGAGGACAACAGGAGTCGCGGCCAAACAGGCATAACCACCAAACTCAGGAGGTACATTAGGAGGATTCGGCACCCGAGTATAAAACTTGGACGGAAAATAGTGGTAATCCCAAAATTGGAGAAACCACAACGGTCCCCCAGGATTCTTAAGGGTGCTATGAACAAATTCTTGAAGAGAACGGTATAAGATCGACAAAAAATAGGGAGCAAGGGCAACTTCATACTCACCCAGAATAAGCTTCACCAGTGAATAGTATTCTCTGGTAACCGCTTGAGCTTTGGAGCAGAATACGAAATTACATAAAAAGTAAAGAAGGAAGTAGAAGTGTTCCACATCATCCTCGTAATCTGGAGGTTGAAACTTCGCACAGTCCACGATATAGGACCAATAAGAGGTACGGATCGTATCCGTCTGTTGAGGTTTACTTCCTGACAAAACAATCCCTTTCTGCCGCAAGGATCCCGCCTTCTTAGAGGGTTTTTTCTCCTTCACGGGGGTTTGCTTCCTCTTCTTTACCACCTCTTTTCCCTTCTCACCTACTTCCACCAGAGGTAAGTGCTGGTAATTCTTAAGATCTGTCATGCCGACACGGACCTCATGACCAGTTGTGAGGAAGCTGGTAATGAAACAAACGTCCATGACAGTGGGGGTCATCGGCCCGCAAGGGAAATTGAAAGTATTGGTCTGGGCATTCCAGAATAAACTCATGGCACAGAGAAGCTCGCGATTCAAAGGAATAGAGCGACAAGAGAAATGAATCATATCATAAATACCAGTCTTACGCCAAATAACTACAAAACGCTCTCTCATCCTGTCGACCCAGGCTACCCATTCAGGATAAACGGTCGGCCAACT
The DNA here is from genome assembly GCA_947561395.2 of Buxus sempervirens. Lineage (NCBI taxonomy): Eukaryota > Viridiplantae > Streptophyta > Magnoliopsida > Buxales > Buxaceae > Buxus > Buxus sempervirens. Next base: position 32,147,694 of record OX387184.1, on the reverse strand, counting down.
CCGAAAATGGGAAGATTGATTGAGACTGCTTCCATCAGTGAAAAATAAGGGACCCCTCACTCTTTCAGTCGGGGAATCCAAAGGAACATCGTGAGCACAAAGGAAGGGACCGACAGATAACGAGCCATCGAAAGCTTCGACCGTAGAGGTATAGCGTATGATATTACCCGCCATTGAAGAAAAGGGGAGAAGGGAAGACAATAGCGGAAAGAGACAAGGAAAGTAAAAATTTCGGCTGCAGTACTTTATAAACAAGCTGGAAGATGAAACCCGAAAAGTCTAAACATTTCGATCGAGGGAAAGTGGCAAAATCTTTCACAATCAACGGACAAATTTTGAAAAACCCCAAAATACTTACTCATCACATCGGCCGATGACGGCATAATAAGTAAGTAGGGGGGCAATGTTTACACCATATACGAACCAATGAATAAGAGAAGAGCACGTGGCACCTATATGGCTTACTTAGGCCATGGCATCAACACACGTAGGCTTTGTACAATTGGACAGGCCACGTCAGCATACGCATAAACCAAGAGTACAGTTAAAGCCACGCATGCCAATACGACAAACCACATTCACAACTATCAGAAGATCGTGCCACCGGTCGTTCGAGAGTAACCTATTTAAAATCGTGGCCGGGCGGTTATCTTTCTGCAGCAGAAGACTGAAGACGGCCAACCGCCATGAAGATCGTGCAAGAGTAGGACGTTGAGCAACCGTCAATGATCGGCTATAAAAGACACAACTTCAAAGAACTCGAGGACACAATCCATCCAACCGCAGCCAGTTATAATATTATTTTGATCATCCGTGATCTTTATCTCCTCTCCTACACTGTAGTCAGAAGGATAAATTAGGACTTCTCTAACTGTTTCCAGTCACAGTGACATCTTAGACCCCTCTTTACTCCGATTAACACCAGAATCCTGCCACCGGAGGGTAAGTTGAGGCCGCCCCTGACTCGCAGTTCTGTGTCCACAGAATCCCGAGCCGCCGGTCCCGAGACTCACTCTGATCAAGCCAGGTGACTTGTGTATTTTCGGGTAAGCAGCAATCCAAGGTGAACCCCCTGAATTGGCTTTGCTAGCAGCCCCCTTCCTCCTGCGCTTATACCCGATTACGGCTATAAGACCAGGATAGGCCGGTCCTGCAAGCCCTGTCAGTTTTCTTTTTACTTTTTATTTCCATTTTGAGGATTATCTGTTGTCGCTTTCGGCCCGTCGGCCGATTTTATAATAAAGGATTTGTGTGCCATTAGTTGCTTTCGCTTTCAAACACTTACAAGAATCCAAACAAAGACCGAATCTCTAGTCTTCATATCATCGTCTGACCGATTTTATTACAGGTGACTTGTAGTACGACTGAACCGATCTCGGTTTAGATTCAGAACAGGTGCCCGGGGTCAAGGCTCGACCCGAAATCATTGTATTAAACGATACTGGCACGCCCGCGTAGAGACACATCATCAACACCACTACGTATCCACACCGGCCTAATTTCGGAGCAACAAAAACTCTTGGGAGAATTATTACCATTAATTTGAAGAGATAGTTCTCACTTCTTAGAGAGTTATCAATACTTGCAGATAATTCATTTATTTTGAGAATTATCAAAGCAAATAATGATTCAATGGGGCCTACAAGCAATTTACGTAGCTTTCATAGAGAGAAAATTCTATTTATTTTATTTAAAGAATTTTATCTCTAAGTAGGGTCCATACTTTTAATGAGATTTTACCATGTGGCATTTTTTTAAATCTCAAAAATTTTCCTTCCTACAACATGTTAAAACCCAAGAGTTACATGTTCTCAAAGTTTGGCACACGGCATTGTTGTAAAGGCCTAGTACAACATGCTATTATCAAAAACTCGAGAGCTACCTATCTTTTATTTGGTTTATGGCAAGCCTTTAATGACATTATGGAATGCTATAGTTTCAAATGGTAGTTTTTAAGAAGAGTCATTGTTGGGCACAGCACACTACATTGTGTGCTGAGGGATAAAGAATCTGATTCTATAATCGAACTTGTAATCCACATAAAAATAAGATTTTAGAATCTAAGTTGAGAGTTTAGTTCACATTATCATAGAGATTAAAGAATTGGATTCTTTAATCCACCCTACAATCAAAATCCACTTTGTAGTTGGATTATAAAACCCTTACCCTAGATCCTCGATAGCTTACATTAAAATCTTAAAATCGCGATTCTATGATTCTAGCTAATATATTAAAATCAATGATATAAAAACCTATAATATTATGACAAAATATTATACTTTTAACAATCAAAGAATAGATATAATAAATAAACAAATATATATAAATATTATATAATATATATAATTTGATTTAATACAATATATAGTATATAGTATAATACATAATATAATATATTATATTATTATAAATAATAATGGTTTATATAATAGTATATATGTGAGATCTGGAATTTTTGTTAAACATTATAAATAGATCAATCTGAAAATATTGGGAGATTAAAATTAAAAATCTGAAGTTTAGGGATTTGTGCATTAATCCAAAGAATTAAATTAAGGGTTGAGGTTATGTTTTCTTCTCCATGTATCTTGGATTGAGGTTATGTTTTCTTCTCCCATGTACCTTGGTTTGTGGTATTGATTCCCTCCATGTACCTTGGAGTGGTTTTTATACCATGATGGCACTATTGGATTGGTTTGAACATATTTTGGATTTTGGTTTAGTGTTTGGCGGATATAGCTTAGCATGAATCCAAACTGTAGCTAGATAATGAAATGTGTCGGTCTTTATTTGGTTAATCCTGTGGTCCATATATACACATTTCCATTATGTATCTTGGTGAGGCCTTCCCATATTTGGTTAAGCTGCAACAATCTATTTTCTACCATGTATCTTGGTGAGATCTCTTTTGTTATATTGTTGCAATTGACTTGATTGTATTTCCCAACCCAGATACTGTATCTGGTTGGGGTGCTCTACTATGTCCATGTCTGTGTACTGTATCTGGTCGGCTTCGCAAGAACACATGTTATACACGTTTGCACATGGTAAATTGAAGGAAAAATAGGAAAAGACAAAAAGAAAAGTTGAAAAGAAAAAAAAATCAAAGATATTTCATTAAAATAATAAAAAAAATCTCTAAAAATCAAATAATATCTAAAAGAAAAATAAAAAAGTCAATAAAATCAGCAAAAGTTATCAAATCTCATACCAAAAAAATTTGCTTTGCACCATTTTTTGAAAAACTGTGCAAAACATGTTGCATTGTTTTCCAAACAAGGTGCAACGTCCAATCCCAAATCTCACCTGCTACCAATAGCTCCTGTAAAATTTGGGATTTCTGACTTTTGAAAAGACGTGTAAGCACCTCATTTTTGCACCTCCGGAAGTGCCGAAAATGAAAACCCTAACAGACAAGTCAAACCCTAGGGAGCAGTTTTGGCTTTCTAGCCAAAGCTGAATTGGCTGACAAACCCTATTCCGATGGATAGGAAATTTCGACACGGTTCCGATGCAACTAAGTTTGCCAGAATTGGGGTCTGGATAAAGAAGTTATGAGCAGATCAAGCCTTAAGGCAAAAAATGCAGAAAAGCTATCCACGTGGCGAATGTGCAAGTCACATCTGCCAAGTGGCAAAGGAAAGGACAAGAAAGAAAATATCTTGAATAAAATAATGTTATTTTTCAAAATATCTCATTTTTGCTAATTAAATTAATTAAGAAATCAAAAATTCGGATTCTCTCATTAAGTGAGAGAATCCACATCAAATCAGCCAAATTGGAGAGAGAAAGGGGTAAATCTGAGAAAATCTAATATTTCCTAAAAAGATTCAAAAATATATTTTAGATATACACATTTTGTGTATATCCGAAATTATATTTCGAATACAAGATAAGATTTCCAGATTTTGTGTCAGGATTCTCTGACCTTATCCCTGCAAGTAACCATTTCTAACAAGACATATGTGTATCCGAAATTATTTCGGATACACAGAAAATATGTATAGCCGAAATTATATTTTGGCTTTACTTATAAATAATGTAGCCAACTTGATATGTCAGATACATCATTGTTTGTCTATAAATAGAAACAGCAGCTCATTTTGTAGGGGCTGGTGGTTTTTAGCTTGGCTCCCTCCCCTACCTTAGTACGAAACCCTCTCCCAAACCCTACCATCACCCCTCCAAGCATCAAAACCTCTTCAAAACATTCCCCAACCTCTCCCTCTTCTCTTCTTCCCCAACTTGAAGCCAAGAAGGAAGCAAGAAGGTGCTGTGGAAGTGAAGGAAGTGTCTCAAGGTGCTGTCCAACCTTCAAGGGAGCTCCAACACACTTCAAGGAGACCTCTAAACCCCAAGGTAAGCTTCCTTGGCACATTCTATTTAACATAAGTAAAAATGAATGAAATGTGAGTATATTTGGTCACCTTTGTACCATATGCTTGCTGCTTCCCTCTTGTTTTAGTTTGTTTAGTCCCCCCATCCTCTTCTTCCCTTCAAGTGAAAAGGGCTCTCATGGTAAGGAGAGCTCTAGGTTCGAAAATGAGAGTACAAGAGGGTTGGTTAGTATCATCTAAGTCCCATTTCAAAGTATGTCTTCCATGTGTTCATTCCCATTTTGATCTCATTAAATGAAGGGAGAGTATGTTCCCCTTGTCACTTCTCCAAGTATAATGTATCCCTCCTTAAGGTTCCCCCATATCCCTTGTTCTATTTGTCCTTTTGAATGTGATTTATCACTATTATTTGTTTCTTTATGTGAATGTGTTGGTTACATGCATGCTTACATGGGTTATTCATGCTCTTCTTGGTATGCTAGCATAGGTTGTTTAAATCTTCTTGTATGAGCTGGTAGTATTTTATGTGTGCTTGCATAATATAGCAAGCATCTTTTCTCATTGTTTCCAATAGAATGGATCCCCATAGCCATATGACCACACATTTTTCACCTACTGTTTTTGTGAAACCTTGTCCCAATATCCCTAGCACACCCTAACTAGTAAGTGTGATGTGTAGGTAAAGTTGGGGAAGCCCAAAGCCTAAAGCCCGTCAAAGTGACTAAGCCCCAGGCTGGCAGTAACCTGTGAAGGTAAGTAATCTCTATTTGATTCAATAACATTTCCTAGTGTGAGAAAAATCTGCTAAGTGTGGTTGGTTGACGTGAGCAATGAGTGGAGTAGCAAAGGTGAAATAACCTTGGTATTTGAAGAGAGCATGGCAAACTTGTAATTATGGTGTTTTGGGGATTTTGTTTAAGAGAAAAGAAACCCCAAAAGCCCCATTCGACCAAACCCCAAAACACCCGACCCCTCTCCCTTTTCTCTCTTTCTCTCCTTCGTCCCCTTCTCCTTTCCCACTCCCATTTCTCCCTCATTTTCCCTTCATTATCTCCCCATCTTGTTTCCCCTTTGAGAAGAGATCCTTACCAGCAAGAAAAGAAGAAGGAAACCCCCAAGTACCATTTTCGTTTGGTGAAGGAGCTTGGAGTTTCGTGGAGAAAACAAACAAGAGGCACGAGGAGTACTGTTCATGGGTTGATTTGGAAGCAAGAAGACTTGCTTGAGTGTTTGCAAGAGGTAAGCAACACCACCCCGACCTATCTTTGCAATTTCGGCCATTTTCGTATGTGGGATGCGAATGTTAGGGTTGAGATGTGAAAACGAGTTCTAGGGCCAATAGGAGAGTTTTATTTGAGGGGTTTTGTAGATAGTAGATTTCTACACATGCTAGGAGTGATTTCGAGCCCAAAAACACCTAGAACAAGTGAGACTTGAGAAAAACCCTAAATCCCCGAAAATCGGATTCCGCGAGCTACTGAGAAAACCCAACCTCTCGAGCAGTCGCTCGAGCAGGCATCAGGCAGTAGTTTTAAGTGGCCTTAGATAGAGTTTTAAGTCATGGCCACTCGAGCGACTGTTCTAGCGCCCTGCTTTAACAAAAGAACCCGAGAGTTAAATTATGGCCACTCGAAGCAGGCTCGAGTGACCCATCGAGCGCCCTTACCAGAAATTCCAATTTTTGAGGTTTCAACCTAGATTGAATTACCATTTGATTTCATTCAAATCCAACCCATGTATAAGTGAGAGTTAAGTGTTTAGGAGGTGTTCCAACTGGAATTGTCACCAAATTGCAAATAATAAAGATTTTGGGTATGTTTTGCTAGAATAGGTCCCATAGAGAGTTTATGTTCCAGATTTCGATTGAAGTGGGATAGAGTGATCCCACCACTTCAAATACCTTCCAATTAACCTATGGAAGTTGAATACAAGGACCAAACCCAATTTGCACAAGTTCCAAAAGAATTGAGGCATAGATTGCCAAGTTGAGTCGTGGAATGTGGAAAATCCCCAAAAAAGAGGATTTTACCTAGGTTGGACCACTAAGTGTTTTTATTCCAATCCAACCTGCATATAAGCGAGAATTACATGTAGTATTCCAACTGGAAGTATCTCGAAATTTCAAGTAACAAGGACTTCGGGTACGTGTTACCAAGGAGGGTCTCACAAAGGTTTCTGTCCCATAAAACTATAGGATTAGGATAACTTGATTTCACCCTTTCAAGCACCTTTCAATTGACCTTTAGAAGTAGAAATCAAGATCAAAGACCCAGTTGTACAAGTATCAAAGAATTAAGGCATAGGTTGCCTGAGTGAGAACTGAAAGATGGAATTTCCGGAAAAGCCAACACTTTTCCCCTTGACCCTTATGGTGAGTACACCCCACTTAATATGTCAGGCTTCAGCCTGGAATTTGGCACAAGACATGGAGGGCATTAGCCCGTAGTGAATTGTAAGATACCAAGGGCATTGACCCATATTAAGTTATGACCTCAAAGGCATTGACCCACTACTTGTGGCATGAAGTGAAAGGGGGCTGTGGCCCCATGGTATTGGTATATACATATAGACACTGAAAAGAGGGTAGTGGCCCAAGGTTATTGATAGTGAATGGAGGGCAGTGGCCCAGAATCCATGAGTAATGAATAAGGGCTTGGCCCAAGAATGACTCGGGTAAGGCCAAAGGCTACCCTTGAGATCCGGCATGCCTGAGTGCATGATCCACATGACATTGAAAGTAACCTCACCATTGCCCATGTTATACAAGTAGGATTGTTTATACACATGCTCTATGGCCAAGTGCCATTGTTATTGTTCATATTGTACTGATTTCTTCCGGCAACCTGTGTATTTGGTGGCCAATGCCCATTGGCTATGTGTAGACAGCAATGGAGGTATATGTTCTTCCGGCACCTTGTGTATTCGGTGGCCAATGCCCGTTGACTATGTGTAGATAGCAGTGGAGGTATATGTTCTTCCAACACCCTGCGTATTCGGTGGCCAATGCCCATTGTCTATGTGTAGACAGCAATGGATGTGTAATGTATGCCTAGCCACCATGTGTAGACGGTGAAGCTAGATGAATAATTGTGATTGATGTTATCGATGGTATTGAGATTCCACTCCAAGTAATATTGAGTAATCATCTATGGATATTCATATGATATATGTAACTATAGTAGTAGATGCCTACGTCACGTAAGATCGGCGTAGAGGCCTAGCCACCGCATGTAATTGGTGAAGCTAGATGAGAGATATTGATGATGTATACTATGATACCAAACTACCTGTATGATCAATTGTGAGATTGGATGAAAAATTGTATTAAATGCATTAACTGTACACTGATGCACAAGCATGCAAAAATTTGTATGGCACTAAACTGTGATTATTGATTATGATTTCAAATAAGCCGCATATCACAATTTAACTGATTGATATATGCATAAACTGTGTTTTCTTGTGCATGCATGTGTTGCTTACTGAGACATTCGTGTCACAGTTGCTTTATTTCTTATTTTTCAGATCCATCGACGTCCGATGTGAAGGACCGGGCTGAGGATAGAGGCAAAGAGAAAGCCTTTGGGTATTGAGAGGACTTCTGTACGCCTTAGGCTTTTATTTTGAAATACATGTATAGTTTTAGATTGTAGCCTTTGTACTTTGAGAGGAGTGATATAGTAACCCGTCTTTTTGTAACTAACTCTTGTGTATTAATACAATTCTTTTATATATAGAGCACACTTTTGATATGCATAGCATGAATTGTATTATCACTTGCACTTGTTAGAAAAAGTTTTAAAATCCTTCATGTTATGTTGAGTATAAAGGCCCACTTGCCACGGTCTAGGACAGGTCGTATCTTGGAGGGGCAAATTTGGTTCTGGGTCGTGATAGTTTTGGTATCTTCTGTTACATGCTCCCTCCCTCTCTTCATGAACCCCCAAACACATGACACACTTGGAAAGCATGTATAAGTGTCTTCCCTCAGTTTCATTCCATTCATATGAATACTAGCATGCACAACACACACTTTCACCTACTGTTTTGTAGCATGTCTTAAGTCATGTTGTAAAACCCTGGATTTTCCTAAAATAAAATAAATCAATAAATAAATAATTAATGAATAAATTAGAGAGATTTAGAAGTAAAGGTAATTAAAAAGGAAAAATAGGAATCTAACTTATATTATAAAGGAGAACCTGAAGAACTAATATTTAAGATTGAAATTGTAGTGCCCCGAACCCGGGTCAATGCAAAACCGGGATTCGAACTCGCATTCAAGTGCTACTGGGCCCATAATAACACTATCAATAATACCAGACCAAAAATTAAATGATTCAATTGAGATTATCAGAGTGCGGAAATTAATTAGTGCATAAGTGTAATGTATAACATCACCTTAAATAGAATAAATAATTAGTGACCATCAAAACAACTAGTCATATCTGGTATAATAAAAAAGGGTCTAAAACTCTCACTCTTTCTCTCAATACATCCAAAACCATAAATAAATAAAATAATCCATCAATATCAAAGTTCCATTCCCCAATAAAAACCTCGACTTAATTGGGTTAGTAATAATCCTCCTGCAAGAAATCAGCAAAATCTCTCTGAATATCACTGCTAGGATCCCCCTCTCTCGTACCAGCTGAAAACCAAAACAAAAAGAGTGAGATACGAATATCTCAGTAGGTAACATGATGCATGCTAGAAACAGTTTATATATATCTAAAAGTAATCATTTCATGCTCAAATAAGACTAACACGGATAAGCAGGCATCGTTTAATCAAATCATAGCATACGAAAAAAACAAACCAGCAATAAATCATTTCTAAGGGTCATGTATCAGTCATAATTATGATAAGAAACTAAGTCCAGAATAATTCAGCATAAATCCAAATCAGCTAAAGTCAAATCAATTTTCTTTATAACTGTGGTAAGCCAAATAACCACATCCCACCATAAAATAGAACATGTATGAGCTCACATGTGTCAATATAACAATAACAGGTGTATAACAATACTATACCAGTGTCAATTGTAGGACTCACAAAGAAAATATAAGTTTTTGAGAAGACACTAATTAATGCTATGCCACCATGCTTCTTATTGGTGAAGCTACTATGACACTCAAACTCGAATATTATTCTGACGCTAAGAACCCTAGTCATCGACTTATTGCGCACATACTCATAGAGTTGGTATAAACCACCAGCATACAACACCTGAATCAATAAATGGAGATGGCCGCTGTTCCACATGTATAGGAATCACCAGCGAGGCTCGAAATGACCCTATAGACATGGGATCTACAGCAAACCAAGTTCGGAAAACTGGATTTTCTCTATTCTATGAAATTCTTACATACATATACATCTAAAATCAAACTAAACATACACATATACATCGACAAATCATGCATTATGATCAAACAACATGGAAAACAACAAATTGACGATAAATCGGTGTGCTACCTACCTGTTCGTGCAACTTTGTCTTCTTCCTCTGAACAGCAAAGTCCACCCTCTTCACAAACACAGAATAGCGCTCTAAGGATGATGGGAAAACAAGGATCAATGATATCTTCCTCCTTCTCTTCTTCTTCTTCCTTAGTTTCGCTGGAGTTCGTTCGTTTCTCCAGCCGATGAATACAAACAGATGAAAACAAAAGAGTAGAATACAGACCGTATTCTACTAGGGTATAAATGTAACGCCCCGGATCCGAGTCACATGGAAAACCCGTAACTCGTATCCAGAGGTTATTATAATTAACAGGATCAAACTACCAGAGTAAAGAAAACATGAAACTAAAAATTACTATGCAATAGAGTGCGCTAAACAAATCCCAACGTAAAAACTCACATGACCAAATTTCACTACCCGCAATTATCGGCTCTCCATACGTATCTAAAAAACAACAGAAATAAAAGAGTGAGATACGAATATCTCAGCAAGTAGCACATGCATGCAGGAATACACATCTTCAAATTTAAAAATTCTATGATCGAATAATCAGACGAGAAAACAAGGAATAACCGGTGAAGTCTGCGTACTCTGTTAACAGTGATGTTGACCCAAGAGCATAGGAAACCATTTAAACTATAAGCAGTTAACATTTGTAACACCTTGGTCAACAAAAACCAGATTAGTTCCGGAAAACCTTATCATTGTAATCCATGCTTCAACAATACACTCCACTACTTATCCCATGGTATCCAACTGATAAATAAACAACAAAACCACATGGTCAATGTCATACAAGTATTTGATTGGGTAATCAACATGCCAGAGCGACCTCCACACCTCCATGTACACAGTTCCGGCCTACTCAGGGTTTCGGATACTCTGAAATGACGGCCTACTCAGGGTTTCGTCATCCAATGCCGGCCTACTCAGGGTTTCGGCATTGACAACCAGGCCTACTCAGGGTTTCTGGCTGCTCTACACCAGTCGTGGCAACACTCCATTGCCATGCCATTACACCAATAAAATAAAAGCATCACATTACTAAGCTTAAACATCTGGATCCAGGACAAGCTAGACCAAAACAGTAAAACATCGTATAATCTCAATTCCAATATCAAAATAAAATCATTCATTCCACATCATGTAAAACTCATCACAATTCATCACCTGTCCCTCTGGACCAAGCAGTACCTCAAGTACTTTCAGTATTTTCTCATTTCCATAACACATGTCATTTGAAAGTAAAACTCAATTCAGTCTTACCAAGGAAATCTTTACAATACATTTAAAGTTTCCAAACCAGTGAAACCAGAATAGAATAACTCCTCAATCAAAACAGTGTATAAAACAGAGGAAATGTAACTAGTAACTCTTAGTGGTTTGGTATCCGGCATAACATTCATGAATAACCTAAACTCAACTTGAAAGCTTTTAAGAAGTTCACTAAATTTTCCTCTAATAGTTTCCTAGGCAAAATAGATTCCCAGGGTTCCCAAACAAGTGAATAGTGAAGTAGTTTAATCCTTAAGTAACCCAAATACTCTTAGTTAAATCAAATCTCCAATTCAGTAAGCAAAATAGGGTCTGCCGCTCACTTCCTGAGGTGGACGCGAGGTGAGCGCCGGTCGGCGGTGAAGAAATGGAGTAAAATCGACCTACCACTCACTCGACGCTAGGTGAGCATGAGCCGAGAGCGAGATGGGAGTGAGGTGGGCGCGAGATTCGCGCGAGATGAGCGCAGGGTTTTCTGCTGAGCGCGAGATGAGCGCCAGCCGGGTGTGAGCTTGGCGGTGGGTCGTGTTTAACGGGGCGCCTACCTCTTAGGTGAGCGCCGGTGAGCGCGAGGTGAGCGGATACCCCTGTGATTTTCATTTCTCTGTTATTCCAAGATCTACATGACTGGCCGGTTTGTTTATGTCTGTAATTGTTCCACTACACTCCTAATACTCCCAGAAGACTTCCCAACCATATTTGGATTTAATCTAAATACATTTAATCTCAAGATAAATTTCGGTCTCCGACTCTGTTTCATGCCATTCCAGAAAACTAAAAGAAAACTCAAGAGATCATTTAAACTACAACCATGCATCAGAATAATCTCGAGAAAACATAAAACACAAAACCCCAGTTGTAAATCAGTGCTACTCACCTTCTTTGAGCTTCCGGCCATCCTGGGGATTTTTGACTTCGAGACCTAACCCGCTGGACTGAAACCCTAACTCTCTCCAGAGCAGCAACCTTTTCTCCAAATCCCCGAAAAGTTGTATGAGTTACCTATTTATATAGACGCCGCCCGGATTTAACCTAATTCACCCTTTTCCTTAAGAATCCCCTTTCTACCCCTCACTAGTGCAGGGTTTTCCGGATTTACAAATATTGACCCATTCTTATTTATTTCCGAGTCCGAATATTTCCACTTTATTATTTTTTTGTTAACCCTGATGACCACAAGTTCCCAGAAATAATAAAATTCGATTTAACCAGCACCTACATCTATATGTGCATATATATTTTCATCTACTGTTATTATTTGTTTATTTTCCTTACTGTGATTGTTAATTTATGTTATTCTAGCATTATTATTTTATTTTGTTTTCTACTCAAAACGGGGTTTTACAATAAAATCCTACTACCCTCACTTATGATCCTACACAACACAGTCACATCATGCATCACACACCCAACCAATCAGAACACAGCATATTAATTATTTAATTCTTACCTCGATATCTCACAATCCAATGGTCTGATTTGCGTCAAACTAATGATCTCCACTATCCACGTGATCACCTATGATTATAAATTAATTTCATCAATCAAATCCTTAATAAATATTTATTTTTATTTAATTTTAAAAATTAGGAAAATTTTGGGGTCTTATAGAAATATCAAATTATGAAGAGAAATAATAAGAATAATAATATTTGAGGAATTGAGAATAAATTTAAAGATTTAGAAGGGAAACCAAGGAAAAGGGGTATTTTGGTCATTTCCAATTGATCAAATTCATGAAAGGAATAAAATAATTAATTATTAAGTTAATAAACCAAATTAGATCAAATTTTAGTTTAGTTGAATTTAAAATAAGGAATTTAAGGTTTAAAAGAAGGAATAAGGACTTAATGGTAATTATACTATTTAGGATCCTTAATTTTAGTAAAATGCGAGAATGATAAGTGTTTAATTAAAATTTAAAATTTAGGATGAGAATTAGCACGAAATTAATTAGAAAATTCTTTAAAATAAAAGTTTAAGGGAAATAATTAGGAAGAGGGGTAAAGGAGGAAATAGATTCAAAACTTAAAGTAAGGATGACCTATTAGGGTTGCTATTGGGGTGAGCCTATAAAAAGGGAATTTTAAGGAAGGTGTCAGCACCCCATTTTTGTACCATAAAATTGCCCAAGAAACATATCTTAAACCAGCATATATGTGGGCATGTAAATCGAGGTTTTTATAGTGGACCCATCTTTTTGAAATAAAAAGCCCATAATAAAGAGAATTCTGAGACGATCCCGATGCACCAAACCGTACTCAAATCGGATTTCAAACGACTAAGTTGTAAAATCCCAGATTTTATTAACTGACTAATTGGTTAATATCATGCAGGAGATGATATTTTGGTTCAACCCGGAGGAGTTCAAGATGAACCAGAGATGATAGGAGAGCCTATATAAGGTGAGATCATGATTATTGGCTGAGTATTAATTTACTTAAATAATTATTGTTGCTATGGTTTTATTGTAAAACCCCAAATTTCTTCATGATTATTGTTTATGAGAATTAATAAGTCTGTATGGGTGAAATTTTCAGAGATCTGTAAAGCAGGGGTATATTAGGGATTCTATGCATTAGGCGTGGAAGCGAGATAAATTAAGGTTAGTAATGTGCCGACTTTAATCAGAATTACTATGCTGTTTGAGTTCAGTCATTTTAAATAAAATAATTATATATGTAGGTGATTAGGTGGAAAATCAATGCAGTAGATCAAATGGCTGGGAAAGCTGTGCATGTAGGGAAATGCGTGGGCAAGCATGCAGCGAACCATTAGTTGGGTAGGGCGAGTATAAATACTCAGCGTATTTCGGAGCGTAGGTTTTGGCACATTTCAAACTCGAGGGAGATTGCGGCTGGATTTCTAGGGTGTTTGGAGAAGAGCAGACGTGGGGTTTCCTGCCGATCAGTGAGTGATCAGAAACCATCTTGCGATCAGAGAAGAAACTGGGTGGAGATTGATATTTAAATTTTCGGTTCTAGGTGTAAAACCCCAGTTTTAGTAAGAATTTAATTAAAAGATTAACTAGTAGGCTTAAGTAAATTATTGGTGAGTGGAGATTTCAGGCTATAGAATAGCAAAGGGTAATTTGAGTTTTTATTTTAAATTCAGAATGTGAGTACCAAACTATAATTAATAGTGATTAAAAATTAAAAAAAAAAACCAAATGAAAAATATTATCCTTAACCTTAGTGGAGGGTAAGTATGGGATTTCGAATGGTAAGTCAAGACGAGCAATAAATAAATTAGGTTAAGGGTGGAGCTTTGTGAAGCTTATAAATAGACTGTGAGGTTAAAAATTTCGAATTTTGGGGAAAGAAAACAGAGGTCGAACTCAGATGAAATTAGATCTGGATGCTGTGTTGGACCTGGGGTCATCTGCTGATAAAATTTTCTTCTCAGGGGTGATTAGCAGAAAGAGTGGAAGCTAGAAGAAATTTCTCCATGAACCTGTGAGTAGCATCGTGTAAAACCTCGATATTTTCTAAGAATTATTTTTATTTATTATTTATGTGGACAAATAAATTTAAGGAGCTGTGTGTATATGTAGGGGTTTCAGTGGGCGAGCACACACCAAATCAAGGGTTTTCAAAAGTTCGTCGAGCGGCAAGGTAATTATGGAAGGTATAAATACTTAAGGAAAATTAGGTTTGTAGTTTCGGAATACTCGTATACGTTTGCTGAAGGTGATTGCGGCTATTGTTTTAGATTTTGGGAGAGAAGAAGAACTGGTAGTTCCTCCTGCCGATCTGTGTGTTCGAATCAAGTTTTTCAGAAGAGTTTTACTCTTGCAATTAGAGGATCAACCTGGTGTCGATAGCTATCAGGCGAGCGACTGTTGGCGATCGACTGAGGGTTTTTGGATTCAAGCAGTTGCTGTTGCAGGGATTTAAGCATGCAAGAGGTGAGTAGCATCGTTTTAAAACTGGGTTTTGGATTGATTCGTGAGTTTGGCCTTGCTGCATATGAATCTGGAAAAAAATACAGTTCTAGCATGAGTTTTCTTAGGATTGTTAGAGATAAATAAAAATGTGTTTAGAATAATTTCAAAACTTGTTTAAACATCTTCTGGGGATAGTAGGAGACTAAGAAAATTGTTACAGACAGAAAAATTTGTGTCAGTTGTGGAGATCTGGAAATAACAGAGACTTGAAAAACCAAAGGTAGCATCCGCCGAGTTGGCGCCTACCTAGCGCCAACTAGCGTTAGTCGGCGAAAGGCCGTTTCCTCCCTATCGCCGAGCTCGCGCTCATCGCGTGCCTAACCCGCGCCGAGTTGTTTTCCTTAACGCTTATCTCGCGCTTATCGTGCACCTAGCTCGCGCCTAGTCCATTTTAAGTAAGCGCGATGTGTAGATTAAGTATTTACTTATCGCCGACCTCGCGCCTAGCGCTAGATGTCTGCGCAAGCCCCTGTACTTTGCCGAAACATGATATTTGACAAAATCAAGCTAGAGGGGATATTTTGAGGATTAAATCACTTAGCTATTGACTTGTTTAGAACCTTAGAAATATTATTTCCTGTTTCAAATACTCTGAGAATATCAAGTGGAATTTCTGGAAATTCTTAGGAACTTCCAAGGTGAAGTTTAGGGCTATCGGTAGGTGATGTTATTGTTCCTAATACTAGGAGTTGCTGATTTAGTATTCTTTTGTTTATACACTGTACTTGAATGAGAATTTATTTAATCTGGTTTTACTTGATTGCAAGTTCTGAAATGTATTGTAAAGATTTCTCTTGGTGTGAGTAAATGGGTTTTATTACCAATGGTCACGTGTTGTGAATTTTGAGTAAATACTGAAGGTACATGAGGTACTGTTCTAGTCCAGAGGGACATGTGGTGAACTGGTTGAGTTATACATGATGTTGAATGTATTGTTTTATTGTGATGTCAGGGTTGTGATTTTACGATGGTTTGCTATTTTGGTTTAGCTTGTCCTGGATCCATGCTTAAGCTTAGTAATGTAATGTTATTGTTGGTTGTTGTAATTGCATGGCCTTGTGTGTTGCCACGACCAGTGTAGAGCAGCCAGAAACCCTGAGTAGGCCTGGTTGTCAATGCCGAAACCCGGGGAGTAGGTCGGCATTGGATGACGAAACCCTGAGTAGGCCAGAACTGTGTACATGGAGGTGTGGAGTGTATACTTGGCATGTTTAATTTATCAACTTAACAATAGTTATGACATTGACCAAACGAGGTGTTGTCGGTATTGATTTGGAATGTGATTGAAAATGATTATCGGTTTTGGATTTAAAATTGGAGATTGTATTGGTTGCATAATCGTACTGGTTAATATCGATGCATAAATTTGAACTGTGTTAACTATTTCCTGCATGCATATGCTACTCGCTGAGATATTCGTATCTCACTCTTTTGTTTTGTTTTGTTTTCAGATACTCGAGGTGAGGCGACTACTGAGGTAGATCCGACTGAGACATATAGGGAGGAAGACTACTATTACATTCCTTAGACCTGTAGGTTATTTTGATTTGAACTTTTGAATTAATTGAATTTTGAGGTGTAATAAAATACATTGAGGTTGAACCATTTGATCTTAGTTAAGTTTGAATATTGAATTCTTAGATAAAGTATGATTGTGCACTCTGATATGTTTTAGTTTAGGTGATTATCCAGCGATCACAAATGATTAAGATCCTTACCTAACACTCCGTGAGACGTATTATATCTTTATTGAACAACACAGATCCAGGGCGTTACACATCGTTTAACCCTGTGTTTTGGTTTGGTCTCTGAGTTTAGCCGTAATGCATGATTTCTGGAAATATAGTTCAAACGCAATTTTTAGAAGAATTTTAGAGGCGTATTATAAATGTTTGTAGATTAATTTCCAATCATGTTTAATCGTCTTTTAGGGATGGTAGAAGTATAGGAAAATCGTTACAGAGGTTCAAAACTAGGTTAGTCATGGAGATTTTGCATTAACAGAGAGTCGAAAATATACTGGGTGTGTCCGCTGGGCTGTTGCCAACCTAGTTCCCCTCAGCGGCAGCTTGGCGCAAGCAAATTGTTGGATCCGCTGACCTAGCACCAACTACGCCGAGGTCAGCGCACCCACCAAATGTTACAGTGAGGTGCGGCTGATCATTTTGAGCCTATTTTTGATACTTTAAGGATTCAATCTCTTAGCCAAACCCTAGATTAGGATGTTAGAGGTATTTTTAATTTATTCAAAACTTTCGGAGATATAATTACATGAATTATGGGTTCTACAAGTCAAGTTTGGGAAACTGTTGGTTGTAACTTACTGTTCCAAATGCCATGAGTTAATGACTTAGTTTTATTTATGTCTTACATTTGTTTCTAGTTTATGAACTTCTTTAACTTGGGTTTGCGTGATTTCAAAGTGCTGAACAGTAGATGTAAATTTTCTTTGTGTAAGAAAAGGGAGTTTTCTGCCAATGAGATTGGTTTTGTTTTGGGTTGGAATACCTACTGAGTTTACATGAATTTCTGTTCTGGTCTGGAGGGACCTGTGATGAGGTTATATGGCATCATACATGATGATGTTAATAGTTGGTTTAATGTGTTGTCAGTGAGTTTATGAAATTGTTTTTTGTTTTGGTTTAGCTTCACCTGGATCCATGTCTAATCTTAGTAATGTGATGGTATTGCTTGTTGGTGAAATTGCATGGCCTTGTGTATTGCCACGACTGGTGTAGAGCAGCCAGAAACCCTGAGTAGGCCTGGTTGTCAATGCCGAAACCCTGAGTAGGCCGGCATTGGATAATGAAACCCTTAGTAGGCCGTCATTTCAGAGTATCTGAAACCCTGAGTAGGCCGGAACTGTGTACATGGAGTTGTGGATGTCTACTTGGCATGTCAATTTACCAATTTAAACGATAGGCATGACATGGACCATTCGTTGTTTAATTGGCATTGGGTTGGTCTATGATTGGAAACTGTTATTGAGATGTTGGTTTTTTATTTTCAGAGATTATCTCTATTGATTAATTGTGCTGGTTATTTATCGTGGCATGTTTATAACTGAGGATAACTATTTCTGCATGCATATGCTACTCGCTGAGATATTCGTATCTCATTCTGTTGTTTTTGTTTTGTTTTCAGATACTCTTGGAGAGCTCGATACTTGCAGGTAGTTACTTGGTCATGTGAGTTTATTTCCTTTGGGTTTACTTCAGCGCACTCTGTTATATAGTTATTGTTATATTCATGTTTTTCCTTCACTCTGATATTGCGGTCCTGTGTTACATGCTAACCTCTGGAGACGTGTTACGGTTTAACTACATAACTCGGATCTGGGGCGTTACACTAGGAGTTGCAGTTGTAGGGTTTTGAGCGTATCACAGGTGAGTAGCATTGTTTTACATTAGATTTGTTTTCCTGAGATTAGCCGAATTGCATGGTTGTGGAAAATGTTAGTTTCAGACTTGAGATTTCAAAGGGATTTTTTAGGCGTGATATGAAACGTGTTAGATTAATTTTGATTTGAGTTTAATCGTCTATTGAAGGTGGTAGAAGCATAGAAAAATTGTTGTAGAGGCTCGAATGTAGGCTAGTCATAGCTAGATCGACATAACAGTGAGTAAATTTTTTATCGAAAAACAGGGGGGGGTTTCCGCCGAGCTGCCACCTACTACTTCTCCTCGGCGGTAGCTCAGTGCATAGGATTTTTGGGTCCATTGAGCTGGCGCCGACCTGGCTCCAAGGGGCCCGAGGTCAGCGCACCCTCCATTTTCTCCAGGGAATGTGCGACTGACCAAATTGAACCCATTTTTGATACTTTAAGGCTTAAACCTCTTGGCCAAAGGCTAGATTAGGATGTTAGAAGTATTTTAGTCTGCTCCAAACCTTCGGAGATTATTCCATCAATTATTGGTAGGATTATGAATTCCAAAAGTAAAGTTCGAAGGGCTGTTGGTAGTCTAACTTGCTATTTCTTGATTCCATTAGTTAGTGACTTTGCTCTATCTACGTCTTACAATTATTTTCCAGTTGTGAACTTGTTTAACCTAAGTTTTATCCGATTGCAAAGTGTTGAGCCGTATTTGTAAAATTGCTTTGTGTGAGGAAAGGATTTTGCTACCGGTATGGAATTGTGTTTTGGGTTAGAATATCTTCTGCATTTCCATGAGTTCTATTCTGGTCCGGAGTGACCTGTGTTGAGTTGTATTATGTTATACATGATGATGGCAATGGTTGGTTTATCGCGTTGCCAATGGTGAGTTTTAAGCATTTGTTATTCTTTTTTTGGTTTAGCTTCACCTAGATCCTTGTCTAAGCTTAGTAATGTGATGGTATTGTTTATTGGTATAATTTCATGGCCTTGTGTGTTGCCACGACCAGTGTAGAGCAGCAGATCCCCTGAGTAGGCCTAGTTGTCAATGCTGAAACCCGATGAGTAGGCCGGCATTGGATCACGAAACCCTGAGTAGGCTGTCATTTCAAAGTTTCCGAAACCCTGAGTAGGCCGGAACTATGTACATGGAGGTGTGGATGTCTCCTTGGCATGTTAATTAACCAAGTTAAGCAATTGTCATGACATTGACCATTTGATGTGTAATCGGTATTTGTGGTTGGTCTTTTGTGGAAAACGGTTATTGGGATTTGGATATACAATTTGGAATTATCTCTATTGACTTACTTGTGTTCGTTATTTATCGTGGCATATTTATAACTGTTGATAAGTATTTCTGCATGCATATGCTACTCGCTGAGATATTCGTATCTCATTCCATTTGTTTTTGTTTTGTTTTCAGATACTCATGGTGAAGCGCATACTGGGGTAGATCCGACTGACACTTATAGGGAGGAGGACTATTACTACGTTCCATAGACTAGTAGGTTTATTTTTGGATTGGAACTTGTTTCGTTTGGTTTGAAAATGTAATAAAGTGGTTTGATGTTGAATTCGATTGACTATAATCAAATATGTTCTTTGGACTTCCTAGTTGATAGTTTGGTTATGCACTCTAAGAGTTGCTGGTTAGAGAAGGACGAGGAGAACAATCGCATAGAAGTAGGCAACACTGGTTTTTAACGTTCATTGGTATTCACGATTGGTTTAATCTTTATTGCATGTGTTTTGTATTATAAAATCATGTATTTAGTTTGATAGCAATATTATATGTATGTTAGATTGATCTTGGATGTGAAAAATCAAGTTTCTAAACTGTTTCTGTTCGTTTTTGGGAGACCGCCGAGCTCACTGTGCTCAGCGATCTTCAGCGCTCCCAGGCACTCGTTAAAAATTCAAGACCGTCCGGGACCACTACACGATTTATCGTCGGCGTTCGATTTGAACTACCACCTACCCTAGACTGCCTGAGCGATCCTAGGCGATCCTGAGCGATCTGTGCACAAAATGCAGATTTTCGTATTTTCAAACACTGATTCAATTCTAAACTATTTTTAACAAATTTTAACCTTCAAACAAGAGTTTTAAGACCAAAATAAATTACCAATTATTTGTTTTACAAATGAACAAAAATAGGAAGGTATTTAGGGTGATTAGTGGCCAAGCCTTGTAAATAGCAAAAAACCTACGTTTTGGAAGAACCGAACTTGTAACCTTGTGAGAGTTGATTAAATGACCTATAGAGTTATACTGTTAACCAGAATATGTTATACAAATTTCCAAATCAGATTTTGAATACAGTTAACCCAATAAAGAAGGAAAATTACATATATAACCATTATATGCCGCTAGGCACTATTACTTACGGTAATATTAGTCCTTAGGAATTGTTGGTGTCTAGTGGGCATAGCTGGTTAGGTAGAATATGCTTACAGCCCAGAGTCGTCAGAAGAGCTATGTAGACACTGGAAGGAGAGATTTGCATTTCAAGATTGGTGATTCAGTATTTCTGAAGATATCTCCATCTCGTGGGATTAAGAGGTTTGGAAAGAAAGGCAAGTTGGCTCCGAGATATATAGGTCCATTTCAGATTAAGAATACAGTGGGACCAGTTGCATACAAGTTGGCATTGCCTGCACAACTGGAAGGAGTTCATGACGTATTCCATGTTTCTACGTTGAGGAAGTACGAGCATAACCCTACTCATATCATTCAGCATGAACCACTGGTAGTGCGAGGAACTTGACATATGAAGAACATCCAGTTGAGATCTTGGATAGACGAGAGCAAGTTCAACGTACTAAGGTAATATCACTTGTGAAAGTGCTTTGGCAAAATCACATAGTTGAGGAAGCTACTTGGGAGTTGGAGTCGGAAATGCAGAGGAAGTATCCTCATCTATTTCCAGAGTTGCTAGGTAAATTTCGAGGACGAAATTTTTTTTTTAGGAGGGGAGGATGTGAGACCCAGAATTTTCCTAAATATAAAAGTAAATATAATAATTAATATTCTTGAGGATTTTAATTAATGGAAATATCTTATTAATGTAGGGGATATTATAATTAGTGGAGATCCAGAGTTGGGCGTAGATCCGACCATCTGATTTCGAGATATAGAGGTATGATCGATATTTCAAGTTGGATGTATTTTGATTGGGCATGTGTGTGGAGTCTTATGCATGTGAGATGCATGGAATAGAGTGTATATATATATATATATATATATATATATATATATAAGTTAAAAAAACCTAATGACATACGGTGGAAATACGTGCTTGTATTTGTTTGAGACTCAGCAGCCGCAAGAGACCGAGAGCGACAGTGTGACAGGAGAAGAGAAGAGAAGAAGAAGAGAGGAAGAACCAGGTTTCTTCTCCCTTCAAGGCTCACTTTGCAATCCTATAGAGGTCTGAGAGTTGCTGGTTAGAGAAGGAAGAGGAGAACAATCGCATAGAGGTAGGCAACACTGGTTTTTAATGTTCTTTGGTATTCATGATATATAGGTCCATTTGAGATTAAGGGTATAGTGGGAAGGAGTTCAAGAAAGGCAAGGAGTTCATGACGTATTCCATGTTTCTATGTTGAGGAAGTACGTGTATGACCCTACTCATATCATTCAGCATGAACCGATAGTAGTGCAAGGAGACTTGACTTATGAGGAACATCCAGTTGAGATTTTGGACAGGAAGGAGCAAGTTCTTCGTACTAAAGTAATTCCACTTGTGAAAGTACTTTGGCAGAATCACACAACTGAGGAAGCTACTTGGGAATTGGAATCGGAAATGCAGAGAAAGTATCCTAACCTCTTTCCAGAATCATAAGGTAAATTTCGAGGACGAAAATTTTCTTTTAGGAGGGATGTAAAACCCCGAATTTTTCTTAAATAATAAAATAAATTAATAAATAAAATCCAGGAGAGTTATAACTGATGGAAATATTTTATTAATGTAGGGGATGATATAATTAGTGGAGATCCAGAGTTGGACGCAGATCCAACCGTCCGATCATGAGATATCAAGGTATGATTCATATTTTAAGTTGATGTGTTTTGATTGGGCAGTGTGTATAGGAAAGTGTGTAAGTGAGCTACGTAGGATCAAGGAGTATATATAATAGTTTAATAACCTAAACATATACGTTTGGTATTCTTGCTTGTATTCGACAACCGCAAGCGACAAACCGTGAACGACTGGAAGAAGAAGAAGGAGGAAGAGAGGACTTGGTGTTGTGTTCTTCATCGTCCAGAGCGTTGCTTGGTGTTAGAGTATTGCTGTTTAGAGAAGAGAAGGAGAAGGAACCGTAAACAGAGGTAGGTGACACTGTTTTACGTTCGTTTTTGTATTTACGTTTGTTTAATCGCCAAAGCATGTTTTTATATGATATATTGATGTATTTAGTTTGATAACAATGTTATATGTATGTTAGAATGATATTGGACGAGAAAAATTACGTTTTGAAACTGTTTTTGTTCGTTTTTTGGGGACCGCCAACCTCGACTGTGCTCGGCGTTCATCGACGCTAGTTAAAATTTTTAGACCGCCGAAGATCGCTTGAAGACTTATCGTCGGCGATCTGTTTTGCACTACCGCTGACCTTAGACCGCCAGGGCGATCCTAGGCGATCCAAGGCGCTCTGTGCAGAAATTCCAGATTTTCGTAATTTCGAACCTGATTCAATTCCAAACCATTTTTAGTAAATTTTAATGATTAGCTAAGATGTTTTAAGACCAAAATAAATTATCTAATTCCCTGTTTTACAGAAAAATAAATTAGGAAGATATTTAGGACATTAGTTGCCAAACTTTGAACGTAATTGTGAAATCTAGTTTTTGGAAAACTTAACTATTATTTAATTACCAGAACATCTTTTAAACTACACTATAATTCAGAGAATTACAGAAAGAGAATTCAGATCATAAATTTAAAACTAAGTTAATCCGAATATTGCAGTAATTGACAGATTTAACCTTTATATGCCGCTAGGCACCAACCCTTATAGAAATATTATATTTTAGGGAATTTTGGAGTCTAGTGGGTATAGCTGGTTATGGATCCATAGTTGTTGCTAGATAGCTGAGGGATATGTCATTTGGGTTGAGTTTCTCCCTTGTGCGACACGCTTCCTTTGCAAGTTAGTTTGTCTAGGAAGGTCCTATGTCTGGTGGGACACCCCGGTGAGCCGCTGGTGATTCCCTGTACATGTGGATAAGCGACCATCTCCATGCATTGATTCTGGTGCTGCATGCTGGTGGTACATGCCAACTTTGATGGGTACGTGTGCAATAAGTCAGTGACTACGGCTCTTGTCTAAGCTGCACTGCATGGGACTTGAGTATCATTAGTAGTATTGCTCCTAAGCCGCACGCTGGTATAGCGATTGATCGAGAGTCATCTCAGAAGGTTTATCTATCTTTGTGAGTCCTATAATGACACTAAAATCATAAACACTTGATATTATTATTGTATACATGCTGGAGGCATGTGATTGAGATATTGGTCAGATGTGACTGTTTAGTGCATCCTAGCAAACTATGAATTATGTTATTGATTCTGATATTTGATTCTTATAATAGAACTTGCTGAAATTCATCTTTAAAACTGTTTATCATACTGTTTTGTATTTATGAATGATACGGATGATTATACGAGCCTACTTAATCGAGATTGCTTAATCGTGCATGAACTGTTATTTTACTTATATTAACTGTTTAATTATGCATGTGTTACCTACTGGGATATTCATATCTCACCTACTTTTATTTCATTTTTCAGCTAATACGCGAGAGGGGGATCATAGTGATTTCCAAGGAGAGGTAGCTGAGTATTCACCGGAGGATTACTTTTACCCAGATATTATCTGAGGTGGAGGATTGATATAGACTTACTTATTTTTTATTAGACTATTATTCATTTGGTTTGATGTATTAGAGAGATGAGAGAGATAGTGACCCTTTTATTTTACCAGACTTTGATATTAATATTGATGATTAACTAAATTTTGTTTTGAGGATTTTAGACTACACTTCCGCACATACTTGTTCCGTACTCTGATAGTTAATTAATTGAATGGATTATTTAATTCTTTAGTCAAGTGTATTCTTGATGTATATTTGATATGGGCCAGTAACACCTCGGAATTGGTTGTTGAACTGAATTCAGGTTGTTACAGTAGCGAACCGGGTTCGGGTCGAGTGCCGGTTTGCACTGACCCGGGTTCGAGGCGTTACAGAGTTGATTAAATGACCTATAGAGTTATACTATTAACCAGAATATGTTATACAGATTTCTAGATCAGATTTTCAATACAGTTAACCCAATAAAGAAGGAAAATTACATATATAACCATTATATGCCGCTAGGCACTATTATTTACAGTAATTTTAGTCCTTAGGGATTGTTGGTGTCTAGTGCGCATAGCTGGTTATGGATCCATAGTTTTGGCTAGATAGCTAAGGGATATTTCATTTTGGTTGGGTTACTCCTTGTTGTGAACGTGCTTCCTTTGCAAGTTAGTTTGCATTTAGGGGTGTGTCTATAGGGTCATTTCAAGCCTCGCTGGTGATTCCTGTACATTTGGATAAGCGGCCATTTCCATGTATTGATTCTGGTGCTACATGCTGGTGGTACTTGCCAACTCAATTGAGTTCGTGTGCAATAAGTCGATGACTACGACTCCTATCTAAGGTGACCTTCACGGGTTTGAGTATCATTAGTAGCATCGCCCATAAGCCGCACGGTGGTATAGCATATGGTTGAGAGCCATCTCAAACGCGTATCTTTCTTCGTGAGTCCTACAATGATACTGATATCACAAACACTTACTTCTGATGTTGTTCACATGCAGGATGCATGTATTGGATGTTATGGTTGGATGTGATTGTTTAGTACATCCCGGATTTATGTTGGATTCTATTAATGACTTCTGAATCATGATCTTGATATACTTTATCTGTTCACAAATATTAAACTGTTTTACATGATGATTTGTATTTCAATGAACGAGATGAATGTTTATACGAGCCTGTTTACTCGAGACTGCTTATACATGCATGAAAATCTATTTTAGTGAATTTAAACTGTTTATAGCATGCATGTGTTGTCTCCTGAGATATTCGTATCTCACCCTACTTCTGTATGTTATTTTTCAGCTGATACGAGAGAGGGGATCATAGTGGTGATTACCAGGGTGATCTTGTCAACTATTCACCGGAGGACTATTATTATCCCGACTAGATCTAAGGTCATGGAGAGAGGATTCATATTAGTACTTTAGACAGTGTCATTATTTTGATTATTTGGTTTTGATGTATTAGAGAGATTGAGAGTTTAGTAACCCTTTTGATTATTACCAAACTTACATGATCATTGGATTTTGGTTGCTTGTATTTGATTCATCTTATGATGATATTAGACTAAACTTTCGCACATTGATGTTCCGCACTCTGATAGTTTATTAATAAATGAATTATTTAATTCTTTAGCTTGGTTATTCATTGATTATTACTTGATATGGGCCAGTAGCATCTCGAATTCGGTTGTTGGGCTGAATTTGGGTTGTTACAGTGACGAACCGGATTCGGGTCAAGGTCAGTTTTTATTGACCCGGGTTTGGGGTGTTACACTACCTTTATGGCTGGTCAGTGCAGCTAGTAGATACCGTTGTAGACTGACCTGAGGAATTCAGCACTCTTGGGCATAGATTGATTTTGGCACGGGTTCAGGCGGAGTCGGAATTGATTCAGCGTATACATGATGGTCAGATGGCGGATTCATATTTGATATGCATTAAGGAGTTAGTGGATAAGGGTGATGAAGCCGCCAAGGATTTTGAGATCAGGGATGGATTGCTGAGATTCAGAGGTTGGATTTGTGTTCCAGATGATGCAGAAATTAGAGGGTTGATATTAGACAAGAGTCACAGATCTAGATATGCAGTCCACCCGGGTAGTACAAAGATGTACAAGAACCTGAAGGCAGTGTATTGGTGGTCGGGTATGAAGAAGGACATTGCAGAGTTTGTAGCTAAATGCCTTACATGCCAGCAAGTGAAAGCAGAGCATAGAAGACCTCTAGGTTTGATGCGACCTTTGCCTGTTTCCAAGTGGAAATGGGAACATATCACTATGGATTTTGTATCGGGGTTGCCACCTACAGCTAAGAGGCAGGATGGCGTATGGGTGATTGTTGATAGACTGACCAAATCAGCTCATTTCTTGCCTTATCAAACCATTCAGAATTTAGCCTCATTGGTTGAGTTATATACACAGGAGATAGTTCGATTGCACGAGGTTCTAGTATCGATTGTATCTGACTGGGATTCCCGTTTCACATCTCATTTTTGGCAGTGCTTTCAGGAAGCCGTGGGTACCAAGTTGAGTTTTAGCACCAGTTTCCATCCGCAGACTGATGGTCAGTCCGAGAGGACTATACAGACCTTGGAAGATATGTTAAGATGCTGTGTCATGGATTGGGGTGGCTGTTGGAGTAAGTATTTACATTTGGTGGAATTTGCCTACAACAATAGCTATCAAGCTAGCATACAGATGGCACCCTATGAGGCACTATATGGTAGGATTTTTAGATCCCCAGTGTGTTGGGTGGAGGTCAGTGAGAAACAGTACTTTGGGCCTGAAATTATACAAGATAGTATGGAGAAGGTGAAGTTGATTAGACAGTGGTTGTTGACTGCGCAGAGTCGTCAGAAAAGTTACGCAAATACCCGACGGCGTGAGCTGAAATTTGAAGTGGGAGACCGTGTGTTCTTGAAGATATCACCTTCCAAAGGTATTATGAGATTTGGGAAGAAAGGGAAATTGTCTCCTCGATTTATTGGTCCGTCTGAGATCGTGAAAGAGATCAATCCAATGGCTTATAAGCTAGCGTTACCAGATCACTTGGCAGGAGTACATGATGTATTTCATATTTCCCTGTTACGGCAGTACATATCGGATCCTAGCCACGTGATAGATCCTGAGCCTTTAGTGATTCAGGAGGATTTGACAAGCGAGGAGAGACCAGTTCAGATCTTATATTGTTGTGAGCAGATTCTTCGCACCAAAGTGATTCCCTTGGTGAAAGTGCTATGGCAGAACCATTCCACAGAGGAAGCCACTTGGGAAGGTGAAGAGGAGATGAGGAAAAAGTATCCAGAGTTGTTCGTTCCATCTTGAGGTAAATTTCGAGGATGAAATTTTTGTAGGGGGGAGAATGTAAAACCCCAAATTTCTTCATATTAGGTGTGGAAGCGAGATAAATTAAGGTTAGTAATGTGCCAACTTTAATCAGAATTATTATGCTGTTTGAGTTCAGTCGTTTTAAATAAAATAATTATATATGTGGGTGATTAGTTGGAAAATCAATGCAGTAGATCAAATGGCTGGGAAAGCTGCGCATGTAGGGAAATGCGCGGGCAAGCATGCAGCGAACCATTAGTTGGGTAGGGCAAGTATAAATACTCAGCGTATTTCGGAGCGTAGGTTTTGGCACATGTCAAACTCGAGGGAGATTGCGGCTGGATTTCTAGGATGTTTGGAGAAGAGCAAACATGGGGTTTCCTGCCGATCAGCGAGTGATCAGAAACCATCTTGCGAACAGAGAAGAAACTAGGTGGAGATCGATATTTAAATTTTCAGTTCTAGGAGTTGCAGTTGCAGGGTTTTGAGCTTATCACAAGTGAGTAGCATCGTTTTACTCTGTGCATTAGATTTGTTTTCCTGAGATTAGCCGAATTGCATGGTTGTGGAAAATGTTAGTTTCGGACTTGAGATTTCAAAGGGATTTTTGAGGCGTGATATGAAACTTGTTAGATTAATTTCGATTTGAGTTAAATCCTCTATTGAAGGTGGTAGAAGCATAGAAAAATTGCTGTAGAGGCTCGAATGTAGGCCAGTCATAGCTAGATCGACTTAACAGTGAGTAAATTTTTTATTGAAAAACAGGGGGGGCTTCCGCCGAGCTGCCACCTATTATTTCTTCTCGGCAGTAGTTCAGTGCATAGGATTTTTGGGTCCGCCAAGCTGGCACCAACCTAGCGCCAAGGGGCCCAAGGTCAGCGCACCCTCCATTTTCTCCAGGGAATGTGCGACTGACCAAATTGAACCCATTTTTTATACTTTAAGGCTTAAACCTCTTGGCCAAAGGCTAGATTAGGATGTTAGAAGTATTTTAGTCTGCTCCATACCTTCGGAAATTATTCCATCAATTATTGGTAGGATTATGAGTTCCAAAAGTAAAGTTCGAAGGGCTGTTGGTAGTCTAACTTGCTATTTCTTGATACCATTAGTTAGTGACTTTGTTTTATCTACTTCTTACAATTATTTTCCAGTTGTGAACTTGTTTAACCTGAGTTTTATCAGATTGCAAAGTGTTGAGCCGTATTTGTGAAATTGTCTGTGTGAGTAAAGTATTATGCTACCGGTATGGAATTGTGTTTTGGGTTAGAATATCTTCTGCATTTCCATGAGTTCTATCTTGGTCCGGAGTGACCTATGTTGAGTTGTATTGTGTTATACATGATGATGGCAATGGTTGGTTTATCGCGTTGCCAATGGTGAGTTTTACGCATTTGTTATTCTGTTTTGGTTTAGCTTCACCTGGATCCTAATCTAAGCTTAGTAATGTGATGGTATTGTTTATTGGTGTAATTGCATGGCCTTGTGTGTTGCCACGATCGGTGTAGAGTAGCCAGAAACCCTGAGTAGGCCTGGTTGTTAATGCCGAAACCCGATGAGTAGGCCGGCATTGGATCACGAAACCCTGAGTAGGCTGTCATTTCAGAGTTTCCGAAACCCTGAGTAGGCCGGAACTGTGTACATGGAGGTGTGGATGTCTCCTTGGCATGTTAATTAACCAAGTTAAGCAATTGTCATGACATTGACCATTCGATGTGTAATCGGTATTTGTGGTTGGTTTTTTGTGGAAAACTGTTATTGGGATTTGGATTTACAATTCGGAATTATCTCTATTGACTTACTTGTGTTCGTTATTTATCGAGGCATATTTATTACTGTTGATAAGTATTTCTGCATGCATATGCTATTCGCTGAGATATTCGTATCTCATTCCGTTTGTTTTTGTTTTGTTTTCAGATACTCGTGGTGAAGCGCATACTGGGGTAGATCCGACTAACACTTATAGGGAGGAGCACTATTACTACTTTCCATAGACTAGTAGGTTTATTTTTGGATTGGAACTTGTTTCGTTTGGTTTGGAAATGTAATAAAGTGGTTTGATGTTGAATTCGATTGACTATAATCAAATATGTTCTTTGGACTTCCTAGTTGATAGTTTGGTTATGCACTCTGATATGGTAGAACTTAGGTGATTATCCAGCGATCACATGAGACGTGGGCCCTTACCTAACACTTCGTGAGATGTGTTATATCTTTAATGAACAACACGGATCCGGGAGCGTTACATTTATGCTAGTGAGAATAAATTGAGAAATAAGAAGGGAGAATAAAAGGGGTTGGTCGAACCCAATGATAGTGGGTTGACCCAATGATTATTTAGTTTAAAGAGTAATGCGTTTAAAGGTTTAGTTGTAAATTGGTTTAATGAAGGAGGGGCAGTTAAGTAAAAGACTTTAAATATTAAACTAAACCTAGTTGTGCATGGAGTTGATATTCACGTTGAGCACAAAACATCAAAATAGAAACCAACCATGAGTTTCTCTTGTTTCCTCAATCTTTCTCCTAGTTGCCTTGTGCCTAAAACTAAACCCTAAACAACTGTTGGAGCCGTCTTAGAGAAGAATGAGGAGTTTTTTCGTGCATAGAGAACTCAGGTAAGAGCCATATAGAGATAAGTTTCTGTTTTGGAGATTTTCATATGTTTGAGAGTCTTAAAAGTGTGATTTTTGAACCCAAATGTGAAAGAGGTTTGTTGGGATTGTTTGGCAAACTTTGGGGTGATATTTCATGGTTCTTAGAGGAGATTTAAGTTCCTAAAACCAGGTAAGTAGTCCCTTGATGCTTGCATAAAAATACAATTCGTATTTAGTCGATATACGGGGTTAATCGTTGTTTTGATGCATTTTTTTGTTATTTATGATGTTTTATTTGTTGGGAATTGTTTTAGCATGTGTATAAAGTATTTTAGAATGATTTAGAATGGTTTTGATGCATTGAAGATTGAGTTGTAGAATTTTTATGGAATTTCGCAAAATTGCGGATTTTCCATGTATCGGGCTGCCTGACCAGTCGCTCGAGCGCCCTATGTAAATAGTCAAAACCCAAGAGCAATTTTACCCAGATTGAACTACCACTAGAACAGTTGCTTGAGCAACCTATCGAGCGACCTACCCTGAATTAACCTGTTTTGTAAGGCCGATCAAGCGCCCTTGGCCGCTCTAGCGACCAGTTTGTCAGATTTTGTAAAACTTGACTTTTCAACCTAGTTTTCATTAAGGAAGTGGTTTTATTCAATTTTAACCTATGTACCATCAAGATTGGGGTATTTAGGAAGTGATTGCATTGGCAAACGTTTAAAATTCAATTTTATAAAGATTTTGGGTAGATGTTTCTAAAGAGGCACTTTTACTTGATTCCATTGTTCCAAAAGATTTTACTTTTAACCAAGGTTGGTTTTGTGAGTTCATACACCTATATTTGGATGATATGAAGGTATTTTGTGCATCGATGGAGTCGATACACATTCGGGACATATTGGCCCATTGAAACCTGGAGTTTTGGACATATGACTTGGTGCATTCTATTTTGGTTTTGGGTCATTGGTGTGATAAGGCTGGTGCTTGATTTATTGTATCCCGCATGGGCGGATTTGGTTACAGATATGGTTTTGTATTTTGGTGGGTGTTATTGAGAAGTATGTCCATTACCGTGGTTGGTTTTCTCACTGTTGAGTGGGCTTAGCAATTATATGGATCCATAGAATAGCTAGTAAGTGAAATGTGTGTTAAAGGGGTTTGAATCCATCATCTCGAGGATGGTATCGCTCTTGGATTGGTCGGTCGCTACGTTACCCACTCCTGAATTGATTGGGCCGTACATGCTAACTCATGGTTGAGTTCTTCCGTTGGTGTTGAATAGCCAGACTACAAGGCGGCTAGTCCATCGTAATTCGATTAGGTAGCATACCGGCACATGTCTACTCTCTTTATCTGGTATATTATTTCATGAGTCCCATGAGGTGGACAAATTGTATTTCTTTGTCGTCTTGAATTCTTATTGTGATTATTCAGATTAAGCGTTGCATATTTTATTATGGTCAACTATTTACATGATTGCTTACTGAGATGTTGTTTCTCACATTATTGTTTTATCGGTTTTGTTTTCAGAAATTCCTGGAGAGGATGTTGCCGGGGTAGAGACACCGGGGGATTACTGTGATTATCAGGAAGAAGATTATTTCATTCCTGTGTAGGTCCAGAGGGACATGGAAAGACATTTAGATTTATTTTCTTAGGGATTATTTTAGTATTTTGATTGAGGAGTTTTGAATTTATTTGAAGGATGATTGGTATCTTTATTCCACACTCTTGGTGGATGATATTTATGTTATTTAGTTGAACCCTTTCCAGACTTTTTAGATGAAATATAAAAGGATTATTTTGGTAGTTTAATTCCACGCTTCTTGAAAGATGTTCTTATTTCCGCACTCTGATATAATAAATGAAATTGTTTAAGTCTGGAATAGTGTTTTGGGCCATTTTCCCTAACGAACCAGATTTGGGTTTATGTGGTTAAGTAAACCTGGATCCGAGGCGTTACATAAGTTATGGATAAAAGAAGTAAAGGGTAGGGATTTTTATAAAACCGAAATTGAATGCCACATGGCAGCCACGTGTATGCCATGTTAGCTGCCATGTAACTAATGATAAATTAAAAATTTTGGGGTTCTTTTAGTAAATAAGATAAGGTTTGTTTTGCAAATAAATAAAAAAATTTAATAACAAAGTTAATAAATGTTTTGAGATTAAAAGAAAATAAAAAATATATAAACAAAGAGAAATGAGTTGGAAGAATTGGTCCAACTCATGTCCTCTTGAGATATTGAGACTAAGCTTAAAAAAAAAATAAGCCTAAAAAAATATGGGACAAAATAGACTTTAACCAAACCTAAATAAATGATGGTGTTTAAGAGAGGCAGAGGAGGAGTTAGGGGTTTAGGTGTTTAAGAGAGGAAGAGGAGAAGTTAGGAAGATGAGAGGTTTAGGAGATGAAGAGGAAAGGTTAGAAGTTAAGAAGTTGAAGGGGTGGGAATTCTCTTATAAAAAGAATAGAAGTTGGGAGCAAAAGGGGAAGAGAAAGTAAGAGAATTCTTTGAAAAAAAAGAGATAGCAAGTAAGAGAGTTCTTTGAAAAAAAACAGCAAGTAGGAAGAAGTGGAGAAAAGAAGAGGGATGTCTACTAGCAAGGAGGGAGAAATGAAAACTGCTGTTCACGACACACCAAGGTTCCAAGACCTGATTTTAAGTGTCAATACATAACAGGTGAGTCATTTGCTTAATACATTTTATGAGACCTCTCTTTCATTACAATTTTTTAGATGAGATTACATGATTGGTGAGAGACATGTATATATGTTTGATGGCTTTGGGTAATTTTATCATGTCAAAAAAAAAAAAGACAAAGATGTAAAGTTTTGAGTTTTTTCTGCATTAGGTTTGCACCTGTTTTCCAGATAAACCAATTTTGTTTACCTAGCTCTAGTTTTACCATGCTCACAGAAGGCTAGGGTTTCAAAATAAACCAAAATGAGGGGAAGAATAGAGGGTAAATTTGTGCCCAAAATTGAGGAAGAATAGGGAGGAGAACAGAGAGAAGGAAGAGGGGATTTTAGGAAGAAGGAGGAGTGCTGTAGATGGTCGACCAGCCAAGTTCGAACAGAGATTTAGAGCAACCCAGCCGTTGGATCGACCTCAAACTTGGTGGTTTTGATCTTCACTCAAGGAACTTCAATCTGAACAATGGAGATTGGATTTGGAAAAGTCTAAAAGGGTGTGTTGAGCTCAGAAAATTGGTGGATAGTCAGGGATTTCGATAGATTGAGTTCATGTATTGAGGCAAGTAGCAAAGCCCTTTGAAAACTGGAAAATCTGCATGTTTTTCATACATTTTAGATGTTCAATCATGGCTTATTTGGATTCAGATTTCGTTTGTAAAGTTGGAAATTTATATGATGGTTTTTGGTTTCCATACTCATTTAAGAATTTCGAAAAGTGTTGATTATAGGAGATTAAATTTAGTTGGAAAGACTTAGATCCACTTTTAGTCACTGAGATTAGGTTAGGATTGTCTTAGAAGTATTTTATAATGAAATTCAGATGTTTAGAAACAATTTAAACCCATAGAAAATTTAGAAATTTCGGAAATCTGTAAAACCCAGAAAAACAGTGAAATTTGGCCTAGCGCTCAAGTGACCACTCGAGCGCGCCCCTCCTATATGTCCTGAAACAGAATTGAAACTGAACCTAATAAACAACGCCCGGTTACCACTCAAGCACCATTGCGAGCAGCTTAAGAAGAATTTACCCTGTAGAGATCACCCAACAGACCGCTCAAGCGCCCAGTCGTGCGGCCTCTGTCAGAATTTCCAAATTTTTGATTCAAGCCCAAATCCATTTTTATTGATTTTTCTGGAAATTTAAAGTTGTAAAACCTATAATTAGGATAATTTGAGATGTAGGAAGTTACGGTAAATTTGGATTAAAGGATAGTAATTTGGGACGATGATTGTAAAGATCAAATTTTTGGAGATGTTTTGAGTAGAAAGAGGTCATAACCTATTTAGATCTGATTTTTGGTAACCTAACCTATTCTTAAAATTCAATACAGACCTAAGTTACCTTCTGGATGAACTAAATAACAGAGTCAATAAGTTTTGACACATTAGGCTCTAAATGAGGGAAAATTTGGATATTATTAAATCATAGAAATAGGGAAGTTTTAGACAAGAATTAGAAACATTGTTAGTGCTTAGGAATTTGAACTAAAACATGTCCAAAACTTAAATAATAATGAATCATGCACAGCAATAATTGTAACATTTGATTAAAGGATTTATTCAGAGTTTTGGTGGTGTTTTCCTAAAAGAACTTGACCTTGGGGTGTATTTAATGTCTTGATTTATTCTCCATTCTTTTACGGTTTAGTTTTACTGTTTATTTCGCCATTGTAGATGAGATTAGGCTATTGCCTCTATTGATTTATTCCGCCATTGCGGATGGGATTTGGCTATTGCCGTGCTATTTATTCCGCTATTGCGGGTGTGTTATTGGCACGATTGTGTCTCCGCTATTGCGGCTATTTCATGCTGTATTCTTTTTATTATAGTATTGAATGATATGTTATTAAGTTACTTAGAGTTTTTTATTATGACTTGTGTCTAGCAGGCTTAGCTCATATATGGATCCATAGAGTAACTAGTAAATGGAAATTGTTTTCTGGAGTTTCTTATTCTGTGTCATAGGCATTCCATCATCTCAAGGATGGTACCGTTCTTGGATTGGTCGGTTGCTATGTCACCCACTCCTAAATTGGTTGGGCCGTACATACTAACTCACTCCGGTATCGGTTGAGTACTTCCATTGGGTGTTGAATAACCTGTCCGGGATCTGCTGGTCCACTAGTAAATCGGTTAGGTAGCATATTGGCACATGTCTGTAGAAAACTTTGTTTACAATTTTATTAGTCTTGTGATGTCACGGGTGTGGTATGCTGTTTGCCATGGTTTATTTATTATCATTTCTATTATTGTTGATATGGTTTATTCGCACACTTCATGAGTTATTTTTATAAAAATTATGGACTGTTTTAATGCATGCACATTGCTACTTGCTAAGATTTTATCTGTAACACCCCAGATCCGGGTTACGTAGCGAAACCCTAACACGCACCCGAGGTGTTAGTTAAATAATCCACACGATCTATATCATAGTGTAAGAAGATAGGAAAATTGCATTTATTACCTTCAAATCAAAAATATCAGAGTCAACTACAAATCCAATCACCAACCCACAATTGAAATGAATCAAAATACATCTCAAAGTTTACTCACTATATCAAAAGTACCAAAGGATCTAAAAGAAACACACTAGATCTACTCAACAAAGTAATCATCTTCCCTATACTTAGGGAAGTCAGCTGCCGGCTCTACGACTTGAACGATATCGTCCTCACCAGGATCTGAAAACAAAACAAAACAGAATGAGATACGAATATCTCAGCAAGTAGCACATGCATGCATCAAAACATTTTGTAACAAATCTAAGATATGATACAGTTGTAAATCATGCAACAGTAACGTTAACACATCAGTTCCGTATAATCCGAATAATCCAATCACAATCAGATAACATGAATAATGAAATACCATAACCAACATATAACAAAAATCCATATCATACAATCAAAGGTAATAAGTCCCAGGTGGACTTGTGAAGTAAGACTGCCTTTAACTAGGGTAATGCCAATGTCCACTATGTCACCTCTCGGCTTATGTGCGAAGCCGAGTACACAAGCATCCTCTTATTGCGGAAGAACCCAACCAGTATAGTGAAGGGTTGGCATGTACTAATCTAGTCATAGTCCGAATACATGATAAAATAAGGGATAGCCGTAGCCTTCCAAGTACACTATAAGGCCTCACCGAGTACACGGTGGAAACGCGTGCATGAACAAAGTATTACAACTAGTACAGATCAATCCCTTCCACTACCTAGCTCTTAATTTGACAAATGTGGATCCACACCGAGCTATGCCATCTAGACTCAAGCTGTAACGCCCCGGATCCGGGGTTACGTGGAATAACCGTAACTCGTATCC
Organism: Buxus sempervirens; assembly: GCA_947561395.2. Classification (NCBI taxonomy): domain Eukaryota; kingdom Viridiplantae; phylum Streptophyta; class Magnoliopsida; order Buxales; family Buxaceae; genus Buxus; species Buxus sempervirens. The sequence goes on along the minus strand of OX387184.1, from coordinate 32,111,489 downwards.
GAAGGTGTTAATTTAAAGTCAAAGGATATATCAGAGTATAAAAAACATGAAATATATGATCAAGAAAATTCCATTACATGATAAAAACGGTTCACTAGTTCCCAATCACCATCCAAAATGAAATACAATATCCATGAACACAACTCACAATATCCAAAATAAACTAGACAACTATAAGCCTCTACTCAGCAAAATAATCCTCCTCACGATACTCCGGATAGTCTACCAGAATATCAGTCCCCAAGGTATCGTCCTCACCGAGATCTAAAAACAAAAGCAAAACGATGAGATACGACTATCTCAGCAAGTAGCATATGCATGCAAAGAAATACAGTTATAATAGTTCTAAAAACATGCACAGGTTACAATCATTTAATTTACGGTTAACCTCGGTTAATTCGACAAATCCCGGAAATACATCATCGAACACATTCAATATCAAAAATCAGATTCAGAAAACATATTATAGTGGGACTCGTGAAGTTTATCTACTTTGTGTGGCTAAGTGCTAAAGTTCCAAACAATCCAATCAAAATAACTGCAACAACTCGAACAATCCAATTCATCTCGCTCATGGCGGAAAATACACAAGAGACCTCACCATCATGGTGGAAACAAAGTTGCTGCAGCACTTCCCTCATGGAAGGCCTCTCCATCATGGAGGAAACGCATGAAGGAACTCCAGATTTAAATCCAAACAAAAAATACAAATTCTGCTTACAACTAGATTGTGGATCCACACTAAGTCTCGCCCTTAATACTTTGGCAAAACTATCGTTTAAAGTGCAATTTTACATAAAATCATGCTTATAGTAATTGAAGCCATTTTACAATTAACAATAACACATTTAGTTTCAAATAGTCACTAGTGCCATCCAACAGTAGAAATTTCCATCATTTAGCAAAACCGATAAAAACAATACCATTGACTCAAAATAATAACCAGCAACATATTAAGAAACAAATTCATATAATTTTCAAATCATAACAGTATTTCAAATAACTCAAGGAAGATAGAAGAATCAGATATATCAATGAAAGTTTGGAAAGCAGTCCACAAGACCATTTGGACAACCACTTTAGATCACAAGTCTTACTATTGTTAACCACTCCCTCACATTGGTATAAACTCATGATTTTCTAATTTATATTGTTGAATTTTTATCTCATAGGTTACTAACAGATCTGAAATCCTTCATATAAGTTTCTGAGTAACTTAGGTGAAGCTAAAAATAGACTTGACACAAATGTAGACTTAAAAGAGTCTTCACTATATGCTGCAGAAAAATCCATAACATGCCTTTGGAATTTAACCTACCAACAATCCCTCACTCCATGATATTATTTTGATTTCCATAAAATTCTAGTAACCATAGATGCTATTTTGATCTTAAATAACTCATTCTAATAGGTTTTAGAAGCTGAAACAGTAGTTATATTCAAATATCAAATCAGCCGTAACATACTTTTAATTTTGTGCTGGGCACCAACCATGGCTGACCTGGAGAGGTTGGCGCCCATTGGCTTTCTATAAAATTTGCACCATTGCTGACCCAAGGAGGTCAACAATCCTGGGCATCCCTTGGCGCCCAGCAATTCCTTAAACAAATTAGCCGCACTTCATGGAATTACTAACTTCTCCACACTTGAACCAATTTCTTCCATCTTAAACACCTTCAACAACTTACAAAGCCTTCCAATAACACATCTAAACTCACTTGTATTTAATCTAATCAATTTTGATATGAAACAGAAGTTTAACACCCAAACATGAACAAAATTATAGCATTTTCATCCATCAAAATTCTAATTTTGCAAATGATCTCAAACCATATGAAAATCATGATTTTCAGAAGGTGCTACTTGCCTGATTTGCTGATGATTAAATCTCCAAAGAAGAATAGTTGCTGACCTGAATTTTCAGCAACCAAAAATCCTCTGACGAATTGAATTTTCCGCAGAGAGTTTTTATAATTCAGATCTCAATGTCTGATCCATGTTTTTTGCTAATAATTTGATGAAATAGAACCAAACTAACCTAGATCTAATCACTGAGTTAACTTACCTGATTTGAACTGATAACTAGACGAATTTGCTCAACCAAATCAGACGCACTCCTCCCACTAGAATAGAGCTTCTTTCTTCTTCCAAATTCTTAGATCCAATTCACAAATCAAACCTCCAATGATCTGAAATTCCTCTTCACAAGCACTCAGATCTAGATTTCTGATGCTCTAAACTCTTCGGCGATCGAACAGACGAAACCCGATTGTGAGCACAGAGAGGCTATTTATAATGGCGTTCAAAACTCTCCAACTTCCCCTTCATGATCCGGTGCGACGCCACTCCACCGAACCTCCTACATCACACCATCTTAACCCTTAATTCTCTTATTAGTCACCCAAACAAATACAAGAGCAACACTTAATTATATCTAATGAAACTTCTAAAAAATATTTATTTAATATTGAAATTAAAATATAACTCCCCTTACCCTTAATTCATATAAGCCGAATTTTCCGAAATTCCTAAATTGCCCTTGCATGACTTTTACCTGAAAATCCACCAGAAATTAATTATTAAAATTTTCTAATTATTTCCTCCAAATATAAATACTGAAAATTTGGGGTTTTACACAAGCAAAAGCCAAATCTGAAAACTTAGTAATCTCATCTCATTCCAATCTCAAACATATCATCCCGAGTACACGAGGCTTCTCTGAGTACACAGAGGCATCAACATCCCAAGTACATGGGCATCCCTGGGTACACAGAGGCAATATCCAACCACTGGCAAAAATGACAAATCCTTCCTCCAAGTACATGGAGAGATCCGAATAACCAACTTAAACCAAAATAATTAGTTTAAAAGCCTTTTTCCATAAACTTGCATAAAAGTCCCTTTATAGTTCAAAATTTTGTAAAAGTGTCAATCTCAGCTAAACCGGTAACTTAGAATACAAAAATATCAAAATTCAATCCTAATATTAAGTTCAAATTAGTTCTACTCATTTTAAGCTCAAACAGTAGATTTTCCTAATAGAATTATCCCTAATTCCTTTCTTTCAAAATGAAACACAGTTCCTTTCTTCTAAGACTACTAGTTTACTTAAAAGAGAACCCTAAGCTGTCCATCTCCTAGTTAACTTAATTTCTGCAATTATTCTCTAATATGCCTCCAATATAATTTCAGATATGAATTGCACTTAAAAGAAAATTCCATAAACTTTACTTTCGAAGTTCCAATGCATTAAGGATACCTATACATTATCTAATTCCTTCATCAATTCTCTTTAATTATATCACTTCATTTACAAACCTATTTCAGCATCTCTTTACTCACTCAAATTTTCTTTAACCATATTTAATTAATCCCCTAAAGTAAATCCCTAATTGAAATTAACCAACAAATAACAATTGAGTTGATTTATATGCTAGGCGCCAACCATAGGGCCTAAGCTGCCCTGAGCGCCCAGCTCAAATACTTTGATTTTTGCAATGGGCGCCAACCCTAGGAAGGTAGGCGCCCCTGAGCCCTCCTGAGCGCCCAGTCAAAGTTTGCTAATATGAGTGTGGCAAATGAAATTTCACGAGGACTGATCCAACTTTTCTCATTCAAACCATTTCCAGCATACTTCTAACCATCTAAACAACCAACTTTCATACATTTGAATTTAATTGAATCACAAAATCATTCTACTCATTGCTAGACGCCATTATCAACCAGAAATAGAGGTTCAGCAGATCACTTGCTCAGAACAATACCACACTTTGATTTAAATTATTCCAAAACAAAACTAGATCGTGCTACTTACTTGAATGAAGACAAATTATAGCTCCAAATCTCTCTTTGTCTAGCACAAACTCACAACCACAAAATCAGCTCAGCTGCCAACCTTCTTCTGAAATTTGACCTCAATTCGATCAGGCCATTTTGGATTTGAGATCTGATTTCTATTAGCATTAGAATTAACATAAAAACCTCAGATTCGATGCTAACTTACTTAGTTGAACTGAATTCATAGGATTAACTTGCTCTAAACGAGATGAAGTTGCTGCCGCAAGTGCTCTCAACTCTACTTCAAACAGAGATGAGATGATCAGCTCACCACTGAAATCTCCAGATTTGCCTCCACAAAACCCTAGCTCTTCTTCTTCTTCTCTCTGATCTCCAATTTTGTTCGTTCGAATGCCAAAATAAACCAACGAACTGAACGACAGTTGCTTAAATAGTTGCCGCCAATAGTTGAATTAAAACATAATCCTACGCTTGACACTCCACCAACTTCCTACACCAACAATGATAAATGGCTATGATATCCTATTTGCCACATCACCAGAACATAATAAACCAAACAAATAAAATCCCAGCAATTGCTCATAACTATTTAAATGTAATTATCCCATCCGATTCGACCAAAATCCCCGGTTTAACTCCTTGATCTCCTTTCTCTATAAAAATTACCAATTAGCCTTAATTTAATTACTAAATTAATAAATTTTAAATTTCATTAAAATTAGGGATTTTACATTCTCCCCTCCTACAAATAAATTTCGTCCTCGAAATTTACCTCATGAAGTAATAAATAATTCTGGGTACTTCTTCATTTCATCCTCTCTTTCCCATGTAGCTTCATCAGTTGTGTGATTTTGCCATAGCACTTTCACCAAAGGTATCACTTTGGTTCGTAGGACTTGATCACGACGATCCAAGATCTTAACCGACTTCTCTCATAAGACAAGTCCTCACGAATAATCAATGGCTTAGCATTAATCACATGGCTTGGGTCTGAAATATAGCGTCACAGCATAGAGATGTGAAATACATCATGTACTCCACCCATCTATGTAGATAATGCTAGACGATAAGCCATGGGACTCACTTCCTTTACTATCTCAAATGGCCCAACAAATCTCGGTGATATTTTTGCCTTCTTACCGAATCTCATAATACCCTTAGAAGGCCAAATCTTCACAAATACCATATCCCCCACTTCAAATTTCAATTCACGCCGCCTGATATCCGCATAACTCTTCTGTGGCTCTGTGTAGTCAAGAGACGCTATCTGATCAAACTCACCTTCTCAACGCTGTCCTACACAATCTGAGGTCCCAAATACTGCCTCTCACCAACCTTCTCCCAGCAAACTGGTGATCTACACGCACGGCCATACAACGCCTCAAATGGTGCCTTCTGTATACTAGCCTGGTAGCTGTTATTATAGGCGAACTCCACCAAATGCAAATGGCTATTCCAACTACCACTCCAATCTAGTACACAATACCGCAACATGTCCTCCAAAGTCTGTATGGTCCTCTCAGACTGCCCATCTGTCTGTGGGTGGAAACTAGTACTAAAACATAATCCTGTACCCATAGCTTCCTGAAAACTCTACCAAAACTGAGATGTAAACCAAGAATCCCTATCTGACACAATGGAGACTGGAACTCCATGCAATCGCACAATCTCTCAGATATACAACTCTACCAAGGAATCCAATGCCTGTGGTACGAATAGGCAAGAAATGGGCTGACTTTGTCAACCGGTCTACAATCACCCATATGGCATCCTGCTTATTCTGTGAGACTGGCAAACCAGAAATGAAGTCCATAGTAATATGTTCCTACTTCCACTCGGGAACAGGCAATGGGTGTAACAACCTTGGATATCTACGGTGTTTTGCTTTGACTTGCTGACACACCAAACATCTGGAAACATACTCAGCTACATCATTCTTCATCCCAGACCACCAATACACATTCCGAAAATTTCTATACATTTTTGTACTACCAAGGTGAACTGTATATCTGGATTTATGGCCCTCTTCCAATATCACTTTGTGAATCTCAGCATCATCTAGCACACAAATCCTGCCCCTGAACCTCAATAAGCCATCTCTGAGTTCAAACTCTCTGGTAGTCTCATCACTTTTCTCTACCAACTCCCTGTTGTGCCTCAAATCTGCATCTGATAACTATCTCTCCCGAATACGCTGAATCAAATCTGGCTCTACATGTACTCGGGCTAAAATCCGACCATCACCATAAGAGACAAATTCACCCGGCCAATCCCTGACAGTATCCACCAAACTGCACTGGCTGATCATAAACGAAGCCAACATGGCTATCTGCTCCTCAGATGGACCTCTACGGCTCAAGGCATCAGCAACGACATTCGCCTTGCCTGGATGGTACTGAAGTGTGAAATTATAGTCCTTCAGAAGATCCATCCACCTCCTCTGCCTCATGTTAAGATCCCTCTATGAGAAAATATATCTCAGACTCTTATGATCAGCAAAGATCTCAAACTGAACCCCATATAGATAATGCCACCATATCTTAAGTGCGAACACTATAGCAGCCAATTCTAAATCGTGAGTGGGGTAGTTTCTCTCATGAGTACGCAACAATTGTGATGCATAAGCTACGACTCTCCTTTGTTGCATCAGCACGCAGCCCAATCCAACCTGAGAAGCATCACAATAGACAGAGAATCCTTCATTCACTGAAGGTATAATCAAGACAGGTGCCTCAGTCAGTCTACGCTTCAGCTCCTGAAAACTCTGCTCGCAGCTATCATCCCAAATGAACTTTACCACCTTCTTAGTTAAATTTGACATAGGATCTGCTATCCTAGAGAAATTCTCAATGAATCTCTAGTAATATTCAGCCATACCCAAGAAACTACGCACCTCAATAACTGTAGTGGGTCTAGGCCAATCAGTCACTGTAAAATCCTTAATTTTAATGAAATTAAAAATATTTGTTTTAGTAATAAATTAAGACTAATTGGTATAATTATGTAGGATTGGAGATTGAAAGGGTTAGATCGGGGTTCTCATTGTGAACTAGATTGGGAAAATTATGTAATTTTGATTGGGTGATTTAAGATGGGTTGATGAGGTGGAATGCATGAGATTTTAAGCAAATGTGAGTGCTGGTGTAGGGAGTTGGTGGAGTGCTGTAGTAGGGAATCATGAAACTAAGTTAGCTGATGGCAGCAACTATATAAGTTGCTGGTCGTTCAATTGTTTCATTTGGAGGTTGTACGAACTGATGGGAGATCAGAGATTTCAAAGAAGAAAGGGGTGAGCTAGGGTTGTAGAATCAGATCTGAGAAATTGGTGGTGATCAGTGGGAATTTATTGTGGTCGTTTAGCCCCTATTCAAGAGAAGATAAAGATATCTGCAGCAACAACTCAGTTTTGATCAAGAGCTGCAAATCTCAATTAATCAATTCGAAAAATCAGGTAAGGTTAGTTAAATTCAGATCTAAATTGTGGATTTATATTTCTAATTGAAGCAGAAACTCAGATCTGAATAGATCTGAGCTGGAGATTAAATTTCTGCAGAAGAACTTCATTCGTGTGTTTCTGGTGTGGAGATTTTTAGAGTTTTCTTTGAGGATTTAAAGTTCAGCAATTGGAATTAAGCGTTTGAATGTGAGTAGCACAACCAGGTTTTTGTTTGTTTTATTTAAATTGAAGTGTGGTATGGAATTGAGCATGTAAACTGTCGAACCTCTGTTTTGTTACTAGTTTTGGCACCTAGATTTGAGCAGTGACCAAATCTGATTCTATTCAATTTCAAGGCATGGTTACTGTATAATTAGATGAATATTGACTTGCTGAAAATTGAATGGTGAAGTAAAATTAGATTAGTTCATGTATGAGGTTGAAATTTCAGTGCTGTTGTAGAAATCTGGTTTGAAGATGGGTGCTGGCGGCTAGGTTAGTTGGTTAATTGTTAATGTTTTCAATTAAATCCAAATTAAGGTTAAAACATCTGTTAGAGGGTTAGGTTTTTTATGGAAGAGGTTTGGAATTTAAAAACCAGGTCAGTCCTAGTCTAAAATGAACAAACGTGTTGGCCGTTCTGGGAAAAACTTGCTGGCGCTAAGGGTGGTTTTCTGGCGCCTACCTCTTTAAAGGTTGGCACCAGCTTCTTTAATGTGGTTTTTGTGATTGTTTGCTTAAAGCATAGTTGAGGTATTATTTGAAAAACTAACTAGAGGTTATATGAAGGTTTTGAGTGAATAAAAGGAGCTGAGTCGGAAGCTTAATTGGGGTGTAAAATTCTGAAATTAGATGGAGCATGTAGGTGCCAAGTGCTGCTGAGTGCAGCTAGGTGGCGCCTACCTCCTCAGAGGTTGGCGCCAGCTTGTTCTATTAACTTTTATTAAAGTGTTATTAAACCTAATTTGGGGATTTAATTAGGAGATTAATTTAGTAGTAAATTGGGGTTTTAGAGGCCTGAAAGGGATGCTGAATTGGGAGCATGCTAGGTTTTCGAACAATGTAATTAAAAATTCTGTTATGAAATAATATTAGGTTTCCTTGAGTACTGAAATATTTCTATCACTTGCATGATTTAATTTGTAAAACTTAAATGATGGAATTACCTACAGAATTAAATGGAAATGATAAAAAGGGGAGTGGAGTGAGTTGAAGATACTAAAGGGAAAGCATATCTGGAGATTTAACTACTGAAATCAGAATTTCTTAAGTAAGGAAGTGATTTATTTAGGGAATTTGGAGTGTAATGAGTTATTGGATTAGTGGTGTAAATTGAGTGTTTAACCTTATGAAAATGGGTGGATATTTTATATACGAAATAAGGGTTTAGTGCATTGGGATTACAAAGTAAAATTTATAGGAATGTCTCTTTTAGGTTCTGATCTCATTTGGGAATGTTGGAGAAATATTAGAAGAAATATACAGCAATTAAGTTAGCCAGGAGGTGGGGATCTACGGGTTGCATTTGAATGAATTGGGAGTACTAAAGGTAGGCATTGAAGACTTATGTTATTTAAGGATGAACTAAGGTAAATTCTCATAGGAATTAAGGATAGCTTTGCTAGTAAAAATCAACTATTTGAGCTTAACAAGAGTAAAGCAAATCTGAATTTATTTAGAGGTTTGAATTTAGTACTCGGAGTTTATCGGTTGAGTTGAGCACAACACTTTTACTAAAAATTAGACTTTTGAAAGGGATTTATGGATGTCAATGGAAAGAGTTGGTAAACTAAATGTAATGGTTCTTGTTGGCTATTGGATGGTGTGCTGTACTTCTGGAAACTATAGAAATTAATTGAGGATAATGCTAGGATAAAAAGGGGATGATAGAAAGTTAATTTTAGAATTTAAAGAATTATAAAGTAATACATGTAAGACTTATTATTTAGACTAAAGTGTGTCTATAAATTTTCTAATCTTTCAGATACAGTTGAATCTTGATTGTTAGTATTGGATTTCACCATGGATTAAGTGGAATTGTCATGATTATGTAATTTTTACATTGCATCAGTTTTATGCGGATTCTACGGAAAGAGGATTTTAAATTGAATATGAATGATTGGTTTTCTGGTTTGGAATTGGTTTTCCTCCATGTACTTGGGTAGTTGTGATACCTCTGTGTACTGGGGGATGCCCCATGTACTTGGGATGTTGATACCTCTGTGTACTCAGGATGATATGATTGAAATTGAGATGAGTTGTGCTTGCTAGATTTCACGGTTGGTTTTGGTTTTAGAGTCTAGTGGCATAGCTCGATATGGATCTATGTTATGAGCTAGTTAGTGGAAAGGATTGTTCTTTGCTAGTAGTAATACTTTGTTCATGCACGCGTTTCCACTATGTACTCAGTGAGGCCTGATCGTGTACTTGGCTGGCTGTGGCTATCCCTCATTTTATCGTGTACTCGGACTGTGACTGGATTAGTACATGCCAACCCATCACTGTACTAGGTGGGTTCTCCTGCAATAAAACGATGATCGTGTACTCGGCATTCGCATCTAAGCCGAGAGGTGGCATAGTGGACATTGGCATTACCCTAGTTAAAGGCAGTCTTATTTCATGAGTCCTACTGTGACTTATCAACTACTGATTTGATGATACAGATTTGTTGGTCATGCTGGATTATTCCTGTTATCTTGTACTAATCAATGGTTACTGTTGGATTACTCCGATTATTCAGAACTGATGTGTTATCACTATTGTTGCATGATTTACAACTGTATCATATTTTAGAACTGTTAAATTGTATTTGAGCATGCATGTGCTACTTACTGGGATATTCGTATCTCATTCCATTCCATTTTGTTTTGTTTTCAAATTCTGGTAAGGATGATACAAGTGGGTATATGCTTGGTTCATGTGAGTTAGCCTTGGTTATAGTATTTTATTGCTGAGCTTGGGTTATAATGCACTCTGATTATCCAGTTATTGATTTATTCATGTTTTCCTTCACTCTGGTATTGCAATCCTGGGTTATATATTAACCTTCGAAGATAAGTTACGATTTCTCTACGTAACTTGGATCCGGGGCGTTACAGTCACTGCCTGCACCTTAGCTGGATCTACCTCAACACCCTCTCCAGAAATAACATGCCCAAGGAACGAGATCTTCTGCAACCAAAACTGGCACTTGCTGAATTTGGCATACAAACTGTGATCTCTCAGTGTCTGCAACACTATCCTGATATGCTGAGCATGCTCCTCTCTACTATGAGAATAAACCAAGATATCGTCAATGAATACTACCACATAGCTATCAAGGTAGGGATGGAACACCCAGTTCATGAGGTCCATGAAGATAGCGGGGGCATTAGTCAGCCCAAATGGCATGACTAAGAACTAATAGTGCCCATATCTCATATGGAATGCTATCTTCTCTACATCCTCTGATGAAACTCACAACTGGTAATATCCTGATCTCAAATCTATCTTAGAGAACCATGATGCTCCCCTCAACTGATCAAATAAACCATCTATCCGAGGTAAGGGATACTTATTCTTGATCATCACTTGATTCAGTCAATGATAGTCTATACGCATCCTCATAGACCCATCCTTCTTCTATACGAACAGAACCGGCACACCCCAAGGTGAAACACTAGGTCTAATATACCCCTTCTCAAGCAATTCATCCACTTGTTTCTTCAGCTCTATATACTCCAGCTGAGACATCCTGTAATGAGGTCTAGATACTGGTGTCATGCCAGGTAGGAGTCGAATCTTAAAATCAACCTCCCTCGGTGGTGGTAATCCTGGCAAATCATCCGGAAATACATCCGCATACTCGCAGACTACAGGCACATCACTAAGACTAGGAGTGTCTCCCTTCAGTTCCTCTATCAACACAGAAGCCACCAAGACAAGCCTTCACACTTAAAATAGTAAACATGCTGTCTTGGTGAACTCACTGTAATAGTACCTCTGAAGCAATCAATATTAACATGATGTTGGTACAGCCAGTCAATACCCAGAATAACATCAAACTCTCCAAAGTCTAATACCATCAGATCCCCGGGTAACTCTAATGATCCCAATCTAATCATGCAGAGGTGTGTGCACAGTCATAGTGGTATCTAAAGTATCAGGTACCAATCCAATCCAACATGCACAATGCGGTGTAATAAAATAGAGATGCTCCAGAGTCGAATAAACAAATTGCAAATCGACCAAAAATAAAAATAATACATCCGACTAATTGTGGTGTCTCAGGCTCCTCCTCTTCTCTTGCATCCACTACATAAACTTGAGTCTACTGCCCCTGAGGCTCTGGTGCTGGCTATCTCTGTCTAGTCCTGAATGGTGCACTTCAGCCTCGTGGAGCCCTGCCCTGCTGCCACTGCTAAGCATGTGCTGCCTGAACTGGCCTGTCAACTCGAGTGCCCTGAGGCTGTACCCTATACGGAACCGGAGCTGTTGGTCCCTGTGTATCAACCCGTGGTGCTGATCTAGACTCGGATTGCAATGACTGATACGTAGCCAGATAATGGCAATCAGCAATCTGGTGTCCCCGCTGACCACAATGGAAACATGCACCCACCGGTGCGAAGCAAGGACCAGGGATGTGAGCTCTCCCATATCTATCACATCTATCCCCCACCTGCCTCAATCCAACACCCTCAATCCTCGGCCTCTTGTCCCTTCCAGGGACACCTCTCTGCTCAAAACCCTGTCTAGGAGGCAACCGTGCTCTGCTAGCATCCCCTCTACTAGTCTGTATAAGTCTCTTGGCTCTCTCAGCCCTCCTAACCAGCTCTTCATAATGGGTGCATGCATAGAAAAACTGACACCTTGTCCTTAATCTCAGCCCCTCCTCGAAGTGCTCAATCCACTGCTCCTCATCTACTACTATATGCGATGCGAATCGAGATAACTCCTCAAACTTGGCCTCATACTGGGCCACAGATAGAGCTCCCTGGGAGATATGCATAAACTCCCTCGCCTTAGACAGGCAGAACTCTGCTGAAAAATACCGTCCGTAAAAGAGATCTCTAAACTGTGCCCAAGACATCTATGCATCCGGGGCCTCCCTCCGTAACACGCTCTGCCACCAATGGTATGCCTCTCCCTCCATCATGAAGGTGGGGAGTCTCACTCAGCTCCCTTCTGTGCACTGCATGACATCAAGGATCCTCTCGATCCTTTGGATCCAACTCTCAACCTCTAATGGATCTGGCACTCCCCGGAAATTAGGAGGTCCCATCTTTCTGAATTGCTCAAGCTCCCTCATGTGCTGATACTGTCCTCTGTGAGTATCTCCATTCACATCACCATTTCTGTGGCCATTCCCATTACCGGTCTGTCTCATCCTCTCCTCTCGCTCCATAGACAGGAGCTGGGTAAGTGTCTCAATAGTAGCTCAAATGTCATCACCCCTCTGAGGTGGTGCCTGAGGGTGAGGTCTTTGCTGATCCTCAGCAAGGAAAGGAGGCTGCTCATGTACCTCATCATACCGATCCTCTACCGGTCGAGCTGCCGGTGTACGTGCTTGAGTAGCGGGTCGTCCTCTGCCAACCATATCAACTGAAATACAACAAAACTAAGTTAGATAGGATCTCTCCCTAGCATTCGTAAGGTACTATCTAGCGTTCTCTCAAACCCCAAGGCCATCCTATATGTGTTCATCCATGTCTCTTATCAGATTCTCTGATATATCTCTGATACCATCTTTGTAACGCCCCAGATCTGGGTTACGTAGTAAAACCATAACTCACACCCGAGGTGTTAGTTAAATAATCCACAGGATCTATATAAGAGTGTAAGAAGACAGGAAAATTGCATTTATTACCACCAAATCAAAAATATCAGAGTCAACTACAAATCCAATCACCAACCCACAAATGAAATGAATCAAAATACATCTCAAAGTTTACTCACTATATCAAAAGTACCAAAGGATCTAAAAGAAACACACTAGATCTACTCAACAAAGTAATCCTCTTCCCTATACTCAGGGAAGTTAGCTGCCGGCTCTACTCGATGGATATCGTCCTCACCAGGATCTGAAAACAAACCAAAACAGAATGAGAAACAAATATCTCAGCAAGTAGCACATGCATGCATCAAAACATTTTGGAACAGTTCTAAGATATGATACAGTTGTAAATCATGCAACAATAACGTTAACACATCAATTCCATATAATCCAAATAATCCAATCACAATCAGATAACATGAATAATGAAATACCATAACCCACATATAATAGAAATCCATAGCGTGCAATCAAAGGTAATAAGTCACAGGTGGACTCGTGAAATAAGAATGCCTTTAACTAGGGTAATGCCAATGTCCACTATGCCACCTCCCGGCTTATGTGCGAAGTCGAGTACACGATCATCGTCTTATTGCGGGAGAACCCAACCGGTACAGTGAAGGGTTGGCATGTACTAATCCAGTCATAGTCTGAGTACACAATAAATTGAGGGATAGCCATAGCCCTCTGAGTACACGATAAGGCCTCACCGAGTACATGGTGGAAACACGTGCGTGAAACCCCAGATTTTAGATTATGTAATTGGAGAAATTATTCAATGAATGCTACTAATAACTTTGGTGGATATCTTAGGAAAGCAGCGTGCAAGGGTATTTTGGGGAATTCAATCGAAATCAAAGATTTATATTAATTAGTAGTAAGTGGTTGCTGTTTTATAATTTGAATATTTAATAAATGTGGTAGAGAGAATTAAATAAATATAATTAAGTGATATTGCATATAGCTCGGTAGGGTGGCAATCACCTGATCAATTGCATTGGTTATGGTGGATGGTGTAGGAAGCTTGGTGGATAAGCGTTTCAGCGGATCATGGATTCAAGGGAGTTGAAGCGGCAAGTGAGCAGACCATAAATTGTGATGTGCGCGAATGGAGTTTGGTTCAATTTGTCGCCGGAGAATACTGAGCAGTAGGGGTTGGATTGGTTCATTCAAGTGAACCGGTTTAAGTGTTAGAATTCGATTTAGTTGGTTTAGGTGTAATGGGTTTAAATTGTAACGCCCCGGATCCGTGTTCTTCATTAAAGATATAACACGTCTCCTAGGGGTTAGTTAAGGATCTCAATGATGGTGATCGCTGGATAATCACCCGCCTTTATATCATGTCAGAGTGCACAATTCAACATTTCTATCCAGGCAAGTTATGAAATCATCAAGTGGTCCCAAGTTTACTATCTTATTACAATCCTCAAAATTCAACTTAACAGTTTAAGACTGAGTAACCTGCTGGACTAAGGTCGGTAGTAATAATCCTCCTCCCTATATGTATCAGCCGGATCTACCCCTGTAGGCACCTCACCACGAGTATCTGAAAAACAAGTAACAACGAGGGAATGAGATACGAATATCCCAGCGAGTGACACATGCATGCATAAAATAGTTAACACAGTTATAAGGCATGCTTCGACAAATAACCAATGATAATAATCGCGTAAATTTCGATAACAACTCAAACCAGGTCAATGCCATGCATATGGTTACATTGATTAATTTACATGCCAAGTAGACACTCCACACCTCCATGTACACAGTTCCCGGCCTACTCAGGGTATCGGAAACTCTGAAATGACGGCCTACTCAGGGTATCGTCATCCAATGCCGGCCTACTCCGGGTATCGGCACTGACAACCAGGCCTACTCAGGGTATCTGGCTGCTCTACACTGGTCGTGGCAACACACGTGGCCATGCAATTACACCAACCAACACATACCATCACATTACTAAGCTTAACAAGGATCCATGGGAAGCTAAACCCAAACCGATAATTAACTGTTTAAAACTCTGCATTAGAACATCAACTCACACAAGTGTTCCAACCAGAACATCAACTCACACAAGTGTTCCAACCAGAACAGAAACTCACACAAGTGTTCCAACCAGAACAGAAATTCACACAAGTGTTCCAACCAGAACACAAACTCACACGAGTAATCAAATAAACAATAATTACAACCTCATTCAAACTTTCCATCAAACAGGGTTCGATAAACCAAATAAGGTACCAAGCAATGCATGTTTCAAGAGGACTAGAATAAAGCACTAATATGTGAACATCCCGAACATCCTCGAAATATTTCTCCACACCTACTTCATAAGCTTGTACTAAAACTAGTACCTATCTACATTGTTCTTCCCGGTAATATTTATTTCCTCTAATGGCGAATTCTATTTGTTGGTCGAATGGTTGAAGAACCCCTATTGTCCAGAGCACCCTTGGCTCTTCCGAAATTTAGGATTCTGTATGAAAAACCACTGGGCGCTCACTTCCCGAGGTGGGCGCCAGGTGGGCGCCAGGTGGGCGGTAGGTCCCCTTGATAAATCTTAGCTTGCGCTCACCCGTGGATGAGTAGGCGCTAGCTAAGCGCCAGACGGGCGGGAGAAAAGCGCGAGATAAGCGCGAGAATTGGAGGTAGGCGCCAGCTAGGCGCGAGGTGGGCGCTGGCTAGGCGCCAGGTCTGTTTTTCTTAGCGCTCACCTCCTAGGTGGGCGCTAGGTAGGCGATAGCTAGGCGGTAACCCAGTTCAATTTCCAGGTCTCTGTTAATGCCGGAAATCCAACTCTGGCTGTAATTTTTCACTCTGTGACCACTTATATGGCCTCCTAGTAGTCCCAGGATACATCCAAACCAATTTTGGATTTAATCTAAATGACTTCCTAGTTATCCCCAATTCCACTGTGCAAAACCAAAACCCTCCGTAACTAAAACCCTTCGTAACTGTGTTTCCCAGAAAACCCAACATTCATGCAATTTAATACCATGATATCATTCAATGCATATACAAATAAATCCGAAAACCTCGGTGCTAAAACAATGCCACTCACTCGTGTGCGCGATAATCCCAGAATGGTAGTCGTCCTCGAAATCGGCCGATCGCGATCCTGAATGCGCGAAGACGAAATGGTAGCCTAAATGTTAGTCGAACTGTTCGCTGTTCTGGAGAGAGAAAACCCGCTTTTATCCCACTCGAATGAGCTTCTAGTAGTTCCTCAGACTCTTTCTCTTCCTGAGAATAACCCCAATCGCCATTTCCGCCGCAGTCGCCACAGCTCTAACTCCAATGAAGATTTCCTCCGTAACTTACGCGTATCCCTACAACCCAAACCCTACTTTCCCCCTTCGGAAATTTTTACCCATTTTTACCCTACGAGAAATACGCCGTTGGATGCATATCCTTATTTTCTCTTATCCGATGCGCGCTCGCCCACCAAAACCTCACATGCTCGCGGCATCGACATCTTAATTAAATAAATAAATACGTAGACACCATACAATAAAAATCATACGATAAATATAAATATTCTTCCGAAAATTTGGCTATATAACGCCTGTACATACGAGCATGGGCTAAGCCCTCAAACCACACTAAACACCTGATAAACACAGTTTTATGTATATCAACAGAATGAATAAACCGTAGATAACCCCACAAAATAATCAGGGTCTTACATCCTCCCCTCCTACAAAAATTTCGCCCTCGAAATTTATTTCAAGAAGGAACAATTAAGTCCGGATACTTCTTCTTCATCTCTTCCTCGCTTTCCCAAGTGCATTCCTCAGTGGAATGGTTTTGCCACAACACTTTCACTAAAGGTATAATCTTGGTGCGAAGGATCTGCTCACGTCGATCCAAAATCTGCACTGGCTTTTCTTCATACGACAAATCCTCCCGAATCGCTAAAGGCTCGGAATCTATCACATGACTAGGATCAGATATGTACTTTCGTAGCATGGAAATGTGAAACACGTCATGCACCCCTTCCAAGTGGCCCGGTAAAGCCAACCGATATGCTGCTGGGTTAATTTCCTTCACTATCTCATATGGACCAATAAACCGGGGTGATAGTTTTCCTTTCTTCCCAAATCTCCTAATTCCCTTGGATGGTGAAACTTTCAAAAAGACCATATCTCCCACTTCGAACCTCAATTCTCGGCGTCTAGTATCTGCATAACTTTTCTGACGGCTTTGTGCAGTTAATATCCGCTGTCTGATGAGTTTTACTTTTTCCATACTGTCTTGAATGATTTCTGGCCCAAAATACTGTTTCTCCCCAATCTCAACCCAACATACTGGTGATCTGCATGTTCTACCATACAAAGCCTCATACGGTGCCATCTGGATGCTAGCTTGATAGCTATTATTGTAGGCGAATTCCACCAGATGCAAATACTTACTCCAGCCGCCACCCCAATCCAAAACACAACACCTCAGCATATCTTCTAAAGTCTGGATAGTCCTTTCGGACTGTCCATCGGTCTGTGGGTGGAAACTAGTACTGAAACTCAACTGGGTACCCATGGCCTCTTGGAAGCATTGCCAAAAGTGAGATGTGAACCGGGAATCCCTATCTGACACAATAGACACTGGGACCCCATGTAACCTGACTACCTCCCGTGTATATAATTCAACCAACGATGCTAGATTTTGAGTAGTCGAATAAGGCAAGAAATGAGCGGATTTGGTCAACCTATCGACAATTACCCATATGCCATTGTGATTCTTAGCTGTAGGTGGTAACCCATTCACAAAGTCCATTGTGACATGTTCCCATTTCCACTCAGGCACCGGTAGTGGTCTCATCAATCCTGGAGGCCTACGATGTTCTGCTTTTACTTGCTGACATATGAGACACTTAGCTACAAACCCCGCAATGTCTTTCTTCATACCCGACCACCAGTATACCCCCTTCAAATTCTGATACATCTTGGTGCCCCCCGGGTGAACTGCATATTTAGACCTGTGACTCTCATTAAGTATCACTCCTTTGATCTCCTCGTCATTTGGAACACACATACGACCCTTAAACTTTAGCAGTCCATCCCTGATCTCAAAGTCTCTAGCTGCTTCATCCCCCTTGGATACTAACTCTCGGGTACGTGTCAACTCCACATCAGTCAACTGCCTATCACGAATCTGCTGTATTAACTCAGGCTCCACCTGAACTCGTGACAAGATCAGCCCATGACCGTGGGTGCTGAACTCTCCTGGCCAGTCTACCACTGTATCAACTAGAGTGCACTGACTAACCATAAAGCTAGCTAATGTGGCCACCTCCTCTTGGGAAACGCTCCTACGGCTCAAAGCATCTGCCACTACATTAGCTTTACCAGGATGGTAATGAAGGGTAAAATCATAGTCCTTTAGGAGGTCCATCCATCTCCTCTGCCTCATATTCAACTCCCTCTGAGAAAATATATACCTCAAGCTTTTGTGGTCTGAGAATATCTCAAATGAAGCCCCCATCAGATAATGCCTCCATAACTTGAGTGCAAACACGATCGCTGCCAATTCCAGATCATGGGTAGGATAATTCTTCTCATGAGAACGTAGTAACCTCGAAGCATACGCTACTACTCGCCTCTGCTGCATCAAAACACAGCCCAGCCCCACTCGTGAAGCATCACAATATATAGAAAATCCTTCGCTCACTGATGGAACAATCAGAACTGGAGCTGTAGACAGTTTACTCTTCAATTCCTGAAAACTGGTCTCACACTTCTCACTCCATTCAAACTTCACTGCCTTTTTAGTGAGATTGGATAAAGGTGATGCCACTCGTGAGAAATTTCCTATGAATCTCCTGTAATACCCAGCCATCCCCAAGAAACTCCGAATCTCTGTCACAGATGAAGGTCTAGGCCACTCTGCAACGGCCTGCACTTTAGCTGGATCTACTGCTATACCATTCCCCGAAATCACATGCCCTAAGAAGCTCACCTCCCTCAACCAGAACTGACATTTACTGAATTTTGCATACAGTCGGTGCTCTCTCAACGTCTGTAGCACTGCCCTGAGGTGCTGCATGTGATCCTCTCTACTCTGGGAATACACCAAAATATCGTCGATAAACACGACCACAAAACTGTCTAGGTAAGGGTGAAATACACGATTCATAAGATTCATGAAGACAGCCGGGGCATTAGTCAGCCCAAATGGCATAACCAAAAACTCATAATGCCCAAATCGGGTGCGGAAGGCCGTCTTATCTATATCATCCGGCGCTACTCTCAGCTGATGGTAACCCGATCTGAGGTCAATCTTAGAGAACCATGACGCTCCCCTCAATTGATCGAACAAATCGTCGATCCGAGGCAAAGGGTACTTATTCTTAATGGTGACCTGATTCAACTGGCGGTAATCTATACACATCCGCATCGACCCGTCCTTCTTTTGAACAAACAGGACCGGTGCACCCCATGGTGACACACTGGGCCTAATGAAGCCCTTTGCTTCCAGTTCCTCTAACTGCTTCTTCATTTCTTGGTTCTCAGGTTGTGACATTCGGTATGGAGGCTTGGACACCGGTGCCGTACCAGGTAAGAGTCGTATACTGAACTCAACCTCTCTAGATGGCGGTAAGCCCGGCAAGTCCTCAGGGAAAAGGTCCTCAAACTCTAATGCCACAGGCACACTAGAGAGACTAGGTGCCCCAGACTCTGCCTCCTCAACTTCAATGGAAGCAACCAAACTGATCCGTGCTCTTAGTCTGTCACATCGGAAACAGTGTATAGGCTGATCGGGTCGACATACCATAACAGTACCCCGATGGCAATCTATATTCACATGATGCCTAAACAGCCAATAAATGCCCAAAATCACATCAAACTCCCCAAAGCTCAACTCCGCTAAGTCCCCTGGCAACTCTAAGGAACCTAGTCGGATCATGCAGTCTCTAAACACAGTCTGTACTCTAGTTGTCTCCCCCAATGGTGTGTGTACAACCAACTCAGACTCAAGTGTGGCAGGAACCAAACCAATACGAAACGCACAAGGTGGAGCAATAAAAGATCTAGAGGCACCCGAATCAAACAAACATATGGCCGATCTACCATGTATAAAAAGAATACCTCCGACAAGCTGGGGTGCGCTCGGCTCCTCCTCTCGAGCCTCCTCTGTAAGTCCCCTCTCTGCCTCCTCCTCATGGGCTGCCACGGCATACACTCTCGTCGGCTGCTTCTGTGGGTGCATAAGTGGTGCATGCGGCCCCTGAGGTGCCTGCCTGCCCTGACGTCCGCCGCTGCTCTGACCCTGAAATCCTGGCGGTGCCGGTAACGCTGGTGCAGGCCTGGGATACTGGAATCGGGGAGCAGTATCTGACCGGTTGTCCCCCGGAACTGTGTTAACGGTCTTGAGCAGTTGGTACGAGGCCGGGTGTGGGCATCCTGCCACGCGGTGACCGTGCTGACCACACCTGAAACAGGTTCCGGGTGGTGCTACACAGGGACCCGGAATATGGAATCTGCCACAGTTAAAACAACCTCCATAACTCCTCCTGTCTCTATCTCCATAAGACCCAGAACCTCCAGTATCAAGCCTCGGCCTTTTGTCCCTGTCAGGCATCCTTCGTGGCTCTGGAACGCTAGGCTGCGCTCTCCCTCTGCTCTGCTCTGGTCCGGAATCGCGGATCTCCCTCTCAACTCGTAGTGCTCTCCCAACTAGGTCAGAATACCTAGTGCACATCAGTACTGAGACCATACGCCTGATATCTGCCCTCAACCCCCTCTCGAAGTGCTGAGTGCGTCTCTGCTCATCGTGGACGATGTGGTGCGCAAATCGAGAAAGTACCGCAAATCGGGACTCATACTGTGCCACGGTCAATGAACCCTGAGAGACGTCCATAAACTCTCTCTCCTTCTGCAGCCTCACCTCAGCTGAGAAATACTGCTCGTAGAAAACCTGCCTAAACTGATCCCATGTCATCTGGATCCCCTCTGCTGTCCGCCTCCTCAAAGACTGCCACCAGTGTTGGGCCTCGCCCTCTAGTGTGAAAGTGGCTAATCGCACCTTCCGGTCCTCTGGGCAGTCCATGGTATCAAACATACGCTCAACCCTGGCCACCCAGCTCTCTGCCTCCAAGGGATCGGGGACTCCATGGAAGGGTGGCGCGGTCAACTTCCGAAACTGATCAATGTCCCTCAAGGACAACTCATCTCCTCTTCGCTGCTGCTCTACATCTGCTCCCTGACCATTCCTGTGGCCGTTCCCATTTCCATTTCCCGTGTGACTCATCCTTTCCTCCCTCTCCAAGGCAAGGAGGTTGGCAAGGGAGCCAACTCCAGCCCAGATATCCTCAACGGCAGGTGCAGCTCCTCGCGGAGGTGCAGGGGGCTGCTCCTGCGGTATATCCTCCTCCTGAGCTCTCGGGGGTCGGCCTCTGCCTCTGCCAGCCATGATTTCCTGAAATCAACAAACACCATATTAGTTAGGAGCTCTCTTCTATACCTCATGGTTCACCCTAGCGTACACACAGTAATTTTCCCCGGGTTTCCTAAGGTCGTACTACCTAGGAATCTCTAATTCCAGCTTTAAGATCTCTGATACCATCTCTGTAACGCCCCGGATCCGTGTTCTTCATTAAAGATATAACACGTCTCCTAGGGGTTAGTTAAGGATCTCAATGATGGTGATCGCTGGATAATCACCCGCCTTTATATCATGTCAGAGTGCACAATTCAACATTTCTATCCAGGCAAGTTATGAAATCATCAAGTGGTCCCAAGTTTACTATCTTATTACAATCCTCAAAATTCAACTTAACAGTTTAAGACTGAGTAACCTGCTGAACTAAGGTCGGTAGTAATAATCCTCCTCCCTATATGTATCAGCCGGATCTACCCCTGTAGGCACCTCACCACGAGTATCTGAAAAACAAGTAACAACGAGGGAATGAGATACGAATATCCCAGCGAGTGACACATGCATGCATAAAATAGTTAACACAGTTATAAGGCATGCTTCGACAAATAACCAATGATAATAATCGCGTAAATTTCGATAACAACTCAAACCAGGTCAATGCCATGCATATGGTTACATTGATTAATTTACATGCCAAGTAGACACTCCACACCTCCATGTACACAGTTCCCGGCCTACTCAGGGTATCGGAAACTCTGAAATGACGGCCTACTCAGGGTATCGTCATCCAATGCCGGCCTACTCCGGGTATCGGCACTGACAACCAGGCCTACTCAGGGTATCTGGCTGCTCTACACTGGTCGTGGCAACACACGTGGCCATGCAATTACACCAACCAACACATACCATCACATTACTAAGCTTAACAAGGATCCATGGGAAGCTAAACCCAAACCGATAATTAACTGTTTAAAACTCTGCATTAGAACATCAACTCACACAAGTGTTCCAACCAGAACATCAACTCACACAAGTGTTCCAACCAGAACAGAAACTCACACAAGTGTTCCAACCAGAACAGAAATTCACACAAGTGTTCCAACCAGAACACAAACTCACACGAGTAATCAAATAAACAATAATTACAACCTCATTCAAACTTTCCATCAAACAGGGTTCGATAAACCAAATAAGGTACCAAGCAATGCATGTTTCAAGAGGACTAGAATAAAGCACTAATATGTGAACATCCCGAACATCCTCGAAATATTTCTCCACACCTACTTCATAAGCTTGTACTAAAACTAGTACCTATCTACATTGTTCTTCCCGGTAATATTTATTTCCTCTAATGGCGAATTCTATTTGTTGGTCGAATGGTTGAAGAACCCCTATTGTCCAGAGCACCCTTGGCTCTTCCGAAATTTAGGATTCTGTATGAAAAACCACTGGGCGCTCACTTCCCGAGGTGGGCGCCAGGTGGGCGCCAGGTGGGCGGTAGGTCCCCTTGATAAATCTTAGCTTGCGCTCACCCGTGGATGAGTAGGCGCTAGCTAAGCGCCAGACGGGCGGGAGAAAAGCGCGAGATAAGCGCGAGAATTGGAGGTAGGCGCCAGCTAGGCGCGAGGTGGGCGCTGGCTAGGCGCCAGGTCTGTTTTTCTTAGCGCTCACCTCCTAGGTGGGCGCTAGGTAGGCGATAGCTAGGCGGTAACCCAGTTCAATTTCCAGGTCTCTGTTAATGCCGGAAATCCAACTCTGGCTGTAATTTTTCACTCTGTGACCACTTATATGGCCTCCTAGTAGTCCCAGGATACATCCAAACCAATTTTGGATTTAATCTAAATGACTTCCTAGTTATCCCCAATTCCACTGTGCAAAACCAAAACCCTCCGTAACTAAAACCCTTCGTAACTGTGTTTCCCAGAAAACCCAACATTCATGCAATTTAATACCATGATATCATTCAATGCATATACAAATAAATCCGAAAACCTCGGTGCTAAAACAATGCCACTCACTCGTGTGCGCGATAATCCCAGAATGGTAGTCGTCCTCGAAATCGGCCGATCGCGATCCCGAATGCGCGAAGACGAAATGGTAGCCTAAATGTTAGTCGAACTGTTCGCTGTTCTGGAGAGAGAAAACCCGCTTTTATCCCACTCGAATGAGCTTCTAGTAGTTCCTCAGACTCTTTCTCTTCCTGAGAATAACCCCAATCGCCATTTCCGCCGCAGTCGCCACAGCTCTAACTCCAATGAAGATTTCCTCCGTAACTTACGCGTATCCCTACAACCCAAACCCTACTTTCCCCCTTCGGAAATTTTTACCCATTTTTACCCTACGAGAAATACGCCGTTGGATGCATATCCTTCTTTTCTCTTATCCGATGCGCGCTCGCCCACCAAAACCTCACATGCTCGCGGCATCGACATCTTAATTAAATAAATAAATACGTAGACACCATACAATAAAAATCATACGATAAATATAAATATTCTTCCGAAAATTTGGCTATATAACGCCTGTACATACGAGCATGGGCTAAGCCCTCAAACCACACTAAACACCTGATAAACACAGTTTTATGTATATCAACAGAATGAATAAACCGTAGATAACCCCACAAAATAATCAGGGTCTTACATAAATTGAATTACTTTTCTTGAGGAAAAGAATTATTTTATTTAGTTTGATTTGATCTAGAGGTTTAACGGGTTTGGTTTAGTGGGTTGGTTTAGTTGGGTTAGTGAGGGTTCGGTTCATTTAAACTGGTTGAAGTGGTTTAATTTAAAAATTTTATATAAATTGAAGTGAGAACCCGAGGGTTCTCATTTTCACTCATCAAGGGTTAGAGGAAAAGGGGCACAGGCGCAGAGGAGAAAAAGGGAGAAGAAGGAGAAGAAGGAGAAGAAGGGAAGAAGAGGAAAAGAGAGAGCCTTGCGTATGGATTGCGCGATTCCAGGTAAGTAGCACACCTCCTTTTGACGATCAATTTATCGTGTGGTTTCTCAGTTAGAATTTGAATCTATTCTTTGCAAATCACTCCTGTTTACCCATGAACATCAGTGGCTGGTCCTGTGTGTAAAACCCCGAATTTTTCCTTAAATAATAAATTAAATTAGTAAATAATATTACCCAGAGTTATGATTGATAGAAACATTTTAATATTGTAGGGGATGATCAACTTAGCGGAGATCCAGAATTAGACGAAGATCTGACCGTTCGATCGTGAGATATCGAGGTATGTATTCTGATTGGGCAATGTGTATAGAAGAGTTGCATGGGAGATGCATAGGATCAGGGGGTATAAATATGTATAAAGAATTAACCTAATTCTTATACGTGTATTCTCGCTTGTATTGAAAAGCCGCAAGCGACGAGAGTTGAACGACCGAGAAGAGAAGAAAGAGAAGGAGGGAGGAAGACCAAGTAATCTTGCCCAGAGCATTGCTTTGCAACTGAAGAGAGATTTGAGGGTTGCTGATCAGAGGAGAAGAAGTGGAACGCGCGTATACGAGGTAGGTGACACCGTTTTGGTTTTAAATTCGGATTTATCTCTGTTTAATCGCAAACGCATGTTTCTATGATATGTAATGTTGTATTTAGTTAGCTAAGCATGTTAGAAATACATTAGAACGAGTTTAGACGAGAAAAATCACGATGTAGAGCTGTTTCTGCTCGATTTGGTGAGACCGCCGACCTCGACTGTGCGAGGCGCTCATCGGCGATCTTAGGCGCTGGTTAAAGTTTTGAGGACGCCGTGGACCGCGGGACGACGGACCGTGGGCGCTCGAAATTGCACTACCGCCGACTGATGACCGCCCGGAGCGATCCTGAGCGATCCCAGGCGCTCTCAGCAGAATTTCCAATTTTTCATAATTTCGAACCTAATTCAATTCTAAACTATTTTTAGACAATTTTAATGATTAATTAAGGTACTTTAAGACCAAAATAAATTACCTAAATCCCTGTTTTACAGAAAAACAAATTAGGGAGATATTTAGGACATTAGTTGCCAAGTTTTGAAGGTATATGAGAAATGTGATTTTGGAAAAGCCTAACTACCATTTGATTATCTAAACACTTCTAAATGATATTATAAATCATAAGACATTATAAAGAGAATTCAGAATCCGAATGACGGAATAATGAAGTGAATGTACAGATATAACCATTATATGCCGCTAGGCACCAACCCTTATAGAAATATGATACTTTAGGGAATTTTGGAGTCTAGTGGGCATAGCTGGTTATGGATCCATAGTCGTAGCTAGATAGCTGAGGGATATGTCATTTGGGTTGAGTTACTCCTATATGCGACGCGCTTCCTTTGCAAGATAGTTTGTCTGGGAAGGTCCTATGTCTGGAGGGACACCCCGGTGAGCCGCTGGTGATTCCCTATACATGTGGATAAGCAACCACCTCCATGTATTGATTTTGGTGCTGCATGCTGGTGGTACATGCCAACTTTGATGGGTACGTGTGCAATAAGTCGGTGACTACGGCTCTTGTCTAAGCTGCGCTGCATGGGGCTTGAGTATCATTAGTAGCATCGCTCCTAAGTCGCACGGTGGTATAGCAATTGGTTGAGAATCATCTCAAAAGGTTTATCTTACTTTGTGAGTCCTACAATGACACTGAAAACATAACACTTGATATGATTATTATTCTTATTGTGCACGTGCGGGATGCATGTGATTGGGATATTGGTTGGATGTGACTGCTTAGTACATCCTGGCAATGTATGGATTATGCTACTGATTTGGCTTTTGAGTTCTTATATTAAAACTTGCTGAAAATCATTTCTAGAACTGTTTATCAAACTGTTTTGTGTTCATGAATGGTATAAATGATTATGCGAGCCTGATTTATCGATGTTGCTTAATCGTGCATGAAATGTTACTTTGCATATATTAACTGTTTAGTCATGCATGTGTTACCTACTGAGATATTCGTATCTCACCCTACTTCTATTCCATTTTTTTTAGCTGATACGCGAGAGGGGGATCTCTTAGACTTCCAGGGAGAGATAGCCGAGTATTCGCCGGAGGACTATTATTATCCAGATCTCATCTGAGGTGGATTGATGTTATAGACTTAGCATTTTTGATTGGTTTATTATCATTTATTGGATTTGATGTATGAGAGAGACAAGAGAGAGTTAGTAACCAGTTCATTCTACCAGACTTTGATACTATTGACTGATGGTCAAGCTTTATGCTTGTTTGAGGATTTGATCTACACTTCCGCACATATTTGTTTCCGCAACTCTGATAGTTTAATATATGGATTGGATTTTCTTTCTTTGGTCTGGTATTTATTGATGTTGTAATTGATATGGGCCAGTAACACCTCAGATTTGGTTGTTGAACTAAATTCGGGTTGTTACAGTAGCGAACCGGGTTTGGGTCGGGTGCCGGTTTGCACTGACCCGGGTTCGGGGCGTTACACTGTGCCTGTTGAAAGTTAGTTTTAGTTAAATTTAAATGTGCATAAACCATGGAAGAGATTAAATTGATACGTGTAATTGATTTTGCTAAAAATCCTTGTTTGAAATGAGAATGGGCGTCTAATCCTATAAAGATGATTTCCAAATTTTCAATTAAATTCAATTAGATATATATTGGTAGTTTAGAGGGTTTAGGTTAGGGTGGAAGTGGTTTGAAGTAAATTGGAAAGGTCATGAATGGAGAAAAATGCTTTGCCGTAACATTTGGTTCGTTTTTGTTGGGCGCTCAGTGCCCTAAGGTAGGCGCCCAAGCATTTGTTTACAGAGAATTTGGCTGGGCGCTCAGGGGTGCCTAGGCCCCTTGTGGTAGGCGCCCAAGGGTAAAAACAGCTCCGTTTGAGCATTAAATGGGCCGTTCAACTTGGGTTTTAATTTAGGGGTTTAAGTAGAGTTAATTAATGGAAATTAAGTGAGTGACGAGTTGCTTGATTTAGTACCCTTATTACAGGAAAGACATTTAAGTAAATGTCCTGTGTATTTATTGCTCCATTTACTGAAGTCTTTACATGTAAATAAGGTTTTACCCCCCATTTGGAAGCAATAAAAATACTTCCAAGGCCCAATTCCCAACTAATAAAAAGTCAATTTTCCAGTTCATGCCTAAATTTCCAGTTTTCCCAATTTTTATCAAAAATCCTATTTGAGTTTGATACCCAATGAGTGATTCAAAAGCCCATAAAATTCCAGAAGATTTGTTCACCCTTCATTATTCTACAACCAGAATTTGAGCCTGAAACTCCCTGTAGGTTTGTCTAGAAAAATTATATACCCAAAAGTCAACGTTTTTAACCAGACTTAGAATATTTTTGAGGCCCAAAAATTTTTGTCTCGGAATCAATTGATTTTTGGTATGGTGTTGGGGATCCTGAGACTACTCCACTCATCCAAAATGTGTTTCGAGAATCTTATGACATGATTTTGGAAAGAGTTACATTGAATTTGGTTTTCCTGCGGATTTTATGACTGAGATTTTAAACCGAATATGAAAAGGATTTGGATTTTGGATTTTGGATTTGATTTGTTTTCTCTCCATGTACTTGGAGAGACGGATTGAGATGCCCATGTACTTGGGTAGATGCTATACCTCCGTGTACTCGGAGATACCCCATGTACTTGGGATGTTGTTGCCTCTGTGTACTCAGAGATGCCCCGTGTACTCGGGATGATATGTTCGAGATTGAGATGATGAGTTGTACTTGCTGGACCTTGTGTTTGGTTTGGTTTTTATAATCTAGTAGGCATAGTACTATATGGATCCATTTAGGAACTAGGTAGTGGAAAGATTGTTCTTCGCTAGTTGTAATTCCTTGTCCACGCATGCGTGTTCCACCGTGTACTCGGTGAGGCCTTATCGTGTACTCTGAAGGCTGCGGCTATCTCTTATTTTATCTTGTACTCGGACTATGGCTAGATAGTACATGCCAACCCCTCTTTGTACTGGTGGGGTTCTCCCGCAATAAGACGATGATCGTGTACTCAGCTTCGCACCTAAGCCGGGAGGTGGCATAGTGAATATTGATATTACCTTAGTTAAAGACAGTCTTACTTCATGAGTCCTGCTATGACTGGTTGATTTATGATTGATACGCTGATTTGATTGACATGCGGATTTATTCTAGTTATTCTGTATCTATTGATATATTATCATGGGATTATTCGGTTTATTCGCATTATCGTCTCTGATGCATATTTTAATCTGAACCATGTTTTAGAACTATTAAAAATGTTTATGAGCATGCATGTGCTACTTACTGGGATATTCGTATCTCAAACGGTTTTGTTTTGTTTTGTTTTCAGATCTTGGAAAAGCTGTGCTTTAGGCGCCAGGCCAAATTTCAGGGTAAAATCAGGTTACGAACAGCCGCGATTTTTGGAATTTTTCTTTGAAGTTTTCCTATCAAAACTTAATTGGTTGTTCTAAAACTTTGGGAATAGCTTCTGAATCATTAGGGAATACTTTTTAAATGTTTCTATAACATTTTTTTAACCTATAAATCACGACAGATTTGTAGATGTTCTTCAAATGAGCTAAAAATACCCAATTCTGGAAATTTACTCTAGAGTTCGAATTCACAGCAATTTAAAGCTCGAAAATCATCTAAGAACACTCAAGAATAAAAATCTAACCATTTATAACTAGATTTACACAAATCAAACAAAGAAAAACCAAAAATCGCATGAAACCAAACAAAACTATATTTCTTGTTGAAACTACAAGTTCTTTGCAAACGGTAAGTAGGAAGGGTGCCACTTACCTAGAGACGCACGAGCCTAAACCAAGAGCTTCTCTTTATTCTTCCCTTCTTCTTCTTCCTCTCCTTCCCTCTGAGTTTCTCTCTTTTTCTCTTACCCTCAACGAACAGAATGAAAGAACTTTCAGGTTCTTTCGTCAAATATAATATATATATATATAATTTCCTTAAACTTATAAACCGGTTCGATGAAAATGAACCGACCCAACCAACCAAACCTAAAGCAATTAATCAATTAACCCATTAAACCACCAAATCAATTAAATAAGCGGAATCAAAATAAAATAATTCTTTCCTCAAGTAAAATAATTCAATTAAATCCATTACACCTAAACCAACTGAATCGAACTCAATCACTTAAACCGGTTCACTTGAAATGAATCAATCTAATCGAACCAAACTCAAATCAACTATCCCGAAACAAATCAAACCACTTGTTTCTTTTAAAATTCTATTTAATTAATCCAATTAAATCCTTTAATCTCCATTTATTCTTAATTAAATTTACTTAAAAATCCAGGATCTTACATTGATTTTCATGTATAGCCGAAATTCAATTTAGGCTATACAAAAAATCCTTCATATCCGAAATTAAATTTCGGTCACTTTAATGTCATTTTGATCAAATTTTGTCAGAGATTTCCAATTATCAGTCTAACACAAGAATCTGGAGAAAAAAAAAATCTTTGAACCCAAATTAAATTTCAGTCATACATTGTTTTGTTTATAACCAAAATTTAACTTTGGTTATAAACGAATCTTTCCAAATCTTTGTTTTCTCTCTCCTATTTGACTGAAATGACATTGGATTTTGCCATGATTTCTCATTAATGAGAAAATCGAATCTTTGATTTTGTTATTTAATTAATTAATTAATATAGGATATTTTAAGAAATAATATTATTTTAATCCAAGATATTTTCTTTTGTGTTTTGTCTTATCCCTATGTTGCCCTTTTGCCCTTTAATTTGCCACTTGGCAAATGTGGCTTACACATTTGCCATGTGGACAAAATTTCTACATTTATTTACAGTTTTACCCTTGGGGTTGTTATGCTCATATCTTTTTCATCCGGACTCCGATTCTAGCAAACTCAGTTGCATTGAAACCGTGTCAGGATTTCCTACTCATTGGGATAGTGTATGACAATCAATTTAAGCTTGATCAGAAAGTCCATTTCTGCTCCTTAGGGTTTGACCTGTCTTTAGGGTTTCCACTTTCTAGCATTTAAAGGGGTGTAGAAAAGAGGTGCTTACAGTATCTTTACCATACAATAAAGTGGTGACCAAATTGTCATACGAATCGGGAAGCAAGGTAAAAAGTAAAAGAGCCTTATCTTCTTCCCCGATCTTCACATCAAGTTTGCGCAGTTGATCTAGCACACCATTAAATAGGTTCAGGTGCTCCATCAGATTCTGGCCTTCCTCCATCTTCAGGCAATATAGTTGCCACTTTAAATGGAGCTTGTTGGTCTTGGTGGTCAAGCTCTTAGCTACATAGAGCTGTTCCAACTTGATCCATAAGGCAGATGCAAAATCTTCATCCATAACATTATTGATAATGTTATCCACAATGCAAAGTTGAACCGTGCTTACACACCTCGATTCCAACTCCTCCCACTCTTCCATACTCAAATTTTCTGGTTTTGCATCCTAGCCTTTTTAACACTTTAGCCAGACTCTGTTGAACAATAATGTCTTTCACTCTTCTCTACCTAAGAGTAAAACTGGCGGTAAAACCATCCACTTGATTAAGATAACGCACTTAGGCAGTAAAACCAACCACTTAAATAACCTTAAGCTCTGATACCACTTGTAAGGATTTGTGCCCAAGATCATCCGTAAATATGGATACAAAACTCCAATTTACATTAATACCCACATTCACCAAAAAAATAATAAGAGTAAACAAGACAAAATATACATGGTTTGGAAAAAACCTGCCTACTTACACAGAGAAAAGAACCTGCTATTTTACTTGAGAATAACACCCCATACAAGAAACAAAGCCACTCTAAGTTTAAACCCAAACCCAGAATCCTTGTACACCATATTCCCAATCCCCAAGAGCCTACACTTTTTCTCTCTCTTTTGTCTTCCTCTATCCCTTGCTTTATGCCTTACAAGAGATCTATGAACTCTCTGTGGTGTGTCATGAGTGTAATGTCCCAGACCCATACCCAGTAAGATATTGTCCGCTCTTGGCCCAATGGGCCCTCACAGATTTGTTCTCAAAGGATAATACGAGAAAACTTCCCAGTGGTCACCCATCCTAGCACTGCTCTCACCCGAGCACGCTTAACTTGAGGGTTCCAAGGGAATTTAGTCCCGTGTTATGCTTTTAAAGGCCTTTTGCTTTGTAAAGGATCTCAAGACTACTTATAGCATCCCCGAGTGTTGTGGGATCCCAACCATATGCACATCCTTGCCTTGTAGCTCACTGAGTGAAATTACCCATTCACCTGCCCGCTCAAATAGCCAGGATGTCACCTACTCCCCTCCATGGGACAATTCATCCTCGTGTTGGGCCGAACCCCCACACTTTCTTGTCGGGGCAAGCTTTGATACCATTTGTAATGTCCCGGACCCATACCCCGCAAGATATTGTTTGCTATGGGCCCAATCGGCCTGTAAGCACCTCATTTTTGCACCCCTCTTAAAAGGCAGAAAGAAAGCAAAATCCTAAAAGAGGGGCCAAAACCCTAAGGAGCAAAAGGTGACTTTTAGCCCGAGCATAAATTGATTGCCACACGCGATTCCGATGGGTAGAGGACTCCGACACGGTTCCAACGCAATTAAGTTTGCAGAAATTGGGGCCCGGATGGAAAAGATATAAGCAAAATAGTCTCAGGGGCAAATTAGTCAAAGTTTAAAATGTTTTAATTAAAATAATTAAGATAAATGAGAAATAATAAAAAATCGAGGAGTTTAATTCGTCCGAGTGTGCAGTTGATTTTTCAGCCACCGTTCACACGAGCCAATTAGCACAAGCGGTGGACAAAAAGTAACCGCACTGTAAGTGCGGTTCACTTGTCGTCAGTCTGCGCTTGCGTCAATTTGTCCCCTAGTTAATGCTGAAAAGACGTGGCCGACTGTGCGGTTTCAACCAAACCGCACATGCTGTGCGATTTCGACCAAACCGCACTGCATGTGTGGTTTTGTCTCTGTGTTCTATAAAAGGCAAATCCGAACAGTAGACAAGGGCTGGTTGATTTTTGATTGTTTTTCTTAGTCTCCCCTACTTCCTGAATCTCCGAAACCCCCCCTCCTTCAACCTTCCTTGCTCCCTACACTCCCCAAAACAACCTCCCAAGACCACTCATGTAACGCCCCGAACCCGGGTCAGTGCAAACCGGCACCCAACCCGAACCCGGTTCGCTACTGTAACAAACCGAATTTAGTTCAACAACCAAATCCGAGGTGTTACTGGCCCATATCAAATACAACATCAATAACATACCAGACCAAAGAATTAAAATCCATTCTCTTTATTATACTATCAGAGTTGCGGAAACAAGTATGTGCGGAAGTGTAGTTCAAATCCTCAACTAAACATAAAGCTTGACCATCAATCAGTAATATCAAAGTCTGGTAAAATAAACTAGGTACTATCTCTCTCATCTCTCAATACATCAACCCAATGAATAACATTAGTCCAAATCAAAGTACTAGGTCTATAGCATTAATCCACCTCAGACAAGATTTGGATAATAATAATCCTCCGGTGAATACTCAGCTATCTCTCCCTGGAAGTCTAAGAGATCCCCCTCTCGCGTATCAGCTGAAAAAAATGGAATAAAAGTAGGGTGAGATACGAATATCCCAGTAGGTAACACATGCATGATTAAACAGTTAATATAGTAAAGTAACGGTTCATGCACGATTAAGCAACATCGACTAATCAGGCTCGCATAATCATTGATATCATTCGTGAACACAAAACAGTTTGATAAACATTTCTAGAATGAATTTCAGCAATTTTTAATATAAGAATCCAATAGTCAAATCAGTAACATAATTCACACATTGCCAGGATGTACTAAACAGTCACATCCGATCAATATCTCAATGACATGCCTCCCGCATGTATATAATAATAATACCAAGTGTTATGATTTCAGTGTCATTGTAGGACTCACAAAGATAGATAAACCTTTTGAGATGATTCTCAACCAATTGCTATACCACCGTGCGACTTAGGAGCAATGCTACTAATGATACTCAAGTCCCATGCAGCGTAGCTTAGACAAGAGCCATAGTCACTGACTTATTGCACACGTACCCATCAAAGTTGGCATGTACCACCAGCATGCAGCACCAAAATCAATACATGGAGATGGTCGCTTATCCACATGTACAGGGAATCACCAGCGGCTCACCGGGGTGTCTCTCCAGACATAGGACCTTCCCAGACAAACTAACTTGCAAAGGAAGCGCGTCGCATATAGGAGTAACTCAACCCAAATGACATATCCCTCAGCTATCTGGCCATGAATATGGATCCATAACCAACTATGCCCACTAGACTCCAAAATTCCCTAAAGTATCATATTTCTATAAGGTTTGGTGCCTAGCGGCATATAATGGTTATATCTGTACATTTACTTCATTATTTGTTCATCTGAATTCTGAATTCTCTTTATAATGTATTCTGATTTGTAATGCCATTTAGAGGTGTTTTGATAATCAAAGTGTAGTTATGCTTTTCCAAAATCACATTTCTCAATTACCTTTGAAACTTGGCAACTAATGTCCTAAATATCTCCCTAATTTATTTTTCTGTAAAACAAGGATTTAGATAGTTTATTTTGGTCTTAAAATACCTTAATTAATCATTAAAATTGTCTAAAAATAGTTTAGAGTTGAATTAGGTTCGAAATTATGAAAATCTGGAATTTCTGCTTAGAGCGCCTAGGATCGCTCAGGATCGCCCTGGCGGTCCCTAGTCAGCGGTAGTTCAATTTCAAGCGCCTACGGTCCGTCGTCTCGCGGTCTCCGGCGTCCTAAATTTTTATAACTAGCGCCGATGATCGCCGAGTACAGTCGAGGTCGGGGGTCATACAAAATCGAGCAGAAACAGTTCTAAATCATGATTTTTCTCGTCTAAACTCATTCTAATGTATTTATAACATGCTTATCTAACTAAATACACCATTACATATACTAGAAACATGTGTTTGCGATTAAACAAAGGAAAATCCAATTTCTGAAAACAAAACGATGTCACCTACCTCTTATACGTGCGTTCCTCTTCTTCTCTTTTGAACAGCAACCCTCCAATTTCTCTACAGTTGCAAAGCAACACTCAGAGCAAGGTAAATCCTGGTCTTCCTCCCTTCTTCTTCTTCTTCTCTTCTTGGTCACTCAAAGGTTCGTCGCTTGCGGCTGAATAATACGAGCGACAATACAAGGTATATGGTTTAGGTTATTTTATACCTATATATACTTCCTGATCCCATGTATCTCCCATGCAAACTCTCCTATACACTCTGCCCAATTAGAATGCATACCTCAATATCTCATGATCGGACGGTCAGATCTGCGTCTAATTCTGGATCTCCGCTAAATTGATCACCCCCTACAATAATAAAATATTTCTATTAATCCTAACTCTCAATAATATTATTTACTAATTTAATTTATTATTTAAGGAAAATTCGGGGTTTTACAACTTAACCCCCATCTTATTCCTTCCTTCTTCATCTTCACCCAAGAGAGAATTCAAGGAGTTTCTATTGGTGGTAGGAGGGAGCTGCTCCAGCTACTTCCTTGCTTCAAGGAGGGTCACATACTTCACTCTAGGGTTTTTAGACCCCAAGGTAATGTTCCCCATGATGTTGTATTTGACATAAGTTGGAATGAGTATGTTTCAAGCATGTTGGATATTCTCTATTCTTAGCATGGTGTTCTCTCTATTTCAAGCATGTTGGATATTCTCTATTCCCACCATTTTTCTCTTCATGTTGAATGCGGAAACTCCCATGGTAAGGGGAGTGTACATGGATGATTCCAAGAGAGGATGAGGATAGGTTCTTCCACACTTTTAGAAGCTCTTTATATTCTGTTTTGTTCGAGATTTGCCTCATTCGAATGGGGTGGTTGTTCCCCTATCTTGTGATTCTTTTCTATCCCATATTAACCCCCCTATTTCCCTTCCATAAATAATCTTGTTTAGATGATCTTATACATGTTTTGAGCATGAAGACAATGATAGGGTTTGTTGGCATGTTTAGGTTAGACCATGTGTGCATATTTTTTGGGATAAATGTGTGCGCACGTCAGAATGCCACACGAGCGAGGTGCACGGGAGCGCGCGTACCTCAAGAAAGGGTAAAATGGGAAAGGGGAGTTGCCACCGCCTGATGGAGTGCAGGCAAACACCTAGCTGCCTAAGCTTGTCTAATTTTGTCTGCGGCTTGAGATTTTAAGTGGGGTCTCGGTTACAGTCCGGGGAAGTCCTAAGACAACCCGGTCTGCCCCGTCAGTTGACAGGTCCCTCGAATCTTCCTAGTTACGAGTCAACTCAATTCTAAACTCACCTGATTCCTAAGCCAGCATGCTTGCTTTATTGGGTATGGTAGGGACCACCTAAGTGGTGTGGGTCCCTTTATTTGATTTTATCTTGATTAGTTAGGTGACCTGGGTCTGATTGGGTGGGCCCCGTTGGAAGGCCCACAAGTGTATCCAACTGGACCAGATGGGTCTGGGTTTCTGGGTTTCAAAAGGGGGTTCACATTACACCAAGCAAGTGAAGCAAATAACAGCGAGCAAGCGAAGCAAATAAAAATAAATCGACTAAGCAATGGAGTGTACACCCTAGCACATGATGGAGGTACATGCATTCTTGCCTACTAAGTGCATCCAAGAGAGGTGTATGTGGGTGCTCATACGTGCAATGAGGTGGTCGGTGATACAAATGGAGGACGGCCTAACATGCTTCTAAGGTGGAGAGATGCACATATGTGCACGTGTTGAAAGAGAGTAAGCATGCATGCTGCCCATAACAGCAGCTAGGGAATGTTACCAAACGGGGTACATGGGGGAACATATACTTCAAGAAATATGCATGAGTAACCCAATCTAAGCAATCCAACCTAAACACACCCCATTATCAAACTTCATGCGGGAAGAAAGCATGGAAATCATCTAAACAGAAGTCCTTAAGGAAGGGAAAGAGGGAGAGTTAATATGGGATACAAGAGACAAACAAACAAGGGGGGAACAAGCTCCCCCCATTCAAATGAATAGTAAATGGGAATCCAACAGCAACACATACCCCGTATAAATCACTTAAGGACGGACTCTTTCTCCTTTTCTTGGAAGCCATATGTACTCCCCTTACCATGGGAGGCATTCATGTGAGAAAAATGGAAAGAAGACATATGAAGATTATGGTAAAGGATAACATTCAAAGAAGAAACACAAGCCCTCTAAAACATCCTGGAAATCACCTCATTTTCATATATGTGAAACAAATGATGGTAGGGAACAGTACCTTCGGGTTCTTGATCCTTGAGGTGAAGTATGTGGTCCTCCTTGAAGCAAAATAGGGGCTGGAGCGACCTCTCTCCAGCACCACTAGCAACTTCTCCTCTTCCTTCTTGGGTGGAAATCAAGGGAGAAGGAAGGAAGGAGGGGCAAAGGGGTCTTGGGAAGGTGTTTTAAGGGATTGGTGTGGGTTTGATGGCTTGGGTATAGGAGAAGGAGGTGGTTCAGAGGTTCAGGGAGCAGAGAAGAAGGGGAAGAAACAGTGGGAAACCAGCCATCCTTTGTCTACTGTTCGGATTTTCCTTTTATAGAACCCAGAGACAAAACCATACATACAGTGCGGTTTGGTCGAAACCGCACATGCAGTGCGGTTTGGCCACGTCTTTTCAGCATTAACTAGGGGACAAATTGTCGTAGGCTCAGACTGACGAAAATTCAACCACACTGTAAGTGCAGTTGCTTTTCGTCCACCACACGCTGCAATTGGCTCGCACAGACGGTGGCCGAAAAAATCAACTACACACCCTATGCGGTTGCGAACTTTTTCTCCCCCTTTTGGTTCGAGTTGACAGCTAAGGTGACTCAGCCGCCCACTCGGGCAAATCATGCTTCTCCCATTTTTTATTATTTCGCATTTATCTTAATTAGTTTAATTAAGATATTTTAAACTTTGATTGATTCGCCCCTGGGACTGTTTTGCTTATATCTTCTCCATCCGAGCCCCGATTCCTGCAAACTTAATCGCGTTGGAACCGTGTCGGGATTCTATACTCATTGGGATAGGGTATGGAAATCAATTTGGGCTCAGCCATAAAGTCACATTTTGCTCCTTAGGGTTTTAGCCTATCTTTTAGGGTCTTTCTTTCTTTCTGCCTTTTAAAAGGGGTGTAAAAATGAGGTGCTTACAGCAATCCCTCTTTGCCGGAGTTACCTTGGGATGAACGGGAAAGAATAAAAGAACCTCGTTTTTGTGCCTTGCATTTCTGTCGAAATGACTGACGAGCTAAGTTCCTTTGATTTTCTTAAAATGGGGTTGGAGACGCAAAGCATTGATCTCCGAAGCAATGGAAACACGAAATGGTTTCCACTAGATTCTAAAGCTTGCTTACCCTTAATTTGTTGGGTTTTTGGAGCAACTCTTTCTTTTAGTTCAAATTAAAAAGAGATGGGGTTGGACTTAAGCTCGCCAACCTGTTTTGACATTGATTCAAGACACTCAACAATGTTCTTTTCTCTTGCTTGTTCCATTAAAGCTTTTGGGTGATTTCTGTTCTGATTTCTTTTACCCTTTTTCAAGCTTGGGGCTTTTGAGGACAATTTTTTTTTTTTAGAGTTTGGTTAGGAATGTTAGGAAGGAAGGAGGAAGGAGGAGATGCTCTTGGCGAGGAGGTGCTCTCAGCACTGCTCGGTGCCTCAAGGGAGCTTACACACCTGTTGTAAGCACCTCATTTTTGCGCTCCCGGAAAAGCCAGAAATGCAAACCCTGGAGGAAAATTCAAACCCCAAGGGGTGAAAAGTTGACTTTTTGATCAAGTGATAATTGACCACCTCGCTTTATCTCAATGGATAGAGAATCCCGACGCGGTTCCAACGCAACTGAGTTTGCAGGAATCAGTCCGGATGAAGGTTCTGCGGGCCGATCAAAATTGAGGGGAGCCGTAAGTTGACTTACTGCTAAACCCCGATCCAGATGCTTCCCCCAATGTCATTGGATAGAGAATCCCGACACAGTTCCAATGCAACTGAGTTTGCAGGAATC
Source organism: Buxus sempervirens (assembly GCA_947561395.2). NCBI lineage: Eukaryota > Viridiplantae > Streptophyta > Magnoliopsida > Buxales > Buxaceae > Buxus > Buxus sempervirens. Next base: position 32,073,060 of record OX387184.1, on the reverse strand, counting down.
AGAGTCCGGATGAAGGTTCTGCGGGCCGGTCAAACTTGAGGGGAGCCGAAAGTTGACTTTCTGCTAAAATCCGATCCAGATGCTTACCCCTATGTAAATGGATAGAGGGCTCCGATACGATTCTAACGCAACCGAGTTTGCTAAGATCGGAGTCCAGATAGAGAAGATGTGAGCTGCCGAAGTTTCCAAGCAGCAAAACCGACAAACTCCACACGTGGCAAAAAGCGGCACATGCGGTGAGTTGCGCAGGAAAATATCTCTGGGATCAAATCCATGAATATCCAAACATACGAAATATCCCAAGGACTAATCTGTAAAAATCCAAGAATATCGGATTAAATCGAAAATATCCAAGGACTAAATCCAAAAATATTTGATTTTCCGACCATTTAGCTGCCGCATTAATGGTTTTTCAATCATTTTGCCGCTCGCACAAGGAAGGCAAGCGCGAAATGCGCTCGGCGCCAGCCAGGCACCAACCCGGTGGACCCTCTTTTTCCCGCCTATAAAAACCGCGGCCATCTCTCTTACAAAGGGTTGGCTCTTTTTTTGTTGGGAAATTTCTCGGTCGAGAACTTCTCTTGGGTTGGGGATTTTGTTTTGGGGGAGAGCTTTTCTTGGTTGGTTTCTGCGCTGGGTTCTTCTCCACTTCCTCTTCCTCTTCACTCCTCCTGGTTCGAAGCACACTCTCGCAGCTTCCTTGGCCACCTCACGGCCTCCACAACTCCACAAACACCCCACCTTGAGCTTTCCATTCTCCCTTTACTCCATCTTCTTCATTCTCCACCAAGCAAGTGAAGGCCGGCTGCTCTTGCTACTGGAGGAGGACCTTCCAGTTTCTGTCCGGCTTAGGAGGTGTCTCCACCCTGCACCGGTGCTCAAGCACTCTCAGGTATCACCCCTCGACACTTTCTTTTTTTTCATATATATAAAGACCGATACATGTTGCCATATTTAGGAAGTTAAGTTTCTCCCCTGCTCATATTCTGTGTTCATTTTCAAGGGAGTGTGTTCCCTATTAAGTAAGTCTCATGTACCCTGTATAAACCCCCCTTCTCCTTCCCTTCTTTAAAGGCTCTTGTCTTGAGCATGGGGCCCAGGTTCAGACCCTGCCGTAGGTCACAAAGGGTGCGTGCAAGACCATTCCGGGGTTAGTTATGCATGCTTATGTCTCCTGATTTGCATGATTTGCATGGGTGTTTGTTGCTTTTCTTTTTTTGAATCGTGATTCGAAGTAGCTTAGATTAAATTTGATGCATGTTTAAAGGTCTCTTGGGGAGTGGTAGAAGCATGGGGAGGTGTTACAGAGGTCAAAAAACCAGGCAGTCATGGAGTTTGAGCAAAAAACAGAGAATCGGGTTTTGTCAGGGGTGTGCGCCGAGCTCGTGCATGACGATTTTGCGTCCACCGAGCTCGGGCCGAGCTCGCGCGTGACGATTTTGCATCCACCGAGCTTAGGCCGAGCTTGCACCGAGCGCGCGCGCGGGTGTTCTTTTTGTTGATTTTTCGCTTCCGCCTAGCTCGCGCTAACCTCGCGCCTAGCGCCTGAGGTCAGCGCACCCTCTTAAAATGCCGAATTACTTGTATTTTTTGAAAACCCGAAAGTGCCCTTTACCGTACCCCCCAACCTTGTTGTTCTCCATGCGCCCAACTCGTTCCTTGGCGCGGGGAGGGACCTTGCCCCGTGGGTTCCTCCCACAGGGGCCCCAGGTCCCTCCCCTTGGACCCAGATTAGTGAGCCAATCTCCCCTGATAAGTGTCAGTTTTGTATTTTCTTTATGACATATTCTCTGTGATTTTTTATGGATATGGGTGGCATTTTCAAACCGAACCGAATGAACCAATAGGGTTTCCGGGTCACCCGGAAACCCAACATGGGACTTGGACCCCCAGTCCAACTTGATTTCCAATGGGCCTTCCAACAGGGCCCACCAAGCCCAATAAACACAAATGGAATGTATGCATGTAACCTGATCAAGATAAATAAATTAACTAATCAATCAGGGTGGGCCAAACCCAATGCGGCCCACCCGAACTTGTTGATGAATTGATGCATGAAATGTGTGGTTTGGCCGAGACCAAGGGCAAGGGCCTATCAGGCCCGTCAAAGCCCACTAATCAACCAAGTAAGGGTTCAAAACCCTAAACTCCAAGAACATGGGCTCTCAAGCCCAAATTTGGACTGTGGGCCCCAAGCCCAATGTCCAACTCACCTTGGCAAATTTAAATAAGATAATCTTAAAATCCCTTGGCAACCATCATGGGGGCCCACCTAGGGGCCCGCAAACCGAGGCTGACCCACTTTTGCATGGAAAACACTTAATCTTCAAATCTGAACCTAAAGTAAAATCAATGCATTTAACCAAAGCCCAAAGGTCCTCATAGGACTAGACAGAGGCCCACAAGGGTACATGGGCTTGACTAAGCCCACCAAGGACACCATGGGCCTTCCAACGGGGCCCACCCAACCAGACTCAGATTACCCAATTAATCAAGATAAAAGCAATTAAAGGGACCCACACCACTTAGGTGGTCCCATCGGACTTAACCAGTTTGCATGCCGACTTAGGAATCGAGTGAGAAAATAAGTGAACTGACTCAAACCAGGATAAACCTAAGGGACCCGTCACCTGACGGGGTGGACCAGGGTGTTTACAGACTTCCCCGAACCACAACCGAGACCCTACTTAGAATCTCAAGCCGCAGACCAAAGCCCTAATAGACAAGGTTAGGCACCCAGGTGTCTGCCTGCACCCCATCAGGTGGTGGCGACTTTGAAATTTCCCGTGCCGCGTTTTCGACGCGCGCACACCTATCCTATTCTATTTACAAAAGTTGGAAATCAAAAATTTACAAATGGGGCCAATCTGCCCAGCACTTCTTCACTTTGTCTTCTTCTTCATGTTTCGCCAGGTTCTTCCTTTCTTTCCTTTGCATGGCTTTTTTAAGGGGAAGGGTGCTTCTGCCAGTTCCCTTTTTCAATGAGGTAGGGGCCTCCCAGTTTGAGGTAACTCCACTGAGGATTGTGTAAGCACCTCATTTTTGCGCTTCCGAAAAGCCAGAAATGCAAAACTCGTCTAAAAAGTCAAACCTTGAGGAGTGGAAAGTTGACCTTTTAATCAGATAAAATTTGGCCACCTTGCTTTATCTCAATGGATAGAGAATCCCGACACGAGTCCAACGCAACTGGGTTTGCTGGAATCGGAGTCTGGATGAGGGTTCTGCGGGCGGTCAAACTTGAGGAAGAGCCGAGAGTTGACTTTTCCTCGAATTCCGTGCCAAGTACCTTGCTCTATACCATTGGATAGAGAATCTCGACACAGTTCCAACGCAACTGAGTTTGCTGGAATCGGAGTCCGGATGAGGGTTCTGCGGGCGGTCAAACTTGAGGATGGGCCGAAAGTTGACTTTTCCTCGAACCTCGTGCCAAGTACTTAGCCCTATGTCATTAAATAGAGGGCTCCGATACGAATCTAACGCAATTGAGTTTGCTCGAATCGGAGTTCAGATGAGTAAGATATGAGCTGTCGAAGTTTCCGGGCAGCAAAAGCCGGAAACTGCACATGTGGCGCAGGAACTGCACACGTGGCAGCCAACACAGCAAAATATCTCAGGGACTAAATCTTAAATATAAAAAATTCGTACGGGCGATCCGTAGATATCAAAAAGGGTCAAATCGGTCAAGTCGAGGGGCAAATCCGTAATTTTTCGATTTGTATCCGGTCAAATATACCGGATACACTGCCTATCCTTCATGGCCGGACTTGAAGGCCGGATACATAAAGATATTCGCGCGAAATTCGCGCCACTTGGCCGACAGATTCGCGGCGGCATTAAATTTTGAAATGATTAAGTCATGTATCCGGCCTGAGTTACCGGATACAAAGGGAAGCCAGTGTATCCGGACTCGAAGTCCGGATACGAAGAGGCCTTAGTGTATCCGGCCTGAGTTGCCGGATACATTAAGTTGCCTATAAATAGCCAACAGCAGCTCATATCCGGGGTGTTGGATGATTTTTGGCTGCCTTGAGCTTGCTCCTCCCACCTGAACATCAACTCCTTTTGCCCTCCGTAACCCTCCTAGTTCATCCCAAGGCCATTGTACCCCTTGTCTTCTTCTTCCCCTCCACTTTCCTACGGAGACAAAGAGAGATCCTGCTGCTGTTGCTGAGAGAATGAGGGGTTCCAGCTGCTATCCAAGCCCAAAGGAAGTGTTGACACACCTCAGAAAGGTCTTAAAACCTAAGGTAAGACTCCTCACCATGTTAGATTCAACATATATTAAATCTGTGTTTTTCTGAAAATGTTGCTATGTGATTCCTTTTTTGCATGGGGCCCTGTTCCCACCATGTAAGCATGCATTTTATTTCCCTTTCTTATAGCATGAGAGTCCACCCGGATTAGGAAGTCTATGAGGGTTCTCCTTTAAGCATTGGAGTATCTTTTCCCCCTTTTTTTAGTAGCTTTTAGTGTGCTGTTTTTTGAGAATTTATGGGAGGAGCATGTTCCTTCCTATCTTGTGATCAAATGTACCCCATGATAAGCCCCCTCCTCTCTCCTTTCTCCAAGATTTTATCTGTTTGAGGAACATGGATCGATTAATACCTTATTGCTGTAGTTAAAGCCTTTGCATGCTCCATGATCCCCTCACCCGACATGTGGTTTCCCATTGTCCAAGCATGCATTTGATTTTTTTTGGATAATAACATGCTAGGTAATTATGGTTGTGTTTCTTTGGCCGGATAATCACTAGGATTTTTGCATGATCCATCATTCCCACAAGCATGAACCCCTTCCCCATTGCTGTATACCCCCTTTTCATTGCCAAAAAACCAGAAGGAGAAGCCAAGTGTGGCTTCTCCCAAGTATGAACCTACGTGGGCCCTCACAGGGGCCCACAAGGCCTCTAAAACCCTCCTGGGAGCCCCTGGGATCAATCCCGAAAGGCCAAAGCCCAAAAAAGGCCATTCTAGGGTGATCCAGCAACTCAGGCCGGATCACCTGAGGCCTTAGCATATCCGGCCACCAAGGCCGGATAACCTAGAGCCTCTGTGTATCCGGCCACTCTAGCCGGATCACCTGTAGACCCTGTGTATCCGGCCTGAGTTACCGGATACACACAGAAGTGTGTTCTTTTTGCACCTTTGTGATATGTGGCCAAATTATAGGGTAATTTGAAGTTAAACCAACTGAGCCAACAGGGTTTCCGGGTCACCCGGAAACCCAACTTGGGACTTGGACCAACCGGTCCAGCTTGGCACATCAGTGGGCCTTCCAACGGGGCCCACCAAGCCCAATAGACACCAAGGCATGCTAATTAAATAACCTAAGCAACAGTGAACCAATTGAATCAGGCGGGCCAAACCCAATGCGGCCCACCCGAGCCTTGCCATATGTATTAATGCATAAACTGTTTGGTTTGGCCGAGACCAAGGGCTAGGGCCTGTCGGGCCCGCCAAAAGCCCGCTAACCGAACCGAGTTAGGGTGCAAGCCCCAAACTCCAAGGAGCTGGGCTTTCAAAGCCCACAGCCTGGATCATGGGCCCCAAGCCCAATGACCAGCCCACTTTGGCAAACTAAAGAAGATAAAAGATGCAAAATCACTTGGCCACCACGTGGGCCCACCTAAGGGGCCCACAAACCAATCCGGCCCACCACTTGCATGAAAACCACTTAAGCTCCAAAACTTGAACCTTAAATAAAAAACCAACTCATTATCCAAAGCCCACAGGGCCTCCTAGGGTTAGACAGAGGCCCACCAAGGGGACATGGACTTACCCAAGCCCACCAAGGGCACCGTGGGGCCTTCCAACAGGGCCCACCCAATCAGACTCAGAAAACCCAAAATTAAGCAAAGATAAAATCAACTAAAGGGACCCACACCACTCAGGCGGTCCCGCCCAGACCTAACAAAAAATGCATGCTGGATTAGGGATCGGGTGAGAACCAAAAAATAGGAAAAGCTGACTCAAATCAAGGAACCCACGGGACCCGTCATCCGACGGGGTGGATTGGGGTGTCTACGGACTTCCCTAGACCGCAACAGAGAACCAAACTTAGAATCTCAAGCCGCAGACCCAAAAGCCCTAAATAGACAAGATTAGGCACCCAGGTGTCCGCCTGCACCCCATCAGGCGGTGGCGACTCCGAACTTACCCCGTGCCGCGTTTCCCACGCGCGCACAGATTGTTGGGAGTCCCTGCCGTTTCACTTTCTTGCACAGCTCAGTCCCTTCTTGTCGGGTGTGAATTGATTACGCTTACGGGGGCTCCTGCTGGAGATCTGTGGAGCCTTCTTGCATTTGTCTTTCTTTCGCAAAACCAGCCTCTTCAGATTGGGCATGGGCTTGACATGCAGCTTGGGGTTTCTTGGAGATTTCGCTAGGGAAAAGAATCTGTTGGGGACAGAGGAAATCTTCGCAATCCCCCTGCCGATGTATTACTGCATTGGCTTTTTTCTGTTTCGCCTTTCTTCTGCTCCTGGCTTCTTGACATTTCTTGACTTCTTCTGGTTCTTTCGCCTTGCTTGTGTCTACAAAATTCTCACAGAGCAGTGAGGTATCTGAAGTTCAAACTGCAAGCACTTACGACTTATTGTGTGTGCAAGTGCACATGACCGACATGAAATATTTTTTCAAAAGTTTTTTTTTCCAAAAATCTATACAAGTGGTTTAAAAGAAAAGGCAGGACTGGCGACCATGGTGAATTGCCTTGTTAGCTTGAGGTGTTCTGGGACGGCGTGTTTGACATGTATTTCCATGAAATTCCTGACTTGCGCCAACAGAGGCTTTGCAGAGGTTTAAAAGTTGAGGGGCATCTCAAGGGGTGTCCACCCTTTCCCAGTTTTGGTTTTCTCTCACCTTGACCCAGTTTTTCAGGGTGGTTTCAGGATTTGGTAACTGAGGGTTTTTCTTTTTTTCTTTTCCCTTGGGTTAGTGCCTGCCCCAACTTGAGGGTCTTTGGGCGACTTGGTGCATCATGACCCATATATCAGAGAGGTCTTCACATTAGGACGAAACATTGGCTTAATTTTAAATCTAAGAAATGAAGGGATATAATGTAACGCCCCGGATCCGAGTCACATGAAAAACCCGTAACTCGTCTCCAGAGGTTATTATAAAACACAGGATCGCAATATCAGAGTGAAGGAAAACATGAATACAACAATAACTATATAACAGAGTGCGCTAAAATAATCCCAAACGAAAATAGACTCACATGACCAAGTAACTACCCGCAAGTATCGTCCTCTCCAGGAGCAGCTGAAAACAAAACAAAACAATACGGAATGAGATACGAATATCCCAGTGAGCAGCACATGCATGCACAAATACATTTATTTCAGTTCTAAAACATGCCACGGTTATAAACCATATACAATGATGATAACACACATATTCCGAATAATCCGACTAAACTTCAATAATCCAATTCATATCAGTGCGGAAAACCATCAGGTAAATCAAGCAATAACAATCCGTTTTCAATCCTGAAGCCATCGATAAAATAATGATTAACTGACAACAACATAGCAATTAACCATAATTTCGTATCTCAAGATATAATTCCAGATATACCAATATCATATAACACAAAGTCTTCCCATAACCATGCCCACGCCTCCAAATGTATATCCGGCCTACTCAGGGTTTCGGATATTGAAATGACTGCGTCATCCAATGCAGGCCTACTCCCCGGGTTTCTGCATTGACAACCAGGCCTACTCAGGGTTTCTGGCTGCTCTACACCAGCGGGAGGTACAATAACCAATAATCGGTAAACAATACTCCATGAACCATAAATACCAACAAACCAGCGAATAAAACATATCACGTCAAACAAAATCAAATACCAACATTGGTCAATGTCATGACTATTGTTTAGTTGATAAATTAAACATGCCAAGTAGACACTCCACACCTCCATGTACACAGTTCCGGCTTACTCAGGGTTTCGGAAACTCTGAAATGACGGCCTACTCAGGCTTACTCAGGGTTTCTGCATTGACAACCAGGCCTACTCAGGGTTTCTGGCTGCTCTACACCGGTCGTGGCAACACACAAGGCCATGCAATTTCAACAACCAACAATAACATTACATTACTAAGCTTAGACTCTGGATCCAGGACAAGCTAAACCAGTAGTAAGTATAAAACTAGCAAATCAACCCAATGTATTTTCCATCATGTAAAACTGATATATATAGATCAACATGTTCAAGTGCATACCATAGGTCACTCAGGACCAGCTTGTTTGCTCATGGTGTCCTCAAAGAAATTCTCAAATAATTTACCAGAACAGAATAAGATATGATTCTAAACCGACCACCGATATAAAACAATATTCAAGTAAATCATTCCTGAAGTGCACCGTGCATTCAAAGGTGAACTAGCATAATAGAGTAGATGTATTTCAGCAAAACAATATGGTTTCAAAACTGACTTTTCAGAATAAAGCACATTATACAGAGATGATTTCAGCATCCAAACTTCGATTAAAACATAATCCAACAAAACAGCTCCTAGATTCTAAATTTCGCTTTCATAATCCAAATCAATCAAATGAATGTCATAAAACCCTGGAAACACATTTTGGATGAGTGGAATAGTCTTAGGATCCCCTATAAGGTCACCATACCAAAAAGCAATCAATTCTGAGACAAAAAGTTTCGGACCTCAAAATATTCTAAGTCTGGTTAAAAACGTTGACTTTTGGTATATAATTTTTCTAGACAAATCTACAAGGCGTTTCAGGCTCAAATTTTGGTTGTAGTCTATTGAAGGGTAAACACATATCCTAGAATTTTATGGGCTCCTGAATCACTCATCTGGGTATTAAACCCAAACCGGGCTTTTTGATAAAAACCGGGATTTAGGCATGAACTGGAAAGTTGACTTTTTATTGGCTGGGAATTAGACCTTGGAAGTATTTTTATTGGTTCCAAATGGGAGGTAAAACCTTATTTACATGTAAAGACTTAAATAAATGGAGCAATAAATACACAGGACATTTACTTAAATGTCTTTCATGTAAATAATGGGCTATTTTCAACCGATTCAACAAATTTGGGTAGGTGCGCCTACTTAACTCGAGTGGGCCCCAGTGAGCACCAAGTGAGCGGATCGTATTAATTAAAAACTAGGGTATGCGCTCACTCGATGGTAAGTGGGCGCGAGATAGGCGCGAGAAAAGCGCGTCAAATTTAAGTGGGCGCGAGCTCAGCGCCAGGTCAGTTTTACTATGCGCCTACTTCCGAAGTGGGCGCGAGTGGGCGCCAAGTGGGCAGATACCCACTGTGTTTTTCGGTTCTCTGTTAAATCCAGATCTCCCACTCTGGCCTAACTTTTTCGGTCTGTAACCATTCCTTTAGTCTCCTAATACCCCCAAAACACATTCAAACTAGTTTTGGAATTAATCTAACACACTTTTTATTTATCCCCATTCAGTTATAAAGAAACAACCCTCGGACAGAGTCCGCCCAGAAAACAACAGAACATCTCAATCCACAATCGTATGCATTCAAACTAGAACTACGAATAATCCGAAACCGAGGTTTTAAAACAGTGCTACTCACCAGTATACACTTTTCCCAGAATAACCCAACCTCGGTCGATCACGACTCCGGCTGCGTGCACGAATGAAAATATAGCCGAACGAATCCTCTCGAGCAGAGAGAAATAACCCACTGAACTTCGACTCCAAAATCCTTCCCGTAGCCTTTGCGATTCTTGTTCTTCCCAGCGAAACCCTAATCGCCACAGTAGCCGCAAAACACCAAACGTCTTCAATTACAAAAATATGATGCGAGCATTCGAAACCAAAAACCTAATTTCCCCTTTAGCATATATATACCTTCCACACGCTCCCATACGTATTGCCGCACGACAACCTTTTAAAAGCCTTGATCCTGTGCATGCTCGCCCACTGAAAACCCTACATTTTCCCGCATCCACTTAAGCTTATTCTCTTTGACAACTAATGACCACAAATCTCCAGCAATAAATAAATTCTGATTAAACATGTCCATAAATCCATGTGTTCATACTTTTGCATATATTTTATTTTATCTACTATTTTATATTGTTTATTATTATTTTTTTTTCTACTCAAAACTCGGGTTTTACATATAAGGCTCAAATTCTTATCTTTTCATTTTCAGGTTTTACTTTGTGTCTTGCCAAAGCTCGTTCTTCTTTTTAGATTCCTTCACCATTGATCAGCATGAATTCCATTGTCACATTTTCTGCAATCAGAAAGGACTTTTTAATGGGATGAAACGAAGGCCATGGTTTTTGGTTCATGAAAGAAAGGACATATGGCTCAAAGTCTTTTATAAATAGGTCGAGTCATGTTCTACCCTTTTCTTGACTGCTTGGGCCTTGCCAACACCTTTTTGCTTTCCTTCATTTTCCTTTTTGAGGCCTTTTGGAACCTTTGCTTTTTCCTCTATCCTTTTTTATTTTTCTTTCCTTTGCTCTGAGGGTCATCTTGACTTTTTGCTTTGATTAGTTAGTCCCAGTGTGTTTTTGCTTTCTTTTCCTTTTCTTTGTTTTTGCTCATTCATGTCTTCTCTTCTTTTCCCAGCACCAGATTTAGGGTTCATGACTCAGTGGGTTAGAAGAAAGAAAGTTAGGCTCAAATGGTTTGACTAGAGATATGACTTTGAAAACTGGGAAAGCAAAGTAAGGATGGTCTTTCATCCTTTTGCAGAAGTTGTGACAACTTGGTTGAAATGTTCATGCAAATTCATTCAGGAATCTATTCATCCTTTTATTTTCTTTTCCAGCTTTGCCCCAGTGCGGGGTGGCTAGACAGAACACGAGTATCTAAATAATACGATCAAGCCCAAAGTGTTTTGACTAGTGGATCTTAAAATTCAGGATGCATGAAGGATGGCCTCTCATCGTTTCTTAAAGACATGATGTTAAAATCGGCCTTGGCCCTTAGCTGGTTTAGACACTTTCTCTCTTTATTTTTTTCTCTTCCTTTCTTTTCTCTCAAGGATTGCTCTGCCCTAGTGTAGAGATAGGTTTTGGAGAAAAAAACAAGGCATGGATCAGGAAAGAGTTGCCTTTGGCTCATTCAAGGTTCTCATGGGAGCAGTATCCTGCACCCAGCTGAAGACACCTTTGAGCTACTTGACATTTTTTCATGATCATGGTCCTGCCAAAGGGTATGGTCTCAGAGTGATGTCATCACCGACCAAGCACTTGCATTTTCTCAAAAGGTATTTTCTTCTTTTTATATGTATTTTTTTTTCAAAAGATTTTTTTTTTTTACATGAAAGCATATGCAAATAGCAAAATTAAAAGGTCTACAGCTATAACAAAAGACAACAAAAATAAAGGTAAAACTCCCTTTTAAAGGTCAGCCTTGTGGGTTGTGGAAGGCATGGAGCTCCCATTCCTTAGCGATGACTTGTCTCTTTTGTCGGCTTCGGCTATCTTTTCTGGTTCAATCCCATCAACAGTGCTCACGTCAATGAACTCTTCCGGGTCACTTTCACTTGATCATGTATCATCCGTGTCCACATCTGCATAGGCAGACTCACCGTGGCTTTCATATGGGTCAGGCAGATTCATGAAGTTAGGAGTGGATGGTGGCACCCCTTCTACTGAGACATAAGGGAGGCCAGGCCACTCAAGCATATCATCCGAGAGGGAATCCTGATCATACTCAAATGATGGTGAGCTAGAAACAGATAATGGATATGGGTCTGGCTCTGATGGACTGGAGATACGAGGCATGCCTTGGAACCATAGTCCTCCTGAACTGCCATCTCCTTCTCTGGGTGGAGGTGACGGAGAATCACTAATCCATCCACAGTAGGCTCGGCTCCGTGGCCCTGTAACCTCTTTGCTGCTCTGGGAGTCATCCTCGATTACATAGATGTAGGTGTCTAGGCCTTCTTCATTTTTGGATCCTTTAGTGGGAGCAGGTGGAGTGTCTTCTTTCCTGATGACAATTATCGCCGGCATCTTGGTCTGACCTGGCTGTCCAATCAGTACCGAAGGGTCAAACTGCCCTTTGTTGCCATTACTATGGTCCACCTGATTTACCGAGTTGCTGGTGGGCGCCTAAAGTGATCCGGGAGGGGATTTGTGGAAACACCTGCGGTAGTAGTTGGCGTTGGGGGATCAACCGAGATGCCCTTGTTATCAATCAGATCTTGCACATCGTGCTTCAAGTACCAGAAACGGTTGGTACGGTGTCCAGGAGCTCCCATGTGGTACTCACAGTACTCGTTGGCATTATAGGAGCGACTATTGGTCGACTGGGGGGTTGGCTGCTTCTTCTGTAAATATCCTCCCTTCAGCAAGGTTGGAATTAGTTCTGCCAATGAGTAAGGGAGAGGTGTGAACACCCTGTTCCACCTTGCTTGAATCTCCTCGGGTATCTGCCTCAGCCATCCTGTGAACTGTGCTCCCTGGCCGCTGTTTTGGTTTTCCCTCCTGTTTGGTGTTGAGAAGTGGAAATGCCTATTAGGCTGGACTTAGTTGATGGTCTCTTCTTCTTTCTTTCTGTCCATGCTTCTTCCACCAACAGGGTTCCTTCTCTACATTGACAGCTCTGAAAAACCTGTCACTCATCCAGATTTCACTCCATCCTCTATTCTGTCTACCACTACAACAAGGTCTACAAAGCTTTCAGCACATTGCCCCAGTAGGAGTGTGTAGTATGGCTGCCCCAGAGTTGAGATGAGCAGTGTCACTATCTCTTTCTCCAGCATAAGGTTGGACCATTGCTGCTACCTCTCTCCATCTCTTCGCATACTCACGAATAGACTCGGTGCTTTTCTTGGACATTTTCTGCAGTTCCATCCGAGTAGGCAGGACTTTAGTATTGAACTTGAAATGCTCGAGGAATGTGCTTGCCAGATCATCCCATGTCCTGATTTGGTTCCTATCCAGACTAGCAAACCATTTCTATGTCGATCCAATCAACGAACGTTGGAAAAATTGGACCATAATCCTCTCATCATATGCATACTGACACATGTCCCCGTGGTATGCTCTAAGGTGTGACAATGGGCATCCACTTCCATCAAACTTCATGAAATCTGGGCACTTGAACTTTGGTGGGAGTTGCAGATTTGGGAAAAATTCCAGCCTATCCAGTGAGGCTTCTCTCGGCATGGGGCCTCGGTTCACGATCTGCATTTGTTCCTTTAGTGCTTGCAAATTTGCTTGCATATGGATTGTGACGCCCGCCGCTTCCTGTGCTCGGTACCATTCTTCCTCTTCATGTCCCATTTTTGGTGGCACTATTTGTTGCTGTGGGATGGCAAGAGGCACTGGAATCTGCAGCTGCTGTACTGGCTGAGCTGGTGGAGGTTGTGGGATTGGCTGTTCTGGAGGTGGTGGGTTCATCTGTGGCAAAGCCGGTGGCTGTTGTTTAGGCAATACTGGCAATGTTTGAGGAGTTGGTGGCTGCACCTGAGGTACTGGAAACTGTGGTGGAGGTACTGGCAACTGTGGTGGAGGTACTGGCTGCTGTTGTTGATGTGCTTGGAGTCTCTCCATCTGTTGCATCATTGCCGCCATCATGGCCGTCATGTTGGCCATTTACTAGTTAAGACCAGCAATCACTGGATGGTCTTCCAGTTTCTCTGGCTCCTGGGGTGGAAGTGGAGGTGGTGCTCGCCCTTCAGTAGGATCCATTTCTAGTCTTCTTCTGGAACACAAAAGGTACGGGCTGCGAGGGGCAATCTTCAAACCTTGGGAAATGAAAAAGGAAACAAGTCAGTGCCAAGAATTCATATTATTGAGATATGATGCATGTTAATGCAGGTTATTTGTGATTTTTTTTCTTTTTCTTTTTTTTTTTTTTTTTTGAGATATAGAAATTCGAAGAACTGATTTTTCACTTGATTGGATTCCGAAAATGCAAAGCGTTGATTTCCATAGGTTTGGCCAAGTCAATGGGAGAGTCCTGGGATTGGGTCTCCAGAAACTGCAAGAGTTGACTTCTGAAGGTGTAGGAAACTACAAGAGTTGATTTCCCATTTTGATCTCTTGTTAACCACTTTTCGGGGGCAAGGGGAGAGTCCCTGGTTTTGATCTCCAGAAACTGCAAGAGTTGATTTCTGAAGGTTTTGGAAACTGCAAGAGGTTGTTCTCCATTTTGATCTCTTTTTAGCCGCCTTTCGAGGGCAAGGGGAGAGTCCCTAGTTTTGATCTCCAGAAACTGCAAGAGTTGATTTCGGAAGGTTTTGGAAACTGCAAGAGTTGATTTCCATTTGGGAAACTCAAGGAGTTGATTTCTAAGAAACTTCAAGAGTTGATTTCTGGGAAACTCGCAAGAGTTCATTTCCTTTAGGAAACTCAAGGAGTTGATTTCTAAGAAACTCGCAAGAGTTGATTTCCTTTTGGGAAACTCAAGAAGTTGATTTCTAAGAAACTTTAAGAGTTGATTTCCTTTTGGGAAACTCAAGGGTTTGATTTCTGAGAAACACGCAAGAGTTGATTTCCTTTTGGGAAACTTAAGGAGTTGATTTCTTAAGAAACTGCTAGAGTTTATTTCTGGGAAACTTCAGGAGTTGATTTCCAAGAAACTGCCAGAGTTGATTTCTTTTTGATTTTTTTTTGGAAACTACAAGAGTTGATTTCCGTTTGATTTGGTTTTGGAAACTACAAGAGTTGATTTCCATTTGATTTGGCTTTGGAAACTACCAGAGTTGATTTCCTTTTGATTGGATTCGGAGACTTGAAGAGTTGATCTCCATATTAGGTTTAGGAAACTCGAAGAGTTGATTTCCTAATTGATTGGATTCAGAGACTTGAAGAGTTGATCTCCGAGGGATCTCACGGTTGTTGTTCTCGATTAGGCTGTAGCTTGTTGCGACACAGAGTTGGAGCCATTCATGGTCTTGAGGCAGCTTTGATTTTTGGAAATTTTTACATTATTTCCTTTGAAAATGATTTGATAAAAAATGTTTGTGCAAATGATCTTGAAATGTGTGCCCTCAATGCATGAAGAGGTGTACACACAATTAAAGCAAAAGTTAAGTGATATTACCATTCGGCAAATCTATATCAAAGAATGAGTATGACAAGTACATCAAAAAGGTGTGTGCACAGTCCTAAAAAAAGGTGGGTGCCTAGCGAGGCACGACTCCTAGATGTACTTGTGTATGGAATCACATCTGAGTCCCAGTCAGCTTTTCTTTCCTCTGTTCTTTTGTCTACCTTTGACTTCAGGTGTCAGACCAAAAGAAATTACAATTTGCCAGCGAGGGTGAAAATTACATAATATTCACAGAAATCTGCAAAAGGGTTCATCCTTAAGGCTGTTGGGAGCCAAAAGGATGGATACAAATTTACTTCAAGTGGCAGGGTAGGTTAAAAGACCTATCCCTAAGGTTTGCTGCCCCTGTTATGATCTGATGTGCTTTCATTTGTTTTTTCTTATCTGGCCGGCTTTCGTTTGTTTGAAGACTGATCCGGACTTAGTGTGCTTCCTGCAGATTCAATGGGTCGAGGCCCACGGTTCCCAGGACTCGATGCATGGATCTGGGGTGGTTCCCCTGATCAAAGTTAGGTTGGCTTCCTAATTTAGGGCTGAGATAGCCCAAAGTCTAGGGTCCACTCAATTTGATGCAAAGACGGTAGGGGGTTGCTGCCCCTGATGGACTCTTGGATTTTAGATTGCTTTTACTCCTCTTGTATCATCATTCAAAATCACAATCATCACAAAGGTGTATCAGAACGGTGGGTGGGAAAAAGGGTACACAGCTCGAGACAATTGCCTACAAGGGTCTGTGCTAGGTCCAAGACCCCTCGTGTACCACGGCAAAAAACCAGTGGTGCTATAGGGATCCAGAAATCTGGGGGGATGTTTTACCTTCGCTTTTCATCGGCAAGCCAGTGGCGCGTGAGGCTAATATCATCCCAAAAGTTGTTTATACTGTTAAGAAGGGTGGCTGCTAGAGAGGTCTAGGTTTTGGTGAAAAAGAGCATTCACAATTCCATCATATATCCATTCAAGTTGGATCATCCATGCAAACTCCCTCGTGCGTGTCACCCCACGCAGTTTATATTAAAAAGCAGTAAGACATCCACGGTGTGGTGAGTGCATATTGTGTGCCTGTGGTTCAGTGCTGTGCACTAAACTAGGTGAGTTGACACTTTTTCCTAACAAGGGTTCGACTAGGTTGAGGATTCCCCAACGGAGTCGCAAGGCTATGCACATGTCGGAATGCCACACGGGTGAGGCACGCGGGAGCGCCTGTGCCTCAAGAAAGCGTAAAATGGGAAAGGGAAGTCGCCACCGCCTGATGGGGTGCAGGCCGACACCTAGGTGCCTAAGCTTGTCTAATTTTGTCTGCGGCTTGAGATTCTAAGTAGGGTCTCGGTTACAGTCCAGGAAAGTCTTAAGACACCTCGGTCTGCCCCGTTGGTTGATGGGTCCCTTGGATCTTCCTGGTTACGAGTCAACTCAATTCTAAACTCACCTGATTCCTAAGCCAGCATGCTTGCTTTATTGGGTCTAGTAGGGACCACCTGAGTGGTGTGGGTCCCTTTATTTGATTTTATCTTGATTAGTTAGGTGACCTGGGTCTGATTGGGTGGGCCCCGTTGGAAGGCCCACAAGTGTATCCAACTGGACCGAATGGGTCTGGGTTTCTGGGTTCAAAAAATGTGTGGGCCCTGTGTGGGCCCACAATGGTGCAGGGGGAGACCCCATTATGGTCTCTTTTTGGGTTTATGGAGTCAAGGGAAAGGGAGAGAAAGCATGGGGAGTTGCCTCCTCCCATTCCCATCATTTCCAGCAATGAACAGGGACCTTGTGTCCCTATTTTTGTTCTTTATCATCCACATAACAGCAAGCAAGCAAAGCAAATAAAAATCAACCGACGAAGCAATGGAGTGTACACCCTAGCACATGACGGAGGTACATGCATTCTTGCATACTATGTGCATCCAAGAGAGGTGTATGTGGGTGCTCATACGTGCAATGAGGTAGTTGGTGATAAAAATGGAGGACAGCCTAACATGCTTCTAAGGTGGAGAGATGCACATATGTGCACGTGTTGAAAGAGAGTAAGCATGCATGCTGCCCATAACAGAAGCCAGGGAATGTTACCAAAGGGGGTACATGGGGGAACATATACTTCAAGAAAT
Source organism: Buxus sempervirens (assembly GCA_947561395.2). Lineage (NCBI taxonomy): Eukaryota > Viridiplantae > Streptophyta > Magnoliopsida > Buxales > Buxaceae > Buxus > Buxus sempervirens. Next base: position 32,055,939 of record OX387184.1, on the reverse strand, counting down.
ATGCATGAGTAACCCAATCTAAGCAATCCAACCTAAACACACCCCATTATCAAACTTCATGCGGGAAGAAAGCATGGAAATCATCTAAACAGAAGTCCTTAAGGAAGTTAAAGAGGGAGAGTTAATATGGGATACAAGAGACAAACAAACAAGGGGGGAACAAGCTCCCCCCATTCGAATGAATAGTAAATGGGAATCCAACAGCAACACATACCCCGTATAAATCACTTAAGGACGGACTCTTTCTCCTTTTCTTGGAAGCCATATGTACTCCCCTTACCATGGGAGGCATTCATGTGAGAAAAATGGAAAGAAGACATATGAAGATTATGGTAAAGGATAACATTCAAACAAGAAACACAAGCCCTCTAAAACATCCTGGAAATCACCTCATTTTCATATATGTGAAACAAATGATGGTAGGGAACAGTACCTTCGGGTTCTTGATCCTTGAGGTGAAGTATGTGGTCCTCCTTGAAGCAAAATAGGGGCTGGAGCGACCTCTCTCCAGCACCACTAGCAACTTCTCCTCTTCCTTCTTGGGTGGAAATCAAGGGAGAAGGAAGGAAGGAGGGGCAAAGGGGTCTTGGGAAGGTGTTTTAAGGGATTGGTGTGGGTTTGATGGCTTGGGTATAGGAGAAGGAGGTGGTTCAGAGGTTCAGGGAGCAGAGAAGAAGGGGAAGAAACAGTGGGAAACCAGCCATCCTTTGTCTACTGTTCGGATTTTCCTTTTATAGAACCCAGAGACAAAACCATACATACAGTGCGGTTTGGTCGAAACCGCACATGCAGTGCGGTTTGGCCACGTCTTTTCAGCATTAACTAGGGGACAAATTGTCGCAGGCTCAGACTGACGAAAATTCAACCGCACTGTAAGTGCAGTTGCTTTTCGTCCACCACACGCTGCAATTGGCTCGCACAGACGGTGGCCGAAAAATCAACTGCACACCCTATGCGGTTGTGAACTTTTTCTCCCCTTTTTGGTTTGAGTTGACGGCTGAGGTGACTCAGCTGTCCACTCGGGCGAATCATGCTTCTCCCATTTTTTATTATTTCGCATTTATCTTAATTAGTTTAATTAAGATATTTTAAACTTTGACTGATTCGCCCCTGGGACTGTTTTGCTTATATCTTCTCCATCCGGGCCCCGATTCTTGCAAACTTAATTGCATTGGAACCATGTCGGGATTCTCTACTCATTGGGATAGGGTATGGAAATCAATTTGGGCTCAGCCATAAAGTCACATTTTGCTCCTTAGGGGTTTAGCCTGTCTTTTAGGGTCTTTCTTTCTTTCTGCCTTTTAAGAGGGGTGCAAAAATGAGGTGCTTACAAAATGCTCTCTCATGCCTTCATTTTAACATTTTCTAGATGTTATAGGTAATAAGAATGTCTCTCTTTCTTTTATCATTCACACACACATTAAACATGCCCTCATGTACATGCACTCGCACACACAGCCTCATGAATGCATATAGCATGTAAGAATGTATTTGTCTCCGTCATGATTTAAGGTATGCAAGTTATCCTTGATTGGTAGAGTTTCATTTGTTTCATATGTTTGCTGATATGTGGAGTATGAAGAACTAAAATAGGGACACCTAGGTTGTAAAACCCCGAATTTTCAGTAAATAAATAAATAAAAATTTAATACAAATATTTGGAGTGTCAATGAAATTGTCAAAATAAATTGGGGATTTAATATAAAGGAATGATTCGGGGTAATTATAATTCGTTCGGGATGTATAACGGACTAATAATGACAAAGAGAATAAATTTGGAAATTTTGGAAGAAATTGATGGGGTAGATGTGAAAATATTAAGAGAAGGGTATTTTGGTCAATTCACATTAATTATCGGTAAATAATTAAATACATTAATTCAAATTGTTATTAAACTTGAGAAATAATAATAGATTTAAGTTGGGGTTTAGATTGTCTATTAACAATGATGTTTAAAGCTTAGTAATTGGAATAATGGCATATTGGTAATTATGTTTGATTTGAAGCCTGAAATCAAGGAGATGAGAATTTTATTGAAGGATATTAATTATAATTATAGACGATCACACTGATAGGGGAGATCCGGAGTTTGACGCAGATCTAACTGTTGGATCGCAAGATATCGAGTTAAGTATGGATTAACGGTCCTTATTAAATCTAATGGGTGGATAAGTATGGAACATGATCATAGGGAGATGCATGGGATCAGATGAGAATAAAATAGGGTTTTTATTTGGGGTTGATCGTATGTCTCGTTTTGGGTTTTGACGGCTGAAGGGAAGAATAATGAAAGAGAGAGAGAGATCGAGAGGAGAAGAAGAAGAAGGATAGAGAGAACGTATCTCTGGTTTCTCATCATTCCCGGAGTGTCTCTTGCTTGCGAAGAGGAGAGGAAGTCGCTGGTTGGAAGAAGAAAGGATCTTGAGCGAATAGAGGTAGGTAGCACCGTTTACTCGTTCGTTTTGGATTCCTACGGTTTATTCGATTCAAGTTGCATGATCTTTTATGTTGTAAATATATGTATATTGTCTGATATTAATTTTATATGAATGTTAGAAGCGATTAGAACACAAAAATATGATTTTTAGAAACCCCATTCGTCGTTTTGGTTAGAGCACCGAGCGTGCCTGTACTCAGCACTCCTCAGCGATGTTCAGCGTTCGTTGAAGATTTAGAGCGCCCGAGATCACTGACGGACGATCGATCGGTGCTCACTTTATTTAAACCAAAACACACATTTCCAAAACGCGTTATCGCCGATGAGCGCCGCCCTACTCAGCGATCGTAGGCGATCAATCTAAAACACAAATTTAACGCTTGTAATGATTACAAGCCTAAACTCTAAATATTTCTATATACTTTAATGAATTAAAACCCAAACTTAAATATTTCCCTCTTACTTTATTAAATTAAACTAAACTCTAAATACTTTAATATGTCTATTTGGCCCTCACCAAACTTTAAATAATTTGAAAAACTTAACCTAAACATACTTAGATTGTTTACGTACATTATTCTTTCACTAAATCTAAACTTTAATAACTTTTGATAATTTAACCATATCTTAATTAAATCTTAATACTTTAAAAATGACCTACATATATTATTAAACAATTGAATATTAATGTAATTAATACATGATTAGAACCGCACTTTAGCGTGCGTGTTATGCGTTCAATTTCCAGTGTAATTAAATATCGGTCTAACACTAAATCAGGATGTCACGCTAAACTTATTTAAATGTACTGAACAAAATATTATAATAAACTGAGAAACTATTTAGAATCAGACTTTGAATTATCAACTAAACATGAACGTAATATGCTATAAATAATAATGGAATTGAGAATTATTTGTGTATTGGCTTGGTGGCCAGTTTTATTGATAACCTGCTTGGTGGTAGAGATGTATTGTATATTATCTGCTTGGTGGCAGAGATTATAACCCGCTTGGTGGCGGAGACCCTAAACCGTTTGGTGATGGAGACCCAACCTGCTTGGTGACAGAGATAACTCGTTTGGTGACGGAGACCCAACCTGCTTGGTGGCAAAGATAACCCGCTTGGTGGCGGAGACCCAACCTGCTTGGTGGCAGAGAGTACCCGCTTGGTGGTGGAGACATTACCCGCTTGGTGGCGGAGACATTACCTCCTGCGGGAGAGATTCATTACCTCCTGTGGGGCAGATGTATTTCCAATGGATTGCATCCTACAGGAGAGATACCTCATGTGGGGGAGATGTGATTATGCGTGATTGCATCCCACATGGAGGATGGGTGTGTGAGTTACCACTGGAAGGTGAGGAAGATATCTCCTATGGTAGAGGTAGATGCTAGGTGTTCACAACCTGCGGTAGAGTTATGCTCTCTCCTGTAGGGGGTACCTGTTTAGAGATGTGCATTCTCCTGCGGAGCATGTGTGGATACTATGCGTTTACGTCTTGTGGTAGGGATAGGCTACTACCTGAAGGTTGGCTTTTATTATTGATTGATTCTCAAGTTGATGGATTGATTTGGACGTATTTGATAAGATTGATTATTTAAAAAGGAAATATTGAAATTTCATAATTGAATAGAATTGCTATGATTTAATGAGAACTGTTAAAATGGAATATTATGGAATCATGAATAAAATGTGTAACTGTTCTTAGGAAGAAACTAATTGAAATAAACCAGAAACCATGGGAATGTGGATTATAATACATGGTCCTTTAAATTGAAATGAAATGTACATGATTAACTTCGTTTAATTCGGGCACTGGTTCAGTGTTCATTTTGTATCGTGATTATTCGTTTATCTTATTGACTGTAATTACTCGCCTATTTTACCGTACATGAAACCACTGTTATTTTCTATATATAAACTGTTTTCCTCATGCATGTGTTTACCTACTGAGATATTCGTATCTCACCCCTACTTTATATTCTATTTTTCAGGTCATCTTGGAGAGGACGCCACGGGTTAGACAGATAGTGGGTTGAAGTCTAGAAATTCCATATGAAAGAGTAGGATAATTTTACGTAGTTGTATTTATTTTATTGGAATCATAATAGATGATTTGGTAGGATATTTTAGTTAATTTGTAGTTGCCTTTCATTTGATAAATTGATGTAATAGGAAGATTTAGTTCCAATGAATAATTTAAGCTTCCTAGCACTCTGATAAATCTTAATTCTTTATTTCCTTATATTTGAACTGATTGTAATGTACCACAAGTTAATGCCTTGATCCGAGTCAAAATGAGAAAAAAAAATGACCCGGATTCGTGGCGTTACATAGGTCCCTGTCCCAAGTCAACTCGTAACCAGGAAGATCCAAGGGACCCGTCAATCGACGGGGCGGACCGGGGTGTCTTAGGACTTCCCCGGACCGTAATCGAGACCCTACTTAGAATCTCAAGCCGCAGACCAAATTAGACAAGCTTAGGCATCCAGGTGTCCGCCTGCACCCCATCAAGCGGTGACGACTCCAACCTTCCCGTTTTACCCTTTTAAGAGGCACACGCGCTTCCGCGCACCTCGCGGTGCAGCGTTACGACGTGCACACAGGGCCCTCACGGATTTGTTCTCAAAGGATAACACGAGAAAACTTCCCAGTGGTCACCCATCCTAGCATTGCTCTCATCCGAGCACGCTTAACTTGAGGGTTCCAAGGGGATTTAGTCCCGTGTTTTGCTTTAAAAGGCCTCTAGCTTTATAAAGGATCACAAGACTACTTATAGCATCCCCGAGCGTGTTGGGATTCTAACCATATGCACATTCTCTCCTGGTAGCTCGCCCAGTGAGATTACCCATTCACCCGTCCACTCAGACAGCCAGGATGTCACATACTCCCCTCCATGGGACGTGTCCTCGCGTTGGGCCGAACCCCTACTGTTAGCACCTGATTTTTGCACCCCCAAAAATGCAGAAAATAAAATTTTTAATTAAAAGTCAAATCCTAAGGGGGCCAAAGTTTGACTTTTTGATCTAAGGAGAATTTGGCCATCAAACTTCCTCTCATTGAAAAGAGCATTCCGACACAGTTCTAATGCAACCGAGTTTGCTGGAATCAGGGTCCGGATGAGGAAGTTATAAGCCGGTCAAACTTTTGGGGGAGTGAAAGTTGACTTTTTGCTCGACCTTGATTCAGCTGCCCAATTTGATCCCAGTGGATAATGGGTTCTGAGTTGATTCCAACAACACTAAATTTGCTGAAATCGGACATCGGACAGAAAAGTTATGGTCAGTTAAAGTTTCAAGAAATCTGCCTGTGTGGCGCAAAAGCAGAAAAAGGACAAGAAAAATAAAAATTTTGATTAAAATAATAATACTTAATAAAATATTTTGTTTTTAGAATTAAAATAAATCAAAAAGAAAAAGGAAAATCGGATAAGATTTTTGCTCAAAACCAAATTGGAAAAGTGTTTGAAATCTGTCATTTTTAAAACGTACGTGACCGTATTTTAAATACGGTCAAGGCACGACCGTATTTGAAATACGGTTCTAAGCTTCTGGAAGCGGGACACGCGTCCCGTATGGCGACAATTGGTGGATTCGCGAGATTTTATCACGTAGGTGGCTCGACAGTATTTGAAATACGGTCAGGGCATGACCACATTTGAAATACGGTCAAGGCATGATTGCATTTCAAATACAGTCACGAGTTTTTTTGCCTATAAATAGGCCCCCTCACCCCCATTTGAGAGAAGAGGACGAAAGAGAGAGAAAGGGAGAGGAAAGGAGAGAGAAAAGAGAGAGAGAGAGAGAGAGAGAGAGAGAGAGAAGTCTCTGCCCTGTTGCCCCTCTGCCTTTTCAGCTACTTCCCTGAACCTCTGCCCAATTCCCGTTTTGCCCTTGAGGGCATTCTTTTCATCTGTTTCACCCTTCTAACCTTTTGAAAACCAAAAATCAACGGAGGCGCCCAGGTATTGTCCACGTCAACCGGAGAACTTCTACACCTCAGAACAAAGTAGTAATAGCACGGTGAGCTTTTTGTTGATTTTATATTTGATATATATAAGAATCTAATTGCTTAAAGCGAGATTTTCCTTTCCATGATTTAAATCTTCTCCTTTATTGTTATAATCTAACCTGTTTGTTTCCCGTGCATGACATGTGGACTCTCACGATGAGAGAGGTTCACATACGTAAAAAGAGATGGGAGGAGAGAGTTCTACGTAAATTCAAGAGTCTCATTTTGTAATTCTGCTTCTGATCACCTGATCGTCATATTTTGGGAGGGGTTTGTCCTCCTTTAGAACTCTTATTGTACCCTTAACTCTCTTCCCTCTTTCCCTTCTTGATTAAATCCCCGCATGTTTGTGATTTAAGTAGACGTTGAAAAGTTGGACGCTTGTTAAACATTGAGAAAGGAGGGTGTGAATCAAGCGTAAAGACAGCAGTAAAAGTGTCGAAAACTCCTAGCAGAAGTCGGCGGATGGCGAATAGGAATCGGAAAACCAGACCCGACCAAAATCGCAGCATTTCTCGGAAATCAAGCCGAAACCGTACTCCAAATACGGTCTAGGCTTGACTGTATTTAAAGTACGGTCTGGCCTGAACCGTATATTAAATACGGTTCAGTTCAAACCGTAGTTAGAATACGGTCAAGCCCATAAATAGTTAAAAAATCATTTTTTTTAAGACTTGGTTGGACCCAATCCGACCCAATTTGACTTGACCCGATCCATTGGGCTTCTTGGACTATTCCAAGCCCATTTTGAGACTGTTGGCCCAAGTGGGCCCACCAAGGCTTCGTGGGCCCTCCAATGGGGCCCACATCCCGTCTAGCCCAACCAAGGCCCGTTTTGACAAATGGGCTAAAGACTACATGATTAATTCCTCTTGGGCCAAATCCAAGCCCATTGGGCCTTAAAAACTTTAACTTACTAATTTTGTAAATATTTAATAAACCTTTAAGCCAAATAGCCAAAATCCAATAAGGGTTACCCAATAACCCGAATTGGGCCTTGGGCTTGACTTAAGCCCAACTTGGATTCCAACGGGCCTTCCAACAGGGCCCGTAACCGACTCACTTTATTAAATGATAAGAAGATAAAATCAAATAAAAAGGGGACCCACACCATCAGTGGTCCCCACCAGACCAAATAAGTGTGCATGCTGGCCTAGGAATTGGATGAGAACTAAGTTGACTCAAACCAAGGAGACCCATGGGACCCGTCAACCGATGAGATGGGCTAGGGTGTCTACGGACTTCCCTAGATGTAACCGAGAACTTACTCAGATCTCTAATAAGCCGTAGACCAGAATATTTAGGCCCGAATAGGTGCCCTTTTGTGTCTGCTTGCACCTCTCAGGCAGTGGCGACTCCAAACAGTCCCGAGGCACGCATCATTTTGCATGCACCTCGCGTGCGGCCGAAATCGGGTGCGCACACCCACACTTTCCGGTCGGGGCAGGCTTTGATACCATTTGTAATGTCCCAGACCCATACCCAGCAAGATATTGTCCGCTCTGAGCCCAATGGGCCCTCATGGATTTGTTCTTAAAGGATAACACGAGAAAACCTCCCAGTGGTCACCCATCCTAACAGTGCTCTCACCCAAGCACGCTTAACTTGAGGGTTCCAAAGGGATTTAGTCTCGTGTTATGCTTTTAAAAGGCCTCCTGCTTTGTAAGGGATCTCAAGACTACTTATAGCATTCTTGAGCGTTGTGGGATCCCAACCATATGCACATCCTCGCCTAGTAGCTCGCCAAGTGAGATTACCCATTCACCCGCCCACTTATACAGCCAGGATGTCACATATGGACATCCTCGCCTGGTAGCTCGCCCAGTGAGATTACCGATTCACCCGCCCACTCTTGTATCTGGTTTGGGTGCTCCACAATAAAACGATGTCCGAAACCCAGAGTAGGCCGGCTTCGCACATAAGTCGCAAGGTGGCAAAATTGGAATGGATAGTTGACCTCTCAAAGAAGTCTAATTTCATGAATCCTATGATGTCACAGTATGAATTGTTTGACTATGTTTGATATAGAAATGGTTATTGGTTTTACGTCGAAAGTTATTTTTATCTTTGAAATCTCATGAAAGGTTTTTGATAAAATATATGGACTGTGTTTTATTACTTGCATGTTACTGCTTACTGGGATTTCGATCTCATAAAATGTTTTTCAAATGTTTTGTTTTCATATTGTCTAGGTGAGAACGTTCCAGAAGGGATAGAACATACGGGGGTAGAAGATTTTGTTGAAGATGACTCAAACGACCACTATTGCTTGATGTAAGGTGTTTTATGTTTAGAAGATGATTTATTTTATTGACTTAATGAGTTATGGATTTTAATTTCATTATTAGCAGAATTATTATATAGTTGACCTTATTCCAGACTATTATTGAGGTTTTTATTTAGTTGTTGGATGTCACGATTCTACATTTTAGTTGAGGTATCAATAAATGGTTTTAGTTTTTGCGTACTCCGATGTATTTAATATTTAGTCTAGATTTAGTTGTTTATTTTGGGCTCACTAGGTTCACGTTTTGGGCTTGGATTTTTTTTATTAAGAATAAATTCGGGTCTGAGTGGACGGATGAGATAGCTAGCCAAGATGTCACATATGATTGGGATCCCACAACGCTTGGGGATGCTATAAGTAGTCTTGAGATCCCTTAAAAAGCAAGAGGCCTTTTAAAAGCATAACACAGGACTAAATCTGTAAAGCCCCAAACCCGGGTCAATGCAAACCGACACCTGATCCGAATCCGGTTCGCTACTGTAACAACCCGAATCCAGCTCAACAACCAAATTCGAGATGCTACTGGCCCATATCAAGTAATCATCAATAATTAACAAGACTAAAGAATTAAATAAATCATTTATTAATGAACTATCAGAGTCCGGAACATCAATGTGCGGAAGTGTAGTCTAATATCTTCATAAAAAGAATCTAATAAACCATCCAATCCAAATAATCATTTAAGTCTGGTAATAATCAAAAGGTTCTAATCTCTCAATCTCTCAGATACATCAACCAAATAAATAAAATAAATTGACAAAGAACTAAATATAATCCTCTCTCCTCAACCTCAGATCAAGTCGGGATAATAATAATCCTTCGGCGAATAGTCCACAAGATTACTCTGGTTATCACCACTATGATCCCCCTCTCGCGTATCAGCTGAAAAATAATATAAGGAAGTAGGGTGAGATACGAATATCTCAGTAAACAATACATGCATGCTATAAACAGTTCATAATCAATAAAATAGATTTTCATGCTCGAATAAGCAGTCTCGAGTAAACAGGCTCGTATAAACATTCATATCAATCATGGAATACAAATCAGCATGTAAAACAGTTTAAGTATTTGTGAACAGATAAATTATATCAAGATCATGATTCAGAAATCAATAATAGAATCCAATATAAAATCCGGGATGTACTAAATAGTCACATCCAACCATAACATCCAATACATGCATCCTGCATGTGAACAACATCAGAAATAAGTGTTTGTGATCTCAGTATCATTTTAAGACTCACAAAGAAAGATACACGTTTGAGATGACTCTCAACCATATGCTAAACCACCGTGCGGCTTATGGGTGACGCTACTAATGATACTCAAACCCATGAAGATCACCTTAGATAATAGCCGTAGTCATCGACTTATTGCACACGAACTCAACCGAGTTGGCAAATACCACCAGCATGCAACACCAAAATCAATACATGGAGATGGTCGCTTATCCACATGTATAGGGTGTAACGCCCCGAACCCGGGTCTATGCAAAACAAGTACCAAACCTGAATCTGAAGTGATACTGGGCCCAAAGCTACTAATTACCAGATGTTTAAATTCAAATAATTCCATTAATTATCAGAGTGTGGAGAATTAAAACATTAATTTCATCAATATGGGTGGCTAACTAGAACCATCAAACTAACTCATCAATATAAATTCATAAATCTGGTAAATGGGTTTTCTAGCACACTTTCTCTCATATTCAATTAAATCATAAAATATCCATCAAGATACATCTATATCAACCTCTAAAAGAAAGATATAAACGAAATAAGAAAGATCCTCAGCTCAGTAATCTGCAACTCCCCCTCACGTCAACCCCAAGGACGGTTTCACGTGAAACAGCTGAAAAATAAGATAAAGAAGTAGGGTGAGATACGAATATCTCAGTAGGTAACACATACATGCTAGAAACAGTTTATATATAAAAGTAATCATTCATGCACGATAAAATAATCGGGTAGTCACGGTTGATAATAAGAACGATTAATCACCATACGAAACCAACATTTATTCAGTGCTTGAAATAAAAGGAGTTTATTTAAATGTAAATCATGTCATTCATAATTAATAGGGAATCTCACAATCTGATATCAACATTCTCCCATGTAGGATGCAATCACGTAGTAATCACATCCACCTTACATGAGGTCTCTCCCGCAGGAGTCATCACATCTCACACGCAGGTGGTCACATCTCACTCACAGGTGGTAATCACATATATCTCCCTTGTGGGATGCAATCACATTGCGATTACATCTCCCCCGCAGGTGGTCACATATCTCCCCTGTGGGATACAGTCCAAACCGAATTACATCTCCCCCAACAGGAGGTCTCATCACACCCGCAGGTGGTCACATATCTCCCCTGTGGGATGCAATCCAACCCGGATTACATCTCCCCCAACAAGAGGTCTCATCTCATCCGCAGGTGGTCACATATCTCCCTTGTGGGATGCAATCCAAACTGGATTACATCTTCCCCAACAGGAGGTCTCATCTCTCCCGCAGGAGGTATCAAATCTCATCTGCAGATGGTACGAATCTCTTATAGCCATCATGGCATCCAATCCACAGTCCAAATTATATTTTGAGTATTCATAACAACCTGAACCTAATCAGTTTATAATTCAAACCTTATTCAACAATTAGTTCATTAGTCTGTAGTCACAATAACTGGGTCTAATTATAGGATAATAAAAGTATTAGATGACTCGAGTGATTATAGGTAGTGGTGAGGTCATTTGAAGCATTTTCGAGGTTATGTAAAGTTATAAAGTAATTTAGAGGTGAAGTTTAGGGGTAATAAGATAATTACTATTTACTTATGTTTAGGGATAATATGGTTCTTGCTATTTATAAAGTAGTTCAGGTAAGATTTAGGGGTGGGGACATAATATAATAAAGTGTGTGTTATTTTTGTAGAGAAACTTAGAGTACACCATTTCAATTAACTAATGAGGCCTAAAGGTAAATAGGGTTCTTTCTCCAATGTCTTTAAGGTAGTTCGACTGGGTTGAATTTCAGATATAAAGTCCCTATTTGTAGAAATCTGGTTACTGATATATAATTCAATGTCTCTTAATTAATTACTCAAATTTATAGAGGTTTATCTACATTACTTAGAATTTCTTATTTAAGATCAAGTTTAGGCAACTAATTACCTAAAATAATCTCCTATTTATTTTTCTACCAAAACAGGGTATTTGATAATTTATTTTGGTCTTAAAACTTCTTAATTAATGATTAAAATTGACTAAAAATAGTTTGGAATTGAATCAGAGTTTGAAAATACAAATTCTGCATTTTCCGCACAGAACGCCCAGGATTGCCTAGGATCGCTCAGGCGGTCTAGGGTAGGCGGTAGTTTAAATTCGGTCGCCAACGATAAATCATCAAGCAATCTCGGGCGGTCTCGATTTTTGAACTAGCGCCTAAGAGCGCTGAGGATCGCCGAGCACAGTGAGGTTGGCGGTCATTCAAAAACAAACAGAAAGTGTTTACAAATGTGATTTTTCCTATTCTAAGCATTACAACAATACATATAACAACTATATCATGCTATATACATATATATACATTACAAAATCATGCTTTAGAGATTAAACACACGAGAATACAAAAACGGACAATAAAACGGTGTCACCTACCTATGACAGTCGTTCCCTCTTCTTCTTTTCTAAGCAATACTATTCACAGACGCAAGACACTCTCCAGATGGTGAAGAACACAAGACCAAAGTCCTTCCTTTCTCCTCCTTCTTCTTCTTCTTCGGTCGCTCTCAGTAGTTCTCTCTTGCGGCTGAAGGATACGAATACGATTAGAATACTCTTTGTATTCTATTAGGTTATTTCAACTTATTATATACCTTCTATCCCACGCAACTCACGCACAGCAAACTCAACGCACATCACCCAATCAAAATACATTAGCTTTAAAATATTAATCTTACCGCGATAACTCGCGATCAAACACTTCGATCTGCGCCAAACTCCTGATCTCCACTAATAACTATATTCTCAACAACAATAATAAATTATTTCCATCCATAATAATCCTCAAGAATATTAATTATTATTTTATTTTAATATTTGGGAAAATTCGGGGTTTTACACAGAGAATCATCACGGAGCACCGAGGTGTCCCTCCAGACATAAGATCCTCCAGAGCAAACCAACTTGCAAAGGAAGCATGTTCTTAATAGGGAGTAACTCAACCCAAATGAAATATCCCTTAGCTATCTAGCCAAAACTATGGATCCATAACCAGCTATTCCCACTAGACACAAATAATCCCTAAGGACTAATATTTCCGTAAGTAATAGTGCCTAGCGGCATATAATGGTTATATCTGTAATTTCCTTCCTTATTGGGTTAATTGGGTTCAAAATCTGATCTAGAAGTCTTGTATATCATATTTTGGTTAACAGTATAAATTTACATGTCACTTAATTAATTAATTTAAGTTTACAAATTCAATTCTTCCAAAACATAGGTTTCTTGTTATTTACAAAGCTTGTCCATTAATTACCCTAAATACCTTCCTATTTTTATCCTTTTTTAAAACAGGGAATTGGTAATTTATTTTGGTCTTAAAAAATCTTATTTAAAGGTTAAAATTGGTTAAAAATAGTTTAGAATTGAATCATGGGTTAAAAATACGAAAATCTGCATTTTCTGCACAGAGCGCTCAGGATCGCCTAGGATCGCTCAGGCAGTCTAGGGTAGGCGGTAGTTCAAATTCAATCGCTGACGATAAGTCAATAGGTGGTCTCAGGCGGTCTACTTTTTTCAACGAGCGCCTAGGAGCGCCGAGGATCGCTGGGCACAGTAGGCTCGGCGGTCTCCCAAAAACGAACATACAGTGTTTCAAAATTCAATTTTTCACGTCCAAGATGATTCTAACATACTTATAAGGTTGTTTTCAAACTAAATACATGATTATACAATACAAAAAACATGCAATGGGGATTAAACCAATCGTGAATACAAAACAAGCGATAAAACACAGTGTTGCCTACCTCTATTGTGCGTTCTCCTCTTCCTTCTCTAAACTGCAATGCTCACAGATGCAAGGCACTCTCTAGATGATGAAGAACACAAGACAAACGTCCTCCCTTCTTCCTTCTTCTTCTTCTCTTTTTCTTCTCCGGTCGTTCTCGGTCTCTCTCTCTTTCTCTCTTGCGGTTGAGGAATATGAACAATACGATAGGTATTCCAAACGTATACCTTAGGGTATCTAACAAGTATTTATATCCTCTGATCTCACGCATCTCATGCACAACAACTAAATATACATCGCCCAATCAGAATACATCCAAATTGAAATATCGATCATACCTCTATATCTCGAAATCAAACGGTCGGATTTGCGCCAAACTCCTGATCTTCATTAATTACAATGTCACCTACATTAATAAAATAATTCTATCAATTAAAACCCTCAAGAAAATTAATTATTAATTTATTTTTATATTTAGGAAAATTCAGGGTCTTACATCCTCCCCTCCTAAAAAAAATTTCGTCCTCGAAATTTACCTTGCAACTCTAAAAATAGATGAGGATACTTCCTCTGCATTTCCGACTCCAACTCCCAAGTGGCTTCCTCAACTGTGTGATTTTGCCAAAGCACCTTCACAAGTGGAATTACCTTAGTACGTAGAACTTGCTCTCGCCTATCCAAGATTTCAACTGGATGTTCTTCATATGTCAAATCCCCTTGTGCTACCAGTGGCTCATGCTGAATGATATGAGTAGGGTCATGCACGTACTTCCTCAACATAGAAACATGGAATACATCATGAACTCCTTCCAGCTGTGCAGGCAACGCCAATTTGTATGCCACTGGTCCCACTATATCCTTAATCTCAAATGGACCTATATATCTCAGAGCCAACTTGCCTTTCTTGCCAAATCTCTTAATCCCATGAGATGGAGATATCTTCAGAAATACCGAATCACCAATCTCGAAATGCAAATCTCTCCTTCTAGTGTCTGCATAGCTATTCTGACAACTCTGGGCTGTAAGCATATTTTGCCTAATCTGATTTATCTTTTCAATACTGTCCTGTACAATCTGCGGCCCAATAAGTTGTCTTTCTCCAACTTCCACCCAGCACACTAGAGATCTACACACTCTACCATAAAGCGCCTCAAATGGTGCCATCTGAATACTCGCCTGATAGCTATTATTATAGGCAAACTCCACCAATGGTAGGTGCTGATTCCAACTGCCTCCCCAATCCATAACACAACATCTTAGCATATCTTCCAATGTCTGAATGGTATGCTCAGACTGTCCATCTGTCTGAGGATGATAGCTGGTGCTAAAACTAAGCTTCGTGCCCATGGCTGCCTGAAATGCAGACCAAAAGTGTGAAGTGAATCATGCATCTCTGTCAGACACTATGGAAACTGGCACTCCATGAAGTCTTATTATCTCCCTGACATACAACTCAGCTAAAGACTTCAACTGCTGTGTAGTGCTGATAGGCAAGAAATGTGCTGACTTAGTTAGTCTATCCACAATAACCCAAATAGCATCTTCCTTCTTCGCTGTCAAAGGCAATTCAGACACAAAATCCAGTCACATGTTCCCACTTCCTTTCTGGAATAGGAAGTGACTGAAATAGCCCAGGTGGCTTACGATGTTCAGCTTTCACCTGCTGACATGTCAAACACTTAGCCACATATTCTGCAATCTTCCTCTTCATTCCTGACCACCAATAGATCTCCTTCAGGTTCTTATACATCTTTGTACTTCCTGGATGCACTGCATATTTAGATCTGTGTCCCTCGGTCAATATCTTCTCCTTAATCTCCTCATCAGTCGAAACACAAATATGACCTCTAAACCTCAATAGCCCATCTCTATCTAAAAAATCTTCAGCAACCTCAAATCCTCTGCTAAGCAACTCTCTGGTTTGATTCAACTGTGGGTCAGTCAACTGTTTCTCCCAAATCAACTGTACCAAATCTGGCTCTAACTGAACACGAGCAACTCTAATCACTCCGTCCTATGGTAAGCTGAACTCTCCCTTCCAATCTCTGATTGAATCCACCAATCCACACTAATTCATCATAAAGGCTGCTAAAGTAGCTACCTGATCATCAACTGCACTTTTTCTACTCAAGGCATCTGCCACTACGTTTGCTTTACCTAGATGGTATTGCAAAGTAAACTTAAAGTCTTTAAGCAGATCCATCCACCTACGCTGCCTCATGTTCAAGTCTCTCTGAGAAAACAAGTATCTCAAGCTCTTATGATCAGAGAAAATCTCGAACTCCACTCCATAAAGGTAATGCCTTCATAGCTTCAATGCAAAGACTACGGTTGCTAACTCCAAATCATGAGTAGGGTAGTTCTTCTCATGGAGTCTCAACAATCTCGAGGCATAAGCTACAACTCTACCTTGCTGCATCAAAACACATCCCAAACCAATCCTAGAAGCATCACAATATATTGCAAATGCTTCATCTATGGATGGCACAATCAATACTGAGGCAATTATCAACCTCTGCTTCAACTCCTAGAAGCTCTGTTAACACTTTTCATCCCACTAGAATTTCACTGCCTTCTTGGTTAAGTTAAACAAGGGTGCGGCTATACAAGAAAATCCCGCGATGAATCTCCTATAGTACCCTGCCATACCAAGGAAACTCCTGACCTCTGTCACTGTAGTGAGTCTAGGCCAATCTACCACTGCCTTAACCTTCTCAGGGTCCACAGATGTACCATTACCTGAGATAATATGACCTAAGAATGAAATCTGTCTCAGCCAAAACTGACACTTGCTAAATTTCCCATATAGCCTATGGTCTCTCAAAGTATGCAATACTGACTTAGAGTATACCAAAATGTCATCAATAAACACCACTACAAAACTGTCCAAGTATGCATGAAAAGTCCTGTTCATGAGATCCATGAAAAGAGCTGGGGCATTGGTCAACCCAAAAGGCATAACCAAGAACTCATAATGCCCATAGCGTGTACGGAAAGCTGTCTTCTCAACATCCTCCTCTGTTACTCTCAACTGATGGTAGCCCGATCTTAAATCAATCTTGGAAAACCAAGATGCACCTCCTAACTGGTCAAACAAATCATCTATCTTAGGCAACAGATACTTGTTCTTCACTGTTACTTGATTCAATTGCCTATAATCAATACACATTCTCATACTACTATCATTCTTCTGCACAAACAGAACTGGTGCGCCCCATAGCGACACACTTGGCCTAATAAATCTGTTCTCTAGCAGTTCATCTATCTGCTTGTTCAATTCCTCCTGTTCAGGTTTCGCAAGTCTATAGGGAGGTTTCGAAACAGGAGCTGTACCAGGCATCAACTGAATCCTGAACTCAATATCTCAAGTAGGTGGTAATCAGGCAACTTCTCTGGAAATACGTCAGTAAAATCCTGAACTACAGGTACATCGGAGATGACCCTCACATCTGAAACAATGGGTGGTTTGATCTGGCCCTCTGACTATAATAGTCCCAGCATAACAATCTAGTGTGACGTGATGTCTAAAAAACCAATCAATCCCCAATATTACATCAAAACCTCCAATCTCCAAGGCAATCAAATCACCAAGCAATCCCAATCTCCCCAATCTAATCATACAATCTCTATAAACAGACTCAACTCTAGTGGACTCTCCCAATTGTGTGTACACAGTCAATACAGCATTCAAATCAACAGGTAACAATCCAATCCGTCGTGCACAAACAGGCGATATAAAAAAATGCGAAGCACCAGAATCAAATAAAACACATGCTGATCTACCACAGATGAAAAGAATACCTCCAATCAGCTCAAGTGCCTCATGATCAGCCTCGATCTCCTCTACATGCTCAGGCTCACACTCCTTCTCATATGCCTTTACGGCAAATGCTCTAGTCTGCTGCGGTTGAGGAACGGGTATTGCCTGCCTCTGTCCTTCTCTCTGAGCTGCTCCTCGGCCCTGGGGTCTCTGTCCCATGGGTGCTCTCTAAGCCGGCTGCTAAAACTGCGGCTTCTGTGGTGTGGCGGGTGTAGGTGCTGGCAATAGTCCATCCGACCGTGTCACTACCAACGACTGATAGCTCGAAGGAAACCTTCAGTCTTTTATCATATGGCCTGCCTGACCACACCTGTAGCAAGTACCTGGAGCTGTAACACATGGACCTGGTACATGATACCTACCACATCTGACACATCCCCTCTGAGCTGGCCTGTTCTGACCCCAGAAGACTCTCCTCTAGTCCAATCTTTAGGCCTCTTGCCTCCACTAAAGAAACCTCACTGCTTAGCTGGCCTCATTTGCTGTCTAGCCCTACTCTGGATAACTCTAGTCTCAAGATCACTCTCAGCCCTAGTAGCTCGATATACAATATCCTTGAGCTCGGTGCACATGAATACCGTCAGCATACTCCGAATCTCAGACTTCAGACCTCGCTCAAAGTGCAAAGTCAGCCTCCTCTCATCCTGAGTCATATGGGTGCAAAACGAGACAAAGCTACAAACCTTGCCTCATACTGTGCCACTATCTGGCTCCCCTGGGTGATATCCATGAATTCCCGCTCTTTCTTAAGTAGAACCTCCTCAGAGAAATACTGCTCATAAAATATCTCGCGGAATCCATCCCATGTCATAAAAGTAGCCTGAGGGTCTTGCCTCTTCCTAGCTATCCACCAGTGAACTGCCTCACCCTCAAACAAGAATGCTGCCAGTCTCACTCTCCTATCCAATGGGCATCCCATGGCCTCTAATATCCACTCAACTCGCATCAACCATCGCTCTACCTCCATCGGATCTGGTCGTCCACTGAAAATAGGCGGATCCAACTTCCTAAACTGCTCTAGGTCTCGAGCTGTCTGAATCTCTCCCTCCTGTCGAGGAACATTCCTGTGTCCATCACCGCCATTACCACTCAAGTTTTAACTCATCTGTTCCTCCCTTTCCTTGGCAAGAAGTTCTGCCAAAGTACCAACAGCAGCCCACACATCTCCTCCAAGTGGAGGTGGTGGCAATGGAGCGTCCTGCTGCTGCTCCCTAGCCTCAACTGTCTCATCAGTAGTATCAGCTCGTGCGCGTCTCCCTCTACTAGCCATCTGCAAAATACAAATTCCATTTGTTAGAATCCAATACTTCTAGGGGTTCTAGCTAGCGTACTCACAATCCCATCCCCCTAAGGATAGCTATCAAGGTTAGGACCATTGCTCTAATACCACCTCTGTAATGCTCCAAACTCGGGTTAATGCAAACCGACACCTAACCCGAATCCGGTTCGCTACTGTAACAACCCGAATCCAGCTCAACAACCGAATTCGAGATGCTACTGGCCCATATCAAGTAATTGTCAATAATTAACCAGACTAAAGAATTAAATAAATCATTTATTAATGAAGTATCAGAGTGCGGAACATCAATGTGTGGAAGTGTATGTAACGCCCCGAACCCAGGTCAATGCAAAACCAACATCCGACCCGAACCCGGTTCGCTACTGTAACAACCCAAATACAGTTCAACAATCAAATTCGAGATGCTACTAGCCCATATCAAATAAACATCAAGAATATACCAGACTAAAGAAATAAATAATCCATTCAATTAATTAACTATCAGAGTGCGGAATATATATGTGCGGAAGTATAGTCTAAAATCCTCATGAAACTAATATAGTTAATCATCAAAATCAATATTTAAGTCTAGTAAAATAAAAAGGTCACTAATCTCTCATCTCTCTAATACATCAAACCAAAATGAATATAATAATCTGATAAAATAACTAAATCCATGACAATCCACAACCTCAAACAAAATCCGGGTAATAGTAATCCTCCGGTGAATAATCAGCTATCTCTCCCTGAAAATCAATACTAGGATCCCCCTCTCACGTATCAGCTGAAAAATGAAATAAAGGTAGGGTGAGATACGAATATCCCAGTAGGTAACACATGCATGTTTAAACAGTTCATATAAATAAAATAACAGTTCATGCACGATTAAGCAATCTCGACTAATCAAGCTCGTATAACCATCCATCTCGATCATGAATACAAAGTAGTATAATAAACAGTTCTAAATATGAATTTCATCATGTTATATTATAGGAATCCAATATCATAAATCAATAGCATAATCCATACGTTACTAGGATGCACTAAACAGTCACATCCAACCAATATACCAATTACATGCCTCTAGCATGTATGCAATAGTAACAACATGTGTTTGTGATTTTAGTGTCATTGTAGGACTCACAAAGATAGATAAACCTTTTGAGATGACTCTTGACCAATCGCTATACCACCGTGCGTCTTAGGAGCAATGCTACTAATGATACTCAAGTCCCATGCAGCGCAGCTTAGACAAGAGCCGTAGTCACTGACTTATTGCACATGTACCCATCAGAGTTGGCATGTACCACCAGCATGCAGCACCAGAATCAATACATGGAGATGGTCTTATCCACATGTATAGGGAATCACCAACGGCTCATCGAGGTGTCCCTCCAGACATAAGACCTTCCCAAACAAACCAACTTGCAAAGGAAGCGCGCTCGCACAAGGGAGAAACTCAACCCAAATGACATACCCCTCAGCTATCTAGCTACAACTATGGATCCATAACCAGCTATGCCCACTAAACTCCAAAATTCCCTAAAGTATAATATTTCTATGAGGGTTGGTGCCTAGCACCATATAAAGGGTAAATTTGACATTTCCTCCAATATTCGGGTTAACTGAGTTGAACTTATGATTTGAATTCTCTTTATGTAATTATTTGGTTTATAGTGTAATTTAGAGATGTTCTGATAATCAAATAATAGGTCAAATCTTCCAAATACTAGATTTCACAATTTCATACAAAGTTTTGCAACTAGTGTCCTAAATATCTCCCTAATTTATTTTTTTGTAAAACAGGAATTTGATAAATTATTTTGGTCTTAAAACATCTTAATTAATCATTAAAATTGACTAAAAATAGTTTGGAATTGAATCAGGGTTTGAAATTACGAAGTTTTGCATTTTCTGCACAGAGCGCCTAGGATTGCCCCGGCGGTCTAAGTGGTAGTTCATTTTAGGTTGCCGACGATAATTCGTCTCGTGGTCTCGAATTTTACACTAGCGCCTAAGAACTCTGAGGATCGCCGAGCACGGTAAGGTCAGTGGTCCCTCGAAAACATTCAGAAACAGTTCAAAAATGTGATTTTTCCTATTCTAAGCAATCCCACAATACTTATAACGATTATATCATGCTTTATACATATATCTACATCATAAAAACATGGTTTGAAGATTAAACACATGTAAATACAAAACAGTCGATCAAACGGTGTCACCTACCTCTGTTTACGGTTGTTTCTCCTTCTCCTCTTGAACAACGACGACCACTATCACCCAGCAATGCTCTAGACGATGAAGAGCACAAGACACGAGTCCTCTCTTCCTCGTCCTTCTTCTTCTTCTCATTCGGTCGCACAGTAGCTCTCGGTTTTGTCTCTTGCGGCTGTTGAATACGAACGAGAATACAATAGGTATTCCAAGCGTATAGAATTAGGTTATTAAACTTGTATATATACTCTCTGATCCCATGCAACCCACGCACAAAACTAAATGTACATCGCCCAATCAGAATACATCTAAATTAGCGTATCAATCACACCTTGATATCTCACGATCAGACGATCAGATCTGCGTCCAACTCTGGATCTCTACTATTTATATCATCCCCTACATTAATAAAATATTTCCATCAGTTATAATTCTCAAGGATATTATTTATTAATTTATTATATTATTTAAGGAAAATTCGGGGTTTTACAGTGTAGTCTAATATATTCATAAAAGAATCCAATAAACCATCCCCAAATAATCATTTAAGTCTAGTAATAATCAAAAGGTTCTAATCTCTCACTCTCTCAGATACATCAACCAAATAAATAAAATAAACTATCAAAGAACTAAATATAATCCTCTCTCCTCAACCTCAGATCAAGTCGGGATAATAATAATCCTCCGGCGAATAATCCACAAGATTACTCTGGTAATCACCACTATGATCCCCCTATCGCGTATCAGTTGAAAAATAACATAAGGAAGTAGGGTGAGATACGAATATCTCAGTAGACAACACATGCATTCTATAAACAGTTCATAATCAATAAAATAGATTTTCATGCTTGAATAAGCAGTCTCAAGTAAATAGGCTCGTATAAACATTCATATCGATCATGGAATACAAATCAGCATGTAAAACAGTTTAAGTATTTGTGAACAGATAAAGTATATCAAGATCATGATTCGAAAATCAATAATAGAATGCAATATAAAATCCGGGATGTACTAAACAGTCACATCCAACCATAACATCCAATACATGCATCCTGCATGTGAACAACATCAGAAATAAGTGTTTGTGATCTCAGTATCATTTTAAGACTCACAAAGAAAGATACACGTTTGAGCTGACTTTTAACCATATGCTATACCACTGTGCGGTTTATGGGCGACGCTACTAATGATACTCAAACCCGTGAAGATCACCTTAGATAAGAGCCGTAGTCATTGACTTATTGCACACGAACTCAACCAAGTTGGCAAGTATCACCAGCGTGCAGCACCATAATCAATACATGGAGATGGTCGCTTATCCACATGTACAGAGAATCACCAGCAGAGTACCGGGGTGTCCCTCCAGACATAGGATCCTCCAGAGCAAACCAACTTACAATGGAAGCGTGTTCGCAACAGGGAGTAACTCAACCAAAATGAAATATCCTTTAGCTATCTAGCCAAAACTATGGATCCATAACCAGCTATACCTACTAGACACCAACAATCCCTAAGGACTAATATTTCTGTAAGTAATAGTGCCTAGCGGCATATAATGGTTATATCTGTAATTTCCTTCTTTATTGGGTTTATTGGGTTCAAAATCTGATCTGGAAATCTTGTATATCATATTCTGGTTAACAGTATAAATTTACATGTCACTTAATTAATTAATTGAAGTTTACAAATTCAGTTCTTCCAAAACTTAAGTTTCTTGCTATTTACAAAGCTTGGCCACTAATTACGCTAAATACCTTCCCATTTTTATCCTTTTGTAAAACAGGGAATTGGTAATTTATTTTGGTCTTAAAACATATTATTTAAAGGTTAAAATTGGTTAAAAATAGTTTAGAATTGAATCAGGGGTTAAAAATACGAAAATTTACATTTTCTGTACAGAGCGCTCAGGATCACCTAGGATCGCTTAGGCGGTCTAGGGTATGCGGTAGTTCAAATTCGATCGCCAGTGAGAAGTCAGTAGGCGGTCTCGGGCGGTCTACTTTTTTCAACGAGCGCCTAGGAGCGCCGAGGATCGCTGAGCACAGTAGGCTCGGCAGTCTCCCAAAAACGAACATACGGTGTTTCAAAATTCAAATTTTCACGTCCAAGATGATTCTAACATACTTATAAGGTTGTTATCAAACTAAATACATGATTATACAATACAAAAACATGCAATGGGGATTAAACCAATCGTGAATACAAAACGAGCGATAAAACACAGTGCTGCCTACCTCTATTGTGTGTTCTCCTCTTCCTTCTCAAAACCGCAGTGCTCACATATGCAAGGCACTCTCTAGATGATGAAGAACACAAGACAAACGTCCTCCCTTCTTCCTCCTTCTTCTTCTCTTCTTCTTCTCCGGTCGTTCTTGGTCTCTCTCTCTCTTTCTCTCTTGAGGCTGAGGAATACGAACAATACGATAGGTATTCCAAACGTATACCTTAGGGTATCTAACAAGTATTTATATCCTCTGATCTCATGCATCTCACGCACAACAACTAAATATACATCACCCAATCAGAATACATCCAAATTAAAATATCGATCATACCTCTATATCTCGAAATCAGACAGTCGGATTTGCGCCAAACTCCTAATCTTCGTTAATTACGATGTCACCTACATTAATAAAATAATTCTATCAATTAAAACCCTCAAGAACATTAATTATTAATTTATTTTTATATTTAGGAAAATTCGGAGTCTTACAAAATCCCCCTGGAACCCTCAAGTTGAGCGTGCTCGGGTGAGAGCAGTGCTAGGATGGGTGACCCCTGGGAAGTTTTCTCGTGTTATCATTTGAGAACAAATCCATGAGGGCCCATTGGGCCCAGAGCGGACAATATCCTGCTGGGTATGGGTTCGAGACATTACAAATGGATGTAAGACCCCGAAATTTCCAAATTTTCAATTTAATTAAAGTTTTAGAATATAATTTGATTTTTGATAAATGTATAATTGAATTATATAGATGATCGCATGGAATAAAGAGATCTGGAGCATGAAGCAAATCTGATCGTTGGATCGTGAAATATAGAGGTAATTATTAATTAAGGGCTATCTTTTAGTTTGATTGGCTTGCACGTATAGGCCCTGATAGGGGGGCGATGCATGGAATCGGGGGATTAGAAAATGGGGTTTTTAATAGAGGTGTATGGGCTGATCGTATACCTTCACTCATTTTCTTTCGTATTGTTAGTTGCAGCTGAGAAAGAGAAAAGAGACACCGAGAGAGAAGAAGAAGGAGACCTCTGTTGGACGCGAGTGCTGCATCCAGGAGGAACCTGTGTCACCATAGAAGAAGAGATCATCATCCACTGTGAGAGCAGAGGAGAACGAAAGGAATTTGGATCAATCAGAGGTAGGTAGCACACCGTTTTCATCGTTTGATTTTGTGTTCTTGTTGTTTGATCCTAATACATGATTTCTCGATGTATTTATATATGTTTAGTTTGATTATAGTCGATTATATAAGTTAGAATTGATCAGAATGAAGAAAAACACAGTTTTCAAACGAGGTTTGCCTCAGTTGTATGGGTGCCTTGCCAGACCGCCTAGGCGATCGTAGGCGCCCATGTATTTATTTTAGACCGCCCACCCTCTGCCTAGGCGATGGGTTAGGAGATCAAACATAGAACTAGCGCCTAGAGGGACTGCCTAGGCGATCCCTGAGCGCCCGTTGAGACTAAAAACTTCAAACAATTTAACTAGCGCTTAGCTAAGCCGCCTAGGCGACCGGTGCTGGGCGACCTCAACAGAAAAACTTGATTTTTCAGAATTTGATTCTTAATTCAAAATAAAATAGTTTTAAATGTATTTTATCAATTAAATTAGATGATTTGAGATGGATTTAACTAATCAAATAATCTATTTTCAACATAAACACTAGGGAATTTATTTTAGGCTTATAGTTGCCAACTTTGAAAATAATTAGGGATTTTTGAGATTTTAGACTTTAAATCTATTTGATTGAGATATTCATTTAGGAAAATTTATTTTCCACACATCATGATTCTGATTCCACAGATAGAGACTTTATATCAGAAATCCAACCCAATTAAACTAACTTTGATAAATTTTAAGTGTCATGACAACTAAACTTCACAGGGAAAAGCCTTACACCAGAAACTACCTTATAGATTTTTGGAGAAAGAACCCTATATGCTTTTTTGGTTTCATTAGTTAATTGAATTGGCTTACCCTAATTTTTCTCTACTAAATAACTAGTACCTTATTATTTATGTGTTTGACCCTAAACTTTACATAAATAGCAAGTATCTTATTACCCCTAACTTTACCTTTAAATTACTTTATAACTTTACATAACTTTTAATTATCACATAATTAGACCCGGTCCTTGAGATTTACAAACTAATGAATTGATTTTGGAACAAGGTTTGGATTATCGATTGATTAGAATCAAGCTTATATATATAATTAAATATAATTTGGACTGTGAATTAAATGCCATGATGGTGTAACACCCCGGATCCGGGTTACAAGAACTAAACCGTAACTCGTCACCGAGGGGTTACCTGTCCACCTAGAATCACAAAATCAGAGTAAAGGAAACATGACAAGCAATTAAATAAATAAACAGAGGTAAATAAAACCCAACACGAACTAAAAGTATCAAAGCTCTAATCTGAACTCACCCGATCACAGCTTTTACCCTATGATATTAGCCTTTGCAAGAATCTGAAAAGCAAAACAAAACAAAACGGACTGAGATATGAATATCTCAGTAGGCAGCACATGCATGTTCAAATACAGTTTATCAGTTCTAAAATATGACACAGATGTAAACCATGCAACAGTAACGAATATACATTAGTTTCGAATAATCCGAGTACTTCAACAGAAATCCATCCATCTGTACGAAAATAACAGGCAAAATCCAACACAACAAACAAATCTGTGACATCAAATAACAGTCGATAAGTCACAGCAGGACTCATGAAATAAGCTGCCTTTAACTAGGGTAATCTCAATGTCCACTATGCCACCTCCCGGCTTAGGTGTGAAGCCAAGTACACGATCATTGTTTTATTGCGGGAGAACCCACCCAGTACAACAAAGTATAACGCCCCGGATCCAAGTTACGTAGCATAACCATAACTCATCTCCAAGGGTTATATTTTTCAACCAAGATCGATATATCAGAATAAAAGAGAACATGAAATTAACAACACTTGACCATACCAAAAACAACTACATCACTAAACTGAATACAATATACATTATATTAACCCAACACTCAAATCAAGACAAATGTAAACCTAAGTTAATATAATCCTAGAATTTTCGGAAAAACGGCTATATAACGCCTGTATTTACAAGAAGGGGCTAAGCTCTCAAACCACAAATAATCACCTGATAATCACAAAATACACAAATACATCCATTCCAGAAAGAAAAACAAACTAAACCATCATACATGCACAGATTTAAAATAAAATTCACTAATGTTTCCACTCTCTTTCTCTCTCTCGTTTACAACATATACAATGTACAATATCCAACACAATTTTTCAACTATCCAAAGAAGATATTGCCTTCTCTATCTCTAGCCAAGATAATGATCCTTCGGCCAATACTCCAGATCCCCCTGACACTCTGCCCGGTACGCGGTTCACTAGCAGGATCTAAAACAAAACCGATAAATCCAAAACACGAGTGAGACTAACGTCCCAGTAAGCAGCAACAATGCATGATAAGAACATGTTATGCAGTTTCAAACATTAAAGGAACATGCTAAATCAATCTCTAGCAAAAACCGACTAAGAGGCAGTTCATTTTCAGGTAAACAATATTTGAACTTTATAGAGTCATAATTCATAAAAAGATAAACTCAAATTAATCCAAATTTACAATACCAGTCAAATCTCAACAACAACCAATAACCACAGTTTAACACACATGTCCAATCGCCACCTCACGTCTTACAATGGAAAGATCTAGCTAGGATCGCTGTTCCAAAGCGGAGCACTCAAGCAGGAGACATACAGGAGTTGGCAAGTACAACCCAGTCCAACCATAGCAAGTTAGTGATCCTCTTTCAGACCATCGGGTTAGTGATCTTCTTTCAGATCATCGAGTTAGTGATCCTCTTTTAGACCATCGAGTTAGTTATCCTCTTTCAGACCATCGAGTTAGTGATCTCATTGAGACCATCTAGTTGACTTTACGGGTTGCTGTGGCACATTCTGAGGAGGATGCAAGTTCACAATCCCCAGCCCCTCATGAGCTAGGATGAACGGCCGTCCCTAACCCCCAGAACCGTGTATCACAGGTTGGACAAGATGGTAAATTACGCACATAGTACCTGATGAGGGAACCACACTGGGCCTGTGTTACCTCATCCCAACACAATACCTGATGAGGGAGCCACACTGGGCCCCTGTTACCTTATCCCAACATAATACCCATAAGAAATCAACTACCAAGGTACAACTAAAACCACTTCTTGAACACAAGTTGGAAGTAGATCAATTTCATGTTTAGAGAAGACCAATACAAAATATCCACGGTTGGTTTGCAATCATTGGTTACTCTGCAGAACTGATTTTAATTAGTTATTTGAATGTTAAACCTGATCTAATATATAATAAATTGGTATGTGTGCCATACATCATTGGAAATATGTACGAATCTAGTTTCCAACGCAACAAACGGTTCATAATTCGGAGTTTCCTACAGGAAGTTATGGCTGTTTTACTACAGGTGGTTCAAAACAGCCGCGAAACCTATTGGACGAAAATCATCCATCTTTCCGGATTTTTCTTGCAATACCACGAGTTCCGATTGGTCCGAAACCAATTTCATTTAACTACAATTACCTTAAACTAAATTTTAGAATGCTAATACGAATTTTTATGCAAAGATTCCTAGCCTTCGCAAGCCACCAAAATCTTACACACAGATTTGTATCATTTCAAGCCTACATTTCTTTTTCCCCCTTTTTCACCGTAGAGGAAGCCTCTTCAAATCTTCTCAACCTTGACTACGCCATTACACTTTGAACCCAGAACTATAGAACTGGAT
This sequence comes from Buxus sempervirens, assembly GCA_947561395.2. Classification (NCBI taxonomy): domain Eukaryota; kingdom Viridiplantae; phylum Streptophyta; class Magnoliopsida; order Buxales; family Buxaceae; genus Buxus; species Buxus sempervirens. The sequence goes on along the minus strand of OX387184.1, from coordinate 32,027,828 downwards.
CTTGAGCTATCCAGAAAACGAAATCCTTCCCGGATTGACTCAGAGAAGCCAAGGCAACTAGGGATCTCTGTACAGGAAAAGGCAACACATAACATGGTAACAGAATGGCTCAAGATCCTTCCCGGATTGAGCCCTCCTTTTGCTTCTTCTAATCTCTTGTCTTCCCGAAACTAAACAAAACTAACTAATTCTGGTTGTTCTATTGAAAACCCAATCCACTTATAACAGAAAAAGATCAAAAGAACCGAATCAAAGCAACTTACTAAATTCAAGCAGAATGGCTCTACAAGGAACCCCTTCAACCACCAAATCCTTGGTTCCTGAAATCTCCTTTCCTCAAAATAAAACAATATACTCCCAGAACCTAAATAACCAAAACCCAGTTTAAAAAAAACAATTGATACTCTCAGTTTCCGAGAAGATTTTTTTCAGTGCTTGAACAGGAAAAAGCAAGCTTAGGTACCCGTCTTTCTCCTCTTAATTTTAAAATTAGTGGGTAGTTTTCCACTTCAACAAGACACATCTGAAATAGAATTATCTTACACCATGCCATCCAACCTAAATTAACCTAAATCAAATCAAGAGAATCTAAACAGAACCTTGGCTCTAAACAGGTGGACCAACCTCCACAACCAGTTACATATAGGTAAAAACCTCCACAAGGATAACACGAGTCCATGCAACTTAATCTCTTGATATCTCTTAAAATGAAGTCCACATTCATATGCTCCCATAATCTTGGTGATTGCAATGGCAATGTTAACTTGCAAGGTTTAACAAAGTTTAATAAAGCTAAAAACATGTATTCAGAAGAGAGATGAAGCATTTGTGTAGCATTTTATTCTCTCACCATGAGGATTTTCCCCTCAAATTGGGATTTCATGACTTTTTCCTGTTTGTAGATAGGCTTCTCCTTTGTGTGCATTTTAACCAAGCCTTAACGGTTAAGGGACTTAATGTTGGGCTGGAAGAGGTTTTTCGTATCAATTTGAGATAGCTATTACTCAGTTCTAGTGTCATAGCCGATTTCTTTAGAAAAAACAAAAAAGAGAAAATGACGCTACATCAAAGGAAACAGAAGCACAAATCAGAAATAGGTGTATAAACAGAAATTAGAAGAACAACCGAGAAATCGTTCGAATCAAAGAAACTATGCTACTTACTTGTTTGCGAAAATCCACATGCCCAACCCCCGTTTTCCCTCTAATTTTCGCACGACAGAAACATAATCGACAGAAACAGAAACCCAACAGAAATCCATTGAAACAGAAACCCAAAAGGAATCAATCGGAATCGATAAAACAAAGAAAGTGCTACTTACAGATTTTCGCACAATCCACTCCCAATCGCGCAAACCCTCTTCTCCACTGCGGCTAAACCCCCAACGAGCGCCCCCTTCTCTTCTTCTTCTCTTTTTCTTTTCCCTCTCTTCTTCTTCTCCCCTTTAGCTACCCTTCACGAACGACCCCTTCCTCGTTCCTCTTCTCCTCTTCTCTTCCACTCGATTTCTGCCTCTCTTCCCACGAACGACCAAGAGGAATGAAAATCTCTTCCTTCTCTTCTTATTCTTCTTCTTCTCTTCTTCCCCAACGATTTTCCCCTTCCACGATTTCCCCTTCTTCCGTTTTCTTCTTCTAACCCCAACGACCCAAGCACAAAGAAAAACCCCCAAATGCTAAATCGTTAATTGCTTGAGGTTTTTTTTTTTAGTTTAAACCATTGAACCAATTCCATTAAACTAAACCAAACCCCATTGAACCACTAAACTAATCAACCCCTTTAAACCACTAAACTAAATGAACCAATTAAACCAAATGAATTTTTTTTTCTATTTGTTCTTATTTAAAAATTTTTAAATCTTAATTCCAATTTCTCAAAATTCCGGGGTTTTACACAAAGGGTTGGCAAGAACTACCCAAACATGGTCCGAGTACACGATAAAATGAGTGAATAGCCGCAGCCAGCCGAGTACACGATCAGGCCTCACTGAGTACACAGTGGAACATGCGTGCGTGGACAGAGAATTACAACTAGCAAAGAACAATCCCTTCTACTACCTAGCTCCTAAATTGATCCATATAGTGTTATGCCTACTAGATTCTAAAACCAAAAACCAATCCATGAAACCTGGCAAACACATCTCATTCCAATCTCAACAATATCATCCCGAGTACACGGGGCATCTCTGAGTACATAGAGGTATAACATCTACCCAAGTACATGGGCATCCCCGAGTACACGGAGGTATAACATTTACCCAAGTACATGGGCATCACAAACCGTCTCTCCAAGTACATGGAGGATAACCAAATCGAAAACAAGAATCTAATCATTCGAAATCATTCTAAAATCCTTTTCCGGAAAATTTACATAAAACCACCTCGATGCAATTCTTTCCAAAATCATGTCATAAAATTCTCAAAACACCTTTTGGATGAGTGGAATAGTCTTAGGATCCCTAATAAGGTCACCCTACCAAAAATCAATCGATTTCGAGGCAAAAAGTTTTGGACCTCAAAAATATTCTAAGTCTGGTTAAAAACATTGACTTTTGGCTATATAATTTTTCTAGACAAATCCACGAGGAGTTTCGGGCTCAAATTCTGGTTATAGTCTAATGAAGGGTAAACAAAACTTCTGGAATTTTATGGTCTTCTAAATCATTCATCTGGGTATCAAACTCAAAACAGGATTTCTGATAAAAATCGGGAAAACTAGGAATTTATGCATAAACTGGAAAGTTGACTTTTTATTGGTTGGGAATTGGGCCTTGGGAGTATTTTTATTGGTTCCAAATGGGGGGTAAAACCTTATTTACATGTAATGTCTTTCAGGTGAATAAGGGTACTGTGCAGGAGGCCTGGGTTGTTTGGGAAAGGGTTGAGGAAGAAAAGGGGATGAAAAACTGTCAAAATTGCATTTTTTTGTTAAAGCGCCTAGGATCGTTCAGGACTGCCTGAGCGGTCTAAGGTCGGCGGTAGTATAAAACAAAGCGCCAAATGCCTGTCAGTAGGCGGTCAACAGTGGTCTAAACATTTTGTACTAGCGTCGAGGAGCGCCAAGCACAGAGAGGTCGGCAGTCCCCCGAAAATCAGCCATACAGTAAACCAAAACTCAATTTTTCATGTTCTAATCAGTTCTAATATACATATAACATCTCTACTATGCTAAATACATATCAATACAACTCAAAATCATGCAACACAATCGATTAACCTCAAAAACACAAAACGAAACAAAAAATCGGTGCTACCTACCTGGAATCGTGAAACCCACACGCACAGCTCTCTCTTTCTTTCTCTCTTCCTCTCTCTCTTCTTCTCCTCTACTTCTCTCCTCCCTTATTCTTCTTCTTCTCCCTGCGCCTGCGCCCCTTCTCCCTCTTCTCTGCGGCTTTCTTCTAACCCTCACGATCGTGAATGAATGTGAACCCTCGGTTCTCTTTCAATTTGTATAACACTTTAAACAAACCACTTAAACCAAACCAAATTAAACCCAACTTAAACCCATTACACCTAAACCAACTAAAACAAATTCTAACACTTAGACCGGTTCACTTGAATGAACCAATACAACAAAACCTAACCCAATCAATTTAACCTATTCATTACAATTGGATTTAAGTAACCTCAATAAATCCTTTAATCTCTTATTTACCCTTAAATAAAATTTCTAAAAAATTCCTAGTTTTACAGATGGCAATAAGAGATTTGTATCATCTGCGGATAAGATTTGATTACCCCTTGTTGCGGGAGATCTAGTCCAGATTGGATTGCATCCTACAGGGGAGATATGTAATGATCTCCTGCGGAAGAGATGAGACCTCTTGTGGAGGAGATGTAATCACAATGTGATTGCATTCCACAAGGGAGATGTGTGTGTTACCACCTGTGAGTGAGATGTGTTAACTCCTGCAAGAGGGACCTCATGTTGGGGGAGATGCATCCTACAGGGAAGATGTGTGACCACCTACGGGTGAGATGAGACCTCTCGTGGGGGAGATGTAATCACGATATGATTGCATCCCACAGGGGAGATGTGTGACCACTTGTGGGTGAGATGAAACCTCTTGTGGGGGAGATGTAATTATGATGTGATTGCATTTCACAGGGGAGATGTGTGTGTTACCACCTGCGGGTGAGATGTGTTAACTTCTGCGGGAAGGACCTCATGTAAGGGAGATGTGATTACTACGTGATTGCATCCTATATGGGAGAATGTTACTATCGGATTGTGAGATTGACTATTAATTATGAATGACATGATTTCATTTAAATAAAAAGAGTTTGATTAAAAGGTTTAGCTGTGACTTGATTAGAATGACTCTAAAATAGAATATTAATGAGACACAAAATAAAATGTAGAATTGTTTTAGGAAGACAATACTTGCAGTGAATTGGAAAACCCTTTAGATGTGATTTATATTACATTGTCCTTCTATTTGAAATGAATTTATATAATAAACTGTCTTTTTGAGCACTGATTTAATGTTGGTTTTGTACCATGATTACTCGTTTATCTTATTAACCGTAATTACTCGATTAATTTATCGAGCATGATATCATTGTTATTTTTCTTATAGATAAACTGTTTTTCTTTCATGCATAGTGTTATCTACTGGGATATTTTTATCTTATTCCTATTTTGTTTTGTTTTGTTTTTCAGCTGATCCTTGTGAGAATGATATTGGGGTTGGCACTAGGGGAGTTGCTGATTACAGTGCTGAGCTTTATAATTTATTGGATTTCCATTTAGAGGTTGATATAGATGTTATTTTAAGGATACTATATGCTTTACTTGATTATGAGAGAAAGTGTATTAGAAAACCCATTTACCAGACTTATGATTTTATATTGTTGAGTTTGTTCAATGATTATATTTAGCCACGCTTTTTTTTTATTTTATGAATTTGATGTTTTATTTCTCCGCATTCTGATATTAAATGGAAATATTCGAATTTAATTGTCTGGTAATTAGTTGTTTTGGGCTAGTAGCACTTCGGGTTCGGGTTTGGTGCTTGTTTTGCATAGACCCGGGTTCGAAGCATTACAATGAGCCCTCTACCTTGCTTTCTATTTATAGGCAAAGCTAGGACTCTTTTCCAATGTATGGCACTGTTACAAATTCGGCGCTGTATCCGAATTCACTATCATCTTTAATTCTCTCACATGGGTGGAGATGCAAAGTCTCCCACCCAACAAGACAAACATAAATGTGGGTCTCCTACCTTTACATAGGCGGGGCCCACATAACACCTCCTCCCAAGATCCTCCGTTCTTCACCAAGAAATCACTTTCTCGGTCAAGGAAAAAGGGCTTCAGCTGCGTAAAGCTCTTGGGGGTACTACAACCCACACCAAGCAAAACCAAAACCACCTTTGTGCAAAATTAAATCCATCAAACCTTTTTCCATGTATGAATGCATTGTTTTTGAATAAAAATAATGGAAACATGAAGATTCTCTTTTCTTTATGATTTATTTTGTTCTATAGTTATCTTGAAAATGGTATGATCTTTTTGTGAGTGTGTGGGTTAAATGAGGGAGGTTGAGATTCTAATATTATGAGTCATCTCCTTCTCTCTCAAAAAAAAAATTTTATATAAATGAACTAAGGGAAGGTTAAGATGATGAGGTAAGTTTATTTTGATAGAGCATGAGGCCCTTTTTGAATGTGGACGCTCTTCTACGTATCCTCCCCTTCTCTTCCTTCAATTTTTGGATTATTGTACCCCATTAATTCACCACATACCCTTCTATTTTCCATTTATTTTAATGATCTGAAAATTGAATTTACACTTAGCACATACTTATTATTATATTCTTTGTTCAGCATGATGCTTGACTTGACCTCATGCACACATGCATGTGAGCACACACTATACCACTAGTTAGCATGTTTAAAGCGTCATAGTTTCATGAATTTCATGCTCACCAGCACCCAAGAGCGCATTTTATCCTTATTCTAGCAGCTTGCATTCTTCAATTTTGTGTAAGCATGCACCGTGACCTATGGTTATGGCCTTTCGGGCCTCAGCTCCTTTTCTTCCCTGTGAGGAAGGGAACTAGCCAATTAGGACCAGATTTGGGGAAACTCGTCCCCATCTCAAAATCCATGAGTTTCATCTCATGGCTCAGGAAAAGAAAAAAAAGGGGCCAAGCCTTATCCTCTTGATTTCTTTGGATTAATTCAGCAAAAAGTAGGGTAATTAAGTCAATTAATTAACTTCCAACACACTGTGGGCTTGCCTGAAAGCCCACAGACCATCCCTAAGCCGACCCAGATAAGCAGGGATCCAAGCCCACATTAAAAAATTGATTTTGGGCTGCACCGTTGGTGATTGAGCACTGTTCTTAAACAATGGTGCAAAGGAATTTTCGTTTCCGCCATTACTTAAAAATGGTGCTGAGAGAAGAGCAATCGTATCGTTTTGTATGAACAGTGCAACATCGAGAAATTGCAAAAAATTGGTTTAAAGTAAAATAAAATGCTAAAATCATATATATCCAAATGCCTAAAGAGCTATCTTAGGCATTTTAAAGCCTAATCTAGGACTTGGCCATCATGGGCCCAAAATTTATTTTTAGGCCTTCCAACAAGGCCCTCCACCATCAAACCCACTTTATGTCAAAACAAAGGAGGTAATAAACCATTTCGGCTAGAACCCCTTCACGGTCCAAACAAGCCCAATATGGTTCTAGCTAGACTACGATAGGGTGAGACAAGTTAAACCGATTCAAACTAACCAAGCTTGACCTGAGGGACTTGTCCTAGTTGGGTTGGACTAAGGTGTCTACAGACTTCTCTTGATTGCAACCGGGTGCTTAACCAGATCTTTGAACTGCAGACCACACTCTAGATATAAGTAGGTGTTTACCTGCACCCCATCAGGTAGTGGTGACCCCCTTAACCCCTTAAACCCACAAAAGAGTGCGCCAAAAACCCGAGTGCGCTTGGTACCATGTGCCTGCAACAAATATGTGAAGTTAAAGACCATAGAGAATAATATTTTATGTAATATCCCTAACATTTTTATGCAGCCCAGAATATTAAAATGAAATAAAATGGCATTTTTAGTCATTTTTAATGGGAAAATAAATTTTAAAGAGGTTAAATTTATTAGGGGATTGTGATATATATATTGAGATATGTTTGTGGAATAATTTTATAGTGGGAAAACATTTGATAAAGAGAAAGGAAGTGCAGTTTATTCAAATAGCAAGTTATAAGGCATTATGCACAAAAAGGTAAGGAAATAATGTTATTTTTATTTTATTAAATTTTTTTATTATTATTTTAATGTGAAAATATTATTATAAAGTTACATTTATATGTGGGTATGTTGATATACGAATTTTAAATATAATATGATGAGCGATGAGAATAAAAGATGAAATAGGTCTAAATACGGGTTTGGGTGGTGTGACGCTACACCGTATCATGTTAATGTATATAAAAGAAGTTGGATGGCCACTTTTGTGAGCACATGAGATCTAAAGCAGAGGGAGAAAAGAGGAGGAAGAAGGAGGAAAAATCAAGGGGGAAGGGGTACGGAACTTTGGGGAAAATTCAACGACAAGAAAGAGCTACCTATCTATCTTATTTTTGTGTGTATGTGATGGGGGAGGATGTCTGGAACAGCAAGTTGGATGGCCTCCTTTTTACTTTTATGCTTGTATTTGATGTGGTTAGGTGTTAATTGATGTCAAATAAAAGGAAAGAGAAGGAATAGAGTGTAATGTGATCCTAGTATTGTAAAACCCCAAATTTTCCTTAAATAATAAATTAAATTAATAAATAATATTAGTGAGAGTTATAATTGATAGAAATAATTTATTATTGTAGGGGATGATCTAATTAGTGGAGATCCAGAATTAGACGCAGATTTGACTGTCCGATCATGAGATATCGAGGTATGTATTCTGATTGGGCGTGTGTATGGAGTTTGGTGTATGTGAGATACATGGGATAAGTGAGTATAAGTATTAGTTTAATAACCTAAATTTATACTTTGTATTCTCGCTCGTATTGAATAGCCGCAAGCGAGAACGAGCAACCGAAGGAGAAGAAGAAGAAGAGGGAGAAGAAAAGCTTGGGTTTTTGAGTTCTTCGTCGTCCAAAGTGTTGTTGGGTGATAGAGAATCGTTGTTGAAAGAAGAGAGGAAGAGGAACATTCGTTCAAGAGGTAGGTGACACCGTTTTCCTTCGTTTTTGGCTTTACATGTGATTAATCGACAAAAGTATGTTTTTATGATATATAATGATGTATATATATTGATAATCATGTTATATATATGTTAGAATGAGTTTAGACGAGAAAAATCATGTTTTGTAACTGATTCTGATCGTTTTCAAATGACCGCCGACCTCGACTGTGCTCGACGATTGTCGGCGATCTTAGGCGCTCGTATTAAATTTCAGACCGCCGTAGACCGCTTGAAGACGTATCGTCGGCGTTCGATTTTGAACTACCACCGACCACAGACCGCCGGGGCGATCCTGAGCAATCCTAGGCGCTCTCTTCAGATTTTGCAGATTTTCATAATTTTACACCCTGATTCAATTCCAAACTATTTTTAGACAATTTTAATGATTAAATAAGATGTTTTAAGACCAAAATAAACTATCTAATTCCCTGTTTTACAGAAAAATAAATTAGGAAGGTATTTAGGACATTAGTTGCCAAACTTTGAAAGAAATGGAGAAACCTAGTTTTTGGAAAACCTAACTTGTATTTAATTACTAGAACATCTTCTAAATGACACTATAAGTTAGAAAACTTTATAAAGAGAATTCAGAATTCAAATGACCGAATATTGAAGTAAATTGACAGATTTAACCTTTATATGCCGCTAGGCACCAACCCTTATAGAAATATTATATTTTAGGGAATTTTGGAGTCTAGTGGGCATAGCTGGTTATGGATCCATAGTTGTAGCTAGATAGCTGAGGGATATGTCATTTGGGTTGAGTTACTCCTATATGCGACGCACTTCCTTTGCAAGTTAGTTTGTCTGGGAAGATCCTATGTCTGGAGGGACACCCCGGTGAGCCGCTAGTGATTCCCCATACATGTGGATAAGCGACCATCTCCATGTTTTCATTCTGGTGCTGCATGCTGGTGGTACATGCCAACTCTGATGGGTACGTGTGCAATAAGTCAGTGACTACGGCTCTTGTCTAAGCTGCGCTGCATGGGACTTGAGTATCATTAGTAGCATTGCTCCTAAGTCGCACGGTGGTATAGCAATTGGTTGAGAATCATCTCAAAAGGTTTATCTATCTTTGTGAGTCCTACAATAACACCGAAATCACAACACTTGATATTATTATTGAATACATGCTGGAGGCATGTGATTGGGATATTGATCGGATGTTACTGCTTAGTGCATCCTAACAAAGTGTGAATCATGTTATTGATCTTGATATTGGATTCTTATATTAAAACTTGCTGAAATTCATTTCTAGAACTATTTATCAAACTGTTTTGTATTCATGAATGATTATACGAGCCTGATTAGTCGATATTGCTTAATCGTGCATGAACTGTTACTTTACTTATATGAACTGTTTAACCATGCATGTGTTACCTACTGGGATATTCGTATCTCACCCTACTTTTATTTCATTTTTCAGCTGATACGCGAGAGGGGGATCTTAGTGATTTCCAGGGAGAGATAGCTGAGTATACACCGAAGGATTACTGTTATTCGGATCTTGTTTGAGGTGGATGAATGACATAGACTTAGCCCTTTTGATTAGATTATTATTATTCATTTGGATTTAATGTATTAGAGAGATGAGAGAGAGATAGTAACCAGTTTATTTTACCAGACTTTGATATTAATGATTGATGATCAAACTATATGTTATTTGAGGATTTTAAACTACACTTCCACACATACTTTTTTCCGTAACTCTGATAGTATAATAAGTTGAATGGATTTTAATTCTTTGGTCTGGTATATTATTGATGATATATTTGATATGGGCCAGTAACACCTCGGATTTGGTTGTTGAACTAAATTCGGGTTGTTACAGTAGCGAACCGGGTTCAGGTCGGGTGGCGGTTTGCACTGACCCAGGTTCGGGGCGTTACAGAGACGGTATCAGAGCAATGGTCCTAACCTAGATTAGCCAGCTTTAGAGGAATGGGATTGTGAGTACGCTATATAGAACCCCTAGAATTATTGGATTCTAACAAGTGAATTTGTATTTTGCAGATGGCTGGTAGAGGGAAACGTGCTAGAGCTGATCCTATTGAGGAGGAACAGCAGGATGCTCCGTTACCTCCACCACCTCCAGGGGGTGACATATGGACTGTTGTTAGCAGCTTGGCAGAGCTTCTTGCCAAGGAAAGGGAGGAGAGATTGAGCCAGCATGGAAATGGTGGAAATGGTGGCAATGGTCACGAAGATGAGCCTGTACATGAGAGGGCCATACATACGGCCAAGGATCTTGAGCAATTCAGGAAATTAGATCCACCTATCTTCAGTGGACGTCCAGAGTTTATATGATCTTTTGGAAGGGTAATTACTTAATTCCAGAGTTTATATGATCCCAAAACACATGCTAATTTCTGAAATTACTTACTTTTGAATTAAGTAATAAAATTTCATAGATTCCATTTATCAGGTTTAGTTGCGGTAAAGTGTATGTGTTATTTATGTGCTTTATTTTTAGTACGACTTCATCCTACTTGTTTGGAAGGGGAAACCATTTAATTCATAATTTATATGATTCCTAAACACTTGGTAAAATTATGGAACTACTTGCTTGTGAATTAAGTAATGAAATTTCAAAGATTCTGTTTGCCAAGTTCGAATGTGGTGAGGGGTATTGATTTGGTTTTACATTGTACTGATATAGGGACTAAAATCTAAAGTTTTAGAGTGAATTATTATGATTACTCGCAACAATTATAATGGTTTTGAAGTATTTTAAGTATTTTCTGAACCCTTGGAAAGATATTGCAACAAGATTGATGATATAAGTACCAAAATTTTGATCAAACCAGAATGTTCTAAAAATAGCAAAACCCCGAAATAGGTCTAAACCCTAAGGAGCAAGAAATGTCTTTTTTGTCTGAGCTTGAATTGATCACCATACCCTATGCCAATGGGTAGAAAATCCCGATACGGTTCTAACGCAACTGAGTTTGCATGAATCAAAGTCCAGATAAAGAAGTTATGGTCAAAACACTCTTAAGGGCAAAACTGTAATTAAATGCAGAAAACTGACCCGTGAAAAATGTGCAAACTATGTTTGCCAAATGGCAAATTAAATGACAAAACAAAATATAAATGAGATTTCTCTCATTAATAAGAGATCATGAGAGATCTCTCATTAATGAGAGCTCCCCTAACTTCACTTATAAATAGAACCCTCCTCTCCACCTCCCAAGACACATAGGCCCTCTCCAAGACCCCTCTCCCTCAACCTCTCTCCAAGACCCCTCTCCCTCACCCCCACTCCACTCTCCAAATCCTCCATCCCCCACTTGAGTCTCCAAGACCCCTCTCCCCTAACCTCTCTAAACACTCTCCAAGACCTCTCTCCCCTCAACCCTTCTCATACATCCTTCAAGCCTCCTAACCACCCTCTAATCCCTTCCAAATGACCACAAAACCAACCTTTCCTTCACTTTGGTAAAGAAAGCTTCAACGAACCATGGTGTGACTAAACAAAGGGAGGTTCACTTGCTGTCTAAGGTCTCAAGAGGGCTTCAAAGCACGAGTAAAAGTTCCCCTTCATCAATGTAAACTCCATTCCATCATCTATGTCAAATATGTAAGATTCAAGTTGTTAAGAGCATGTTTTGAATTACTTGTTTAATCCAATGTTCATCTTGCTTCTTTTCTTCTACCTCTTCCTCTCTTCATGCTTCACTCTCTTTCCTAAAAGGGAACCCCCATGGTAAGGGGAGTTGGATGAACTAAAAAAGAGAGGATGAGAGAGTATGATAGTGTTATTTAAAGCTTCATTTTAGTTCATATTGGTATTCCTTTAAGCAAGAGAAGAGCATGTTCTTCTCCACCTCACTCAAGGTCTAATGTAACCCTTAAATCCCCCCACTTTCCTTTCTCTTATTGGCTTTTAAGTTACTTTTAGCTTACTTTGTATGCTTCATCCCATGGGGTTTGATTGCTTGGGTTTGTGGTCTTGCATGCACACTAATAGCATGGTGCACATACAAGCACCATGGTTTGAAAGCATGCTTAAATCCTCTACTTTTTAGTAGGCATGTCCTTGTATCCTTCATTTGTACACTTGCATGGGAATACACACACGTCACTATCTTTAGCATGGTCATGATATCTTATTTCTTTTTTCAGTATGGTTTGTTTTGATGTGTGGGCATGCAACTTGGTGTGGCCGAGTTGTACTTGGAGAAGGACCTTTCGGATCCCTTATTTCCACCTCCTCATGGAGGGAATGAGCATTCCCTAGGCACCCTGGGAGAGGTGCCTATGGTCTCTCCCAACCACATGAGCTTCAACTCATGGGTGGAGGAGCAAGGTCCCTAACCTTGCTCTTCATTTCTTTGGCATTAAAACTAACCTAACTCGCTATATTCGGCTAATATCCTATGTTTCAATCCACTGTGGGCCCACAGAAGCTTTGGTTATCCCCAAAAACCATTGGATCCATTCCCTATTCATAAATGCAAAACTATAATTTTCTGTGCTTGACCGAAAACTCAGTTTGGTCAAGCATATAACCATTCATAGCCGAAATTGGATTTCGGCTATGCTTATTTTTTAGCATGACCGAAATTCAATTTCGGTCATGAATGGTTACTGGGTTGACCGACCTGTCTTTTCCATCAAACCCAGAGGAAACCCAAAAGATGCAATTTCTAAACACTTTATGGCTTTAACCCCTTTTAATCAAACCAATTAAAACCAATAGGGTTTTGGGCTCTCCCTTAACCCAATTTGGGGCTTGAGCCAAAATTTAATATCGGCGGGCCATCCAACGGGGCCCACACATCAGATTCAAGTCACTTGAGCTATAAGGATAAAATCAAAATAAAGGGACTGTGAGACATGGGGAAAAATCAATTCAATGACTTTCCTTAAATCATCACACGTGCTCAATAAAAAATATGGAGTCGCCACCATTCAATTTTAGGGCGTTAATGGACACCAAAATAATCAAATAAAAAATAAATAATAAAAAAAACAAAATTAGAGAAAAAATAACTCTAATAATAAAAAAAATAAACCAGAGATGGGTAAGGAGTTTAGGTTATGAATAGGGGAAGGTGTTAGGCACCCCTATTCATCCACACAAGGTGGTTGCCAAGTATTGTTCATGTTTTAAAAAAAGGCTTGCCAATAAAAATCAAATCAAAAGTAAAAGAAAAATGAATAAAAAATATATGGTTTTTTTATATGAATTATCCAATTAATTCTGGATCCTTCCTATGAATACACCATTTTTTGGGCTTCATGATTTGAGAAAGATCAAGATAAAGAAACTAACTTAAAGTAAAAAACTTCAAAAATTAACTATAAGTCAAATCCTTGAAATCAAAGAATTAAATAAAAAATTATTTTTACAAAAAATTGCAAGATTGAACTGGAACAATCTAGGGCACAGATCTAGCCCAGATATCTCATTAATTAAGAAATCTAAACCAAATACACCCACGTTGCTGGAAAAAAAATCAAAAGGGGAGAGTTTAGACCATAGGGTCTTCTTTCAAAACTGAAAATAAAGCAAAAATCACTTTGAAATATTGAAGAATGAATCAAAACCATCTAGGGTGCAAATCTGGTCTAGGTTTCTCATTAATTAAGAGATTTGAACCAGATTCACCCATATTGATGAAAAACAGCAAAAAGGGAGAGTTTAGACCATAGGGTCCTCTCTCAAAAATAAAAAGTAATTCAAAAATCACCTCATGAAACCCTATAGGTTATTTTAAGGCTTCTGATTCCAGATCTACCATATTGATAATGGCAGACCCAAGATCTTAGCCTAAATGACTAAAAACATCAAAAAACATAAAAAGGGAAAAAACATTGTGAAAAATCAAAATATAGGAGGAAAATGAGATCTAATGCTATGAACAGCATAGATCTATAGTATTCCTCCATATTTCATCAATAAATAATCACACAACCTAAACAAAAGATTACAACTACACATTTCTAAGATTACAGCATATGGGGGTCTTCCCTGCGGATCCATTCCTGTCCTCCTTTCCCCTAAAACTCTCTTCACATTTTACGGCTAGAGAAGATACTTGAGGTACTTGGATTTAGGTTTGAGTTTACAATCACACACAGGCCTTATTTTACAGAAAAGGAGAAGATTAAAACTATCCTAGAAATTAAAACTAGAAAATAAAGGGGTAGAGAAGCTTACCTGGACTTGAGAAAGCAAAGAGGCAAGGGTTCTCTTTTTCACTTGGAGCTCTCCCAATCTTCAATTTCTCAGCAATTCTTAGCCACAATTTCTAGCCTTTAATTCTCAGTCCTTTGCTTGAGGAGAGACCACCTATTTATAAGCAAGAACAAGGGCAAGGGTGGTCCCAAGAGGTTCTAGAATGTTCCAATTCAATTTTAGAAACATGAGTTGGAGTAAATATGAGAACCAATGAGGGTAAAACAGGACGAACGAAACCCTAGAGAGATATATAAATAGTAACAAGGCTTAAAAAATCAATTTTTACGAAAACGCCCAAAAACACGCGTGTCCGCATTTGGTTTGCAAACATGCCTTGTCCGTATTTTCAATGCGGTCAAGGCTCGTCCGCATACCAAATGCGGACAAAACAGGTTTAACTAATTTTTCATCTTTTTTGACCTGTTTCCAATCCAATTAAATATTTTTTTTTATTTTCTCATCTTGTAGTGCAATTTTTGGGTATCTACAACTGCCCCCTCTCTGCTGGAATTGGTACCAATTGTCATTAGAGAGCAAAAAGACCCACAAATTGCACTTTTTTAGATTTGTCTAGTTAATTGCAACTTGCAAGGATTTGAAAGGTAATTTTGGAAAAAAAATTTGTGTGGAGGATTTGCTGAAAAATCCCTAACTTTAAGGGGCAAATCCTCCTCTCTAGTCTCACTGAGCACTCGTAGTTATGAAGTGAGATTTGAGAAAAACTCTTTAAAACAAAAGTGGGTAAAAGCAATCCTTGCAACTTACAATTAAAATGGACATTAATTCTTTGAAAAGTGTAGAGAAAATTATGAAAAATCAAAATTTCTACTCTGTCCTCATTTGCATTGCGGTTTGGCCTTGTCCGCATTTTGAATGCAGAATTGCCATGTCTGCATTACCTTTGTGGATCTGAGATGTCCGCGTTTCTTCTGTGGTTTTCCAAGGCTTTAATAACCGCGAACGCGAACAGTGCTCTTCACTCGGTCTATTCACATTTCCACCTTCGAACATTGGTGACCGCATACCTTCTCCGGTCTTCACCCTCTTCTCCGGCTACCTTCTCACTCTCCAGCGACCTCGACTACCTTGGGAGACGACCTCCCTTCCAGCAAGCTTCTTCGGTGGCCTTCCTCCTTGAACACGTTTCTGATCCTGTCGGAACAGTGCTTCCTTTGGGTTCTTGTGCTTTGATTCTCAGCCAACGACTGCTCGAGGGAGTTGGCTTCTTCTTTTGGGAGTTTAGGCAAAGCAAAGGTTTGCTTTTTACATCGTCAATCCACTACAAACAAGTATGCCTGCTTCACCTCACCCATGAATGATCGATTACTCGTGATCGAACCACATCCCCAAATTCCCTGCTTGTTCATTCTGATTCTCTTATTGATTGTGACACACATTCCCAAATTCCATGCTCCAATATCTGTTCTTGGTTGTGACACACATGCTTTGCCAATGAGCCAATATCTATTCTTTGATTGTGACACACATGCTTTGCTTATGATCCAATATCTGATTTTGCAATCAAGGCTTTATCCAAGAATTTGTTAGCTGTATTTTTATGAATGCTTGTATGAATTTTGTGAGACTGCATTCATGTTTGACCCATGACTGACTTTCTGCAATTTTGAATGAAAGACTTTAACTTTTGCTCCCCGAGTAGACATCTGTCAACTCAAAAATGAGAGCCTCGGATCCCTGCTCTTCCTGTGGATACTACCCCTTCTTTTCCTCCTGAGCTTGTTGATCCCACTCATTTCCTAGAGTGGATGGAGGCAGATACTCTGTTAGTGGAGGGTGATTATGATGCCTGGTTTGGGCAGGCTTCAGTTGGGTGTCTCATGCCACCCATGCCTGTTCGAGGTGGAGTCACGGAGATTGGAGGGGTAATGATTAGAGCCTACGACACCACAGTATGCTCTTCCTTCCTTTGATCTTCATTTCTTATTTTCACTTTGGCCTAGAATCTCTAACATATTCTCTTTTGTTTTAGGAGGCTCAGTTGGCAGAGGTCCGGTCTCGGTACACTGATTTAGAGCGTCAGCGAGACGCTATTATCGCCAAGCGAGACACCCTCCTCGTCACTATTGCCGATCTTAGAGTGCAAATTGCTTGAGCACAGGACCAGGTGGGTCCATCTTACACACAAGACTAGGCAGGTCCATCTCATGTTCAGGTTGATTCTTCTCTTCTTTCAATTTCTGCTTCTTGTATTTGCTTATTCTGTTCTGATTAGAATTCTTTTTCTTATTTTCAGGATGACACGGCCGGTCCTTCCTCTCGCACTTCACCTTATTTTACACATCCTAGCAGCGAGGTATTTTAGTGTCACTGATGGAGCTCATAACCTCTCCTCGAACCGTAGAGGTGCCAGCAGTAGAGCCGGAGATAGAGATTGAGACTACATTCACTGCTGCTCCTATTGCAGAGAAGGTTCCTGAGTCTGCCTTAGCACCAGAGACTGCCCCAGATGTGACTGCAGAGGCAAATGTTGAGATGGAGCCTGCCGAGGAGGCTGCTGTGACAGAGGAGGTGTTTGAGGCAGATCTTACTGCTACCAAGCCTGTGGTGGACCCACCGCCTGTTGTTGATGCTTCTGAGGTGCCTGTTCCTGCCTCCAAGCCTGCGGCTAGTGGGAGTGCAGAGCCTGCCGCCGAGTCTACGATTGAGCCCGTTCCTACTGACCCTGATGTTGAGCCTGCCGGAGATGTGGATACCCCAAAGTCTGCATCGGCTGCTCCAAATGACTCATGGTACATTCCCCCTGAGCACCCAACTACCGGCCTTGTGCCTTTGAGTATTATGTATGATGTTCAGTGTATTTTGGGCAGGATGAATCATTGCACCACTTGCCGTATAGTGCTGCTTTGTAAAGCCTCGAACCCGGGTCAGTCCAAACCGGCACCCGACCCGAACCCGGTTCGCTACTGTAACAACCCGAATTTAGCTCAACAACAAAATCCGAGGTGTTACTGGCCCATATCAAATACATCATCAATAATATACCAGACCAAAGAAATAAAATCCATTCACTTTTTTATACTATCAGAGTTGTGGAAACAAGTATGTGCGGAAGTGTAGTCTAAAATCCTCAATAAACATTTAAGTTGATCATCAATCATTAATATCAAAGTCTAGTAAAATAAACTGGTTACTATCTTTCTCATCTCTCTAGTACATCAAATCCAAATGAATAATAATCTAATCAAAAGTACTAAGTCTATATCAATCATCCACCTCAAATAAGATCCGGATAATAGTAATCCTCTGGTGTATACTCAGCTACCTCTCCCTGGAAATCACTAAGATCCCCCTCTTGCGTATCAGCTGAAAAATGAAATAAAAGTAGGGTGAGATACGAATATCCTAGTCGGTAACACATGCATGATTAAACAGTTAATATAAGTAAAGTAACAGTTCATGCACGATTAAGCAATATCGAGTAATCAGGCTCGTATAATCATTCATATCATTCATGAATACTGTGAGACATGGGAAAAAATCAATCTCATGATTTCCTCAATCATCACACGGGATTAAATTAAACAAAGAGTCGCCACCATTCAATTTAGGTGTGAATGGACACCAAAATATTAAATAAGCACAAAAGGCAATTTTTAGGGTAAAAATAACCCTCCTTTAAAAACAACCAGAGATGGGTAAGGGGATTAGGTTATGAACAGGGGAAGGTGTTAGGCACCCCTATTCATCCACACAAGGTGGTTGCCAGGTATTTGTTCATGTTTAAAATAAAGGAAAAAGCTTGCTATAAAAATCACACAAAATCACAAAAAAACAAAAATATATGGTTTTTTCATATGAATAGTCTGATTGATCCAGAACTTTCAAATATGATCATACCATTCCTAGGGTTTCATGATCAAAACAAATTTGAGATAAAATCAATTAAAATCAATTTAAAGTGAAAAATCCAAAAATCTGGCTTCAAGTCAAAATTCTAGAAATCTAGAAAAATATGATTTTTATAAAATATTTCAAAATTGAACTTGAATAGTCCAGGACATAGATAAAGCTCAAATTTCACATTAAATCAGAAAATAAAACCGAAAAGACCCACGTTTATGAAAAACATAAAAAAGGGAGAATTTAGACCGTAGGGTCTTATCTCAAAAGTGAAAAACAATTTCAAAACCACATCATGAAACCCTAGAATTTACTTTCAGGCTTCTAGATTCAGATCTACCATATTGATCATGATAAATCCAGGATCCTAGCCTAAAACCACAAAAATCACGAAAACAGTGCTGTTGGTGCAAAAGTGGCAAAAATCCAAATTTTATCAAAAATAGGGGATCTCATGCTATAAACATCATAGATTCATGTTATTCATTCAGATATATCATAAAAAGCATTAAAACGTGATCAGGATATCCAAAGCAGCCACATCTCACAGATTAGAGCACATGGGGGTCTACCCTACGGATCCACCTGTTCTCTTTTCCCCTAGTTCTCTCTTCACGTTTTACGGCTAGAGAGACTCTTGAGGTACTTAGAGATAGGTTTGGTTACACAAACACAATCAAAGGCTTTATTCTAGAAAAAAGAGAAAAAAACAGATATGGGGTTCTATTCTAGGGATCCACCTGTTCCCCTTTCCCCTAGTTCTCTCTTCACGTTTTACGGCTAGAGAGACCCTTGAGGTACTTAGAGACAAGTTTAGGAATACAAAAAACAGATACGGCCTTATTCTACAGCAATAGAGATGATCCTATTACATCTAGAATTGAAGACAGAAAATAAAAAGGGATAGGGGACTTACCTGGATTGAGCAAGCAGAGCAGCAGGGATTCCTTTCCTTCTCTTGGAGCTTTTGATTCTTCAAAATTTCGTGGCCTTTTGCTAGAGGAGAGAGCCTCTATTTATAGACAAGCACAGGGGCATGGTTGGTCCAGAAGGTTTGGCAAGATAGAGTTTCAGTTTGAGTTAAACACAAGATCATGCCAATCCTTTATCCACAAGGATAAATGAGATAATTCGAACAGATAAATAAGAGAATTCGCTTATCCAAGAGAGATATTTGGGTGCAGATAAGGCTCAAAAATAAAAAAGGTAAAATTCGTACAAAGACCCCCGTGCCCGTATATATATTACGGTCGCGCCCTGCCCGTATTATTAATACGGGCACGCCGTGACCGTATATCAACTGCAGATATGACCAGACCGTAAACAAAATACGGGCATGACCCGTTTGGCCAGATTTTATACTTTATGGACCTGTTTCAAATCCCAATTACATATTTTCCATTATTTTCTCATTTTTAGTGCAATTTGGGGTGTCTACAGCTGCCCCCTCTTTGTTGGTAATTGGAACCAATTACAAGCAAAGAGCAAAAAAGACCCACCAATTGCACTTTCTTAGACCTTTGTCTAACCAATTGCACTTTGCAAGGATTAAATGGATGATTTTTGAAAAAAAGAATTGATTGTGGAAGATTTGCTAAGAAGTCCCTCAGTTTAAGGGCCAAATCCTCCTCTCTCCTCTCACTGAGCACTTGTGGGCTATGAAGTGAGATTTGAGACAAAATTTTTAAACAAAAGTGGGTAAGGTGGCAATCCTTGCAACTTACAACTAATATAAACATTGATCTCCTGAAAAGTGTGGAGAAAATGATGAAAAAGACAATTTTTCTGGGTGGCCTACAGTTGTAGCATAATGAACAGCAAAGAACAGACACAACTCAAAATTACACATTTGAAAAACATCTCATTAATTGAACTTGCTTTGGTCCAATAAAGAAATGATAAAAACATGGATTCGAAGATAGCCAATAAAACCCCTGCTTGAAGTCTGATGGGGTGGCGTCTCTTCCTTATCTCAGATTTCTTGGAGCTCTCGTGGCTATGAAAAGAAATCTGAGACAAGCAATTTTTGAAAAGAATGTGGATTTAAAATTGACCACTGCAAACTCAATTGATTTTGATGTTTTTCACTTTTTGAATTTTTCTGATTGATTTTCTTATTTGATATACCTGGGTGCCATTTGATGCCCGAACCTATGCTAGAATATTCTGCAACTTGCTTTTGCTTCTTCATCTTCTTGCTCTCTCAATAACGATGTATGTGCCCTTACTGCCCATAACCTGTCTTCATGCTTTTTAACCGCCCAAGTAAATGCCCTTATCTTGATTGATGGATCATGATCTGTTGATTTAACCTCATGCCTTTACAACCTATGATCTGTCTTTCATGCCTTCTTGATGCCCTAGTAAAATCCTTCTTCATGATTGAAGAATTGGGAACCCTTGTTTAATGAAGAAAACATGCCATTGCTTCGAAGCCTTTTTTTTTTCTTTCAAATTCGAAGACTAAAGCTTGATTGCTTCTTCCAGATGTCGGAATTCATTCCAATGAAAACCCAGAAGGAAAGACACTGAACATGCCCCGGTTTTGATTATTTGAAGAAGTATTTGCCCCTTAGTAGAGATGATCCTCTTTTTTCCTTTTTCTCTTTTTTTTCTTTTTTTCTTTTTTTTCTCTTTTCTTTTTCTTTTTTTTTTTCTTTTTTTTTTTACCTTTTCCAAAAAGAAACCCTAATAGAAGAATGCAAATGCAAACATAAGAAAATATGTTTTATACTAGTGGCCTCAGAATTCTCTAATGCTTGTAAAAACAGATGTTTTATGAAAAGATATAGATTCTCATCATAGGCCAAAAATATAGTTTTTGCTTTTTTGTGTTTTTATATTTTTTTTAAAAAAAATGATCCAATCACTTATTAGCATATAGTCCAAAAGAATTAAAATCAAGCTGAATAATGAGAAGATTATTTCAGAAAATGCAGAAAGACCAAAATAAGCCTTTGGAACCTTTAGAATCACTCCCATGACCATCGGCTTGTCAATTGATGCTCCAGATATGACGACTCTTTCAATCTGACTATTTTGCCCCAGTCTAGAAAGACATTTTCCTTCATCCAATTGAAGAGCAATTGTTTCTCCATTGTATCCATGATATGAGAATTTATGACTTCAACTTCAGCAATAATTTCCTAATGGCAATTTTGATGGCCATCAACTTGTTCATAAATGATTCATATCATAGTTATGATTATGTTGCTTCAGTCTTGAAAAGAAGACTTTCCTCAATCACTTGAAGAGTGACTGTATCTTAAAATAACCACCAACATGAGGATTTCACTTGGATCCATGCCAATTCTGGACTTTCCTCTCTGACGATTTCCTTCTTGTAGATGGCTGATTATTTGCCATGTAGCGCCCTTCCGAGTTTTCACTACATTTTCTCCATTTTTTCCTTTTTCTTTTTTTTCTTTCTTCTTTTTTCTTTTTTTTTTTTTTATCCTTCATCACCAGCAACTATATAGTCAAAGCTGCCTTAATTCAAAATTTCTTAATCAAAGAGGACTTATGAATAGGACGAAACGAAGGCTTGGTGTTAGTTTAGAAAGAAAAGGAATAAAAGGCTCAAATACCCTATAATCAAATGGGTTAACTGAAATTGTAATTTTTAAGGCATTTTTTTTCCTTTGGAATGAATACAAAATTGCCCCCAGTAATGAAGTTCTTCCCTTAATTTGATTTCTTCATTTGAAACTTATTCTCCAGTATTGAACTTCTTTTTTCCATTTTTTTCTTCACAATTTTGAAGACATTCTCCAAATAGCATTTGATTATATTTTTTTTTTCTTCCCTTTTTTTTCTTTCTTTTTCTTTTTTTTTTTTTCATTTCTTTGCCCCATTTTCTGAAAACATATTCAAAATCCCTTTTGAACTTCAATAATTGTCCCTTCATTTCTTTTTTTATGCCTTAATAAATTTGCCCCAGTGTGGGGTTACAATTCTCAGTTTAGGTTACTTAGAAAAATGTATCAAGCTCAAAGGGTCTAACTAGGGATTTCAAAAATTTTGGGGATATAAGAAAGAAAGGCCTCTTATCATTTTAAGAAAAATTTGAATTTTAGAGTTGCACTACATGACTGGCTCAGGATTTGTTCTTCTCTTCTCTTTTTTTTTCTCTTCTTAATCACCTTCTGTCAACCTGAAAGCCTCTTTAAATAGAACTTCTGTTATGAACAAGTTCTTCACCTTTTGATCAATCTCATGAATTTGGATTCTTTCCATCAAATGATGCCTAATTCTATTTCCAACGAAAATGTCAGATTCTCCCATATTTTCAAATGCAAAGCCCCAAAATTTCTTCAAACAATATTATCAACTTCCCTTTGAACGAATCAGAAAGTGGAGCGATCCTTTTCTGAATTATAATGAAGGAACTTCAAATCTTCTTCTATCTTTTCTGTTGAAGACTATGGGTCATCTTTGGTTCCAAAGGCCATAAAATTGGTCACTTCATAATTTTGCAGAATATTCTTCTCATGACACTTAAAAAGATTTGAATTTTCATATAAAATGTCTTTTTCTTCGATTTTGGTCTCAAAATTGAGCCCAATGTCAAAGTCATATTCAACTCAATGAAATTCAATAAGAGATATGATTCATAAGTAAAAGGACCTTGCTGAAAACTCTTTTTTTTTTCTAAAAAAATGTAAAAGGGAAAAATCTTTTTTTTTTAAGAGCCTTTATTAAAATCACTTCCTGAGAACAAGGCTCCTTAGGATCCTCAGGAAATGTGCATTCTTCTTATGCAGGTTTCTTTTCAGAGAACATGGGAGTTCGAAAACTGCCCTTGTTCTCAAAGGCAAAAGTTGACTTTTCTCCCTTTTTCAGATACTTTCTTTCTCCTACTGAGTAAGGCAAGCCTTCCTGCTCATAACCAGGAGCATTTCTTTCAAGATAAACCCTGACTGTTGGACCAATAGGAGCGATAAGCTGAGAAGGGTCAAATCTTCTTTCTCCAGAAAAAATTGCCCCTATTGCATTTGAGCTACCTGCCCCATTGTTATCGGTAGGTGGGATGGGGGTGACTGAATTGAATGATAAAGAGTTATTATCCAGCAAATCCTGAATTGCATGCTTTAGGGCCAAGCAACGATCTGTGGTATGCCCTGGACTACTCATATGATACTCACAGATTGCAGATGAATCATAACCCTTCCCTTTGCTTACATAAGGATTCGGCAACCTCAAAGTCACATAACCCTTCTGAAGTAAGGTAGGCAAAAGTTCAGATGGTCTCATAGGCAGTTTAGAAAATTCCCTTCTCTTCCTTACTTCTGTTTCCTCCTTCACAGGCTGTGCAGAAGGGACATTAATTTGGATAGGCAGCAAAGGAACTTGATGGGTTGGCTTGATAGGAGGTGGATGGACATTGATTTGCAAGGGTTCCCTAGGAAGTTGCACCATATTCACTTCTGCTTCTCTCCTTTCTTCATTCTTTATTTTTCCATTACCATTCTCCTTTTTCTGTGTAGAGAAAGTGGTGGAAGCTTCCTGGTTCAACACTGCAGAGTAATCAGCTATTTTCCCAGACTTGATCCCATCTTCAATTCTGTCTGCCACTTGCACTAGGGCAGCAAAGTTGGTGGTAGTTTGACCCACCAAGTGACTGTAAAATGGTTGCCCCAATGTCATGATGAAAGTTGAAATCATTTCTGGTTCTCCCATGGGTGGCTTGACTTGTGCAGCCAACTCCCTCCACCTTTTAGCATATTGCCTTATGGTCTCATCATTTCTCTTTGTCATCCTCATCATGTCATACCTATCTGGTATAATCTCAGAGTTGAACCTGTATTGTGCCAAAAAGGAATATGCTAAATCCTTCCACCTTCTTATTTTCCCATGATCCAAAGTGGCAAACCATCTCAAAGCAGCTCCAGTTAAACTCCTTTGGAAGAGTTGAATTAGTGTTCCGTCATCCCGGCCAAACTGGCATAAAGCCCCGCAGTATAACTTCAAATGGCTCATTGGGCAGCCAGTGCCATCATATTTATCAAAATCTGGGCATTTAAATTTGGCCGGTAGACATACATCGGGGTATAGGCACAGATCTTCAAAATTCGTGCCTCCAAATGATTTAACTCCCTTCACTTCCCTTAACTCATCCTGGATCATCTCCAGCCTGTGCATGAATTTTCTTTCTATTTCATCCCTCATTTTTTCCTTTTCCTCCTCTTTCTCAGACTCAACCATCTCCTCCCTGATCAGTATAGGTTCAGGGGTAGGTTCAGAAATGGGTTCAGGAATAGGTTGAACCGGAGGTGGGATATTGATTGGAGGTGGAGGTGCTTGGTTCTGGGCTTGAACTTGTTGGGCCTGCACCGATAGTATGTTCTCTAGCATTCGGGCTAGTCCTGCCACTTGCTCCTGAAGCAGGACCATATCTGGGTGAGGAGTATCAGCTTCATTCTCAATGGGATTCATGGCGCGAGCTCTTGATCTGGTTATAGGAGCTATGGTTGCAAGTGTACTTGGTACCTGGAAAAATAAAGAGAAAATATCAGTGCCAATTTAATCTCATTCACATGCCTATGTATGCCTATGTGCAAGCTGGGTGAACACGAGTTTGGATTTGTTTCTTTATTTGCTTCTTTTTTTTTAGAATTGTTGGAATATTCTAGGGCTTCCAACGGGTCCCACAAAAAGAGAAAAAAGTCTGAAATTCAAAGGCTTTCAGAGGCCCAAGGATATTTTTGAAAAAAGTCTGAAATTCAAAGGCTTTCAGAGGCCCAAAGGATATATGTCTATAATTTAGAGGCTTATAGACGGCCCAAAGAAATCATTTGTCTAAAATTCAGAGGCTTTTAGACGGCCCAAAGAAATGATTTGTCTAAAATTCAGAGGCTTTTAGACGGCCCAAAGGATATGTGTCTATAATTCAGAGGCTTATAGACGGCCCAAAGGAATGATTGTCTAAAATTCAGAGGCTTTTAGACAGTCCAAAGAAAGTTTGTTGGAATATTCTAGGGCTTCCAACAGGTCCCGAAAAGGAAAAAGGATATGAAATTCAAAGACTTTCAGAGGCCCAGGGATATTTTTGGAAAAAGTCTGAAATTCAAAGGCTTTCAGAGGCCCAAGGATATTTTTGAAAAAAGTCTGAAATTCAAAGGCTTTCAGAGGCCCAAAGGATATGTGTCTATAATTCAGAGGCTTATAGACGGCCCAAAGAAATGATTTGTCTAAAATTCAGAGGCTTTTAGACGGCCTAAAGAAATGATTGTCTAAAATTCAGAGGCTTTTAGACGGCCCAAAGAAATGATTTGTCTAAAATTCAGAGGCTTTTAGATGGCCTAAAGAAATGATTGTCTAAACAGAGGCTTTTAGACGGCCCAAAGAAATGATTTGTCTAAAATTCAGAGGCTTTTAGATGGCTCAAAGAGGTTGTGTCTAAAATTCAAAGGCTTTTAGACGGCCCAAAGAAATGATTTGTCTAAAATTCAGAGGCTTTTAGATGGCCTAAAGAAATGATTGTCTAAAATTCAGAGGCTTTTAGACGGCCCAAAGAAATGATTTGTCTAAAATTCAGAGGCTTTTAGACGGCCTAAAGAAATGATTGTCTAAAATTCAGAGGCTTTTAGACGGCCCAAAGAAATGATTTGTCTAAAATTCAGAGGCTTTTAGACGGCCTAAAGAAATGATTGTCTAAAATTCAGAGGCTTTTAGACGGCCCAAAGAAATGATTTGTCTAAAATTCAGAGGCTTTTAGACAGCCCAAAGAAATTATTGTCTAAAATTCAGAGGCTTTTAGACGGCCCAAAGAAATATGTGTCTATAATTCAGAGGCTTATAGACGGCCCAAAGAAATGATTTGTCTAAAATTCAGAGGCTTTTAGACGGCCCAAAGAAATGATTTGTCTAAAATTCAGAGGCTTTTAGAGGGCCCAAAGGATATGTGTCTATAATTCAGAGGCTTATAGATGGCCCAAAGAAAAGGTTTGTCTAAAATTCAGAGGCTTTTAGACGGCCCAAAAATGATTAAAAGTCTGAAATTCAAAGGCTTTCAGAGGCCCAAGGAGTTTTTGAGAAAAAGTCTGAAATTCAAAGGCTTTCAGAGGCCCAAGGATTTTTTGATAAAAAGTCTGAAATTCAAAGGCTTTCAGAGGCCCAAAAGATCTGAAATTCAAAGGCTTTCAGAGGCCCAAGGATTTTTTGATAAAAAGTCTGAAATTCAAAGGCTTTCAGAGGCCCAAGGAGTTTTTGAGAAAAAGTCTGAAATTCAAAGGCTTTCAGAGGCCCAAGGATTTTTTGATAAAAAGTCTGAAATTCAAAGGCTTTCAGAGGCCCAAAAGATCTGAAATTCAAAGGCTTTCAGAGGCCCAAGGATTCTAAAATTCAAAGGCTTTCAGAGGCCCAAAAGATTCTGAAATTCAAAGGCTTTCAGATGCCCAAAAGGAAAAGGTCTGAAATTCAAAGGCTTTCAGAGGCCAAAGAGTTTTTTTTTTGAAAAATCTGAAATTCAAAGGCTTTCAGAGGCCCGAGGATTTTTTGAAAAATCTGAAATTCAAAGGCTTTCAGAGGCCCAGGATTGTTGAAAAATCTGAAATTCAAAGGCTTTCAGAAGCCCAAGAGTTTTGAAAAAGTCTGAAATTCAAAGGGTTTCAGAAGCCCAAGGAATCTTTCTCTCACATTTTTTTTCAATTATTATTTATTTATTTATTTATTTTTTGAAGCATTTTATTCAAACTTGTTTCCCTTTATCATTATTTAAAGGTTAAAGGAAGATTTTAGTGGGAAAAACTGATTAAAGTTGAATATTCCGAGAAAACCGTATACACAGTACGGTCCAGCCCTGCCCGTATTCAAATTACGAGCAAGCTGTGACCGTATGCAATCCACGGGCGAGCCTAGCCCGTATAACTAATACGGGCAAGCCCAACCCGTGTACTAAATGCGGTTTTACGGAACCCTGTTATGTTTTTCCAGTTTTTACATGGTTTGATCACTTTAATTGCTCATCCAAACATACGGTTCACCCATTGCAGAGCTTCTAAACTGTCCCAAAGTGGAGCTTGGCCTATTTGTAAAAACACATGCTTGGGAGGGCACATGTACCCTCCAAATTGACACCATACTCAAGAATTTGGTACCCTTTTGTTGACTCTTGTATGAACATCGGGTAGGATTGATTCTAAACAGAGTTAGAGACTCTTCCTATGGGCTACACCAATTTTAGAAAATATGCATATTTTGGGACCAATTTTATCCCGAACCAATGGGCACCATGACACCCCTATGACATGAAAATAATGCAAAACCATAGGATTACCTTGTTACCTTGTTTACCTTCAATATGGCATCCGCATTATGCCCTGGTTTGTAAGCCATGCATACGGCCTTCCCATAATCATACAAACCCATATCCCCACGTAATTGTATACTTTAGCCAAAAACGTGTAACTCCACCTTCAAGCGTAGGGGTTTTGGGTTTTGGCTTAATGGCAACTTAGCACTCAAGCCTAGTGATGACCAGAATCCCAGATCCACGTTATCATCACATCATTAGCTCAAAGTTCTAAGGTGAATGTTTTCACTTTCGCTTTCCGAAGTATCGACCTCGTTGCGCCAAGCTACACACATTCGGGTTCAACTTCCTATAGGTTAAGAGTAGGCTGTGTAAAAGTAAAAGGTGCACAGTGCATTGTAAAAATAGGTTACATTCACAACGTCCCAAACCCTTGCCACTCTTTTCGCAGCCATGCATAAACAAACCAAGGCATAATAGGAAAGCATATTTAAAATAAACAAGTAAATAAAGCAATCCTATAGCATCCAAAACATGCTCATAAAAAAAATCATCTATCATGCAAACATATGATCATGTTATACACCAAAAATCATCATGGAGATCATGCTGAAAATTAAAACATGCTATCCTAAAAATATAGCAAGAAATAAGCATATTTCAGCAAAACGGACCTCCCCTATGCATGTTTGTAGAAACAATCCTATAAATCAAAATTAAGCATGTTTCTACCCCCATGAATTCTTAAGCAATAATTCAGATTTAAAACATATTCAACATGCTTAAGAACACCAAACAGCAAGCAAAACAAAGACATGCTAAAAACACAAAATAGCAAGCAAATCAAAAAGTCAAAAACATGAACAAACACCAAAAAGGCTCAAATCCACAAGTCCCCAGCAGAGTCGCCAGTTGTGAGACATGGGAAAAAATCAATCTCATGATTTCCTCAATCATCACACGGGATTAAATTAAACAAAGAGTCGCCACCATTCAATTTAGGTGTGAATGGACACCAAAATATTAAATAAGCACAAAAGGCAATTTTTAGGGTAAAAATAACCCTCCTTTAAAAACAACCAGAGATGGGTAAGGGGATTAGGTTATGAACAGGGGAAGGTGTTAGGCACCCCTATTCATCCACACAAGGTGGTTGCCAGGTATTTGTTCATGTTTAAAATAAAGGAAAAAGCTTGCTATAAAAATCACACAAAATCACAAAAAAACAAAAATATATGGTTTTTTCATATGAATAGTCTGATTGATCCAGAACTTTCAAATATGATCATACCATTCCTAGGGTTTCATGATCAAAACAAATTTGAGATAAAATCAATTAAAATCAATTTAAAGTGAAAAATCCAAAAATCTGGCTTCAAGTCAAAATTCTAGAAATCTAGAAAAATATGATTTTTATAAAATATTTCAAAATTGAACTTGAATAGTCCAGGACATAGATAAAGCTCAAATTTCACATTAAATCAGAAAATAAAACCGAAAAGACCCACGTTTATGAAAAACATAAAAAAGGGAGAATTTAGACCGTAGGGTCTTATCTCAAAAGTGAAAAACAATTTCAAAACCACATCATGAAACCCTAGAATTTACTTTCAGGCTTCTAGATTCAGATCTACCATATTGATCATGATAAATCCAGGATCCTAGCCTAAAACCACAAAAATCACGAAAACAGTGCTGTTGGTGCAAAAGTGGCAAAAATCCAAATTTTATCAAAAATAGGGGATCTCATGCTATAAACATTATAGATTCATGTTATTCATTCAGATATATCATAAAAAGCATTAAAACGTGATCAGGATATCCAAAGCAGCCACATCTCACAGATTAGAGCACATGGGGGTCTACCCTACGGATCCACCTGTTCTCTTTTCCCCTAGTTCTCTCTTCACGTTTTACGGCTAGAGAGACTCTTGAGGTACTTAGAGATAGGTTTGGTTACACAAACACAATCAAAGGCTTTATTCTAGAAAAAAGAGAAAAAAACAGATATGGGGTTCTATTCTAGGGATCCACCTGTTCCCCTTTCCCCTAGTTCTCTCTTCACGTTTTACGGCTAGAGAGACCCTTGAGGTACTTAGAGACAAGTTTAGGAATACAAAAAACAGATACGGCCTTATTCTACAGCAATAGAGATGATCCTATTACATCTAGAATTGAAGACAGAAAATAAAAAGGGATAGGGGACTTACCTGGATTGAGCAAGCAGAGCAGCAGGGATTCCTTTCCTTCTCTTGGAGCTTTTGATTCTTCAAAATTTCGTGGCCTTTTGCTAGAGGAGAGAGCCTCTATTTATAGACAAGCACAGGGGCATGGTTGGTCCAGAAGGTTTGGCAAGATAGAGTTTCAGTTTGAGTTAAACACAAGATCATGCCAATCCTTTATCCACAAGGATAAATGAGATAATTCGAACAGATAAATAAGAGAATTCGCTTATCCAAGAGAGATATTTGGGTGCAGATAAGGCTCAAAAATAAAAAAGGTAAAATTCGCACAAAGACCCCCGTGCCCGTATATATATTACGGTCGCGCCCTGCCCGTATTATTAATACGGGCACGCCGTGACCGTATATCAACTGCAGATATGACCAGACCGTAAACAAAATACGGGCATGACCCGTTTGGCCAGATTTTATACTTTATGGACCTGTTTCAAATCCCAATTACATATTTTCCATTATTTTCTCATTTTTAGTGCAATTTGGGGTGTCTACAAATACAAAACAGTTTGATAAACAATTCTAGAAATGAATTCAGCATGTTCTAATATAAGAATCCAATATCAAGATCGATAACATAATTCATACTTTGCTAGGATGCACTAAGCAGTCGCATCCAGCCAATATCTCAATCACATGCCTCCAGCGTGTATACAAGAATAATATCAAGTGTTGTGATTTCAATGTCATTGTAGGACTCACAAAGATAGATAAACCTTTTAAGATGATTCTCAACCAATTGCTATACCACCGTGCGACTTAGGAGCAATGCTACTAATGATACTCAAGTCCCATGCAGCACAGCTTAGACAAGTGCCGTAGTCATTGACTTATTGCACACGTACCCATCAGAGTTGGCATGTACGACCAGCATGCAGCACCAGAATCAATACATGGAGATGGTCGCTTATCCACATGTACAGGGAATCACCAGTGGCTCACCGGGGTGTCCCTCCAGACATAGGACCTTCCCAGACAAACTAACTTGCAAAGGAAGCGCATCGCATATAGGAGTAACTCAACCCAAATGACATATCCCTCAGCTATCTAGCTACAACTATGGATCCATAACCAGCTATGCCCACTAGACTCCAAAATTCCTTAAAATATAATATTTCTATAAGGGTTGGTGCCTAGCGGCATATAAAGGTTAAATCTGTCAATTACTTCAATATTCGGTCATCTGAGTTCTGAATTCTCTTTATATAGTTTTCTGGTTTATAGTGTCATTTAGAAGATGTTCTAGTAATTAAATACTAGTTAGTTTTCCAAAAACTAGGTTTCTCCATTTCTTTCAAAGTTTGGCAACTAATGTCCTAAATACCTTCCTAATTTATTTTTCTTTAAAACAGGGAATTAGATAATTTATTTTAGTCTTAAAACATCTTATTTAATCATTAAAATTGTCTAAAAATAGTTTGGAATTGAATCAGGATGTGAAATTACGAAAATCTGCAAAATTTGAACAGAGCGCCTAGGATCGCTTAGGATTGCCCCGGCGGTAGTTCAAAATCGAACGCCGACGGTACGTCTTCAAGTGGTCTACAGTGGTCTACAATTTATAACGAGCGTCTAAGATCGCCGATGATCGCCGAGCACAGTCGAGGTTGGCGGTCGTTCGAAAACGAACAGAATCAGTTCCAAAACATGATTTTTCTCGTCTAAACTCATTCTAACATATTTATAACATGATTATCTAACTATATACATCATTACATATCATAAAAACATGATTTTGCGATTAAACAGACGTAAATACAAATCAATTGAATAAAACAGTGTCACCTACCTCTTCTACACTGGTTTCTCTCCTTCTTCTCCAAACAAGAGTTCTCACAGGCGCGAGGTAATCCCTGAACGATGAAGAACTCAACCCAGCACCCTTCCTTCTTCCTCTTCTTCTTCTTCTCCTTCGGTCACTCGTTCGTTCAAGGTTGTCGCTTGCGGCTAGTCAATACAAGCGAATTACAAAGAATACGTTTATGTTATTTTAATAGGTATTTATACTCTTTGATCACATGCATCTCATCTATAACTTCCCTATACACCCTGCCCAATCAGAATGCATACCTCGATATCTCATGATCGGACGGTCAGATCTGCGTCTAAATCTGGATCTCCACTAATTAGATCATCCCCTACAATAATAAAATATTTCCATTAATTATAACTCTTAATAATATTATTTATTAATTTAATTTATTATTTAAGGAAAATTCGGGGTTTTACATGCTTGTCTTTGGGCACTAGCGATCTCGAGGCGGCGGACGTGGCAGAGGACGTAGCCGTGGGGATGGATCTACAGAGGGACAATAGATTAGGACATCATGTATATGTTTTGTATTTTGATAAACTGATGTAACTTTCATTCATATATATGAAAACAAAATTTTGATTCATTTATCCTCGTCTTCATTTATATTCTGCAGTTCATTTAATTATTCTTGTATAAATAGGAACAGGTGAAGCTTAAAACAACATCCAATTGCAATTGCATATTTTTTTCTGCTTTTGTGTCGAAACCACACTTAGTATGCAGACAAGGCGTGACCGCATTTGATCTGCAGACACAAGTGTCCACATTTGATCTGCGGACATAGCGTGTCCGCATTTGATACACGGGCATGCCTTGTCTGCATTTTAAATGCGGTTTTTGGCCCCTTCGCGATTTTTCTATAAAAAACCATGAGGAACATTATTATGGCATCCTTCTTGCTTCTAAAACACCCTAGGAGACCGCCCCTTGCTTCTTGTGAATCCTTTGGAGGTTCCATGGCTTCTCTTGCCCCATCTTCCTCTATCGACGAAGTCCCTCCTGCAAGACAACCTTTTAGATCAAAACCTCCCAATCTTACAAGATATAACTGTGCGCACGTCGGAAACGCCGCACAGGCAAGGCGTGTGGGAGCGTGCGTGGAATGTGGTGCGTGCCTCCTAAAGGGTAAAAATGGGAAAAGGGAGTTGCCATTGCCTGATGGGGTGCAGGAAGTCACCTGGATGCCCTAAGGATATCTATTTTGTTCTGCGGTTTAAGATTCTAAGTAGGGTTTCAATTACAGTCCGGGGAAGTCCGTAGACACCCCGGTCTGCCCCGTCGGGTGACGGGTCCCATGGGTCTTCCTGGTTACGGGTCAACTCAATGCTATCTCACCTGATTTCCTAAGCCAGCATGCACACTCGTTTAGGTCTAGGTGGGGACCACCAAAGTGGTGTGGGTCCCTTTTTTTTAATTGATTTTTATCTTTCTTTGTCCAGGTGATGTTGGTCTGATGTGGACCCCGTTGGAAGGCCCATAGAATGCCAAATAAAGCTTAGGCTAAGCCCAATTCCCATTTGGGGTTATGTTGGATAACCCTGTGTATTGGATTTGGTCATTTGGTTTGAGGGTTAATTAAATGCATAAGACAATTAGTGGGTTTAGATTCTTTTAAACTTATTGGAATGGGGGTTTAATGGGCCCTGTGCGCGCGTCAGAAACGCGGCACGGGAAAGTTCGGAGTCGCCACCGCCTGATGGGGTGGAGGTAGACACCTAGGTGCCTAAGTTAGTCTATTTTGGGTTTTGGTCTACGGCTTGAGATTCTAGGTAGGGTCTCGGTTGTGGTCTGGGGAAGTCCGTAGACACCCTAGTCCACCCCGTCGGATGACGGGTCCGGTGGGTTCCCTGGTTTGAGTCAGTTTACTCTGGTTTCTCACCCGATTCCTAATCCGATATGCAAATTGGTTAAGTCTGTCGGGACCACTTGAGCGGTGTGGGTCCCTTTAATTGATTTTATCTTGCTTGATTTAGGTGATCTGAGTCTGATGGGGTAGGCCCCGTTGGAAGGCCCACGGTTACCTTGGTGGGCTTAGCTAAGCCCACATGCCTCTGGTGGGCCTCTATCTAGCCCTAGGAGGCCCTTTGGGCTTGGGTTAGTGAGTTGATTTTACTTAATTGTTGAAGTTGGTATTTTAGATGATTTTCATGTTATAAGTGAGTCTACATTGGTTTGCGGGCCCTTAGGTGGGCCCCCCATGGTGGTTGCCAAAGTATCTTTGAATTTTATTTTATTTAGCTTTGCCAAGAATGGACTGGTCATTGGGCTTGGGGCCTGTGATCCTGGTTTGGGCTTGAAAGCCCAGTTCTTTGAAGTCTAGGGCTTGCACCCTAACTTGGTTCGGTTAGCGGGCTTTGACGGGCCCGATAGCCCTAGCCCTTGGTCTCGGCCAAACCATGCAATTCATATACTCATTACACATAACAAGGTTCGGGTGGGCCACATTGGGTTTGGCCCGCCCGATTCAATTTGTTCATTTTACTCAACTTCCTCATTTGCCTGCTTTTGGATTTATCGGGCTTAGTGGGCCCCGTTGGAAGGCCCACAAACGTTTCCAATTGGACCGGCGGTCCATGTCCCAAGTTGGGTTTCCGGGTGACCCGAAAACCCTATTGGTTCACTGGTTTTGGTTCAAACCATCACAAAATTCAGCAAGGAACCCCAAAAAGACATAAAAATCATATTTCTGTGTGTATCCGGCCTTAGTTGCCGGATACACATAGGCCATAGGTGATCCGGCCTGAGTTGCCGGATCACCTCAAAAATGGCCTTTTCGGGCTTTAGCCATTGGGATGGTTTCCAGGGGCTTCCTAGGGCCTCCTACGAGTCTTGTGGGCCCCTGGATGGGCCCACATTGGTTCAGGTTCAAGGGAGAAGCCTCATTGGGCTTCTTTTTGAGTCTCTTAGCTAGGCGAGGGAGCTAGCCATGGTGCATGGGCCTGCTTCTTCTCCCTTTCTTTCTGGTGGCGCGACAGCAACGAGGTAGGAGTCTTGGCACCCTATTCATACAAGTTAGGGTACATGGCCCAGTTAGGAATGTGCTAACATGCTACTAGGGTGGTGGGATAACTCGGCAACATACCCAGTAATGATAGCAAGTAATTTATATAAACATCCTAAGTAAGGCATGCTGTAGGAGGCTTGGGACAGCAACCAATGATGGAGGCTTCGTTGCTGTCCACAGCAGTGCTACGGCAAGGGACGCATCGATGTATCATTGGGAGGAGGGAATCATGCATTAATACGTGGACAATCAACAACCCCCAAAGGGGGAAAGAGCATGCATTACTATCCCAAAATAGCAAATTGCAGGGGGGAAGGGGAACAGGCCTAACACATCAAACAAACACCCAACGGGGGAGGAAAACATACCAACCTCTCCTAGCAGCAATGAGCCCTCGATAGATTTACACAAACAGGAAACAATGATAGCTTTCATGCATGGGACGTGGATCAAGTACGTAACAACATCAAGAAATGCATACTCATGCGACCCTAACATGCATGTCACTACATATGTAAAAACCAAGGAAAAAAAACAGCAAAGGGAAAACCTCCAGCAAACTTCAAACCTAGGCTTGTGGCTTAGCACAAAATCTTGGGAGAAGGGAAAAGGAAAGGGGGTTATATGGGGGGTACATGTGATAAGGCTGGGAGACACATTCTCCTCCCAAAATACTCGAAACAGCGACTTAAGATGGCATGAAAATGAACCCTCCCACTCCCAAGGAACCCTACGTGAACCTCTTACTTTCAGAGATCTTCATGTCATAACAAGAGCACCAAATGCATGCATGACATTCATGGAAACAAATTCATGCAAAGAGGGAAGCAAGTATAGAAGAATTTCCAGAAAATTCTAATTTTAACATATGCATGATACAATGTTATGAGAAGCCTTACCCAATAGTTCTTGCACTCCTAGGCAAGGTGGTGGTACTCCCTGGAGGTGGAACAGTAGATGGAGACCTTCCTCCTTGACAGCAACAGCTCTTGTTCTGTAAGACCCCAGTTTTGAGTAGAAAAAAAAATATAATAATAATAAACAATATAAAATAGTAGATAAAATAAAATATATGCAAAAGTATGAACACATGGATTTATGGACAGGCTTAATCAAAATTTATTTATTGCTGGAGATTGTGGTCACTAGTTGTCAAAGAGAATAACCTAAGTGGCCGGAACATGTAGGGTTTCCAGTGGGCGAGCGCGCATAGGATCAAGGAATTAAAGAGTGATCGGGCGGCGTATGTATCGCAAGGGAAATATACCAAAAAGGGAAAGTAGGGTTTGGGTTTAAACGAATGCTCGTATCATACTTATGGAAAGACTTTCGCTAGTCTCGTTATCTGGAGAACTGGGCGACTTGGCGATTGCGGCTGGTAATGGCGATTAGGGTTATACCTGTGAAGAACGAGGATCGCAAGGACTACTAGGAGGCTATTGGAGTCGGAGTTCTGCGGGTTATTTCTCTCGCGAGCAGAGGATCCGTTCGACTGCAGTTTCATCCTCGCGCACAGCCGGAAGTCGTGCTCGGCCGGTTGTCGAATAAGCTTTTGTTTTGGGGATTAAGCGCATACTGGTGAGTAGCACTGTTTTATCACTGGGTTTGTGTTTTGGGTTTTTCTCAAGCTTATTCGGATGCATGTTTTGAATATTTAGTGAGAGTATGAGGTTTTCTGTTTTCTAGTTTTTCGGAAAGTTGCATGAACAGAGTCTCCGGATTGAAGTTTTAATTGAAAATGAAAGTGTTTAGATTAATTTCAAATATGGTTGGGAAGTGTTCTGGGAGTATTAGGAGTGTATTGGAGCAATTACAGACCTAAACCAACCGGCCAGACTTGTAGATCTTGGAATAACAGAGAATGAAAAATCACAGGGGGTATCCGCCCACCTCGCGCTCACCGGCGTTCACCTCGGAGGTAGGCGCCCTGTTAAAAATGACTTACCGCCGATCTCGCGCTCACCTCGCGCTCATCTCGCGCGAAGTAGAAAACAAGGCGCTCATCTCGCGCGAATCCCGCGCCCACCTCACGCCCACCTCACGCCCATCTCGCGCTCACCTAGCGTCGGGTGAGCGGCAGGTCGTTTTTACCCATTTTCTTCACCGCCGACCGGCGCTCACCTCGCTCCCACCTCAATAGGTGAGCGGCAGACCTATTTTGCTTACCGAAATGGAATTTCTGACTTGACCAAGAGTATTTGCACTTCTTAGGGGTTAAACCACTTCACTATTCACTTGGTTAGGAACCTGGAAAACCATTTTGCCTATGAAATTAATAGAGGAAAATGTTGTGAACATCTTATGAGTTTCAAGTTAGGTTTAGGTTACTTATGAGTATTGTGCCGGAGACCGAACTAGTAAGAGTTACCAGTTACTTTTCCTTGTTCTATACACTGTTTTGACTGAGAAGTTCTTGTATTTCTGGTTTCACTTGTTGGAAACTTTATACGTATTGAATGATTTTCTTTGGTGTGAATGGATTGAGTTTTACTTTCATATGACTTGTGTTATGGAAATGAGAAAGTACTGAATGTACTTGGGGTACTGCGTGGTCCAGAGGGACAGGTGATGAATTGTGATGAGAAATTTACATGATGTGGAAATGAATGTTTTGTTGATATTGAAATCGAGATTATACGATGTTTACTGTTTTGGTCTAGCTTGTCCTGGATCCAGATGTTTAAGCTTAGTAATGTGATGTTATTGTTGGTTGTTGGAATTGCATGGCCTTGTGTGTTGCCACGACCGGTGTAGAGCAGCCAGAAACCCTGAGTAGGCCTGGTTGTCAATGCAGAAACCCGGGGAGTAGGCCTGCATTGGATGACGAAACCCTAAGTAGGCCGTCATTTCAGAGTATCCGAAACCCTGAGTAGGCCGGAACTGTGTACATGGAGGTGTGGAGTGTCTACTTGGCATGTTTAATTTATCAACTAAACGATAGTCATGACATTGACCAATGTTGGTACTTGATTTGGTTTGACGTGATATGTTTTATTCGCTGGTTCGTTGGTATTTATGGTTCATGGAATATTGTTTACCGATTATTGGGTATTGTACCTTCCGCCGGTGTAGAGCAGCCAGGAACCCTGAGTAGGCCTGGTTGTCAATGCAGAAACCCGGGGAGTAGGCCTGCATTGGATGACGCAGTCATTTCAATATCCGAAACCCTGAGTAGGCCGGATATACATTTGGAGGCGTGGGCATGGTTATGAGAAGACTTTGTGTTATATGACATTGGTGTATCTGGAATTACATCTTGAGATACGAAATTATGGTTATTCACTATGTTGTTGTTAGTTAATCTTTATTTTATCGCATTCTTTGGGATTGGAAACGGATTGTTATTGTTTGACTTACCTGATGGTTTTCCCGCACTGATATGAATTGGATTATTGAAGTTTAGTCGGCTTATTCGGAATATGCGTATTATCGTCATTGTACATGGTTATAATCGTGGCATGTTTTAGAAATGAAATAAATGTATTTGTGCATGCATGTGCTGCTCACTGGGATATTCGTATCTCATTCCGTATTGTTTTGTTTTGTTTTCAGCTGCTCCTGGAGAGGACGATACTTGCGGGTAGTTACTTGGTCATGTGAGTTTATTTTCGTTTGGGATTATTTTAGCACACTCTGTTATATAGTTTTTGTTGTATTCATGTTTTTCCTTCACTCTGATATTGCGATCCTGAGTTTTATAATAACCTCTGGAGACGAGTTACGGGTTTTTCATGTGACTCGGATCCGGGGCGTTACATGTTCCAATCCTTGGTAAAGGGCAAGTGATGAGGGAGAAGGAGAAGAATGGTGTGATGGACTTGGATTGGCCTAGGGAGGTGGTGAAGGGCTGGGGAGTTGAAAGAGGGAGGATTCGGAGGGGAGCAAGTGGGAGAAGAGAGCTGAAGAATAGCCAAAAGAAGCCAACCCCCGGAACTAGGCTACTGTTGGCCTTTTATAGACCAACTTAATGTATCCGGCAACTCAGGCCGGATACACTAAGCCCTCTTCATAACCGGCCTCTACCGCCAGTTACACGGGTGTCCCTTTGTATCCGATATTCAATGCCAGATACGAAACATAATTATTCGAAAATAAATGCCGCCGCGAATTTGTCGGGCGTCCGGCGCGAAACTCGCTGAAATATCTCTTTGTATCCGGCATTTGATATCGGTTATACATAAACCTATGTGTATCCGATATATTTGACCGGATACAAATCAAAAAATTACGGATTTGCCCCTCGACTTGACCGATTTGACCGATTTGACACTTTTGAGCAATTACGGATTGGTCCCTGCGAATTTTGATTTAGTCCCTGAGATATTTTGCTGCGTTTGCTGCCACGTGTGCAGTTCCTGCGCCACGTGTGCAGTTTCCAATTTTGCTGCTCGGAAACTTCGACAGCTCATATTTCCTTCATCCGGACTCCGATTTGGACAAACTCAATTGCTTTGGACTCGTATCAGAGCCCTCTATCCAATGATATAGAGCTGAGCACTTGGCACGGGGTTCGAGGAAAAGTCAACTTTTGGCTCTCCTTTAAGTTTGACCGGCCCACAGAACCTTCATCCGGACTCCTATTCCAGCAAACTCAGTTGCGTTGGACTCGTGTCAGGATTCTCTATCCATTGAGATAAAGCAAGGTGGCCAATTATCACTTGATTGAAAGGTCAAATTTTGACCCCTCAGGGTTTGACTTTTTAGCCGGGTTTTGCATTTCCGGCTCTTCTGGGAGCGCAAAAATGAGGTGCTTACAGCTGCCCCTCTTTGCCGGAGTCACCTTGCGGATGAACGGCAAAGAGAAAAAGAATCTCATTTTTGCGCTTGGCATTTCTGTTGACATGGTCGACGAGCTTAGTCCTTTGAAGTTTTCATTTTGAAAGGGAAGCGGCCAATGATGTGGTGTCACTTCTTGGCTTTAGAGTTTCCTTACCCTTTGCTTTTCGGGTTTTTGTAGGGCAACTCTTCGGCATTTAATTTAAGTTTTGAAAGAGATTAGATTGGACTTGAGCTCGCGAACCTGTTTCGGCGTTGATGTCAGACACTTGCCAAGGGTTGGGTTAGGATGCGGGATGGCTGGAGAAAGAAGGAGTTGAAGAGTGGAGAAGGAGCTACTGTTGGTGAGGAGGTGCTTCCAGCGCTGTCCAGTGCCTCAAGGGAGCTCACACACCTGCTCTACTCTATTTACAAAAGTGTGAAATCAGAAATTACAAACAGGGCCATCTTGCCCAATGATATCTTCATTCATCCTCATTCTTCTTTATGTCTTGTCATCCCTTCTTCTGCAGTGTTTTCTGGTTGGCTTTCCCTTTTGCAGCGGCTCTCTAGCTTAGAGTGACTATTGCTGGGGATTGGGCAGGAATCTTTTCCTTATTGCCTCTTTTTTTCGGGTCGAGCCTTGTTTATGACAAGCGTGGGAGTTCCCTGGGGAAGGATGCTCTGCTGGGGATAAGTGGGGATTCCTCACGTTGTCATTATTTCTTTGTAAAGCCTTTTCCTTCCGCTTTTCTTTTCAAAGCCGGCTTCTTCAGACTGGGCGAGGCTTGAGAAGTCTACATCATCAGGTATTACTTTCTTATTGCTTGAGAGGACTTTACTGGGGGTGTAAGGGTGTCGTCCTTTGTTTACTGAAGGCCTTCCACTGGGGATTTTGGAGAAGATGTCCGTCATCCCACTTTCGCGGTACCTATGAAGGCAGGAAAAGACAACATGTTAGTCATGAACTAGCTGGGGGAATGCAAAAAACACTTTTTCTTATTCTCTTCTTGCCCTGAGCCTTTTGCCCATTGCAGCTAGAAGCGGCTTTTGCCAAGGTTAAGAGATTATCAACTCAGGTTAGTTACCCAACGTGGAGCTTCAAACAGTTAAGCAGAACAATTATAGAGAAGACAGGTGTGTTAGTGTGTGCCCGTGTTTGCAATATCAAAGAAATTTCCTAGGTTAGACGGGACTCGAAGTGCTTGTATTTTCAGTAGCATTGTCATCATAGGCCACTGTGAAATTTTTGACTCGGGCGCCCTTGCCAGGCTGGACCTCTCAAATCTATCCACCTTTTCTCATCTTACTGTCTGCCACTGTCACTGTTCTTTTTGTACCTTGCTCTGCTCAATCCAGATGCGACCGGTTCTCTTTTTTTTTTTTTTTTTGGGTGACTGACCACATAACGCCCTTTTTTCGGGTTTTCGCTATGTCCAGCCTTTCTGGGAGGTTCCGAATTCCATCATTGCTGATGAATGCAGACTCACTATTTGCCCTGATCATTCCTTTTGGGATCCGAGAGGTCTTAGAGATAGGATGAAACGTAGGCTTGGTCTTGGTCATGAAGGAAAGGATAAGTGGCTCAAAAAAGGCTTATTTATTTGGGTTTGCAAAGTGTGCTACTTTTATTGCTGGTGGGACTTACATCCTAGCTTATTTGTATCACAGTATTTTTGTAGTTTTTTCTGGGCAAGAACGCCCTGTTTCTTTTTTGCTTTGCCAGGAATGCCCTATTTGATGTGTAGAACACTTGCAATGGGTTGAAAGAATTTTAAGGCTCAAAATTGTCTAACTAGGGGAGAATTCGGGGTATTTGGAAGGATTTACAGTCTAAAGGAGAGTCAAGGATGGCCTCTCTTCATTTCCCAATCAGAATGATCTTAGGCATAGTACAGTTTGACTGCATCTGCATTTATCGGATCAGAAAAAATTGCCCCGTCCATTTTTTGTAGGATGAGTGCTCCTCTGGACAACACTTTGTGGACTATGAATGGCCCTTCGTAGTTCGGCTTGAATTTCCCTCTGTTGTCTTCTTGATGGAAACATCTCATTCGATTTTGTGGAGACACTTTCCTCCAAGGCTGCCTTATCTCTCGATATTGGGAGACGCTTTGCTCCTTAGGGACACATTTCCGTGTCGCTTAAATGGTGGGAGGCGCTTTGCTCCTCAGGGACACATTTCCGTGTCGTTCAGTTGTGGGGGATGCCTCGCCCCTTGTGGTTGGGAGACGCCTTGCTCCTCATGTCTTTGCTCATTTCTTTCTTTGTCTTGGTTGTCACTGAAATTGCCTCTACCCATCTCTGACTCATCCGTCGGCAGCTTTGGCTTCACAAGATTTTGTTAACCAATGTGTGAATACACTGTGATGACTCTTCTGGCGTCCCATGTGTGAATACACGGTGACGATTTTGCATCAACGTGTGAATACGTCGTGATGAATTTTCTACGTCCCATGTGTGAATACATGGTGACAGTTTTTCTTTGCATCAGCGTGTGGCTACGCCGTGATGGCTTTTTCGCGCCCCCTGTGTGAATACACGGTGACGGTTTTTGGGAGATACCTTGCTCCTTTTGTCTTTGTCCATTACTTATCCTGACTTGGTTATTTCTTTTTTCTTTCTTGATCGCATTCAAAATTGCCTCTACCAATCTCCGACTCATCCGCCGGCGGCTTTAATATTACAAACTTTGGTTTATGCCATTCCTTCACGATCTCTGACTCCTCCGTCGGCGGCTTTGGCATCAATTTGTTCCATGTCCAATGTGTGAATACACTACGACAGTTCTTTCTTTTGTGTCCCATGTGTGAATATACGGTGACAATCCTTTTTATGTCATCAATGTGTGAATACATCGTGATGACTCTCTTTTGCGCCCCGCATGTGACTACATGGTAACGATTTTTCTTGGCATCAGCATGTGAATATGCCGCGATGGCTTTTTCACGTCCCTTGTGCGAATACACGGTGACGGTTTTTACATCAACGTGTGAATACACGGTGATGGTTTTTGCATCAATGTGTGAATATGCTGTGATGACTTTTCCTGTCTGTTTCAAGTTCTGTTAGTACCTGTGAAAGTTCTTGTGAGATTTAGGCAATTAGAATTTATTTGTTTCATCAGCATTATGTGCAAATTCAAGCAATTTCTCCTTGGTTGAAATATTTTGGGAATTCACCAAATGTTTAGATTTCCCCTCTGACGTGGGTCCGTGGCAAGACCAATAATCTTTGGGTCAGTCACCTGACGCTCTTATTTAGACTTATGAAATGGTGTCTCCCGGCACTCCCTGTAAGGGTTTCAACACTTTTTGCCTTCAATAGCATGCCCCAGGTAGGAATGAGGGGGATTGTTTTGGTTTAGGGGGTTTCTTTGGCACTGCCCTCCCCCAGTTCTTTTTGACTTTCTCTCTTGTTTTTTTCTTTTTTCCCACCCTTGGTTGGGGGTTGTGTAATGGCTTTTTTTCTCATTGGTTTCCTCATTCGGGCCCGGTGCCTTGCCCCAGTTTTAGGGCCCTGACAATTTCCATGGATCATGACACAATGATCATAGAGGACTTATCCTTAAGACGAAATGTAGGCTTTGGTTCCAATGTTTAGAAATGAAGGGTAAACAGGCTCAAGCCCTATATAACTTTATTCTATGGGTAACCGTTATGCCTAGCCAAAGTACTTCTCTGTCTTTTTTGGTTCTGTCATTGCCAGCTTGTCCAAGATTCGATGTTATATTCTCTGTAATCAGAAAGGACTTCACGGTAGGACGAAATGTAGGCTAGGCTCAAGGGTCCGGACGAAATGATAGGAAGGCTTGGAATTGATGCATGGGTTAAAAGCCATGTCCTGTCTACTTTCCTTGTTAGGGCTTGCTTCGTCTTCGACTCCCCCAACTTTGTGTCCAACTTTGATTTGTAGTTCATTTCTCTTTCTTTCACCTTTGTTTTTCTTCCTTCTTTCTTGGGTTCTTTGCCCCCCAACTTTTGGCCCTTACCTTCGGGGTTTGCCCCGGCTTTTTCTTCTCTTTTCTTTTTTTTTTTTCTTCTTTTCCTTTCTTTCAAGAGATTGCCCTAGTTTTTTCTTCAAATTCTTGCTTCCCAGGGTTCTCCTCATTCCTCCTTTCTGCCCCCTTTGTTCTTAGGGTGCTTTTCGCTTTGCCCTATCTTCACCTTTATCTTTTTTTGTGTCTCCAATTACACGAAGCTTCATGCGCCCATTTTGAAGACAAGACATGGTAAGGTTAATGAAGGAATTGTTAGGCTCAAAGTGTTTTGCTAGGGTTTCATCTTCTGTCAGATGGTTTTTTTGGAGAAGATCAAGGATGGCCTTTCGTCCTTTCACCGAGAATGTAACATTTAATTATTTTTGTACGCTTAACTGGCTCAAGAACCATTTTCTTCTTTGTTCATTTTGTTTTTGCTTTCTTTCTTTCTTTCTTTTTTTTTTTGCTTTGCTTTGCCTCAATTCGGGGTGGCTAGACATAACGTGGGTTAGAAATGAGACGATCCAGCTTAACACGTTTAACTAGAAGTATTTATTTGAAGTGTCTTAGCCAAACAAATGGCCTCTCATCATTTCATTGGGTTCATTGATCCTGGATCATGTCAGTGGCCTGAGACTGGTATGGGCACCTTGCCCTCTCTCTTTTCCTTCTCTCATATCACCGCTTGCCCTGTGTTTGGCAAGGTAGGTTCCAAGTGTGATGCTGGAGGGGGATCCCTTGGCTATGTCGAGACCTGCACAGTCCGTGCTATTTGGCACATTTCATCTGTCAAATTTGATTGTTCAGGTTTGTCCCGAGATCACGGTCATGCCTTGGTGTGGTCGAACACTTTAGTGATTTTCCAAAATATTTCATGAGTTTTGTGCGCGCGTGGGAAACGCGGCACGGGGTAATTCGGAGTCGCCACCGCCTGATGGGGTGCAGGCGGACACCTGGGTGCCTAATCTTGTCTATTAGGGCTTGTTTGGTCTGCGGCTTGAGATTCTAAGTCAGTTCTCGGTTGTGGTCCGGGGAAGTCCGTAGACACCCCGGTCCACCCCGTCGGATGACGGGTCCCGTGGGTTCCCTGGTTTGAGTCAGCTTACATAGGTCTCACCTGATTCCTAATTCGATATGCAATTTTAGTCTGGCAGGACCACCTGAGTGGTGTGGGTCCCTTTAGTTGCTTTTATCTTGATTACTTAGGTGATCTAAGTCTGGTTGGGTGGGCCCCGTTGGAAGGCCCACGGTATCCTTGGTGGGCTTAGTCAAGCCCGTGTGCCCTTGTGGGCCTTGGCCTATCCTAGGAGGCCCTTTGGGCTTTGGTTGGTGCATTGATTTTACTTTAGATTCAGATTTGAAGGTTAAGTGTTTTTTTTATGCACAAGTGGGCCGGACTGGTTTGTGGGCCCCTTAGGTGGGCCCACATGGTGGCCAAGTATTTTTTGTTGGACTTATCTTTTTAATTTTGCCAAAGTGATTCGGACACTGGGCTTGGGGCCCGCAGTCCAAATCTGGGCTTGTAAGCCCA
This sequence comes from Buxus sempervirens, assembly GCA_947561395.2. Lineage (NCBI taxonomy): Eukaryota > Viridiplantae > Streptophyta > Magnoliopsida > Buxales > Buxaceae > Buxus > Buxus sempervirens. The sequence continues at coordinate 31,982,997 of OX387184.1, read as the reverse complement.
AGTTACCGGAAGTTAGGGTTTGCACCCTTCCTTGGTTCGGTGGGTGGGCTTAGGCGGGCCCGGTAGGCCCTTGCCCTTGGTCTCGGCCAAACCACGCAATTCATGCATTAATTTCACATAACAAGGCTCGGGTGGGCCGCATTGGGTTTGGCCCGCCCGGTTCAAATTGTTCATTTTACTTAAGTTATTTTAATGGCATGCTTTGGTGTTTATTGGGCTTGGTGGGCCCCGTTGGAAGGCCCACTGGAAGTCAAGTTGGACCGGGAGTCCAAGTCCCATGGCGGGTTTCCGGGTGACCCAGAAACCCTATTGGTTTATCCGGTTCGGTTCAGAAATATCATTCACATCTAACAATAATCACACAAAAAGACACAAGATAGACACTCTGTCAGAAAAAAACTGGCTCATTGTGCTGGGTCCAAGGGGAGGTACCCGGGGGCCCTGTGGGCGAAGCGAAGCGGAGCCCACGGGGTGGGGTACCTCCCCGTACCAAGGTACGAGTTGGATGCGCAACGAACAAAAGGGGTGGGGGGTGCGGGGGGCGAAGCCCCCGCGGTACAGTAAAGGGCATTTTTGGAAATTTTCAAAAATATATCAATTTGGCATTTTTTAGGGGTATGCGCCGACCTCGGGCACTAGGCGCGAGGTAGGCGCGGGCCGGGCGGACCAAAAATCGTGAAAAACACACAAAAAACAAGGTGGGCGCGAGGTTCGCGTGAGCTGAGCGCGAGCTTCGCGCGACCTCGCGCGAGATGAGCGTGAGCCTCGCGCGAAGGTACGCGCGAGCCTCGCGGATACTCGCGAGCTTCGCGGATACTCGATGTTCTCGGTTTTTCCTTCAAACTCCATTTCTGAGCTGATTTTGAGCTCTGTAACTCATTTTTTAGGCTCTGTAAGCCCTCCCAGGGCTTCGACCACTCCCCAAAACATACTTAAACTTATATTGAAATTAATCTAAACATGATTCATGCTTCATAAAAATCTCTTAAAAGAAAAGAAACAAACCCGATAAAAAACAAACAGATACAGATGCATTAACATGTTGAAAAAAAGGGGGGTGATGGGAGCATGCTAGCAAGTATAGCAATGTAAAAACAACAAGAAAACAACATGCAGACATACATGCACTTTCCTCCCCCGACTGGGCCTCCGAGCCGGCACATTAACATCCGAAGAAAGGGGAGAGGAGGGGGGTTTACAGGGGTACAATGGATGAAGGGAACTTGGGAACATGCTCCCTTTTCGGCGCGAGCAACACACGCATCTTCCTCTTCCTTACTTGGTGGTCTTCATCGGATGGAAGTGAACAAAAAAACATGGTTTCATGGCTGTGGCCTCATACCACCGAATAAGACCGGCTTACGAAAAAAACATCACATACTCATATATGTATAACCCAAAGTAACAGGGATGTTTACCTGGTGGTTCTTGAGTTCTGGAGCTGAGTGGGGGAGCCTCCTCGAAGTCGGACAGCGGCGGGATCCTCCACTTCACCTCACCAACAGTAGCAAGCCTCCACTTGCTTGGGTGGAAATGGAGCCGAACCAAAGAAGGGTGAGCCTCTTGGGGTTTTATTTCTGAGGGGGGGAGCAGGGACCAAGAGAGGGGGGCTTCGGGAGAGGGAAGAAGAGAACAAACCAAGACCCTTCGCACCCTCAAAAATCCAGAAGAAACAGTGTCCGAACCCTTAGCTTTTTTCCGAAAAAAAAACTTTCAACCCTGTGCGCGAGATTTCGCGCGGGTTATATAGGCAAGAAAAAAGGGTATGCGCCCACCTTGGCGCCCAGCTCAAGGTGGGCGCAAGCCCGCTCGCCACGTCCGCGCGAGCGGCATAATGATGAAAATCATTTAATGCCGCCGCTCGCAGGACGTAAAAATCTGAAAAATTCAGATTTAGTCCCTGGCAATTTTTGATTTAATCCGATATTCTCGGATTTTCACGGATTTAGTCCCTGGGATATTTCGTATGTTTGGATATTTACGGATTTAATCCCCGAGATATTTTCCTGCGCAACTCGCCACGTGTGCAGCTTTTTGCCACGTGCGCAGATTGCCGGTTTTGCTGCCCGGGAATTTCGTCAGCTCATATTTCCTTCATCCGGACTCCGATCTGGGCAAACTTAGTTTCATTAGAATCGTAACGGAGCCCTCCATCCCATGACCTAGGGGTAGGCCTCCGGATCGGATTTTAGCAGAAAGTCAACTTTTGGCTCTGCTCAAGTTTGACCGCCCGCAGAACCCTCATCCGGACCCCGATTCCTGCAAACTTAGTTTCATTAGAATCGTATCGGGATTCTCTATCCAATGACCTAGGGTAGGCCTCTGGATCGGATTTTAGCAGAAAGTCAACTTTTGGCTCTGCTCAAGTTTGACTGCCCGCAGAACCTTCATCCGGACCCCGATTCCTGCAAACTCAGTTGCGTTGGAACCGTGTCGAGATTCTTTATCCAATGATATAAAGCAAGGTACTTGGCACGGAATTCGAGGAAAAGTCAACTCTCGGCTTTTCCTTAAGTTTGACCGCCTGCAGAACCTTCATCCGGACTCCGATTCCTGCAAACTCAGTTGCGTTGGAACCGTGTCGAGATTCTCTATCCAATGGTATAAAGCGAGGTGGCCAAATTTCACTTGATCAAAAAGTCAACTTTTCACCCCTTAGGGTTTGACTTTCTGTCCAGGGTTTGTATTTTTGGTTTTTTTTCTGAGAGCGCAAAAATGAAGTGCTTACAAGTTTGCAAAACAAACATGTTATCAAGTTCAGAATTAAAATGAAAAGAAAAAATAAACAGAAAAGAGCAGCAAACTATGCAAAGGGGTGGCCGATGCTAATCAGCGTTCTTGGAATTCAGTTGTATATTCTGAGATTTTTTAATCTAACGGAGGATCAATTTTGAGTTCCCCAGCTTCCAGAAGATCTTGGACTGCATGACGAAGGCTCCAACATTCCTCAGTATCATGCCCCGGTGCCCCTTTATGGTAACCACATGCCTTGGCTGGGTCATACCCTCTACTTGCTGGCGCCCTTCTATTTGGTGGAACCTACTTCAGGTGTCCTTCTTGCAACAAGGTGGGCAACAATTCTGCCAGGGTATATGGGAGCTGTGTGAACACACGTTTCTTTCTTTCTTTCTTGGTCAAAGGCTCCTTTAACCGAGCCGGGGTGACACTAGCATGGGGGTGGTCGCTTCCTCTCTTGCGCTTGGCAGATCGGACATGATTGATCGTTCCTTCATCTCTTATGCCTTTTTTCCCTCCATGGGACGATCCTATCATGGAGCCTCCTATCTTTCCAGCCCTAACCGCATCTTCGATCCTGCCTGCCGCCATGATTAGGTCGGTGAAGTTCGCAGCACACTGTCCTAACAGCATTGTGAAGTATGGTTGCCCCAGCGATGGAATGAACAAAGAAATCTGTTCTTGTTCAAGAAGAGGGGGTTGCACCACACTTGCTAGTTTCATCCATCTCTTAGCGTAGTCTCGTACAAACTCGCTATTCCTCCTTGACAACCTTTGCAATTCTGCCCGGGTTTGAACCATTTGGCTATTTAAACGATACCGTTGGGTGAACACGGCGGCCAAGTCGTTCCACGTCTTAATTTTGATTTTATCCAGACTCAAAAACCAAGAGTGAGCTGCGCCAGTCAACGACTTCTGGAAGAACTGCACCATAATCCATTCTTCCTTGGCGTACTGGCACATGTCGCCGGAATATGATCTTAGGTGGTTTAGTGGGCAACCCGTGCCGTCAAACTGATGTAGCTCAGGACATTTGAACTTAGCCGGGAGCTGGATGTTCGAAAAGAAGCAGAGGCTTTCGAGCGTAGTTTCACTCTACACTGTACTGGGTTGGACCTGTTTGAGGAGCTCTCTCATAGTGGCCATTTCTGCCTTGCTTTCTTCTCTTACTGCTGCCAATTTTCCTTCAAACTGTGCTTCCTGAGTTCTGTACCAGCCTTCGTCATCCTGCCCCAGTTGAGCTGGTGCAAACTGATCCTGCTGCATGATGTGGAAAGGCATCGCAGGAGGTGGCGGTGGTGGTGCCTCTGGAGGAGGATGCACCGGGTACCGTGGTGGTGCCATCTCTGCTTGTGGTGGGAAATGTGGCTGCGGCTGCTCGGCAGCCAGTACTGCGGATGGAACTTGCTTCAACTCTCTTAGTTTTGCCATTAGTTCTTGGATGACGGACCCCATGCTATAAATTCGTTGTTGCATCTCATTCACTACTTGCGCATGGCTAGATTCTTCCGGGTGCTGCCCGGCGGTGTCTGCTCTCCTTGTTGGTCCATATCGGGCCTTGTCCTTGATCTTAATAGGTATGGACTCCTGAAAGCAATTTTTGGTGCCTAGTGGAACAATTAGCAAGCATTAGTGCAATTTTACACAAATTGTTTACACAACTTTATCTGATTGAATTTATTTATTTGTTTATTATTATTTTTTTTTTGTTTTCTGATATGATTTGACTAACTGATCTATTTTAGCTACCCTAAGGCAACAAGGGAAGAGAACCTAATTTTGAATCAACTAATTTATTTTAGCTACCCGTAGGTAACAAGGGAAGAGAACCTTAATGAATTTGAAGACTAACTTATTTTGGCTGCCCGGAGACGACCGGGGAAGAGAACCCTGATGACCGAATCTAGTTTAGCTACCCGCATGTAACAAGGGAAGAGAACCTGATTTTTCTTAATGCTGATCTTTTCTGCAAGCTGATCTATTTTAGTCGCCTGGAAGCGACTGGGAAAGAGAACCCTAGTGACCGAATCTATTTTAGCTACCCGCAGGTAACTGGGAGAGAGAACCCTATTTTTGAAAGCTGATCTATTTTGGCTGTCCTAAGATGACCGGGGAAGAGAAACTTGATGACCGAATCTATTTTAGCTACCCGCAGGTAACTGGGAGAGAGAACCCTATTTTTTGAAAGCTGATCTATTTTGGCTGTCCTAAGACGACCGGGGAAGAGAACCCCGATGACCAAATCTATTTTAGCCACCCGCAGGTAACTGGGAGAGAGAACCCTATTTTATTTTATTTTATTTTATTATTATTATTTTTGAAAGCTGATCTATTTTAGTTGTTTGGAAGCAACTAGGAAAGAGAACATGGTTGAATTGGTCTGTTTTAGCTGTTTAGCCAAGGAAAGAGAACCTTCAATTTAAGGGGTTTTGTTTGAGCTCAGGATCACGGGGTTGGACCAATGCAAGGTCTTTGCAGGGGATGAGCTGAAAAGCAGCACCCAGGCGTACCTCAACCAATCTCCAGTTCATTCACTGGCGGTCGGTGCCTAACTTCGGCTAGTGGTTCCCGGGCGTGCCTTAGCTAGTCTTTGGTTTAACCACCATTGACTTTGGCGCCTCACCAAGGGGAAGGCTATGCCAAGACGCTCCTCCACCAATATCCGACTCATCCGTCGGCGGTTTCAGTGCCCTACAGGTTGGACCGAATGATCTCGAAAAGATACAGACAGGTGTGATCTGAGCTCAAGGTCTTGGGTGTTTTTTAACACTTGCTGGGTTTTGCGATCTCAATGAGAGAGATGCAATCAAAGGAAATTAGGTGGTCGCAGCGACCAGAAATACTGCAATTATCTGAGAAGTGGTGGTCTGTCAGAGACCGAGTTGTCCTATTAGAGGGAATTAATTCTTTTATTTCAAATTCTTGCTTTGTTAAGTTTGAACAATATGGCAGAGTGAAAGTAAATTCATGCTTCAATCAAAAAGTGCCGCCGTGGCACAAAGTACATCATCATGCTTATCAAAATACAACAAATTCAAAGTCTAGCTAGGTTGGTCATCATCATAGTGGGAGGACACGTCTTGCCTCCTTAAGGCTCGCAGAAGCTTGTTTCGCAGACATCGGTCCTCCTCAGCGCGCTTGCGCACTAATTCCATTTCATGTTGCAAGGCCGTATTGGCCTGCCTACTCTCCCGTTCCGAATCCACATAAGCTGAATGGATACGAGAGTGAGTCTCCTGCAGTTCGACCACCCTGTCCTTATATGTGACAGGGGGTGGAACCGGAATGTTGCTTGATGCGATAGGCTGAAGAGGTGGGGGCCGTCATGGCCGAACTCCCGAGCTATCCACTGCTCGTAGTCTCGAAAGCGCGATTCGATGAAGACGTCTTCTCGATATACACACACTGTCTTCCACTCCATCAGCAGTTGAGTCCTTAGTCCCTTAGTGAGTGGACCAATCAAACTGCTCATGTCGTCCTTGACCGGGATTCCCTGCGGTTTCCCAAACTGCCTCAGAACCCGAATCGGATAGTACGACACGGCATGGGTAAGGCCTATCAAGGCAAGGCCCTCTCTTTTCTTGAAAGCTATGATGGGGGTGTAGGGGATGTTGTATGTACCCCCACCATCTAAGGTCCGTTTCTCCCTTCAGGTGGAGAAAGTCGTTAAGCCAATCCTCACGAGCGGGTAGGTCTGGTTTGATCTCTCTTTGGGCCAACCAATAGATGTTGTCGCCGGTTGCCTTGTAATATGCATTGACAGGTGATGACACCATCAGGTGGTCTTGCAGCCAAATGTGGAGAAGGGGAGCGCACCCTTGAAACCTCCGGGTTCCATTTTTGGACAAAGTTAGGGAATGGAACAGTTGAGCTAGGATCAGTGGCATGATTCGGTATCCTACCCTGAGTTGATCCACAATTTCCATGAGAGCCAAATTAATGGTGTCTCCCCCAGTTGGAAAGAAGATTTGCGACAGAACCACAAGGGTGAAGGTGTCAAACCAAACCCGGGGTCTTTCTTGCTTTTTGTTTCTTATTTTCTCAGCAAGGAATGTTTTTGAGACCCTAGTAAATGATTTGTCACCTCCTAAGGTGTGGAATTCTCCCCTTGAGAGGCCAAAGAAAACACAAGCTTCATTCTTGTAGCTTTCTTTGAGATTCGGCCTAGCGGGTTCTCCTAAGTCACGAAATCTGAGGAACAGGTCAAGTTCCTCAATTGTGGGAGTCAACTCGTTGATCCCGAATCGAAACACTGAAAGCTAGGGATCCCAAAAAAGCAGGGCTACTTGGATCATATCCTAGTTGATCGGCACATTTAACAGGGACAAAGTTTGTCCCATATGGTATTTGTGCTCCCATTCAATCTGCTCACTCCCTTGGAGCTGCCTCGTCCAAGAACGGATCCAGGGGGTATCCCAGGCGCACTTCTCTATCCTAGGGAAACGGGTTCTCTCAGATGAGGATGAAGATGCCATGCCAACTATCCGATCGAAATTCCAAATCAGTTTAAGGTTCCACACAAACTCTTAATCAGTCCTAAGACATGCATAATTTCAAGCAAAAGACTTATCACTAGCAGTTCTAACATGCTTCACAAAATAAAGCAAAAGACAAAACCAGTGCGGAATTTAACTCAGGTACACATGGTGTGTGGCCCTAAGGGTTGGCGCCAATGAAGGCGTGACTCCTAGACATACTTGTGTAGAGGAGCACATTCAAGTCCTAATCAGTCTTCTGTCTTTCATCTGTTCTTTCGTCTGTTTTCGATGTCGGACCACAGCAAAAATTACAACTTGCCATCGAGAGCGAAGGTTTACAAAAATATTTACAAAGCTGTAAAGAATTCATTCTTAAGGCTGTTGGAAGCCAAAAGGACGGATACAAATTGCCTCCAAGGTGGGCAGGCTAAAAATTCCTAGATCTATGGTTTAGTGCCCGTATTCTGATCTGGCATGCTTTCATCTGTCTGTCTGATCTGGCCGGCTTTCATCTGTTCTAAAAGACCGATCTGAACTCAAAGTGCTCCTAGCAGACTCTAATGGGTCAAGACCCATAGCATACAGGACTCCATGCATGGATCTGAGGTGGTTCCCCTGATCAAAATTAGGTGAGCTTCCTAAATTAGGGCTGAGGTCGCCCGTGATCTAGGGTTTACTCAATTTGATGCAAAAAGCGGGGGTTGCTGCCCCTAATGGACTCTGGATTTTATTCCGATTTTACTCCTCTTACATTCATCATTCACAACATTCTCACCCTCGCATGCTCAACGCATAGTTTACTCAGAAACGTTAGGTGGGGAAGGATACCCAGCCCGAGACATAAGCCTACAAGTGTCTGGACCAGTACTGGATCCTTGCATGCCACGGCAAAAAACCTGTGGTGCTAATGGACTCCAGAAAACTGGGGGGATGGGTTTACCCTGCTTTCCCCGGCAAGCCACGGGAGCGTAGGTGCTAATACCATCCCAAAGATCAGTTCATAGGAATCAGAAGGGTAGGCTTCTAGAGAGGTCTAGGTTTTGGTAAAGAAGTTGCAATATCCGATTCACTCATGCATTAAGAGTCGAATCATCCACGCAGCCTCCCTCGTGCGTGTCACCCCACGCAGTTTTTCACACAAGAATGGAAAATAAAAGTACATCCACAGTGTGGTGGTGTGCCCATGTGTGCAGTTGGGCTGCGTGCGGTGTCTACACGGGTGAATTTTGTCTGGATTTTGTAGATAAAGGGATTGTTACCGTCTCGTATAGTAAGGTGCAGAATTGGTAAGCAATACGAGGCTCTGGGAGAGTCCCCAGGTAAGTGGGGGGTCACAAGGGACCGCTTAAATCCCACTTGCCTTAGGCAATTATCACGTCCCTTTGACAGGACTCCCCAGAACGAGTATTTACGCGTATTCTGTATCTTACTAAACGAGGTAGTAAGAAACCCTAAATATCGACTAAATCCCTCTTAAGCTGACTCAATGTAACCAGGGTCCTACTAGGTTGAGCAATCCCCAGCGGAGTCGTCAGGCTGTGCGCACGTCGGAAACGCGGCACGGGAAAGTTCGGAGTCGCCACCGCCTGATGGGGTGCAGTCGGACACCTAGGTGCCTAATTTAGTCTCTTTTGGGCTTTGGTCTGCGGCTTGAGATTCTAGGTAGGGTCTCGGTTGTGTTCTGGGGAAGTCCGTAGACACCCCAGTCCACCCTGCCGGATGACGGGTCCCGTGGGTTCCCTAGTTTGAGTCAGTTTACTCTGGCTTCTCACCCGATTCCTAATCCGATATGCAAATTGGTTAAGTCTGACGGGACCACTTGAGCAGTGTGGGTCCCTTTAATTGATTTTATCTTGCTTGATTTAGGTGATCTGAGTCTGATGGGGTAGGCCCCGTTGGAAGGCCCACGGTTGCCTTGGTGGGCTTAGCTAAGCCCACATGCCTCTGGTGGCCTCTATCTAGCCCTAAGAGGCCCTTTGGGCTTAGGTTAGTGAGTTGATTTTACTTAATTGTTTAAGTTGGTATTTTAGATGATTTTCATGTTATAAGTGAGTCTGCATTGGTTTGCTGGCCCTTAGGTGGGCCCCCCATGGTGGTTGCCAAAGTATCTTTGAATTTTATTTTATTTAGCTTTGCCAAGAATGGACTGGTCATTGGGCTTGGGGCCCATGATCCTGGTTTGGGCTTGAAAGCCCAGTTCTTTGAAGTCTAGGGCTTGTACCCTAACTTGGTTCGGTTAGCGGGTTTTGGCGGGCCCGATAGGCCCTAGCCCTTGGTCTCGGCCAAACCCGATTCAATTTGTTCATTTTACTCAACTTCCTCATTTGCCTGCTTTTCGATTTATCGGGCTTGGTGGGCCCTGTTGGAAGGCCCACAAACGTTTCCAATTGGACCGGCGGTCCATGTCCCAAGTTGGGTTTCCGGGTGACCCAAAAACCCTATTGGTTCACTGGTTTTGGTTCAAACCATCACAAAATTCGGCAAGGAACCCCAAAAAGACATAAAAATCATATTTCTATGTGTATCCGGCCTTAGTTGCCGGACACACATAGGCCATAGGTGATCCGACCTGAGTTGCCGGATCACCTCAAAACTGGCCTTTTCGGGCTTTGACCATTGGGATGGTTTCCAGGGGCTTCCTAGGGCCTCCTATGAGTCTTGTGGGCCCCTGGATGGGCCCACATTGGTTCAGGTTCAAGGGAGAAGCCTCATTGGGCTTCTTTTTGAGTCTCTTAGCTAGGCGAGGGAGCTAGCCATGGTGCATGGGCCTGCTTCTTCTCCCTTTCTTGCTAGTGGCGCGACAGCAGCGAGGTAGGGGTCTTGGCACCCTATTCATACAAGTTAGGGTACATGGCCCGGTTAGGAATGTCGTAACATGCTACTAGGGTGGTGGGATAACTCGGCAACATACCCAATAATGATAGCAAGTAATTTATATAAACATCCTAAGTAAGGCATGCTGTAGGAGGCTTGGGACAGCAACCAATGATGGAGGCTTCGTTGCTGTCCACAGCAGTGCTACGGCAAGGGACGCATCAATGTATCGTTGGGAGGAGGGAATCATGCATTAATACGTGGACAATCAACAACCCCCAAAGGGGGAAAGAGCATGCATTACTATCCCAAAATAGCAAATTGCAGGGGGAAGGGGAACAGGCCTAACACATCAAACAAACACCCAACGGGGGAGGAAAACATACCAACCTCCCCAGCAGCAGTGAGCCCTCGATAGATTTACACAAACAGGAAACAATGATAGCTTTCATGCATGGGATGTGGATCAAGTACGTAAAAACATCAAGAAATTCATACTCATGCGACCCTAACTTGCATGTCACTACATATGTAAAAACCAAGGAAAAAAAACAGCAAAGGGAAAACCTCCAGCAAACTTCAAACCTAGGCTTGTGGCTTAGCACAAAATCTTGGGAGAAGGGAAAAGGAAAGGGGGTTCTATGGGGGGTACATGTGATCAGACTGGGAGACACATTCTCCTCCCAAAATACTCGAAACAGCGACTTAAGATGGCATGAAAATGAACCCTCCCACTCCCAAGGAACCCTACGTGAACCTCTTACTTTCGGAGATCTTCATGTCATAACAAGAGCAACAAATGCATGCCTGACATTCATGGAAACAAATTCATGCAAAGAGGGAAGCAAGTATAGAAGAATTTCCAGAAAATTCTAATTTTAACATATGCATGATACAATGGGATGAGAAGCCTTACCCAATAGTTCTTGCACTCCTAGGCAAGGTGGTGGTACTCCCTGGAGGTGGAACAGTAGATGGAGACCTTCCTCCTTGACAGCAGCAGCTCTTTTTCCAATCCTTGGTAAAGAGCAAGTGATGAGGGAGAAGGAGAAGAATGGTGTGATGGACTTGGATTGGCCTAGGGAGGTGGTGAAGGGCTGGGGAGTTGAAAGAGGGAGGATTCGGAGGGGAGCAACTGGAAGAAGAGAGCTGAAGAATAGCCAAAAGAAGCCAACCCCGGGAACTAGGCTACTGTTGGCCTTTTATAGACCAACTTAATGTATCCGGCAACTCAGGCCGGATACACTAAGCCCTCTTCATGACTGGCCTCTACCGCCGGTTACACGGGTGTCCCTTTGTAACCAATATTCAATGCCGGATACAAAACATAATTATTCGAAAATTAAATGCCGCCGCGAATTTGTCGGGCGTCCGGCGCGAAACTCGCTGAAATATCTCTTTGTATCTGGCATTTGATGTCGGTTATACACAAACCTATGTGTATCCGATATATTTGACTGGATACAAATCAAAAAATTACGGATTTGCCCCTCGACTTGACCGATTCGACCGATTTGACACTTTTGAGCAATTACGGATTGGTCCCTGCGAATTGTGATTTAGTCCCTGAGATTTTTAGATATTTAAGATTTGGTCCCTGAGATATTTTGCTGCGTTTGCTGCCACGTGTGCAGTTCCTGCGCCACGTGTGCAGTTTCCAATTTTGCTGCTCAGAAACTTCGACAGCTCATATTTCCTTCATCCGGACTCCGATTTGGGCAAACTCAATTGCGTTGGACTCGTATCGGAGTCCTCTATCCAATGATATAGAGCTGAGCACTTGGAACGGGGTTCGAGGAAAAGTCAACTTTCGGCTCTCCTTTAAGTTTGACCTGCCCACAGAACCTTCATCCAGACTCCTATTCCAGCAAACTCAGTTGCGTTGGACTCGTGTCGGGATTCTCTATCCATTGAGATAAAGCAAGGTGGCCCATTATCACTTGATCGAAAGGTCAAATTTTGACCCCTCAGGGTTTGACTTTTTAGCCAGGTTTTCCATTTCCGGCTCTTCTGGGAGCGTAAAAATGAGGTGCTTACAGGCCCAACCGCAGAATAGGTGCGGTTCAGGGGCGAACCGCTCTGTGTATGCGGTTCCGGCACAGAAAGCCCAAAAGGCAACTTTCATGGAGGGTGTGAGACATGGGAAAAAAAATCAATTTACTGATTTCCTCAATCATCACACGGGATTATATAAAACAAAGAGTCGCCACCATTCATTTTAGGTGTGAATGGACACCAAAATATTAAATAAGCACAAAAGGCAAATTTTAGGGCAAAATATCCCTCCTAAAAAAAACAACCAAAGATGGTTAAGGGGATTAAGTTATGAACAGGGGAAGGTGTTAGGCACCCCTATTCATCCACACAAGGTGGTTGCCAGGAATTGTTCATGTTTAAAATAAAGGAAAAAGCTTGCTATAAAAATCACACAAAATCACAAAAAAGGCAAAAATATATGGTTTTTTCATATGAATAGTCTGATTGATCCAGAACTATCAAATATGATCATACCATTCCTAGGGTTTCATGATCAAAATAAAATTGAGATAAAATCAAAGAAAATCAATTTAAAGTGAAAAATCCAAAAATCTGGCTTCAAGTCAAAATTCTAGAAATCTAGAAAAATATGATTTTTATAAAATATTTCAAAATTGAACGTGAATAGTCCAGGACATAGATAAAGCTCAAATTTCACATTAAATCTGAAAATCAAAACCAAAAATACCCACGTTGTTGAAAAACACCAAAAGGGGAGAACTTAGGCCGTAGGGTCTTCTCTCAATAATGAAAAACAATTTAAAAACCATATCATGAAACCCTAGAATTTACTTTCAGGCTTCTGGATCCAGATCTACCATATTGATCATGATAGATCTAAGATGCTAGCCTAAAATCACAAAATTCACGAAAACAGTGCTGTAGGTGCAAAAGTGGCAAAAATCCAATTTTTAGCAAAAAGTGGGGATCTCATGCTATAAACATCATAGATTCATGTAATTCATTCAGATATATCATAAAAAGCAATTAAACATGATTAGGATATTCAAAACAGGCACATATCACAAATTAGAGCACATGGGGGTCTACCCTACGGATCCACCTGGTCTCTTTTCCCCTAGTTCTCTCTTCACGTTTTACGGCTAGAGAGACTCTTGAGGTACTTGGAGATAGGTTTGGTTACACAAACACAATCACAGGCCTTATTCTAAAAAACAGATATGGGGTTCTATTCTAGGGATCCACCTGTTCCCCTTTCCCCTAGTTCTCTCTTCACGTTTTACGGCTAGAGAGACTCTTGAGGTACTTAGAGACAAGTTTAGGGATACAAAATAGATATGGCCTTATTCTACAGCAATAGAGATGATCCTATTACTTCTAGAATTGAAGATAGAAAATAAAAAGGGATAGGGGACTTACCTGGATTGAGCAGGCAGGCAACAGAAGTTCTTTCTCTTCTCTTGGAGCTTCTTAGAATTCCTTGGACTCAAAATTTCGTGGCCCTTAGCTAGAGGAGAGAGCCTCTATTTATAGACACACCCAGGGGCATGGTTGGTCCAGAAGGATATAGCCTGGTCTTTAAGATAGAGTGAAATACAGAGATAATGCCCATCCATAGCCAACCAAGGTGGCTTCAGCGAATAAAATACTTAATTCGCTCGTTTAAAGATATATTGGACTTCAAATAAAGCTTGGAAATCGAGAGAAGGACAAAACTCGCACGTGTCTTTAATGCCCGTAAATGATTTACGGTCCAACGGAGACCGTATTGTTACTACGGGCGCGCCTGCCCGTAGATAATTTTCGGGCGCGATGGGCCCGTGAAGGAAATACGGGCAAAGCCTGTTTATTCAATTTTTATGCTTTTTTGACCTGTTTTAAGTTCTAATTACATGTTTTTATTACTTTCTCATTTTGTAGTGCAATTTGGGGTGTCTACAGAGGGCTTGGGTTACTAGGTTCCTTGTGATGTTCCAGCAGCTGTGGGGGCCCCTGTGTGGGCCCAGAATGGTTTATTGGAGGGGAGAGACCCCTTTTTGGTCTCTTTTAAGATTTTTCAACAAAGAAAAAGGGGGAAAGAAGGCATGGGGTTGCCCCCTCCATTTTGGATCATGCACAATACTTAATAGGGACCATGGGGTCCTTGTTTTGGTTTCTCAACACACCAAACAGCAGGTTTCATCTTGGTGAAGAAATACGACTAGGCAAGGACTCGAAGCATGCTTGAACCCAAAACTTAATCATGCACATTTCAACATATCCTGCATGGGGCAGCAGGTGTAAATGGGGAAAAATGTGCTTAACCTGCATGGAAATGGCACAAATAGGTGTGAGGGAGATGGCTTGCATGCGTAAGACGATGAGCTAGTCTGGGGAGTGTATAGACACTTTGCTAAGCATGCTGGAGGATGCAATACAACAGAAGAAAAGGAAAGGGGCCTGCTGCCGTCTCCGACAGCAGCTCATGTGAGCCAAAACATGGGGGTTACGGGTAAGGGGAACATGCTCATCACCCAAATCAGAAGCACAATAAAAGGGGAAGGGGGAGCATGGTAATGGGGGGACGCATGCATTCGAAGTGGGGCTGACTTTGGTGACTAAAAACACTAGCTAGCATGACATAAGAATCTGATTACACATGCAAAATAGTGGAAGAAAAGTGTCAACAAGATCCTAGCATACATGACAGTAAAGCAAAAGAATCCCATGCACACATACAGCAACAATCATATGCAAGCAAGCAACAATATGCAATTTAACATGCTACACACATGATTTATGCGACGATCTAACAACCACATCCGAACCCCTTAAGAGATAAGTGATGAAGGGATGAGGGGGATTTACATATGGGGTGCATGAGATATTCAAGCAAGAGGGAACATACTCCCTCATACGAATGGAAATAACATATAAAGAAACAGCACTCTTAAAAGCCCAAGAAGCATGCTAAGAAGACCTTTTACCTTCTTTCTTGGCTCATCCGTACCCTCCCCTTACCATGGGAGGTTATATCTATGGTAGAAATGAATGGAAAAGAGTGGGAATCCATATTAAAGAAGGCATGATAGCAAAGGTAAAGCACATCCTTTCGGATGTCCTTAAAACCTCTCCATTCTTATATATGTAAAATTCCAAGTGGTAAGGAACATTACCTGGGGGTTAAAAAACCCTTTTGAAGTGTGTAGCTTCCACCTTGAAGCAAAACAGGGGCTGGAAGCACCTCTCCCAGCAGCAAGTTCCTCCTTCCAGTTCTTCTTTGATGTAGGTGAAGAAGAAGAGGGAAGGAAGGGTAGAATAGTCCTAGAATGGGGTTTGGGTGGCTTAGGAGGCAAGAAGGGTAGAAGGGAAGGATTTCAGCAAAGACAATGGGGGAGAAGGGGTGGAAACCAGCCAAGAAAATCCAACCCCTGTCCCATGTTTGGATTTTGCTTTTATAGAAAATTGGGACAAAACCGCATACTCAGTGCGGTTTGGTCGAAAATGAACAATAACCGCACATACTGTGCCGTTTGGTCAAAACCGCAGGGTATGTGCGGTTTTGGCCCTGTATTTTCAATAATGATTAGGGGACAAACTCACACAGGCACAGACTGACGAACCATGCAACCGCATTGTAAGTGCGGTTACTTTTTGCCCTTTTTCTACCCCTTTTTTGGTTGAGTTGATGGTTGAGGTGACTCAGCCGCCCACTCGGACGAATTAGACTTCCCCAATTTTTATTATTTTTCATTTATCTTAATTAGTTTAATTAAGATATTTTAGCTTTGACTGATTTGCTTATGGGATTGTTTTGCTCATATTTTTTCCATCCGGGCTCTGATTCCTGCAAACTTAGTTGCGTTGGAACCGTGTCGGGATTCTCTATCTATTGGGATAGGGTATAGCAACCAATTTGGGCTCAGGAGAAAGTCACCTTTTGCTCCTTAGGGTTTTAGCTTGTCTTTTAGGGTTTTGCTTTCTTTCTGCCTTTTAAGAGGGGTACAAAAATGAGGTGCTTACAGCAGTCCCTCTTTGCCGGAGTCACCTTGGGATGAACGACAAAGAATAAAAAAAACCTCGTTTTTGTGCCCTACATTTCTGTCGACATGACAGACGAGCTTTGTCCTTTTGATGTTGTCAATGAAAGGGAAGCGCCAAATGACATGGCCTTTCACTTCCCGGCTTTGGAGTTTGCCTACCCTTCAGTCTCGAGTTTTCTGGAGCAACTCCTTGTTTTTCAGTTCAAATTAGAAAGAGATGGGGTTGGACTTAAGCTCTCCAACCTATTTCGACATTGATACAAGACACTCAACGATGTTCTT
Source organism: Buxus sempervirens (assembly GCA_947561395.2). Taxonomy (NCBI): domain Eukaryota; kingdom Viridiplantae; phylum Streptophyta; class Magnoliopsida; order Buxales; family Buxaceae; genus Buxus; species Buxus sempervirens. The sequence continues at coordinate 31,966,667 of OX387184.1, read as the reverse complement.
TCCTCTTGTTTGTTCCATTAAAGCTTTTGGGTGATTTTTGTTCTGATTTATTTTACCCTTTTTCAGACTTTGGGACTTTTGAGGACATTTTTTTTGTTTTTTTTTTTAGAGCTTGGGGAGTGGAAGGACAGAAGAAGGAGGTGCCCTTGGTGAGGAGGTGCTCTTAGCGCTGTCCGGTGCCTCAAGGGAGCTTACACACCTGTCCTATTCTATTTACAAAAGTGGGAAATCAAAAATTTACAAATGGGGCCAATCTGCCCAGCACTTCTTCGCTTTGTCTTCTTCTTCATGTTTCGCCAGGTTCTTCCTTTCTTTCTTTTGCATGGCTCTCTTAGGGGGAAGGATGCTTCTGCCAGTTCCCTTTTTAAATGAGGTAAGAGCCTCCCAGTTCGAGGTAACTCCACTGGGGATTGGTGGGAGCCCCTGGTACTGTTTTGCTCATATTTTTTTCCATCCAGGCTCCGATTCCTGCAAACTTAGTTGTGTTGGAACCGTGTCAGGATTCTCTATCCATTGGGATAGGGCATAGCAACCAATTTGGGCTCAGGGAAAAGTCACATTTTGCTCCTTAGGGTTTTAGCCTGTCTTTTAGGGTTTTGCTTTCTTTCTGCCTTTTAAGAGGGGTGCAAAAATGAGGTGCTTACAATAACATTGTGGATTCATTCTATAACAGGTGGGTTAACTCCATAACCCCAGAAGATGATATTCAATGGGATTCTACCAACTTAGGCCATGTCCTGCTCATCCCTACCATCTCCTTTAAATGGGAAATCATTGAGGCTTTGATTTAACACTGGGAAGCTCAATTAAATCTCTTTCGATTTGGTGATAAAGAGATGACCCCTACAGTTGAGGAGATTGAAACAATCCTTAGCCTGAGATTTTCAGAAAAAGTGGTGAACCCGCCCTTAAGCCTAGCTACAAAAAGGAGGCCTCCACTTTTTTGGGCATAAGGAAGAAGGACCTAGGGGAATCTAACTCCCTATTGACCCTATCCAAGCCTTTTTTGACTTAAAAACTTCTAAGAAGTGAAAATTCCCAAGCCCGGTTTAATGCCTTGACATTGATAGTGGTTAACCAACTACTCTTTCCACGGGATGATGATGAGGTTGACTTGGCCCTTATCTCAATTATATCCTAGGTTAGGGAGCGTGAGAGGTTAGCCCCTATGATCTTGGCAGGGATGTATCAGGCATTGACTGACTGGTATTTCAGGAAGAAAAAGCGCTTTCTTGCATGTACCCCTATCCTACAGGTAAAATCTCTTTTTTTTTCTCTTTTCTTTTTTTCTTTTTTTTTTCTTTTTTTTCCCTTTTTACAACTTTCTTGTGAAGCTGAACTTATTGGAAATAAATTGAAATACTCCCTCTTTTTGCAGCATTGGTTGCTTGACCACCTGAGTCAGATCGAGATGATTGATCGATGCTTTTCTACAAGAATGAAAGTTCTTGTTCTGATGAGTAACCGGGGATGTCCTAACATCCAAGGCGGCAAGCAGGGTTGGTTCACCTTCTTGGGTACTCTCCAGGATGACCAGGTGAGATGGCCTGGCACTTATCAGCCAAACCCCGAGACAGTGATCAGCTTCAAAGATAGGAACTTCATGGTTCTAGTAGGCTTGAGATCCACTGTCCTCTATCTTCCTTTGAGAGTTCTTCGACAGCTTGGAGGGACTCAGGGAATCATGATCCCAGATGGATATGAAGACTTCTTGGGGCCACTTACACCTGCCACCATGGGGCTATGTGCTCGGTTAATGGAGTGGTCCTATGTACGCTTCTTGAGGGGCCCAGTCTTTTCTGAGTCACATGTGAAGGATTTAATTTTCTGAATCAGAGAGTAGGTCCAGAGTCATGCTCCAGTACCAGAGGATCCTCTTGCTGTTCTTGCACCCACTTATGAAGACATACTAGCTTCTGAAAGAGCATCCAACAAACAGCTTCAACAAATTTGGGTACAGGAGGCCCAAGAACTTAGGATACGAGGCCTTGATCTGGAGGGGCAGATTGAAGAGCAAGTGTCTCACCGTGTTGCTTGGGAAAATAAACTTGAGGAGCAGAGGCTAGCCCGCCGCTTTAAAGTACGAGTGATACGACAAAAGTACCAAGATGCCTTAGCTAGCCTTAGAGGTATGAGGATCAAGCACGCACTTTCAGATGAGGTCATTTCTTTTCTAAGCGATCCAGAAGCAGAGAGAGCTTCTAAGATTATTGTAGATCAAGCAGCTCGGATTCGGGAGCTTGAGTAGCGGCTAGGGGATAGGGACTAGCTCCTTTTATTGCATTTTTTTCTTTCTTTTTTTTCTTTTTTTCCATACCTTTGTACCAAAGCAAACTCCAATAGTGGAAAGAGAGAATTTTATTCAAAAATAAGTTTTTATACTATTGGCCTCAGAATTCTCAAATGCTTATAAAAACAAAGGTTTTATGAAAAATATTTGATTTCTCATCATTGGCCAAAATATAAATTTTATTTTATTTTATTTTTTTTGAAGTTTGGTCCAAAACACTTAATCACACATATTTAAAGGAATTAAAATCAAGTTGAATAATGAAAAGGATGATTCAAGCAATAGGGAGAGATCATGTCTGTCTATCTTAGGACCCTTAAAGTCATCCCCAAATGCCTTCTCTTCCAGAATTGACCCCGTTATTCCCAGTCTGTTCCATCTCCAGTGCTCATACTGCTTTCCATTCAAGCTCGGACAACATGATCAACTCAACCCTTGAAAATTTTTTTTTGTGTAGCCAATGTTGTTCCTAGCGCCAGTTAGGGTTTTCACTAGGGCCGGCTTTTGCATTCCGTCATCACCAATCTTTACTCTGAAAATTGAAAGAATATACTAACATCACCGATGACTTAAAAATAGGGCGAAACGAAGGCTAGGCTCAATTTATGAAAGAAAGGGTATTAAAGCCTCAAAATTTTCCAAACATGGAAATAGGTTAACTGGACTTACAGTCATGATGAATGTGATCCCCATTCCCCAAACTTTGTTCATTTTTTTCTTTTTTTTTCATTTGGCTTTCATTTGCCACTATTCCTTGCTTTTTTTTTCTTTTCATTTCTTTTTTTTTCATTTTCCTTCCCTTTTTCTTTTGTTTTTACCCCAATTTGCTCTGCTCCAGTATGAAACTGTAAGTTCCAGTTTATGTTTATCAAAGAAACGAACAGGCTCGATTTGGCTAGACTAAGGATTAAAATTTTGGGAAATAAAGAAAAATGGCCTCGGATCATTTCCTAATAATATTCAATCAAGGAAAATACATTTTTACTACATCAGAGTTAATTGGTTCAGGAAAATCTTTTCCATCCATTTCTGTTAAGATAAGTGCACCCCCTGATAGGACCTTCTTGACAACATAAAGCCCTTCCCAATTTGGCTTGAACTTACCATGAGGGTCTTCCAAAAATGGTAAAATTTTCTTCAAAACCAAATTTCCTTCTTGGAAAGATCTGGGCTTCACCTTCTTATTGTAAGCCATGACCATTCTCTTCTGATACAACTGGCCGTAACAAAGCGCCTTCAAATGATTCTCCTCTATTAGATTGAGTTGATCATGTCGTGACTGTATCCATTCAGCTTCTTCCAATTCTGCTTCCATTAGCACTCTCAGTGATGGGATTTCAACTTCAACGGGTAAAACTGCTTCCATTCCATAAACTAGGGAATACGAGGTTGCTCCAGTAGAAGTCCGGATTGAGGTCCTGTAGGCATTTAGAGCAAGCTATAGCATTTCATGCCAATCTTTGTAACTTACTACCATCTTTTAAATTATTTTCTTTATATTCTTGTTTGCTGCTTCTATTGCCCCATTCATCTTTGGTCTGTACGGAGCTTACTTGTGATGGATGATTTGAAATTATTCGCACATCTACTTCATGCCCTTGTTCTTAATATTTGAAGCATTGTCTGATACTATGGCATTTGGCAAACCATAGCGACGAATGATGTTGTGCTTCAAAAATTTAAGAACATGGTTCCTTGTGATGTTTGCATACGAAGCTGCTTCAACCCACTTAGTGAAATAATCAATTGCTACCAGAATGAATCTGTGCCCATTTGATGCCTTTGGGGAGATCATGCCAATGAGATCTATGCCCCACATGGAGAAAGGCCATGGTGAGGTCATGTTATGCAGCTCACTTGGTAGTGCATGTTTGTTATCCGCATATATTTGGCACAAATGACACCTTTTAACATGTTCACAACAATCGTGCTCCATCGTTGACCAATAGTATCCCAATTGTAGAATCTTCTTTGCAAGCATGTGTCCGTTCATATGGGGTCTACAAACTCCTCCATATATAGTCTCAATCAACCTTTCTGACTCAGCCTTGGCAACACATCTGAGTAGTACATCATTATGTGACCTCTTGTATAACTGCCCACTATTTAGAAAGAATTGTCCTGCTAATCTCTATATTGCCCTTTTCTCAGTAGAGGTAGCACCTTCTGGCAAACTCCGATCATTCAAGAAATTCTTGATATCTTGAAACCACGGTACTTCTTCTTCGAGTACTCCTTCTAGAACAAAACAGTAAGCCGGTTCATCTCTGACTTCAACTTCCATTGGTTTGATGTCTACTCCTTCTGGAACACTGAACATTGAAGCCAATGTTGCCAAAACATCTGCAAACTGATTCTTGGCCCTTGGCATATAGCTGAAGGAAATTCGAGTAAATTTAGTGCTTATTTCTTCCAAATACTGGTGATATGGGATCAATTTGTGATCTTTGGTTTTCCATTCACCAGTTGTTTGGAAGATGATAAGACTCGAATCTTCGTATACGTCAAGTTCCTCTACCTTATGGTCTAGAGCAGCTTGCAACCCAATTATACATGCTTCATATTCTGCAATATTGTTCATGCATTGGAATCTCAACTTCATTGTGATTGGGATATGTGAACCATCCGATTTCACCAAAACTGCCCCGATCCCATTTCCATTTATGTTTGCTGCCCCGTCAAAGAACATTTGCCAGGAGCTTTCACTGTCCTCTTCTTCAGTAAATAAAACGGCCTCATCCGGAAAATTAGTCATTAAAGGTTGATAGTCTGGTAAGGGATGCTCAGCTAAGTGATCAGCAATTGCTTGACCTTTAATTTCCTTTTGAGTGACATATTTGAGGTCAAATTCAGAAAGCAAGAGCTGCCACTTCGTCGTTCTACCAGTTAGTGCCGATTTCTCAAATAGGTACTTCAAAGGGTTCATTCGGGATATCAATAATGTGGAATGACTGAGGAAGTAATGCCTCAGTTTTTGAGTAGCCTACACTAAAGCACAACAAGTCTTCTCTAAAGGCGAATACTTTGCTTCATATTCTGTGAACTTCTTACTCAGATAGTAAATCACCCTTTCCTTTCTGCCCATCATCATGTTGTCCCAAGACACATCCCATTGATGTCTCCAAAACTGACAAGTACAGAATCAGTGGTCTTCCAGGAGTTGGTGGCACTAAATACAGGTGGATTTAGCAAATATTCTTTTATCTTGTCAAAGGCCTGTTGGCAATTATCATTCCAAACTGTTGGGTTGTTCTTTCTTAGAAGTTTGAAAATCGGTTCACAGATAGTAGTGAGCTATGTTATGAACCGGCTGATGTACTGAATTCTTCCAAGGAAACCCCTAACTTCCTTCTCTGTACTGGGTGCTGGCATTTCAATAGTCGCTTTTGCTTTAGCCGGGTCAATCTCAATTCCCCTTCTGCTTACTATGAATCCCAACAATTTTCCTGATGTAGCCCCAATGACACATTTTGTTAGGTTGAGCCGTAAACGGTACTTCCTAAGTCAATCAAACACCTTCAAGTTGATCAGATGGTCCTCTTCATTACACGATTTGGCAATCATATCATCCACATAGACCTCCATCTCCTTATGAATCATATCATGGAACAGTGCTATCATGGTCCGCTGGTAGGTTGCCCCAGCATTCTTAAGCCCAAATGACATGACAGTGTAGTGGAAGGTACCCCATGGTGTAATAAAAGCTGTTTTTTTCTTGATCTTCCTTTGCCATCTTGATTTGATTATACCCAGAGAAGCCGTCCATGAATGAGAACAGGCTATGTATAGCAATATTGTCGACCAGAAGGTCAATGTAGGGAAGAGAAAAATCATCCTTTGGGCTTGCCTTGTTCAGATCTCTGTAGTCCACACACATCCTGACTCTCCCATCCTTCTTTGGTACTGGCACAATATTTGCGAACCACTCGGGGTATGTGAAGATTGCCAAAAATCCCGATTGGAATTGCTTGACCACTTCATCTTTGACTTTCAGTGTCCATTCCGGTTTCAATCTTCTCAACTTTTGCTTGACCGGCTTAACCCCTGGCAGAATTGGTAACCGGTGCAAAACTATGTCAGTATCCAACCCTGGCATATCCCGATACGACCATTCAAATACATCTTTATAATCAGCCAAGAACCGTGTCATTTCATCACGCTGCACATCAGACAGGCATGCTCCAACCTTCACTATTTTTGGGTCATCTTTGGTCCCTAGATTTGTTAAAATGGTCTCCTCAATATTAGGTTGAACACCCTTTTCATGACGCTCCAATTGATATGTAATTTCTTTAGGAGGGTCGTCTTTTCGACCTCGGTCTCTTCTTCGATCCCTATTAGGTTAAAGTCGAGCTCAAGGTTGAAGTCATATTCAACCTGATCTAATTCCGTTTGCTTATATGGTTCATAAATGGTTTGGACCTTTTTGAAAAATTTATTTTCTAGAAAAAAATGGAAAAATCTTTTTGGGTTTTCTGTGAGCCTTCTAAAAAAGCTTTTCCTGAAGATGAAGGCTCATTAAAACCTTCAGGAAAAGGGCCTTCCACTAATGGAGTTTTTTTTGGAAGCCGCGTCTGTTTGCTAATCAAACGCCGCTTCAAAGGTAAGGGGAGTTTCCTCCAAATTGTTCATAATAAATTCTTTTGGAGCATGGGAAATGGTGCAAGCCTGCTCCCCAAGTTCAGAATCCGATGCCATCATCACCGGATGAATTGTACTGCCCTTTTCTGCTGTGGGGCTCAATCCAGATATGACCTCATCCAGAATTTTCACTGTTGCCCAGTCAATGTAAGGCACCTCCTCTGATTCAGTTCTTTCACCTTCAGTCATGGCAAAGAAAGCCCCAACATCTTCAAAAAAATCTTGCTGTTGCCCTGGCTGTGGCCCAGGCTCGCCCAATGTCTTAGGTGAAGTAGGTGGGATGTAGGGTTGCAAAGTTGGGATATATGGCTTCTGAAAAGGGTTGATGTTACCGTACGAAGGTTTTGATTGATCCTGGAGATGAGATAGTTGAATCTTGTGGGAAGATTTTGGAAAAGTTTCCCTTAAATGAGGGAATTTTCCTTTACTTTTCTTCTCTGCACTGTCTTCTTCTACCTGCTTCAGCCTTCTCCAACCCCTTGGTTTAAACCCTAATCCTGCTTTAGGGGTAAGCTTCTTAGCACTTATTGGCTCCAACCTTCCTTGCAAGTTGACCCCCAAACCTTTCCCTGGATGGAAATTGTATTTTCTTAGCACTTTCTCCACCATTTTCTCAACACTGGTCATCTTTACTTTCTTATCCTCACACACCCCAGATATGAAATTGACAGTTTCGAACTGAAATGAGTGGAATGCAATTTTGTCGACAGTTAATTCGACATTAATGAAGGGTATATCAGGTGGCATTATTGGAGGTATCAAATTCTCAGCTAGGACAGTTATCACCCTTTGTGCTCTTATATACTTTACCCTTTGGTGAAGAGTGGATGGTATTGCCCTAGCCGAGTGTATCCACGGCCTTCCTATGAGCAAATTGAAAGCTGCTGGGATATCCATCACTTCAAATGTGATGTTAAAGATATTGGGTCCAATAGTGACCAGCAGTTCAATCTCCCCTAGGGAGTGTATCTTAGAGCTATCAAAAGCCCTCACAATCCTCCCATTTTGTTTAATCTTGGATTGATCCAGACCAAGCTTGGCAAAAGTGATTAATGGGCAGACATTTAACGCTAACCCATTGTCAATTAAAACTCGTGCTATCATACTGCCCTTACAAAGCACAGTGATGTGCAAAGGGTCAACATGATAACACCCACCTGGGCTTATCTCACTTTCTGAAAAACTTATCATATTGTGAGATAAGATTTGGCCAACCATTTTGCCTAGCTGGTCTGGATCAATAGCTTTGGGCACATGTGCACTCTGAAGCACCCTTAACAAAGAATCCCTATGCTTTTTAGAATTTAGCAATAATCCTAGTATTGAAATCTGGGCCGGGACTTTGTTCCACTGATCGACAATATTGAATTCATTTTTCTTTATTATTTTAATGAGGTCTGCCGCCTCACTTTTAGCAACCTGGGATGTGTCCTCCCCTATTTTTTCTTTTCCTTTTAATTTTGTCCTATCTTCTGCTTCTTTTTCGTTCTTTCTCAACTTCCAATTCTTTTTCTTTCCCCTCTTCTCTTACATACCTTCTAGAACTCATCATGAGGTTCACCTCCTCCTGGTTTTGTCTCTCGTCCATTGGAACCGTGGTTGTGATGCCCTCGTTGTAATTCCATGACACAACTAATTCTGAGTAATTGGGCTTTGGGACATTTATCACAATGGGAGGAAGTTTTGACTTGGATGAAAAAGCCTGAGTAGGCGGAACATCTACAACCAAGGGTGGTAGTTGCTTTGGTTGAAGTGATTTTGAAGGTAAGGGAGCTGGAGAGGTAACTGAAGTGGTGAGGTGGTCACAGTTGATGACCAAGGGTGGCTTTGATGGATTGGAGGGGGAAAAAAGTGGATGGATTGCAATTGATAACCAGAGGAGGCCTTACAATACTTACTTGGGCCATGAGAGAGGAAGCTCGGTCCAATGAGGAGTTAATATGCTCAGCAGCACAATCATTTCTTTTAGAAATGGCATTGATTTCATCTCCTCTTTTTCCTTTGTAGAAATGGACTTTAACCGAAGTCCCTATGGGAGCAATCAACTGATATGGGCCAAAAGCTCTTTGAATGGAAGAGATGGTTGCAACTGAGTTGGATGGGCCTGCCCCATTGTGATAAGGCAATGGATTCTGCCCAATGTCATTTTTGGAAGGGGTGGAGGCAACTGTGTTGAAGGACAAGGCTTTCTAATCCAACAGGTCCTGAATAGCATGCTTTAAAGGCCAGAAATTGTCAGTAGGGTGTCCTGGTGCACCCATGTGAAAATCACAGGTGACCGAGGGATCAAAATTCCTCCCTTTAGATGCATTTGGGTTTGGCCCTTCAGAGTTACATATCCCGCCTTCAGTAAGGTTGGTAATAGCTGGGAAAGTGTCACGGGAATAGGAGTGAAGACTCTATTCCTTCTTGTTGCCATCCAGGCATCTCTCTCTTCCCTAGTGAAAAACTTCTTTTGATTTGCAGGCATGGACGGAGAGAAATTGATGTTGAGTGGAGTTTGATGGGTGGTTTGTGGCTGCTGGGTCTGCTTGGGTGCAGGAACATTGATGTGGAATGGTTTTCTGGGAGGAGGAGCTTGTACCAGGTTTACTTCTCTTTCTTTCTTGTTCCCGCTCTTTTTCGTCCCATTCCCCTTCTTCTGTGCAAAAGAGTTGGAGGAATTTGACTGACCAGCTATAGCAGAGTAATCAATTATTTTTCCTAATTTGACCCCGTCCTCAATCCGGTTGGCCACTTGTACTAGGGCTGCAAAGTTGGTGGTAGTCTGACCCACCAAATGATTGTAAAAAGGTTGCCTCAGTGTACTTATAAATGTTGAGATCATTTCAGGCTCCAACATTGGTGGCCAGACCTGGGAGGCAGTCTCCCTCCACCTCTTGGCGTATTGCCTTACAAATTCGCCCTTATTTTTGCTCATCCTCATCACATCGTACCTATCTAGCATGATCTCAAAATTGAATTTGTATTGGGCCAGAAAGGCGTTAGCCAAATCCTTCCATCTTCTAATCTTTCCATGGTCAAGTGTGGCAAACCACCTCAGAGCAAATCCAGTCAAACTCCTTTGGAACAATTGAATCAAAATGCCGTCATCCCTGCCAAATTGGCATAAGGCCCCACAATAGAGCTTCAGATGGCTCATAGGGCAGCCAATGCCATCGTATTTGTCAAAATCTAGGCACTTGAATTTGGCTGGTAGGCAGACATCCGGGTATAGACACAGGTCTTCAAAGTTTGTGCCCCCATAACTGTTCACCCCCTTCACTTCTCTCAGTTCTTCCTAAATCATCTCCAGCTTATGAAAGAATTTCCTTTCCACCTCATCCCTCATTCTTTCCTTTTCCTTTTCTTTTTCAAATTCAACACTATCTTCCCTTATCAATATAGGTTCAGGGACAAGTTCAGAAATGGGTTCAGGGATAGGTTGAGCTGGAGGTGGAATATTGGTTTGAGGTGGAGGTACTTGGTGAGAAGTGGAGGCTTGGTTTTGGGCTTGGGCTTGCTAGGCCTGAACAGACAGTAAGTTTTCCAGTATTTGGGCGAGCCCCTCCATTTGCACTTGTAGTTGAGCAAAGTCTTGAGTAGGAACATCAGTCTAATTCTCAGTAGGATCCATTATGCGAGCCCTTGATCTGGTCACAGGAGCAATGGTTGCAATTATAATGGTACCTGGTTAAGGAAAAAAAATAAAGAAAATGTCAGTCCCAATTTATGTCTTATTCATACACCTATGAATGCATGTATGCAGGTTAAGTGAACATGGGTTTGGACTTTATTATTATTATTATTATTTTGTTTATTTTGAAGAATTGTTGGAATATTTTAGGGCTTCCAATATGTCCCACAAGATATGAATTGGTTGGTACGAAATAGACCATCTAAAGAGGTGTTGGAATATTTTAGGACTTCCAACATGTCCTACAAGATATGAATTGGTTGGTACGAAAAAGACCATCCAAAGAGGTGTTGGAATATTTTAGGACTTCCAACATGTCCTACAAGATACGAATTGGTTGGCACGAAAAAGGCCATCCAAAGAGTTGTTGGAATATTTTAGGGCTTCCAACATGTCCCACAAGATACGAATTGGTTGGCACGAAAAATGCCATCCAAAGAGTTGTTGGAATATTTTAGGGCTTCCAACATTGTAACGCCCCGAAGCCGGGTCAGTGCAAATCGGCACCCAACCCGAACCCGGTTCGCTACTGTAACAACCAAGTCTAGTTCAACAACCAAACCCGAGGTGTTACCACGAAGCTGGGGTCAGATACAAACTAAGATTCACAATAATTTTCAAAACTAATTAATTACATCAGAGTTCTGGTGGAAAATAAAACAATTCTTTATTTAATTTAATCAATTCGGTTTACAATAAAGTTTATCTAATCAACATGTGACATTAATACCAATTAGAATTCTACCCATCAAATTAAAACCCCATCTTCGCGATCTCTCCAAGCAACCTGAAAAATAAGGGAAAACAAAGTGAGATTTACATCTCAGCAAGTAGTAGGTACATGCAAGTAAACAGTCTCATTTAGGCAAATAGTCATGAGATATACGAATAATCAACGATAAGGCGATGAATTCAAATCAACATGGTGAATTCCAAATAAAGCAATAGAATATGAAATCATACGTAAATACCAGTAAAAAGATGTTATCGATAGATAAAACCGAAGATTAGCGATAAAACATGTATTCATAATTAATGGTCCATCTCACAAATCTGATAGTAACATTCTCCCATGTAGGATGCAAACACGTAGTATTCACATCTCCCCTACATGAGGTTCCTCCCGCAGGAGCTAACACATCTCACCCGCAGGTGGTAATACACACATCTCCCTTGTGGGATGCAATCACATCATGACTACATCTCCCCCACAAGAGGTCTCTCCCGCAGGAGTTACACATCTCAACCGCAGGTGGTAATCACATATCTCCCTTGTAGGATGCAATCACATCATGATTACATCTCCCCCACAAGAGGTCACTGTGCACATGGGAAATCGGACGGCGGGGCACACGGATTTTCATGCGTGCCTCCGGGAGGGTAAAACGGTAATTTAGAGTCACCACTGCCTGATGGGGTGCAGGCGGACACCTGGGTGCCTAAGTTGGTCTATTGGGCTTGGTCTGTGGCTTGAGATTCTAAGCAAGTTCTCGGTTACGGTCTGGGGAAGTCCGTAGACACCCCAGACCACCCCGTCGGATGATGGGTCCCGTGGGTTCCTCCTGGTTTGAGTCAACTCGCTGATTTCTCACCCGATTCCTATTCCGACATGCAGTTTGGTTAAGTCTGGTGGGACCACCTGAGTGGTGTGGGTCCCTTTAATTGCTTTTATCTTGCTTAATTTTAAGTGATTTGAATCTGAGTGGGCGGGCCCCGTTGGAAGGCCCACAGTGTCCTTGGTGGGCTTGGTTAAGCCCACATGCCCCTGGTGGGCCTCCTTCTAAGCCTGGGAGGCCCTTTGGGCTTAGGTTAAATGAGTTGATTTTATTTAGTGGCTCAGATTTGAAGATTAAGTGATTTCCATGCAAAATGTGGGTCTGCATTGGTTTGCGGACCTCTTAGTGGGCCTTAGAATGGTTACCAAGTATTTTAATTTATCTTGCTTAGATTTGCCAAAATGGGTTGGACATCGGATTTGGGGCCCATAGTCCAAATTTGGGCTTGAAAGCCTAAGTTTCTTGAAGTCAGGGTTTAAACCCTTACTTGGTTCGGTTAGTGGACTTGGCGGGCCTGGTAGGCCCTTGCCCTTGGTCTCGGCCAAACCATGCTAATTATCGTATCATGCTACAAAAGGGCTTTTGGGTGGGCCGCATTGGGTTTGGCCCGCCTAGCTTATTTAATTAATTTGCTTATCCATTAAATTACATACACAAGAGTTCGTTGGGCTTGGTGGGCCCCGTTGGAAGGCCCACTATGCATCCGGTTGGACCGGTGGTCCAAGTCCCATGTTGGGTTTCCGGATGACCTGGAAACCCTATTGGTTCATCAAGTTTGATGGAAAACATCATGGAAATGCAACAACAATCAAGAAAATACCAAAATTGGCATTTCTTCCATGTAGCCGGCCATCATGGTCGGCTACACACAAGCTTTAATGTAGCCGACCATGAAGGTCAGCTACACACACATTCAAGGTGATCCGACCTGAGTTGTCGGATCACCCTTGGATGGCACTTTTCGGTGATTTTGCAATGAGGGTGGCTCCTGTGGGCTTCTAGGGCTTGATAAGGCCTGTTTGGGCCCCTGTGTGGGCCCACAGTGGTACAAAATTAAGGGAATGGCCTTGTTTGGCCACCCTTGGTGATTTTTGAACCGAAAGAGAAGAAGGTTGAGACTTGGGGCCTCCCTCCTTCTTCTTGAGCTGGAATTTAAGCCCGGGAACAGGGACCTAGGGTGTCCCTGTTCTTATGCCATGTACACCTCCTCCTCTCCCTAAGGATGGCAAGGGGAAGGGCCCGAATGGCCCATGTACCGGTCTACAACCAAACCATTCGTACATGCATTAATCAAGCAACTAAACCAACATGTAAGGACATACCAAATGAGGTAGCAAAACATGCTGGAACAGCAGACAAAAGGATGAGTGTGTGTGTGCTCTCATGCGTGCAAGTAGGATAAAACAAAAGGGAACTATCATGCCTTTTATTGGTGCCATGCTCATGTGTGTGCATTGGTGTATGTAAAGAGGGATAGGGTGCATGCAAAGTGACTTAAAACGGTAGCTATGAGGGGGATCATGGAAGGGGATATGGGGAGCATACTATCCAAAGCATAAAAAAACTCTACCCTAGGCAAGCATGCTTCATGGCACCAAATATACATAAGAAAAGAAAATATGGCACTAGATGGAAAACCTTTAAAGAAATGATGAGAGGGGGGATTTAAGGGTACATCGGACATGCGAAAAAGGGGAGAACATACTCTCCTCAATAATCTGAAAGTAACAAAAATTGAGGAAAAATGTGCTTAAACGACTCTTTATACGCCACGGGTCGGGCTCTCCTCCCACCTTTCTATCATAGGCATCTCCCCTTACCATAGGATTTCGTCCTCATGGAGAGGAGAAGAAGTGGAAGAGAGGAAAAAAGATAGGAAACAGCAAGTAAAGAAACAAAAAGGCATATGGAAAACCAACTACCTCAACATGCTCATAACCCCTTCATCTCCAACTATGTTAAACAATATATGGTAAGAATGCTTACCTTAGTGATATAAAGTCCTCCTTGAGTGTGGTTGAAGCTCCTTGAGAGTAGGGCAGCACCTTGAGCTCACCTTACTGCTCCACCAAGCTCTTTAGCTCTTTAAGTATATTCCTTGGTCTCCAAGTAGAGAGGAAGGGAAAAGAAGGGACTTGAGAGAGGGATTTTTTTGGTGGCTTGGGGATTCCAAGGGGGTAATGGGGTTGTAAGAGATGAAGAAAAGGAGAGGCTTTTGGGAGGGGACGAATGGGAGAGAAGTGGGAGAGATGGGAGAGAGGTTGGAGAGAATCGGAGGATGCCAAAAATGAGCTCCACCAACCCCATACGTATGGGGCTTGGTGCTTTTTTATAGTGGGGTGATATGGGTGTGATGTGTATGCATGCATGGGGGACACAATCATGGGAGAGAGAGAGAGAGAGAGATAGTGTTGCATGCATGGATGATTATGTATGCCCATGTGGGAGAGAGAGAGATGCATGCATGGATGAGGATGATGCATGCCCATGGGGGGAGAGAGAGAGAGAGAGAGAGAGAGAGAGAGAGAGAGAGAGAGAGAGAGAGAGAGAGAGAGAGAGAGAGAGAGAGAAAGATGTGGTGGGGAATGGGGGATGAGTTATGGAGGAGAGAGAGGGAGGGAAAGATGTGGTGGGGAATTAAGCATGTGGGGTGATTTTCTTGGAAATTGCAGATTGGTCCCTGAGCTATTTTCTCATCAACTTGATATTCACAGATTCGTCCCCAGATAATTACAGATATGCCATCAGATATTTTTGACTGTCCTGATTATTTACGGATTTGCCCCCAGACACCATTTTCTGCTGTTTTCTCTGCTATTTTTGCCACGTGGGCAGTTTTTTAGGGTTTCTTGTTTTGCTCATAACTTATTATCCGGGACTCCGATTCGAGCAAACTCAGTTGCATTGGAATCGTGTCAGGATGACCTATCCACTGAGACAAGTTTGGGGCAGCTGTTCTGGGGTTTAGCAGAAAGTCAATTTCTGCTCCCCTCAAGTTTGACCGGCTCATAGATCCTTCATCCGGACTTCGATCTGGGCAAACTCAGTTGCGTTAGAATCGTATTGGAGCTCTCTATCCAATGACACAAGGGTAGGCATCTGGATCGGGTTTTAGCAAAAAGTCAACTTTCGGCTCCCCTCAAGTTTGACCGCCCGCAGAACCTTCATCCGGACTCCGATTCCTGCAAACTCAGTTGCGTTGGAACCGTGTCGAGATTCTCTATCCAATGATATAAAGCGATGTGGCCAATTTTCACTTGATCAAAAAGTCAACTTTTGACCCTCAGGGTTTGACTTTTTGTCTAGGGTTTGCATTTCCGGCTCTTCTGGGAGTGGAAAAATGAGGTGCTTACAGCCACATCTCTCCCGCAGGAGGTCACATATCTCCCCTGTGGGATGCAATCCAATCAGGATTACATCTCCCCCAACAGGAGGTCTCATTTCACCCGCAGGTGGTTACATACATATCTCCCTTGTGGGATGCAATCACATCGTGACTACATCTCCCCCACAAGAGGTCTCTCCCGCAGGTGTTACACTTCTCACCCACAGGTGGTCACATATCTCATCCGCAGATGGTACAATCTCTTAATGGTATCATGGCATTTGATCCACAGTCCAAAATAAAACTCCTGAACATAAGTTCCATTGAAATCAGAATTAATGTAATTTCCATAAATTCAGTATTCATATTTAAAGCACAAACCAAAGTATTTCAAGTCTTTCTTAGAGTTTTCCATTAATCCCCTCATTGTAATCCAAATTCTCATATTGTTACCTAAGATAGTATCTATTTCAATTCTTCTGTATTTTTAATTTCCAACATATTCTACAGAGCTAAAATAGAGTTTCAAAGGTAATTTTAATCCATAAATACAATCTAGTATTATTCCTATTGTTGTAACCTTCAATTTAGTCCTTTTTATACTCTAACCTATCCTTAGATCTTCCAATTACTTGGTTATTTACAAAATATAATTTTATAAATTTCTATACCACAATTAGGTCCTTATAAAGTTGATAGAATGATTATCTTACTAGAAAAATTATTAGGTATTTAATCGTATGACAAAATCCCAAATTCTGAATTTTCTGAATAGAGCGCCTACCTCTGCAGGCTAGGCGGTCCTGGGCAATCCTAGGTGATCATGCAAATTTCAACAGTAAATTTCCAGATTTTCCAAGTTTGGATTTTTATGCTTTTGCTCTGAGTTTAATTGCTCTAAATTAATCTACTAACATTCTAAATTATATCTAAAGCCTTCTAGATTAATTTGTTTCAATTAATTTCCAACCTATTACTATCCACATGATCATACCTATGATTTTTCAATACTTTTCATATTTCTTCAAGTTTTGATTTTTGTGCTTAGCCTTTGGGTTTAATTAGTCTAAAATAATACCCTAACATTCTAAATCATTCCTACAACACTATAGATTAATTTGCATCAATTAAATATCATCCCATAAATATTTACATGATCAAAACAAGATTTCTTCCTTACTTTAGCAAATCCTTCAAGAACACAAAACTCTAAAATATAAACCATTTGATTCCATGTAAATCCAGTTCCAACTAATCCATTCAAACCATATTAAATCTCAGAAAACGAAATTATGCAGTTCCTCCAGTTTTCAAGGATTACTACTTGCCTCATACGCTAAAATCCATCTTCCATTGAAGTTTCTAATTCTGGACCCAACTTCTGCTCCCAAACGCACCAACCTAGAGTTCTCCAATTCAAATCTCCACCGTTCACATTGTAGATCCATCAGTTATGAACGAAACCTACAAATCTGAAGGCGATCCACCGTATGGATATTCCCCGATCACGATTTGATGGAGACTGGTGGGACATCTCTAGCAACCTTCTTCTTTCTTTCTCTCCCTTTTTTCTCTCATTATAAAACCCACGAAAATTCTCTCTTGTCTCACCTTACTCTCCTATTTATACTTGGCTTTAGAAGTCCTAAACCAACACTAATAGGCTCCTTTAATTGGGCTAACCTAACCAAGGTTTAATTAAAGTCTAACTCCTAATTAATTCCTACTTTTTCTCCACCTTCTATTTTTCTACTTAAACAATACTAATTAAGTTTCTTATTATCTAAACACTCCTTACATCCTAATTTCGTGCCTAACACTCTCTTAAATCCTAAATATCACCTAAAACCCAAATTGGTTACTTTTCCTCCTAATTAAGACTCGAAATCTCCTAATTACCCTTTTTTCTCTTTTATGCTCTAATTACTTTGTAAGCACCTCATTTTTGCACCTCCCAAAATGTAGAAAATGAAATTTTAATTGAAAAGTCAAACTTGAGAAAGTCAAAAAGTTGACTTTTTTTTATCTGGTGCAAATCAGTCACCATGCTTCCCACCATTGGAAAGAGGATTCCGATATGGTTCTAATGGAACAGAGTTTGCTCAAATCGAAGTCCAAATGAAGAAGTTATGGACTGGTCAAATCTGAGGAAAGCAAAAATTGACTTTCTACTAAACCCCAGATCAGCTACCCCATTTGATACCAACAGAAAGGGCATCTCGACACTATTCCAGCGCAACTGAGTTTGCTGGAATCGGAGTTCGGATGAAGGATCTACGAGCCGGTCAAACTTGAAGGGAGCAGAAAGTTGACTTTCTGCTAATCCCCAAGTCAACTGCTTAGCCCTATGCCAATGGATAGAGGACTCCGACACGGTTCTAACGCAATTGAGTTTGCCCAAATCGGAGTCCGGATGAAGAAGATGTAAGCAGTTAAAGTTCTAGGGCAGCGTGCTGGAAAACTGCACACGTGGCAAAAGTCTGCACACGTGGCAAGCAGCCGAGCAAAAAGGTCCCAGGGATTAAATCTGTGATTACCCAAATTAATGAAAAATATCTCAAGGGTAAAGCTGCAGATATCCAAGGGTATCAGGGACTAGATCCATAAGCATCAAAACTTGAGAAAATATCCCAGGGACCAATCTATAAATATCCAAAAGTATCAGGGACTAAATCTGTAAATATGAAAAGTATCAAGGACTAAATCTGTAAATATCCAAAAGTATCAGGGACTAAATCTGTAAAAATCCAAAGTTCCAGGGACCAATCCACAAATACCAAGATTTGCTCATGATTGATGTCCCCTATGGGCATGCATGGGCATCATCCATGCATGCATCCCTCTCTCTCTCTCTCTCTCTCTCCCCCCATGATCATACATCATCATTCATACATGCATCCCCTCTCTCTCATGGTGGATGGGCATGCATGGGCATCATCCATGCATGCCACCCCTCATGCAACTCTCTCTCTCTCTCTCTCCCATGACTATGCCCCCCATGCATGCATGCCCATCCTTTGTACCACATGAATAAAACCCCCCCCCCCCCAAGCCCCATACGTAGGGGGCTCTCTCACTTTGAGCACACTTTTTTTTTTCTCCCACCATTCTTCTTCTCCAAAGCTCCCATCTCTCTCCCAAAAACCCTTGAAGCATCTCTTTGAGTTCGTCCACTTCCTTTTCTCTTCTTCTTCTCCATTTTTCTTCATCCAAGCAAGAAGAGAGAAGCTTGCTGTTGGTGGAAGGAGGGAGCTGCTCCAGCAGCCATTTTTGCTTCGAAGAAGGTCGTACACCGCACCTTAAAAGGGTGTTAAAACACCAAGGTATTGGTCCTCACCACCATTTACTCCACATATGTAAAAATGAAGTCATTTTGAGCATATTGGAAAGCTTTATTTTGTCTTGCCATGAGGAGTTCTCTAGCATGTTGTTCCCCCATCTTTCCTTTATTTTCTTCATAAAAATGGCCTCCCATGGTAAGAGGAAGGATCCCATTGGGAAGCACTTGTCATGCTTCTTTTGTATTGTCTTACCATTATTCCAAGGGAGCATGTTCCCTTTCTTGTGTGAGTCTCATGTACCCCCATGTTAACCCCCCTCTTTCCCTTCTTTAAATAGGTTTGGGTGGATGGCTTGGTGTTTGTTTTTAGCATGAGATTAATGATAGGGCTTGTTGGCATGTTTAGGGTAGATCACATGTTTTTTTTAGGTTCATACTCTTTGATGCTTTCATATTAATCCCTTTAAGCTACTTGTAAGTAATATGCATGCTTACCTTTCAACACATGCTCCCACATGAAGCATGCTCACTCACACACACACTTTTGTCCCATGTATAAAAATCTGTCAAAATGCATGTAGTTTTCATGGTTTAAGAGCATGCATGCTAGGCTTTGTTGATGGATTTGTATTGTCCTTGTTTGATTATTGACATGTGGAGTATGAGGAACCAAGACAGGGACACTTAGGTCTCTGTCACAGTGCCGGAACACCCCAAGAGGCCTAAGAATCCAAGCCCATAGCAAAAATCCAAAAAAATAGCTTCTGTAGGTTGATCCGGCAACTCAGGCCGGATCAACAGACTCATGTTCGTAGCCGGCGAAAGGTGCCGGATACACTGAGCCTTGTGTGTAACCGGCATCTCAGGCCGGCTACACTGCCAGATTGCTTTTTTGCTATTTTTATGATATTGTGCCATTTTTTTTGGTTTGATTGATCAATTCGGATAAACCAGAAGGGTTTCCGGTACCCGGAAACCCAAGATGGAACTTGGACCTCCAGTCCAATTTGATACATAGTGGGCCTTCCAACGGGGCCCACCAAGCCTAACAAACTCACTTTGTCTTAAATAAGTAAACCCAATTAATTAAGTGGGCCAGACCATTTTGAGACCCACCAAAGCCCAAATTGAAGCATGCAGGCCTAGATTAAAATATGGTTTGGCAAAGGCAAAGGGCAGGGCCTATCGGGCCCACCAAGCCCATTAACCAACCAAGGTTAAGGTTTCAAAACCCTAACTCAAGAAGTCTTAGGCTTTCAAGCCCAAGCCCAGGTAAAGGGCCCCAAGCCCAAGGCCTGGCCCATTTTGGCATGGATAATCAAAGATAAACTAAATCATTTGGCAACCAATAGTGTGGCCCACTCAAGGGCCCACAAACCAACCTGGCCCGCTTTTGCATAAAAATCACTTTAAATTCAACTTAAACTTTAAAGTAAAATCAATTCACTTGAACCAAAGCCCAAAGGGCCTCTCAGGCTAGGCCGAGGCCCACCAAGGGACACGTGGGCTCAACCAAAGCCCACCAAGGAATCCGCGGGCCTTCCAACGGGGCCCGCCCAATCCGACTCACATCACTTTAATTAAAAAGATAAAATCAAGTAAAGGGACCCACACCACTTTGGCGGTCCCGCCAGACTTAACCAAAATTGAATGCTGGATTAGGAATCGGGTGAGTGAGATACCAACCGAGTTGACTCAAACCAGGGAAACGTATGGGACCCATCACTTGACGGGGTGGACTGGGGTGTCTATGGACTTCCCCAGACCGCAACCGAGAACCTACTTAGAATCTCAAGCCGCAGACCAAGCCTTAATAGAAGAACTTAGGCACCCAGGTGTCTGCCTGCACCCCATCAGGTAGTGGCGACTCCAAACAGTCCCGAGGCACGCATCGTTTTGCGTGCGCCTCGTCGTGCGACCGAAATGGAGTGCGCACATACTTCTTTTTAATTTCTAACTTATCTAAATAAATTATTTTCTTCTATTTCCTAATCGTAATTATCCCTTAATGATTTTTTTCATAAATTGCACTTTTCTGAAAATTACCAAAATACCCTTTTTCAGTTAGTTCCCTTAAAATTTCTTCTTTATTTACAACTTACTACTTATTTGAATTACTCATCATCTAAATCTTCACTTTTTATTTTAACTAGGACTTAAACTCATATTTTCTTTCATTTATTATTTAATTATTTATTATGTGAAAATTCGGGGTTTTACAAACATGTCCCACAAGATACGAATTAGTTGACAGGAAAAAGGCCATCCAAAGAGTTGTTGGAATATTTTAGGGCTTCCAACATGTCCCACAAAATACGAATTGGTTGGCACAAAAAAAGCCGTCCAAAGGAATTGTTGGAATATTTTAGGGCTTCCAACATGTCCTACAAGATATGAATTGGAATTGAGGCTTCCAAAGCCTCCCGAAATTACTCAGGCTTTCAAGAGCCTATGAAGTGTTCTAGAATCATGCAAGCTCCTAGGGGCTTATGAGGATAAAGATCTGAAATTTCAGGCTTTCAAAGGTCCTATGAGTTTATAAATTAAGGCTTTAGAATGTCTATGAGATTAAAAATCTGAAATTCAAAGGCTTTCAGAGGCCTATGGAAATTTTGGAGAGAATTTGAAATTCAAAGGCTTTCAGAGGCCCATAGAAATTTTGTCTTTTTTTACTTCTTTTTTTTTTTAGACTTTTGATTTTTTTTTGAAATTTCTTATTCAAGAACAGATTTTTAGATTGAATTGTTCTTATCAAACTTTGGGGATTTTAAAAATGATTTGAAATTCTTTTTCCTCATTTTTCCATTAGATTGCACTTCAAGAATGTGTTTTGTAACATTGATGTGATTTGAGTCTTTATTAAGGTGTATTTTGATTCACACATTTTCCTTTACCACTTCCACTCTTTGAGTTAAGTTACCTGTTCAACTTAGGTAAAAATTTTATAAAAATACTTAACCCTTTGATTTGAGTGAGTTTATAAGAATTTGGATGCTTTTTACTTTTATTAAAGTGTTTATATTCTGTTTGTATCACTTAAGAGGTTAAAGGAACCAAGTTTGTTGGCAAAAGTTGCTGAAATAGCAATTAATCTGTAAAACCGCATATTTAGTGCGGACTAGCCGTGACCGCATTTAAAATTCAGTTGGGCTATGTCAGTAAATAAAATGTGGTCAGGTTATGTCCGCAAATGAAATGCAGATAGGCCATGTCTGCAAATGAAATGCAGACAGGCCATGTCCGCAAATGAAAAGCAGTTTACGAACGAAATTTCACTATTCTTGTTTTTCAAGTGATTTTAATGATTTTGATTGCACATCCAAACATATGGTTCACCATTGACAGGCTTCTAGACTATCCCAAAGTGGACTTTGATGCTATATTTACAAAACAACATGAGGGCACATGTTCACTCCAAAATCGAACACCATATTTATGGATTTTGGACTTTTGGTTGCCTCCAACATGGATTTTGGGTAGGATGACTTCTGAGTAGAGTTTAAAAAAAACTCTTCCTATAAGCTACATCAAACTTGGGATACAAACCTCATTGGGAAAAATTCCATCCCAAACACATGGACACTATGGCACTTACTTTACATGATATGAAGATAATTCTAAAAACAATGATATCATCTTGTTACCTTGTGTTTACCTTCAATATGGCATTCATATCATACCTTGGCCTTGTGAACCATGCAACTGGCCTTCTCTCAATTACAAACCCATTTCCCCATCGTAATTTTTTACTTTAGCTGAAAAACGTGTATCTCCACCTTCAAGTGTATGGGCTTTGGGTTTTGGTTTACTGGCAACTTAGATCTCAAACCTAGTGATAACCAAAATCAAAGATCCACAATGTCATCACATCATTAGCTCAAAGTTCTAAGGTGAATGTTTTCACTTTCGCTTTCCGAAGTAACGACCTCGGTGCGCTAAGCTACACACATTCGGGTTCAACTTCCTATAGGTAATGGGTAGGTTATGCAAAAGATTTAAAGTGTTCAAGTGCATTTGAAATAAAGGTGTATTCACAATGTCCCAAACCCTTGCCACTCTTTTTTGTAGCCAAGCACATTTTTATTCACAAACCAAGGTGTATATGAAATCATATTGGACATAAATAAACACGAGCAAACAAATTAATAAAACAACCTAAGCATGCTCATGTTAACCATACATCCATACAAAACACCAAACAAGCTGTAAGCACCTCATTTTTGCACCCCTCTAAAAAGCCTGAAAGCAAAACCCTAAAAGACAGGTATAAACCCTTAAGAGCAAAAGATAACCTTCTGCCTGAGCCCAAATTGATTGTTATACCATATCCCAATGAGTAGAGCATCCCGATACGGTTCCGACGCAATTAAGTTTGCAGAAATTGGAGCCCGGATGAAAAAGATATGAGCAAAACAGTCCCAAGGGCAAATCGGTCAAAACTTAAAACGTCTTAATTAAGTTAATCAAGACAAATAAAAAATAATAAAATTGGAAGAGCTTGATTCGACCGAGTGGGCGGCTGAGTGACCTCAGTCGTCAACTCAACCAAAAAATGGGGAGAAAAGTGACCGCATATGGTGTGCGGTTGATTTTTTTCGGCCACCGCTCGCGCAAGCCAATCAGGGCAAGCGGTGCACGAAAAGTAACCATACTTACAGTACGGCTGCATGGCACATCAGACTGCACTTGACCAATTTGTCCCCCTATTAAATGCTGAAAAAACGGGGCCAAAACCGCACATACCTTACGGTTTCGATCAAACCGCACGGTATGTGCGGTTACTGTTCATTTTTGGCCAAACTGCACTGAGTATGTGGTTTTGTCCCAGTGTTCTATAAAAGGCAATTTCGTACATGGGACAAAGGATGGCTGGTCTTGGATATTCCTTCTCCATCTCCCCTGCACCCTGAAGCTTCGAACCCCCCTCTCCCATCTCCTTTGCCTCCCACTCCTCCCAAAATCCATTCTCAAGACCTCCCAAGCTCTCCACTTCTCTTCTCCACCCCTACCAAACTTGAAACAGCTAGCTTTGCTACTGTTGGTGCAAGAAAAAGGGAGCTCCAGCACCTGTGTTATTTCAAGGAAGTGTTTACACTCCACCGAAAGGTTATAATACCACCAGGTATCATTCCTTGTCACCTTTCAGTCCATATATATGAAATTGGAGTTGTTTCATAAAGCTAAAGAGTACTTTGCCTATAGCTACTTAGATCTGCCATCTATTATAACCTTTGCATGTTCTCTTACCATTTATATTATCTGGAGGATCCCAAAAGGTAAAAGGGAAGTACTCGTTTAGTTCTAGCGAGAGGAAGAGAGACTTGTCTACACATTTTGAATCATTTGAGCTACTGTTTTGGGTATTTCCCTTTTGATTGCTTGTGGGGGAGTATGTTCCCCTTGGATGATGGTCCTGGATACCTCTACGTAACCCCCATTTCTCTCCCCTTTTTACTAATTTGATTCTTTTGCTTAATGAGGTGCTGTTTGTGGGTGTTTATCTATTGTTTAGCTATTGTGAAGAATGCATGTAAGTTGCCTTTTGCTTGCTACTGCTTGGATTGACTAATATGCCCCCTGTAGGTCACTTAGCTTATTGCTTTTTTTTTCTGTTATTATCATGCTCTCCACCAAAGGCTATAAAACCACCAACCACGGCCATGCCCTTCCTTTACCCTACAACACCCTCTGCCATGACGATTGTGGGTTGTTATTGGAGACAGCAGCAAACCCTTGTTACTTGCAGCAACCCCCCTTGGCCATGCTCACATAGCTTCCCCCATGCATCACTTGTTGTTTTGTGATCAACAAGCATGTTCCCCTCACCCCAGTCGACCCCTGTTAGGCCACCCCAGACCTGCTATTCAAAGTCATTTGCATGACCCCTTCCCCCCTGTTAACCTACTGTTTTTAGCTGGGAATTCATGCTCCCTCCCCCCTTGTAACTTGTTGTTTCTGTGTATATAAGCATGTTCCTTTACCCCTATGCAATTGCCATCCCAGCATGTTTAAAACCCCCAGGACAGCGGCTGTTTCCAGCATTCACAGTAGGTCTTTTTTATGATGTAATCTACCTAGCATGTTTAGCCTTCAAACCTATTGGATGCATGTGTAAACCCCCAAGACCAATCCACTAGCACTAGGCATGAGGGAGGGTGTTCCCCACTGTTTTCTTAATTGTTCCTAGCCCCTTTGGTGTGATTCTTCCCCTTCAAATAGCTGCTATCTTTGTCCATCTGCAGCATGTCTTTCTTTGTGTGTTTGCATGATAGGTTTTCTCGCTTGCACAACTTGAATGGATGCACACCTCCCCCACCTTAGGTAGCATTTTAGGCCGTATTTTCACTTGTGCAAGTATCTCTTCATGGCATAATTTTAGGCTTAAGCCTTGCTGCCCCCGTATGTATTGTACCTCTAATCATGAATTGCATAGGTTAGAATTAAGGCATGAGTTGAGTTCTTGATTAGGAGACTTGTGAAACTTGCTTACTTGCTTTGTGATGTGTTGAGAAACCAAAACAGGGACTCCATGGTCCGTGTCAAGCATTATGTATAACCCAAAAATGTGGAAAGGCAGTCCCAAGGCTCCCCCTTTTTTCTTTGATTAAGAAACTCCAAAAAATAGACCAAAAGGAGGTTTAATCCTCCCCTGAACCACTGTGGGCCCATGCAGGGACCCACATCAGACCAACATCACCTGAACAAAGAAAGATAAAATCAAGTAAAATAAAAATGACCTACAACTTTGAAGGTCCCATTCAGACTTAATAAGTGAGTATGCTGGCATAGGACATAAGGGTGAGTTGAACCAAAATTGACTCGAACCAAGGAAACACATGTGACCCGTTAACCGACGGGGTAGACCGGGGTGTCTATGGACTTCTCCGGACCGTAATCGAGACCTTAACTAGAATCTCAAGCCGCAGACCAAAGTAAACATCCTTAAGGCACCCAGGTGTCTGCCCGCAGCCCATCAAGCAGTGGCAACTCCTTATACCCCCATTCCCTCGCACCCTTTCATCACATGCGCCCTCGTGTCGCACATTTCTCCCGACGTGCGTACACAAGCATATGGACATTAAATCATGTTATACAAAGAAACAATCAATCATGCTTGAAACATTCACATCATTCATTCAACCTTCAAATCTCATACTCATTGTATTCTTGATCAAAACATGGTTAAATTAAAGCATATTATCCTGAAAATACAGCAAGTAAGCATGCTTTTGGAAAAATAAACCTTCCCCTACACATGTTTCTAGAAACAAATCCTAAAAATAAAATTGAAACATGTTTCTACCCCCATGAGCTTTTAACCAATAAATCAGATTGTAAAGCACATCAAACATGCCCAATAAAGACAAACAAACCAGCAAGCATTCCAAATAAAACCAAAACATGAACAAATACACAACTCCAGGCTTAAATCCACAAAGTCCCCAGCGGAGTTGCCAGTTGTGAAACATAGGGAAAAAATCAATTCAATGACTTTCCTTAAATCGTCACACAGGCTCAATAAAAAATATGGACTCGCCACCATTCAAGTTTAGGGTGTGAATGGACACCAAAATAATCAAATAAAAATAAATAATAAAAAAACAAATTTTGAGTAAAAAATAACTCTAATAATAAAAAAATAAACCAGAGATGGATAAGGAGATTACATTATGAATAGAGGAAGGTGATAGGCACCCCTATTCATCCACACAAGGTGGTTGCCAAGTATTGTTCATGTTTTAAAAAAAGGCTTGCTAATAAAAATCAAATCAAAAGTAAAAGAAAAAGGAATAAAAAATATATGGTTTTTTTCATATGAATGATCAAATTAATTTTGGATCCTTCCTATGAATACACCATTTTTTGGGCTTCATGATTTGAGAAAGATCAAGATAAAGAAACAAACTTAAAGTAAAAAACTTCAAAAATTAGCTATAAGTCAAATCCTTGTAATCTAAGAATTAAATAAAAAATTATTTTTACAAAAAATTGCAGGATTGAACTGGAACAATCTAGGGTACAGATCTAGCCCAGATATCTCATTAATTAAGAAATATAAACCAAATACACCCACGTTACTGGAAAAACATCAAAAGGGGAGAGTTTAGACCATAGGGTCTTCTCTCAAAACTGAAAATAAACCAAAAATCACTTTGAAATATTGAAGAATGAATCAAAACCATCTAGGGTACATATCTGGTCCAGGTTTCTCATTAATTAAGAGATTTGAACCAAATTCACCCATATTGATGAAAAAATCAAAAAAGTGAGAGTTTAGACCATAGGGTCCTCGCTTAAAAATAAAAGATAATTCAAAAATCACCTCATGAAACCCTGGAGGTTACTTTAAGGCTTCTGATTCTAGATTTACCATATTAACAATGGCAGATCCAAGATCTTAACCTAAATGACTAAAAACATCAAAAAACATTAAAAGGGAGAAAGCACTGTGAAAAATCAAAATATAGGAGGAAAATGAGATCTTATGCTATGAACAGCATAGATCTATAATATTTCTCCATATTTCATCAATAAATCATCACAAAACCTAAACAAAAGATTATAACTACACATTTCTAAGATTACAGTATATGGGGGTCTGCCCTACGGATCCATTCCTGTCCTCCTTTCCCCTAAAATTCTCTTCAAGTTTTACAGCTAGAGAAGATACTTGAGGTACTTAGATTTAAGTTTGGGTTTACAATCACACACAGGCCTTATTCTACAAAAAGGGAGAAGATTAGAACTATCCTAGAAATTAAAACTAGAAAATAAAAGGGTAGAGAAGCTTACCTGGACTTGAGAAAGCAAAGAGGCAGGGGTTCTCTTCTTCACTTGGAGCTCTCCCAATCTTCAATTTCTCAGCAATTCTTAGCCACAATTTCTAGCCTTTAATTCTTAGCTCTTTGCTTGAGGAGAGACCTCTTATTTATAAGCAAGAACAAGGGCAAGGGTGGTCCTAAGAGGTTCTACAATGTTCCAATTCAGTTTTAGAAACATGAGTTGGAGTAAATATGAGAACCAATGAGGGTAAAACGGGACGAATGAAACCCTAGAGAGATATAGAAATAGTAACAAGGCTTAAAAAATTAATTTTTACGAAAATGCCCAAAAACACATGTGTCCGCATTTGGTTTGCGGACACGCCTTGTCCGTATTTTCAATGCGGTCACTTAATGTCCGCAAATCAAATGCAGTCAAGGCTCGTCCGCATACCAAATGCCGACAGAATAGGTTTGACTAATTTTTCTCCTGTTTCCAATCCAATTAAATATTTTTCTTTATTTTCTCATCTTGTAGTGCAATTTGGGGTGTCTACAGGGACCTACACTGTACATGTGGTCCCGCTAAGACTTAATCAAATGAGCATGTTGTCATAGGATGGGTGAGATAAAAGTGAGTTGACTAAATTCAAGATAAACCAGGAATAACCCATGGGACCCGTCTCTTGACAGGGCGGACCGGAGTGTCTATGGACTTCCCTGAACCATAACCGGGCACCTTTTCAGAATCTCGATGTGCAAACCACATAGTAGACGACGACCTTTTAGGCATCCAGGTAGCCTGCACCCCATCAGGCAGTGGCGACTCCCCAAACCCCTTTTATCCAAATCCGGCATCCCGATCCTGGAAGCATACAATCCTTCACACTTTCGCCAGAGAGCGCGCCGTGTATTTCCTGAAGAGAGGTGATCACATCATCGTCCCCACATGCGCCACGAATCTACACACGTATAGCCTGACGACTCCACTGTGGATAGCCCAACCCAGTCGGGCCCTGGTTAACCAAAATTTATAGGCATAAGGAAGGCTCTACCTTTTTAGTAGTGTAGATGTGCGCGCGTGGGAAACGCGGCACGGGGTAATTCGGAGTCGCCACCGCCTGATGGGGTGCAGGCGGACACCTGAGTGCCTAATCTTTGCCTATTAGGGCTTTTTGGTCTGCGGCTTGAGATTCTAAGTCTGTTCTCGGTTGTGGTTCGGGGAAGTCCGTAGACACCCCGGTCCACCCCGTCAGATGACGGGTCCCGTGGGTTCCCTGGTTTGAGTTAGCTTCCATTGGTCTCACCCGATTCCTAATCTGATATGCAGTTTGGTTAAGTCGGGCGGGACCACCTGAGTGGTGTGGGTCCCTTTAATTGCTTTTATCTTTGTTTAATTAGGTGATCTAGGCTTGGTTGGGTGGGCCCTGTTGGAAGGCCCACGGTATCCTTGGTGGGCTTAGTGAAGCCCGTGTACCCTTGTGGACCTCAGTCTAGCCTGGGAGGTCCTTTGGGCTTTGGTTGGTGCATTGATTTTACTTTAAGTTAAGCTTTGAAGATTAAGTGTTTTTCATGCGCAAGTGGGCCGGACTGGTTTGTGGGCCCCTAATGTGGGCCCACATGGTGGCCAAGTATTTTTATTAGATTTATCTTTTTAATCTGCCAAAGTGAGCTGGACACTGGGCTTGGGGCCCGTAGTCCAAATCTGGGCTTGTAAGCCCAAGTTACCAGAAATTAGGGTTTGCACCCTTCCTTGGTTCGGTTGGTGGGCTTTGGCGGGCCCGGTAGGCCCTTGCCCTTGGTCTCGGCCAAACCACGCAATTCATGCATCAATTTTACATAACAAGGCTCGGGTGGGCCGCATTGGGTTTGGCCCGCCCGGTTCAAATTGTTCATTTTACTTAAATTATTTAATGGCATGCTTTGGTGTTTATTGGGCTGGGTGGGCCCCGTTGGAAGGCCCACTGGAAGTTAAGTTGGACCGAGGGTCCAAGTCCCACATGGGGTTTCGGGGTGACCCGGAAACCCTATTGGTTTATTCGGTTCGGAAATGGCATTCACATCTAGCAATAATTACAAAAAAAACCACAAGATGGACACTCTGTCAGAAAAGAAACCGGCTCATTGTGCTGGGTCCAAGGGGAGTTGGATGTGCAGCGAACCAAGGGGTGGGAGCCCCCCGCGGTATGGTAAGGGGTATTTTTGGAATTTTCAAAAAAAATAACAATTCGGCCTGTTTTGGACCTGGCGCTCACCTCAGGAGGTGAGCGCCAGGTGGGCGCCAGAATCCGGGCGAAAATTTGACCTAGCGCTCACCCGATACCAGGTGAGCGCGAGCTGGGCGGGAGGTGAGCGCGAGATGGGCGCGACAAGAGCGCCAGAATTTCGCTTGGTTTTAGGTGGGCGCGAGCTGAGCGCCAGGTGGGCGCCAGCTCGGCGGGAAGTGAGGTGAAAGGGGCGCCCACCTCCTAGGTGAGCGCCAGGTGGGCGGCAGCTCACTACTCTCTGTTTTTTTGAAATCTCCAACTCTGGCCGATTTTTTTTGGTCTGTAACTGCTCCACTGGCCTCCCAACATGCCCAGAACACCTCCCAACTAATTTTGGATTTAATCTAAACACATTTTATTTCGAGTTTTGAAAACCCAGAAAACTCACAATGCAAACATGCATTCAAAATACTTCACGAATAACTTGCCCAGGACACCTCCCCGGGCTTCGACCACTCCCCAGAAGTCACTTAGACTTGCATTGAAACTAGTCTAAGCATGATTCATGCTTCATCCCACAACCCAAAATCTCTCAAAAGGAAAAAAACAAACCTGATAAAAAAAACAACAGGTACAGACTCATAAATAGCTTAAAAAGAGGGGGGGGGGGGTGATGGGAGCATGCTCAAGGGTGCACAAGTAGAAAACAGCATGTTTGCAAGTCCAGCCACGTAAAAACAACAAAAAAACCACATGCAGACATTATATGCACTTTCCTCCACCCGACTGGACCTCGAACATGCACCCTAATACCCGAAGAAGGGAAGGAGGAGGGGGGGTTTACAGGGGTACATTAGATGGCGGGCACTTGGGGAACATGCTCCCTTCTCGACGTGAATAGCACATGCATCTTCCTCGTCCTTGCTGGGTGGTATTTATCGGATGGAAGTGAACAGAAAAAATACACAGCAAGCTTTCATGGCAGTGGATTCATACCACTGAATAAGACCGGCTTACTAAAGAAAACATGCATACTCATATATGTATAACCCAATGTAACAGGGATGTTTACCTGGTGGTTCTTGAGTTCTGGAGCTGAGTGGGGGAGCCTCCTCGAAGTCGGACAGCGGCCGGAGCCTCCTCTTTACCGCACCAACAGTAGCAAGCTTCCACTTGCTTGGGTGGAAATGGAGCAGAACCAAAGGGGGTGATGCACTTGGGGTTTTTTGGGAAGCAAGCAGGGGTGAAGAGAGAGGGGAGCTTCGGGTGAGGGAAGAAGAGGACAACCGAAACCCTTCGCACCCTCAAAAATCCAGAAAAAATCTCCGAACACTTAGTTTTTTTTTTCCGAATTTTTCCAACCCCCTGCGCGAGAAGTCGCGCGGGTTATATAGACCAAGAAAAAAAAAGGTGCCGCCCACCTTGGCGCCCAGCTCAAGGTGGGCGGAAACCCGCTCGCCACGTCCGCGCGAGCGGCATAATGATGAAAATCATTTAATGCCGCCGCTCGCCGGACGTAAAAATCTTTAAAATTCAGATTTAGTCCCCGACAATTTTTGGTAAAATCCGATATTCTCGGATTTTTACAGATTTAGTCCCTGGGATATTTCGAATGTTCGGATACTTACGGATTTAATCCCTGAGATATTTTCCTGCGCAACTCGCCACGTGTGCAGGTTGCCGGTTTTGCTGCCCGGGAATTTCGTCAGCTCATATTTCCTTCATCCGGACTCCGATCTGGGCAAACTTAGTTTCATTAGAATCGTATCGGAGCCCTTCATCCCATGACCTAGGGGTAGGCCTCTGGATCGGATTTTAGCAGAAAGTCAACTTTTGGCTCTGCTCAAGTTTGATCGCCCGCAGAACCTTCATCCGGACCCCGATTCCTGCAAACTCGGTTGCGTTGGAACCGTGTCAAGATTCTCTATCCAATGACCTAGGGGTAGGTCTCTGGATCGGATTTTAGCAGAAAGTCAACTTTTGGCTCTGCTCAAGTTTGACCGTCCGCAGAACCTTCATCCGGACCCCGATTCCTGCAAACTCGGTTGCGTTGGAACCGTGTTGAGATTCTCTATCCAATGACCTAGGGGTAGGTCTCTGGATCGGATTTTAGCAGAAAGTCAACTTTTGGCTCTGCTCAAGTTTGACCGCCCGCAGAACCTTCATCCGGACCCCGATTCCTGCAAACTCAGTTGCGTTGGAACCGTGTCGAGATTCTCTATCCAATGACCTAGGGGTAGGCCTCTGGATCGGATTTTAGCAGAAAGTCAACTTTTGGCTCTGCTCAAGTTTGACCGCCCGCAGAACCTTCATCCGGACCCCGATTTCTGCAAACCCAGTTGCGTTGGACTCGTGTCGGGATTCTCTGTCCAATGGTATAAAGCAAGGTACTTGGCACGGAATTCAAGGAAAAGTCAACTCTTGGCTTTTCCTTAAGTTTGACCGCCCGCAGAACCTTCATCCGGACCCCGATTCCTGCAAACTCAGTTGCGTTGGAATCGTGTCGAGATTCTCTATCCAATGAGATAAAGCAAGGTGGCCAATTTCATTTGATCAAAAAAGTCAACTTTTCACCCCTTAGGGTTTGACTTTCTGTCCAGGGTTTGCATTTTTGTTTTTCGGGGAGCGCAAAAATGAGGTGCTTACAGTAGAAAATATGTAAACATGCATGTCTAGGAAATTTCCGTCACAAAGGACTTTAATTGCCTAAGGAGACTAGGACTTAAGCAAGACCATTCGTGACCTCTCCAGCCTCCTGGGATCTTTCCTGGTGCATTTGTTTGCACACTCACTTCCCCACCTTACTATATAAGGCCGAGTCAACTAATGTGCACTCACACACACTGTGGTTTGTTTACATGCTTTGATATGAACTGTGTGGGGTGACATGCGTGAGGGAGCCCGCATGTGTGATCCGAATCGAATGAGATCTATGAAATGCTTCTAATCTGTAAAATCCCGGATTTTAATAGCATTTAAAATTAGATGTTTTGTTGGATTAATTTAACTAGTTGATGGAAAAATCTCAGAAATGGGGAAAAGGGGTCAAACCCGAAATTTCGGGTGATTTGGTCGGATAATTTGTTTCCATAAGTAAGGAGCATGGCTAAAAACTCCTATTGGTAGGTTTTATAGTGGTTTGGTGACAAGGCGAGTGTGGAATTTAGTGATTTTAGTGGCGCTCATACAAGGAGTTTTCTGAAGTGTCAAGCACCGGATCAAGTTTTAAACAAAGATTGGCGGCTATAAAAGGGAACCAAAATTCAGTTCGGTAGTTCTTTTAATTGCTCGATTGAAGGTCGATCAGCGAATTCAGGAGTAGGGGAGCTAGGGTTTGAGAAGGTTGATCTGGAAATTCTGTAGTGGTCATAGGGGATTTAATCTGATTTGGTCATCCTTGTTCGAGAGGGACTGAAAAACATCTGCGGCAGAAATTGCGATTCATTCAAGAGGTGTCTACTTCTGCAAATTCGGATTAGTTCGAGTAAGTGAGTGTCAATATTTGATATTATAGTTTAAAATCTATTGTCATTTCGACCAGATCTCGGATCTATAGAGATCTGATCCGGTTATGAAAATTTCTGCAGAAGAATTGTAGTCGTGTATTTCTGAAGGGAGATTTTAGAGTTTTCTTGGGAATCTGAAATTCAGTAACTAGAATCTTGTGTTTGAAGGTGAGTAGCACCAATCGATTTGATTAGAATAGTGAAAATGAATTTTGTTTTTAGCATTATTTGATATTACTATCGCATCTCTGGTTACAAATTTCTGGTTCTTAAATTTAAGCAGTAAACGAATTTCTGATTAAATAAAATCTGAAGCATGAATGTGGTTTTGATTACGTGAGTTTATTTGGAGTTTATGGTGATGGAATCACGGAGAAAGCTTGCTCGGTTTTTTTTTTATGTAGTCATTGTTATGTTGTTTACTGAATTTGTCCTAAGAAAATGTATTGGACGGCTAAGGTAAGTGACTTTGTTTTAGTAATTCAAATCAGTTTCAAATAATATTGAATAGTCTAATTAGAGATTCAGAATTAATATAGAAGAAGTTTGAATGTAAACCTTAGTTCAGATATATTGAAGTTGTTCAGTCGCACCATATTTCTGATAAATGTGGTTGTGCTAGTTTGTAATTGTTTTGTTTATGTATTATTAAACTTCATAAAGAAGTGTTTATTAATGGTTGTCAATTGGGGATATTAAAAAAAGCCTTAGATAGTAGGTTACCTTGGAAATAGGGATCAGATTTGAAGTGCAGATTCATGAAAGAAAACAAAAATGGGGCGTACAATTCTATTCCAGTTTTATAGATGTTTCAATTACAACTAATCTATGGTTTCTTTGCAGCACCTATCTAATCGATATTTAAGGCACTTTAATGATTGTGAATCACTGAAAATGGGTTAAACTGGAGGTTTAGATTCTAGGAGTTGAAAATTTGTTTAGGTATAGATGAGGTGATATTGAAAGAAAGGCATTTGAGAGATTAATGAGGAAGCATAAATCTAGAGTTGATAAATTCAGTAGATGAAATGGAGTTGGAGGAATGGTGTTTTGTGAAAAAGTGTTGATTCATTTCTTGAATTGAATGTATTGGAAATGAAACTAGAAGAATAATTGGATTAGGCCTATTTTATTTTAGATTGAAATTTATATTTGATGTTGTAGAAGATTCACCTATAAATGGTTGATATCAAGGTTAAACCGTTGGCATTAATGCTAGTTAGATAGCACCAACTTTCCATAGTTAGCCCAGAAATGTATTCACGCTCAGATTTCTGCAAGGCATAAACGAACAGTAAGTTTGTCTAAGATGTTAGTATAATGGGTTTAATCAGTAAATATTAATAGAATAGATCGATAAATGGGCGATCAATGGTTGTGAAGAATAGGACTAAATGTTGAGTGTAACTTACCTCCAGCAAATGGCACTCAGTTTTTATAAATTTTTATTACTTAGATGTCATAGTTGTTTTCATATGGCAATTAGGGAATCCTCTTGGAGAACTTGTATAGTTATGCTTGGAGTATTTTGGGTTAAGTAGAGAAGCTGGTGACTGAAGTATACTAAAGTATTAGATATTGATAACAGAAAAATTGTAGTAGTAATAGATGGGGTGTTTTAATGAAATCTGAAAACTTATAATCAGTTCTTATAATTAATTTGTAAAACTTAGTTGTGAAATATACTTAAAGGATATATTAGAGAGGATAAAAGGGGACTGGAGTGCAATATTGGGTTCTGAAATGAGAATATTTAAGAGCAGTTTTAAATGAAAAGAGAGTGTAGTGAGTTGAAGATACTAAAGGGAAAACATAATTGAAGATTTAGTTACTGAAAACAGAATTTCGTAAGGAAGGAATTAGTGAGGTTAGGGAAGTAATATGGTGCAGGTCGGAATTATATAAATTTTAGTTAATGTCTGGAAAGATAGTGGTGGGTTATGTTATATGGTATTAAGGTTGTAAATGAAATCAATGTGGGAATTTTAGAGAAACTAAAAGTTATAAAGAAGGAATTGGGGATTTAAGTTAAATAAGAGTGATATGAGTATAAATTCTTTTTGTAAGTTACTGTTAAGGATTTAAGCAAGTAATACAAGGCAGGACTTAAGTAACATAGCTAGATTTTGGTTTCAACACTCGGCTTTCCGGTTTAACCGAAATTGAGAAATTTCACAAAACTTTGACTATAAAAAGGGAATTTTATGCAATACTTTGAAAACGGACTTGAAATCAAATTATTTTGGATAAATGTGATTTTCTGGTTTTCTGCATGTACTTGAACGATGTTTGGGATTTCTTTGATGGTTTGATGGTCATCTTATCTCCGGTATCTCAGAGATGCCCCGTGTATCTCGGGATGTGGTTACCTCCGTGTATCTCGGGGATGCCCCGTGTAGCTCGGGATGATATGATTGAAATTGAGACGGGTTGTGCTTACTGGATTTCTCTGTTGGTTTTGGTTTTAGAGTCTAGTGGGCATAGCTCGATGTGGATCCATGTTAGGAGCTAGATAGTGGGAAGGATTGTCCTTTGCTAGTCGTAACACTTTGTTCACGTACGCGTTCCATCGTGTATTTCGATGAGGCCTTTACTGTATCTGGTTGGCTGCGGCTATGTTTGGGATAGTACATGCCAACCCATTACTATATCTGAATGGGTTCTCCCGCAATAAGTCGATGACCGTGTAGCTCGGCTTCGCTCATAAGCCGGGAGGTGGCATAGTGAGCATGGTCTTACACTAGTTAAAGGTAGTCTTATTTCATGAGTCCTGCGGAGACTTATCAACTGTTGATTTGATGTTACATATATGGTTGTTGAACTGGATTATTGGATTACTGTTGAATTACTCGGATTATTTGGAACTGAGGTGTTATCGCTTCTGTTGCATGATTTATAGCTGTATCATATTTTAGAACTGTCAAATTGTATTTGAGCATACATGTGCTGCTTACTGGGATATTCGTATCTCATTCCTTTTTGTTTTGTTTTTTTTTTCAGATTCTAGTAAGGACGGCACCAACGAGTATAGGCTTGGTTAATGTGAGTTAGCTCGGATATGGTATTTTATATTGGGGCTTGGGTTATAGTGCACTCTGATTATCCAGTTATTGACTTATTTATGTTTTCCTTCACTCTGATTTGCTATCCTGGGTTATATATTAACCTTCGGAGATAAGTTACGATTTTACCTACGTAACTTGGATCCGGGGCGTTACATAATCCTACAACCCTTGATCTCTCTAGCATTCACCCTTCTTTTACCTATAAACAAATTTCGGGATGGTATTAGCCTCACGAGCCTCTGGCTTACCAGGGAAGCGAGATAAAACATCCCCCAAGTTCCTGGATTCCTATAGCACTATTGGTTTCTTGTTGTGGTACGCGAGGGTCTTGGACTTGGCTCAGACCCTTGTAGGCGTATGTCTCAGGCTGGGTACCCTTTGTCCTACACTACGTCTCTTATACACACACTTTTGTGATGAATGATGAATGAAGAAGAGTAAAATCAATCTAAAAATCAAGAATCCATCAGGGGCAGCAACCCCCGACTCCTTTGAATTATTTGAGTGAACCCCAGACTCAGGACTACCTTAACCCTGAATTAGGAAGCCTACCTAACTTTGATCAGGGGAACCTCCCCAGATCCATGCATTGAGTCCTGAGACCCGCAGGCCTTGACCCATTGAGTTCACAAGAAGCACACTAAGTCCAGATTAGTTTTCAAGCATACGAAAGCTGGCCAAATCAGAAAAGTAGATGAAAGCAGGCCGGATCAGAACAATGGCAATGGAACCCTAGATTTAGGCCTTTTCAGCCTATACCTTGTGAAATCAATTGTATCCTTTCCTAAGGTTCCCAACAACCCTAAGATTGAACACTTTTTCAGCTTTTTAAGCATCAAGTGATTTTGCCCTCATTGGCAAGTTGTAAGCATTTCTTCAATCAAACAACAGACTCTTCAAAACAATGAAAGAAAAGACTGATTTTGATTTTGATGTGCTTCCTTACAGAACTACATCTAGGAGTCGTGCCTTTGCTGGCACCAACCCTTTTTAGGGTTGCACACTGTAGACACCCCAAAATTGCACGATTTTTGATAAATCTTGAAGGAGAGAAATATTTTATTAGAATTTTCAATTCTTAGCATTGCGTTTTTTAAGACCCCGAATTTTCCTAAATATAAAAGTAAAATAATAATTAATATTATTGAGGGTTTTAATTGATAGAAATATTTTATTAATGTAAGTGATATCGTAATTAGTGGAGATCCCGAGTTAGGCGCAGTTCCGACCGTATGATCGAGAGATATCAAGGTATGATTTATATTTTATTTCTGAGGAGATATGATCGGGTGTGTGTGTGGAGTCTAATGCATGTGAGATGCGTGGAATTGAGAATATATAAATAAGTTAGAATACCTAATGGCATACAAATACCTAAACCGTATTTTGCTTGTATTCGTTCAGCCCCAAGAGAGAAAGAGAGAGAGAGAGAGACCGTGAGCGACCAAACGACCGAAGAAGAAGAAGAGAGGAAGAAAGAGAAAGGGAGGCTGTTGGTCTTGTGCTCTTCATCGTCTAGAAGTGTTTTGCGTCTGTGAACACTGTTGGTTAGAGGAAGAAGAGAAGGAACAGTCGAATAGAGGTAGGCAGCACTGTTTTATCGAGCGTTTTGTATTCTCGTACATGTTTAATCTCTATTGTATGTTTTTGTGTTGTATATACATGTATTTAGCTTGATATCAATCTTATAAATATGTTAGAATCATCATGGACATGAAAAATCGGATTTTGAAACACTGTATGTAAAACCCTGGATTATCCTAAAATAAAGTAAATTAAATAAGCCTAAATATTGAGAAGTTAAGATTTAATTTAAGTATTGGAGGAATAATATTATGATCCAAAGAGATATTAGTAACTAAATAAATAAACAATAATTTTGAGTGATTAGGAATTTAAATAGTGGCTTCATTTAAATAGGAAAGAGCAGGGTTGATTTAGATAAATTGGGAGAGTGATTTAAATATAAAGGATTGGATAAGTTAGGTATTAATCCAAGTGCATTATATGGTTAAGATTGATGTGGGGAATAAAGAGGAGGATTTTTGGAAAAATATTCAAAGGTTAAGTATGGAATTACAAGGAAAGGGTATTTTAGTCATTTTCCAATCAGCCATATTAATATATTGAGTAATTAAATAATTATTAGACTTGAAATATTTAACTAGACTTAATTTGGGTTAGGTTTGAATTTAAATAGCAAATTATGGCTTAAAAGTAGGAAAAAGGGTATATTGGTGATTATGGTTGATAAGAAGCCTTAAATTTGAGGATAAGAGGAGCTTTGGGGTATTTTAGTAATATTTTAAAGTAAGAAATTAAATTAGCACAGGAAAATAAATTAAAATAAATCCTTCTTTTGTATGAGATACTTAAAAGAGGAATTAGAAGGAGGGTTAAGATAGGGAGTGTAAAATCCCGAATTTTTAATAACATTAAAAATATTAGATTTTGTTGTTAATTAGTTTAATTAATGGAAAATTTTAAAATTGAGAATAGGAAATTAATTAGTGTTAAATTTAAAATCTAAATAGGATGAATTATTTAGAATAGGAAAATTTATTTGGGGAAGATGCTGGTGTAGGTTATCGGTGGAGTGGCAAGTACCAGATCGCACACTTAAATTAGTTGAATAGGTAGAAATCCTTGAGTGGGCGAGCATCCGGCTAACCATGAGCTTAGATGGTTGAGCGCAAAAATTTGGGCGAGTATATATACTCAGCAAGTTTCGGTGCGTAGGTTTTCACATACCACGAGTTCCAAGAAATTGCAGCTGGATTACTAGGGCTTTTGGAAGAGAGCAAAAGTGTGGTGTTGCTGCCAATCGGAGTGCGAAGCGAAGGAAGAATCGAAATGAAGACAAAGTGAAGCTGCTTGATCAAGCGACTTCTGGATTTTGTCTAAGTTTTCCTGCCGATTAGCGATTGTTCAGAAAACATCTTCCGATCAAAGAAGAGTTTGGGCAGAAGTCGATATCTGGGCTTTCGGTTCTAGGAGTTGCAGTTGCAGGGTTTTGAGCATAACAGGTGAGTAGCACTGATTTTCCTCCGTTTGATTGAACCGAATGCATGAGTTTAAACAAGAGTGGAGGTTGCTTGTATTATTATCGACTGAATATTGTTTTTCGAATGATTTTGTGGGTGCGAAGCATGATCCTAATAGAATTAAATTCGTTGTGGCTTTAAACAAATGTTAGAGATGTTCACTGTTGTAGAAGGTTATTTTCTGGTCAGTCATAGCTAGACCGACTTAACAGTGAGTAAAATTTATATTCAAGAAACAGGGGAGCTTCCGCCGAGCTGCCGCCTACTTTTCTCCTCGGCAGCAGTTTAGTGTATAGAAACTTTTAGGTCCGCCAACCTGGCGCCTACCTCGTGCCAACTGTCCCGAGGTCAGCGCACCCACCCAATGTTCATATTAAGTGCGACTGATTGTATATACCCAAAATTTGATGGTTTTACCTCATAAAAGCTAATCTATGGGAACTAACTTAGTGTTATTGAAATTTTAGGATGCTCATTAGTTTATGAATTTGTATAAACCTAGGTGTAGATGGATCAAATGAGTTTTAATTGTTGAAAACAGCACCCTTATTACATGAAAGACATTTAAGTAAATGTTACTTAAGTCTTTACATGTAAATAAGGTTTTACCCCCCATTTGGAGCCAATAAAAATACTTTCAAGGTCCAATTCCCAGCCAATAAAAAATCAACTTTCCAGTTCATGCCTAAATTTCCAATTTTCCTGATTTTTATCAAAAAGCCCGTTTTGGGTTTGATACCCAGATGAGTGATTCAGAAGCCCATAAAATTCTAGGAGATGTATTTACCCTTCAATAAACTACAACCAAAATTTGAGCCCGAAACTTCTTGTAGATTTGTCTAGAAACATTATATACCAAAAGTCAACGTTTTTAACTAGATTTAGAATATTTTGAGGTCCAAAACTTTTTGTCTCGGAATTGATTGATTTTTGGTATGGTGACCTTATAGGGGATCCTAAGATTATTCCGCTCATCCAAAATGTGTTTTGAGGTTTTTATAACATTCGTTTTGATTGATTGATTTGGATTATGAAAGCGAAATTGAGAATCTAGAAGCTGTTTTGCTGATTTATGTGTAAATCGAAATTTGGATGCTGTAATCGTTTCTGTATAATGTGCTTTCTTCTGAAAAGTCAGTTTTGAAACCATATTTGTTTTTCTGAAATACATTACACTATTATGCTAGTTCATCTTTGAATGCA
Source organism: Buxus sempervirens (assembly GCA_947561395.2). Taxonomy (NCBI): domain Eukaryota; kingdom Viridiplantae; phylum Streptophyta; class Magnoliopsida; order Buxales; family Buxaceae; genus Buxus; species Buxus sempervirens. The sequence continues at coordinate 31,926,112 of OX387184.1, read as the reverse complement.
TGGTGCACTTCAAGAATGATTTACTTGAATATTGTTTTTATATCGATGGTCGGTTTAGAATCATCTCTTATTCTGTTCTGGGAAATTATTTGAGAATTTTCTTTAGGGACTCCATGAGGGAGTAAGCTGGTTCTGAGTGACCCATGTTATGCACTTGAACATGTTGATCTATATGTCAGTTTTACACGATAGAAAACACATTGGGTTGATTGATAGTTTTATACTTACTACTGGTTTAGCTTGTCTAGGATCCAGAGTCTAAGCTTAGTAATGAAATGTTTTTGCTTTGTTAGTGTAATTGCATGGCTTTGAGTGTTGCCATTGCCGGTGTAGAGCAGCCAGAAACCCTGAGTATGCCTGGTTGTCAATGCCGAAACCTGGGGAGTAGGCCGGCATTGGATGACGAAACCCTGAGAAGGCCGTCATTTCAGAGTTCCGAAACCCTCAGTAGGCCGGACCTGTGTACATGGAGGGGTGGATGTCGCCTTGGCATGTCAATTAACCAATTTAAGCAACTACATATCATTGACCAATGTTGGTATTTGATTTTGTTTAACGTGATATGTTTTATTCGCTGGTTTATTGGTGCTGAGTGGCCCATGATAAACACTCCAGTATTTCAAAAATCTGAGTTATTTGAAATTATGATTTCATCGATGTATGTTTACCTAATTATACATGATTTCATGGCTGTATTCGAGATTTGATACCGATGTTATTAATTTGGGTTACATGATAGATTTCTGCGTTTATATCGATTGGATTGTTGAAATGCTGATGAATTACTTGAATTTTATTTGTTATCGTCACTATATATGTTTTGTAACTGTGGCATGTTTTAGAACAGAAAAATGTATCTGTGCATGCATGTGCTGCTCACTGGGATATTCGTATCTCATTCCGTATTGTTTTGTTTTGTTTTCAGTTGTTACTGGAGAGGACGATTCTTGCGGGTAATTACTTGGTCATGTGAGTTTATTTTAGTTTGGGATTATTTTAGCGCACTCTGTTATATAGTTATTGTCGTATTCATGTTTTTCCTTCACTCTGATGCTACATACTAACCTCTGGAGATGAGTTATGGTTTTTCTACGTAACTCGGATCCGAGGCGTTACAGGGAGGTTTCCAATTAAGAGTGGGAATCCAATTTAGAAAGTCTCCTAAACCTAGTGGGACTTCTAATCAAGAGAGCTTATAAAAGGGGAGGTGCTGCAGAGGTCCGACCAGCATACTTTGAACGACGATCCCTGGAGATCCAGTCGTTGGATCGTCTTGAAATTTAGAGGTTATGATCTATACATGAGATACCTTAATCTGAACGGTGGAGATTGGATTTGAAGGAGTCTAAGGTGGTGCGAATTAACCCAGAATATGGTGGAAAATCAGATTTTGAAAGAAAAAGGAGTTGCAAAGATGGCAGACTAGCCAACTTCGAACGAAGAGATAGGAAGATTCAACCATTGTAATGTGCTGAAATTTTAGGGTTTTGTTCTACTCATGGAGGACTTCAAACTGAACAGTGAAGATCTAAATTGGAGAAGTTTATAGGGGTGCGGTCGAGCTCCAAAAGCGGGCACAGAAGAAGTTCTGAAAAATCTGGGTTCATCAAAAAGGCAAGTAGCAAACACTTGAAACTGGAGGAACTGCATGTTTTCTTATGATTTTGATGTTTGATAGTATTGGTTTTAAGTTGAGTTTCATTGGAAAAGTTGGATGATTATAAAATATTGATTTGGTGATTTAAATCTCTCTTTAAGAATCAAGAAAAGTGTTGCTAATGGCTGGTTTAATTTAGAAAGAAATCTTAGATAAATTCTAATCACCATGATTTGATTAAGATTGTCTTAAAAGTAATTTGGAATGAAATTTCAATGCTTAGAAACAATTTAAAACCATAGAAATTTGAGAAGTTTCGGAAATTATGAAAAACCCAGAAAAACTGAGTTTTGGCAGAGCGCCCGAAAAGCCGCCCGAGTGCCCTATCTGTATACCTTAAACCAGAACATGAAAACAAGCCGCTTGATACACCGTTCGAGCGCAACCACGGGCGACTTGCCTGTATATCTAAAACAGAACCTGAAATTATAGCCGCTAGAACAGTCGCTCGAGCTCCTCTTCGAGCGACTGATGTCAGAAATTCCAGATTTTGAGATTCGTGCCCAGATTAAATTTTTAATGATTTTCTATAAATTCTAAAGTTGTAACACCTATAACTAGGTTAATTTGAGATGTAGAAAGTGGCGGAATTAAATTTGAATTAAAGAATAGTGATTTTGGACGGTGATTGTAAATATGAAACTTTTGGAGATATTTTAAGTAAAAAGAGGCCACAACCTATTTAGATCTGATTTTGGGTATCCTAACCTATTCTTAAACTTTAATATAGACTTAAGTTACCTTCTGAAAGTACTAAATAACAGAGTTAATAAGTTTTGACACCTTGGGTTCTAAATGAGGGAAAGTTGGATGTTAATAGATAATACAAATAAAGAAGTTTTAATCAAGAGTTAGGAACATTGTTAATGTCTTGAATTATTGCTTTTTAAACAAAACTTGATTTTGGGAGTTCCTGCACTTGTATTTGAACTTTCTTAGCATGCTTTGAGCTCCGAATGATTTATGTATATACTTGGATTATTTTGCTGTTGAAACCTGGAGTTTGGACACATAACTTGGTACATCTTGTGTTGGTTTTTGGGTCACTAGTGTGACAAGGTTGGTGCCTGATTTATTGTTTCAGCATGGGCAGATTTGGTTATACAAATAAGGTTCTGTATTTGGTGGGTGTTATTGAGAAGCATGTCCATTCCCTGGTTTGGTTTTTCACAATCGTGTGGGTTTCGTAATTACATTATTAATTGATATGTTATTAAGAGTTTTTGATTGTGAGTTGTATCTCGCAGGCTTAGCTCTTACATGGATCCATTAGAGTAGCTAGTAAATGAAATTGTTTTCTACAGGGGGTTTGAATTTTGTGCCATAGGCATTCTATTATCTCGAGGATGGTACCACTCCTGGATTGGTCGGTCGCTACGTTACCCACTCCTTGATAGGTTGGGCCGTACATGCTAACTCTTGGTTGGGTTCTTCCGTTAGTGTTGAACAGCTAGACTGCAGGGCGGCTGGTCCATCGTAATTCGGTTAGGTAGCATATTGGCACATGTCTACTCTCTTTCTCTGTCTACAATTCCATTAGTCCTATGGTGTCATAGGTGTGGTATGCTATTTGCCGTGATTTCTCTATATTATCTTTTTTCTTGTTGACGATGTTGTTGGTTTAATCGTACACCTCAGGACTTATTTTATATAAACATGGACTGATTTCATGCATGCACCTTGCTACTTGTTGAGATTTATTCTCACTCCGGTTTCTCGCATTTTTCAGGTATTCTTGGAGAGGACAACAACATTGGGCTAGTATGTAAAGGGGTAGTCAGTGTAATTGTAAATTAGCTTTCTGAGATTAAAAACATTGTAATGGTTTAAAGTTTATTTTCTATTGGATATTATTTCAAGTTTCCGCATTTGCTCTGATTATAAAGTTAGAAAAAGTTTTAAATTGATTCAGCTTTTTAGTTGCTTTTGTTAGTTACCAAAACACCTCAGGTTTTGGGAAATTGACCCGGAACCGGGGCGTTACAAAGTAGCATCAGAGCATATAGGATCCCTAAACCTAGGAAGTAAAATCTTAGGTGGGTATTGGGACTGTGTGCTCACTAGTTAGAACATTTTAGGGCCATATTAGGTTGAGTGTGTTCTAACTTGATTCTTTTGTTCCAATTATCAATTCCAAAGGCATGCCCTCGATATTTATTAGTTATCATAGTGATCTCTTTCCAGAAAATTTTCTTGATATTGGTTATGTGATGATAATTGAGAATTTATCCAAAAGGAAATGATCGTGAAGTTCAATAATTTGAGGATTGTTTGAGGTATCACAAAACAATTATTCTAATGGAAAACGATTTTGATATTTTAGATATTTGGTGACGTTATCAACATGTGTAATTGGAATATCATGATATGATGAGTATAGAGAAAACTATTTGAAGTACTTAGTATGATTTGATTTATTTTAAAATGAATATTTATGATTGATTAAGGTGATGATTAAATGATAAGTAGCAGAATTTTGGAGTTGTTAGAGGAATGTTCCCTTCCTTATCCATCTCTTTCTCATAGATGTTGAGCCTTGTTTGAATTAAGAAAATTTTGATGTGTAGAATTTAGGTTATGCATAAGAATCTATATTATTTATTGATCACAATCTAGTATATAAATTGGGATGGATGATTAATTATGTAGTGTGCTATTGTTTGCCTCAAAATGAGCCAGTTGTATTAAGTCGTGCCTAAAGTGGTGTAAAGCATCTGATCAATGCTAAGCATTTACTTGGGTATTGAACTAGTACAATATGGGTTACTGCAGTTATAAAGCATCTGATCAATGCCTAACATTTGGGTGTAGTATTATATATGTGATACATTATTTTGGCATAAGTTAAATCAAAAAAGAACTACATGACTTTCACATCAACCTACATATAGTTGCAAATATATGCAAGGGATGGATGGTAGAAAAGTTATGGAACTCTTTTCTAGGATATTTGAAATTTATATAGTTTTGATTGATAGCTGGTACGATAGAGTAAGTGTTATGTCTTTAACCTACAAATGTAATGATAGGAGAATAAATATTTGAAACTCCCCACTCACTTATTATTAAATTTTCCTAAAAATTAACTAGAGCTAAATTTTCATCTACTCACACCCATCAATTTTTCTATATAGGTTCCATACATTTAGAGTCGCTAACAAATTCATTATTTAATAAAGTCTCTATTCATTAATATTTCCTTCTTCTGGTGCTAAATAAGATGCTAAAGGTGAATAGGTTTATTCAGGTGGAGATCAATGTTATAACTTCATGTTCTATCTTAAAAATATTTCAAATAGGTAATTCAACTCATAAAAGATCATTCATTGTTACTTTGCTACAATTTATTCGTGTCTAGGAAACATTATTAAGTTTATCAAAGAGAACTCAATCCTATTCCTTCCTTCTTTCTTTAATGAAAACACATATTTTGGATAAACTATGAAAAATCATATTTCTGTATATAATATCAATTAAAATGGAATTTTTACACACTCTTAAAGGAAGATTTAGGTCAAGTGTTCTACATGAAAGTTGTTGGATTCTAAATCTAGTTTGACTTAAAAATACAATTTTACTATTACTCAAATTTTTTGTACTTCTGATATAATTTTTATTAGTTATTAGTATACACAGGTTTTTAATAAAAAGTTAACTTTAAAATACTATAATTAAATAACCACTTGGAATTTCGAAAATATGATATAGGTTATTTTAGTACCATGAGTCAAGATTCCAATGAGCCAAATTTAGGTTATTTGGTTAAGAAATGACCAAGTTATGAGATTTAGAACATTACTTGTTCATAAGTTCTGGATTTGACATATACATGATTAAAAAATTTTCTAATTTCTTTTCCTTAAACTAGTTAATTTAATACTTTGAAAAAGGGTTATGACCTAAGAATAACTCTTTCCCTTTCAATATCTCCATCTAATTTGAATTTCCAAAGCTCCATAGAAATACCCAACCCTTATGACCACATGAGGTGAGTTCTATGCCTTCTTCCATTTCTTTCTATAAAACGCCATATCTTTTTCTATTCCATAAACTTCCTCTCTCTATAAATTAGAGTTCCGCAGTGGAAGCATGAGTGGAGTAATTCTAGAGTAGAGGTTATGATTTAAATTTCAAGGACGAAATTTTTTGTTAGGTGGGTAGATTGTAAAACCCTGGATTTTCCTAAAATAAAGTAAATTAAATAAGCCTAAATATTGAGAGGTTAAGATTTAATTTAAGTATTGGAGGAATAATATTATGATCCAAAGAGATATTAGTAACTAAATAAATAAACAATAATTTTGAGTAATTCGGAATTTAAATAGTGGCCTCATTTAAATAGGAAAGAGCAATGTCCATTTAGATAAATTGGGAGAATGATTTAAATATAAAGGATTTGATAAGATAGGTATTAATCCAAGTGCATTATATGGTTAAGATTGATGTAAGGAATAAAGAGGAGGATTTTTGGAAAAAGATTTAAAGGTTAAGTATGGAATTACAAGGAAAGGGTATTTTAGTCATTTTCCAATCAGCCAAATTAATATATTAAGTAATTAAATAATTATTAGACTTGAAATATTTAATTAGACTTAATTTGGGTTAGGTTTGAATTTAAATAGCAAATTATGGCTTGAAAGTAGAAAAAAGGGTATATTGGTGATTATGGTTGATAAGGAGCCTTAAATTTGAGGATAAGAGGAGCTTTGGGGTGTTTTAGTAATATTTTAAAATGAGAAATTAAATTAGCAGGAAAATAAATTAAAGTAAATCCTTCTTTTGTATGAGATACTTAAAAAAGGAATTAGAAGGAGGGTTAAGATAGGGAGGTTTCCAATTAAGAGTGGGAATCCAATTTAGAAGGTCTCCTAAACCTAGTGGGACTTCTAATTGAGAGAGTTTATAAAACGGGGAGATCTAGGAAAGGTTTAGGGTTTTTAGAAAGTCAAAAATAAGGAGGAAAGAGAGGGAAATTCGTGCTAGGGCTTGGAGAAAAATAAGGGAAGAAGAGAAAGAGAGAAAAGAGAGGAAAGAGAATAAAAGAGAGGTGCTACAGAGGTCCGACCAGCATACTTTGAACAACGATCCCCGGAGATCCAGTCGTTGGATCGTCATGAAATTTAGGGATTATGATCTATACATAAAATAATTTAATCTGAACGGTGGAGATTGGATTAGGAGGAGTCTAAGGAGGTGCAAATTAACCCAGAAATTGGTGGAAAATCAGATTTTGAAAGAAAAAGGAGTTGTAGAGATGGCCGACTAGCCAACTTTGAATGTAGAGATAGGAAGATCCAACCATTGGAATGGGCTGCCATTTTAGGGTTTTGTTCTACTCATGGAGGATGTCAACCTGAACGGTGAAGATCTAAATTGGACAAGTTTAGAGGGGTGCAGTTGAGCTCCAAAAGCGGGCATAGAAGAAGTTCTGAAAAATCTTTGTTCATCAAAAAGGCAAGTAGCAAACACTTGAAACTGGAGGAATTGCATGTTTTCTTATGATTTTGATGTTTGATCGTATTGCTTTTAAGTTGGATTTCATTGGAAAAGTTGGATGATTATAAAGTATTGATTTTGGTAATTTAAATCTCTCTTTAAGAATCAAGAAAAGTGTTGCTAATGGCTGGTTTAATTTAGAAAGAAATCTTAGATAAATTCTAATCACCATGATTTGATTAGGATTGTCTTAGAAGTAATTTGGAATGAAATTTAAATATTTAGAAACAATTTAAAACCATAGAAATTTGAGAAGTTCGGAAATTCTGAAAAACCCAAAAAACTGAGTTTTGGGCAGAGCGCCCTATCTGTATACCTTAAACCAAAACATGAAAACAAGCCGCTTGATACACCGTTCGAACGTAACCACGGGCGACCTGCTTGTGTATCTAAAACAGAAATTGAAATTATAGCTGCTAGAACAGTTGTTCGAGCGCCTCTTTGAGCGACTGATGTCAGAAATTCCAGATTTTGAGATTCATACCCAAATTTAATTTCTAATGATTTTTTTGTAAATTCGAAAGTTGTAACACCTGTAACTAGGTTAATTTGAGATGTAGAAAGTGGCGGAATTAAATTTGAATTAAAGAATAGTGATTTTGGACAGTGATTGTAAATATGAAACTTTTTGAGATATTTTAAGTAAAAAGAGGCAACAATCTATTTAGATCTGATTTTGGGTAACCTAACCTATTCTTAAACTTCAATATAGACCTAAGTTGCCTTCTGAAAGTACTAAATAACAGAGTTAATAAGTTTTGACACCTTGGGTCCTAAATGAGGGAAAGTTGGATGTTAATAGATAATACAAATAGAGAAGTTTTAATCAAGAGTTAGGAACATTTTTAATGTCTTGAATTATTGTCTTTTAAACAAAACTTGATTTTGGGAATTCCTGCACTGGTATTTGAACTATCTAAGCATGCTTTGAGCTCTGAATGATTTATGTATATACTTGGATTATTTTGCCGTTGAAACCTGGAGTTTGGACATATGACTTGGTACATCTTGTGTTGGTTTTTGGGTCACTGGTGTGATAAGGCTGGTTCCTGATTTATTGTTTCCGCATGGGTGGATTTTGTTATACAGATAAAGTTCTGTATTTTGTGGGTGTGATTGAGAAGTATGTCCATGTGAAACGTCGTTCCAATATCCCTAGCACACCCTAATCAGTGAGCTTGATGTTTAGGTGAAGCTAGAGCAGCTCAAGCCTAAAGCCAGCTAAAGTGGCTAAGCTCCGGGCTGTCAGCAGCCTTTGAAGGTGAGCAATCTCAAATTGTTAAATAAGGTTGGGAACTAAGTGGGAAATATGATAAGTATTGGTGTTATGTGCAATGTGGGATGGAAGAGTGGCAAAATTGTAAATTAGTGTGCTTGGTGGAGGAGTCCTTGCTAAAGTGAGGAAAATACCCAAAAGAATGCCCATACGACCAAACCATACCCCAAAACCCTTCTCCCATTCTCTTCACTCTCTTCTCCCACTCTCTCACTTTCTTCATCTTCTTCTCTTCCTTCTTCCCCATTTTCGTCCCCCATCCATTCTAAACCTATTGGAGGTGCTAGCTTGCAAGAAAGCAAAAGAAGAACCCAAGTTCCCATTTTCGTTTGGGGGTTTGCTTGGTGGATATTGGTGGAACGAGCAACCAAGGAGCTCAAGTGCTATTCGTGAGTTGCAATAGAGGTTATACAACTTGCTTGAGAGTTTGCAAGAGGTAAGCAACACCACCCTTCCCCTTGTTTTCAAATTTCGGCCAAAAATCACATGTTAGATGATTGTTAGGGTTGAGATGTGAAAGCGAGTTCTAGGGCCAATAGGAGAGTTTTCTTTGGGAGGTTTTGTAGGTAGTAAGTTTCTATACATGCTAGGAGAGATTTCGAGCCCAAAAACACCTAGAACAAGTGAGATTTGAGAAAATCCCCAAAAGTCGGATCGGGCATCGGGCGGTAGTTTTAGGTAGCTTCAGGTAGTGTTTTAAGGCATGGCTGCTCGAGCGGCTGTTCTAGTGACCTATTTTAACAAGAGAATCCAAGAGCTAAATTATGGCCGCTCGAAGTAGGATCGAGCGACCCATCAAGCGCCCTTACAAGAAATTCCAAATTTTGAGGTTTCAACCCAAATTGAACTACCATTTGATTTTGTTCAAATCCAACCTATGTATAAGTGAGAGTTAGGTGTCTAGGAGGTGTTCCAACTGGAAGTATCTAAAAATTTTAAAGAACAAAGATTTTGGGTACGTTTCCCTAAAGAAGGTCTTGGAAAGAGTTTCTGTCCCAGATTACTATGGAATAGGACAATTTGATTCCGTCACTTCGAGCACCTTCCAAATGATCATTAGAAGTAGAAAACAGAAGCCAAAACCAAGTTGCATAAGTTTCATAAGAGTTGAGGTGTATGTTGCCCAAATTGAGTCATGAAAGGTAGAGAATTCCTGAAAACCAAACATTTACCATTGATTATCAATGTGAGTACACCACACCTGGAATTATGGGCTTCGGCCTAGTATTTGACCCATGAGAAAAGGGCATAGGCCCGTATTACATTTGCACCACTTCAAGGGCTTTGGTCCGTTGCTTGTACCATGAGATAAAAAAGGCAGTGGCCCCAATGACATTGAGTGTTACTGAATAGAGGGCTTCGGCCCCATCTTTGACCTGAGCTATATGGGAGGCAATAGCCTAGAAGTTCATGAGAGATATTTAGGGCATTGGCCCATAGGTTTAGCATTCTAAATATGTGCAGTTCACCTCAATTGGGGGTAGTGAGCTGGCTCCTTCTCTAAAGTGATATTGGCAAGTAACATGTGCAGTTCATCTCAATTGGGGGTAGTGAACTAGCTCCTTCACTAGATTGAATATTGGTAAGTAACATGTGCAGTTCACCTCAATTAGGGGTAGTGAACTAGTGTTCACCTCAATTTGGGGGTAGTGAACTAGCTTCTTCACAAAGGTTGACATCGGTTGATAGTATGTGCAGTTCACCTCAATTGGGGGTAGTGAACTATTGTTCACCTCAATTTGGGGGTAGTGAACTAGCTCCTTCTCAAAGTGATTATAGGTAAGTAATATGTATGGTTCACTTCAATTGGGGGTAGTGAATAGTGTTCACCTCAATTTGGGGGTAGTGAACTAGCCCTTTCACAACTGTAAGTATGAAATGTTAGAGTGAGAGGTCATCGCGGTTGGGGGTAGTGAACCTTTGTTCACCCTAGCCTGGAGATAGAGGACTCATATCCTCCACGCAAGCTTGGGATTCGTTACATTTATCATAATGTTTATTGATTGCAATTGATATAAATTAATGAACTGTACACTGAAGCAAATGCATGCACTATTGTATGACACATGAGATGCTGTGGATTTTGTAGTGTTAAAGACTACCCGCATGTCATGGTTTATCGAAAGATATATGCATAAACTGTGTTTTCACCAAATCATGCATGTGTTTCTTACTAAGACATTCGTCTCACAGTTGCTTTCTATCTTATTTTTCAGATCCTTCGACGTCCGGTGTGAAGGACCGGGCTAGGGATAGAGGCAAGAAAAAGGCCATCGGGTACAGAGAGGAGGACTTCTATAGGCCTTAGGTTTATTTCTTATTTGTTCATGTATAGTTTTGAGTTGTAAAACCTTTACTTTTTAGAGGAGTGATTAGTCACCCATCTTTTGTAACTAAACTCTCATGTTTTATTTCATATCAATATATATATATATATATGAACACTTTTGATTTTCATATGTATAAACTGTTGCCCCTGCACTCATTATGAAAAAGTTTTTAATTCCTCCGCATTTTGTTAAGAGTAATTGGCTTACTTGCCACGGTCTGGGACGGGTTGTGCCTTGGAGGGGTAGATTTGGTTCCAAGTCGTGACAGTCCATTCCCTGGTTTGGTTTTCCACAATCGTCTGGGTTTCGTAATTACATTATTAATTGATATGTTATTAAGAGTTTTTGATTGTGAGTTGTATCTAGCAGGCTTAGCTCTTACATGGATCCATTAGAGTAGCTAGTAAATGAAATTGTTTTCTAAAGGGGGTTTGAATTCTGTGTCATAGGCATTCCATCATCTTGATGATGGTACCGCTCCTGGATTGGTCGGTCGCTACGTTACCCACTCCTGGATAGGTTGAGCCGTACATGCTAACTCATGGTTGGGTTCTTCCGTTAGTGTTGAATAGCCAGACTGCAAGGCGGCTAATCCATCATAATTTGGTTAGGCAGCATATTGGCACATGTATACTCTCTCTCTGTCTACAATTCCATTAGTCCTGTGGCATCACAGGTGTGGTATGCTGTTTGCCGTGATTTCTCTATATTATCATTTTTCTTGTTGATGATTTGTTGGTTTAATCGTACACCTTATGACTTATTTTATATAAACATGGACTGATTTCATGCATGCACCTTGCTACTTGTTGAGATTTATTCCCACTCCGGTTTCTCCCATTTTTCAAGTATTCTTGGAGAGGAAGACAACATTGGGCTAGTATGTAAAGGGGTAGTCAGTTTAATTGTAGATTAGCTTCCTCAGATTAAAAACATTGTAATGGTTTAAAGTTTATTTGCTATTGGATATTATTTCACGTTTCCGCATTTACTCTGATTATAAAGTTAAAAAAAGTTTTAAATTGATTCAGATCTTTAATTGCTTTTGTTAGTTACCATAACACCTCAGGTTTTGGGAAATTGACCCAGAACCAGGGCGTTACACTGTATGTTCATTTTTGGGAGATCGCCGAGCTTACTGTGCTCAACGATCCTCGGCACTCGTTGAAAAATGTTGACCGCCCAAGACCGCTTACTGACTTATCATCGGCGCTCTATTTTGAAGTACCGCCTACCCTAGACCGCCTGAGCGATCCTAGGCGATCCTGAGATCTCTGTGCAAAAAATGCAATTTTTCATAAATTTAACCCCTGATTCAATTCTGAACTATTTTTAACAAATTTTAAGCCTCAAATAAGATGTTTTAAGACCAAAATAAATTACCAATTACTTGTTTTACAAAAGAATAAAAATAGTGAGGTATTTAGGATAATTAGTTGCCAAGCTTTGTAAATAACAAGAAACCTAAGTTTTGGGAGAACTAAACTTGTAAATTTGAGTTAATTAATTAAGAGACAAGTAAATTTATACTAATAACCAGAATATGATATATAGGATTTCCAGATCATATTTTGAACCCAGTTAACCGGATAATGGAAGAAATTACAGATTTAACCATTATATGCCACTAGGCACTATTACATACAGAAACTTTAGTCCATAGGGATTTTTGGTGTCTCGTGGGTATAGTTGGTTATGGATCCATAGTTTTGGCTAGATAGCTAAGGGATATTTCATTTGGGTTGAGTTACTCCCTGTTGCGAACACATTTCCTTTGCAAGTTAGTTTGCTCTGGAGGGTCCTATGTCTGGAGAGACACGGTGCTCCGCTGGTGATTCCCTGTACATGTGGATAAGCGACCATCTCCATATATTGATTTCAGTGCTGCATGCTGGTGGTTCATGCCAACTCGGTTGAGTTCGTATGCAATAAGTCGATGACTACGGCTCTTATCTAAGGTGATGTTCACGGGTTTGATTATCATTAGTAATGTCGCCCATAAGCCTCACGGTGGTATAGCATAATGTTGAGAGTCATTTCAAAGGTGTATCTTTCTTTGTGAGTCCTACATTGATACTGAGATCACAAACACTTACTCCTGATATTGTTCACATGCTGGACGCATGTATTGGATACTATGGTTGGATGTGACTGTTTAGTACATCCCGGTTTTTATATTGGATTCTATTATTGATTTCTGAATCATGATCTTGATATACTTCATACTGATCACTAATTCTTAAACTGTTTTACATGCTGATTTGTATTCCATGATCGATATGAATGTTTATACGAGCCTGTTTACTCGAGACTGCTTATTCGTGCATGAATAATTATTTTAAATAATTATGTACTGTTTATAGCATGCATGTGTGGTCTACTGAGATATTCGTATCTCACGCTATTTCTTTATGTTATTTTTCAGCTGATACGCGAGAGGGGGATCATAGTGGTAATTTCCAGGGTGATCTTGTTGACTATTCACTAGAGGAGTATTATTATCCTGATTTGATTTGAGGTTGAGGAAAGATGATGTAACGCCCCGAACCCGGGTCAGTGCAAACCAGTACCCAACTCGAACCCGGTTCGCTACTGTAACAACCCAAGTCTAATTCAACAGCCAAACTCGAGGTGTTACCACGAAGCTGGGGTCAGATACAAACTAAGAATCACAATAATTTTTAATTCTAATTAATTACATCAGAGTTCTGGTGGAAAATAAAACAATTCTTTATTCAATTTAATCAATTCAGTTTACAATAACATTTGTCTAATCAACATGTGACATTAATAACAATTACAATTATACCCATCAAATTAAAACCCTATCTTCGCGATCTCTCCAAGCAGCCTGAAAAATAGGGGAAAATGTAGTGAGATTTACGTCTCAGCAAATAGCAAATTCATGCAATTAGAATCAGTCTAATGTAAGCAAATAGTCATGAAGTATGCGATTAATCAACGATAAGGCAATGAGTTCAAATTATTGATGGTAATCCAAATTAAGCGATAAAACCGATAACCATGCATAAATACCAGCAATTAGATGTTATCCAGGTAAAACCAACAAAAGCGATAAAACACGTGCCATTGTAGTACTCACAAAGATGATACACCTTTGAGATGACACTCGACCAAATGCTATACCACCGTGTGACTTAAGGGCGAAGCTACTAAGACACTCAAACCCGTGAAGATCACTTTAGATAGGAGCCGTAGTCATCGACTTATTGCGCACGAACTCAGCAGAGTTGGCATGTACCACTAGCATGCAGCATCCATAATCAATACATGGAGGTGACCGCTTATCCACATGTACAGGAATCACCAGCGAGGCTCAAATTGACCCTACAGACATAGAACCTTCCAGAGCAAGCTAACTTGCAAAGGAAGCGCGCTCGCACATAGGAGTAACTCAACCCAAACGAAATACCACTTAGCTAACCAGCCAAAACTATGGATCCATATACAGCTAAGCCCACTAACACAAACCATGATAAAACAACATACGGGAAGACACACTACTGTGGGAGGCATACACGCTTTTACCTGTAAAGGATTACACATCTCTACACAGAGGATTACCCATCTCTGCCGTAAAAGCTAGTATCAACTCAACCACAGAAGCCGTATCACCCAACCGTAAAAGAAAAGCAAATAACATCATACCACATACGAACCCATACAAAAGTATTCAATTTCAAGAGAAAACTATGATTCAATCCTTAAAATCCAAATAAAGCCTTTTTCATAATAACATATGCAATTTCCCAATTATATTCAAAATAAAACTCATGTATTATAAATTCAATAGAAATCAGAGTTTATGCAATTCTAGAAACCAAAATTCATATTTAAAGTACAAACCAAAAGTAATCCAAGTCTTGCTTAGAGTTTTCCTTATTAATCCCTTTATTATATCCAAGTTCTCATATTAATACCTAAGATAGTATTTATTTCAATTTTCTGTATTTATAATTTCCAGCATATTCTACAAACCTAAACTATAGTTTAGAAACTAATTTTAATCCATAAATACAAGCTAGTATTATTCCTATTGTTGTTTCTTTCAATTTAGCCTTTTTCATACTCTATCCTATCCTTGGAACTTCCAATTACTTGGTTATTTACAAAATATAATTTTATAGATTTCTATGCCTCAATTAGGTCCTTATAAAGTTTATAGAATGATTATATTACTAGAAAAATTATTAGGAATTTAATCGTATTATCAAAATCCCAAAATTCTGAATTTTTTGAAGAGAGCGCCTACCTCTGCAGGCTAGGCGGTCCTAGGCGCTCGTGCAAATTTCTGCTATAATTTCCAGATTTACCAAGTTCGGATTTTTATGCTCTTGTTTTGTGTTTCATTGGTCTAAATTAATCTACTAACATTCTAAATCATACCTGAAACCCTCTAGATTAATTTGTTTCAATTAAATACCATCCTACGATTATTTGCATGATCAAACCAAGTTTTTTTCATCACTTTAACAAATCCTTCAAGAATACAAAATCCTATAGCATAAAACATTTGATTCAATGTAAATCCAGTTCCGACTAATCCATTCGAACCATATTAAATCATAGAAAATGAAACCATGCAGTTCCTCCAGTTTTCAAGGGTTACTACTTGCCTCATACGCTAAAAATTCATCTTCCTTTGAAGTTTCTAATTCTGGACCCAACGTCTGCTCCCAAACGCACCAACCTAGAGTTCTCCAATTCCAATCTCCACTATTCACATTGTAGTTCCATCAGTGACGATCAAAACCTCCAAATTTGAAGTCGATCAACCGTACGGATTTTCCCCGATCGCAATTTGATGGAGACTGGTTGGACAGTTCCAGCAACCTTCTTCTTCTCTTCTCTTCTTTCTCCTCTTTTCTCTCATTATTTTACCCACGAAAATTCTTTCTTTTCTCCTCTTTCTTTTCTATTTATACTAGGCTATAAGAGTCCTAAACCAACCCTAATAGGTTCCTTTAATTGGGCTAACCCAACCCTATGATGGTCTAGTTAAAGTGTAACACCTTCTAATTAATTCCTACTTTTTCTCCACTTTCTATTTTCCTACTAAAACAATACTAATCAAATCTCTTATTATCTAAACACTCTTTAAAGCCTAATTTCGTGCCTAACACTCTCTTAAATCCTAAATATCACCTAAAACCCAAATTAGTTACTTTTCTCCCAATTAAGACCCGAATTTACCTAATTACCCTTTTTCCCACTTTATGCCTTAATTGTCACTATTTTATTTCTAACTTGACTTAATAAATTACTTCCTTGCATTTTCTAACCTTAATTATCATTTAATGATTTATTTCATAAATTACCCTTTCTGAAAATTACCAAAATACCCTTTTGCCCTTTTAGGTTAATTTCCTTAAAATTCCTTCTTTATTTACAACTTACTACTTATTTCAATTACTTATCCTCTAAATCTTCACTTTTTATTTTAACTAGGATTTAAACTCATGTTTTCTTTTATTTATTATTTATTTATTTATTATGTGAAAATTCGGGGTTTTACAGATGATTGATGAGACTTTAGACAGTTTATTTTATTTATTCGGTTTGATGTATCTAAGAGATTGAGTGATTAGAACCTTTTGATTATTACCAGACTTAATTGATTATTTGGATTGGATGGTTTATTTGACTTCTTTTTATGAAGATATTAGACTGCACTTCCGTACATTGATGTTTCCGCACTCTGATAGTTTATTAATAAATGATTTATTTAATTCTTTAGTCTGGTTAATTATTGATTAAATATTTGATATGGGCCAGTAGCATCTCGAATTCGATTGTTGAGTTGGATTTGGGTTGTTACAGTAGCGAACCGAATTCGGGTCAAGTGTCGGTTTGCATTGACCCGGGTTTGGGGCGTTACAGGTTTGAGATCTGTGAAACCCCGTTCCAATATCCCTAGCATACCCTAATCTGTGAGTTTGATGTGTAGGTTAAGCTAGAGCAGCTTAAGCCTAACGCCAGCCAAAGTGGCTAAGCTCCGGGCTGTCAACAACCTGTGAAGGTGAGCAACTTCCATTTGGTAAAATAAAATTCTCTAGAGTGAGAAAATAGCTAAGTGTTAGTGTGTGCAATGTAGGAGGAGGAGTGGCAAAACAGTAATAAATTGTGTCTTGAGAAAGTCACTTAAGTGAGAAAACACCAAAGGGAAATGCCATTCACGACCAACCCTTTAGCTCAAACCCTTTTCTCCCATTTTCTTCCTCTTCCTTTCCCCCACTCTCATTTCTTCATCTCCTTCTCTTCCTTCCTCCCCCATTTTCGTCCCCTATCTATTCCCAACCTGTTTGAAGAGTTGTTTGCAAGAAAAAGAAAAGAAGAAACCCAATGAACCATTTTCGTGTGGGTGCTTTTGGTGGAGATTTTCGGAGAAATCAACCAAGAGGCAAGCAAGGAGCTGTTCGTGAGTTGCAAAGGGATCTAGGAAACTTGCTCAAGTGTTTACAAGAGGTAATCAATACCACTCCAACCCTTATTTCACGATTTCGGCCATTTTCATATGTTTAGATGAATGTTAGGGTTGAGATGTGAAAACGAGTTCTAGGGCCAATAGGAGAGTTTTCTTTGAGGGGTTTTGTAGGCAGTAGGTTTCTACACATGCGAGGTTGATTTCGAGCCCAAAAACACTTAGAACAAGTCAGATTTAAGAAAAACCCTAAATCCCCAAAAATCGGATTTCACGAGCTGCTGAGAAAACCCAGCCGCTCGAGCGGTCATCAGGCGGTAGTGTTGAGTAGCCTTGGATAGAGTTTTAAGTCATGGCTACTCGAGCGACTGTTCTAGCGCCTTGTTTTAACAGAGAACTCGAGAGTTAAATTTCTAGCCACTCGAAGCTGGTTTGAGCGACCCATCGAGCGCCCTTACCAAAAATTCCAATTTTCGAGGTGTCAACCCAGATTGAACTACCATTTGTTTTTATTCAAATCTAACCTATTTATAAGTGAAAGTTAGGTGTCTAGAAGGTGTTACAACTAGAAGTATCTCAAAATTCCAAATAACAAGGATTTTGGGTACGTTTTCCAAAGAAGGTCTTAGAAAGAGTTTTTTGTCCCAGGTTACTATAGGAGTAGGATAACATGAATCCACCACTTCAAATACATTCCAAATAACCCTTAGAAGTACAAGCCAAGAGCCAAAACCAAGTTGTATAAGTATCAAAAGATTTGAGGCATAGGTTGCCCCAAAAGGAGTCATGAAATGTAGAATTTCTAGAAAACCAAACCTGTACCATTGGTTATCAATATGAGCACACAACCCATGACCAGATGGGCTTCGGCCTGGTATCATACACATAGTATGAAGGGTTTTTGGCCCGTATTACCTTTACACCACTAAGGGCTTTGGCCCGTCACTTGTAACACGAGATGAAAGGGCAGTGGCTCGGGATTATTGATTATAAATGAAAGGGGCAGTGGCCCGTTGTATTGATATTGAAAAGAGGGCAGTGGCCCAAGATTATTGATTATAAATGAAAGGGGCAGTGACCCGTTGTATTGATATTGAAAAGAGGGCAGTGGCCCCAATGATATTGAGCACCATTGAGCAAAGGGCAGTGGCCCAATATTGACTCGGGTAAGGCCATGGGCTACCCTTGAGTATCTTCCATGCAAGAAGGCATAAGGTATTGAGATGAGCAATTGACCAGTAAGTCTTGGTGGGTTGTGAGCGGTTCATCTCAGTTGGGGTAGTGCACCCTTGTTCCTCCCAACTTGGAGATAGAGAACTAGCATCCTCCACTCAAGCTTGGATATTGATGTGTTATTATTTTGCACTTGGTTGTTATAATTGTTATGTAATTGATGAATGAACACACCCGCATAATGAACCCTTAAGGTATGGATCCATAGACTTAACTAGGATTGTTTGTGTATATGTCATGGCCATTTGTTCTTGTTACTGTTACTGCTCTATTGTGATATCATCCCGGCACCAGCATCATCGATGGCCGATGCCCACTTGCTACGGGGAATCGGCAGTGGATGCCTGTGCGTCATGAGGAATCGGCGAATGGATGCCTACGTCAAGGGGAATCTGCGTAGATGCCTAGCTACCACGTGGAATCGGTGGCGCTAGATGGGGCCATGTGTATATACGTAAACATCCTAGATAACAAGTGATAAATTGAATACATGATTGCTTTTAAATGGATTATCTGTACACTGAGGCACATGTATGCATTGTTGTATGTCACATGAGATGCTGTGGATTTCGTAGCATTAGATATACCCGCATGTCATAGTTTATCGAAAGATATATGCATAAACTGTGTTTTATCGAATCATGCATGTGTTGCTTATTGAGACATTCGTCTCACAGTTGCTTCTATCTTATTTTTCAGATCCATCGACGTCCGGTGTGAAGGACCTGGCTGGGGATAAAGGAAAGGAAAAGGCCATCCGGTATAGAGAGGAAGCTACTATAGGCCTTAGGATTTTCTTTTGTTATACTTGTATAGTTTTGAACTGTAACCCTATACATTGAGAGGAGTGACTAGTCACCCAGATGTTTTGTAACTAAACCCTTATGTTTTGTTTCACATCAAATATATATATATATATATATATATGAACACTTTTGTTATGCACATGTATAAACTGTTGCACCTGCACTCATTATGGAAAAGTTTTAAATTCCTCCGTATTTTGTTAAGAGAAATGGCCCACTTGCCACAGTCTGGAACGGGTTGTGCCTTGGAGGGGCAGACTTGGTTTCGGGGCGTGACAAGATCCTTAACCTATTTGAATCCAAAACCACGAAGGAAAAGGCCTAAATTCAATCTTTTGAGCAAAGTCAAACTTTTCCGATTGAATTTTGTTGACTTTTGACCCCAAAAAATGAAGTATTTTTTAAGGCAAGATTTCAAGATAATTTTTCTCGGTAACCAGGTTTTTAGCAATGTTATTGCATAAATGAATTTTTTAAGCCTTTAAATTTTAACAAATACCTTAGTATTAACATGTTGAATCTTTTTACCGAACCTGAAAAACCAGAATTTAGCCTTGAACTGAAAATTTAACTTTTTATTCACATGGAATTTGGATCTGGAACTATTTTTAATGGATTCAAATGAGGGGTGTTTGCTTATTTACATGTAATATCTTAAATAAATGGAGATTAAAAAATATGAGGACATTTACTTAAATGATATTACATGTAAATAAGTAATGCCTGTGCAGATAAAAAGAGTCAAGGCTATGCAGAATCTGTGCAGACAAACCATTTTGGTCATGACTGCATTTGGTATGCGGTCAAGGCATGACCGCATTTGGAATGCGGTCACGAACAATTTTGAGTGAAATTACAATACTCAATTTTTGAGCCATATTTACCACTCTTACCTCTCTCTAGGAGATGCGAGCTCCTCTCTTTACCCTCCGTTGGTTCTCAAATTTACCCCAACTCAAGTTTCAAAACTTAGTTGGAACATTCTAGAACTTTATTTTGAGATACCCTTGGGACCATCCATGCCCTTGAGTTTTCCTATAAATAGAGGGCCTCTCCTCAAGCAAATGGCTGAGAATTGAAGACTAAAAGAGCTACAAGTGAAGAAGAGAACCCCTGCCTCTCTGCTTTCTCAAGTCCAGGTAAGCCTCTCTCCCCCTTTATTTTCTAGTTTTAATTTCTAGGATTATTCTTATCTTCTCCCTTTCTGTAGAATAAGGCCTGTGTGTGATTGTAACCCCAAACCTAAATCTAAGTACCTCAAGTATCTTCTCTAGTCGTAAAATGTGAACAAAGTTCTAGGGGAAAAGAGGACAGGAATGGATCCATAGGACAGACCCCCATGTATTGTAATCTTAGAAATGCGTAGTTTTAATATGTTGTTTAGGATGTGTGATTGCTTATCAATGAAATATGGAGGAATACCATGGATCTATGCTGTTCATAGCATTAGATCTCATTTTCCTCCTAGAGTTTTGATTTTTCACATTGTTTTCTCCCTTTTTATGTTTTTTTAATGTTTTTAATCATTAGGCTTGGATCTTGGATCTACTATGGTCAATATGGTAGATCTGAAATCAGAAGCCTTAAAGTAACTTCTAGGGTTTCATGAGGTGATTTTTGAGTTATTTTTAAAGTTTGAGAGAAGATCCTATGGTCTAAACTCTCCCCTTTTGATGTTTTTCATCAATGTGGGTGAATCTGGTTCAGATCTCTTAATTAATGAGAAACCTGGACCAAATCTTTACCCTAGATGGTTTTGATTTTCATTTTTCAATATTATGAGATGATTTTGGAATTGTTTTGATTTTTGAGAAAAGACCCTATGGTCTAAACTCTCCCCTTTTGATGTTTTTCATCAATATGGGTGTATCTAGTTCAGATCTCTTAATTAATGAGAAACCTGGACCAGATCTGTACCCTATATGGTTTTGATTTATTCTTCAATATTATAAGATGATTTTGGAATTGTTTTGATTTTTGAGAGAAGACCCTATGGTCTAAACTCTCCCCTTTTGATGTTTTTCATCAATGTGGGTGTATTTGGTTTAGATCTCTTAATTAATGAGAAATCTAGGCCAGATCTGTACCCAAGATTGTTCAGGTTCAATTCTTCAATATTTTGTAAAAATAATTTTTTATTATTATTATGTAATTCCTAGATTTCAAGGATTTAATTTGAAGCTAGATTTTGAAGTTTTTACTTTAGGTTTGTTTTATTTATCTTGATTTTACACAATCATGAAGCCCAAAAAAAATGGTGTATTCATAAGAAGGATCCAAAATTAATTGGATCATTCATATGGAAAAAAACCATACATCTTGTATTCTTTGATCTTTTACTTTTGATTTGAGTTTTATTAGCAAGCCTTTTTTTAAAAACATGAACAATACTTGAAAACCACCTTGTGTGGATGAATAGGGGTGCCTAACACCTTCCCCTATTCATAACCCAATCTCCTTACTCATCTCTGGTTTTTTTTATTAGAGTTATTTTTACTCTAATTTTGTTTTTTATTATTTATTTTATTTGATTATTTTGGTGTCCATTCACACCTAAAAGGAATGGTGGCGACTCCATGATTTTTATTGAGCCCGTGTGATGATTTAGGAAAGTCATTGAATTTATTTTTCCCATGTCTCACAACAGGCGACTCCGCTAGGGATCCATAGTGGATTTAAGCCTTGATTTGTGTATTTGTTCATGTTTTGTTGTTATTTAGATTGCTTGTTGTTTTGTGTTATAGAGCATGTTTGATGTTTTGTAAATCTGAATTATTGGTTAAAAACTCATGGAGGTAGAAACATGTTTAAATCTGATTTATAGGATTGTTGCTAGAAACATGTGTAGGGGGCTTGTTTTGCCAAATCATGCTCAATTGCTGTATTTTTATGATAGCATGTTTTAATAAAGATTTTCAATGCCATGTTTTGATCATAACAGTATGAGCATGAAATCTAAATATTTGGTATATGTTTTGAAACTTTCATCATATTCAAGCATGGTTGATTGCCTCTTTGTATAATATGATAACATGTCCCTAGGCTTGTTTAATGTTTTGTATGGATGTATGGTTAACATGAGCATGTTTAGGTTAGGTTATTGCTTTGTTTACCTATGCTTATTTCAAATATGGTCTTTTCATTATACCTTGGTTTGTGAATAAAAATGTGTTTGGCTATGAAAAAGAGTGGCAAGGGATTGGGAAGTTATGAATGTTTCCTTTATTTCAAATGCACTTGAACACTTTAAATCTTTTACACAGCCTACTCATTACCTATAGGAAGTTGAACCCGAATGTGTGTAGCTTGGCGCAACGATGTCGTTACTTCGGAAAGCGAAAGTGAAAACATTCACCTTAGAACTTTGAGCTAATGATGTGATGACAATGTGGATCTTTGATTCTGGTCATCACTAGGCTTGAGATCCAAGTTGCCATTAAACCAAAACCCAAAACCCCTACGCTTGAAGGTGGAGAAACACATTTTCAGCTAAAGTAAACAATTACGATGGGGAAATGGGTTTGTAATTGAGGGAAGGCCGGTTGCATGGTTCACAAGGCCAAGGTATGATATGAATGCTATATTGAAGGTAAACACAAGGTAACAAGATAATATCATTTTTTTTAAAGTTATCTTCATATCATGTAAAGTAAAGTGCCATGGTGTCCATATGTTTGGGATGAAATTTTTCCCAATGAAGTCTATATCCTAAGATTGGTGTAGCCTATAGAAAGAGTTTTTTTAACTCTTCTCAGAAGTGATCCTATACACAATTCATGTAGGAGGCAACCAAAAGTACAAAATCCATGAATATGTGTCTCATTTTGGAGGGAACATGTGCCCTCGTGAGCATTCATGCACTTTTGTAAATATAGTGTCAAGATCCACTTTGGGATAGTTCAGAAGCCTTTCAATGGTAAACTGTATGTTTGGATGAACAATCAAAGTAATCAAATCGATTGGAAAACAAAAAATTTTGGAATCTATCTGTAATCCACACTTGATATGCGGATATAGCCTGACCACATTTGATCTACGGTCATAGCTTGACCGCATTATATATGCGGTCACAGCTAAAACGCACTCAATATGCGGTTTATGGATTTAATTGAATTTCAGCAACTTTTGCCCACAAATTTGGTTCCTTTAACCTTTAAGTGATACAAACAGATAATAAACAATTCAATAAGGGTAAAGTGCATCCAAATTCTTCTAAATTCACTTAAATCAAAGGGTTAAGCACTTTAGGAAATTTTTACCTAATTTGAACATGTGACTTAACTCAAAGAATGGAACTGACAAAAAAGGAATAAGTTTGAATCAAAATACACTTCAATTGAACCTAAAATCACATCAATGTTGCAAAACATATTCTTGAAGTGCAATCTAATGGAGGAATGAAGAAAGAAAATTTCAAATCATTTTAAAACTCCAAAGTTTGATAAGAACAATTGTAAGTGTGAAAACTCACACTCCAGTTATGGCAAATGATTGACAAATTAGGTTTCTAATAAAGCTTCAAGGTGTGCAGATTAAACATGAAAATTCAGTAAATTCAGTAAAGAAGAAGAGTTGGTGCCACCACTGTGCGCGCGTGGGAAACGCGGCACGTGGTATTCGGAGTCGCCACCGCCTGATGGGGTGCAGGCGGACACCTCGGTGCCTAATCTTGTCTATTAAGGCTTTTGGTCTGCGGCTTGAGATTCTAAGTTTGGTTCTCGGTTGTGGTTTGGGGAAGTCCGTAGACACCCCAGACCACCCCGTCGGATGACGGGTCCCGTGGGTTCCCTGATTTGAGTCAGCTTTCTAATTGGTCTTCACCCGATTCCTAATCCAGCATGTAACTTGGTTGAGTCTTGGCGGGACCGCCTGAGTTGGTGTGGGTCCCTTTAGTTGATTTTATCTTTCATTTTAGGGTTTTCTGAGTCTGATTGGGTGGGCCCCGTTGGAAGGCCCAACCGGTGTCCTGAATGGGCTTGAGTTGGCCCGTGTGCCCTTGTGGGCCTCGGCCTATCCTAGGAGGCCCTGTGGGCTTTGGTTAATGCATTGATTTTACCTGGGGGTTCGAGTTTGATTATTAAGTTATTTTCATGCAGGTAGTGGGTCGGATCGGTTTGTGGGCCCCTTAGGCAGGCCCACCTGGTGGCCAAGTGATTTTCTGTTATCTCATTTTAGTCTTGCCAAAGTGGGCTGGTCACTGGGCTTGGGGCCCATGATCCAGGTTTCGGGCTTTGAAAGCCCAATGCTTCAAAGTTTAGGGTTTGTACCCTAACTTGGTTCGGTTAGCGGGCTTTGGTGGGCCCGACAGGCCCTAGCCCATGGTCTCGGCCAAACCACGCAGTCTATGCATTCATTCATCACAAGGGGCGGGCGGGCCGCATTGGGCTTGGCCCGCCCGATTCAATTAGTCCATTTTTGCTTAAGCTATCTGGTCCACATGCTTTGGTCCATTGGGCTTGGTGGGCCCCGTTGGAAGGCCCACAAGTGTGCCGGGTCGGACCGGTTGGTCCGGATCCCTAGCTGGGTTTCCGGGTGTCCCGGAAACCCTATCGGTTCACTAGTTTCGACGAATTACACATCCAAATTCGGCAAGTAATCAGAAACTGCAAAAAAACATTTCTGTGCGTATCCGGAAACTCAGGCCGGATACGCACGGTCTACAGGTGTTCCGGCCAAGGTATCCGGATACACAGTGGCCATAGGTCATCCGGCCTGAGTATCCGGATCACCCCAGAATGACCCTTTTCGAATTTTTGGCAGCTGGGATGGCCTCCAGGGGTTCCTAGGGGGTTTCTAAGATCTTGTGGGCCCCCGTGAGGGCCCACGCAGGTTCAGACTTGGGAGAAGCCACACATGGCTTCTCCTTCTGTTTTTCTTGGCAATGGAAAGGGGGTACATAGCAATGGGGAAGGGGTTCATGCTTGTGGGAATGATGGATCATGCAAAGATCCTTAGTGATTGTCCAGCCAAAGAAGCACAACCATAGTTACCTAGCATGTTATTATCCAAAAAAAAACATCAAATGCATGCTTGGACAGTAGGAAACCACATGTTGGGTGAGGGGATCATGGAGCATGCAAAGGCTTTTACTACGGCAATAAGACATCAATCAATCTATATACCTCAAACAGATAAAATCTCGAAGAAAGGAGAGAGGAGGGGGGCTTATCATGGGGTACATTTGATTATATTAAGAAGGGACATGCTCCCTTTGGAAACTACTTGATGTAAGCTTATGGACAGCAGCTAAGAGAGATTAAAAACATGCTAAAACAAGGCTCCCAAGCTTCCTTAACACAGCCTACGTGACCCCCATACTGATGGATGCATTCATGCTATGAGAAAGGTGGTAAAGAACGTGGTTGCACCACCATGCAAGTGTTCATACCAAGCAAGAGGGAAAACAAGAGAAAAGATGCCGAAAAAATCTAATTTTAATATATGTTAAGTACAATATGGTGAGGAGTCTTACCTGAGGTCCTTGACCTCTTGTGCAAGGAGGTGGTATGCCTTGGGGGTGATGCAGCACCTGGAGACCTCCTGGGAACACCAACAGCAACTCAAGTCCTTCTTCTTTTAGTAGGGATAGAGAGGAGGATGAGAAGGGGGGAAGGGCTTGGGATGGTATGGGGGCCAAAAGGGGTTGAAGAGGTGGGGATTCGTGTGGGAGAAGAGTGGAGGGAGGAAGCTCAAGACAGCCAAGAAAAGCCCAACCCCGGAAATGAGCTGCTGGTTTGCTATTTATAGAAATTTTAATGTATCCGGCAACTCAGGCCGGATACACTAAGGCCTCTTCGTATCCGGGCTTGAAATCCGGATACCCTAGCTTCCCTTTGTATCCGGTCTTCAAGTCCGGATACAAGACATAATCATTCGAAAATTAAATGCCGCCGCGAATTTGTCGGGCGATCGGCGCGGATCTCGCGCGAATATCTTGATGTATCCGGTCTTCAAGTCCGGCCATGAAGGACAGGCAGTGTATCCGGTATATGTGACCGGATACAAATCGAAAAATTACGGATTTGCCCTTCGACTTGACCGATTCGACCGATTTGACCCTTTTTGATATCTACGGATCGCCCGTACGAAATTTTTATATTTAAGATTTAGTCCCTGAGATATTTTGCTGCGTTGGCTGCCACGTGTGCAGTTCTTGCGCCACGTGTGCAGTTTCCGGCTTTTGCTACTCGGAAACTTCGACAGATCATATCTCCTTCATCCGAACTCCGATTTGAGCAAACTCAATTGTGTTAAACTCGTATTGGAGCCCTCTATTTAATGACATGGGGCTAAGCACTTGGCGCGGATCCCGAGAAAAGGTCAACTTTTGGCTTTTCCTTAAGTTTGCCCGCCCTTAGAATCTTCATCCGGACTCTGATTCCTGCAAACCCAATTGCGCTGGAACCGCATCGAGATTCTCTATCCATTGGGCTAAAGTAAGGTATTTGGCACGGAAATCGAGGAAAAGTCAACTCTTGGCTTTCCCTCAAGTTTGACCGCCCTTAGAACCTTTATCTGGACTCTGATTCCTGTAAACCCAGTTGCGTTGGAACCATGTCGGGATTCTTTATCCAATGGGATAGATCAAGGTTAACCAAATTTTGTCTGATTAAAAGGTCAACTTTCCACCCCTCCGGGTTTGACTTTTTAGCCGGGTTTTGCATTTCTGGCTTTTCGGGAGCGCAAAAATGAGGTGCTTACAACCACACTGCTACCACGCCGCTGCCACCCCGCTGGCAGCGCATAAGGAATTTCGTGTGTCAAAAGCAAGGATCGTGCACCTGCCGCGTACTCTCCCGCTAGCAGCTCGCTAGCAGCGCGCGTCTAACAGATTCAACTCACTCTGAGCGGGACGTGAGTTCGCTACCAGCCGTCTACTTCGATCGCTTCACGACGCTACCAGCGCTCGACGCGATTTGTGTTTTTTTCTTTAAATAGACGAGTTGTAATTTTGAATTGTGACTTTTTCTTTGGATCATTTTTGAATTCGGATCTTGAGAGATTTGAGATTCGATCAAATCGTCTTTAGAGAGTCGGCGATTGAGTGAGGGGGAGATCTGAGATAGATCACCTGGAATTGAAGGTAGAGGATTCTTCTTCAATTCAGAACTTCATCCGATCGTGTGATCGCCTGGACTGGTGATCGACCTTGATTGATGCGTAGGTGGATTCCTACTGCATTGGATCGTCTCAGTGGATTCTGAGAGGATTGCTGCGATCTGGATTGATCGTGTCCTGCAGCTTGTGGATTCAAGCTGTGTTGCAGTTCGTGGATTCGAACTGTGGATCACTGGAGAGTGATTGTTTGCGATCTGGACTGATCGTGTTCTGCAGCTTGTGGATTCAAGCTGTATAGCAGTTCGTGGATTCGAACTGTGGATTGCTGTTGAGTGAGTCAAATTGTAAAGGTTAAGTATGTTCTCCTTTGTAATTGTCTTCTCATTCAATAGTGGATTTTGAAGGGTTAGTCGCCTCATATAGACTCGAGGTTTTTCCTGGATCTGGATCCAGGTTTCCTCGTATAATTCGTTGTGTACTGTTTCCGCAATTGTTAAATTCTGAATTGTTATAGATCGTGGACCTAAAGAGTATTCCTCTACTCTTTCAAGTGGTATCGGAGCCTATTCACTTTGAATTGCTATACATAGTGTGATCTAGATCTATAGCATGGATTTTGGAAAAGAAGGAGGATCTGCCTCTAGACCTCCTTTATTTGAAGGTAACAATTATTCTTACTGGAAAGCTAGAATGAGAGCTTACCTGAAGTCAATCGATGAGCGTGTCTGGCTCTCGGTTTGTAATGGTTATCATCCACCTGTGATCACAACAGATGTAGGTGTTGTGATTTCCAAACCTCATGATCAGTGGACTAAAACTGAATCTGATCAATGTGGATGGAATAACAAGGCAATGAATGCCTTATTTTGTGCTGTTAGTGTTGAGGAATTCAGGAGAATTTCCTCATGTGAAGTCGCTAAGGAAGCTTGGGACATCCTAGAGGTCACTCATGAAGGAACCTTAGCTGTCAAGCTGTCCAGACTTCAGAGACTTACTACATCTTTCGAAACTTTGTATATGAAAGATGATGAGTCTTTTGATGAGTTTTATGCTAAACTCTCAAATATTGTAAATTCTAGTTTTAATCTTGGAGAAAAGATTACTACATCAAAGGTGATTAGAAAAATCTTAAGATCTTTGCCTGAAAGATTCAGACCTAAAGTAACTGCAATACAAGAGGCAAAAGATGTAGATAATATGAAAATTGAAGATCTGGTAGGATCTTTACAGACTTATGAGCTAGATCTGAATATTCCAAAAAGAAATAAAGGAATAGCTCTAAATTCTGTAAAATCTGTAAATACTGAAGAATCAGATAATTCTGATGTTGATATGGATGAACTTGTTCTCTTAGCCAAAAAATTTAAGAAAATGTTTAAAAAGAAACAATTCAATTCTTCATCATCCATGGACAGATCTAATAGGAGATCTGATAAGAAAATGTCTGATCCAAGAAAGGAGAAGAAATCTTCTCAGAATGATGAGGTTCAATGTTACAAATGTAGAGGATTTGGACATGTTGCCTCTGATTGTCCCTCAAAAGATAAAAAGAAAAAGACTAATTATCAGGTTACTTGGGATGACAGTAACACTGATAATTCTTCACAATCTGATGAGGATATGTCTGCTAATTTTACTGCTTTCAATTCTTTTTACTCATCCTCCTCTGGTAGTTCAATCTCTGGAATTGCAGGAGATAACAAAGAGGCTTTATCAGATGATGAAGAAGAACTACAAGAAGCATACAATCAGCTCTATAAGGAATTCAATAGAGCTCAGAAAAAAATCAAGAAACTGAGTAAAAAATTGAAGGAATCAGAAACAGAGAAAAAGAAAGCTCTTGCAGAAATAGATTCAATAAACCAGAAGTTACTTGAAAAACATGCTAAAGAAAATTCTCTGGTAACTTCTCTAACTGAAAAAACTGAAAAAATAAAAGAAAAGGAAGCTCAGATTTCTGAACTACAAGGTAAAGTAATTGAATTTGAGAAAGTTTCAAATTCAAGTAAATCTAATGCTTCAAATTCTTCTGCAGAAAATCTTCAAATTACTGAGGAATCAACTTCAAAGGAAGTTCCTGAAAGCTCAAATTCAGCTGGAAAAAGAATGAGAGTAAGTAATCAAAACAAGGAATCTTCACAGAAAATCTCTGCTGGAGAAGTAAGATCAACAGGTAAATCTTCAACTTCTGAGAAATCTAAATCTGTACAGTTTAGAAATGCTGACAAGTCTAGAAATTCTGATTTTTCTGAAAATAGATTTATACCTGTATGCCATCACTGCAATAAGAAGGGTCATATAAGACCAAAGTGTTATGCATTGTATGGTTTCCCTGATGGATATTTTGAAAATAAGAGAAAGGTAAATCAAAGTCAGTCCCTGGACTTATACAACAGATTTGACTCTCTGTTAAAATTGACTGAAACATTAAATCAGGAAGTCTCAAATTTGTCTAAGAAACTTCCTTCAAAAACTCAAGTAGTTGATGAAGGTACTGTTCAGAAGACTTCTGAGAAACAGATTTGGGTAAGAAAAGATTCATTGGTTGCTAATGTGGTTCATGTAGCTTTAAAAGCTCATGATGTCAACATGTGGTACTTGGACAGTGGTTGTTCAAGACACATGTGTGGTAGTAAGGCTATGTTCAGTACCTTTGAAGAATATTTTGGTGGAAGTGTTACATTTGGTGATGGAAGCACTTCCCAAGTTAAAGGTAAAGGAACTGTTACAGGTCCAAATGGAGTCTGCTTAAAAAATGTTCTATTTGTATCTGGTTTGAAGGCAAATCTTATCAGTATTAGCCAATTATGTGATTCCAGATTATTTGTTAATTTTACCAGAAAAGAGTGCAAAATACTGGATAAATCTGGTAGGACTGTTCTTGTAGGTGAAAGAACAAGTGATAATTGCTATGGGATTATTGGAAACAGTGAGTGCTCTTTAAAATCCTCCATAGGCAATGAAATTGATTTGTGGCATAGAAGACTTGGCCACATTAACTATAGAGATTTGTCAAAAATTTCTAAGTCTGAGCTGGTTAGAGGAATTCCCAAGTTTGGGAAAAATAAAAAGGAAGGAATGTGTGGTCCTTGCAACCAAGGAAAGCAAATCAAAGCCACACATAAGAAAACCAACATTGTAGGAACATCAAGACCATTAGAACTGATTCATATGGATTTAATGGGACCTACAAAGACTGAAAGTCTGGGAGGAAAGAAATATATATTTGTTGCAGTAGATGACTACAGCAGATATACTTGGGTAGACTTTCTAAGAGAAAAATCTGAATGTTTCAATTGTTTTAAACATCTGTGCTGCCAAATTCAAGTTGAAAAGAACTTGCAAATAGGAAAGATTGTAAGAATCAGATCTGACCATGGGACAGAATTTGAAAATCAAATGTTTTCCAATTTCTGTGAAGAACATGGAATCAAACATGAATTTTCTGCTCCTAAGACCCCACAACAAAATGGAGTTGTGGAGAGGAAGAACAGAGTTTTACAAGAAATGGCTAGAACCATGATGATAGCCAAGAAAATTTCAACAAAATTCTGGGCTGAAGCTATAAACACTGCCTGTTACATTAGTAACAGAGTTTATATCAGATCTGGATGGAAACAAACTCCTTATGAACTTTGGAAAGGAAAACAGCCAAATTTGAAATATTTCAGAGTATTTGGAAGTAAATGCTATATCTTAAGGGACAGAGAAAATCTAGGAAAATTTGATTCTAGAAGTGATGAAGGAATTTTTCTAGGATATTCTTCTTCTAGTAGAGCTTACAGAGTTTTCAATTTGCAGAAATCAGTTGTAATGGAATCTATTAATGTACTAATAGATGATGAAAGTAATGACAGTGAATTTATGCAGGCTGCAGATGAAGAGGATGAAATCAGAGATGCTTCCTCAAGCATTGAAGTGGTTCCTCTGGCTAGAACTCTCAAAGACCACCCAACTGAGCAAATTGTTGGAAATATTTCAGATGGTGTCAGAACAAGACATCAGGTACATAATGAGGCAAGATTTTCTTCTTATCTCTCTCAATTTGAGCCAAAATCTTATAAAGATGCATTGTTAGATGATTCATGGTTGAATGCTATGCATGAAGAACTGAATCAATTTACTAGAAATAATGTTTGGGAATTGGTTGAAAGACCCTCTAATCTGAATGTGATAGGAACCAAGTGGATTTTTAAAAACAAATCTGATGAGAATGGGATAGTAATCAGAAATAAGGCTAGGCTTGTTGCTCAGGGGTACACTCAAGTAGAAGGAATAGATTTTGATGAAACCTTTGCTCCTGTAGCTAGGTTAGAATCAATCAGATTACTGCTGTCTATTGCATGTTACTTGAAGTTTAAACTGTTTCAAATGGATGTTAAGAGTGCATTTTTGAATGGATATCTGAATGAAGAGGTTTATGTAGAGCAACCTAAAGGATTTGAGGACACAATTCATCCTAAATATGTCTATAAACTTAACAAAGCTTTGTATGGACTCAAACAAGCTCCTAGAGCTTGGTATGAGAGACTTACCTTCTTTTTACTTGAATCTGGTTTTATGAGAGGAAATGTAGATAAAACTCTCTTTATTCAAAGAGAGTCCAAACATATTTTGATTGCTCAAATCTATGTTGATGACATAGTGTTTGGGTCCACTTCTGAAAATCATGCTCACTTCTTTGCTGATTTAATGAAGAGTGAATTTGAAATGAGTATGATGGGTGAACTGAATTTTTTCTTAGGTCTTCAGATTTATCAATCTCAACAAGGAATTTTTTTCTCTCAAGCAAAATATTCAAGAAATCTTGTTAAGAGATTCAGCTTAACTCATGCTAAACATGCTAGAACTCCTATGAGTACTAGTTTAAGACTTGGAAAAGATGAATCTGGAAAGGTTGTAGACCCTACCCTGTACAGGGGAATGATTGGGAGTCTACTGTACTTAACAGCAAGTAGACCTGATATAAGCTTTAGTGTTGGAGTATGTGCTAGATATCAGGCTAATCCTAAAGAATCCCATATGAATGCTGTTAAAAGGATTATAAAATATGTTAATGGGACTATTGATCTGGGAATCTGGTTTTCCAAAGAGACAAACCCACATCTAACTGGATACACTGATGCCGATTGGGCTGGGTGTATGGATGACAGAAAAAGCACCTCTGGTGGTTGCTTTTACATGGGAAATAATCTTATTACCTGGTTAAGCAAGAAACAAAACTGTGTTTCTCTGAGTACTGCTGAAGCTGAGTATATTGCTGCAGGAAGCAGTTGTACTCAACTTATTTGGATGAAACAAATGTTATCAGATTATGGGATAGATCAAGATCAAATGATTCTCTTCTGTGATAATCAAAGTGCCATAAATATCTCTAAGAATCCTGTTCAACACTCAAGGACCAAACATATAGATATCAGGCATCACTTTATAAGAGAGTTGATTGAAGACAAAACTGTTGTGATTGAATACATATCTACTGAAAAACAGTTGGCTGACATTTTTACCAAACCTTTAGATCAAAACAGATTTGAAACTCTTAGGAAATCCCTAGGAGTATGCTCTCAAAACTGAAAATCAGGTTCTGTTTTGAGTTAATTTTGATGTAAAATGTCTCACATATCTGTTCAAAATGAATTTGTGTGTTCTTATTACTAAGATCTGTTTTCAGGACGATTAAGTGTATGCATATTGACAAAAATGTCTTATTTCTAACCAGCATCCTTGTCTGAAACACCTGTACGTATTGAAGCTTATTGTGTGGTAAAGCTTGGGATCTATAGGCTATCACCTTTGTGAAAAGAAAAGTTTTGGAAATGGCTGCCATAGAGATTAGAGTGAAAGCCACTGTAAATCTCAAAAAGAAAAAGATAAAGAAGGTATATTCTTGGAATGAACTGTAAACTCAGGTTTTTTAAGGGTCAATGCCTTCTTTAAAAAGAAAAAGAGATCAGAAAAGGCTACCTATCTCAGATGTGCGAAAGCCACCAAAATGAAGTTGGGATATGTCTATACTTTTCAAGATTGTTTACACTGAAATAGTCTTCTATATGTATGAAGTGTCAAAGTCAAAAATGAAGTTGGGATTGCTCATTTCTCACAAGCATTGACTCATTAGTATGCATATGTTCTTAATATCTTGAAGAAAATTTATAGTATGAGAAACCAGAAATGAAATTTTGCTCTTTGATATGTAATGTACCACATCTGAATTAACTCTAATAGGTACTTCAAGATCAGTTTTGTGCTAAGTACTTCTTAGATTGAATAAGTTGATTATCTGGATGATTTTTGGGTTTAGTTAAAATCTCAGCTTCATGTTTAGAAGTAGGAAGATGTCATGAAAAATTGTTCAATCCTCTTTTATAAGTTTATGCGTTGAATCTGTAGTTTTTGTTGTTTGTGCATGTGCACCTTCTACGTCGCCAGTTGCCCGCTGGCAGCGTATTTGAGTTTGTCTATATATAGGTGAAAGTGAGCTATTCTTTTTACCCCTGTTCTTTTTACCCTCTTCGCTTTTCCCTCGCTTCTCGCGTCGTGTCCCGGTGCTGCTGTCGCTGTCATCTTCTTCCTTCCTGTCTACTGTTCAGGTAAATTTTTTTTACCATCTTCATCCTGCTCCTCCATTTTTCTGCTTCCTAGTTCTGTAGTTTTCTCTCTTTCTTCGAAGCTAGGGTTTAGTAGTTTGTTCAGCTCTTAGGGCTTTCTCGTTTTGTTGGTTGGTTCTGTCTGTTTTCTCTTTCTCTTCCATTTCTTTTACCATGCCTCTCAAGAGAAAGTCGAGAACTGATTCTCCTTCAACATCGTCTCCTCCTGTGAGGTCTCCTCCTGTGAAGTCTCCTCATGTGAGGTCTTCTCCTGTTATTCCTTCTCCTCCTGTGAGACCTCCTTCCCCTTCTCCTTCTTCAGAACCATTTGTGGGGAATGGTTTATCTGATTTCAATACCTTCTTCAAGCACAGGCCTCTTCTTCTGGAAAGGGCCATCCAGCTTGACTCTTTTTCTGAAACCCCTTTCTACTCATTGTTTTCAGAAAATGGTTGGAAAAAATTTGCATTGCTTGGGGGTTTTGCTTATCCAAACCTGGTCCGTGAATTTTACTCTAATCTTTATCAACTTCATCTTGCAAATCAAGGCTCTGTCAAAGCCTATGTCAGGGGAATTTCTTTCGACTTCTCGAAAGAGCTTATTTCCTCTCTGCTTGAACTACCTCTTGTTGACCCTCTCTCCTTTAACTTTCTTGAGTCTCATTCTGATCCTCCTATGGAGTCCATTATTCCGTCTCTAATTGTTGAGGGTGCTCCTTCTTCCATTAAGAACAAGCCCAACTATTTGCCTCATGGCTCTCTTCAAGATCTTCTCCGGATTTTGAACTTGTTTGTCTGTGCTTCGCTTGTTCCTTCTGATCATCACTCCGAGATCTCTCACCATAGGGCAAGACTTCTTCATGCCATCTGGAACAGAGAAAGTATTTGTATTCCTTCTATTATCTTTCATCAGATTCTTCAGTCTCGGAATTTAAAATCCAAGACTGCTGCTCTTCCTTTTGGTATTTTCATCTCGTACATGTGTGTTCATCAGGGGGTACTCCCTGATCCTACTGAATTGATTATGCATCCCCGTCCTCCCATTGCTTCATCCACTCTGACCCGCAGTAAACGTGCCAGTCCTTTTCGGGTAAATGTCCTCTGATCCCTCCTCTTCTCAGTCCTCTCTGTCCAGCCCTGATGCTGTGGTCATCATAGAGAAACTGAATTCGATGCAAGCTTCTCAAGAGGCTTTCTTTTCAGAGGTTAGGTCTCACATGCTCATGATGAGTGTAAAACCCCGATTTTTCACCTAATAAATAAATAAATAATAAATAAAAGAAAATATGAGTTAAGCCCTAGTTAAAATAAAAAGTGAAGATTTAGAGGATAATAATCCCAATAAGTTCTAAGTTGAAAATAAAGAAAGAATTTTAATGAAATTAGCCTAAAAGAATAAAAAGGGTATTTTGGTAATTTCCAGAAAAAGGTAATTAGTAAAGAGATCATCAAATAATAATTAGAATTAGAAAATAGAAGAAAACAAATTATTTTGACAAGTTAGAAATTAAAAGAAATTAATAAAAGCCTAAAAGTGGGAAAAAGGGTAATTAGGAGATTTCACGTCTTAAGTTGGAGAAAATAAGGTTTTAAGTGATAGAAACGTTTAATTAAATATTTTGCACGAAATTAAGTTATTTTCATGAGTTTAGATAATAAGAAACTTAATTAGTATTATTTAAGTTGAAAATAGAAAGTGGAGAAAAAGTAGGAATTAAATTAGAAAGGATTAGACATTAGCTAGACCATGGTTGGGTTAGCCCAAATTAAGTTAGCCAATTAGGGTTTGTTTAGGATTTCTAAAGCCTAGTATAAATAGGAGACTAAGGTTAGAAGAGAGGGGATTTTCGTGGGTTTCTTATGGAGAGAAAAGAGGGAGAGAAAGGAAAGAGGTCTCTAATGGAGGTGTCTGACCAGCCACCATCAAAACGCGATCGGGGAAAATCCGTGCGGTGGATCGCCTTCAAATTTGGAGGTTTTGTTCGTGACTGATAAAACTACATTATGAACGGTGGAGATTTGAATTGGAAGAGTCTAGCTTGGTGCGGTTGGGAGCAACATTCTGGTCCAGAATTAGAAGGTGTAATGGAAGAAGGATTTAGCGTATAAGGCAAGTAGTAACCCTTGGAAAACGTGAGGAATTGCATGATTTGGTTTTCTGTGATTTCATATGGATTGAATGGATTAGTCGGAATAGTATTTACATGGAATCAAACTATTTACATGTTAGTGATTTGTATTCTTGAAGGATTCATTGAATTAAAGAAGGAAACTTAGTTTGATTATGTAAATAAAGGTAGGAGGGTATTTAATTAACAAGAATTAATCTGGAAGGCTTTAGGAATGTTTTAGAATGTTATTAGATTAATTTAGACCAAAGAAACATATGGCAAAGGCATAAAAATCAGAACTTTAGAAATCTGGAAAATTCTGTTAAAAATTGCACGAGCGCCTAGGATCGCCTAGGATCGCCCAGCACAGTAGAGGTAGGCGCTCTAAGTAAAATTTGTAGATTTTGGGGATTTTGTAATTCGAATAAATACCCAATAATTCTTATGATTAGTTAAGCATGTTAGCATCTTTATAAGGACCTAATTAAGCTATAAAAATTATAAAATTAATTGGGAAAGATTAAGCAATAAATAGAAGGTTATAATGAAAGGATTGTTTATAAAAGAGTCAAAGGGTATGGATATTGCTAGAAATAATACTACTGAAATTTATAGCTTACAAACATCTTTTAAACTTCATTCTAGGTCTGTAGAACATGCTGGAAAAATAAAATACAGAAATTTCAAATGGAAACTAGCTTAGGTGCTAAGGTAGGAAGTTGGATTCTAATAAAGGGATTAAGAAGGAAAAGTTCAAGCATGATTTGATTTACTTTTATTTGGGCTTTAAATATGAATATTGGCTACTGGATTTGCATAAACTTTAAGTTGCATCGAACTTATGATTCATGGGTTTATTTTGAATATAATTAAAGAATTGCATCTGTTATCATGCAAAAGGCTCTGTTTGGATTATTGAGGATTGAATCATGGATTTCACATGGAATGGAATACTTTGGTATGGATTGGTATGTGGTATGATGTTGTACTCTTTAATTTTACGGTTGGGTGATACGGCTTCTGTGGTAGAGTTTGATACTATCTTTTACGGCAGAGATGGGTAATCCTCTGTGTAGAGATATGTAATCCTTTACGGGTAAAAGTGTGTATGCCTCCTACATTAGCGTGTCCTCCCGTATGTGGTTTTATCGTGGTTTGTGTCAGTGGGCTTAGCTGTATATGGATCCATAGTTTTGGCTGGTTAGCTAAGTGGTATTTAGTTTGGGTTGATTTACTCCTATATTGCGAGCGCGCTTCCCTTTGCAAGTTAGTTTGCTCTGGGAGGGTCCTATGTCTGGAGGGACACCCCGGTGAGCCGCTGGTGATTCCCTGTACATGTGGATAAGCGACCACACTCCATGTATTGATTCTGGTGCTGCATGCTGGTGGTACGTCCAACTCTGCGGGGTTCGTGCGCAATAAGTCGGTGACTACGGCTCTTGCCTAAGCTGCGCTGCATGGGGCTTGAGTATCATCAAGTAGCACTGCCCCTAAGCCGCACGGTGGAACAGCATTTAGTAGAGTGTCATCTCAAATACTTATCATCTTTGTGAGTCCTGCAATGGCACGTGTTTTGTCGCTTTTGTCGGTTTTACCTCGTTAACATCAAGTTACTGGTATTTATACATGATCATATGTTTCATCGCCTTATTTGGAATTACCATGGATAACTTGGATTTCTCGTCTTATCGTGAATTAATCGAATACCTCATGACTATTGCTTACATTGGACTGTTTCTTATTGCATGCACCTGCTACTTGCTGAGATGTAAATCTCACTCCGTTTTCCCCTATATTTTTCAGGTTGCTTGGAGAGATCGCGAAGATGGGGTTTTAATTTGATGGGTAGAATTATAATTGGTATTAATGTCACATGTTGATTAGATAAATTTAATTGTAAATTGAATTGAATATATTGATTAAAGAATTGTTTATTTTATTTGGCCACCATAACTCTGATGTAATTGATTTATAAAGTTTAAAATTATTGTGAATCTTGGTATGTATCTGACCCCAGCTTCGTGGTAACATCTCGAGTTTGATTGTTGAATCGGACTTGGGTTGTTACAGTAGCGAACCGGGTTCGGGTTGGGTGCCGGTTTGCACTGACCCGGGTTCGGGGCGTTACAATGAGCATGTTCAAATCCGAAACCCAAGAGAAGCTAGGACAATTGCTGAAGGATGTTGATTTCACTTGTGGAGAAGTTCAAAGGGACGTTGCTGCTCAGCAACGTATGCAAAATGAAGCGGGTCATTTTCTGGAATGCATTCGCAAGACTCAGCTGGAGATGGATCACAAGCTCTGCTGGCTGCACTCCAGATCTCAAGATGCCTACAAGCACTACTCACGGTCTTGGGAACCCAAACCACCATCCAGAAAGGGGGAGAAATTTGGATGATGGTTCTGATTGATGGTTTGGCTGGGTGGGTGCTGATGCTTGCGCTGATGCTTGGTGTTTGCTGCTTGCTGCTGCTGATGTGTCGAATTCTGTTGTTTGCTTGATGTTTGGTGATGTTATTCTTGTTGTGGATATGATGGTTGTTTTTGTTTTGGTCTGTTCTGGGTGTTGTCTCCTGGATTTTTTTTATAAGGGAATGATAAGTAAGGGGGAGATAATGTCTGTCTTTCTTTCTTAATGTCTGTCTTTCTTTCTTAATGTCTGTCTGTCCTTCTTTCTTGCTGTCTGTCTTTCTTGAACAATGTAAATGATTTTGTTATCTGTATATCTGGTTGTAAATGAATGAAACTCTGGATTAACCCAAATCACTATGTCTCTGGTTAACAGTGTAGTTTTAAATTTCTTGAATGGATATCATCATTAACTAAGGTTGATTTTAAAATCTGATGTAAGGTTGTTGTCAGGCATTTGCCAAGGGGGAGATTGTAAGTGTGAAAACTCACACTCCAGTTATGGCAAATGATTGACAAATTAGGTTTCTAATAAAGCTTCAAGGTGTGCAGATTAAACATGAAAATTCAGTAAATTCAGTAAAGAAGAAGAGTTGGTGCCACCACACTGCTACCACGCCGCTGCCACCCCACTGGCAGCGCATAAGGAATTTCGTGTGTCAAAAGCAAGGATCGTGCACCTGCCGCGTACTCTCCCGCTAGCAGCTCGCTAGCAGCGCGCGTCTAACAGATTCAACTCACTCTGAGCGGGACGTGAGTTTGCTACCAGCCGTCTACTTCGATCGCTTCACGACGCTACCAGCGCTCGACGCGATTTGTGTTTTTTTCTTTAAATAGACGAGTTGTAATTTTGAATTGTGACTTTTTCTTTGGATCATTTTTGAATTCGGATCTTGAGAGATTTGAGATTCGATCAAATCGTCTTTAGAGAGTCGGCGATTGAGTGAGGGGGAGATCTGAGATAGATCACCTGGAATTGAAGGTAGAGGATTCTTCTTCAATTCAGAACTTCATCCGATCGTGTGTTCGCCTGGACTGGTGATCGACCTTGATTGATGCGTAGGTGGATTCCTACTGCATTGGATCGTCTCAGTGGATTCTGAGAGGATTGCTGCGATCTGGATTGATCGTGTCCTGCAGCTTGTGGATTCAAGCTGTGTTGCAGTTCGTGGATTCGAACTGTGGATCACTGGAGAGTGATTGTTTGCGATCTGGACTGATCGTGTTCTGCAGCTTGTGGATTCAAGCTGTATAGCAGTTCGTGGATTCGAACTGTGGATTGCTGTTGAGTGAGTCAAATTGTAAAGGTTAAGTATGTTCTCCTTTGTAATTGTCTTCTCATTCAATAGTGGATTTTGAAGGGTTAGTCGCCTCATATAGACTCGAGGTTTTTCCTGGATCTGGATCCAGGTTTCCTCGTATAATTCGTTGTGTACTGTTTCCGCAATTGTTAAATTCTGAATTGTTATAGATCGTGGACCTAAAGAGTATTCCTCTACTCTTTCAACAATTCAATTTAAAAATCTGTTTTTTAATAAGAAATTTCCAAGAAAAAAAAAACTTCCGAAAGACTTTTCTTAAAGAACAATGTGATTGTCAAACTATAGGTATTTTTGGAACCTTGGAATCTCAAATGGGACACTTGGAAGCCTTTAAATTCCAAGCAAAAAAAAAAAATTTTCAACTTGAATTTCTTTTTCAACTCAAAAGTCATAAAGAAGATTCAAAAATATCATGGGCCTCTGAAAGCCTTTGAATTTCAGATTTTCTTCAAAAATATCATGGGTGTAGACACCTGATTTTTGCACCCCTAAAATGAAGAAAATAAAAAGTCAAACCCTGAGGGGGTCAAAAAGTTGACTTTTTGGATTGAGTACAAATTGACTACCAAACTTTATACCATTGAAAAAAGGACTTCGATACGATTCTAACGCAACTGAGTTTGCTTAAATTGGAATCCAGATGAAGAAGTTATGAGTCGGTCAAACCTGGAAATAGCATAAATCAGCTTTCTGCTAAACCCCAAATCAGCTACCCAATTTGGTATCAGCAGAAAGAGCATCTCGACACAATTCCAATGCAATTGAGTTTGCTCAAATTGGAGTCCCGAATAGAGAGATATGAGCAAAACTGGCTTCAGGACGTGACTTTGCACTTCTGCTGAAAAAGCTGAATTTGCTGCTAAGCTCTAGCTCAGTGGATAGAGAATCTCAATCTGATTCCAACACCAATAAGTTTATTGAAATCGGATATCAGATGAAAGAGTTGTGAGCAGTTAAAATTTCAATAAATCTGCACATGTGGCAAGAATTAAAGAAAGGACAAAAGAATAAAAATCCAATAATAAAAAAAATAATATAATATAAATATCTAAGTAATTAAATTTTTTAAAAAAAAGTTAAAGATAAGAATGTCCAACACTTGCTTGGAGAATAAGAAAGGAATCTAAGCCATCATTGTTTTCTTTAAAAAAAGACATGATATAAAAAATATTTGTATTTTGGTCACTTTTTCAACTATAAACCCCCCCAATTCCAAAGACAAGCAATAAACCCCTCTTCTCCCCCTACTGCTTTCTTCCACTTCACTCACCCTCTCCCTTCTCTCTTCCTCCTTGGCCCCCCCCCCCCCCCCCCCAATTCCAAAGACAAGCAACAAACCCCTCTTCTCCCCCTTTTGCTTTCTCCCACTTCACTCACCCTCTCCCTTCTCTCTTCCTCCTTGATTTCCCTCAAGAGAAGCTGGTCCCCTACAGCCTTCTCCCTCTCCTTCTTTGTCCTTTTCATGTCCAGACCCTGCCCACACTCTGTCTCCACCAATCCAAATGCCCATTTTGCTCTTAGACCCTGATTTTTACCCTTTTAGCATAAAAACCCAGTGAACCCCTTTTCAAACCTATTTTGAGAAATCAACAGAGGTGCGGAAGCGCTGCCGAAATCATTGGAGAACCACAACATACCCAAAACAAGCAAGTGGAGGTACAGTAAGTATTTCTACAACTTTGCATTCAACATCAAGTGAATATTAATTGAATTTGGCATCCTTTCCAGCTTCCTTTCTACACTTTGCTATTACTACATTATTTCTAACCTTTTTATTGTTTGTTTTGTGTCATGAGAGACTTGTCTAAAAGGGACTATCCACATAAAAAGGGAGGAGAGCAATTTTAAGTTAAAAGAACTTTTAAACTAACTTTAAGTTATTTTGATTGGTTCATTTTGTTGGCTTATTATGGGGGATTTGTTCTCCTTGAAAATCCCATGTACCCAAAGCCTTTTTCCTCTCTTCCTTTCTTGGTGATAGCTGTGGACATTTAAAAGGAAATGT
Organism: Buxus sempervirens; assembly: GCA_947561395.2. Classification (NCBI taxonomy): domain Eukaryota; kingdom Viridiplantae; phylum Streptophyta; class Magnoliopsida; order Buxales; family Buxaceae; genus Buxus; species Buxus sempervirens. The sequence continues at coordinate 31,884,380 of OX387184.1, read as the reverse complement.
GCTCCTTTGAAGAATACGAAAACAAGGAAGAGAAGACTTCATAGGTCAAGTGAAGCAAAGGTGGTACTGTGAAGAAGCTGAAAAACTCAACAGAGGTCGCCGGAGACTCCAAGAAGACAACCAAATTGATCCCGGCCAAAATTAGTTCAAAACAGCAAATTCGGACGAAAACCGCATACACAGTGCGGTCTGGTCTGAACCACAGTGCATATGCGGTTGAGACCAAACCGCATAATAAGTGCGGTCACATTTAAAAATAGCTAAAAATTTGATTTTTTGGGCCCGGTTGGACTAGATCCGACCCGAACCAGCCTAACCTGACCTAATAAGTTATTTGAGTTATTTTTTAGCCCTTTTATGGATGTGGGCCTAGATGGACCCACCAAGACCCCCTGGGCCCACCTAAGTGGCCCACCATTGACTGTCCCACTTTAACAAACATGCCCAAGGCCATGGGCATATCGACTATCGGGCCTAATCCAAGCCCACCAAGCCTTTACATATTTAATTAGTAAATAATATAAAACAAAAGGGTTACCCAATAACCCTGCTGGGCACAAGCCCAACCTTGGCAATCCACGGGTCTTCCAATGAGACCGGTATCCGACACACCTAACCTAAATAAAAGATAAAAATAAAATAAAAAGGACCCACACCTCCAGAGGGCCCCACCAGACTGAAACAGAGGCATGCTGATCTAGGAAGCGTGAAATTGATTCAAAAACCAGGGAAACCCGAGGGACCTGTCAAATCGACGGTGCGGGCCAGGGTGTCTTCAGACTTCCCTGGACGTAACCAAGAACTTACCTCGAATCTCTAAAAAGCCGCAGACAAATAAAAATAGACCTGTATAGGCACCTTTGTGTCTGCCTGCACCTCTCAAACAGTGGCGACTCCAAAATAGTCCCAAGGCGCGCACATAGTCACGTGCGCCTCGTCGTGCAACTGATTTTAGGTGCGCACAGCTTGGCGACTCCATTGGGGACCCCTCAACCCAATTGGACCCTGGTTAGGGAATGAGTCAACTTAGGAGGATATAAGCTGGTTTAGGAAGTGCTTGTTGTCCAACCTTAGTGATTTACGGAACTTATGCAATTACGTGATATTGGGGGATCTTGTCAAACGGACATAATAATCGCCTAAGGTAAGTGGTTTTCAACAGGGACCAATGTGACCCGCCCACTTACCTGGGGATCCACCCAAACGTCGTATTGCATATTGTTCTGTACTTCCACTACAAAAGTGACATCAAGGAACCCTTTATCGGCCCATTATCCGAGAATCACCCAAATAGACACAACACTTTGCCCCACTGCACATACAAGCACCTCACTATACCGTGAATGTTTAATTGCGTGGGGGGACAAGCACGAGGGAGACTGCGTGGATGATCCGACCTTGAATGAATAATGTGAATGCTCTCCTTCACCAAAACCTAGACCTTTCTAGCAGCCACCCTTTTGCTCCGATAAAGTTATTTTTGGGATGGTATTAACCCCACGCTCTCGTGGCTTGCCGGGGAAAGTAGGGTAAACCCATCTCCCCAAGTTTTTGGATTCCTTAGCGCCACTGGCTTCATGCTGTGGTATGCGAGGGTCTAGTACTTGGCTCAGACCCTTGCAGGCAAATGTCTCGGGCTGGGTACCCTTTCCCCACCTATTACTTCTGAAAAACCCTAATGCTGTGAATTTGAACGTGGATATGAATCTTGAAATGGAGATTGATAAAATCAATTTAAAATTCAAAGAGTCCATCAGGGGACAACCACCCCCGCTCTTTTGCATCAAATTGAGTGAACCCTAGATTCTGGGCTATCTCAGCCCTAAAATAGGAAGCCTACCTACTTTTGATCAGGGGAACCACTCCAGATCCATGTATCGAGTCCTGAGAACCGTGGGCCTTGACCCATTGAGTCCGTAGGAGGCACACTAAGTCCGAATTAGTCTTCAAGCAGATGAAAGCCGGCCAGATCAGAAAAGGCAGATGAAAGCAGGCCAGATCAGAACAAGGGCAGTGAAACCCTAGATCAAGGATTTTTTAGCCTACCATTATGAAATTAATTGTACCCTTTTCTAGGGTTCTCAACAACCCTGGGATTGAACACTTTCCCAGCTTTGTTTGCCCTTGCTAGCAAGTTATAAATTGCCTTTCAATCAGACAATAGAGACTCTTCGGAACAGATGAAAAGACTGATTTGGATATAGATGTGCTTCCTTACACAAGTATGTCTAGGAGTCGTGCTTTCGCTGGCACCAACCCCTTCTAAGATTGCACACACATTTCAAATCTGTTTGTATATTTTGCTTGATACAATGACCAAGGATTATAGGCCTAGCCACACTTGCCCTCACCTTCTTGCACATGCACAGATCATTTGCACAGCACAGGTGCATCCACTCCTGCATCAGCGCTTTTTCTATTTTGAAAAATGAGCAAAAAGAATTTTCAAAACCAATTTACCACCAGTGCCTCGGGGTATACATTGAACTGCTTTTTCATGAACAATGCCATCCACGGCATGACATTCGGAACCACTGCACTCGGTTCCCCAGCTTTGATATCTAACAGCATTTCAAAATTTGCCAGTTGCACCACAGTCCTCGAATTTTCAAAACCACTATTCCATCCACGGCACAAATCATGACGCTTTTCTAAAAATCCATTGTGCCATCCACAGCACCAGAACCAAGATTTTAAAAATACATTTTGAGCTACCCTTCCCATACACAGGACAGCACAGCTCTCATGCCTTGCAGCTACCCTTCTTGTATATGGGATAGCACAGCTTAGGCTACCCTTCTTATATGCAAGATAGCACAGCTCACAATAAGCCATTCACGGCATTCAACTACCCTTCTTGTATATGGGTTAGTACAGCTCAGGCTACCCTTCTCATATGCAAGATAGCACAGCATTCCTCTTGAGCTAACCTTCCTATACACAGGATAGCACAGCTCACAAACTACCCTTGGGCTACCCTTCTCATGTTCGAGATAGCACAACTTCGGCTACCTTTCTCGTGCACGGGATAGCACAGCTTTCAATATGACCACCCTTGGGCTACCCTTCTCGTGTTCAAGATAGCACAACTTCGGCTACCCATCTCGTGCACGGGATAGCACAGCTTTCAAGATGACCCTTGGGCTACCCTGCCCATATATGGGATAGCACAGCCTTTAGGGAAGCCATTCACGGCGGTTGCCTTCCACGGCTGCAACACTGTTCGCAGTGTCAAGATTCTTTTTTTTTCATGCATAGTCATTCACGGCGGTTGCCTCCCACGGCTGCAACACTATCCGCAGTGTCAAGATTCTTTTTTCCATTTACAGCCCTATTGTTATGTACAACTTGAAATCTATATGAAAATAGACCATTTTTGAAAAAACTAACCTGTCTTTGCTTTTGTTCTGTTTATTTTTATTTTGCACAGGGCTGGAAGACATTACAGCCATTGCTAGTCAAAGCCCATACCTGCTAAGGTCCCGCATGAGGATGAATCCGGAAGAACCACCCGTGCCACCACTTCCAGCACCACAACCTCCTGCACCACAACCACCTCAGCGCAAAATTGAGGATGAGCCAATAGTCGTGAACTTAACTCAACAAATGGGGTAGTTCACCCAACAAATGGGGCAAGTCACTCAGATGCTCCAAAACCTCCTTAGACAAATGCCACAGCCAGTAGGAGAGCCACAACCATTGCCGCAGGAATTACAGGGGCAGCCACAAGCCCCACTACCAGTTCATGTAATACCCTCACTTGCCCTCCCTCCACATGTACCACCTCTTGTTGCTCCACAAGGTCTGCAGCCACATCAGCCACCACATGAAGAAGCCTTACGTCTTCCACATGTCCCCGAAGAGGAAGAAGAGTGGCACAGGCAGAGGAATGAAGCAAGGGTCATCCCGCCTGAAGTCAGGACCGAAATTAACGACCTCAAAGCAGAGGTGCGAGAGCTGAAAAGAGAGACAATGCCTGGAAGGATGACAGTAGACAACTTTTGCTTCTTCCCAGATATACAGCTTCCACCAAAATTCAAGTGTCCGGACTTTGAAAAGTTTGATGGAACAGGATGCCCGATTGCACATCTGAGGGCGTACTGCGGAGCCATGGTTGGGTACAATCGTGACGAGCAGTTGATGATACAGTTGTTCCAGAGGTCCTTGATAGGGCCGGCGCATCGCTGGTTTTCCATGCTGAACCCGGCACAGATCTAGCCCACCTCTTCATAGAGCAGTTTAAGTTCAATTCTGAGGTAGTGCCCACAAGAATGGAGCTCATGAGGATGAGCAAGAAGGCTGGAGAAACAGTTAGGGAATACGCCCGAAGGTGGCGTGTACACACGATGATGGTACGTCCACCATTGATAGAAGAAGAGATGGCCAATCTCTTCATCTCCACTTTGGGACAGCCATATTATTCCCACTTGATTGGCCAACAGGCAACGAGCTTCAACGCCTTGGTTCAAATCGCCAACAGAGTTGAAGGCGGCATCAAGGCTGGGCTGATAGAGGCAGGTGTACCGGGCACCACAGCAAGGAGGCCCACAAATGGAGGCAGAAAGACCGAGGGTCAGAAAGAAGTGGCAAATGTTGATGCGGCACAGGGGCAACAGCCATTTCACATGCAAAGAGGGAACCAAACAGCTGACACAAGGCCTACAGGACTGACAAGAGAACAAAGGGAAGAAAGAAGAAATAGGGTGTTCTCACCACTTCCCTATACGCCAGCTGAACTTCTTCCCACACTGCTAAAGAAGGGCTACTTAAGGGTTATATCCCCTAACCCAAACACAGCATTGGGTAGAAACCCCAAGGCAATCTGTGAATATCACATGGGTTCACCGGGGCATGGCACTAATCAGTGTTGGCCACTCCGACATGCAATTCAAGACTTGATTGATGCCAAGAAGCTCACTATGGATCCTCCTGCTCCTGTCAAAACTCCACCCACGGCCATCAACCTGGACCCTCTTCTAGACCATCATAAAGGGGCATCTCCCAGCAGGACGAACTGAGAGGTTAGGTAGGGCTGCAAGGCGTAACCTCCACCATAACCAAGATAAGTTTGAAATTTACCTTTTTGTATCAATCTCTCCTAGTAATTAGTTATTCTGTAAATACTTTACATACTTTCTACTTCCACGTAAACTTTTTTGAAAAATATATATGAAAATAAAAAAGATGCAAGTGTTTGGTCGGTGATGACATTGCTCTGAGACCACACCTTTTGGCAAGACCATGATCATGGAAAGATGCCAAGTAGCTCAAACGTGTCTTTAGTTGGGTGCAGTATACTGTCCCATGAGAACCTTGACTGAGCCAAAAGCAACCCTTTCCTGATCCATGCCTTGTTTTTCTCCTCCAACACATCCTTGCACTAGGGCAGAGCAATCCTAGAGAGAGAATAGAAAGGAGAGAAAGTGTCTGAACTAGCTAAGGGCTGAGGCCGACTTAAACATCATGTCTTTAAGAAAGGATGAGAGGCCATCCTTCATCCATCCAGAATTTTACAAATTGCTAGTCAAAACACTTTGAGCCTAATCATATTATTCAAATACCCATGTTGTGTCTAGCCACCCCACACTGGGGCAAAGCTGAAAAAGACAAAAAGAGGATGAATAGATTCCTGAATGAATTTGCATGAACCAATTCAACCAAGGTGTCACAATCTCTGTAAAAGGATGAAAGTCCATCCTTGTTTCACATCCTAAATTTCAATAACGTATTCCTAGTCAAATCCTTTGAGCCTAACTTTCTTTCTTTTAACCCACGAAGTCATGAGCCCTAAACATGGTGCTTGGTAGAAAAGAAAAGAAAGAAGAAAGGAGGCGAGAGTGCAAAGACAAAAAGAAAAAGAAATCAGAGAGCATACTGGGGCATGCCAATCAAGTCAAGAAACAAAGATAGACCCCAAAAACAAAGGCAAAAATGTTAAAAAAAAAATGAAGGTCTCAAAAGGCCTCAAAAAGAAGAATGGAAAGAAAGAAAATAGAATTGGCACTGCCAAAGTCTAAGCAACCAGGAAAAGGGTGGAATATGACTCGACCCATGTGCAAAAGAATTTGAGCCATATTCCCCTTTCTTTCATAAACTAAAATCTTGGCCTTCGTTTCGTCCCATCAGAAAGTCCTTTCTGATTGCAGGAAATGTGACACTAAGATTTGTGCAGATTAATGATGAAGGAATCTAAAACAAAGGGGGGGAGCTTCGGCAGGACACAAACTGAAACCTGAGAATGAAAAGATAAGAATTTGAGCCTTATAATCCATCATTTCTCAAACTTAAAACCAAGCCGATGTTTCGTCCTAATCTCAAGACCTCTTTGATCTTTGGGACATAATGTATAAAAGACGGTCAGAGATCCTCAAGCTGGAACAGACACTAACCCAAGGGAGGAACCCTCAATTGCAAAATCTACCCTCAAGAAAGAAAAAATGTGAGAAACCAAAACCTAGGGAAGGGGAACATTCTTTGGAATATCCTTTGCCGGAAAAGTCAGAAATCTCATGAGAATGCGTGTCAAGCACACCATCCCAAAACACTTCAAGCAAACAAGTCAATCTACCATGGTCAATGGTCTAGCCTTTTCATTTAAAGCACTTGCAAAAAAAAAAGAGCTTATCTTTTGAATGTCAAATGTCTCACCGTTTTATAAGAATTGTGCAGGCTTGCGCAAGATAGAATTGCTGAAGAATGTCAAAAAGCGCTTTGAACCCAAAATAAAAGAATAAAAGAAAAAGAAGCAAAGCCAAGGCAAGGGAGTAACAAAAGGCACCCTTATCCCCTGCAAACTAGTTTCCCCGGTAGATTTTACTTATTCAACAAGCGCGACAAGGCCATACCCAGTCTGAAGAGGCAGGCCTTGCAGAAAAGACTCTTTGGAATCAAGAAAAGTGGTAGAGGCTCCCGCCAATCTCTAGTGAAGCTGTTCCAAATAGAGAAGCTTCTACCTCAAAAGTCGCTGGCGGAAAAGCTTTCCCCTTGCCGAAGAAAGAAACGGTGAACCCATTGAGGCATGAAGAAGAAGCAGAATAAAGAAATTCCGTGCAAATTGGCGCCATTGTATTTTTTAATTTGCCACTTTTGTAAATAGAGTAGAATAGGTATGGGTGGTCTCCCGGATGACGGACAGCAGCAAGAGAGCCTCCTACAACACTCCACTTCCTACCCTTTTTTCATTCTCCCAACCCTTCGGCCCAAAAAAAAAAAAACAAAAACAAAAAAAAACAAAAAAACAAAAAAACAAAAACAAAACAAAACAAAAAAAACAAAAAACAAAACTGTCCTTGAAAATTTGAACCAAAAGCTGGAAATCACCTAAAAGTTTTAATGGAACAACCAAAAAGAAAGAACATTGTCTCGTGTCTTGCATCAACGCCCAAACAGGCTGATGAGCTCAAATCTAATCTTCAACTTCAAAAACAGAAACAAAAGGCCAAGGAGCTAACCTGCTGAAACCCGCGAAAGGGTAAAGGGGTTCCAAAGCCAGTAAGTGATACCAGACATCTGACACTTCCCCTCCACTGGAAACAACTCAAGAATCGAGCTCATTGACTATGTCGACAGAAATGCAAGGCGCAAAAATAAGGTTCTTTATCTTCTTTGCTGTTCATCCCCAAGGTGACACCAGCAAAGAGGGGCAGCTATAGACACCTAACTTTTGCACCCCTAAAATGAAGAAAATAAAAGGTCAAATTAAAAGTCAAACACTGACGGGGTCAAAAGGTTGACTTTTTGGATCGGGTACAAATTGACTACCAAACTTTATACCATTGAAAAAAGGACTTCGATACGATTCTAATGCAACTAAGTTTGCTCAAATTGGAATCCGGATGAAGAAGTTATGAGTCGGTCAAACCTGGAAATAGCATAAATTGGCTTTTTGCTAAACCCCAAATCAGCTGCCTAATTTGGTATCAGCAGAAAGAGCATTCTAACACGATTCTAATGCAATAGAGTTTGTTGGAATCGGAGTCCTGGATAGAGAGATATGAGCAAAACTGGCTCCGAGATGCGACTTTGCACTTCTGCTGAAAAACCCGAATTTGCTGCTAAGCTCTAGCTCAGTGGATAGAGAATCTCAACCTGATTCCAACACCACTAAGTTTGTTGAAATCGGATATCAGATAAAAGAGTTGTGAGCAGTTAAAATTTCAATAAATCTGCACATGTGGCAAGAATTAAAGAAAGGACAAAAGAATAAAAATCCAATAATAAAATAATAATATAATATAAATATCTAAGTAATTAAATTTAAAAAAAAAAGTTAGAGATAAGAATGGACGAACTCTCCCATGTGGAGAATTCGTCCAACACTTGCTTGGAGAATAAGAAAGGAATCTAAGCCATAATTGTTTTCTTTAAAAAAAGACATGATATAAAAAATATTTGTATTTTGGTCACTTTTTCAACTATAAACCCCCCCAATTCCAAAGACAAGAAACAAACCCCTCTTCTCCCCCTTTTGCTTTCTCCCACTTCACTCACCCTCTCCCTTCTCTCTTCCTCCTTGATTTCCCTCAAGAGAAGCTGGTCCCCTACAGCCTTCTCCCTCTCCTTCTTTGTCCTTTTCATGTCCAAACCCTACCCACATTCTGTCTCCACCAATCCAAATGCCCATTTTGCTCTTAGACCCTGCTTTTTACCCTTTTAGCATAAAAACCCAGTGAACCCCTTTTCAAACCTATTTTGAGAAATCAACAGAGGTGCGGAAGCGCTGCCGAAATCATTGGAGAACCACAACATACCCAAAAGAAGCAAGTGGAGGTACAGTAAGTATTTCTACAACTTTGCATTCAACATCAAGTGAATATTAATTGAATTTGGCATCCTTTCCAGCTTCCTTTCTACACTTAGCTATTACTACATTATTTCTAACCTTTTTATTGTCTGTTTTGTGTCATGAGAGACTTGTCTAAAAGGGACTATCCACATAAAAAGGGAGGAGAGCAATTTTAAGTTAAAAAGAACTTTTAAACTAACTTTAAGTTATTTTGATTGGTTCATTTTGTTGGCTTATTATGGGGGATTTGTTCTCCTTGAAAATCCCATGTACCCAAAGCCTTTTTCCTCTCTTCCTTTCTTGGTGATAGCTGTGGACATTTAAAAGGAAATGTGCTCCTTTGAAGAATATGAAAACAAGGAAGAGAAGACTTCATAGGTCAAGTGAAGCAAAGGTGGTACTGTGAAGAAGCTGAAAAACTCAACAGAGGTCGCCAGAGACTCCAAGAAGACAACCAAATTGATCCCGGCCAGAATTAGTTCAAAATAGCAAATTCGGACAAAAACAGCATACACAGTGCGGTCTGGCCATGAACGCACTTGATATGCGGTCTGGTCTGAACCACAGTGCATATGCGGTTTAGACCAAACCGCATAATAAGTGCGGTCACATTTAAAAATAGCTAAAAAAATTGATTTTTGGGCCCGGTTGGACCAGATCCGACCCCAACCAGCCCAACCTGACCTAATAAGTTATTTAACTTATTTTTAGCCCTTTTATGGACTGTGGGCCTTGATGGGCCCACCTAAGTGGCCCACCATTGACTGCCCACTTTCAACAAACGGGCCCAAGGCCATGGGCATATCAGCTATCGGGCCTAATCCAAGCCCACCAAGCCCTTTACATATTTAATTAGTAAATAATATAAACCAAAAGGGTTACCCAATAACCCTGCTGGGCTCAAGCCCAACCTTGGCAATCCACGGGTCTTCCAATGGGACCGGTATCCGACACACCTAACCTAAATAAAAGATAAAAAATAAATAAAAGGGACCCACACCTCCAGAGGGCCCCGCCAGACTGAAACAAAGGCATGCTGATCTAGGAAGCGTGAAATTGACTCAAAAACTAGGGAGACCCGAGGGACCTGTCAAATCAACGGGGCGGGCCAGAGTGTCTTCAGACTTCCCTGGACGTAACCAAGAACTTACCTCGAATCTCTAAAAAGCCGCAGACCAATAAAAATAGACCTGTATAGGCACCTTTGTGTCTGCCTGCACCTCTCAGGCAATGGCGACTCCAAAATAGTCCCGAGGCGCGCACATCGTCACGTGCGCCTCGTAGTGCGACTTATTTTAGGTGCGCACAATGGGCCTCTGAAAGCCTTTGAATTTCAGATTTTCTTCAAAATTTCCATGGGCCTCTGAAAGCCTTTGAATTTCAAATTTTCTTCAAAATTTTCATGGGCCTCTGAAAGCCTTTGAATTTTAGATTTTTAACTTCATTGGCCTTTGGAAGCCTGAGTAATTCCATTTAACCCTTCATTGGCTCCTGAAAGCCTGTGTAATTTCAGGAGGCTTTGGAAGCCTTGATTCCAATTCATATCTTGTGGGACATGTTGGAAGCCCTAGAATATTCCAACAATTCTCTGGATGGTTTTCGTACCAACCAATTCATAAGCCTTGGAAGCTTGAGTAATTCCAATACACTCTGTGATTTGTCTAAAGGCTTTTATTTTATGCATTTCATATCTTGTGGGACATGTTGGAAACCCTAAAATATTCCAACAACTCCTTGAATGGTCTTTTTCGTACCAACCAAGTCATAGGCCTCTAGAAGCCTGAATAATTCTAGAAACCTTTTGTTTGGGTCGTCTAAAAGCCTCTGAGTTTTAGACACAACCTTCTTGGGCAGTTTGAAAGCCTCTGAATTTCAAACATCAATCCCTTTGGGCTATCTATAAGCTTCTGAATTATAGACACATCATCTCTGGGCCGTCTAAAAGCCTCTGCATTTTAGACACTTTCATAAGCTTCTAGAAGCTTGCGTGGTTCTAGAACCTATTCATAGGACCTCTGAAAGCCTGAAATTTTAGAAATTAATCTCTGGGCCGTCTATAAGCCTCTGAATTATAGACACATATCTCTCTGAGGCGTCTAAAAGCCTTTGAATTTTAGACACAACCTTTTTAGGCCATTTGAAAGCCTATGAATTTCAAACATGCATCTCTTTAGGCCATCTAAAAGCCTCTGAATTTTAGACACAACCTTTTTCGGCCATTTGAAAGCCTCTGAATTTCAAACATCAATCTCTTTGGGCCATCTAAAAGCCTCTGAATTTTAGACACAACCTTTTTGGGCTATTTGAAATCCTCTGAATTTCAAACATCAATCTCTTTGGGCCGTCTATAAGCCTCTGAATTATAGACACATATCCTTTGGGCTGTCTGAAAGCCTCTAAATTCCAGACATTCCTTATTCTTTGGGACCTTTTGGAAGCCTTTAAATTCCAAACATTCTTTTGGATGGTCATTTGTACCAACCACTTCTCTTCAAAAGGTCACTTTCGACCAAAACAAAGAAAAGAAAAAATATAAAAAAAAATAAGAAAAGCAAAAATAAAAAAAATTGTAATTCAAACTCATGTTCACCCAAACATGCATACATGCATCCATAAATAGTGAGTTTGAGTTGAATTATGTTTCTTTTTTCTCTTCTTTTACCAGGTTTCTCTTTGTGGCAATCATTGCTACGCACTGAAGTCCATACTTGCTAAGATCCAAAGCTGCCAGAATGAATCCGAAGAACCAATCAACTATATCTGCTCAAGACTTTCATCAGCTTCAATAGCAGGTGGTCGGGATGTCCAAGCTGTTGGAAACACTGCTGTATAACCAAGTCCAAGCCCAAGCAACTCAAAACCAAGCTTCTTCATCTCAACAAGCACCATCGCCAGAACCTCAAATACCAATTCCACCTCAGCCACAACCTCAACTAGAAATTCACCAACCAATTCCTGAACCTATACTGATCAGGGAGGAGGAAACTGAATCTGAGAAGGAAAAAGAAAAGGAAAGAATGAGGGTAGAGATGGAAAGAAAATTCATGAATAAGTTAGAGTCTCTACAAGATGAACTAAGAGAAGTGAAGGGGGCGAGTTTGTTTGGAGGAACAAGCTTTGAAGACCTCTGTTTTTATCTGGAGGTGAATCTACCTCCCAAGTTTAAGTGCCCTAAGTTCAAAAAATATGGTGGCACAGGCTATCCCATGAGTCACTTGAAGCTTTACTGTGGGGTACTTTGCCAATATGGAAGGGACGACGATGCGGTGTTAATCTAGTTGTTTCAAAGAAGCTTGTGCGGACCAGCTTTGAGGTGGTTCTCTACTCTGGATCACTCTAAAATAAGATGGAAAGATTTAGCAGATTCCTTTTTGCCACAATACAGGTTCAACTCTGAGATTATACCAGACAGGTATGATGTGATGAGGATGGTAAGAAGGCAAGTGAGACTATTCGAGAGTATGCTAAAAGGTGGAGGGAGTTGGCTGCATAAGTCAGGCCACCCATGGGAGAACCAGAAATTATTTCAACCTTCATCATGACATTGGGACAGCCCTTCTACAATCACCTTGTGGGTCAGACCACCACCAGTTTTGCTGCCCTAGTGCAAGTGGCAGACATAATTGAAGATGGGATCAAGTTTGGGAAAATAGCTGATTACTCTGCAGTGTTGAACCAGGAAGCTTCCACTACTTTCTCTACACAGAAAAAGGAGGATGGTAATGGAAGAAGAAAGAATGAAGAAAAAAGGGAAGCAGAAGTGAATATGGTGCAACTTCCAAAGGAACCCTTTCAAATCAATGTCCATCCACCTACTATCAAGTCAATTCATCAAGCTCCTTTACCTCCCATCCAAATCAATGTACCCTTAAACCAATTAGCTCCCAAAGAGGTAAACGAAGTAAGAAAAAGAAAGGATTTTTAAACTTCCTATGAGACCATCTGAACTTTTGCCTACCTTACTTTAGAAGGGTTATGTGACTTTAAAGCTGCCAAATCCGCATGTAAGCAAGGGGAAGAATTATGATTCATCTGCAATTTGTAAGTATCATATGAGCACTCCAGGGCATACCACTGATCGTTGCTTGGCCCTAAAGCATGCAATCCAGGATTTGTTGGATAGTAACTTTTTATCATTCAATTCAGTCACACCCATCCTATGAAACCCCGTTCCAATATCCCTAGCACACCCTAATCATTGAGCTTGATGTGTAGGTGAAGCTGGAGCAGCTCAAGCCTAGCGCCAGCTAAAGTGGCTAAGCTCCAGGCTGTCAGCACCCTATTGAGGTGAGCAACCTCTATTTGGTACGATAAGATTCTACATGGCAAGATAAATTAGCTAAGTGTGATTATTGTTGTGCAAATAGGAGGAGGAGTGGCAAACTTGCAATTTTAGTGTCATGTGGGAAATCACTTAAGTGAGCAAAACCCAAAGGGAGAGCCCATTCACGACCAGACCCTTTCCCTCTTCTCTCTTCTCCCACACTCTCTTCTTCCACTCTCATTCTCTCCATCTCCTTCTTCATAACCTTCCGCCATTTTCGTCCCCATTCCTTCCCAACTCATTGGAGGAGTTTGCTTGTGAGGAAAGAAAAGAAAGAACCCAAGGAAACCCATTCTCGTTTGGGGTTTTTGGTGGAGATTTTCGGAGGAATCATCCAAGAGGCAAGCAAATTTCTGTTCGTGGCTTGCAATAGGAGCTAGGAAGCTTGCTAAAGAGTTTGCAAGAGGTAAGCAACACCACCCCAACACTTATTTCACAATTTCAGCCATTTTCGCATGTTTAGATGAATATTAGGGTTGAGATGTGAAAACGAGTTCTAGGGCCAATAGGAGAGTTTTCTTTGAGGGCTTTTGTAGATAGTAGATTTCTACACATTCTAGGAGTGATTTCAAGCCCAAAAACACCTAGAACAAGTGAGATTCGAGAAAAACTCTAAATCCCCAAAAATCGGATTTCGCGAGCTGCTTAGAAAACCCAGCCGCTCGAGTAGTCGCTCGAGCGGTCATCAGGCGGTAGTGTTGAGTAGCCTTAGATAGAGTTTTAAATCATGGCTGCTGGAGCATCGCTCGAGCGATGGTTCTAGCGAGACATCAAAACAGAGAACCCGAGAGCAAAAATCTAGTCGCTCGAAGCCAGTTCGAGCGCCCTTACCAGAATTTCCATAAATTGCACTTTTTGCCCAAATTGAACCACCCTTTGATTTTATTCAAATCCAACTTATGTATAAGTGAGAGTTAAGTGTCTAGGAAGTGTTCCAACTAGAAGTACCTCAAAATTCCAGCTAATAAAGATTTTGGGTACGTTTTGCCCAAAGAGGGTCTTACCGAGAGTTTCTGTCCCAGATTACTATAGAAATAGGATAACTTGATCCTACCACCTCAAACACTTTACAATTATCCGTTAGAAGTAGAAATCAAGAACCGAGACCGAGATATACAAGTATCAAAAAAGTCAAATTCCGCAATTATTACCATATCAAAGTGCACAATTAAATTCTTATCTAAGAAGTCCAAAATAATCCTTAATTAAAATCAAACGATTCCACATCAACTACTTTATTACATTTCCCAAAATCAAATGAGTCAAATACCAATCTAAAATAAACCTACTAGTCTATGGATTGTAGTAATAATCTTCCTCCCTATATGTGTTAGTCGGATCTACCCCAGTAGGTGCCTCACCACGATTATCTGAAAAAAAAACAAAAACAAAGGAATGAGATACGAATATCTCAGCGAGTAGCATATGCATGCAGAAATAGTTAACCACAGTTATAAATTATGCATCGATAAATAACCAACACCAATACGTCAATAGAGATAAATACGAAATGGAAATCCAGAAGTCTAATATTAGTTCACATCAATATCAACCACAGTATCGATAAATCAACGAAAGGTCAATGTCATGCATATTGCTTAAATTGGTTAATTCACATGCCAAGGAAACACTCCACACCTCCATGTACACAGTTTAGGCCTACTCAGGGTTTCGGATACTCTGAAATGACGGCTTACTCAGGGTATCGTCATCCAATACCGGCCTACTCCGGATATCGGCACTGACAACCAGGCCTACTCAGGGTATCTGGCTGCTCTACACCGGTTGTGGCAACACACAAGGCCATGCAATTACCCCAATAAACAATACCATCACATTTCTAAGCTTAACATGGATCCAAGGGAAGCTAAACCCAAAACCAAATTAACAAGTTCACAAAACTCAGTATTTGCAAAACAATAAACCCACACTGATTACCATCATGTGTATCCCAATACACTCATCACAAGTCATTCCAACCAGAATAGAAACTCATGTAATTTCAGTAGGTATCCCAACCTCAAAACAAACAAACCTCATTAGCAATAAAATCCTTTTTTTACTTACACAAGAAAATTTACAATACTATTCAGCCCTTTGATATCAAACAAATCCAGATTAAACAGATTCATAATCAGATAACAAATATAATACATAAAGAAGACTAACTCATTATCTTATAGTGTCATGAACAACCAATAACCTACCCAGATTCCTTCAATTCCCACTTCAAACACTAATAGAAATACCCAAATTTTGATTTAAGGCTCTCCCCATTTTTTTGAACAGATATAATATTTCTAATATCCTAATCTAGTCTTTGGGTAAGAGGTTGAAGTCTCAAAGTATCAAAAATTGGCTTGGATTGGTCAGAACTAACTTTCGGCAGATTTTAGTGGGTGCACTAACCTCTAGCGCTTGGCGCGAGGTCGGCGTGGACTCGGCGATAAACCTAAATTCCGCTCGCACTAACCAAAGGTACTTGGCGTAAGATAAGCGCGAACTTGGCGATACAAAAAAAAAACACTTCACGCGCTATTGGCGCGAGCTGAGCGCGAACTCGGCGAGAACTACAAAACATATCTTGCACTGACTCTACCACTTGGAGCTAGGTAGGCGCCAAGTCGGTGGACACTACCTCCGACTCACGACTCTCTGTTAATCTCAGAACTCCATGACTGACCGTATTTTTGACCTCTGTAACCACTTTTCTATGCTTCTACAATTACCAAAACACCTTTAAACATGATTCGGATTTAATCTAAATAACTTTATAATCACGACTCTAAACCCATCGAATAACTCACGCTCGAAAATAACTTATTCAGAAACCATGCTTTCGACAAATCTTCGAGATCAAAACCAACTATAAATCAAAACAAAACTACTCACAGTTATACGCTCCAAAGCCTAGCAACAGCAACTCCTCGAACAGCAAGTCGCACAGTCGATCGCCACCCAGTTTCCCTTTATTCATAAAAGGTTTTCTTCTGAACACCTTGATTCTGAACACTTAATCAGTAGGAAGCACACGGTTGCTTCTCTCCAAAAACCCTAGATCACCAGCCGACAACTCCTTCAACACAAAGTATGCGAGAAATCGAAACCTACGACTCTAACTACCTTATGTATTTATACTTACCCTATATACTTTGCCACTCGACGAAATTTAAATCAACTTGACTCGGTGCATGCTCGCCCACCAAGTTTTCCCTACATACACACCTCATTAATACTCATAAACAATAATCATGTAGAAAATGTGGGGTTTTACAACATTTGCCCCACTTCAAGGGCTTTGGCCCATTAATTGTAACATGATAAAAAGGGCAGTGGCCCAATGACATTGAGGATTATTGAACAGAGGGCTTCGACTCTACACATGACATAAATTGTATAGGAGGCCGTAGCCTAGAAGTTCATAAGATGCCTTTAGGGCATTGGCCCATGTGTTTGGCATTCTACTTGGGCAGTTCACCTCAATTTGAGGGTAGTGAACTGGCCCCATCACAAAAGTGAATGTTTGGCAAATCGTGTATGTAGTTCACCTCAATTGGGGATAGTGAACTAGTGTTCACCTCAATTTGGGGGTAGTGAACTTGCCCCATCACAACAGCGAATATTGGTAAGCAATACATGCCGTTCACCTCAATTTGGTCGTAGTGAACTAGCCTATTCACAAGAGTGAATATTGGTAAGTAATATATATGCAGTTCACCTCAAATTGGAGGGTAGTGAACTAGCTTCTCAACACAGAACGATATTGGTTGGTAGTATGTGTAGTTCACCTCAATCTAAGGGTAGTGAACTGGCACCTTCTTGAAAGTGAATACTGGTAAGTAAAAATGTATGGTTCACCTCAAATTGGAGGGTCGTGAACTAGATTTCTGCTATAACAATAAATATGGAATGTTAGAGTGAGAGGTACACCCTAGTTGGGGATAGTGAACCTTTGTTCACCCTGACTTGG
The DNA here is from genome assembly GCA_947561395.2 of Buxus sempervirens. Taxonomy (NCBI): domain Eukaryota; kingdom Viridiplantae; phylum Streptophyta; class Magnoliopsida; order Buxales; family Buxaceae; genus Buxus; species Buxus sempervirens. The sequence goes on along the minus strand of OX387184.1, from coordinate 31,867,301 downwards.
AGATAGACGTCCCGTAACCTCCACGCAAGCTTGGAATCCGTTGCAATTATCATGATGTTCATTGATTGTAATTGATATAAATTCATGAACTGTACACTAATGCACATGCATGCACTATTGTATGACACCTGAGATGCCGTAGATTTTGTATTATTAAAAACTACCCGCATGTCATGGTTTATCGAAAGATATATGCATAAACTGTGTTTTCATCGACTCATGCATGTGTTGCTTACTGAGACATTCGTCTCACAGTTGCTTTCTATCTTATTTTTCAAATCCATCGACGTCCGGTGTGAAGGACCGAACTGGGGATAAAAGAAAGGAAAAGGCCATCAGGTATAGAGAAGAAGACTACTATAGGCCATAGGATTTCCTCTTGTTATACTTTTATAGTTTTGAACTGTAACCCTATACATTGAGAGGAGTGATATAGTCACCCAACATTTCGTAACCAAACTCTTAGGTCTTATTTCACTTCAAATATATATATGATCACACTTTTGGATATGCACATGTATAAATTGTTGCACCTGCACTCATTATGAAAAAGTTTTAAATTCCTCCATATTTTGTTAAGAGTAATGGCCCACTTGCCACGGTCTGGGACGGGTTGTGCCTTGGAGGGGCAGGCTTGGTTCCGAGGCATGACACATCCCATCTACCAATAACAATGGGGCAGGCAACTCAAATGCAGTAAGGGCAATTTTTTCAAGAAAAAAAAGATTTGACCCTTCTCAACTTATTGCTCCGGTTGGTACCACAGTCCGGGTTTATTTTGAAAAAGAAAATGAATGGGGCCGTGTGGAGAAAGGGACTCACACAGGGGCAGATTTTAATATCAAGGAAAGGAAGAGGGAGAAGAGAAGCTAAAGTCGAAAGAAAATGAAATGACAAGTGAAAGGGCAGCGGAAGTGCAAACAATTCCATTTGAGCAGTTTGGGCAAACAAATGGCCTAGCACTGGATGTTGAACAAGAATTCAGTATGGACGATAATGATTGTCCGAAGGGTATGGAATCACTCTTCATACAAGAAGAAAATGAAGCAGAGGTAATTGAAAAAGGAAAATCCCAAGAAAAGAAAAAAGAAGATTCAAATGAAAAGAGTGAGGCCAGGTTTAAGCTTCCATTGATTGACTGGGCTGCTATCCAGATTCCATATCAAGGAATGTCACTTCTTTCAAAGACTGAGCACAACACCCCAGAGAAGGAGATCATCCCAAATCATGAAATGAAAGGTTTGCCTCACTCAGCAGGAGAAAGAAATTTGCTGAAAAAGAAAGAAAAGTCAACTTTTGTTTCAGAGAACTGGGGCAGTTTTCGAACTCCCACATTCTCTAAAAAGAAAACCTCATAAAAAGAATGCACATTTCCTGAGGATTCTAAGGAGCCTTGTCCTCAGGAAGTGATTTCAATAAAGGCTCTTTCAAAAGCAAGAAAAAAAAAAGAGTTTTCCTTTAACATTTTTTAGAAAAAAGAGAAGAAAAAAAAGGTTTTCAGCAAGGTCCTTTTACTTATGAATCATATCTGCTATTGAATTTCATTGAGTTATTGAGTTGAATATGACTTTGACATTGGGCTCAATTTTGAAACCGAAATCGAAGAAAAAGACATTTTATATGAAAATTCAAATCTTTTTAAGTGTCATGAGAAGAATATTCTACAAAATTATGAAATGACCAATTTTATGGCCTTTGGAACCAAAGATGACCCATAGTCTTCAACAAAAAAGTTAGAAGAAGATTTAAAGTTTCTTCATTAGAATACAGAAAGGATCACACCACTTGCCGATTCGTTAAAAGGGAAGTTGATAATATTGTTTGAAGAAATTTTGGGGCTTTGCACTTGAAAATATGGGAGAAAATTTGACATTTCGTTGGAAATAACATTGGGCATCATTTGATGGAAAGAATCCAAATCCATAAGATTGATCAAAAGGTGAAGAACTTGTTCATAACAAAGGTTCTATTTGAAGAGGCTTTCATTTTGATAGAAGGTGATTGAAAAAAAAGATAAGAAAAAATCCTGAGCCAATCATGTAGTACAACTCTACCAAGTCTGAAAATTCAAACTTTTCTTAAAATGATAAGAGGCCTTTCTTTCTTATATCCCCAAAATTTTTGAAATCCCTAGTTAGACCTTTTGAGCTTGATAAATTTTTCCAAGTAACCTAAGCTGAGAATTGTAACCCCACACTGGGGCAAATTTATTCAGGCATAAAAAAAAAAAAATGAATGAAGGGACAATTTGAAAAAAAAAAAAAAAAAGAGGGGATAATTATTGAAGTTCAAAAGGGATTTTGAAGATGTTTTCAAAAAAGGGGGCAAATAAATGAAAAAAGAAAAGAAAGATGAAAAAAAGAAGAAAAAGAGGTCACCAAATGCTATGAGATATTTCGGGAATGTCTTCAAAATTGTGAAGAGAAGAATGGAAAAAGAATTTCAATACTGGGGAATAAGTTTTAAATGAAAAAATCAAAGTGGAGGAAGAACTTCATTACTGGGGGCAATTTTGTATTCATTCTAAGGGAAGAAATGCCTTAAGAATTGCAATTTCAGTTAACCCATTTAATCATATGGTATTTGAGCCTTTTATTCATTTTCTTTCTAAACAAACACCAAGCTTTCGTTTCATCCCATTCATAAGTCCTCTTTGATTAAGAAATTTTGAATTAAGGCAGTTTTGACTACATGGTTGCTGTTGATGAAGGATTTAAAAAAAAAGGAAAAAATGGAGAAAATGTAGTGAAAACCCGAAAGGGCGCTACATGGCAAATAATCATCTATCTACAAGAAGGAAATCGTCAAAGAGGAAAGTCCAGAATTGGCATAGATCCAGGTGAAGTCCTCATGTTGGTGGATACAGTCACTCTTCAAGTGATTGAGGAAAATTCTCTTTTCAAGACTGATGTAACATAATCAGAACTATGATATGAAGCATCTGTGAACAAGTTGATGGCCATCAAAATTGCCATTAGGAAATTGCTGCTGAAGTTGAAGTCATACATTCTCATATCATGGATACATTGGAGAAACAATTGCTCTTCAATTGGATGAAGGAAGATGTCTTTCCAGACTGGGCAAAATAGTCAGATTGAAAGAGTTGTCATATCTAGAGCATCAATTGACAAGTTGAAGTCATGGGAATGATTCTAAAGGTTCCGAAGGCTTATTTTGGTCTTTCTTCATTTTTTGAAATAATCTTCTCATTATTCAACTTGATTTTAATTCTTTTGGACTATATGCTAATAAGTGATTGGATCATTTTTTTTAAAAAATATAAAAACACAAAAAAGGCAAAAACTATATTTTTGGCCTTTGATGAGCATCTATGTCTTTTCATAAAATATTGGTTTTGTAAGTATTAGAGAATTCTGAGGCCACTAGTATGAAAACTTATTTTCTTACATTCACATTTGCATTCTTTTATGAGGATTTCTTTTTACAAAGGTTAAAAAAAAGGAAAAAAAAAAAGAAGAAAAAAAATTTTCTTCTCTGTTGGTGGGCAAGTGTCTCTTCAAAGAGCTGGGACATGCTCAATATCCTTTCCCTTTGGTATTTCAAAGAAGTGATCACATCATCCAGTAAGAAGACATGAAGGAGAGATCATGGGTAGTAAGGGCACAAGGTTAGATCAACAAATCATGATTCTCAAATCCATCAATCAAGAAGAGGGCATTCACTTGGGCAATTGAAAAGCATGAAGGCAGGTTATGGGCAGTAATGGCACATACATCATTATTGAGAGAGCAAGAAGATGAAGAAGCAAAAGCAAGTTGCAGAGCATTCAAGCACAGGTTTGGGCATCACATGGCACCCAGGTATGTCAAACAAAAAATTCAATCTGGAAAATTCAATAAAATATTTCCTTCCTTGTTGTTGAGCTGTAAAGAGAAGAACATCAAAAGCAATTGAGTTTGCAAAGGTCAATTTTAAATCCACCTTCTTTTCAAAATTTGCTTGTCTCAGATTTCTTTTCATAGCCACGAGAGCTCCAAGAAATCTGAGATAAGGAAGAGACGCCACCTCGTCAGACTTCAAGCAGGGGTTTCATTGGCTATCTTCAAATCCATGTTTTTATCATTTCTTTGTTTGACCAAAGCAAGTTCAATTAATGAGATGTCTTTCAAGTGTGCAATTTTGAGTTGTGTCTGTTCTTTGCTATTCATTGTGTTACAACTCCAGCAAAGAGGGGCACACACATTTCAATTTTATTTGTGTGTTTTGTTTGATACAATGTCTAAGGATGGTAAGCCACGCAACACTTGCTCTTACCTTCCTAAACCATTCGCACATCAAAGTTCACTCACTTCAAAATCAAAAACCGCACCAACACTTTTGGTCAAAACTGCTTTTAATAAATGCACAAAAAGAATTTTCAAAATCAAATCGCTTTCGGGCGTATACCAAATCTGCCTTAGAGCATACATCAAATTGCCTCCGGGCATACATCAAAGTGCCTTAAGACATACACCAAATCACCTTCGGGCATACATCAAGCCGCCTTCCGAGCCGCACATCAAAATTGCTTTACAAAGCACAAATTAAAATCGCCTCTGGGCCTACATAAAAATCGTCTTTCATGATGAACATTTGTAAAAATCTCCCATGACCCACAATAAACCACTTTCCATGGTTATATCGAGCTGTCATTCATGAGAAACATCAAATTGCCCCTTGTGGCATGCATTCTCTTTTATAGCAATGACATCCAGAACACGACCTTTTGGAACCAATGCCAATGGTTTCCCAGCTTTGGTATTTCATAGCATTGATTTCAAAATTTTCCAATCACAGCATGATTTCAGATTTTGCCATCCATGGCAAGACCATCGAAAAGATTTCTAAAAAAGTGTTTTAGACTAATCTTTCAAAATCCTTGTGCCGTCCATGGCACAACCCCTTTGTCTTTCAAAAATAACTCACAAAAATTTCCCAAAAGGTCATTGTGCCATGCATGGCACAATCAAGAAAAGCCTTCAAGTCCATCGTGCCATTCATGGTACGATCGTAAAATTTTCAAGTTCGCTATGCCATTCACGGCACAATCATAAAGCTTTCAAGCTCACTGTGCCATTTACGATACATCACCAAACGCTCAAACAAAATCACTGTGTCATTCACGGCACAACAAAAAAAAAGATTTCAAAATTCATAGTGCCATTCACGACACAGTAAAGCTTTCAAGCTCATAGTGCCATTCACAGCACTTCACCAGATTCTCAAAAAAAATCCTTGTGGCATTCACAGCACAAAAGAAAACAAAGATTTCCAAAGTTCACATTGCCATCCACGACACGATCAAAATTTTACAAAACTCATTGTGCCATCTACGGCACATTAGCAGATTTCAAACCTCAATGTGCCATTCACAGCATATACACCAAAACTTCAAAAATCATTGTGTCACTCATGACACAATCAGAACATTTCAAAATACACATTGCCATTCAAGGCACCTACATCATATACGGTGCAACCTCCTTTGCTATTCACAACACTCCCACCATTCATGGCATTTACCCTTGGGCTACCCTTCCTATTCACAGGATAGCACAGCTTTCAATAAGGCCATATACGACATCCACCCTTTGGCTACCCTTCCTATTCACAGGATAACACAGCTTTCAAGAAGACCATACTTGGTATCCACCCTTGGGCTACCCTTCCTATTCATAGGATAATACAACTTTCAAGAAGGCCATATAAGGCATTTGCCCTACACGGCTACAGCACTATTCACAGTGTGAAGATTCTTTTTGCCATACATGGCTGTAGCACTATCCACAGCACGAAGATTCTTTTTGCCATTCATGGCACTAGCACTATGCACAACGTGAAATTCATTTTGCTACAAACATTACTCACATTTGCTTTTCACACCAGCCATGGCGTCCATTCTATTTCTGCCATAAATGACACCCTAAATCATGGCTGCCCTCACATAGGGACAGACAATTTTCGGAAGAAACTAACATGCCTTTTTTTTCGTTTTTCCTATTTATTTTATTTTATTCTTTTAAGGTTGAAAGCATTGCAGCCATAGCCAATAGAGGCCCATATCTGCTAAGATCCCGCATGAGGATGAATCCAGAAGAGCCACCTATGCCTCTGTAAGACACGAATTTTTGGAAAATAATCAAGGCATAAATAAATAGAAGAAAATAAGGGTAAGAATACATTGGAAATAAAATATGAGAAATTTAGAGGATTAATAAGTTAAATAAATAATAATTTTAAAATAAAAGAGAATTTTGAAAGGAAATCAATCTTGGAGGATAAAAAGGTATTTTAGAAAATTCCAAATGGATCAATTAATAAATTAAATTATTAGATAATTAAAAGAATTGGAAAATAAAAGATTAAATTTGATTGGGTTAGGTTTGAGGTCAAATAGCAATAATTATGGCTTAAAAGAAGGAAAAATGACAATTTGGTAATTATGATTAATTAGGGGCCTTAATTTGGAGAAAAAGAGACTTACGGTGGTGTTTAGGTAATATTTAGAAATACGTATTAAATTATGAACGAAAATTCATTAAAAGTAGGAGTTTATTTTATAGGGGATTTAAGAGATAAGATACTAAAAGAAGAATTAGAAGAAGGAAGAGATATGTGGAATTAATTATAAAGTTTCCTAATTGGGCACCTATTGGGTTAATTATTTAAGTAAGATATTAAAGGGGAATTAGGGTTTCTTTAAATTGAGATAGAAAGGAAAGGAGAGAAAAGAAGGCTCATATGTTTGGAGTAAAATAGAGATGAGAGAAAAAACGAGAAAAAGGAGAAAATAAAGATTGCTAGAAAAGAAGCTGCTGCAGAAACCTCCAATCAGCACTTATCAAAGTTAGATCGGAAGAGATTCAACCATTGGATCGACCTCAAATTTTGAGGATTTGTTCACGACAAGTAGGTGTGCGCGTGTCAGGAATGCCGCACCGCGGGGTGCACGGGAGTGCGTGCCTCCTTTTTGGAAAATCGGGGTCTTGGAGTCGCCACTGCCTGATGGGGTGCAGGCAGACACCTGGGTGCCTAGGTTTGTCTATTAGGCAGTCTGCGGCTTTGAGATTCTATGCAAGGTCTCAGTTACGGTCCAGGGAAGTCTGTAGACACCCCGGTCTGCCCCGTCAGGTGACGGGTCCCATGGGTTTCCCTAGTTTGAGTCAACTTAGTCTTTGGTCTATTCACCCTATTTCCTACTCAGATGTGCAACACTTTGTTAAGTCTAGTGGGGACCACTTGAAGAGTTTGGGTCCCCTCTCTTTTATTGGATTTTATCTTCATTATTTAAGTGATTTTGGTCTATGGTGGGCCCTGTTGGGAGGCCCACAGGATGCCAAGGTGGACTTTAAGTTAAGCCCAAGTTCTATCTAGGGTTATGTTGGATAATCCATTTTATTGGATTGGTTCATTTGGTTTGGAAATTAATTAAGTATACAAGATAATTAGTGGATTCAGATTTTTAACGGGCGCATTGAGCTTGGAAGTGGCCCACAGGACTTAATCAAGTTGCCCTTGAAGCCCACCATTGGAATGGGCTCGGGTTAGACTAGTCGGGTGTGGGCCCCATTGGAAGGCCCACATGGAAGTCTTATTGGGCCCAGATGGGCCCAAGTCTCACAAAATAGGGCCTACGCTGCCCAGAGGCCCTAAAGGTTCAATTGAGCTTAGTTAAGTTGGATCAAATGGGCTTAAGCCCGAAAATACAAGATCCGGAGGTTGCTAGGTGGTACCTGCAGGCCTTGTGTGGACAACCCTGTCCGCATATACTGTGCGGGCAAGCCTGAGACGTTCTATGTTTGCGGGCATGACTCGAAACACTCAAAACTCCAAAATCTGAAAGGGGATCATGGGTGCCTTTTTCCCAAGGGTCTGAGGATTATTGTGGGTCACTGTGTTGACCCCCAGTGGTTTGTTTTTCTCACAAATCAAGCCAAAATCCTTGCTTTTCACATGTTGAACCATTCTAGCATGCAACCAACATTTAATCAAACATGCAAAACAAGTAAGACAGCAACTAATGTGCATGCAAACTGTGCGCGCATCGATAACGCGGTGATAAGTCATGAAAATATCACATTATAGCACATTAAATTCATGACTTATCTGGTTTTATTTCATATATAATTCCCAATTTTACTTAGAAATTGTCAAAGTCTTTCATATTTGCATTTTATTTTCATTGTCGAAATTTTGCCTAATTTGTTGATGTAGAGATACTCTCGGTGATTATAGAAGTCACGGTTCAAACGGCGTAACAATCGGAGTCAAATTGTAGAAGATATGACCAGCGTTCGCTGGCCGTTCGCTTGTCGTTCGAACGTTGGTGATTTACAGAGAAACCTGAGAGCAGCGTGCGCTGAACGTTCGACGGTCGTTCGAACGTTGGTGAAAAATAGAGAAATTGTGAGCAGCGTTCGCTGACCGTTCGATGAACGTTCGAACAAGAGAAGAGGAAACAACTTTTTGACCTGAACGTTCGCCCCGCGTTCGATGAACGTTCGAACGATCAAGTATTAAATCCTGTTATAAAATTCTGAACTTTGCGGATTTGTTTCCTTTTTCTTGGGGATCTTCTTCTAGTTTTTAGGAGGACTTAGAGGGGTTTCTAATTAAGAAGATTAGGTCGTTTGTAGACTTCAAAATCGTGGATATACAAGGAAAGGAAGTTCTCCCTTCATTAGGAGTCTTGGAAGGAAAGTTTCTATATTCTCTTCAAGGGATTTCTGGGCAAGTTTAGGTGATTGATATAAAGGAGGAAAGGAACGTGAAGAAAGAGGATTTGGATGCTGGGAACGTGAGGAAGAAGCTGGAACATCAAGAGATCAGAGCTTGGATCAACATTAGTTTATTTCTTCTCTTTTGTTCTTCTTCTTTCATTATACTCTGTTTTTAATGGTTATTCTTAGTTCAGTCATGAACTAATTTATCTTTCTAAGGCTTTGATGTAATCTGAACATGATGTTTTAATTCTGAATACTATTGCTAAAGGATTTATGATTCATTCTTTGAGTATTTTATTATTGTGCTTAACCCAATTGAGTACTTGATCACCATTCAATTGTATATGGTAGTTGTATTGAGACCGAGAGGAGATATACAATTTTAGTTCCTGTGATAAAATACCATATTCTACATGTTGATAGCGATATTGGCATGGTCTATGTAGCTTTGTGTTTTTTGACATGAAACTCCACAGATCTTAATGTACCTTGTTACTTTTAAATTCACATAGAGATATCGTGAGTTATCGTGGGAAGGTAAGTTCATTGGTGCTCGAGAGAGACCATTGGATAGAATAGGGATTTTCGCTTTCAAAATGGATTATAAAATTCATTAGCATGTGTATTAAAGAGTTAATTCAGATTTGTTTATGATGAAATCAAATGCCTTAGTATTTTAAATCTCTTATTAAATCTTACTCTAATATTTTCTTAGTTAATAATTTTAATTGCTAGTTAAAAACCCATCTCACTTTTTGATTATCCAAATAGAATTTAGGATAGTAATTTCAGTATTTAGTAGCTACCATTCCCTGTGGGTTCGACACTCTATTTCATCACTTTATTACTTGTTACGAATTCGTGCACTTGCGAAAAAGTACATCACGCGGCATGGGAAAATTTCGGAGTTGCCACCCCAGACCACCTAATCTTGTCTTATTAAGGCTTTGGTCTGCGGCTTGAGATTCTAAGTAGGGTCTCGGTTGTGGTCTGGGGAAGTCCGTAGACACCCCAGACCACCCCGTCGGATGACGGGTCCCTGTGGGTTCCCTGGTTTGAGTCAGCTTACTTTGGTTCTCACCCGATTCCTAATCCGATATGCAACTTCGTTAAGTCTGGTAGGACCACCTGAGTGGTGTGGGTCCCTTTAATTGGTTTTATCTTGCTTAATTTAGGCGATCTGAGTCTGCCTGGGTGGGCCCCGTTGGAAAGCCCACGATGTCCTTGGTGGGCTTGGTTAAGCCCATGTGCCCCCTGTGGGCCTCTGTCAAAGCCTAGGAGGCGCTCTGGGTTTAGGTTTAGTGAATTGATTCTTATCTTAAGTTTTAATTTAAAGATTTAAGTGGCTTTCATGCAAAAATGGGTCGGCATTGGTTTGTGGGCCCTTAGGTGGGCCCCCATGATGGTTGCAAAAGTGTTTTCGAATTTATCTTTATTTAAATTCGTCTAGGTGAATTGGACATCGGGCTTGGGGCCCGTAGTCCAAATTTAGGCTTGAGAGCCCATGTTCTTGAAGTTGAGGTGTGCGCGCGTCGGGAACGCGGCATGGGAAAATTCGGAGTCGCCACCGCCTGATGGGGTGCAGGCGGACACCTGGGTGTCTGAGTTAGTCTATTGTGGGCTTTTTGGTCTGCGGCTTGAGATTCTAAGTTGGGTTTCGGTTGCGGTCTGGGGAAGTCCGTAGACACCCTAGTTCACCCCGTCGGATGACGGGTCCCGTGGGTTCCCTGGTTTGAGTCAGCTTACTCTGGTTTCTCACCCGATTCCTAATCCAATATGCAACTTGATTAGGTCTGGTGGGACCACCTGAGTGGTGCGGGTCCCTTTAGTCGCTTTTATCTTGTTTTGCTTAAGTTGTCTGAGTCTGATTGGGTGGGCCCCGTTGGAAGGCCCACGGTATCCTTGGCGGGCTCGAGTAAGCCCATGTGCCCCTACTGGGCCTCTGCCTAAGCCTAGGAGGCCCTTTGGGCTTAGGTTAATGAGTTGATTTTACTTAATTGTTCAATTTGGAGTTTAAGTATTTTTCATGTAAAAAGGTTGGTCTGAATCGGTTCGCGGGCCCCTAGGTGGGCCCATGATGGTTGCCAAGATGTTTTTAGTTTATCTTATTTAATTTTGCCAGTATGATTTGAACATTGGGCTTGGGACCCGTGGTCCAATCTTTAGGCTTGAAAGCCCAGTTCTTTGAGGTTTAGGGTTTACACCCTTCCTTGGTTCGGTTAATGGGCTTTGGCGGGCCCGATAGGCCCTAGCCCGAGGTCTCGGCCAAACCACGCGATTCACATCATTCCACACATCAAGGTCGGGTGGGCCGCATTGGGTTTGGCCGGCCCGGTTCGACTAATTAATTTTGCTTGAGTTGTTTAATTGCATGCACAAGGGTTTGTTGGGCTTGATGGGCCCCGTTGGAAGGCCCACAAATGTACCGAGTCAGACCGATGGTCCATGTCCTAAATTGGGTTTCCGAGTGACCCAGAAACCCTTTTGGTTCACTTGATTTGGTCAAAATTACCACAAGAATTCGGCAAGGCTCAAAATTATACAAAAATGCAATTCTGTGGTGTATCCGGCCTTAGTTGCCGGATACACATAGGCAATAGGTGATCCGGCCTGAGTTGCCGGATCACACCAAAATGGCCTTTTTCCGGATTTTGGCAGTTGGGGTTGTTTCCAGGGGCTACTAGGGGTCTTCTACAACCTGTGTGGGCCCGCATTGGTTCAGGTTCAGGGGAGAAGCCTCATTTGGCTTCCTTTTTTTGGATTTACAGCAAGGCAAGAGGGTGGTGGGGGGGGGGGGGGGGGGGGGGGGCATGATGATGCATTCTCATAAAAAACAGTAGGTCATGGGGGGAGGCTGCCTAGAGTTGGACAACCTGCTGGGGATAGCAGTGTACACCAAGGTCTACTGCTGTCCCCAGCAGCAACCTATGTCGATCATGGTGAAGGGGTTGGGGGGTGTTGCTGCTGCTGGAAGCAGCAGCTAAGGTGGACCAAGACTGTGGCTACGGGGTGGGAGCATGCTTGTTAGGCCACAAAACAGCGAGTTAAAAGGGGCAAGGGGAGGGGGGCATGTTAGGATTACAAAACAGTGAATGTGCCGAGGCCAAGAGGGATGCATCAGTGCACACACGGCGGCAGCAAGTTGGCCGAGTAAACACAAAACACAGCAACAATAGTGCGGTAAAAATCATGACAGATCATGTGAGAATGATAGTAAAAATCCCATGCATGCATTCCCAAAATAAATCCCCACCAATGCGTCAAACATGGGGCCTAACATATATGCATGCAAAGGAATGATTTAGCATGCATAAACAACCAAGTGCAACTAAAGGAGTCTTGCACTTATTAACAAAAGAATCCACATGGCAACTCTATGTAACCTCTTCCCCTAACCTTAAAAATGCCTAGAGAAAGGTGATGAAAGGGGATTATATGGGGGTACATGAGAAGAGCTATTAGTGGGGGACATGTTTCCTCCTTTAATGGAATAAACCAATACCAAGAACATGAAAAATAACATGCTGGACCTGCAATTGGAGGCACTTTAAAAGACTTGTGACAACCTCATTCATACTCTCCTAGAACCACACGACCACCTCAGCTCTCCCTTGGAGATTTTCTTATGGCAGGATGAGGAACAACGCATGGAGATCCCATAAAAGTAACTTAAAGCATGGTAGAGACTACATGGACAAAAAATCATGCAAGCGAGCTTATTTTCATATATGTCATGTAGAATCTAATGGAGAACATTACCTGGGGGTTCTTGAACCCTTGAGCAAGGTGGAGATGTTCCCTTGAGGTGGTACAGCAGCTGGAGACCTTCCTCCTTGACAGCAACAGCAGTGGCTCCTTCTTATCTTGGGGTGCAAGTGATGAGAAGGAAGCTGAGAGGAGGGTGAAGTGCCTTGGGGTGGTGTTGTGGGGCTATGGAGGGCAAAGAGAGTTGAAGAAGGGAGGATTTGGGTGGGAAAGAGTGGTGGAAGAAAGCTGAGAAACAACCAAAGAAGCCAACCCCCGGCCAAAGGTTGCTGCTGTGCTTTTATAGGCAATTTTAATTTATCCGGCATTAAATGTCGGATACACTACATGTCCTTTGTATCCGGCATATAATGTCGGATACACTGAACCTCCTTTGTATCCGGCATAAAATGTTGGATACAAACAAAATTATTTCAAAAATTTAATGCCGCTGCGAATTTGTCGGGGAATCGGCGCGAATCTCACCGAGCAAATCTTTGTATCCGACATTTGATGTCGGTTATACACAAACCTATGTGTATCCGATATATTTGACCGGATACAAATCAAAAAAATTACGGATTTTCCCCTTGACTTGACCGATTCGACCGATTTGACACTTTTGGATATCTACGAATTGCCCCCTGCGAAATTTTGCTTTAAACCCTGGGATATTTTGCATGTTTGGATATTTACGGATTGCCCCTTGAGATATTTTCTTGCGCCACTTGCCACGTGTGCAGTTTCCGGTTTTTCTGCTCAGAAACTTCGACAGCTCATATCTCCTTCATCCGGACTCCGATTTGAGCAAACTCAGTTGCGTTGGACTTGTATCGGAGCCCTCTATCCAATGATATAGAGCTAAGCACCTGGCTCGGGGTTCGAAAAAAGTCAACTTTCGGCTCACCCTCAAGTTTGACCGGCCCACAGAACCTTCATCCGGACTCCGATTCCAGCAAACTCAGTTGCGTTGGACTCGTGTCGGGATTCTCTATCCATTGAGATAAAGTAAGGTGGCCAATTATCACTTGATCAAAAGTTCAAATTTCGACCCCTCAGGTTTTGACTTTTTAGCCGGGTTTTGCATTTCTGGCTCTTCTGGGAGCGCAAAAATGAGGTGCTTACAGCTGCCCCTCTTTGTCGGAGTCACCTTGCGGATGAACGGCAAAGAGAAAAAGAATCTCGTTTTTGCACCTGGCATTTCTATCGACATGGTCGACGAGCTTAGTCCTTTGAAGTTTTCATTTTGAGAAGGAAGCGGCCAATGATGTGGCGTCACTTCCTGGCTTTAGAGTTTCCTTACCCTTTGCTTTTTGGGTTTTTGTAGGGCAACTCTTCAGCATTTAATTTAAGTTTGAAAGAGATTAGATTGGACTTGAGCTCGCCGACCTGGTTCGGCGTTGATGCCAGACACTTGACAATATTCTTTTCTTCTTGTTTGTTCCATTAAAGTTTTTTTTTTTTAGGTGACTTCAAACTTCTGACTCTTCTTGTGTCTTTTACTTGAAGCTTTTAATAGTTTCTTTTTATGGATTTGATGGCCAAGGGTTGGTTTAGGATGCGGGATGGCTGGAGAAAGGAGGAAAGAGCGGAGGGGGAGCTGCTGTTGGTGAGGAGGTGCTTCTAGCGCTGTCCAGTGCCTAAAGGGAGCTCACACACCTGCTCTACTCTATTTACAAAAGTGTAAAATCAAAAATTACAAAAGGGGCCATCTTGCCCGATGATATCTTCATTTATCCTCATTCTTCATCATGTCTCGTCATTCCTTCTTCTGCAGCGCTTTCTGGTTGGCTCTCCCTTTTGTAGAGGCTTCCTAGCTTGGAGTGACTATTGCTGGGGATTAGGCAGGAATCTTTTCATTATTCCCTCTTCTTTCGGGTCAAGCCTTGTTTCTGACAAGCGTGGGAGTTCCTTGGGGAAGGATGCTCTGCTGGGGATAAGTGGGGATTCCTCATGCTGTCATTATTTCTTTGTAAAGCCTTTTCCTTCCGCTTGGGTGCGAATTCTTCATGTTCGTTCAAGCTCTTGTCGAGTGCGAGCGACTCCACTAAGGATTGATGCTAGCTTGTTTGTCTTCTTTCCGCTCTTCTTCGCAAAGCTGGCCTCTTCAGACTGGGCGGGGCTTGAGAAATCTACTTTACCAGGCATCACTTCCTTATTGCTTGAGGGGACTCTACTGGGGATGTAAGGGTGTCGTCCCTTGTTTGCTGAAGGCTTTCCACTGGGGGTTTCGGAGGGTATTATTCTCCGTTTACTGAAGGAACTCCACTGGGGATTTTGGAGAAGACGTCCGTCATCCTACTTTCGCCGTACCTGTGAAGGCAGGAAAAGACAACATGTTAGTCGTGGAATAGCTGGGGGAGTGCAATATTTCTCTTATCCTCTTCTTGCTCTGAGCCTTTTGCCCATTGCAGCTTGGAGCGGCCTCTGCCAAGGTTAAGAGACTATCAACTCAGGTTAGTAGCCCAATGTGGAGCTTCAAACAGTTAAGCAGAACAATTATAGAGAAGACAGGTGTGTTAGTGTGTGCCCGTGTTTGCAATATCAAAGAAATTTCCCAGGTCAGACGGGACTTGGAGTGCTTGGCATTTTCAGTAGCATTGTCATCATAGGCCACTGTAAAATTTTTGACTCGGGCGCAACCTGCAGGTCTAGACCCCTCAGATCTATCCATTCTTTCTTGTCTTACTGTCTGCCACTGTCATTGTTCTTTTTGTACCTTGCTTTGCTCAATCCAGATGCGACCAGTTCTCTCTTTTTTTTTTTTTTTTTGGTGACTGACCACACAACTCCCTTTTTCGAGTTTCGCTGTGTCCAGCCTTTCTGGGGAGCTCTGAATTCCGTCATTGCCAATGAACGCAGGCTCAACTGTTTGCCCTAATCATTCCTTTTGGGATCCGAGAGGTCTTAGAGATAGGACGAAACGTAGGCTTGGTCTTGGTTATGAAAGAAAGGATAAGTGGCTCAAAGAAGGCTTATTTATTTGGGTTTGCAAAGTGTGCTACTTTTATTGCTGGTGGGACTTACAGCCTGGCTTATTTGCATCTCTATTTTGTTGGGTAAACATTTCCCCATTTTTTTCTTTCTCTTCTTTTTTCTTTCTTTTTCTATTGTATTTTCTTTTCTTTTAGAGGTTTTTCTGGGCAAGAATGCCCGGTTTCTTTTTGCCTTGCCAGGAAGGCCCTGTTTGGTTTGTAGAACACTTGCAATGGGTTGAAATAATTTTAAGGCTCAAAATTGTCTAACTAGGGGAGAATTCGGGGTATTGGGAAGGATTTACAGTCTAAAGGAGAGTCAAGGATGGACTCTCTTCATTTCCCAATCAGAATGATCTTAGGCATAGTACAGTTTGACTGCGTCTGCATTTATCGGCTCAGGAAAGATTGCCCCATCCATTTCTTGCAGGATAAGTGCTCTTCGAGATAGCACCTTGTGGACTACGAATGGCCCTTCGTAGTTTGGCTTGAATTTCCCTCGGTTGTCCTCTTGATGAGGAAAAATTCTCTTCAGTACCAGGTCTTCCACCTTGAACTGTCGTGGCTTCACTTTCTTGTTGTAGGCTCGCACCATTCTCTGTTGATAGAGTTGGCCATGACATAAGGCCTTGATCCTTTTTCATCCAATAATTGCAACTGGTCAAATCTGGACTCTTCCCATTCGACGTCACTGATCTTAGCTTCCTTTAGAATCCTGAGTGACGAGATTTTCACTTCCACGGGGAGGACTGCTTCCATTCAGTATACCAAGGAGAAAGGAGTTGCCCCGGTTGATGTTCTGATCGATGTCCAGTAGGCGTGCAATGCATAAGGCAGCTTCTCATGCCAGTCTCTGTCGGAGACTACCATTTTCTCGAGTATCTTCTTCAGATTCTTGTTGGCAGCCTCTACTGCTCTATTCATCTTGGGCCGGTATGCCGTGGAGTTTAGACATCTGATCTTCAAGTCTTCACACATCTTTTCCATGTCCTTATTATTTAGATTCTTTGCATTATCAGTGATGATCGCTTCCGGAACTCCGTAGCGACAGACTATATTGTTTCTGATGAACTTGAGCACATGAGATTTCTTCACATCCACGAAGGACATGGCTTCTACCCACTTGGTAAAATAGTCAATTGCCACTAAGATGAACTGATGCCCATTCGAAGCCATTGGATGAACCTGGCCTATCATGTCAATTCCCCAGATGGCGAACGGCCAAGGTGATGTCATGGAGTACAGCGTATTTGGTGGTGCATGGATGTTGTCGGCATAAATCTGGCATGACTGACATTTTCTGACATGAGTGTAGCAACCTACTTCCGTGGTCATCCAATAATAACCCATTCTTAGAATCTTCCTTGCCAGCATATGCCCATTCATGTGTGCGCCGCACAACCCTCCATGGACTTCCTCAATCAACTTCTGCGCCTCGGCTTCTCTGACACATAGCAGTAGAGAGTCATTGTACGATTTCTTGTACAGTCTGCCCCCACTGTAGAAGTATTGCCCTACCAATCTTTGGATAGTTCGCTTCTCTGCAGCCGAGGCACCTTCTGGTAGAATTCTGTCCCTTATGCATCTCTTGATGTCTGCGTACCAAGGCTCCTTTTCGGGTGTGCTTTTCTCGACACTAAAGCAGTAAACAGGGTAGCACCGAACTTCTCTCTCCAATGGTTGCACCCAGGTATCATCCGTGATGGTGGCCATTGATGCCAGTGTAGCTAGTGCATCCGCAAATAGGTTTTCGTCTCGTGGCATGTAGTCAAATGTCACGCACTTGAATTGCTCCTCCAGCTCCTTGACCAATTCCTGGTATGGCACTAACTTCATGTAACGCCCCGAATCCGGGTTACGTAATGGAACCGTAACTCGTACCCGAGGGTTAGATAACAAAACCGCAGGATCTATATCAGAGTGTAAGAAAACATGACTTTCCATTTATTTCATCAAACACAATATCAGAGTTCGCTAAAATATCCCAATCACCAAAACACAATGAATTGAAAGAATTACAATTCCAAAGTTACTCACTATCTCAAATGAAAAATAGCAACTACAATATATCTCAAAAGTCACTCAACAAAGAAATCCTCTCCCCTATACTCGGGGTAAACTGCGCCTGGCTCAACCCCACGTGTATCGTCCTCACCAAGATCTGAAAACAAAACAAATCAACGGAATGAGATACGAATATCCCAGCAAGTAGCACATGCATGCACAAAACATTTATATCAGTTCAAAAAACATGCTTCAATAGTAAAATGAGGGATAACCAACATTTAAGAGTAATCCGTATAATCCAATTACGACAAATATACCGATAAAGAGCAATCTCCACAATCAATTCATAACAGCGATTCATAAGTGAAAACATAAAACAAGTCACGGTGGACTCATGAAATAAGATTGCCCTTAACTAGGTAATGCCGAAGTTCACTATGCCACCTCCCGGCTTAGGTGCGAAGCCGAGTACACGATCATCGTCTTATTGCGGGAGAACCCATCCAGTACAGTGATGAGTTGGCATGTACTAATCCAGTCACAGTCCGAGTACACGATAAAATGAGGGATAGCCGCAGCCAGCCGAGTACACGATCAAGCCTCACCGAGTACACGGTGGAAACGCGTGCGTGAACAACTCATTACGACTAGCCAAGAAAACAATCTATTCCACTACCTAGCTCTTAATTTGACAAATGTGGATCCACACCGAGCTATGCCATCTAGACTCAAGATAAAGCCAAAAACAGAAATCTCATTAATATTGAAGGTTTCCAAACCCAAAACAGGCTATCTCAAGCACACATCCATCTCTGAGTACACAGAGGAACCAACCCCAAGTACATGGAGGTAAAGTAACCATTCAGCCATCAAGTTCACAGGAACATTCTCACAGTGTATAAAGGTTCAAAAACTCAGATTTGTTCATAACAATTTAGTTAGAAAGTCCTTTCCGAAGAATTGCTTAAAATTCTCTTTTATAGCCAAATTTGGTAAAACTGACAAAACACGGTTAAACCGGCAAATTTGTATATAGATATCAAACTTTAGTAGTAATATTAAATTCAGACTTGCCATATTTAGTTGTACTCAAATAGAAAGCTCTTCCCATAGCATTTACTCTAATTCAACTTTATGTAATCTCATATGTTCAAATCCATACTTAATATTAAGTATAAACCCAGGTTCAGCACCTATCTCCCACTCCAATCCCTATTCTTCATATCCCATTTATCTCGTAGGTAATCCCTCCTTATAAGTGTAGAACAATCCCAAATTATCATTGCTAAAAAAAACTCAGATCTTATTAAAATACTCACTCTTAATTACTTAGATAGATTGCTGATTTTTACACTAGTACCTGCAGAATTTCTCAGACCAAACCTTTTTATTTTTCAGAAGTTCTTTAATTACTCTAGGTTAGATTCCCAAAGGTTTCTCCCCTTGCTGGAACTAAGGATTTGAGTTTGAATCACCTTAAACTAGAGCTGGGCTACAGGTCAGCAATGGTAGGCAATGGTAGGCAATGGTAGGCACTCTCTTTATTTTTCCAGATTCAGGTACAGCTGTAGAAATGTGATTAGTATTTATCTATTTTGTTTTCATCCAACTATTTTTGGTAATATTCTAACTCCCCAAACATGCCTCTATCATATATTTGAACCACTATAGTACAACTACTTACACTAGCCATCATTTTCCTTCCTTTCACATGGATTTCATAACTGAAATTTTTCAGTTTTACCTATCACTAAACCATTGCCCTTCTTTCCCACTTCTTCCTCACACTTTGACCCTCTAGAGTATACCTGGTTTAACCTATTTAGTTAACCAATGCCGAACCACCTGGTTTAGTTGCTTATTCTCCTATTCAAACTACCGACTAGTGCCAATTCCCTCTAGTACTTCTTTCCTGAATATTCCTTGCATAAGCCTCATTGTTCTCACATTTTATAAATGCTGAAAGGTCCTGTGTTGTAAGTATTCAGAACATAAACTAATTTTAATTTAGTTATGAGAATAATGCCTAATTGATGGAAACCGATTGTAATTTACCAACACAAATCTGCAGCACTCACCACTAATTTTATTTAGGTATCCTAGGATAGCAATTTAGGAGTTAAGACTTGAATCACCACTCCCTAAACTCAGACGCACATGGCTGTAGCCAAAACAGTTGGGCGCCAACCTCTTTCTAGGTCAGCCCTCCTTGGCGCTCATGAACTCTCTACAGATTTATAACCTTTAAATTCATTTACTCTTCAATTATTTCTCATAACCAGCTTCCTAGAAAGATCTCTAACCTAGACTTGAAACTAGGCTTTTAAAGACCCATGAACCTGCTGGTCGCTGACCTCCACAGGAGGTGGGCGATCCTTGGCAATGCTGGGCGCCCTCTTTATGTGCCCAGATTGCTAAAGCTAACGATCACAGCATCAATTGGATTCTGATGCTTTGCATTCAACTCACTTCTAAGATAATTTTTAACACTAAATGTATGCTACAGACATTAGTACAAGTTAAATATGATCGACATAATGATGCATACAGCAACTGTTCATGTATTCCTTTGAATTTTCGAAAACTGAATTTCAGCAAATGTTAACTTGGTTCTAACATGAATTCTATAGTAATTGGCCTAAGAATCCTCTTCACTATAACAATGCTTGCATAATTAAATATCAATCTAATCTGGAAAATAGGTTGAACAACTCAAAATCTGACTTGAAATTGACGACCAACTCAGCAAACAGAGATCTAACACATGCTAGTTCGATCCAACCATTTCAAATCAAAAACCATGCCAATTCGATTAAGGTTGTGCTACTCACCTCTCAGATGAAATTTCGAGCTGATGAAGACCACCAAACTACAGTTTCGAATTTCTGCAGCAAAGTTCCAATTCACGCCCACTCCTCCTCTGAAATTTATTGCAATTGTTCAGACTTTCCAGATCTGGAACTTGATCTGATTCCTCACCAAAACTAGAACGAAACTCAGATTTAATGCTAACTTACCTCCAACTTGATCTGAATTTGCAGAACTCAGATTACTCTTGAGGAATTGTAATTCTGCAGCAACTCTCTTCTATACCAATAACAGAGCCTCACGATCAGATTACTCCTCTCTGATCACCTCAGCAATTTGTCTCCAGCTCCTCAGCCCTAGCTCCTGGATCTCCTTCTCTCTGAGATCTCCAAGTTTGCTCGATCAAACTCCGAAAAAAAACTCAGCGAGCCATCTTTACACTGAATTTATACTTGCCGCTCAACCAAATGTTTAATTCCTGATTTGCTGCATTGCCATACTACCCAACATTCCTACACTAGCAGCTCCATTAGATTTAAAAACAATTCTCTTTGCCAGCTCATCCGATCAAAATCCACTAATTTAAATTTCTGAAAAATTTCCTCATACCTTTATACTTAAATAACCCGTCCAGCACAAGCCACCTTTCCGGGTTAAATCACTAACCTCGCTTCTCTGCAAAATTAATTATCTAACATTAAATTAATCACTAGGAAATAAACTTTTAAATTTTTCCAGAAAATTAGGGATTTTACATC